>OX451740.1:1353902201-1355198961 GCA_948472305.1 Vicia faba
TTTAGGCAACTTGAGAAAGCGTCATCGAGGGACTATGATCATTTGATTTGTTTTTGTTTGGCCAAAGACACTCAACACTCAACATGGCCCATTTTTGAAGGCAACAAGTGGAGTAACCCTAAGGGTGCAAATGTGCATTGGTGTTGTCCATTTTCATGCTTTTTTATCTTTGTATTAGTCAATCTACTTGTTATTTGATTTACATACAAACCCTAGGTCTATCATGGCATAATTTGAAAGCTTTTAAATGCGGAAATTTAAAGTCCTAAATTATTACAATATAATTATGGGGATGGGGGTACAAATGTTTGAATGGGGGGATATTTAGCAAGAAATTAAATCTAAAACTATTACATCCATATTGAATATACAAATATCAAATTGTACAATATTTAAACAAATATAATAAACATGCAAAAATGTATTATGCACAAAAAGATTTTTTATGTATGTGAAAGTATTTTTTCATGTGAAATATAAACAAAAATAAAAAAAGTCAATTTTTGGATATTTTTATGGTTTAGGGCAAAACCCTAGTTTTTGAATAAAAATGGTATTTATTTATTAATTATATACAATATTTATATATTAATTTATACAAAATAAAAAAAAGAAGTATATTGTAAAAAAGTATTTTTGATGTCAAATATTAATAAAAATAAAAATGTATTATTTTCATATTTTTGTCCTAAATATTTAATAAAATATATATAAGTATATTTATATATATTTAATAAACTAAATATGTACAAAAAAAAAAAAAATTAATTATTTACAAAAATGTGTATTTTAGAAAATGTTTTCAAAATGTAAATGAAAAATAATAACTGAAAATAAATATATTTTTGTATTATTTTTTAGTGTTTTAAATAAAAGTATCTATATTTATTTACATGTATATGTTTAAATAAAACAAATAAATGCAAAAATGTGTGGAAAAATAATTTTGATATTTTTTATATTTGAGCAAAAAATAATAAGTCAGAATCAAAAAGAAAAAATCAAAAATGATAAAGATTTCACTCAATGGGCCAGGGGGGGGGGGTGCAAAATGAGAAAAGGGGTGCAAAAAGCAAGACTGACTCAGGCCCAGCCCAAGCCAGTCATCTTCTTCCTCCAGCAACCTGTTTGAAACAAAAACGCACGCTTCTTCTTGTCCAACACAAATCCTGATTCCTTGACTTTTAGCAAAAACTCACAACACAAATAATGTAGAGCATCAAGAGACGAATTCATACATATAAAAATCTTGACCTAACTCTCAGAAATGAGGGAGAATTTCTTCATCCCCAATTTCTGACCTAATTTTTCTTCAATGTTCATGGCCAAAATTCTCACAGCACGCATAATATAAATGAAAAGTAAATATATGGATGGCTTCAGGGCTATGAGTAGAACATGTTTTCTTCACAAACCTAAGCTTAATCATGCCTGGATAGAGAGATATAAGTTCATGTTTTTACCTGTTTCAGCTTGACTTGAACAGAACAATGTAGCAACTTCCAATGGATTTTGAGATTTTGTACAGCTTGCCTGAAGTCCAAGGATGCTTCTCCAACTCCTAGCTAGCTTTAAAATCAACTGAATCGTGCTATGGAAGTCAACCTGCATAACTTGAAAATAAAAATGGCAAACGTGGTTATGGGTGTTACAACTTGAGTTTAATGCTTGGGATAGCTTCAGTGGATGATATGGAACAAGTTTGAACTCTTTTTTGGCCAAAGTGCATGAGTGGAATGGACTGTGGAAGTCAATATGCATCAGGGACTCTGTTTTGCAGAAAAACTGTGCTTTTGGATATGAGGATGGATTGAGGACGAAGGAATCGTGTTTTAGGTCAGTTAGGGTGTATGTAAGATGAGAACAAAGTTTTCTTAGGTTGGTGTTTACAGGAAGGAGAGCTTTTTTAGTTTTTGCAAGCTTTCTTCTTTTTGAAGCAAGGATAGTGTAAGTTCCAATACAGGCCTGTACCACCCTCTATGTATGCTGCATCTCTTGTTCTTGATCAGAGGGATTTGTGTACAAATGCTAGCCTCAAAGATCTGGCCCATGCCTGTTGATTTTGAATTTGACATAAAGTGCATCTTTATCAAAATGGCATGTTTGCTTTTTCTACTTAAGGATTGATTTTATGTGCAATGCCCAAAGGGAAGAAATAATGCATTAATAAAATGGTTAGGCATTTAATTATGGTGTGTGAGACTGGTTTTTAGGCCTGCAAGCTAGCTTGTACAAGCTGATTTGAAAAATGCCAATGTTATGAACAAGCCTTGGCCAAGAACAAAAGTGAATTTTGCCCAACTTTGCAAATTCGATTCTCCCTAACCACAAGGGTGTTTAAGAAGTTCTTGGACAATTTGGAAAGCTTGGAATGTGTACTACAATCCATCTTCGTAATTAAAATTGAAACTCCAAGTGGAAGCATGTGAAAAATGGCCAAGAAGTTGGACAAAAATCCTGCCTAGAATAGGTCAAAATTTTTCTAAGTTAAAAATGTTTTGCACCCTTGTTCCAAAAATCATAACTTGAGATACAAGCTTCCTTTGAGAAAACTTTGTGAATCAAAGTTTTATATTTTGCAATGGACTACAACTTTCATGTTTTGAGTTTTGTTTGAATCCATTTGCATCTTGGTGAAAAAATGGGACAAAGTTAGGAAAAAATAAGGAAACTTTATAACTTAGAAAATTTCTAAGTTATGAAATTTCTTCATTTTAAACCCTAATTTGCAATTTTGGGTTTCTTGATGAACAAGTTTCATAATTTGACATGTCTTGATGAAAAATGAATCTTGGCACTTGATTTTGACCAAAAAGTCAAAGTTTGACTTTTCAGTATACAATCAAATTTTGATCAGTTGACTGAAAAATTCATCTGTCAATCCTATGCATTTGAGATCTTTTGAACTTGTTGAATGGGTCAAGACAATGCCATTGAGTCCTTGAGTCCATATGTGAGCTTGGTTTTCCATTGGTTAAGTCCAACAGTAAAAAATTGCCTTTGTATAGTCAAAACCCTAAAAATGACCATTTTGCCCTTTTGGTGATCTAATCAAATTTCTTGTGGAATTGTGATCCAAACTTGACCAAATGGTTCATATGAGTTCATTATGTTGATGTGGGTCAAATTTCATGAGGTTTGACTGTTAATTGGCCACAGTTGACTTTTTCCCCAATACAGTTGATTTCTAGGTCAACTGTCCAATTGACTGGGCAAAGATTGGAATCAAGGCTTGAAACTTGGTATGGATAAGCTTGTGAGTCCAATATGAAGCATGAAAGTCACCTTGGGAATTTTAGGTCAAAACATCTTTGTGCAAACTCAAACCCTAATTTGAGTCAATAGTGCAAGGAGGAGTCTTGAGCAGAGCAAACCCTAACTTGATCTTGAGCTCCAAGAGTCTTGTGGTGAGAAAATGTTGATGAAATGAGAGGGAAAATTTTGGGGTACAACAGTTTCCCCTGTTCAATCTTCTTGAACCTGAAGAGTTAGATTGGCAAGTTTGCCTTTCGTGTCTCGAGGGTAAAAGGAGATTGGACACTAGAGTGCCCTTAAATTTGCACTCGTTGAAACATGGATGCGGGAATGGGCTTAAAGATGCCATTGGGAGATGGGCATAGAGATTCCATCTGGAGATGAGACAGAATCTTGTCGGGGATGGGCTTAAAGATGCCATCTAGAAATGAGACAAAATCTTGTCGGGGATGGGTTTAAAGATGCCATCTGGAATGTTTGTTGAACTGCAATGTGATAGGTCAGAAGAATGAGAATTATAATGGTATCCGTGTCTGGAATGCATTTGAACTGTATCTGGAGACTGAGTTTGTATGAGCAAAAGAATGGCCTTCGTATGTGGGGCGTATCTGAGCTGTAACTGTGTTTGAATGTAGAATGAATATCAGAATGACTGCCGTGTCTTGAGTGTACCTGTATTGTATCTGGGTAACAAAGAAATATCTGTATATGGAGCAATTGCGTGCTGGGGACAAATTCTGAATGAGTGACAGAATGGCAACCGTGTTTGGAGCGTATCTGGACTGTATCTGAAGTTGAAAGTTGTATGAGTAGCAGAATGACTTCCGTGTCTGAAGTGTATCTGAAACTATAACTGGGATTGAGATCCGTATGAGTAATAGAATGACTTCCGTGTCTGGGGTGTATCCATACTGTATCTGAATAATTGTTAATGATAGCCTTTTAATCTTATCCTGAAAAGGATGAAATGTTAGCTAAAACACAAAGTTATGTTGCATGATATGTATGATACAATACATATGTTATATCAATGTTTATGATATATGAATGTAATGAATGTGCATGTAAGCTGATGAGCTGTCTTGCTGAGGATAGAAGAATCCTGGATAGCCGGAGATGATAGAATCTTGACTGTTGCCGGGGAAAATGAACCATTGACTACTGCAGGGGATTGGAGGAATCTCTGAGTGCTAAAGCTGAAATATCCTTGCTGACTGCTGACTGCTCGGGGAATAAGATCTTCAACTGTTGAGGGATCTTAGGACCACTGCTGGGGATTGGAACTCCTTGGTGACTTGTAGGGAATGAGAATTCTGATGATCTCTACTGGGGAGTCCAGAACCTGGTAGGCTTAAGCTGGAGAAGTAAAATTGAGAATCTTCAATCTGACGGGAAGTATCTCTGTGGGGAGAAGGTTCACTAGTCTGGTTCCGCTGGGGATTGATAGTTTTGACTTCAACTGGGGATAGGATTTTCAGATTCTTAAGGCTCCACTGGGGATACTGAAACTTAACTCTGAGGGGAATTGAGTTCTAGAAGGCTCTCTCGCTGGGGAAATCAGTTTTGGAGAAAGCTTATGTTCTGCTGGAGATCCTGAAGTTTAATTCTGTTTGGGGAATTAAGTTCTGGATTTTGACTTTGTTGAGGAATTTGGAGTTTAATTCTGCTAGGGATTCCTTCTGAAAGGGCATCAAGATATCTATCTGTACCCTTAAACCATCTGCAATCATCTTTCTTGATTTGTAAGAGAATGATTATGTTCAAATGCATATGCCTATTTAACAAAACATTGGACGTTTCTAAAATAAAACATAAGTGCGAAAGAGAAAAAGGACGACAAAGCAAATTTCTGTGTTTGGAAAAGTATTTGTATTAACTTTTATGAGTATCTTTGTACAAAGGAGACAGACATCCTAGTAAGAGGATGTTGTCATAAAAAAACTTGAAAATTTTATACAAAAGAAAGAGGGCTATGTGTAATAATTCCATGGGATTCCATTCTGTTATAGCCTTCACAACTCTGAATATCTGTCCATTCGCTGCTTCGTTCGCCGATGACTGGATTGATCAGAAGTTTGGAGCTTGTTGATGAAGAGACCGTTCTTTAAAGTAATCCGACGAGACATAGTCATACGCTTTAATTCCCTAACTTTTGTCTGGACCGCCCTCTCGGGTTTTCGATCCACCGGGAAACCCCTTTTTTCCCAAGCCGCCCTTTCGGGTTTTCGACTTGCCGGGTGCACAGATTTTTGTGTTTTATCCCTAATTTTTGCCTGAACCGCCCTTTCGGGTTTTCGGTTCACCGGGATGCCCATTTTTGCCTAAGCCGCCCTTTCGGGTTTTCGACTTGTCGGGTTGTTTTATGCATAGTATTTTTTGACTATGTCTGCGTTCGCAGGGTGTGGCAAATCGTCGCCATCCATGGTGGTAAGAATCATTGCACCACCTGAAAAGATGCTCTTGATTACAAATGGTCCTTCGTAAGTAGGAGTCCACTTGCCCCTGGGATCACTTTGCGGCAAGATGATCCGCTTGATTACAAGATCTCCGACTTGATATACTTGACGTCTGACTTTCTTATTGAAAGCCTTGATCATCCATTTTTGATACGTCTGACCATGGCAAACAGCAGTGAGTCGCTTCTCGTCGATCAAATTGAGTTGATCAAGTCGGGTCTGAATCCAATCGTCTTCACTCAAACCAGAATCCTTCATAATCCTTAAAGAAGGAATCTGAACTTCCATGGGTAGAACAACTTCCATGCTGTATACCAAAGAAAATGGGGTTGCCCCTGTCGAAGTACGTGCCGTGGTACGGTATCCATGCAGAGCAGACGGTAGCATCTCATGCCAGTCCTTGTAGGTAACTATCATTTTCTGAATGATCTTCTTAATGTTTTTGTTCGCAGCTTCAACAACACCGTTCATGTTCGGCCGATAGGGAGATGAATTGTGATGATAAATCTTGAACTGTTCGCATAGAGCGGTGATCATAGTATTATTCAGATTCATACCGTTGTCTGTAATGATCCTGTCGGGGACACCATACCGGCATATGAGGTTTTGCTTGATGAAGCGGGCAACCACATTTTTGTAACAGAGGCAAAAGAAGCTGCTTCGACCCATTTGGTAAAATAGTCAATGGCGACCAGAATGAAGCGATGTCCATTGGACGCTGTGGGCTTGATCTCTCCAATCATGTCAATGCCCCACATTGCGAATGGCCAAGGAGCTGTCACAACATTGAGAGGAACATGAGGAATATGAATCTTGTCGGCATAGACTTGACATTTGTGGCAAGTACGGGAATGTTGATGGTAATCAGCTTCCATAGTAGACCAGTAATAGCCTGCCCTTAGAATATTCTTAGCCATCGTATGTCCACTCAAGTGGGTGCCAAATGTACCGCTGTGTATCTCAGTCATGATCAACTCTGCTTCAGCTTTGTCTACGCATCAGAGTAAAACACAATCATGGTTGCGTTTATAGAGGATTCCGTTGCTCAGGAAGAACTTGGCAGCAAATTTCCTTAGGAACTTCTTGTCATTTACAGAAGCTCCTTCGGGATATTCTCTAGTCTGGAGATACCTTTTGATTTCGTGAAACCAGGGTTGTTCCACTACTTCTTCGGTATTAATCTCATGACAATGCGCAGGTTTATCCATTCGCTCGATGGTGATTTGGGGAGCCTCATTATCCCAGTTGAGTTTAAACATGGAAGACATTGTAGCCAGAGCATCTGCTAGTTGATTCTCTTCTCGCGGGAAATGCTCGAAGGTGATTTGCTCGAAATGAGGCAACAATGTCATGACATGTTCTTTGTATGGGATAAGATTAGGATGCTTGGTATCCTACTCTCCTTTGATTTGACTGATAACCAAAGCCGAGTCCTCAAATACGATCAAAGATTTGATCCCCAGGTCTATAGCAGCCTTGAGACCAAAAATGCAGGCTTCATATTCAACCATGTTGTTGGTACAGCTGAAGCAAAGTCGGGCCGTGAAAGGTGTATGGAAACCTTCCGGGGAAATGAGTACCGCACCGATACCGTTTCCAAGTGCATTTGAAGCACCATCAAAGTACAGGGTCCATCACGATCCTTTTCCAGGTCCGTCATACGGTCCGTTACCTTCAATGTTGTCCAAAGTCAAGATGTCCTCGTCCGGGAAGTCGAATCTCATGGATTGATAATCTTCGATAGCTTGATGAGCTAGATGGTCAGCTAGTACACTCCCTTTTATAGATTTTTGGGTGGTGTACTGGATGTCATACTCAGTCAGGATCATTTGCCATCTAGCGATTCTTCCAGATAAAGCAGGTTTCTCGAAGATATACTTGATAGGATCCATTTTGGAAATCAACAGAGTGGTATGAGTCAACATATACTGCCTTAGTCGGCGAGCAGCCCATACCAAAGCGCAGCAAGTTTTCTCGAGCAGTGAGTAGCGAGCCTTACAGTCGGTAAACTTTTTGCTAAGGTAATAAATGGCATGCTCTTTTCGACCAGACTCGTCATGCTGGCCCAGTACGCACCCTATTGAGTTATCCAACACGGTCAGATACATGATCAACGGTCTTCCTTCAACGAGTGGCATCAGAATAGGAGGTTCTAGCAAATACTCCTTGATTTTATCAAAAGCAGCTTTGCAATCGTCGTTCCATTCGACTACCTGATCTTTCTTCAATAGTTTGAAAATTGGCTCACAGGTAGACGTCAGATGAGAGATGAATCGGGCAATATAGTTCAAGCGCCCCAAGAACCCTCTAACCTCCTTTTCAGTACAGGGGGCAGGCATTTCTTGTATAGCCTTCACTTTTGCTGGATCGACCTCGATGCCTTTGTTGCTGACAATAAATCCTAGAAGTTTACCAGACCTAACTCCAAAAGTGCACTTACTTGGATTCAGCCTGAGTTTGTACTCCTTCAACCTGGAAAACAGCTTTTGCAAATGTTCAAGGTGCTCCTCCTCTGTTTGTGATCGAGCTATCATGTCGTCTACGTAAACTTCGATCTCATGATGTATCATATCATGAAACAAAGCTACCATGGCGCGCTGATAAGTTGCCCCTGCGTTCTTCAGTCCGAACGGCATCACCTTGTAGCAGAAGGTACCCCATTGTGTAACAAAGGTTGTTTTATCCATGTCCTCGGGGGCCATTTTAATCTGGTTGTAGCCCGAGAATCCGTCCATGAAGGAAAACACCTTGTGCTGAGCTGTGTTATCAATCAAAATGTCGATATGCGGTAGTGGAAAATCATCTTTAGGGCTAGCCCTGTTCAAATCCTGGTAGTCCACACACATTCTGACCTTGCCATCTTTTTTAGGAACATGCACAATTTTAGCAACCCATTGCGGATATGATGTAACAGCCAGAAAGCCAGCGTTGAATTGCTTCATTACTTCCGCTTTAATCTTTTCAGACATGTTGGGCCTCATTCGGCGGACTTTTTGCTTGATCGGTGGACAATCCTCTCTTGTAGGGAGACGATGGACCACTATATCTGTGTCTAAACCCGACATGTCTTCATAAGACCAGGCGAAGATTTCAACGTATTCATTCAACAGCTGTATTAAGCGCTCCTTGACACTTGGTTCCAGATTGGCACCCACTTGTACTTCTTTCCTGTCTTCCTCTGTTCCTAAGTTGACTGTTTCCAAAAACTCTCCATGAGGCAAGATGGTCCTTTCTTCTTGTTGTAAAAGTCTGGCTAGCTCTCCTGGTACTTCACAATCTTCGTCATCTTCATACTCAGCCTGATTGACCAAATCTTCAGAGTTATTGAAGGACATAGCAGAATAGTCACCCATAGAATCTAGAGTGGATGGGTACCTGCATTTGTGAGTGTGGGTGTGTGTAAGGGATAGCCATCCTTAAACAAACAAAAATGCAAAAGGAAAGAAAATGAACACATCAGTTTATATATGAAAAACGTCCAATGATTCATTAAACATGGCATATGAATATGAAGAGAATCAAAACCTTTACAAATGGACCTACATGCCCCGGGCAAGGCATGAGGTGAAAAAGTAGTGTGCAGATTGTTTAAAAGTAATTATTACAGACCAACAGGAAATGTTCGAAAGATAAATTACTGATTAATGAAAGTAATGGGGACGAAGTCTTTCGCTTCCCAGTTGTGCAGTCCCCCTCCGATGGTTGGGAAGATTCAATCTTCAATGTTACCCTCTTCGTCTTTGTCTTCTAAAGCATTGATTCCATGAGGGGAAATCTTGATGGGTGTCTTTTCAGTTTTTGAGCGACACATAGCTTTCTGCCCCGCAGTGGTAAATCCCAACCTAAAATTGTCTGTTTTGTGAGGAATGTCAGGCAACTGACCCCATGTTGAGCTCTTCCCCTCCTTCAATGCAGCTTGTGCGTCTTTCAGAGATGCCATCCTGGCCACCTGCTTGGGTACTTCAGCTACTGCCTTTGCTACTGCTACCTCGGGAGCAATTTCCTCGAAGTGTTGGAACGGTGTTTCGATGAATTCTCCCTCCACTTCCACATACCTAAAGGATTTCAGATGACTGATCATGTATTCCTCCTCACCGTGTACAGTTATGATTTTTCCTTTGACAGGGTATTTCAACATCTGATGCAGGGAGGAAGTGACTGCCCCAACATTATGTATCCATGGCCTCCCTAGCAAGCAAGAGTATGATGGGCGGATGTCCATCACATAGAATGTTGAGTGGAACACTTCAGTTCCTACCTTAATGGGAATTTCGACCTCCCCATGCACCATTCTCTTAGACCCGTCAAAGGCCCTGACAATGATATTACTTGGTTTCAGCTCCAAGCCTTCACAATCCAATCGGTCCAGAGCTTTCTTAGGAAGCACATTCAGAGAAGAACCAGTGTCGACCAAGACATGGGAGAGAGTAGTTCCTCGGAATTCAACCGACACATGCAATGCGTCATTGTGCTTTCTTCCTTTTGGAGTTAGGTCAGCATCAGATAAACCCAGGCCATTGTCGGCTGTAAGGCTGGCTACACAATCCTGGAATTGATCGGCTGAGGTTTCCTGGGGAACATGGGCTATCTTCAGAAATCTTATCAATGCTTTGGCATGAGCCTCCGAACAAAGCAGCAATGCTAACATGGAGATCTTCGAGGGAGTTTGCCCCAGTTGCTCCACCACGTCATAATCACTCTTCTTAATTATTTTCTGAATCTCCTCCATTTCTTTCTTAGAGGTTTCGGGGATGACCAATGGCTGAGCCCTCGTCCTGACGAGCTCATCTTGGATCCCTTTCCCCTTATCAGCAGAAGTAGGAGGGACAGCCACAAGAGTAACAGCTTCTTCAATCAACGGAGTTCTTGCAGAAAGTTTTACCGGTGCAGGGGTAACCTTGGCAGCAGCTGAGGGTCCAAAGATTGCCTTTGGAGGGGCAATCTCTAGAGAGAAAATTCTCCCACTTCGGGTAATCTTGCTCGTACCGGCAATGTTTCCAATATCGGCATTTTCTTCGTCAGAGCTCTCTTCAGCTATCTCAACTTGTTTAACACCATGGTAGTAGATTTCTCCACCATAATTCCATGGTATTGATTTGTCTGATTTGTAGGGGACAGGCCCATGCATGGTTATTTTCAGAGGAACAATCTTTGTAGCGTATGTAATCTTAACAGGCCTTTTGGGGACCTCAGAAAGATTGGTGGAAATGGTGATTATTGAAACTTCACTGATAGGGGTTGGAGTAGCAGGAATCTTTTCGAAAAGAATTTATTGGCTGTCCATTAGGCCTTGGATGCCTATCTTCAGCAATGGACAGTCGATTGGTAGGGAGGAACAACAATAGCAATCTTCTTTACATCCTGGGAAAATCCCAGCTTTCAACAGATTCAACTTGATTGTCAGTAGTGGAGTTACCAGATCATCAACAGCAGAAACATACAGATCTTCTTCAACAGCATGAACATGATGGCCATGCTTTGGCATCAGAGTGGATATTATGTTCGGCTTCTCGGGGGCGTCGAACTCAACCTCTTTTGCGTCTATCAAGTCTTGAATTTTATTCTTTAGCGCCCAACAATTGTTGGTGTCATGTCCGGCGCTGTCAGAATGATAGGCACATTTAGCATTGGCATGATAGTATGGAGATGTGGTGTTAGGGTTTTTCGGTGCCTCCTTTAAACCAGTCAGATTCAACTTCAACAAATGGGGAAGAACTTGTGCAGGCGTCATATTGATGCGGGTGAATTGCCGTGGTGGCCATTCTACCCGTTGTTGGTTAGGTCTAGACTGATTGGTGCGAGGCTGATCATTTGACGAATTTTGAATCATCACGGCCCCTACAGTCGGCCGACGCTCAGTTCTCCCCAATCCTTTTTGAGAGTACACAATAACTGCCTCCTTCTTGGCTGGATATGGCTTTTTAACAGTTGTGGATGCAGAGGCATCCCTTTGAATTTTCCCATTCTTAATACCAGCTTCTACCCGCTCGCCAGTAAGAATCAATTCAGTAAACCCTGCGGAAGAGCTCCCTATCAAATGGTTGAAGAATGGGCCAGATAGGGTCCCCAAGAACATATCAACTAGTTCCCTATCTGAAAGAGGTGGTTGCACTCTTCCGGCCAAGTCGCGCCATTTCTGGGCGTATTCTTTGAATCCTTCATTTGAGGCCATCCCCATACTCTGTAGCTGAGTACGGGTTGGCGCCAAGTCAGTGTTATATTGATACTGGCGATAAAAGGCAGCTGCCAAATCCTTCCAACTGTGCACTTCTGACCTCTCAAGCTGATAAAACCAATCTAGCTGTGTACCAGACAGGCTATCCTGGAAGAAGTGTACCCAAAGATTTCTATCGGATGAATGAGGTTGAATTTTTCTGACATACGACCTTAGGTGCATCTTTGGGCAAGACAGACCGTCGTATTTTGCAAAAGTTGGTAACTTAAACTTTGGAGGGATCATAATCCCAGCAATCAATCCCAATTCTTCAAAATCTAGCCCAGGAACCCTTTGCAGCTCCATAGCTACCAGTCTATCCTCCAAGTTTTTGTATTTATCGTCCGCTGGCGGGTATTGCTGCTCTGAATAATCTTCATCTTCCTCTACCCCTTCCTCTTCAGCCTCAGACTCAGAAGGTAATGCAGCCCCTTTTCCTTTACCGGTCCCCTGATCATATGTGGAGGGGAATTCAAGAACTCTCCTAGCTTCATTCTCAAATATTCTTCCCAGTGTAGCTACCCCTACTCTTTTCTTCTTCTTTTTTCCTTTTTCTTGCTCTTTGTTCCCTAGAAGTGCTTTAAGATCCTCCTGACCCTTTGCCAAGGTCATAAGGAGCTGTTGAAACTGCGAGTTTTGTGCCTGCAGATCTTTGATCGTCTGTTCGAGATCCATCTTACTGAAATAAACAGTAGAAAGATAAGGAAACCTGGTGCGAAGACCTGTTTATGCATATGATGAATGATATGTTTATTCATGCAATGCATTCAAGGATTTAGAAATTCAAAATTGTTGCAGACAAAAAGAACACACGTCATATTAATAAGAAGAAATTTTGTCAGTACATAAATGCCCCATGGGCCAAATATTACAAAAACTTCTTAAGGTAAAAAGACGTTGCGCATCCTCTTTGGTGCGATGTAAGTTTTGAGGGTCTCTTCCTCGTGAAGTCGGTGGGTAAGCTCCAAAACCTTCTTCTCACTGGCGTAGAAGCTGGCTTCAAAAGTATTCCGTTCCTCCTTGAGTTGAATCCAACTCTTCTGCATCTCCTCCCATGATGTAGGCATGTCAGGATGTAGGATGGTGTAAGGAACCTCTAAAGGCAACGCTTTTATCTTGAGAAAAATTAAATTCTAAACACTTGGAATTTTTCTCTAAAAAATGGGTGTTTAAGAGGAAAATAGCACTTCAGAACTTCTGGACCAAACTCCAGATAGAAACGGTCAGAAGATACAAGCTTGGCTCAACGCAGTCAGAAGCTGGCTCTTCAGCAGCTACATCAACTCAGTCAGAAGTTGCAAACGTGGTTCAACACGTAAGTCTCAAACAGAACATATCTCTTTCAGCAATTACGCAAGTTCAGCCAGAGTTTGCTAAAGGAATGCAAAGGAAGCAAGGAAGTCTAAAGGCTCCTTCAGAACATGCTGAAATCAGAAGATAAAAGGCTCAGAAGAGTGGGTGTTACACTAATACAGAATCTCTAAGTCCATGATTTTCAGAAGCAAATCCAAGGAACGTGTCAGAAAGTCAGGAGAATCCCCAGACTGTGCTAAGACAACAAAAGGCCAAGACCAGAGCATGGTTTACGTTGTTTTTGGTAAAGCAGAACTGCTGGTTCAAGTTTTTCTCTTATTACCAAAATGTTGGTGTTGATAAGTCTCATCACCATTTAATGCTCATTAATGCTCCCAACCACTCCTGAACCTTCATCCAAGTAATCCCTTCACGTGTGGCTTGGTAAACGCCTTTATGCAAGTTTAGGCATGGGCCTACGCACCACCGTCCACCTAGGGGTCACTTCTCCCCAATCCATGCCTGCTGTTCCAGCCTAGGATGAAAGGCTATCTGTTATCACAACTTCCCAGGAATTTCTTTCAAAGAACAATTCAACCTCTGTTGGCGCCTTTAATGTTCAAGAAATCCACAAGAGCTTTTCCTATAAATATAGAACCGTTGTCCACTGAAAAAGGGCGTCCAAAAACCAGAAAAATTGCTAGAAGAGAAACAGAAATTTTTAGCAAGAAAGTACTGTGAAGCTCTGCCCAAATCTCCAGTGTTTCATAACTTTGAACTTCTTACCTTCAAACTTCATCAATACCCAGTTTTTTCTTTATGACTAAAGAACACCCTTTCAACCTCTGACCATACATACACATACACCTTCATCTACCCCTTTCAAAAAAGAACCTGTCCAGAACACCTTCAGAGCCAAAAGCTAGCTCTCATCCACAAACTTTTCCAACAGCCGGGTAAGCACCTACTGACCTTCATCACGCTGCTAAGCATCATCAGCTTTGCATGCTCAAATAAACATAATGTAAATATCATGTTGCTGCTGTTTGTGTTCTGAGGATTTTCATACCTCAGAATGTTTTGAGTCAGCCTAGAACCTGCCTGTGACCTTGTTGGTTCTGTCCCCTGAAACACTTTGACATTTGCTGAAGCTATTCCAAATATGTTTTCTGTTTTGTGGAAAAATAACAAAATTGCAGATGTTCTGATTAGCACAGGGAGAAGCCAAGTGCTAACTTTGACGTTAGCACATCTGAAGCCTGTTTTGCTGTCAATAATAACAGAACTTCTGAGAATTATTGTATTTCCAGCAGGATCAGAACTTCTGATTTCCCCACTAACAAACTTTTTCCTTGCAGCGCATGGGGATCAGAACTTCTGATCTTCCCACTAACAGGTTTCTGTTTTGTAGGTGCCAGAGTCAGAAGTTCTGACTCATACAGTTTAACCAAAAGGTTGATCATCTGGCAGCGGGCCTGAGTCAGAAATTCTGATGACCTCTCAGCAGCGCGTTGGCTCCCTCTCTCTTTCTCTCTATCTTGTTTTTGTTATTTTCTTTTCTTATCTATTTTTCTCATTGAACCCCCCATGTACAAATATGTATCCCCACCCCCTAATTGCTGTAATAGCGTAGGATTTTATATTTCTGCTTTTTATTGCTTTCAAATATAAATGCTAGTAATTAGGATGTGTATGGCAAGATAAAATCAATGAAATAGAAAATCCTAATTCAAAGATAAACTCTTGTATGCAATAAAGCACACTTGCACACAAACACCCCTAGGGTTACATCCACTTGTTGCCTTCAAAAATGGGCCATGTTACGCATGCAAAGTATCTTGGTAAAACAAACAAAATCAAAAGATCATAGTCCCTCGATGACGCCATCCAAAGTTGCCTACAAAAATGATCTTAGTCCCTCAAAAGAAATGCTAAGATACTTTGCAAAATTGCTATCATGGTCTATACGATGACCCGCGCCTGTCCCGTTTACATCCTAACACAAGGTTGTTCACCAAATACAATAGTGAAACAACACTGTTAAAAGGGTTAAAAACATAAGAAAGATCTTTGAGTAAAATAGGGTAGACAACTCTTAGTTACTTGATCAAAAATCTTGCAAACATCCTTGCTATTTTTCAAAACACACTCCACAACACAATTTCAAAACAACTTTCAAAATATTGAAAACCTTGCAAAAAGACAAAACACCTTTGTATACATTCAAACAAGAATCATTACAAAGGTTGCCACAACAATGGCCTCTTTTCAAAACATCTTTCAAAATCACGCACAAAGCACCATTTCAAACAATTGAAAATGCAAGGCAAGTGATCTAAGCAAGTAACTAAGAGCCCATGGATAACCATGGATAGAAAGGGTGCTAATACCTTCCCTTTCTATAATCCACTCCCCGAACCCATGAAAACATCTCAAAGGTTTTTCCTGTGCTTTTTAACCTTTCCTTTAGGATAAAATAAAAAAGTCGGTGGCGACTCTTGCTAAACTGAAACATTTGCGAACACAAACGCAAAACCTCAAGTAAGTTCTCCCACCGTATCACAGAACTGGTGACTCTGCTGGGGAGAATGATTTAAAAGTGGAGTAACCTTAGGGCTTAGATCACCCCTTTTGCATGACTAATTGTTTGCTTTGATTTCTTTACATCTTGGTTCTCTTGTTTGGGCTTGAAATCCTACACCCGGATTTGGGGAAACATTCATAGATAGCAATACGTTGTGGAAACTGTGCGGGGTATACCAGCACGGTTGAAGCAATAGCTATATTAGTGCGACATATTTGTGAGTACCGGTAACCCTTGAGTTCAATCAAGGAGAGTACAGGGCCGTTGAGTGATGTCACTAAGCACTAATGACCTAGAACCTTATTTGACCATCTTGGCCTTTCATTAGGGGTAGTGAGATGACCGGCTTTGGTACAGTTCGAAGTTGGTAGATACTCGATACTACACTCATTGAGGGTTGTTTTCTTGGAATATTTTGGTCGCTAGTTAAGTGGCTAAACCAAAACAATGAACATGGAAAACAATCCAATGATATTGAGCTCCTTAGAACCCGATTACTATTAATAGGACAGGTTTTTAAGACAACTACACTCAAGATGGTACTTACCTATGAGACCTCATGCAAGCCTGAAACTAGGGTTTTGTGTGAATTGCTTGTACATATGTTTGTGCATACATCATGAACATCATAAAGCATCCACTAACCATTTCAAGGGTTTGGATCTTTAACTTTGTTCTTGTTTTGTAGGTCATGGAAATTCTTCGCAGGAAAACTATCCAAGTTAACCTTGTGAGAATCCCTCCTCAACTCAAGGAGCTCACATCCAGAATTCCAGAAAGCTCTCTCTTCAGTGAAAGACATGGTAGACTACTCAGCCTAGTCAACACCAGCATTGAAGAAGACATGGTAAAAGTGTTGTTCCAGTTCTTTGACCCCCTTCACCACTGTTTCACATTCCCCGACTACCAATTGGTGCCCACTTTGGAGGAATTTTCTCAACTCCTGAGAATTCTTATTCTTAATCAACTACCCTACAACGGTACGGAAAAAGAACCAAAGCCTGAAGATGTTGTTCAAGCACTACACTTGCAACCATCTGACATCAAGGGGCATTGGGAAACTAGAAGTGGTGTCAAAGGCTTCTTGGCAAAATTCTTGTTTGAGAAGGCACAAGAGTGTTGGAATTCATTAGATCTACAAGACTTTGAAGAGGTTGTGGCACTTCTCATTTATGGGTTGGTCTTGTTCCCAAATCCTGACCAGCTTATAGATGTCAACGCTGTCAAGATTTTCCTATCCAGGAATCCCATACCTACATTACTTGGGGATATCCTCCACTCATTTTACACACGAACAATGAGAAAAAGGGGTGTTCTCATGTGATGTACCCCTCTCCTTGCAAGGTGGTTTATTTCGCACCTTCCACAATCTATTTTGAAGAATGACCAAGGCTTAAGGTGGTCACAACGATTGATGACCCTCACACATGCTGATGTACATTGGTGTTCTCGGTCCAGAGAAAATGTCATCATCGTCGATCATTGTGGAGAGTTCCCCAATGTTCCATTACTTGGCATTAGAGGAGGCATTACCTACAACCCTTGTCTAGCTTTGAGACAATTTGGATATGCACGGAGGGATGGCCCTCATGACATGCTGATTCCTGACCTAGTTTTTGACTTCGACAACGATACGCAAGGACTTCGCCAAAGATTCATCAGAGCTTGGAGGATGCCTAACAAGGTAGATAGCAAGACACTGGGACACAAGAACTCCATCCCTCTTGAGCCTTATCTCAAGTGGGTACGAACCCGAGCCCAGAGTCTTATAATGCCTTACCCTCATATTCTCCCTTTGATTAAAGAGCCCGTTAAGGAAGGAGAGGTTCCCTACACCATCCTATATCCTGACATGCCAACATCATGGGAGGAGATGCAGAAGAGTTGGATCCAACTCAAGGAGGAACATAATACTTTTGAAGCCAGCTTCTACGCCAGTGAGAAGAAGGTTTTGGAGCTTACCCGCCGACTCCATGAGGAGGAGACCCTCAACACCTACATCGCACCAAAGAGGATGCGCAACGTCTTTTAACCTTGAGAAGTTTTTTGTAATATTTGGCCCATGGGGCATTTATGTACTTACAAAATTTCTTCTTATTAATATGACGTGTGTTCTTTTTGTTTGCAACAATTTTGAATTTCTAAATCCTTGAACGCATTACATGAATAAACATATCATTCATCATGTGCATAAGCAGGTCTCCACACCAGGTTTCCTTATATTCTGCTGTTTATTTCAGTAAGATGGATCTCGAATAGACGGTCAAAGATCTGCAGTCTCAAAACTCATAGTTTCAACATCTCCTAATGACCTTGGCAAAGGGTCAGGAGGATCTAAAAGCCCTGCTAGGGAACAAAGAGCAAGTGAAAAAGAAGAAGAAAAGAGTGAGGGTGGCTACCTTGGGAAGAAGGTTTGAGGGTGAAGCCAGAAGAGTTCTTGAATTTCCCTCCGCATGTGAAGAAGAAACCAGTAAAGGAAAAGGGGTTGCGGTACCTTCTGAATCCGAAGCTGAAGAAGAAGAGGCTGAAGAAGATGAAGACTACTCAGAACAACAATACCAGCCGGCCGACGACAAATACAAAAACTTGGAAGATAGGCTGGCAGCTATGGAGCTGCAAAGAGTTCCCGGCTTAGATTTCGAAGATCTGGGATTAATTGCTGGAATTGTGATCCCTCCAAAGTTTAAGGTGCCAATTTTTGCAAGGTATGACGGGATGTCTTGCCCAAAGATGCACCTAAGGTCGTACATCCGAAGAATTCAACCTCACACATCCGACATAAATATTTGGGTACACTTCTTTCAAGATAGCCTGTCTGGTACACAGCTAGACTGGTTTTACAAGCTTGAGAGGTCAGAGATACATAGTTTGGAGGATTTGGCCGCTGCCTTTTACCGCCAGTATCAATACAACTCTGACTTGGTGCCAACCCGTACTCAGCTACAGAGTATGGGGATGGCCTCAGGTGAGGGATTCAAGGAGTACGCCCAGAAATGGTGCGATCTGGCCGGAAGAGTGCAGCCACCTCTTTCTGATAGAGAACTAGTTAATATAATCCTGGGGACACTATCTGGCCCGTTCTTCAACCACTTAATCGGGAGCTCTTCCGCAGGGTTTACCGAATTAATTCTGACTGGAGAAATAGTGGATGCCGGTATCAAGAATGGGAAGATTCAAAAGGATGCCTCCGCCTCTACAACTGTTAAGAAATCATTTCCGGCGAAGAAGGAAACGGTTGTTGTGTATTCTCAGAGAGGAGTGGGAAGAACTGAGCGCCGGACGACTGTAGGGGCCGTGATGATCCAAAATTCATCAAATAATCAGCCTCGTGAGAATCAGCCCAGACCAAATCAATAACGGGTAGAGCGGCCACAACGGCAGTTCACCTGCATTAACATGACACTGGCGCAAGTGCTCCCACATTTGTTGAAGTTAAATCTGACTGGTTTAAAGGAGGCACCGAAAAACCCTAACACCACATCTCCATACTATCATGCCAATGCCAAATGTGCCTACCATTCTGATAGCGCCGGACATGACACCAACAATTTTTGGGCGCTAAAGAATAAAATTCAGGACTTGATAGATGCAAAAGAAGTTGAATTCGATGCTCCAAAGAAGCCAAACGTAATATCCGCTCCGATGCCGAAGCATGGTCGAAATTTCCATGCTATCGAAGAAGATCTGTATGTTTCTGATGTTGATGACCTGATGACTCCGCTGTTAACAATCAAGTTAAATCTGCTGAAAGCTAGGATTTTCCCAGGATGCAAAGAAGATTGCTATTGTTGTTACTCTCTACCAATCGAATGTCCATTGCTGAAGATAGGCATCCAAGGCCTGATGGACAGTCAGTGATAACGAGAAAATATATCGTATAATTAACATACTTTTTACCGATTTTATATTCCATTAAGTCGTCTAACCCTCGATTATTCCGAGATTATTTGTCTTTTTTGCAGGTATAACACTTGTCGACTCAAACCGATGAAAAAGGACAACATGAAGAAAGCTAGACGAAAAACAAAGAGAAAAAGAATAAAAAAATACAAAGTGTGGACTTCTGGAAAGGTGACGGTCGTCACGCCCCTGTGACGGGCGTAACACCCCATAACATAACCAAACGCTCGTCATACACACCTGACGAGCGTAAGGCACCACTTCAGCGTGTGACGACCGTCACCCACCTGTGACGACCGTCACGCGCGTAAAGGAGGACGTTACGCATGGCTTGAAGACGTGGGCGTGAAGGGCAGACTACTTCTCCCTGTTTCTACTGAATCTCCTATTTTATTGCCACAACTATTACTGCTCCTAGAATTTCTCCACGAAGACTTCATCAAGAATTCAAAATTAAACTGCTGATTTTTCCTGCTATATATATGAGTACCAAGGCACAGTCCAAGGGTCGAAGAATTTTCTACAGACCAAATTTCTATTTTTCCGCATTATTTCTATTTCCTTGTTTTTGAGATTTTTCTATATTACTGTAATTTTCATTCCAAGTTTTAGTTTTTAGTTTTAAGTGTTAATTCTTCCTTCAAGAATTAACATGAATTATTTACTGCAATCAAGCTCAAGGATTATTGTAATACTTCAAGATTACCATAGCAACTTTGATTCTAGGTTTTTATTGCAATTAATATTTATTCAGTTTTTATATTATGCCAATTGTTGTTATGAATTATATTTTGAATTGTATTGCTTTCCAGTTAATTATGTCCGGCTAAATTATTAATACCGGTATGTGACCCGTAAGAACTAAAGAAATTCAGTGATACCTTGGCCAAAAATATTTATAAAACAATTTATGGTTTCCAATTTCCAAGATTAATTTAACTAACCTTGTCACGAGAGTGAGAGGTTAATTAACACGATTTTGCCACGAGAGTGGGAAATTAATTAAGGCAAGAACCTGCATGCGAGAGCTGGGGTTCAACCCAGATAGTGGTAACGAAACATTAATTTTTAAATACACGAGAGTGTTTTAATAAATTAATTAAATTCAAATTGTTTTCAAAAAGTGTTATTAAATTTAAAGTGCATCCACTAGGTTTAGTAGCATAACTTATTTCATGAACACGAGAGTGTATGTCTCAGGTTTTTAAACAATTAGCTTTTACCGAAATACTTTATAGGCCTAGCGATTCACCGAATTCCCGAAGTCCGACTATCACATACCGGTATAATTAGTACTATTACTTTTAATTAAACTGTCTCCCCCAAAAATCAAATATTCATCGCTTAGTTAGACAAACTGTAGCATTAGATCGTATGCGATTGATCCTCAGTCTCTGTGGGTTCGATAATCTTTTAAAACTAGAACGACTGAACTGTATACTTGCAGTTAGTATCGCGACAGACTTATAAAGTCCCGATCAAGTTTTTGGCGCCGTTGCCGGGGACTGATTAATCAATTAAGTACGATTCTTCTGTTGCGCGTTTAGACTAGGCAACAGAAACCCTCTTTCGATTTGTATGTCAAATACTCACTCCCTAAGCGAGCCTTTGCATCTACAAATCTTGTCCCAGTTACTATGTATCACCCGAATTTTTTCTACAACCCCCACTCTGAGTATTTCGAGGAATCACAAGAATTCGACCTCGAAATACTATTGGAGAATCTCAATGCATCACGAACTCATTCTCATCCGAATTACCTTTCCAACCACCAATCCCAACGTTTTTAGGAATCGCAAGAATATTATAGATCCAACCAAACTTATCCTCAACCAAATTTCCCCTACAATCACTACACCCAATATTTCGAGGAGACGCAAGTATCCTATAAATCCGACCTCGAAATATTAATGGGAAATTTTAATGAAATATCAATGATGACAAAGCGCTTTACGGAAACACAAAATGCGACTCTAACTCAATTTGAAGAATCAGAAGAATTGCATGATTTCAACTTCGAAACATCAATGGAGGATTCCGACGCGACGCTAATTCACTCTAGGTTAGAATCTTTGATGGAGCACTTTGTAGAGACACAAACTGTCCAGAACGAAGAGTTTAGAAAACAAAGTCTTCAAAATAGTGAAAACCTTAGGCAACTGACCACTGTGGTTGAGTCGCTCGTGACCCACAACATAGCCTTAGAGACCCAAATCTTCCAGCTTGAACAAAACCCTCTAGGACCCTTCCCTGAGGAGAAATTGGATGTTGTAACAACCAGTAGTGAAAAACAAGTTGAAAATCCTAAGGAGAGCGATAATGAGGTTGAGGAGAGTGATAATGAGGTTGAGGAGAGTGATGATGTGGATGAGGAGAGTTCAGACGAGGAAAGAGTAAAGATTAAGAAAAATCATCCAACACCATCTAAAAGGGAGGTTGTAGAAGAGGTAGAAAAGGGAGCACCTATTGTTATGCCTCACCCCTATACCCCACTGTTTCCTTTCTCGAAAAGTTTTATGGAAGCTCAGATAGACTCCAAATCTAAAACGTATGTGAAGGTATTGGAAAATATCCACACTAATTCACCCTTGTTGGAAGTCTTGCATAAAAAGAGAAAATTAGAGGACCGTGAAACTAGGGATATAATTACTGTTAAGAAGGTAAGGTTAACCTTTGAGGTGGTGGATGAAATCACTAAGCCCAAACTTGAAAAGTTGATACTTAGGATAGATCCAGAACCACCACCACAAGTTCAGAAGAATGAACCACCCCACAGAAGAAAGAAAAGAAAAGGTGAGGGATATGTGAGATGGCTTGATAAGTGGCCATGGAAAATGACAACTACTAAAAGTTCAACCGAGGAGTCATCCTCGAGAAAACCACCATGAGTGCTTGCACTCCTGTTCGTCAGGCTTATGACATTAAATGAAGTGTTGCATGGGAGGTGACCCATCTATTTGTTTCTGTTTGTTTTTGTCTTTAACTTTCTATTCCGTTTCTATATTCGTTTTCTTTTAAAGCATTATTTTCATTATTTTCTTTTTCATCTTTTCTATAAAAAAAAATTTATACAACTGCTGCTGATTTTCAATCAACTTTACAGGTTTTCTGAAAAAGTCTTTTTCTATCCTACCTTCTCCCCTGATTTGCTTTCCCCCTTTGCTATTTACTATGGAAACCACTTCTAGAGGCAGGAACCAAATGAGGAGGTTTGAGAAATTATCACACAGAAATATTGGTATGACCTTATATTATGATGAACCACCAATGGACACTTTAGGCATTAAGGATAGTGTCCATTATCTGTTTAGCCAGCTGGGGTGGAAAAAGCCCACATTAAATCTAGGTTTGTTACATACCGCGAGCTCACCCTTGAGTTTCTGAGCTCTTTAGTTCATATACCCGAGCGCGGTTTCGGAACTAGAAAGGGATTTATAGCCTTCGGCTTGTTTGGTATTGAATTTGCTTATACCCATAAAGAATTAGCCAACCTTCTAGGATTCCCTTGCGGACCTTTTGCATTTTCTACCACCCAGGCAGAGTTAATGGATTTTGAGCTAGACTACTTTTGGGGGACTTAAACCGGGAACTACCACCATGAGCCGGATAGCATGGATAATAATGAAATACACAACCCTGCTATCCGCTATTTCCACAAGATTCTAGCACATACCATTTTCGGCAAAGAACAGAACCGCACTGCCGTATCTAAAGATGAGATATTTTTTTTGCTGCAGTGTATGACCCAGGGCCGACCTGTAAATGCAGTGCCATTCTTAATCCATACATTTACCCGCATTGCCGATAACCCTAGCGAGCCAATCATCATAGGAGGCCTTGTTACCATGATTGCTAACGCCCTCAGACTTAGATACCAGCTACATAGGTGCACACAATTTGTTTCAATCCGCCCTATAAACATTGATTTTTGTTTCCACCTATGAATAATAGGTAACCTAGGTCCTGCACCCTTCGATTACTTGATAAGGGACGAAGTAGTCACAGTATTTACACTTCCTAACCATGCCAAAACAAGTGCCCAAAATCGCGACAATTGGTTGTAGGAGCTTAACCCTCCCGACCACCCTTCGACACCTGAGACACCCCAATCCTACCAAGTTTATGATACCACAATGTCTGATGAGAGTGACCCCGAGACCCCTTCTGGTTACCATGATGGTAACAACATCGTAGAGGAAGTTGATGCCCCTGCAATAACAAAAGGGGAATATGCTGAAAATTTGAATAAAATCTTTTCTACGCTGGGTGTTTATCAGACGGACATCAATGGAATCAAGAACGAGTTGAAGGGTATGCGTATGGATGTGATAAGCTTAACTGATATAACTGTGGAACAATTTTCTCTCATACATGCAGCTTTTGAAGACTTGAAGACGCGACTGGGATAAAGCAGCAGAATTATCACTTATTTTTACCTTGTGCTTTATGTTTCTAGGCAGTTTATGATTTCATTTTAAACGAGTCTACTTTTTACAGTTTTTAAATGAGCGCAGCGCTTGAAAGAAGACAGCAGGAGCAATATGAGTATCTATGCGCTCAAAACACTCAAATCTTGACTGGGCAGCGGAACATGAATGAGAGGTTGGATGAGGCCCTGTCAGAGCTTAATGCCTTAAGGATGGACGTCATCACCCTTGGTTTCCAAGATACTGACACAGAAGCCACTCCTACCAGACCCTCTCGCACCAGGAGTAGAGGACGTGGTCACCAGTCGTTTTCTTTATTTTCTATGTAGTTTACTTTTTTCTGTTTCATTTCCTTTTTGTTTGTCTTTGTAATTGTACTTCCCCGCCTATATACCACAAATTGAGGACAATGTCAGATTTTGTGTGGGAGAGGTACCTTTCAATCGTTAATAAAACTAGTAAATTCTTGCGATATGTCTCGATTCAAATTCTTCTCTTTACTTTGCCATACCGAAAAATTTTTATTTTCGCATTAGCCCGACATACCTACTTTAATGAAATCCCAGTTGAGGAAGCCGAAAACGACATAACAAGATCGATACGGTTCTGTCACCGTAGACTTCCTGCTTACGCGATCCGTTTCAATAACCATTATACCGATATCTGGAGTTTCAAGTTCTAGAAGTAACCCCTAGTAGTTTATACTAGCAGTCAGCACCGTCTTGACACAAACCACGTGGAGAATCGATGAATATAAGTGTTTGATGCCTGATTCTAAAAATATCCTTCCTATCTCGCTGCTAAAAGAAAAGAAAACTTGTGTACCAAAATATACGGGCACATACAAGAGCTGAGCAAATAATGAAGGAATCCAGTGTTGGTTGGTTCAGAGGTATCTGGTTCTGAACTCGGTAGGGCGTGCTACGGCCCAATCCCCCACAACCTCCAATTTGGATAAAATATGTAGGGTTGCCACATTCATGTACCAAACCCCGTGCTAAAGGATCAAAGTCACTAACCGGTTACTCCACTACGTGCGTGCTACGGCAAAGGGCTTAATGTGATTGCGCCAGAACGAAACCAGGTGAAATAGATACGAGGAACTCCGGGAAGAGTTATAACGGAACTGTTGGATAGCTCGTTTAAAATGGAAGTCTACGAGTAAGCTTATTGCTTGCGTCATTAGCGTATCTTTAGTGTTTTACTCAAGTATTGGCCGAACCAACGAGGATTTCCCGAAACCACTTTAAAAATCCAAGGGTATGCCATGCTTATGCGCTTACAAGAAAACTTGTCCAGCCTTTCGAATGACTATTTGCTTGAGGACAAGCAAAGGTTTAAGTATGGGGGAATTTGATAACGAGAAAATTTATCGTATCGTTAACATACTTTTTACCGATTTTATATTCCATTAAGTCGTCTAACCCTCGATTATTCCGAGATTATTTGTCTTTTTTGCAGGTATAACACTTGTCGACTCAAACCGATGAAAAAGGACAACATGAAGAAAGCTAGACGAAAAACAAAGAGAAAAAGAATTACAAAATACAAAGTGTGGACTTCTGGATAGGTGACGGTCGTCACGCCCCTGTGACGGACGTAACACCCCACAACATAACCAAACGCTCGTCACACACACCTGACGAGCGTAAGGCACCACTTCAGCGTGTGACGACCATCACCCACCTGTGACGACCGTCACGCGCGTAAAGGAGGACGTTACGCATGGCTTGAAGACGTGGGCGTGAAGGGCAGACTACTTCTCCCTGTTTCTACTGAATCTCCTATTTTATTGCCACAACTATTACTGCTCCTAGAATTTCTCCACGAAGACTTCATCAAGAATTCAAAATTAAACTGCTGATTTTTCCTGCTATATATATGAGTACCAAGGCACAGTCCAAGGGTCGAAGAATTTTCTACAGACCAAATTTCTATTTTTCTGCATTATTTCTATTTCCTTGTTTTTGAGCTTTTTCTATATTACTGTAATTTTCATTCCAAGTTTTAGTTTTTAGTTTTAAGTGTTAATTATTCCTTCAAGAATTAACACGAATTATTTACTGCAATCAAGCTCAAGGATTATTGTAATACTTCAAGATTACCATAGCAACTTTGATTCCAGGTTTTTATTGCAATTAATATTTATTCAGTTTTTATATTATGCCAATTGTTGTTATGAATTATATTTTGAATTGTATTGCTTTCAAGTTAATTATGTCCGGCTAAATTATTAATACCGGTATGTGACCCGTAAGAACTAAAGAAATTCAGTGATACCTTGGCCAAAAATATTTATAAAACAATTTCTGGTTTCCAATTTCCAAGATTAATTTAACTAACCTTGTCACGAGAGTGAGAGGTTAATTAACACGATTTTGCCACGAGAGTGGGAAATTAATTAAGGCAAGAACCTGCATGCAAGAGCTGGGGTTCAACCCAGATAGTGGTAACGAAATATTAATTTTTAAATACATGAGAGTGTTTTAATAAATTAATTAAATTCAAATTGTTTTCAAAAAGTGTTATTAAATTTAAAGTGTATCCACTAGGTTTAGTAGCATAACTTATTTCATGAACACGAGAGTGTATGTCTCAGGTTTTTAAACAATTATCTTTTACCGAAATACTTTATAGGCCTAGCGATTCACCGAATTCCCGAAGTCCGACTATCACATACCGGTATAATTAGTACTATTACTTTTAATTAAACTGTCTCCCCCAAAAATCAAATATTCATCGCTTAGTTAGACAAACTGTAGCATTAGATCGTATGCGATTGATCCTCAGTCTCTGTGGGTTCGATAATCTTTTAAAACTAGAACGACTGAACTGTATACTTGCAGTTAGTATCCCGACAGACTTATAAAGTCTCAATCAGTCAGAAAATTCTGTTTGAAAAGATTCCTGCTATTCCAACCCCTATAGAAGATGTTTCAATAATTACCATTTCCACCAATCTTTCCAAGGCCGTCAAAAAGCCTGTTAAGATTACATCTTCTACAAAGATTGCTCCCTTGAAAATAACTATGCCAGGGCCTGTCCCCTACATTTCTGACAAGTCAATACCATGGAATTACGATGGAGAAATCTACTACCATGGTGTTAAACAAGTTGAGATAACCGAGGAAAGCTCTGATGAAGAAGAAGCCAACATTGGAAACATTGCCGGTACAAGCAAGATCACCCAAAGTGGGAGAATATTTTCTCCAGAGATTTCCCCTCCAAAGGCAATTTTTGGACCCTCAGCTGTTCCTGCACCGATAAAACTTTCCGCAAGAACTCCGTTGATTGAAGAAGCTGTTATTCCTATTGTTGTCCCTCCTACTTCTGATGATAAGGGGAAAGGGATCAAAGATGAGCTCGTCAGGACGAGGGCTCAACCATTGGTCATCCCCGAAACCTCTAAGAAAGAGATGGAGGAGATTCTGAAAATAATTAAGAAGAGTGATTATGACGTGGTAGAACAACTGGGGCAAACCCCCTCGAAGATCTCCATGTTAGCATTACTACTTTGTTCAGAGGCGCATGCCAAAGCATTGATAAAATTTCTGAAGACAACCCATGTGCCCCAGGAAACCTCAGCCGATCAATTCCAAGATTGTGTAGCCAGCCTTACCGCAGACAACGGCCTGGGTTTCTATGATGCCGACCTGACCCCGAAAGGAAGAAAGCACAATGATGCCCTACATGTGTCAGTAGAATGCCAAGGAACTACTCTGGCCCATGTTTTGGTCAACACAGGTTCCTCTCTGAATGTGCTGCCTAAGAAGGCTCTCGACCGATTGGATTGTGAAGGCTTGGAGCTAAGGCCAAGTAATATCATTGTAAGGGAATTTGATGGGTCAAAGAGAATGGTACATGGGGAGGTTGACATTCCCATTAAGGTAGGCACAAAAGTGTTCCCCTCAACTTTCTATGTGATGGATATCCGTCCGTCATACTCTTGCTTACTGGGGAGACCATGGATACATAATGCGGGGGCAGTCACTTCCTCCCTACATCAAATGTTGAAATACCCTGTCAAAGGAAAAATCATAACCGTGCATGGTGAAGAAGAATATATGATCAGCCACCTGAACTCCTTTCGGTATGTGGATGTAGAGGGCGAATTCATTGAAACACCATTCCAACACTTTGAGGAAGTCTCTCCTGAGGTGGCAGTAGCAAAAACGGTAGCTGAGGTACCAAAGCAGATGGCCAGGATAGCATCTCTAAAAGACGCAAAGGCTGCGATGAAGGAAGGGAAGAGCTCAACGTGGGGGCAGTTGCCTGATATTCCCCACAAAACAGACAAGTTTGGGTTAGGATTTACCGATGCGGGGCAAAAAGCTATGCGCCGCTCAAAAGTTGAAAGAGCACCCATCAAGATTTCTCCTTATGGAATAAATGCTTTGGAAGGTGAAGACGAAGAGGCCGACATTGAAGATTGGATCTTCCCAACCATCGAAGGGGGACTACGCAACTGGGAGGCGAAAGACTTCATCCCCATTACTTTTATTAATCAGTAATTATCTGTCAAACATTTCCTGTTGGTTTGTAATAATTACTTTTGAACAATCTGCACACTACTTTTTCACCTCATGCCTTGCCCGGGGCATGTAGGTCCATTTGTAAGGGTTTTGATTATCTTCATATTCATATGCCATGTTTAATGATTCATTGGAGGTTTTTCATTGATAAACTACTGTGTTCATTTTCTTTCCTTTTGCATTTTTGTTTGTTTAAGGATGGTTATCCCTTACACACACCCACACTCACAAATGCAGGTACCCATCCACTCCGGATTCTAGGGGTGACTATTCTGCTATGTTCTTCAATAACTCTGAAGATTTGGTCAATCAGGCTGAGTATGAAGATGACGAAGATTGTGAAATACCAGGAGAGCTAGCCAGACTTCTACAACAAGAAGAGAGGACCATCTTGCCTCACGAAGAGTTGTTGGAAACTGTCAACTTAGGAACAGAGGAAGACCAGAAGGAAATACAAGTGGGTGCCAATCTGGAACCAAGTGTCAAGGAGCGTTTGATACAACTGTTAAATGAATACATCGAAATCTTCGCCTGGTCTTATGAAGATATGCCGGGTTTAGACACAGATATCATGGTTCACCGTCTCCATACAAGAGAAGATTGTCCACCGATCAAGCAAAAAGTCCACCGAATGAGGCCCGACATGTCTGAGAAGATTAAAGCAGAAGTAATGAAGCAATTCAACGCTGGCTTTCTGGCTATTACATCCTACCCACAATGGGTTGCTAACGTTGTGCCAGTACCTAAAAAAGACGGCAAGGTCAGGATGTGTGTGGACTACCTGGATTTGAATAGGGCCAGCCCTAAATATGATTTTCCGCTACCGCATATCGACATTTTGATTGACAACACAACTCAGCACAAGGTGTTTTCCTTCATGGATGGATTCTCGGGATACAACCAGATCAAAATGGCCCCCAAGGACATGGAGAAAACAACCTTTGTTACACAATGGGGTACCTTCTGTTACAAGGTGATGTCGTTTGGACTGAAGAACGCAGGGGCAACTTATCAGCGCGCCATGGTAGCTTTATTTCATGATATGATACATCATGAGATTGAAGTTTACGTAGACGACATGATAGCTCGATCACAAACAGAGGAGGAACACCTTGAGCATTTGCGGAAGCTGTTTGCCAGATTAAAGGAATATAAACTCAGGCTGAATCCAAGTAAGTGCACCTTTGGAGTCAGGTCTGGTAAACTTCTAGGATTTATTGTCAGCAACAAGGGCATCGAGGTCGATCTAGCGAAAGTGAAAGCTATACGAGAAATGCTTGCTCCCCGTACTGAAAAGGAGGTTAGAGGATTCTTGGGGCGCCTGAACTATATTGCCAGATTCATCTCTCATCTGACGTCTACCTGTGAGCCAATTTTCAAGTTGTTGAAGAAAGATCGGGTAGTCGAATGGAACGAAGATTGCCAAGCTGCTTTTGATAAGATCAAGGAGTACCTGCTAGAACCTCCTATTCAGATGCCACCCATCGAAGGAAGGCCACTAATCATGTATCTGGCTGTTTTGGACAACTCAATGGGATGTGTACTGGGCCAGCATGACGAGTCTGGTCGAAAAGAGCATGCCATTTATTACCTTAGCAAAAAGTTTACCGACTGTGAGACTCGCTACCCACTGCTTGAGAAAACTTGTTGCGCTTTGGTATGGGCTTCTCGCCGACTAAGACAGTATATGTTGACTCATACCACTCTGTTTATTTCCCAAATGGATCCTATCAAGTATATCTTCGAGAAGCCTGCTTTATCTGGAAGAATAGCTAGATGGCAAATGATCCTAACTGAGTATGACATCCAGTATACTACCCAAAAAGCTATAAAAGGGAGTGTACTAGCTGACCATCTAGCTCATCAAGCTATCGAAGATTATCAACCCATGAGATTTGACTTCCCGGACGAGGACATCATGAATTTGGACAACGTTGGAGGTAACAGACCGTATGACGGACCTGAAAAAGGATCCCGATGGACTCTGTACTTTGATGGTGCTTCAAATGCACTGGGAAACAGTATCAGTGCGGTACTCATTTCCCCAGAAGGTTGCCACACACCTTTCACGGCCCGACTTTGCTTCAGCTGTACCAACAACATGGCTGAATATGAAGCTTGCATTTTTATGTCTCAAAGCTTCTATAGACTTGGGGATCAAATCTTTGATCGTATTTGGGGACTCGACTTTGGTTATCAGTCAAATCAAAGGAGAGTGGGACACTAAACATCCTAATCTTATCCCATACAAAGAACATGTCCTGACATTGTTGCCTCATTTCGAGCAAATTATCTTCGAGCATTTCCCGCGAGAAGAGAATCAGCTAGCAGATGCTCTGGCTACAATGTCTTCCATGTTTAAATTCACCTGGGATAACGAGGCTCCCCAAATCACCATCAAGCGAATGGATGAACCTGAGCATTGTCATGAGATTAATATCGAAGAAGTAGTGGAACAACCCTGGTTTCACGAAATCAAAAGGTATCTCCAGACTAGAGAGTATCCCGAAGGAGCTTCCGTCAATGACAAAAAGTTCCTAAGAAAATTTGCTGCCAAGTTCTTCCTGAGCAACGGCATCCTCTATAAACGTAGCCATGATTGTGTTTTACTCCGATGTGTGGATAAAGCTGAAGCAGAGTTAATCATGACTGAGATACACAGCGGTACATTTGGCACTCACTTGAGCGGGCATACGATGGCTAAGAAGATTCTAAGGGCAGGCTATTACTGGTCTACCATGGAAGATGACTGCCATCAACATTCCCGTACTTGCCACAAATGTCAAGTTTACGCTGACAAGATTCATATTCCTCCGGTTCCTCTCAACGTTCTGACAGCTCCTTGGCCATTTGCAATGTGGGGCATTGACATGATTGGAGAGATCAAGCCCACGACATCCAATGAACATCGCTTCATCCTGGTCGCTATTGACTATTTCACCAAATGGGTCGAAGCAACTTCTTTTGCCTCCGTTACAAAAAATGTGGTTGCCCGCTTCATCAAGCAAAACCTCATATGCCGGTATGGTGTCCCCGACAGGATCATCACAGATGTAGCGATAAAAAATGTAGCGGGGTAAATCGGAGATCGAATTATTGATTAATTCGTCTCGCAAAAGCAAGAGTCGCCACCGCGCTTTATTGTTTCCAAAGGAAAAGGGAAAAGAGCGAAATAAAACCCTAAATATGCAGTGTAAATAAAAATACAAATACAAAGCGTTTTTGAAAAGAGATTTTTGTGGTTCGGGGGTTGGTTATACAATGGGAAGGTATTAGCACCCAATGCATCTATAGTACTCTATAGGAACCTTTTGAAATATCTGTTTTATTTAAAATTGATCGCTTGATTGAAAATAAATCGTTTTGGCCGAAAAAGGGATACGGACGGGCTTTTGAAAATACGACGACCTAATGTCGAAGTTTTGGCTTAAAAGGTATAAGTCTTGAAAAGGTTGAAATTTTGAAGAAAGGTGAATATTTGAGGAAAATTAACCTAAGTTTTTAATGAATGAGAGTATTCGCTCGATCGTTTTTGAGGACATGAAGTCAACAAAAATTAGACAATTCCCTTTGGATTGGTGCAAACAGGATAATCAAGTACGATGAAATAATTGACAGAAAATTATGAGATAAATGATATACAACAAATTAAATAAGAGACTGAGGGTGAACATGCATTTTTAGATTTTTTGTTTAATATATGAAAAGAAAAATGTTTTAATTGGTTACGCATTTTAACATAGATAAAAAGTAACGAAAATTAATAGAAATGTTTTTTTAAGGTTTTATATGTTTTTATTTTTTATGTCTTTTTGGTATTTAATCAAAATGAGGGGAGTAAATTAAAGAAAAATAGCGTGTCTTTTAGTTTTCATTTTTTACTTTCACATATTTAGAGATATTAAATATTTTTTAAATTAAATAAAACTTACAAGTCAAATATCTAATTAAAATAAGGAAAACTAAAATTAAATAAACCTAAACTTAGATTAAATGAGATTAGGGTAAAATATTAAAATTATCTACTTAAAATTATGTTTATTTCTAGGAAAACTAATTAATCCAAATTAACTAAGTTAGTAAAAAAAGAAATAGAATTAACTAAAGAGCAAATAAAGATGGGGTGTGAATTAGCAAATGGAATGGGCTTAAGCTAAAAAAGGAATTGAGATGGGTTGAGGGGAGTGGGCCGGGTCGTGGAGGACCCAGACCCAAGAAGAAGAACAACAGATGCTGTACGAAAAAACCTAGGGAGTGTTGTGCACTGGCCGCCGCCGTTGGACCTCAACCATCATCTTCCTTCAATCATCAACGCCGAATCATCACATCACCGGCATCTATCTCGATCTTGCATCACAAAACTCTACCGTAAACCATCTCTGCTTCAACATTCCGTTTCATCAAACGCAAACACCATCTTCACCTTAAGAACGACAATAACACCACAAATCAAACCCAGAACGCAAGAGGAAAAACGGAAACGCAGAAGAGAAAAAGAAGAATCGGTGCAGAGAATAACAAATGAATCAGCTTTGGATTTCGCTGCATCACCAAAATCCAGATCCGCCAGAGCTCGCTTCCGACAGGTAAATTCTTCCACTTCCCTTTGTTTCTCTGCATTACCTTCTTGCCTGATTATCGCCTATAGAAGCATTTGGTAGTGTCTTCAGTAGCAACTAAAGAAGCATCTTCCTCTACCATTAGATGAAAATACACCACTTTTTCGCAATTGAATGGATCTTGATATTAATGAAGACCTCAGTCTGTCGGTGGACATTTTAACTGGCGCGTCACTGTATAACTGCAGCTTGGTTCTCAGATTCTGAATTTCCTTGAGAAGTTCTTCCTTCTCAGTAGCATCAAGAGAAATACTTCTTTGAGGTAATTCTTCCCGGACTTCTTTAACTTCACATTTTTAAATGACTATTGTCTGAGGAAGTGGCCCTCAAATGCTTGTATTCATCTTTCAATGAGTTATTGTCCTTTCCTGCTTATTGTGCTGGGAAATCCTTCGTGTAGGCATTATAGTGGTGGTTGCGGTTAAAGGTACTGCTTCCTTTCTTTTTTCAGATTTTTGAATGGTATGCTTTTGTGAAATAAAGGTTTTTGTTTTTGATTTAAAACTGTAATGATGTTGAAGGTCAAATGGGTGATTACAGAAGGCGATAATGACGATGAGTCGGCATAGATATGAGGGAGATAATGATGTTAGAATGGTTTACGTTGGATTCGCAGAAAAAATGGTCGTTCACAATGATGCAAACGCGAAGATGTTGTCGAAGAAAAGTTTTAACATGGTGGTTATGGAAACAGAGGTTAAAGGTATGCCTTCTTAATCTCTTTTTTATGAAAAACTCTGTGTCTGAATTGTTTCCACTGTTGCGCGTGTGTTGATTGAAGTAGAGGAGCAACTCGATGAAAATGTGGTGATGCTGTGATGAAGACGATAGAAATGTGATGAAAGTATCGGAAGGAGAAAATCGTTGTTAGATCGATGAAATCAAAGGTAAATCAGTCATACTTGTTTTGTGGGTTTTGCCATTTTGATTGAATTAACGAGAAATTGATTAAAGAGAAGAAGCAGATTTGTGAACTTGTTTATTATTTCGAGTTGCCTTTAAAAGTAACAGTGTTTATATGATTGCGTTGGTCTTGCGACATTATTGAATTTTGAAATTTATCAATCGAGCTATTGTCGGTGTTAAATAGGGATTAATGTATTGCTGCAGGCTTATTGATGATTTGCAATGATATTAAATGGCCATTTTACATGATTTCAGGAAATTAAGAGAGGATTATTAAGTGAGACAAAGGCAACGCAACGGTATAAAGGTTTATGCGAAAAACTGAAAAAACTCACATGGTCGGAGCTAGTCCGACGGTACGATTCCGGCGAAGTCAGGTAAGCTCCGAAGACTCCTCGCTCCTTGCTTTCTGCCACTAATTCTTCTCTTCTTCTCCGTCTAAAAAAACTGGTTGGAAATATTGAATAAATGGTTTTTTTGGATGGATTTGGATTATACTGTTTTTTATGGTTTTGGTACAGTATGCAGGTTATGGTTTTGCAATATGCTTGTTGTGGTTTTGCAAATGGACCATGTTTTTATAGTTTAGATGCAGTGATGGTTAGGTAGAGATATGCTATATCTTTTGAATAGTTTTTGCAGTGATGTTCTGGTGTGGAAATGGAATATGTTATTTACTGGATAATTTTGCAGTGATGTTTTGCAAAAGGGACTATGGTATATAGCAGTATGCAGGTTATGTTTTGCAAAATGAACTATGGTCTCTCTGCCTGGTAGTCTTGTATATCCCCCCTTTTATGCAGGCTATCACTTATCCTTTTTGAAGGAGTTTCCTTCTCATATGACCGTTGGTATCCTTTATGGCTCAGGTTTGAGTATATTAATATATTTCTGATGCTTGCACCTATGCTGCTACAAGTGATTTTGACTTTATTCCCAATTCATGCTTAAATCAAAACCTGCAAAAACTAAACCTCTTCTTCTCTCTACCTCAAGTACAGAAATGATATATAAAAATGATATCTTGTACTGCTGTCTGAAAAAGTAATAGGCTGGAATATGATGAAAAAGGAAATATAGGTTGCTTGCATACATTGTTTTAAGACTGCACATGTTTGAAATTGCATATTGTTGGAATTGCATTTTCTTTTGTCTTGCATTAGCCTATGTTATTCTGCAGGTTAACGTTAGCTTATGTTGTGCATATGTTTGTTTGAAATTATGTATGCTGTTGATTTATGCTCATGCAGTTTTGACCAAAATTGAATTTATGCATATGTGAAATAAATATGCAGTGGGCCTTTTGATAAAAATGCAAATGATTTTGAAAATGTGCTATTTTTTAATTGTGCATTCATTTAAAAATTCCTCTCTTTTTTGTGAACCGGGAGAAATCTCGTGATTTGCAAAAAAGAGTAACTGATTCCGGCCATTGCTTTTAATGATGAACATTAAATTTATTTTCTGCATTTTAATTATTCATTCAATTCTGACTTTCTTTTAATTGTTTTTCGCAGGTAAAATTAAATGAGCAAACAAGAGCATTGGATGGAAGATTTAGAATTAGAATTTAGAAAAATAGCTTTTTATTTACTTTAAGCATTTATGTAATTGTCTTTATAAATATTTTGTAATAACACAACATTTAAATGACAATTGTAATAAATAGAATAAAGTGAATAAAAATTCTATTATTTCTCAATTAATTCTTTTTCTTTCCAATTATTTATTTATTGTTTATAATTCTTTAAATTATATAATGACTGAAAATCAAATCCAATCATTTAAATTCAGAATGATAAACAAATAAATAAATATCATTGATCAATTAATAACTTCAATCATTTACTTTATTATTATTTTTAATTCTTCTAAATTATAATAACTTGAAAAAATAGGATTTCAGCTATTTAAATTTAGAACAATAAATAATCAAATAAACATTGCTTGATCAATTAATATACTCATTTTCAAATGTTTATTTCATTATTCATAAACCTTCAAATTATATAATAACGGAAAACAGGTTCCCATTATTTAAATTTAGGATAATGAATAATTAATAAACATTATTTGATCAATTAATAAACCTTTTTTCAAATATTTATTTTATTATTTATAAATCTTTAAATTACATAATAATCGAAAATAAATTCCAATTATTTGAATTTAAGATAATAAATAATCAATGAACGTTGTTTAAGTCTTGATCAGTTAATAAATTTAGCGTTCAACAAATAAACAGCTCCCGACTCGAAAAGGTTATGAATTTTTAACTGCTTTGAAAAATTTGATAAAATATGTCAAAACTCTTGCAATGCGAATGATGCAGATGGAAGACGGTGTCTTAGGTCAAAATTTGGGGTACAACAGCGGCCCCTATTTAAGTTCCTTCTATCCGGAGATATGAAGATTAAAGTCTTCGTCTCGACGAGATTGAAGGTACTTAAATACATAATTACGCAAATTTTGTCCTAAGATGCCGTCATCATGTAGTGATATGAATGTAGTGCTTGAATTCACAGAGAAAGATATTATATGAAACAAGACAAATGTTGGAGGAATCAAACACCAACAAAACACAGAGACATGAATTACACGCTACTGGGGAAAACGAGCTATCGACTTCAAACGACAAACTCTTGACAGCGAATAAAAATAGAGGGAATACAACCTCTAACCCTAACAAAGAGAGCATCTTGCATAGGCCGTAACAGATTATTGACCCAAAACAGTGAGTTCGCAACTCAAGGTCGACGGTAGACAGAGAGTATCAAATTGCTGATAACTGGTTGCCGACTTTTGGAGGTACAGATTCGTAACAGACTTCTTTGCTAGATTTTCAGAGATATACTCATTAATGCTGAGGTAATGAGACTGTAGATACGAAGGTTGTTCAAATAAAGAAAACTGCCATTTGTTGTCGTCCAGAGAAAATACCAATAACATACAAGCTGCTCAAATAAAGAAGCTGCCGCTTGTTGTCGTCCGACGAAAATACCGATAACAAACAAGCTGCTCAAATAAAGAGGCTACCACTTGCTGTCGTCCAAAGAAAATACCAATAACATACAAGCTGCTCAAATAAAGAAGCTGCCGCTTGTTGTCGTCCAGAAAAGTAATAACGTACTGGTAACTCATGAAGAGTTTGCTGCTTGTTGCTTTCAGAAAAAATAAAATGACGCACTAGTAGCTCATGAAGAACTGCTGCTCGGCGCTTTCGAAAAAAGTAAATAACGCACTAGTAGCTCATGAAGAACTACTGCTCGGCGCTTTCGAAGAAGATAAAAATGACGCCCTAGTAGCTCATGAAGAACTACTGCTCGGCGCTTGCGAAAAGATAAAATGACGCACTAGTAGCTCATGAAGAACTGCTGCTCGGCGCTTTCGACAAGAATAAAAGGACGCACTAGTAGCTCATGAAGAACTGCTGCTCGGCGCTTTCGACAAGAATAAAATGACGCACTAGTAGCTCATGAAGAACTGCTGCTCGGCGCTTTCGACAAGAATAAAATGACGCACTAGTAGCTCATGAAGAACTACTGCTCGGCGCTTCAGAAAGTTAACGTACAAGTTGCTCGTGAAGAGCTACCGCTTGTCGTTTTCCAACATAATTCAGAAGGAAATTGCGATGATATGGGCAGAGAATAAAATCTTCATCAAAGAGAACCCTGAACCAATCCTTCCCGAGGAGATCATATACTTAAATGTGCAAAATAAATGCCCCAGTCGTCTTGGTCGCAAACTCACTGGGGAAAATCAAAGAGTATAGCCTATGCAAGAGGCAGCCACTTCATCCAGGAATAACCAGAGAGAAAACAGTCAAACAAGACTCCTCCCAATGAGAAAGTAAATCGATTGGGGAAATTATCCCATCCAGAAATGGACAAGGTAAGCTAAATCAAAAATCATCCACGAGGATTAGCTCAATTGGGGAATTAGAAAGGAGGCACATTTTATGCTTAAGTTGACACTCTATTTGGAAAGATCAAATGTGCTATTTGAAAAGACACAACCAAGGTGTACGAACTCAATGACATAAACAAATACAATTGTGCGTGCATGATGCAAGTGTAAATGAATAAATGAATGCCATGTATATGCTGACAAAAACCGACGGGGGAGATGGACAGAAGATGATAAGACATCACAGTACAACCCGATGCTCGGCTAATCTCAAAAGGAGGGGAAAATCACTGGAGATAGAAGACAAAAGCCAACAATGCTGTAAAATCCTTCTACAAGGCTTAAATCTCTTGGAGAGGAAGATATTTTCAGGTAGAAAACCCAAAGTCTAGTCTTCTAACGTCGACAATCCATTGAAAGGATAACAACACGAACAAAGCTTCAGCTGGAAGGAGTCATGCTTAGCTGTAGATACTGGGAACACCACCCTCTGATAAAGTGTGCGATACATAACACACATTCTAACAAGTCTAGATTGCCCCTGGGACCAAATTGGATGCCCCAAACTCACTGCTGATGAGCTACATGTTGCACGACGATTTTTACAAATAGCTTCGCTTCTCAAATGCCCCAAGCAAAATGGTTGATGAGGAGAAAACGTCTCAAGAGGGTTTACAAAAGACCTGGCATTCACCATGCTCTGGTGTCTTCAAAATTCTTAGAGGAAATCATCAAATCTCGACGTGATTGCCCCGGATTGACTGTAGTCGGCACAACAAAGTCTTCGAATTTTTGCCCCAAACGAGCAAACAAATTGGGAAAAGCATCAATCGGGAGAAGCAACCTGTCCATACGTAAGGTCTTCAACTGACATGCCCCTGGATATGATCTTCTTGAATTGATTCTCCAATTACTCAACATAGTTTCAAGCCTTAAAAGAATAAACTCATCACTGGTGTTTATGTGAGCTTCCTTGATATCAAGCAAATGTTTTGCAGTTAGAAAAAAGTTTACAATGAGAATGAAAATTCTAATGCAACCGTTATGTAAGTCTTGAAGATTTTGAAAAGATATCGCACAAATTTCGCGAGTTAAAGCACCATTTATTTTCGTATAAGAAAAACATATGATACCAACATAACTATTTAGAACATTCATGGGAGTCAGGAACACTATCTCATTGAAATATGCTTTCAAAATAACCTTGCTTCAATTAGGACTTTTGAAGGTTGTAATGTGGTCCGATTCATGGGTTTTTTAGAAAAATATTTTAAGGCTCAAAATATTTGGTGCCCCCCCATTCTTCATGATGTTCTCCAACCTTATGCTCGGTTAATTCAACATGAGTGTTCATCTCTCAAAGGATTTTGTGACGGTAACATCTTCCTTGCGAATTTTGAGCACTCAATCAAATTAACTGAAAACTACCCTGCCCCAGGTTAAAATTCAAGGTTTTTTGTATAGAAAAGAAACTTCTGCTTCAAAGGCTCAAAAGGGGTTAGCAAGGGATTATCTTCCTTATATCTCCGGTGTTTAGGAATTTGAAACAATGCCTGTACATCATCAACAAGATTTTATTCAAAAGCATGCAACCAAAGATTTTGTGTTCTTTAGATCATCATCCTCCCTTCAGTCTCTGCCTAGGCAAGAGAATGGGCCACATGTTGGTATCATAATGCAAAATAAATTTAAAATTTGAGAGCAAATATGAGTGAAACGAATGAATTTCTTCAAGACAAACATACTCATTGTATTAAAATAATCATTCAGACGCAAACAAGTCTTTACATGCAAACAATGTTCCGATAAATAGAAAAGCTACAAAAGCAGAAACAAGTTAATAATCTGGGAAGGCTTTCCACTTGAACTACCGAAAACATCTTCAAAATCTCAAAGTCACCCTCAATCGTGTTTACTCTTCGGCGCCTGTTTGATTTGAACTTCAAAACCAACGTCCTTGAATGACAAGATACCACTTCAGACCAACTTCTGAACCTCAATCTTCAAAGCAAAGCAACCCTCCAAGTCATGCCCACGAGCACCTTGATGAAAAGTACAAGCCAAATCAGCTTTGTAGTTCCAATGTATCTTCTTAGGGACCTTCGGTGGAGGTCGGGTCTGAACCAAATTCCTCTGCATCAAGATAGGGAACAACTCCGTATAGGTGATTGGAATTGAATCAAACTGGGTTTTCCTCTGATTAGGAACTTGCTGATTCTGTTGATGAACGTGATGATTCTGATGATGATTATCTCTTCCTCTGGTTCTCTTCTTGGAAAAGTCATTATCAAACTTCTTCACACCATTAACTGAGCTACCCACTTCATATAGACATCCCTTTCCGACATCTTCTTCTAGACGCGCTCCCACATTCACCTTGTCAGGAAAGTCATCAGGTGCATTAACCGTCACCTTTTCATGAGAAAAAGATTTTAGAGTCTCCGTGAAGACTTTTATCCTTGCTTCCTCCCTCCTAAGAGGATTGACTTGGGCGGCAAGCAGAATTTCAACCAAACCAGTTAAGTGATCCAAACCAGCTTTCAAAATAGTCACCTCTCTGCGGAGTTCAGAAATCTCTTGCTTGATATTCTCCATTATTCTCTTAGCGTCAGTGTTGTACTGGTGAGACCGAAGGAAAAAATGAGACTCGGAAAAAGACTTTTGAAAGTGGGACAAAGAAAATGTAGAATGATGTATGATATGCAAAAGAGAGTTTTATTTGACTTTCAAGGAACTCAAGATATCAAGTTATAAACATCCAAGTATGAAGATAACAGATGAATTTTAAATTGGCTCCAAACATTGATCAAATTATCGTCAAGATCAATCATCCATTTTGGTGGATTAGGGTTTTCGCCCTATCGACACCCAAGATCCATTGAGTTTGACGAAACTAGTGATGTTTACAAAGAAAGACCTCCAAACTCCTTCAAAGTCAAGTGAAAAGAGTTTTATGGATGCATGAATGCATGGCGATGCAACAACCACAAGCAAGGTCACAAACATGGGGGTTTAAAGGTTCAACATCCCACATGGAGTCGAGGGTAAGGCCCACCCAAAGGTAAGTACTAACGTTTCAATCGTACCTGTAAGACAAGGTTCTAAGAGTTCCCAGAGTCTACATCCCTCTTTCGGATATTACCAACGTCTTGATTACTCAATAATTAGCAATATTCTCAAGAGAAACTCGTCCGAGCGTAGCATCGCGTGACAACTACTTCCGAATTACTCCGTTATAGTCTCCGCGCTACACCTAAAAAGGCCAAGATGGGTTAGGGTTCTACGGTCCTCAACTTCTCGGGCTCCTAGGTCGAAAATAATAACGTCTTCCCGATTACTCGGTAAACAAATATTAAGTTCAAGAGGGCCTTCCATTGAGTGGGGGATCTCATGCCTCCTTCTTCGGGATTACTCCCTCAAAGTTAACATGACTGTACCGCCCGTCCTATTCCTTAAGTGTTACTTAATCCGGGTGTAGGATTTGTCCTTTGCGAAAAACCCGAATAACCCCAATTTAAACATATAATCAAGCAAATCAAATAATAGTTAAACAGATAAGACAAGATAGGCTCAACCCACTTAGGGATGGACCAACAAGAGGTCAATCTTTCCCCAGCAGAGTCGCCAATTCTGTAGCGATAAAAAATGTAGCGGGGTAAATCGGAGATCGAATTATTGATTAATTCGTCTCGCAAAAGCAAGAGTCGCCACCGCGCTTTATTGTTTCCAAAGGAAAAGGGAAAAGAGCGAAATAAAACCCTAAATATGCAGTGTAAATAAAAATACAAATACAAAGCGTTTTTGAAAAGAGATTTTTGTGGTTCGGGGGTTGGTTATACAATGGGAAGGTATTAGCACCCAATGCATCTATAGTACTCTATAGGAACCTTTTGAAATATCTGTTTTATTTAAAATTGATCGCTTGATTGAAAATAAATCGTTTTGGCCGAAAAAGGGATACGGACGGGTTTTTGAAAATACGACGACCTAATGTCGAAGTTTTGGCTTAAAAGGTATAAGTCTTGAAAAGGTTGAAATTTTGAAGAAAGGTGAATATTTGAGGAAAATTAACCTAAGTTTTTAATGAATGAGAGTATTCGCTCGATCGTTTTTGAGGACATGAAGTCAACAAAAATTAGACAATTCCCTTTGGATTGGTGCAAACAGGATAATCAAGTACGATGAAATAATTGACAGAAAATTATGAGATAAATGATATACAACAAATTAAATAAGAGACTGAGGGTGAACATGCATTTTTAGATTTTTTGTTTAATATATGAAGAGAAAAATGTTTTAATTGGTTACGCATTTTAACATAGATAAAAAGTAACGAAAATTAATAGAAATGTTTTTTTAAGGTTTTATATGTTTTTATTTTTTATGTCTTTTTGGTATTTAATCAAAATGAGGGGAGTAAATTAAAGAAAAATAGCGTGTCTTTTAGTTTTCATTTTTTACTTTCACATATTTAGAGATATTAAATATTTTTTAAATTAAATAAAACTTACAAGTCAAATATCTAATTAAAATAAGGAAAACTAAAATTAAATAAACCTAAACTTAGATTAAATGAGATTAGGGTAAAATATTAAAATTATCTACTTAAAATTATGTTTATTTCTAGGAAAACTAATTAATCCAAATTAACTAAGTTAGTAAAAAAAGAAATAGAATTAACTAAAGAGCAAATAAAGATGGGGTGTGAATTAGCAAATGGAATGGGCTTAAGCTAAAAAAGGAATTGAGATGGGTTGAGGGGAGTGGGCCGGGTCGTGGAGGACCCAGACCCAAGAAGAAGAACAACAGATGCTGTACGAAAAAACCTAGGGAGTGTTGTGCACTGGCCGCCGCCGTTGGACCTCAATCATCATCTTCCTTCAATCATCAACGCCGAATCATCACATCACCGGCATCTATCTCGATCTTGCATCACAAAACTCTACCGTAAACCATCTCTGCTTCAACATTCCGTTTCATCAAACGCAAACACCATCTTCACCTTAAGAACGACAATAACACCACAAATCAAACCCAGAACGCAAGAGGAAAAACGGAAACGCAGAAGAGAAAAAGAAGAATCGGTGCAGAGAATAACAAATGAATCAGCTTTGGATTTCGCTGCATCACCAAAATCCAGATCCGCCAGAGCTCGCTTCCGACAGGTAAATTCTTCCACTTCCCTTTGTTTCTCTGCATTACCTTCTTGCCTGATTATCGCCTATAGAAGCATTTGGTAGTGTCTTCAGTAGCAACTAAAGAAGCATCTTCCTCTACCATTAGATGAAAATACACCACTTTTTCGCAATTGAATGGATCTTGATATTAATGAAGACCTCAGTCTGTCGGTGGACATTTTAACTGGCGCGTCACTGTATAACTGCAGCTTGGTTCTCAGATTCTGAATTTCCTTGAGAAGTTCTTCCTTCTCAGTAGCATCAAGAGAAATACTTCTTTGAGGTAATTCTTCCCGGACTTCTTTAACTTCACATTTTTAAATGACTATTGTCTGAGGAAGTGGCCCTCAAATGCTTGTATTCATCTTTCAATGAGTTATTGTCCTTTCCTGCTTATTGTGCTGGGAAATCCTTCGTGTAGGCATTATAGTGGTGGTTGCGGTTAAAGGTACTGCTTCCTTTCTTTTTTCAGATTTTTGAATGGTATGCTTTTGTGAAATAAAGGTTTTTGTTTTTGATTTAAAACTGTAATGATGTTGAAGGTCAAATGGGTGATTACAGAAGGCGATAATGACGATGAGTCGGCATAGATATGAGGGAGATAATGATGTTAGAATGGTTTACGTTGGATTCGCAGAAAAAATGGTCGTTCACAATGATGCAAACGCGAAGATGTTGTCGAAGAAAAGTTTTAACATGGTGGTTATGGAAACAGAGGTTAAAGGTATGCCTTCTTAATCTCTTTTTTATGAAAAACTCTGTGTCTGAATTGTTTCCACTGTTGCGCGTGTGTTGATTGAAGTAGAGGAGCAACTCGATGAAAATGTGGTGATGCTGTGATGAAGACGATAGAAATGTGATGAAAGTATCGGAAGGAGAAAATCGTTGTTAGATCGATGAAATCAAAGGTAAATCAGTCATACTTGTTTTGTGGGTTTTGCCATTTTGATTGAATTAACGAGAAATTGATTAAAGAGAAGAAGCAGATTTGTGAACTTGTTTATTATTTCGAGTTGCCTTTAAAAGTAACAGTGTTTATATGATTGCGTTGGTCTTGCGACATTATTGAATTTTGAAATTTATCAATCGAGCTATTGTCGGTGTTAAATAGGGATTAATGTATTGCTGCAGGCTTATTGATGATTTGCAATGATATTAAATGGCCATTTTACATGATTTCAGGAAATTAAGAGAGGATTATTAAGTGAGACAAAGGCAACGCAACGGTATAAAGGTTTATGCGAAAAACTGAAAAAACTCACATGGTCGGAGCTAGTCCGACGGTACGATTCCGGCGAAGTCAGGTAAGCTCCGAAGACTCCTCGCTCCTTGCTTTCTGCCACTAATTCTTCTCTTCTTCTCCGTCTAAAAAAACTGGTTGGAAATATTGAATAAATGGTTTTTTTGGATGGATTTGGATTATACTGTTTTTTATGGTTTTGGTACAGTATGCAGGTTATGGTTTTGCAATATGCTTGTTGTGGTTTTGCAAATGGACCATGTTTTTATAGTTTAGATGCAGTGATGGTTAGGTAGAGATATGCTATATCTTTTGAATAGTTTTTGCAGTGATGTTCTGGTGTGGAAATGGAATATGTTATTTACTGGATAATTTTGCAGTGATGTTTTGCAAAAGGGACTATGGTATATAGCAGTATGCAGGTTATGTTTTGCAAAATGAACTATGGTCTCTCTGCCTGGTAGTCTTGTATATCCCCCCTTTTATGCAGGCTATCACTTATCCTTTTTGAAGGAGTTTCCTTCTCATATGACCGTTGGTATCCTTTATGGCTCAGGTTTGAGTATATTAATATATTTCTGATGCTTGCACCTATGCTGCTACAAGTGATTTTGACTTTATTCCCAATTCATGCTTAAATCAAAACCTGCAAAAACTAAACCTCTTCTTCTCTCTACCTCAAGTACAGAAATGATATATAAAAATGATATCTTGTACTGCTGTCTGAAAAAGTAATAGGCTGGAATATGATGAAAAAGGAAATATAGGTTGCTTGCATACATTGTTTTAAGACTGCACATGTTTGAAATTGCATATTGTTGGAATTGCATTTTCTTTTGTCTTGCATTAGCCTATGTTATTCTGCAGGTTAACGTTAGCTTATGTTGTGCATATGTTTGTTTGAAATTATGTATGTTGTTGATTTATGCTCATGCAGTTTTGACCAAAATTGAATTTATGCATATGTGAAATAAATATGCAGTGGGCCTTTTGATAAAAATGCAAATGATTTTGAAAATGTGCTATTTTTTAATTGTGCATTCATTTAAAAATTCCTCTCTTTTTTGTGAACCGGGAGAAATCTCGTGATTTGCAAAAAAGAGTAACTGATTCCGGCCATTGCTTTTAATGATGAACATTAAATTTATTTTCTGCATTTTAATTATTCATTCAATTCTGACTTTCTTTTAATTGTTTTTCGCAGGTAAAATTAAATGAGCAAACAAGAGCATTGGATGGAAGATTTAGAATTAGAATTTAGAAAAATAGCTTTTTATTTACTTTAAGCATTTATGTAATTGTCTTTATAAATATTTTGTAATAACACAACATTTAAATGACAATTGTAATAAATAGAATAAAGTGAATAAAAATTCTATTATTTCTCAATTAATTCTTTTTCTTTCCAATTATTTATTTATTGTTTATAATTCTTTAAATTATATAATGACTGAAAATCAAATCCAATCATTTAAATTCAGAATGATAAACAAATAAATAAATATCATTGATCAATTAATAACTTCAATCATTTACTTTATTATTATTTTTAATTCTTCTAAATTATAATAACTTGAAAAAATAGGATTTCAGCTATTTAAATTTAGAACAATAAATAATCAAATAAACATTGCTTGATCAATTAATATACTCATTTTCAAATGTTTATTTCATTATTCATAAACCTTCAAATTATATAATAACGGAAAACAGGTTCCCATTATTTAAATTTAGGATAATGAATAATTAATAAACATTATTTGATCAATTAATAAACCTTTTTTCAAATATTTATTTTATTATTTATAAATCTTTAAATTACATAATAATCGAAAATAAATTCCAATTATTTGAATTTAAGATAATAAATAATCAATGAACGTTGTTTAAGTCTTGATCAGTTAATAAATTTAGCGTTCAACAAATAAACAGCTCCCGACTCGAAAAAGTTATGAATTTTTAACTGCTTTGAAAAATTTGATAAAATATGTCAAAACTCTTGCAATGCGAATGATGCAGATGGAAGACGGTGTCTTAGGTCAAAATTTGGGGTACAACAACAGACAACGGTACAAATCTGAATAATACTATAATCACCGCTCTATGTGAATAGTTCAAGATTTATCATCACAATTCATCTCCCTATCGGCCGAAGATGAACGGTGCTGTTGAAGCCGCGAACAAAAACATCAAGAAGATCATTCAGAAAATGACAGTCACCTACAAAGACTGGCATGAGATGCTACCGTTTTCTCTGCATGGATACCGTACCATGGCACGTACTTCGACAGGGGCAACCCCATTTTCTTTGGTATATGGCATGGAAGCTGTCCTGCCCATGGAGGTTCATATTCCTTCTTTAAGGATTATGAAGGACTCTGGTTTGAGTGAAGACGATTGGATTCAGAACCGACTTGATCAACTCAATTTGATCAACGAGAAGCGACTCGCTGCGGTTTTCCATGGTCAGAAGTATCAAAAACGGATGATCAAGGCTTTCAACAAGAAAGTCAGACGTCAAGTGTATCAAGTCAGAGATCTCGTAATCAAGAGGATTATCTTGCTGCAAAGTGATCGCAGGGGCAAATGGAATCCTACATACGAAGGACCATTTGTGATCAAGAGCATATTTTCTGGTGGTGCAATGATTCTGACCACCATGGACAACGACGATTTGCCGCATCCTGCGAACGCAGACATAGTCAAAAGATACTACGCATAAAATAACCCGACAAGTCGAAAACCCGAAAGGGCGGCTTGGGCAAAAATGGGTTTCCCGGTGGATCGAAAACCCGAAAGGGCGGTTCAGGCAAAAATTAGGGATAAAACAAAAAAATCTGTACACTCGGCAAGTTGAAAACCCGAAAGGGCGGCTTAGGCAAAAAGGGGTTTCCCGGTGGATCGAAAACTCGAAAGGGCGATTCAGGCAAAAGTTAGGGAATTAAAGCGTATGACTATATCTCGTCGGATCACTTTAAGGACAATCTCTTCATCGACCAGCTCCAAGCTTCTGATCAATCCAGTCACCGGCAGACGAAGCATTGAATGAACAGATATTCAGAGTTGTGAAGGCTATAGCAGAATGGAATCCCGTGGAATTGTTTCACATAGCCATTTTTCTTTTGTATAAATTTTTCAATTTTTACGACGACATCCTCTTACTAGGATGACTGTCCCCTTTGTACAAAGATACTCATAGAAAGTTAATACAAATACTTTTCCAAATACAGAAATTTGCTTTGACTTCCTTTTTCTCTTCTGCACTTATGTTTATTTGAGAAACGTCCAATGTTTTGTTAAATAGGCATATGCATTTGAACATAATCATTTTCTTACAAATCAGGAAAGATGATTATTGATAGGTTGAAGGTACAGATGGATGTTTTGATGCCCTTTCAGAAGGAATCTCCAACAGATTTAAACCCCAAATTCCGCAATCCAGAACTTAATTCCCCAAACAGAGTTAAACTTTAGGATCCTCAGCAGAACAAAAGCTTTCTCAAAACTGACTTCCCCAGTCAGAGGGCCTTCCAGAACTCAATTCCCCTCAGAGTTAAGTTTCAGTATCCCTAGTGGAGCCTTAAAAATCTGAAAATCCAATCCCCAACGGAACCAAACTAGTGAACCTTCTCCCCATAGAGATACTTCCCACCCGACTGAAGATTCTCAGTCTTATTTCTCCAGCATGAGTCTATCAGGTTCTGAACTCCCCAGTAGAGATCATCAGAAATTCTCATTCCCTACAAATCACCAAGGAATTCCAATCCCCAGCAGTGGTCCTAGGATCCCTCGACAATTGAAGATCTTGCATCCCCCAAGCAGAATGAAGACTCTCATTCTCGGTTCCTCACAGGATAATCAGATGTTCCCCAGTGAAGATCTCCTCAGGACAGGAATCCCCGGTAGAATGGCATACAACCCGAGCTCCTGATTCTCCAGCAGTAGTCAACAAGGATGTCTCATCTTCAGCAATCAAAGATTCCTGCAGTCCCCTGCAGCAATCAAGGACTCACTTTCCCTGGCAGCAGTCAAGATCCTTTTATCTCCAGCCACCCAGGACTCATTTATCCTCAGCAAGACATCTCATCAGCTTACATGTGCATTCATTACATTCATATCTCATAAACATTGATATAACACATATATTGCATCATACATGTCATGCAACATAACTTTGTGTTTTAACTAACATTTCATCCTTTTCAGGATAAGATTAAAAGGCTATCAATAACAATTGTTCAGATACAGTATGGATACACCCCAGACACGGCGGTCATTCTATCACTCATTCAGAATTTCAAGTCAGATACAGTACAGATACACCCCAGACACGGCGGCCATTCTACTACTCATTCAGACTTCAACAATCAGATACAGACTAGATACGCTCCAGACACGGCAGCCATTCTATCTCTCATTCATATTCACTTATCCACCTCAAGATTCAATGCATTCTAAGCACGGATACCATTCTGACCCTTACCACAGCAGTTTGATTATCCCCAATGCGTTCGCCACGAAAGTCATTCTGTCATTTATTTAGATCCCAGTTATAGTTTCAGATACACTTCAAACAAGGAAGTCATTCTATTACTCATACGGATCTCAATCCCAGTTACAGTTTCAGATACACTCCAGACACGGAAGTCATTCTGCTACTCATACAACTCTTAACTTCAGATACAGTCCAGATACGCTCCAGACACGGTTGCCATTCTGTCGCTCATTCAGAATTTGTCCCCAGCACGCAGTTGCTCCATACAAATATTTCTCTGTTACCCGGACATAATACAGATACACTCCGGACACGGCAGTCATTCTGATATTCATTCTACCTTCAAACGCAGTTCCAGCTCAGATACGCCCCGGATACAGAGGCTATTCTTTTGCTCGTACAAACTCAGTCTCCAGATATAGTTCAAATGCATTCCAGACACGGATACCATTTTGACCCTCATTTTTCTGATCTATCACGCTACAGTTCAACAAACATTTCATATGGCATCTTTAAGCCCATCCCCGACAAGATTCTGTCACCCCTCTAGATGGCATCTTTAAGCCCATCTCCAAATGGCATCTCTAAGCCCATTCCCGCATCCACGTTTTGACGAGTGCAAATTTAAGGGCACTCTAGTGTCCAATCTCCTTTTACCTTCGAGCCACGAAAGGCGAATCTACCAATCTAACTCTTCAGGTCCAAGTAGATTGAACAGGGGCAACTGTTGTACCCCAAAATTTGCCCTCTCTTTCTTCAGGAAATCATCCTGGATTCTCAGAGTCCCTCTGAAATGAACCCAAGTCCTGAATTATCATTTTTGCCCAAGCAAACCATTTACAAGAGCAAAATGATCACACAAGCTCTAAAGGCAACGCTTTTATCTTGAGAAAAATTAAATTCTAAACACTTGGAATTTTTCTCTAAAAAATGGGTGTTTAAGAGGAAAATAGCACTTCAGAACTTTTGGACCAAACTCCAGATAGAAACGGTCAGAAGATACAAGCTTGGCTCAATGCAGTCAGAAGCTGGCTCTTCAGAAGCTACATCAACTCAGTCAGAAGTTGCAAACGTGGTTCAACACGTAAGTCTCAAACAGAACATAGCTCTTTCAGCAATTACGCAAGTTCAACCAGAGTTTGCTAAAGGAATGCAAAGGAAGCAAGGAAGTCTAAAGGCTTCTCCAGAACATGCTGAAATCAGAAGATAAAAGCCTCAGAAGAGTGGGTGTTACACTGATACAGAATCTCTAAGTCCAAGATTTTCATAAGCAAATCCAAGGATCGTGTCAGAAAGTCAGGAGAATCCCCAGACTATGCTAAGACAACAAAAGGCCAAGACCAGAGCATGGTTTACGTTGTTTTTGGTAAAGCAGAACTATTGGTTCAAGTTTTTCTCTTATTACCAAAATGTTGGTGTTGATAAGTCTCATCACCATTTAATGCTCATTAATGCTCCCAACCACTCCTGGACCTTCATCCAAGTAATCCCTTCACGTGTGGCTTGGTAAACGCCTTTATGCAGGTTTAGGCATGGGCCTACGCGCCACCGTCCACCTAGGGGTCACTTCTCCCCAATCCATGCCTGTTGTTCCAGCCTAGGCTGAAAGGCTATCTGTTATCACAACTTCCCAGGAATTTCTTTCAAAGAACAATTCAACCTCTGTTGGCGCCTTTAATGTTCAAGAAATCCACAAGAGCTTTGCCTATAAATAGAGAACCATTCTCCACTGAAAAACGGCGTCCAAAAACCAGAAAAAATTGTTAGAAGAGAAACATAAATTTTTAGCAAGAAAGTACTGTGAAGCTCTGCCCAAATCTCCAGTGTTTCATAACTTTGAACTTCTTACCTTCAAACTTCATCAATACCCAGTTTTTTCTTTGTGACTAAAGAACACCCTTTCAAACTCTGACCATACATACACGTACACCTTCATCTACCCCTTTCAAAAAAGAACCTGTCCAGAACACCATCAGAGCCAAAAGCTAGCTCTCATCCACAAACTTTTCCAACAGCCAGGTAAGCACTTGCTGACCTTCATCACGCTGCTAAGCATCATCAGCTTTGCATGCTCAAATAAACATAATGTAAATATCATGTTGCTGCTGTTTGTGTTCTGAGGATTTTCATACCTCAGAACGTTTTGAGTCAGCCTAGAACCTGCCTGTGACCTTGTTGGTTCTGTCCCCTGAAACACTTTGACATTTGCTGAAGCTGTTCCAAATATGTTTTCTGTTTTATGGAAAAATAACAAAATTGCAGATGTTCTGATTAGCACAGGGAGAAGCCAAGTGATGACTTTGACGTTAGCACATCTGAAGCCTGTTTTGCTGTCAATAATATCAGAACTTCTGAGAATTATTGTATTTCCAGCAGGATCAGAACTTCTGATTTCCCCACTAACAAACTTTTTCCTTGCAGCGCATGGGGATCAGAACTTCTGATCTTCCCACTAACAGGTTTCTGTTTTGCAGGTGCCAGAGTCAGAATTTCTGACTCATACAGTTTAACCAAAAGGTTGATCATCTGGCAGCGGGCCTGAGTCAGAACTTCTGATGACCTCTCAGCAGTGCGCTGGCTCCCTCTCTCTTTCTCTCTATCTTGTTTTTGTTATTTTCTTTTCTTATCTATTTTTCTCATTGAACCCCCCATGTACAAATATGTATCCCCACCCCCTAATTGCTGTAATATCGTAGGATTTTATATTTCTGCTTTTTATTGCTTTCAAATATAAATGCTAGTAATTAGGATGTGTATGGCAAGATAAAATCAATGAAATAGAAAATCCTAATTCAAAGATAAACTCTTGTATGCAATAAAGCACACTTGCACACAAACACACCTAGGGTTACATCCACTTGTTGCCTTCAAATATGGGCCATGTTACGCATGCAAAGTATCTTGGTAAAACAAACAAAATCAAAAGATCATAGTACCTCAATGACGCCATCCAAAGTTGCCTACAAAAATGATCTTAGTCCCTCAAAATAAATGCTAAGATACTTTGCAAAATTGCTATCATGGTCTATACGATGACCCGCGCCTGTCCCGTTTACATCCTAACACAAGGTTGTTCACCAAATACAATGGTGAAACAACACTGTTAAAAGGGTTAAAAACATAAGAAAGATCTTTGAGTAAAATAGGGTAGACAACTCTTAGTTACTTGATCAAAAATCTTGCAAACATCCTTGCTATTTTTCAAAACACACTCCACAACACAATTTCAAAACAACTTTCAAAATATTGAAAACCTTGCAAAAAGACAAAACACCTTTGTATACATTCAAACAAGAATCATTACAAAGGTTGCCACAACGATGGCCTCTTTTCAAAACATCTTTCAAAATCATGCACAAAGCACCATTTCAAACAATTGAAAATGCAAGGCAAGTGATCTAAGCAAGTAACTAAGAGCCCATGGATAACCATGGATAGAAAGGGTGCTAATACCTTCCCTTTTTATAATCTACTCCCCGAACCCATGAAAACATCTCAAAGGTTTTTCCTGTGCTTTTTAACCTTTCCTTTAGGATAAAATAAAAAATTCGGTGGCGACTCTTGCTAAACCGAAACATTTGCGAACACAAACGCAAAACCTCAAGTCAGTTCTCCTACCGTATCACAACCGAGAACACCAATGTACATCAGAATGTGTGAGGGTCATCAATCGTTGTGACCACCTTAAGCCTTGTTCATTCTTCAAAACAGATTGTGGAAGGTGAGAAATAAACCACCTTGCAAGGAGAGGAGTACAACACATGAGAACACCTCTCTTTCTCATTGTTCGTGTGTAAAATGAGTGGAGGATGTCCCCAAGCAATGTAGGTAAGGGATTCCTGGATAGGAAAATCTTGACAGCATTGACATTTATAAGTTGGTCAGGATTTGGGAACAAGACCAACTCATAAATAAGGAGTGCCACAATCTCTTCAAAGGCTTGCAGATCCAGGGAATTCCAACACTCTTGTGCCTTCTCAAACAAGAATTTTGCCAAGAAGCCCTTGATACCGCTTCTAGTCTCCCAATGCCCCTTGATGTCAGATGGTTGCAAGTGTAGTGCTTGAGCAACATCTTCAGGTTTTGGTTCTTTTTCTGTACCGTTGAAAGGTAGTTGATTAAGAATAGGAATTCTCAGGAGTTGAGAAAATTCCTCCAAAGTAGGCACCAATTGATAGTCGGGGAATGTGAAACAGTGGTGAAGGGGATCAAAGAATTGGAACAACACTTTCACCATGTCTTCTTCAATATGGGTGTTGACTAGGCTGAGCAGTCTACCATGTCTTTCACTGAAGAGAGAGCTTTCTAGAATTCTGGATGTAAGCTCCTTGAGTTGAGGAGGGATTCTCACAAAGTTGACTTGGATAGTTTTCCTGCGAAGAATTTCCATGACCTACAAAACAAGAACAAAGATGAAGATCCAAACCCTTGAAATGGTTAGTGGATGCATATGATGATTTATGATGTTCATGATGTATGCACAAACATATGTACAAGCAAGTCACACAAAACCCTAGTTTCAGGCTTGCATGAGGTTTCATAGATAAGTACCCTCTTGAGTGAAGTTGGCTTAAAAACCTGTCCTATAAATAGTAACCGGGTTCTAAGGAGCTCAATATTATTGAATTGTTTTCTATGTTCATTGTTTTGGTTTAGCCACTTAACTAGCGACCAAAATATTCCAAGAAAACAACCCTCAATGAGTGTAGTATCGAGTATCTACCAACTTCGGACTGCACCAAAGCCGGTCATCTCACTACCCCTAATAAAAGGCCAAGATGGTCAAGTAAGGTTCTAAGTCATTAGTGCTTAGTGACATCACTCAGCGGCCCCGTACTCTCCTTGATTGAACTTAAGGGTTACCGGTACTCACAAATATGTCGCACTAATATAGCTATTACTTCAACCGTGTCGGTATACCCCGCACAGTTTCCATAATGTATTGCTATCTATGAATGTTTCCCAAATCCGGGTGTAGGATTTCAAGCCCAAACAAGAGAACCAAAATGTAAAGCAATCAAAGCAAACAATTAGTCATGCAAAAGGGTGATCTAGGCCCTAAGGTTACTCCACTTTTAAAGTAATCCCCAGCAGATTCGCCAGTTCTGGTATACGGTGGGAGAACTGACTTGAGATTTGCGTTTGTTTTCGCAAATGTTTCGGTTTAGCAAGAGTCACCACCGACTTTTTATTTTATCCTAAGGAAAGGTTAAAAAGCACAGGAAAAACCTTTGAGATGTTTTCTTGGGTTCGGGGAGTAGATTATAGAAAGGGAAGGTATTAGCACCCTTTCTATCCATGGTTATCCATGGGCTCTTAGTTATTTGCTTAGATCACTTGCCTTGCATTTTCAATTATTTAAAATGGTGCTTTCAATTGTTTGAAATGGTGCTTTGTGTGTGATTTTTAAAGATGTTTTGAAAAGAGGCCATTTATGGCAACCTTTGTAATGATCCATGTTTGAATGTATACAAAGGTGTATTTGTCTTTTGAAAAGTTTTCAAATGTTTTTGAAAGTTGTTTTGAAAGTTTGCGTTGTGAAGTGTGTTTTGAAAAATGGCAAGGATTTGTTTTGCAAGTTGGTCAAGTAACCAAGAGCTATCTACCCTAAACTTCTCAAAGATCATTCCTATGTTTTAACCCCTTTAACAGTATTGTTCCACCATTGTATTTGGTGGACAATCTTGTGTTAGGATGTTAACGGGACGGGCGTGGGTCATCGTTTAGACCATGAATGCAATAGTGCCAAGTGTCTTTGGCAACTTTTCCTTTAAGGGACTTGATCATTTTTTAGGCAACTTGAGAAAGCGTCATCGAGGGACTATGATCATTTGATTTGTTTTTGTTTGGCCAAAGACACTCAACATGCAACATGGCCCATTTTTGAAGGCAACAAGTGGAGTAACCCTAAGGGTGCAAGTGTGCATTGGTGTTGTCCATTTTCATGCTTTTTTATCTTTGTATTAGTCAAGCTACTTGTTATTTTATTTGCATACAAACCCTAGGTCTATCATGGCATAATTTGAAAGCTTTTAAATGCGGAAATTTAAAGTCCTAAATTATTACAACATAATTATGGGGATGGGGGTACAAATGTTTCAATGGGGGGATATTTAGCAAGAAATTAAATCTAAAACTATTACATCCATATTGAATATACAAATATCAAATTGTACAATATTTAAACAAATATAATAAACATGCAAAAATGTATTATGCACAAAAAGATTTTTTATGTATGTGAAATTATTTTTTCATGTGAAATATAAACAAAAATAAAAAAAGTCAATTTTTGGATATTTTTATGGTTTAGGGAAAAACCCTAGTTTTTGAATAAAAATGGTATTTATTTATTAATTATATACAATATTTATATATTAATTTATACAAAAATAAAAAAAAGAAGTATATTGTAAAAAAGTATTTTTGATGTCAAATATTAATAAAAATAAAAATGTATTATTTTCATATTTTTGTCCTAAATATTTAATAAAATATATATAAGTATATTTATATATATTTAATAAACTAAATATGTACAAAAAAAATAAAATATTAATTATTTACAAAAATGTGTATTTTAGAAAATGTTTTCAAAATGTAAATGAAAAATAATAACTGAAAATAAATATATTTTTGTATTATTTTTTAGTGTTTTAAATAAAAGTATCTATATTTATTTACATGTATATGTTTAAATAAAACAAATAAATTCCAAATAAATGCAAAAATGTGTGGAAAAATAATTTTGATATTTTTTATATTTGAGCAAAAAATAATAAGTCAGAATCAAAAATAAAAAATCAAAAATGATAAAGATTTCACTCAATGGGCCAGGGGGTGCAAAATGAGAAAAGGGGTGCAAAAAGCAAGACTGACTCAGGCCCAGCCCAAGCCAGTCATCTTCTTCCTCTAGCAACCTATTTGAAACAAAAACGCGCGCTTCTTCTTGTCCAACACAAATCCTGATTCCTTGACTTTTAGCAAAAACTCACAACACAAATAATGTAGAGCATCAAGAGACGAATTCATACATATAAAAATCTTGACCTAACTCTCAGAAACGAGGGAGAATTTCTTCATCCCCAATTTCTGACCTAACTATTCTTCAATGATCATGGCCAAAATTCTCACAACACGCATAATATAAATGAAAAGTAAATACATGGATGGCTTCAGGGCTATGAATAGAACATGTTTTCTTCACAAACCTAAGCTTAATCATGCCTGGATAGAGAGATAGAAGTTCATGTTTTTACCTGTTTCAGCTTGACTTGAACAGAACAATGTAGCAACTTCCAATGGATTTTGAGCTTTTGTACACCTTGCCTGAAGTCCAAGGATGCTTCTCCAACTCCTAGCTAGCTTTAAAATCAACTGAATCGTGCTATGGAAGTCAACCTGCACAGCTTGAAAATAAAAATGGCAAACATTGTTATGGGTGTTATAGCTTGAGATCAATGCTTGGGATAGCTTCAGTGGATGATATGGAACATGTTTGAACTCTTTTTGGCCAAAGTGCACGAGTGGAATGGACTGTGGAAGTCAATCTGCAACAGGGACTCTGTTTTGTAGAAAAAATATGCTTTTGGATATGAGGATGGATTGAGGATGAAGGAATCGTGTTTTAGGTCAGTTAGGGTGTATGTAAGATGAGAACAAAGTTTTCTTAGGTTGGTGTTTACAGGAATGAGAGCTTTTTTAGTTTTTGCAAGCTTTCTTCTTTTTGAAGCAAGGATAGTGTAAGTTCCAATACAGGCCTGTACCACCCTCTATGTATGCTGCATCTCTTGTTCTTGATCAGAGGGATTTGTGTACAAATGCTAGCCTCAAAGATCTGGCCCATGCCTCTTGGATTTTGAATTTGACATAAAGTGCATCTTTATCAAAATGGCATGTTTTCTTTTTCTACTTAAGGATTGATTTTATGTGCAATGCCCAAAGGGATTAAATAATGCATTAATACAATGGTTAGGAATTTAATTATGGTGTGTGAGACTGGTTTTGAGGCCTGCAAGCTAGCTTGTACAAGCTGATTTGAAAAATGCCAATGTTATGAACAAGCCTTGGCCAAGAACAAAAGTGAATTTTGCCCAACTTTGCAAATTCGATTCTCCCTAACCACAAGGGTGTTTGAGAAGTTCTTGGACAATTTGGAAAGCTTGGAATGTGTACTACAATCCATCTTCGTAATGCAAATTGAAACTCCAAGTGGAAGAATGTGAAAAATGGAAAAGAAGTTGGACAAAAATCCTGCCTAGAATAGGTCAAAATTTTTCTAAGTTAAAAATGTTTTGCACCCTTGTTCCAAAAATCATAACTTGAGCTACAAGCTTCCTTTGAGAAAACTTTGTGAATAAAAGTTGTATATTTTGCAATGGACTACAACTTTCATGTTTTGAGTTTTGTTTGAATCCATTTTCATCTTGGTGAAAAAATGGGACAAAGTTAGGAAAAAATAAGGAAACTTTATAACTTAGAAAATTTCTAAGTTATGAAATTTCTTCATTTTAAACCCTAATTTGCAATTTTGGGTTTCTTGATGAACACGTTTCATAATTTGACATGTCTTGATGAAAAATGAATCTTGGCACTTGATTTTGACCAAAAAGTCAAAGTTTGACTTTTCAGTATACAGTCAAATTTTGATCAGTTGACTGAAAAATTCATCTGTCAATCCTATGCATTTGAGATCTTTTGAACTTGTTGAATGGGTCAAGACAATTCCATTGAGTCCTTGAGTCCATATGTGAGATTGGTTTGCCATTGGTTAAGTCCAACAGTCAAAAAATGCCTTTGTGCAGTCAAAACCCTAAAAATGACCATTTTGCCCTTTTGGTGATCTGATCAAATTTCTTGTAGAATTGTGATCCAAACTTGACCAAATGGTTCATATGAGTTCATTATGTTGATGTGGGTCAAATTTGATGAGGTTTGACTGTTAATTGGCCACAATTGACTTTTTCCCCAATACAGCTGATTTCTAGGTCAACTGTCCAATTGACTAGGCAAAGATTGGAATCAAGGCTTGAAACTTGGTATGGATAAGCTTGTGAGTCCAATATGAAGCATGAAAGTCACCTTGGGTATTTTAGGTCAAAACATCTTTGTGCAAACTCAAACCCTAATTTGAGCCAATAGTGCAAGGAGGAGTCTTGAGCAGAGCAAACCCTAACTTGATCTTGAGCTCCAAGAGTCTTGTGGTGAGAAAATGTTAATGAAATAAGAGGGCAAATTTTGGGGTACAACAATATCTTTTCAAATTATGGAGATTTGATTTCATTCTTTGCCTTGTATGATTTGTTTCCAAAATAGACCAAATTAAGATCTTTTCCAATCAATTAGCTCTTTCACGAATTTTTTGATTTGCTAGTTGTTCATGGACTCATAATATGCTCATAAAATTAAATCTTTGATTTTATTTGATTATTCTACTATTTAAATTGATTTATTTTGATTTAAATGGATAAAAATCAAAATAAATAATAAAAATAATAAAATAATAGGTGGATAAGCTCAAGGGTCGTGGGTCATCTTAGGAACAAGTTTCAAACAAGAAAACATGGGCCCATTTGAAAAAAAAAGTCATTTTGATCAATGTTGACTTCATGCACATTTCCCAAAATTGGTTAACTTTGACAATACATTTCTCCCTCAATTTTAACCTTAAGAGGATGTTGTTGGACTTTTTAAAAATATTAGGATGTCCCCTAAACAACCCTTTTGGTTTCATCTCAATTGGGTCTGCCATGTTCATGTAAGAAGCTTTGACCCAAAAAGTGTTTTTGTTGACTTTTCAAAAGGACCTATAATGTAGAAATTCATATCTTTTGATGAGTGCATATTTTGAACTTGTGGGATGAAGATGAGTTGTAGGGAATTGCATCCTCTTCAAAATGAGCCTTGGATGGAAAATTTCTGATCAAGTATGAAGATGTTATGCCTGGTCAAAGTTTGGTTGACTTTTCCTAAGTAACCCTAATTTAGCAACCTTTGGGTTTTTATGAATTTGGGGCATTCCTTGAGGAATCATGATCAACCCTTGATCAAATTATGAATATCACTTCAAAATGTTGATGTTGACCAAAAATCTTGAAGTTTGATTATATGTGGGCCACAATTGACTTTTGACCTAGTACAATTTATTTTCAGGCATCTGGGTAATTGACTGAGCAAACTTCTTGTGCAAGGAATGAGACTTGACATGGATGATCTTGAGAACATATTGGGACCATGGAAGGAATTTTGGACCTTTGGACTTCAACCATCTTGATGAGGAGTGAAACCCTAGTTTGAAGCTTGTTGCCTCAGGAGGAGGATTTGTCTGGTCAATCCTTAGTCATCCTTGAGCAATTGAGGACCTCTAGAGGCATGTATTTAGTGAAATGAGAGGGCAAATTTTGGGGTTCAACAGCTGCCCTTGTTCAATCTTCTTAAACCTGAGGATGTAGATTGGTTGTCTACCTTTCGTAATCTGAAGGTGGCTGATGATTGAACACTAGAGTGCCCAGAAAGTTACACTTGTCTGAGATGGTGCTGGACTGTGTAGGTAGTATCAGAAATGGTCTTATAGATTCCATTTGGAGGAGATGACGAAAGGTCACCAGAGATAGGCTTAAAGATGCCATCCAGAAGATATGACAGAGAATCGTCGGAGATGGGCTTAAAGATGCCATCTAGAGGATGTTGATTTCCCGATATATTCCTTTGATGAGAATTCCTGTTCCTGTCGTTGAGGAGGAATCTGCTGAGGAATGTTGGTCTCAGTCTTGGGAGAAATGGAATTTTAGGAACTTCAGTTGTCTGTTACTCTCCTGGGGAATCATCTCTTAGTCGAGGAGATGAAATGAACTGCTATCTGGTCGTGCTCCAGGACTTACAGTGATTTGCTGAGGATAATAAGACTGACTGATATCTGGTCGTGCTCCAGGTTTTACAGTGACTTATTGGGGAGATGAGATTAAACTTGCTATCTGTTCGTGCTCCAGGCTTTGCAATCTCAAAAACTATTATCTGGTCATGCTCTAGGCTTCAGAAGGAATTAAGTGGTTATCTGGTTGCATCCGAGTTTCAACTTGAATTTAAGGCATACTAACATCCAGTCGTTTCCAGGCTTCAATAGTAATTGGCCGAGTAAACTGCTATCTGGTTGAATTCCAAGCTTCACAGTACCTCATACTATTATCTGGTCGTGCTCCAGGTTTCACAGTGTCTCTTGCCGCTATCTAGTAGTGTTCCAAACTTCATAGTGTCTCATACCGTTATCTGGTCATGCTCCAGGCTTCATGGTGTCTTATACCGTTATCTGGTCGTGTCCCAGGCTTCAGTAATTTGGAGAAGTTAAGATTTTATCTGGTCGATTTCTGAGCTTCATAGCTTGAATTTAAGATACACCACTATCTGGTCGATTCCAGGATTCATAGTATTTTGTACTGTTATCCGATCGTGTCCCAAGCTTCAGTAATTTGGAGAAATTAAGATATTATTCGGTCGATTTCCAGGCTTCATAGCTTGAATCTGAGATATACCACTATCTGGTCGATTCTAGGCTTCATAGTATTTTATACTGTTATCCGGTCGTGTCCCAGGCTTCAGTGATTTGGAGAAATTAAGATATTATCCAGTCGATTTCCGGGCTTCATAGATTGAATTTAAGATATCCCACTATCTAGTCAATTCCAGGCTTCGTAGTATTTTGTACTGTTATCTGGTCGGGTCTCAGGCTTCAATAATTTGGAGAAATTAAGATATTATCTGATCGATTTCCGGGCTTCATAGCTTGAATTTGAGATATACCACTATCTGGTCGATTCCAGGCTTTGTATACTGTTATCCGGTCGTGCTCCAGGCTTCACAGTATGATGTATTGTTGGTTGACTATTATCCGGTCAGTTTCCAGGCTTCATAGCTTTTGAACTGGAATAGAAATCTTAGTATCGATTTGACTGAACCAGGGAAAGGTCTCGAGTTGTCTTCAACTGGGAGAGAAGTCTTAGTATCGATTTGACTGAACCCGGGAGAGGTCTCACATTAACTTTGACTAGCATAGAAATCAGGGGAATCTTAGCGGAGATTCGGCTGACCCAGACGAAAGTCTTAGAACATCTTCAACTAGAATAGAAACCTTAGTGTCGGTTTGACTGGACAAGAGAAAATCTTGAAAAGTGTTAGAATATCTTCAACTGGAATAGAAACCTGGGTGTCGGTTTGACTGAACCAGAGAGAACTTGTGAGAACTTGATTGCATCTTTCCCTGAAAGGTAAAGAGTTAGTCGTATGTAATGTCATGAAATGTATTGAGTAATGATGTTCTCAAAATAAATGAGATTGTGCTGTATAATATGTATGCACATGCCATGATGTATGGATATGCAATGCTATTGTGATATTCTCTAGCTGGGGAAAATAAATCGTGGACTGCTGTTGGAGAGTATAAGGAGTTGAGTTCTTCTTTTCCGCTGGGGATAGTGACCGAAGATGATTAGATGGGGATTTACATCCATTATGCTTGAGAACATTCTGCTGGAGGAGACTCTGTCTGAGAATAATCCTGCGGGGGAATGACTTTGTGGGGAAGAGAGATACTTTGTTGGAAGATCTGCTAATTTGGAGAAATAAGCTCAGCTGGGGATGAACTTCCATTGCTGGAGAGAAGCGCTCTGTTGGAGATTGAGCTTCCGCTGTTATAGAAATAAACTCTGCTCGGGAGATGGCTTTATAAACTACTCATGGTTATAAAACTTGGATGAGGAATGCAGATATCAGCTTTCTGAAGGAACCTGCTGGGGAAAGAATTCCTGCTTGGGGATACGGAGGTCATACCTTGGTTGTCTCGGCTCTGTGGGGAATATAGGTATCACTGGCTTGTATGTGATAGTGACTTCGCTTCCAACTGTCTCTTCCCCTTGTACCATGCTGGAAAAAGTACATGTGGAGATTTTGTGGATAGATCTATGTCGTGATTGTACTTGAACATATATTTAATGAGTGTCAGGATGACATCCGTCTCTAGATCGTATCTGAACTGTACTTGAAACATGTGTTGAATGAGTGTCATAATGACATCCGTCTCTGGATTGTATCTGAACTGTACTTGAAACATGTGTCGAATGAGTGTCAGAATGACATCCATCTCTGGATCGTATCTGAACTGAACTGTTTCTTGAAGAGAAATCCGGAATAAGTACCAGGATAACATCCGTCTCTAGATCGTACCTGAATTGTTTCTCAATGTATGAAAATATTGAATAAGTAGCGGAATGACATCCGTATCTGGATCGTATCTGAATCATTTCTCGATGTACGAAAATCTTGAATAAGTAGCAGAATGACATCCATATCTGGATCGTATCAGAATCGTTTCTCGATGTATGAAAATCTTGAATAAGTAATAGAATGAAATCTGTATCTGGATCGTAACTGAACTATTTCTCGATGTATGAAAATCTTGAATAAGTAGTGGAATAACATCCGTATCCGGATCGTATCTAAACTGTTTCTCGATTCTGGTGCTCTTGATGAATGTTGATCAAGGTATAAGTCTTCCACTGATAGACAGGCGACGAGACATAGTCGTACGTTTTAAATCCCTAACTTTTTCCTGGACCTCCCTTTCGGGTGTTCAGTCCACCAGGATACCCTTTTTTGCCCAAGTCGCCCTTTCGGGTTTTCGACTTGCCGGGTGTAAAGATTTTTTCATTTTTTATCCCTAATTTTTGCCCGAACCCTTTTGGTTCGCCGAAATTCCCTTATTTTTGCCTAGGTGTGTCAACCTAGCGGGTCTTTTTTTTCATGCGTAGTATTTTCCGACTATGTCCACGCTTTCAGGATGTAGAGAGTTATCACTGTCCATAGTGTTGTGTTGTAGTAATGTCAAAAATGTTTTCTTGATGGCACATGATTCGTTGCTGGAATGCGTGCGTAATGCCCCAAGCAATTCAGATGGAGATATGCCCCTAGTTATTTGGCACTTTTGGAGAGACTGTCCCAGGTGTGCTTAGACATCATGTCATGCCCCTTTCTTATGGAAGACCTGTTATTGGAAGTGTCTTTCCCGCTGATGTGATTCTGTCCATTGAGAGGATGTCTGTTCATTGAATATCCATTGTGCGGATTTCTCTTCTGTCAAACAATTAGTCATATGCAACCAATGTCATTTAAAGAATGCAAAACTCATGTCTGTCTTGAAATTTTTTTGAAAATGTGTTTTGTGTAGTAAAATGAAATTTGCAAAAATGTGATATCAACTCAGGATTCATAACAAATCCTACAGGAGTCAGGATACCTTTGTAACAATATGCTCTCGAACTAACTCATGCTTCAGCTAGGACTTTTAAGGGTTATAACGTGGCCTGGTTCACGGTTCAAGAAACAAAGGATAAAGGCTCAAATTTTATTTGTACCCAACCCGCTCTTCGTGATGTTCTTCAATCCTATGCTCAGTTAATTACGCATTTAGATCCTGAGTGAGTCTGGAATCTTTGTTCCGATGCTTGGTGATGATTCAGAAATTGAACATTTGTTTTGAAAAGGCAGTCATTTTTGTAATCTTCTTTTTGTCGAGGATTTGTAGTAACCTCTTTTTTTTGGTTTTCGTTATCCCTTCTTTTTCCTGAACTGTTTCTTTTATGATTATAGTTAGTAGGATGGCCCAATTTTTCTCTTAAGTCTCCTTCATAGGTTTTGACTTAATGGGCTTTTATTTCGAGAGATAATGACCACCTGTCTTGATGATTATACAGAACCATCACCGTCTTTTGTTTTGGAAGGACGTCTTCAATGCCATTCATGGTGTATGAAACAGCAGATTGTGACTGAATGCGCCTCTGAATTAACTGAGAAAACTACCCTGCCCCAGGTTATGATTAAGGGTTTTAATTTGTGTGAAAATAAAAACTCCTACTTCTTTGGCTCGAAGGGGTTGACTAGGGATTATCTTCCTTATAACTCTATTGTTTAGGATTTGAAACAACGCATGTACATCTTCAGTGGGGTCTGTTCAAAAGCATACTGTAGAGATTGTGGTATCATTTTCGTCATCCTCCCTCTAAGGCTTAGAGTTTTTAATCGAGAGTTGAATATCACAAAAGGAAATAAGAACGCATTTTTGAAATAGTGAATACGAATGAATTGATTCAAGTCAAACATGTGCAATGCATTGATGAAATAACGAGGTTTGATATGAATAAATGTTCAAACAAATCAAAAGAAAATTTCACATTGAAAATTCTAATGAACGAAAAGTCTTCTTGTGAGAACTTGTCACTTCAGATGGTATGCCTTGGAGGGACGGCAGAAGAATTCAGCCTGACCGTCTTGTGAGAATTCTAGCGTTCCTTCATCAATCAGGTCTTGAATTTTATTTCTCAATGCCCAACAACTATTGGTGTCATGTCCAGGACTGTTGGAGTGGTACGCACATCTTGCATTTGGATTGTACCTTGGGGAGGCTATGTTTGGATTCTGAGGAGGGTCCCTTAACATAACCAACTTAGCCTTCAACAGGCGTTGCAATGCTTGAGTTAATGACATGTTGATTTTGGTGAAGCGTCTTTCGGATGTATTCTTCTTATGCCGATTTCCCCGTTATCATTGGCGAGGTTATGGTTGGGCTTGTGATGTAGTAGCAATATGGAAAGGTTTGTTCCTGACCAAACCAAACTCTTCTCTCATTGGGTGTTGATTAATGCCTTGATCCATAATTTTAACTATTTGTTTCATAGATATGCATCCATCTTGGTGAAGCTTGTTGAGGAAGGCTCTTAGCCCTTCTTGTCCTCGAGCTAAGTTTTGGATATGAGCCATATGCCCCATCATCTGGATTCTCATTGCTTCTACCTAAGCTTGCAGTTGTTCCAATTGTTCATCCTTGTTGTTGTCAGGACGTTCCCTGGTTAGATTCCCGGCGAAGAGTGTTTTCAGGTCTTCTTGCCCCTTCGATAGATTCAGGAGAAATTCCTTGAACTGGGCATCTTGAGCTTGGAGATCTCTGTTGTCTTGTTGGAGAGCCATTGCTTAAATAAATAGCGAGAAGATGAGAGATCTGCTTTAGAACCTGCTTATGCAATGATATGTATTATATATGTATGCAATGTTTTCAAGGATCTCGCGGGGTAAACAAGAAAATATCAGAAGTTGAATTTTGCAGCTTTGATTGAAGAACTTCGTATCGTTGAATGTACTTCTACAAGAGTCAAGCTCACCATATCAAGTGGGTCATAGCCCCTGACTCAAGTTGTTGAGTTTTGATCTTCTGACGACATTGGCTAGAGGAAAATAAATCCCCTTGCCCCTTGCTAGACGTCTGATTTATCATAACCCGCATCACAGGCCCTCGAGATCCTTGAAATGGTTAAGGAAATGTTAAGGCATGATGTTATGATGTGTATGCTATGCTTTTAAGCAAAGGTGCAAAGTGATGTAAGCAAGTAAACCCTGCAAGAAATCCAAGTTATTGGATAATAACTGTAAATAAAACCTGCAAGGAACTCATGTTGTCAGGTAATAAAACTCTGCAAGTAGTTCAAGTTGAAAGCACACAAGTCACGCAAACAACATTAAGTTTAGGCTTGCATGGGTTTTAAGGTCATACCCTCTTGAAGCTGGATTAGTTCAACCTGTCCTATAAATAGTAATCGGGTTCTAAGGGATCTCAATATCACTGATGTTTCCCCCAACCCTCGTTCAATCGACGATTGACTCGTAATCAAACAAAACTCAGAAGTCAAACCTCAATAAGTGTAGCATCGAGTATCTGTCGACCTTGGGAATACACCAAAGCCGACCATCTCGCTATGTCCTACTGGCCAAGTTGTGCAATTAAAGGTTCTAAGGTCAGTTGATGCTTTATGACACCACGCGGCGGCCCTGTACATCTCCCTGATTGACTCAAGGGTTATGGGTACCAACCAAAGTGCCACATCAACGTAGCTACTACTTCAACCGTGTCAGTATACCCCAGCACAACTCCCTCACAATTTATTGCTACTTACCTAAAAGGTGTTTCCCGATCCGGGTGTAGGATCAAATAACCCAAACAGTTCCCATAAATATAAAGCAAGCAAGACAATCAAGAGAAAGCAATTAAATATGACCTAGATCCTAAGGTTTACCCCACTTTATATTATTTTCCCCAGCAGAGTCGTCAGTTCTGTGATACGGTGGCAGAATCGACTGTTAATACTGGTTTGCGTTTTTTTCCGCAAAATTTCGCGGTAAGCAAGAGTCACCATCGACTTTTATTTTATCCAACAAGGAAAAGGAAAAAGAACAGAAAAAACCTTTTTTGAGATGTTTCTGAGTACGGGGGGTAAATTATAGAAAGGGAAGGTGTTAGCACCCTTTCTATCTGTGGTTTTCCATGGGCTTTTAGGTACTTGCTCATTTTGAAATTGCTTTTATGTGTTTATGTTTGCTTGTTTTGAAAAGTTTTGTTTTACTTCGTTTTAACCCTTGTTTATGTCCTCAAGAGTTTTACGAAGTTGTTTTTGAAAACTTTGTTTGGGAAAGTGTTGGTGTGAAAAAGTTTTTGTTTGTTTGACCAAGTACCTAGGAACTAATCTACCTACTCGAAAAATTCTGTTTGTTTTCCTTTAGACAGTGCTATCCTATTATTAAGGAATAGGTAGCACCATCATTGGATTTTTAAAGGGACGTTCGAAGGGACGAAATGGTCTCTGAAGGCAACAAGTAAAGATACCTTAGCATTTCGAAGGGACTATCGTCATAAGATCAATTCGTAGGCAACTCGAGGGAAAAGTAGGGACTATGATCTTTATGACGACATTGAATTGCGGGTCATTGCTAAGGTATCCCTACGTTTGAGGGACACGACCATTATTTCTGAGGCAACCAGTGAGGCAAACCCTAGGAGTGAGCATGTGCATGTGTTTGATTTCAGTTATTTAATCTTTGCACAATTAAGGTAATCTACTGTTTTAATTTTATTTATCTTTTGCATGCAAGCCTATTATCCATACATCTAGACAGTTCATAGTTGGGGAAATTAAAAACGAATAAGTAAATCTACGCTATTACAAGGCTTCGGGGAGGGGGTTACATGACCAAAAACCGGGGATTAAACAGTAAATAATATGCGGTAAACTCTAATTAAAAACTGTTACAAACCCGAAGCAAATACAATAATTGGAAAATAAAATATTACGCGCGAGAATTAAGTACGGGAATCAAAGTTTAAATTCTAAAATCTAATGAATTAAAGAGAAAATATTTTTTTTGTATTTTATTGTTGAGAAAAATATTTGAAATCTTAACCTAAATCTTATTAATTAAAGAAAAATATTTTTTGCTATTTTATTGAGAAAATTAAATATTTTTGAATTAAACCTAATTTGTCTAATTAATTTTAATTATGAAAACATTCAACTCAATATCATTAAATTAATTATTTTCCAAAAAAAAACTAATTTTAATAAAAAAACCTAATTCTATATTTTTGTGGTTTTCTTGATTTTATGATTAAATAAAAAAATGATTTTTTTTTGTTTTGTAAAAAAGAAATTAATCAAATAAAACAAAAGAAAATAATGAAAGAAAGTAACTGGGCTTGTGGTGAAAGCAGATTGGGGGTGTGAAGCTGAATTTCATTGAGCCCAAATCCTTTGGCCCAATCAGGCGTTTGGATCCAGTGCTCGCCACGTTTGAGGGTTCACCATGGTCTGTATGTGTTGAGTGTTAGACTTGGATATGATGAGATCTTGTGGTATGGTGATGGAAGTGCATGAGGAGCGCGCAGGGACCTGGAGCATTGGATCTGAAGACACAAATTAGTGAAAATTAACCTTGCAAAAGGGCTGGATCAAACCCACCCCCTTTTGTACTAAAGCCTTATCATGCCCTGCCTTGCCAACTGGACGAAGCGTGTTAATTGTTAACAAAATAATAAAAAATAAATATAAGGCAAATAAAGATCTATGGCCACATGTGAAAAACGCGAGCGTTGTGGGTCCCCAATGGTTTGAATGGACGAATCAGTGAGCACCACGCCATCACCTTCTTCAGGGATCCGTCGTTTTAGATGGAGAACTTTTACCTACAACAGTTTTCCGTCACTATAGGTTGTAGTGACAGATTTTGTTCGTAACTAAAAACCTGAAAAATTCAAAAACGCAACACAAGCAGAATAAATTCAAACCAAAGGCATTGATCAATTGCAAATCATCTCTTGAGCATGATAGTACCTGTTGTACCCCAAAATTTGCCCTCCCATATTCTTCAAGGTGTGTCAAGAATAATCTTCAAATTACTCAAGATGGCTCAAGAGGTAGACAGTCAAACCACCTCCTAAGCCAGCTGAAATTAGGGTTTTGGTTCTTTCAAGGAATTTTGGGTTTTCAATGGTTCAATCAAGTCTCATAGGCCCATATACATCCTCAACCACCTACATGCCAAGTTTCAAGACTCACAGTGCCAATTTACACAGTCAAAAGCTCCATTTGATCCACAGTCAACTGCAAGGGCAAAATGGTCATTTTGCAGTCAAAAGTCAGGATTTTTGGTCAACATCTTATTTTGAGTTCACAATCATCATTTTATCAAGTCTTGATCATGATTCCATAAGGATGGCTCAAAAAATCATCAAGATGCAAAAAGTTACTATTTTTGGACAGTAGAAAAGTCAACTGTATCTTGACCAGGGAATAACTTTTTCATGGTTTGTCAGAAAAATTCCATACAATGCTCATTTTGAAGGGGATGACATTTCCTACAATCCATCTTCACATTCCAAGTCCAAGAAATGCTCTCACAAAAAGTTACCAATTTTGACATTATAGGTCAATTTCAAAAGTCAACAAAAGTGCACTTTGAGTCAAAGGTCATAACTTGATATTGGTAAATCCAAATGACATGGGACCAAAGGCATTGGTTAGAGGACTTCAAGATCTTTCCAAAATGTCCAAGAACATGGTCATATTATCAAAATTGAGTAAGTTATGCATTGGAGAAGTTGGGAAATTTTCATGAATTTGCAAACGTCAACTTTGCTCAAAACACCTTCTTTTTGCTAATGGGCCTCAAATCTCTTCTTGAAACTTCATCCATGACTTATGCATGACCCATCAAGATTAATTGAATTTATTTTATTATTTTTATTGATTAATTGGATTTTTAATTAATATTAATTCATTTAATTAATTTAAATTGTAGGAAAATGGAAGATGTGATGTTTTCAATCTTTTTGTGAAGCAAATATGGTCAATATATGCTGGCAATTTCGAGCACCAAGTCAAAGATACAAAATCTCCAAATTTGGAAACCTTTTCCAATCATGAAAAATCAAAAAGATATGATTTCCAATCAAGGATTCAATCATCAATTCAATGGATTTTTGCTCAAGCTTTTGACCTAATTCCATTCCCCTATATATATGCAAGCAAACCCTAGCCTCATGGATGTGAAAAAGCTGCAGAAAAAGAGCCATACAATTTCAAGAAATTCAAGAAAATTGCAAACTGGTTTTTGCATTCTAGGGCGATTTAAGGACTTTTGTTGATTCTAATACACTGCAGGAGGTTCCCAGAACGTGTTACAATCAAATTCCAGCTTCAAAGCTCAAGAAATCACTGAGAACAGAACCACGGTTTGCACATTTTATCCATAATCGTAACTCTTAATTCATGAGCATTTAACCTGATTTCTTGATTGTTTTGCATTGCTAGTAATCATATGAAGCTAATGGTATAACTTAATTGAACTGAAACGCCATAAATCACAAGATGCCATAGTTGAATTTTTAGGGTTCATAAGCTTTGAATTGGGGCTTTGCAATCCAGGCAAAATTAGGATTCCTAAGGCATATGGTTGAAATCGTGAGAATCAGACGAACATGATGCCCCCCTCGCGAAATATTTATATGCATTGTATCTCTATTCGCTATTATTCTTTGTTGTAGTTTGTGGGGGTTAAAAACCTCTGCTATCTAATGTTATATTTACAGGTACCAGCGAAGAAGACGAGGACGTGTTAGGATGCCATTGGATAATTTGAAAACACGCGCGCTTATTTTTGTTTTATTGCATATTATTTGGTTTATCAATATATTAATTGCTGGCTATTATAGAATCAATTGGAACGAGTTGGTGGAGCACCAGGGACGCGTGCATATGACCAGTGGGACCTGGGTTCGAATCCCAGGTCCCCCAAAATCTTTATTTCCTTTTCCTTTGAATATTCACGTGCAGGTTGCATAATGAGGTCCATCATATACCTCCAGTTATCAAAGTGCCAGATGTCTGCAAGCGTGGATCCAATGGCCAAAGCTGGATGATCACCATAGTCCTTGGTCAACCAGCGCACGGAGGATCCCAGAAAGTCAAACAAGCTTGAGCAAGTGGGCTTCAGAATTACAAACACACCTCCAGAATTTGGCCCAACACCCCTTCAAGTTTATTCCTTTTCTCTTCTATTTTTATTTTCTTTTATTCTAATTATTTACAATAATTATTATTATTACTTAAATTAGCCAAATTAATTTTTCATAATAAATTCAGAAAATAATATTTTTCTTATTATTATTATTTAAATTAATTTCACCCTTAATTAGTTATTTTTGTAAATAAATACTAACAAATTAATTTAGTTTAATTAGGGTTAATTTTAACTTTTTCTCAATAATTTAAAATCAACATAGAATTAGGGTTTCTTTTGACAATTTTAATCCTTTTGATTTTATTTCCTTAAAACATTAAAAACTCAAAAACATTTTTTTATTTTATTAATTAATTAAGTTTAATTTAATTTAAAAACTTCTTTCTTTCTCAAAAAGGGTCAAAACCCTAAGGACTTCTCCGATTCAATTCTTCCCTCGCGCATATTCTTTTTGATTCGTATTTTTGATTCATTATTATGTATTTGATCCGAGGATGTAATAGCGTTAATTAGGACCTTTTTATCGCTTTCCTTTAATTTCCCGCAATTTATTTTTCAAGGGTTTGTTTTTGGCGATGTAAATACCTGACGCCTTGTAATAGCGTAGATTTACTTTCCGCAACATTAAACTGCTAGATGTATGCTAATTAGGTTATGCATGACAAGACTTATCTCTGAAAATAAAATCAAAACGTAGCTCACTATGACATGTGCAAAGATAATTTAACTGAATCCTGACACACTCGCACATGCCACTCCTAGGGTACGCCTCACTTGGTTGCCTCGACGTGGTCATTGAGTATAGGGTGTTTTAGAGGTCGCCCTCTTGTCTAAAGATCCAAGTTGCCTCGAAACGGTTGCCTCGGATAAAAAGGATCTAGGACATTAGGGTTACCGCTAAGGCGTTCTACTATTGCTTTGGTGACCACATGTCCCTATAATCGAATTGACCCGAAAACTCCAACGACGGTGCTACCTACTTCTCAATAGTGGGATGGTACTGTCTAAAGGACATTTACACAGCTTAATTTCTTTTGAGTAGGTAGAGGTTCTCAGGTACTTGCTCTTTCAAAACAAAAATACTTTTCGCACCTACACTTTTCTGACAAAAGTTTTCAAACAAACACTTCATACACTCTTGAGGACAGATACAAGAGTTAAATCGAAGTTTTCAAACAAACTTTTTCAAAACCCACAAACACAAGAAAAGCAAAACATTTTGAAAACATAGTGAGCAAGTACCTAAGAGCCCGTGGATAACCACAGATAGAAAGGGTGCTAACACCTCCCCTTTCTATAATCTACCTCCCGAACCGAGAAACATCTCGAAAAGGAATTTTGTTGTGCTTTTGTCCTTCCCTTGTTGGAGAAAATAAAAGACGGCGGCGACTCTTGCTTACAGCGACATTTCACGAACCAGCATTCAAAAACAGTCAGTTCTATTTCCACCGATCACAGAACTGGCGACTCTGCTGGGGACTATTAATAAGTGAGGTGTACCTTAGGATTAGATCATTCTATGTTTTCAATTGCATGCTTTGTATGATTTATATTTGTGGGCTTGTATTGGAGTTTCATGGATCCTAACCCGGATCTGGGGAATACCCTTTAGGTAAGTAGCAATAAACTGTGAGGGACCTGTCCGGCGTAGACCGACACGGGTGAAGCAGTAGCTACGTTGGTGTGACACCTTGGTCTGTACCGATATCCCTTGTGTTGGAACGAGGAGAATATGGGTCTTCTGAGGAGTCATTAAGCACCAACTGACCTTAGAACCTTAAATTGACCAGCTTGGCCATAGAACAGTAGCAGTATGCTACACTCATTGAGGCTAAACTCTCGCGATGGTTCCGGCCGCAAGAAAAGGTTGCCAAACTGGAATTATGACCGATCGAGGGTAGTCAGTGATATTGAGATCCTCTAGAACCCGGTTACTATTTTTAGGACAGCTTTTATTTTGTTTTTTGAACATTTTTTAAGTGGTACCTTTTCATGAATGCATTGCAACTTTTCATATGAATTGGCATGAATGAAGAGGTTCTTATGACTTTATAAAATGCTGCAGATTTTCTTATTTCAAAAACAATGCTTCAATTTTCAAATTAACAAAAACCTTCTTCAATAAACAATTTTTCATCATTCACATTTTGAACATAAACTTTCATGTGTTCATAATTTTGTGAAACTTGCCATATACACTTTCATTATCATTACAAGTTTCATACATACATTGTGAACATTTATATACATTGTTGAGAATTGTTTTTATCTTGAAGAAGAAGATCGATTGAAGATTGATAAAGCTCTCCATATACTTCAAACTAAATCATTGTATTACTTAAAGAAATTATTCCCTTACTATCCAGGATTGTTGGAAGTAAGTGTTGTGATTTGAAGAGGATTGTTCTTCATTCACATTAGTGTTTGTTTGGTCTTAAAGGTGTTAAGAACCTTTGATCACCCTATAGGTTAGATAGTAAGAATAGGCTGTACAATCATTCTAACTATAGTGAAATCTCTTTCGTGTTGGAAAGGGGACTGGAGTACTCTCGGATTGTAAGGGGAACCAGGATATATCACCGTGTTCTTTACTTTTCCGCATTTATCGCTTTCATCACCATAATCAGGAAAAGATAAAGATATAATCAAAACCTTCAAACACTTAACCAAAAATTACTACCAAGCATTCTCATAAAACCGAATAAATTTTTATAAGACCTAATTCACCCCCCCCCCTCTTAGGTACTCTGAGACTTACAATTGGCATCAGAGCAAGTTATAGGTAACTTGTTCCTAAAGATCCAGAATGGCTTCCGCAAATCATCAACCAGTTTTCAGAGATGGTGGTAGTAACAACAAGCCTCCTCTATTCTGTGGTGAATATTTTGACAATTCGTGAAAATACGCATGAAGGCGCATTTAGAAGCACAAGGAGAGGAAGTATGGGATGCTGTTGAAAATGGTCCATTTATCCCGATATCAGTAATCAATGGCATTGGTTCTGCAAAGCCCAAAACTGCATGGGACGACGATGATAAAAAGAAAGTTATCTATGACAAAAAGGCAATAAACCTTCTTCAAGGTGCACTCAGTATGGATGAATTTTTCTGTGTCTCGAACTGCAAGACAGCAAAAGAAATATGGGATACCCTGGTTCAAACTCATGAAGGAACGGCTGAAGTAAAAAGATCAAGGCTAAATACCTTGAGTCAAGAATATGAACTATTTCGAATGCAGCCCGGAGAATCCATTCTTGACTTACAAAAGAGATTTGTGCATTTGACAAATCACTTAAATGCTCTTGGTAAAACCTTGACAAATGATGAACTCAACTTAAAAATCCTTAGATCATTGACTAGGGAATGGCAACCAAAGGTAACGGCAATCTCGGAAAAGAAGAGTCTCTCCGTAATGACTTCCGCTACATTATTTGGCAAACTTCAAGAATACGAAACGGAACTCGGTAGACTTGAAAAACATGAAAATTTAGAGAAGAAATCCAAAGGCATTGCTTTGAAAGTTGATTCAAAAGAAAGTCAAGATAAAGATGCATCGGAGGAAGATGAAAACTTCTTGCTTCTTGTAAAAAGGTTAGGAAAATATTTTGGTCATAAAAATAATCTTCATAATGCTAACTTTGTCAAGAGGAAGAAATTTTATAATCATAAAGATAAAGAAGCCTCCACATCAACACAAGATGTCACATGTTATGAATGTGGAAAGCAAGGTCACATAAAGCCGGATTGTCCAAAACTCTCCAAGAAAAATGGATTCAAAGGCAAAAAGGAGTTCAAGAACAAAAAGGCTTATGTTGCATGGGAAGATAATGAGATAAGTTCTTCATCCGATTCGGAAAGCGACGAATGTGCAAATCTAGCATTAATGGCTTCACATCACTCTGACGATGAAGAAGAGGTATGCTTGAAATCCACATCAAATGTTTGGTATCTTGATAGTGGATGTTCAAAGCATATGACAGGAGATGTACACCAATTTTCATATCTAGTACATAAAGCCAAAGGGTATGTCACCTATGGAGACAACACCAAAGGAAAGATTCTTGGCATTGGAATAGTTGGCACACCTCCATCCATTCAAATTGAGGATGTTCTCTATGTTGAAGGATTAAAGCACAATATTCTTAGCATAAGTCAACTTTGCGATAGAGGGTTCAAGATCAAATTCAACAAAGATGAATGTCTCATTATGGATGAGGCAACCAGTGAGGTAAAACTCAAAGGTATAAGAACTAACAATATTTTTATGATTACTTTAGATTATTTGTCTCTGAAGGTACAATGTCTTATGGTAAACAACAATGACGCTTGGTTATGGCACAAGAGGATCGCTCACATTCACATGGAGCACTTGAACAAATTGGTTAAGCATGACTTAGTTATTGGTCTACCAAAGATGAGGTTCATCAAAGACAAATTATGTAATGCATGCCAAAAGGGCAAACAGACCAAAACATCTTTCAAATCTAAGAATGTGGTGTCTACTACAAGGCCACTACAATTGTTACACATGGATCTCTTTGGGCCATCAAGAACAAAAAGCTTCGGAGGTAATGTATACGCTTTAGTCATTATTGATGATTTTTCTAGATATTCTTGGACTTTGTTTCTTGTGCAGAAAAGTGATGCCTTTAAAGCTTTTAATAAGTATGCTAAGCAAATCCAAAATGAAAAATCACTAAAGATTGTATCCATAAGAAGTGATCATGGTGGAGAATTCCAAAATGCTCAATTTGAAGAATTTTGTGAAGAACATGGTATCTCTCATAATTTTTCAGCACCTAGAACTCCACAACAAAATGGAGTAGTTGAAAGAAAGAATAGGTTTCTAGTGGAACTTGCAAGAACAATGCTTAGTAATGCAAATCTTCCTAAATATTTTTGGGCGGATGCGGTTAGTACGGCATGTTATGTTGGAAATCGAGTTATCATTAGACCTATAATAAAGAAGACTCCATATGAACTCTTCAAAGGAAGAAAGCCAAATATTGCTCACTTTCACATTTTTGGATGCAAGTGCTTTGTTCTTAATAATGACAAAGATAATCTTGGTAAGTTTGACGAGAAATCCGACGAAGGTATATTTCTTGGTTATTTGCTTTCTAGTAAAGCATATAGAATTTATAATAAAAGAACTTTAACTATTGAAGAATCTATGCATGTATCTTTTGATGAAACTAACCCCTCCAAGGAGGAAGTAGTTGTTTGTGATGATGATGATCCTATAGATTTACCCCCGGAAGATCTTTCAATTGATCAAATTAAGAAATCACTGGAAAATCAAGAAAACATTGTACAACAAGATTCAAACACCAATGATCTACAAAAGAATGGAGAACTCATAGAGACCATCCTATTGATAAAATTATTGGTGACATTAGCCAAGGAGTATCAACAAGATTGAATCTAAAAGATGCTTGCTTAAACATGGCGTTTGTTTCTCAAATTGAACCTACCAAAGTTGATGAAGCCTTAGGAGATGATCAATAGATTATTGCTATGCAAGAAGAATTAAATCAATTCGAGAGAAATCAAGTTTGGGAACTTGTTCCTAGACCAAGTGGTAAACACATCATAGGTACCCGATGGGTGTTTAAAAACAAACTTGATGAGAATGGTCTAATTGTTAGAAACAAAGCAAGGTTGGTTGCCCAAGGTTACAATCAAGAGGAAGGAATCGACTTTGAAGAAACATTTGCTCCGGTTGCAAGGTTAGAAGCTATACGTCTTTTACTTGCTTATGCTTGTTCATTAAATTTTCAGCTTTTTCAAATGGACGTCAAAAGCACATTCTTGAATGGATACATCAATGAAGAAGTCTATGTCAAACAACCCCCGGGATTTGAAGACTTCAAACATCCTTCACATGTCTTTAAGTTGAGAAAGGCTCTTTATGGCTTAAAGCAAGCACCAAGAGCATGGTATGATAAACTTAGCAATTTTTTGTGTGAAAAAGGTTTCGAAAAGGGTAAGGTTGATAAAACCTTGTTCATTAAGAAAATCCAAAGTAACACTTTATTGGTTCAAGTCTATGTTGATGATATCATTTTTGGATCGACTAACAAAGAAATGTGTGAGGAATTCTCATTGATGATGCAAGGAGAATTCGAGATGTCTATGATGGGAAAGATGAATTACTTTCTTGGACTACAAATCAAGCAACTAGAAGATGGAATCTTCATTAACCAATCTAAGTATTGCAAAGAATTATTGAAAAAGTTTGATATGGACAATTGTAAAGCCATGAATACTCCAATGGGCTCCGGTACATATGTTGATCAAGATGAATCTGGTACTTCAATTGATATTACAAAGTACAGAGGTATGATTGGTTCTTTATTGTACTTGACGGCAAGCCGTCCTGACATCATGTTTAGTGTTTGTCTTTGCGCTCGCTTTCAAGCAAATCCAAAGGAATCACACCTCATGGCAGTTAAAAGGATCATGAAGTATCTTAAAGGAACAATCAATGTCGGCCTATGGTATCCAAAAGGTAGTACTTACACTTTAATTGGTTATTCTGACACGGATTATGCAGGTTGTAAAACTGATCGTAAAAGCACAAGTGGTACTTGTCACATTATTGGAAATGCATTAGTATCATGGGCTTGTAAAAAGCAAGCATGTGTTGCTCTTAGCACGGCCGAAGCAGAATACATAACAGCGGGTAGTTGTTGTGCACAAATTATTTGGCTCAAGCAATAACTCCGTGATTACGGACTTGATCTCGGATGCATTCCTCTACGATGCGACAATACAAGTGCTATCAATATTACAAAGAATCCGGTCATGCATTCAAGAACCAAACATATAGATATTCGACATCATTTTCTCCGTGATCATGTACTTAAAGGAGATGTCGAAGTCACTTTTATGGATACTCATAACCAACTCGCAGATATCTTCACTAAACCGCTTGCTCGAGAACCTTTCTTCAAAATCCGAAGAGAACTTGGTATTTTGGATGAAGGTGATATCTAATGTTTCTCTTAAGATGCACGTCTTAATTTTTATATGTATTTATTTCACTCTTTTTCCCCATCCTTTTTGATGTTAACAAAGGGGGAGAAGAATATGCATATGTGTTGTTTTGTTTCAAAGAAATTGCAGGCCCAAATAAATATCAAACTCACTCTAAAATTCAAAGAATCATGGACTTAGGGGGAGCATACAACTTAGGGGGAGCCTTGCATTTTCTCAACATGTTTGCTATACAAAACAACATAAAAATTTCAAGAAATCATTTTCAAGACTTGGTTGTCATCATCAAAAAGGGGGAGAATGTAATTGCAAGCTTCTCAAGTCATATTTAAAGCATGTGTTTTGATGAAGACAACATGGACATCAACATTCAAAGGATGTGCAAAAAGCTTATCAACATCAAATAAAAGTCTTGAAGATTATTGAAGAATTATTGAAGAATCATCAAATGTCAAATGGTATAAATAATTCTTAAAATCTTGAATATAGATGTTCACAATATGCATTCATCAACATATACATATTCCATAACTTTAACATCAAGGAAAAATTTGTTTGAAATATCTTTCAAAAAGTATTTTTGAAAATAACCCTTTAGGAACCGGTTCCTCCCTAACAGGGAACTGGGTTCCAGAATTTCTCAAAAAACATGTCCCTGGTTTTTGTACCAGGAACCAGGTTGTACCAATAGGGGAACCGGTTCCTGCGTGATATTTTTGAATTCCAACTTATAACGTTCACTAAGAACCGGGTTCTGTCAGTGTCGGAACCAGTTCCTAGCGAACCAGTGCAACTTTTATTTTGTTTTTTGAACATTTTTTAAGTGGTATCTTTTCATGAATGCATTGCAAACTTTCATATGAATTGGCATGAATGAAGAGGTTCTTATGACTTTATAAAATGCTGCAGATTTTCTTATTTCAAAAACAATGCTTCAATTTTCAAATTAACAAAAACCTTCTTCAATAAACAATTTTTCATCATTCACATTTTGAACATAAACTTTCATGTGTTCATAATTTTGTGAAACTTGCCATATACACTTTCATTATCATTACAAGTTTCATACATACATTGTGAACATTTATATACATTGTTGAGAATTGTTTTTATCTTGAAGAAGAAGATCAATTGAAGATTGATAAAGCTCTCCATATACTTCAAACGAAATCATTGTATTACTTAAAGAAATTATTCCCTTACTATCCAGGATTGTTGGAAGTAAGTGTTGTGATTTGAAGAGGATTATTCTTCATTCACATTAGTGTTTGTTTGGTCTTAAAGGTGTTAAGAACCTTTGATCACCCTATAGGTTAGATAGTAAGCATAGGTTGTACAATCATTCTAACTATAGTGAAATCTCTTTCGTGTTGGAAAGGGGACTGGAGTACTCTCGGATTGTGAGGGGAACCAGGATATATCACCGTGTTCTTTACTTTTCCGCATTTATCGCTTTCATCACCATAATCAGGAAAAGATAAAGATATAATCAAAACCTTCAAACACTTAACCAAAAATTACTACCAAGCATTCTCATAAAACCGAATAAATTTTTATAAGACCTAATTCACCCCCCCCCCCCCTCTTAGGTACTCTGAGACTTACAAATACGAACTTGAGTCAGGGGCTATGACCCACTCGATATGGTGAGCTTTGACTTTTGAAGAAGGACTCTCAGCAACATGAAGTTCCTTCAATCAAGCCACCAGATTCAAATTCTAACAAGTTTCTCTGTCTACCCTGCGAGATCCTTGAAAACATTGCATACATATATCATACATATGATTGCATTACAGGTACCATTACAGGTCTCTTATCTTCTTCGCTGTTTATTTCAGCAATCATCATGTCTACTGAACCTTCCACTGAACAAGCTATCAAGGCCCTCCAGGCCCAGAATGCTCAGTTCCAAGAGTTGGTTATGAGCCTAGCCCGGGGTCAACAGGATTTGAAAACTCTGATTCTGAAAGAGAGGAAGAAGAAGAAGAAGAGGACCGTCTTGTTCAACACTAGACGCAGATTTGGGAATGGATTACAGAATGAGGTTGATCTAACCACCTCCTCTGTAGGGAAAGACAGTCCACAAGAGAGAAGGGTTCCTAGTCCCGTGGTCTCCGACAACGAGACGGATTATGATGAAGAGCAGTATCCTCCCGCTGAGGATAGGTATAAACAGCTGGAGGACCGCTTAAGTGCTATGGAGATACAAAATGTGCCCGGGTTGGACTTTGGAGACCTAGGCTTGTCCTCTAGGGTGGTGATTCCCCATAAGTTTAAGGAACCTACTTTTGCCAAATATGACGGAGCTTCCTTCCCAAAGCTGCACCTCCGGTCGTATGTAAGGAAAATCCAGCCGTATACTGCTGACAAAAATCTGTGGATCCATTTCTTTCAGGATAGTCTTTCAGGGACTCAACTCGAATGGTTCTATCAGATGGATGGAGCCAGTATCCGTAACTGGGAGGACTTGGCTACGGAGTTCTATAAGAAGTATCAATATAATTCCGACCTCGCTCCTACGCGTACCCAACTCCGGGGTATGTCACTAGGGACGGGTGAAGGATTTAAAGAGTACGCCCAAAAATGGAGAGACCTTGCTGGAAGGGTGCAACCACCTTTAACTGATCGTGAACTTGTTGATATGTTTCTGGGGACCCTGTCTGGTCCGTTCTTCAACCATTTGATTGGAAATTCTTCAGCCGGGTTTACAGACCTTATCTTGACTGGTGAAAGAATTGAAGCTGGCATCAAAAGCGGTAAGATTCAATAAGCTGCACCCTCCGATGCTCAGAAAAAGCCCTACAATGGGAAGAAAGAGTCCCATGCTGTGTATGGTCAAAAGAGTCGTCATGACCAACACGTAGGAGAAATCTTGATCTGTAATCCTACGCCTGCTCAACAAAGATAGGGGCATCAACGTAAGGAGGTCGCACCTAAAAGACAATTCACTAAGATCAACATGTCACTGGCTCAAGCGCTATAGCAAATGTTGAAGGCAAGGCTGATTACATTAAGGGCTCCTCTTTGGAACCCAAACACTTCCTCTCCTACCTATCATCCCAATGAAAGGTGTGCATACCACTCTGACAGTCCAGGACATGACACAAACAACTGTTGGGCCCCTGAAGAATAAGGTTCAAGACATGATTGATGCCAAAGAAATCCAGTTTGACCCTCCAGAGACTCCAAACATAATCACTGCTCCCATGCCAAATCATTGAAGGCTTTTGTTTATTTGAATTTTCAAGTTGTATTTTTCTTTGCTTATTCAAACAATTATTGTCATGGCAAACTCTTTTATTTCATTAATGCATCGCATATGTCTGTTTTGAATCAATCCATTCGTATTCACTATATTCAAATTGCTTTCATTTTTTGTGATGTTCAACTCTCGATTAAAAATTCTAAACCTTTTGAGGGAGGATGACGAAAACAATACCACGATCTTTACAGTATGCTTTTGAACAGACCCCGCTGATGAAGTACAGGCATTGTTTCAAATCATAAACAGTGGAGTTATAAGGAAGATAATCCCTAGTCAACCCCTTTGAGCCAAAGAAGTTGGAGTTTTTCTTTTCACGCAAAAATTAAAACCCTTAATTATAACCTGGGGCAGGGTAGTTTTCTCAGTTGATCCAGGTGCACAATGAATGGCATCAAAGAAGTCCTTACAAAACAAGAGACAGTGATGGTTCCCTATAATCGTAAGGACATGCAGTCATTATCTCTCAAAATAAAAGCCCAATAAGTCAAAACCTATGAAGGAGACTTACAAAAACTGGGGCATCCCGCTGACTGTAATCACAAAAGAAACAGTTCAGGCAAAAGACAGGGATAACGCAATCGAAAAGAAAGAGGTCCTACAAACCCTCAACAAAAAAAGAAATGACTGCCTATTCAAAATAAACTATCAGTATCCGAACCATCACCGGAATATCAGAGCAAAGACTCAAACAAGATCTAATGCACGATTAGCTGAGTTTAGGATCGAAGAACATCACGAATAACGGGTGGGTACAAATAAAATTTAAGCCTTTATCCTTTGTTTCTTAAACCGTGAACCAGGCCACGTTATAACCCTTAAAAGTCCTAGCTGAAGCATGGGTTAGTTCGAAAGCATACTGTTACAAAAGGTATCCTGACTCCTGTAGGACTTGCTGTAAAATCCTGAGTTGACATCACATTTTACAAGAATTCACTTGTTTTATTGAAAACTGCATTTTCAAAATCTTCAAAACAGACATAAGCTTTGCATTCTTAAAATAACCTTGTTTGCATATGACTATTTGTTCAAACAGCAGAGAAATTTGCACGAAGAATATCTAGTGAACAAAAACCTTCTCAACAAAAAGGATCACATCAAGGGGAAAAACACTTCCAACCAAGGGGCAGACATGACCATTGTCCATCATCTGGGGCAGTCAAGTCAAGATTCAAAGAATCTCTCAAGACGCCAAATATCCAGGGGAAAATCTCCGCCTGAGTTACTTGGCGCATTGGACATGAGTTCCAGCAATGAATCTTGCATGATCAGACATCTTCTGGTAGTATGGCGATACAACACTACCGACAGTGACACCTCTCTACATCTTGAGGGAATGGACATAGTCAAAAAAATACTACGCATAATCAAAGACCCGCTAGGTCGACTGGCCTAGGAAAAAATAAGGGCTTCCCGGCGAACCAAAAGGGTTCGGGCAAAAATAAGGGATGAAAATGAAAATCTGTACACCCGGCAAGTCGAAAACCTGAAAAGGCGGCTTGGGCAAAAAAGGGTATCCCGATGGACTGAAAACCCGAAAGGGAGGTCCAGGAAAAAGTTAGGGATCAAAAGCATACGACTATGTCCTGTCATCTCGTCACTTGCCTACCAGAAGAAGATTTGTCAATCGGCAGTTATCAAGCACCTCCACAGGTACCTTCTCCCACAGAAGCTAGGGCAATAAGAATTGTCCGAACTATACAAGCTGCTCCGTCCACCAGGTACATGGTAGATTCAGCTGAAGAATATGATCAAGATACCTTCACTCCCCAAGCAGAGTTAGTCTACCATCAGCCCGAAAAAGGTTGGGTATCCCCAGTAGATCTTAATATTCCCCATCGGAGTACACAGATATTCCTCAGGAAGCTTGTCCCATGCAGAGTACAAATATCTCTCCCCAGCCATATTCAGAGGTTATCCCCACCAGAGTCTAACTAGGTTATCCTCAGCAAGTAGAAACAGAAAGATCATCCCCAGCGAAGTTCTTTCTATCCCCAGCGGAGTTCATCATCAAAAACTCCAACAGAGCTTATCAACGAAATCCCCAATAGAGCTTATCAACAGAATCCCCAGCGGAGTTATCGTTAAGATCTCAGCAGAACATCTCTTCCCCACAGAGTAATTCCCCACGGAGCAATCTCTTCATCAAGTTTATTCCCCAACGGAGTTCTTTTCTCCTACATGTTTATTCACACAATCATCTTCGTTCATCATCCTCAGCAGAAACAAAGAATTCAACATCATTCTCCAGTAGCAATCTGGGATTTACTTTCCCCAGCTAAAACATCACATTTCCATACATCATGATACATGCATATACGCATCATACGAGTAAAATCTCATTTATGTTGAGAACATCATTGCTTGATCCATCTCATGCATTGCATATGACTGACCTTTACCTTTCAGGAAAGATGCAGTTAAGTTCTCAGCTTAGTCGAAGATCTAACTAGTTCTTAAATCTCAATCGGATTATCCTCGGTTGAAGTTCAGATAAGGTCCTCAATCTCGACAGTTTCTCTACATCATAGGGTGGACAAGTACTATAACCTCAACGGTATACTCCATTGAGCATGAGTAAGTTCCTAGATCTTGATGTTCTCCTCCGTCATGGTACGGACCAGTTCTATAACCTCAACGGTTTACTCCATTGAGCAAGAGATAGTTCAGATGTGACCCAAGCATGGCGACATTCTGATACTTATTCCAGATTCCTTCTAGAGATGGTTCAGATGTGACCCAGATATGGCGACATTCTGATACTTATTCCAGATTCCTTCTAGAGATGGTTCAGATGTGACCCAAGCATGGCGACATTCTGATACTTATTCCAGATTCCTTCTAGAGATAGTTCAGATGTGACCCAGATTTGGCGACATTCCGATACTTATTCCAGATTTCTTGCTAGAGATAGTTTAGATGTGACCCAGACATGGCGACATTCTATTGCTTATTCAGATTTCCTTTCAGAGACAGCTTAGAGATGCTCCAGACCCGGATGCTATTCTATTGCTTATTCAGATTCAAACTTCTAAAGACAACTTAGAGATGCTCCAGACACGGATGCTATTCTATTGCTTATTCCAGATTCCTTCCAGAGACAGTTCAGATGCGACCCAGACATGGCGACATTCTGATACTTATTCCAGATTCATTCAAGAGACAGTCCAGATACGATCCAGATTCGGATGTCATTCTATCACTCATTCAGATACAGTATAGATACACTCCAGACACAGAAGTCATTCTGTCACTTATCCAGATCCCAGTTACAACACAGATATGCTCCAGACACGGAAATCATTCTGCTACTCATACAGATCTCAATTTAAAATACAGTTCAGATATGATCCAGATTCGGATGTCATTCTGTCACTCTCTCAAATAAAGTCCAGATACGATCCAGATTCGGATGTCATTTTGTCACTCTCAAATCCAGTCAAAGGAGACAAATCCCGTCAATAAAGACAACCTGTCAACAAAGACAAAACTGCCAACCATCATCTCTCCAGGTGGCATCTATAAGCCCATCCTCCTATCCATCACATCTCCAAATGGCATCTGTAAGCCCATTCCCGACATCACATTGCTGATACTACACCATGCGAGTGCAAATTTCTTGGCACTTTAGTGTTCAATCATCTTCCACCTTCGGATCACGAAAGGCACGCAAGCCAATCTACATCCTCAGGTTTAAGAAGATTGAACAGGGGCAACTGTTGTACCCCAAAATTTTCCCTCCCATATTCTTCAAGGTGTGTCAAGAATAATCTTCAAATTACTCAAGATGGCTCAAGAGGTAGACAGTCAAACCACCTCCTAAGCCAGCTGAAATTAGGGTTTTGGTTCTTTCAAGGAATTTGAGGTTTTCAATGGTTAAATCAAGTCTCATAGGCCCATATACATCCTCAAGCACCTACATGCCAAGTTTCAAGACTCACAGTGCCAATTTACACAGTCAAAAGCTCCATTTGATCCACAGTCAACTGCAAGGGCAAAATGGTCATTTTGCAGTCAAAAGTCAGGATTTTTGGTCAACATCTTATTTTGAGTTCAAAATAATCATTTGATCAAGTCTTGATCATGATTCCACAAGGATGGCTCAAAAAATCATCAAGATGCAAAAAGTTACTATTTTTGGACAGTAGAAAAGTCAACTGTATCTTGACCAGGGCATAACTTTTTCATGGTTTGTCAGAAAAATTCCATCCAATGCTCATTTTGAAGGGGATGACATTTCCTGCAATCCATATTCACATTCCAAGTCCAAGAAATGCTCTCACAAAAAGTTACCAATTTTGACAGTATAGGTCAATTTCAAAAGTCAACAAAAGTGCACTTTGAGTCAAAGGCCATAACTTGAGATTGGTAAATCCAAATGACATGGGACCAAAGGAATTGGTTAGAGGACTTCAAGAGATTTCCAAAATGTCCAAGAACATGGTCATATGATCAAAATTGAGCAAGTTGTGCATTGGAGAAGTTGGGAAATTTTCATGAATTTGCAAAAGTCAACTTTGCTCAAAACACCTTCTTTTTGCTAATGGGCCTCAAATCTCTTCTTGAAACTTCATCCATGACTTATGCACGACCCATTAAGATTAATTGAATTTATTTTCTTATTTTTATTGATTAATTGGATTTTTAATTAATATTAATTCATTTAATTAATTTAAATTGTAGGAAAATGGAAGATTTGATGTTTTCAATCTTTTTGTGAAGCAAATATGGTCAATATATGCTGGCAATTTCGAGCACCAAGTCAAAGATACAAAATCTCCAAATTTGGCAACCTTTTCCAATCATGAAAAATCAAAAAGATATGATTTCCAATCAAGGATTCAATCATCAATTCAATGGATTTTTGCTCAAGCTTTTGACCTAATTCCATTCCCCTATATATATGCAAGCAAACCCTAGCCTCATGGACGTGAAAAAGCTGCAGAAAAAGAGCCATACAATTTCAAGAAAATTCAAGAAAATTGCAAACTGGTTTTTGCATTCTATGGCGATTTAAGGACTTTTGTTGATTCTAATACACTGCAGGAGGTTCCCAGAACGTGTTACAATCAAATTCCAGCTTCAAAGCGCAAGAAATCACTGAGAACAGAACCACGGTTTGCACATTTTATCCATAATCGTAACTCTTAATTCATGAGCATTTAACCTGATTTCTTGATTGTTTTGCATTGCTAGTAATCATATGAAGCTAATGGTATAACTTAATTGAACTGAAACGCCATAAATCACAAGATGCCATAGTTGAATTTTTAGGGTTCATAAGCTTTGAATTGGGGCTTTGCAATCCAGGCAAAATTAGGATTCCTAAGGCATATGGTTGAAATCGTGAGAATCAGACGAACATGATGCCCCCCTCGCGAAATATTTATATGCATTGTATCTCTATTCGCTATTATTCCTTGTTGTAGTTTGTGGGGGTTAAAAACCCCCGCTATCTAATGTTATATTTACAGGTACCAGTGAAGAAGACGAGGACGTGTTAGGCCGCCATTGGATAATTTGAAAACACGCGCGCTTATTTTTGTTTTATTGCATATTATTTGGTTTATCAATATATTAATTGCTGGCTATTATAGAATCAATTGGAACGAGTTGGTGGAGCGGCAGGGACGCATGCATATGACCAGTGGGACCTGGGTTCGAATCCTAGGTCCCCCAAAATATTTATTTCCTTTTCCTTTGAATATTCACGTGCAGGTTGCATAATGAGGTCCATCATATACCTCCAGTTATCAAAGTGCCAGATGTCTGCAAGCGTGGATCCAATGGCCAAAGCTGGATGATCACCATAGTCCTTGGTCAACCAGCGCACGGAGGATCCCAGAAAGTCAAACAGGCTTGAGCAAGTGGGCTTCAGAATTACAAACACACCTCCAGAATTTTGCCCAACACCCCTTCAAGTTTATTCCTTTTCTCTTCTATTTTTATTTTCTTTTATTCTAATTATTTACAATAATTATTATTATTACTTAAATTAGCCAAATTAATTTTTCATAATAAATTCAGAAAATAATATTTTTCTTATTATTATTATTTAAATTAATTTCACCCTTAATTAGTTATTTTTGTAAATAAATACTAACAAATTAATTTAGTTTAATTAGGGTTAATTTTAACTTTTTCTCAATAATTTAAAATCAACATAGAATTAGGGTTTCTTTTGACAATTTTAATCCTTTTGATTTTATTTCCTTAAAACATTAAAAACTCAAAAACATTATTTTATTTTATTAATTAATTAAGTTTAATTTAATTTAAAAACTTCTTTCTTTCTCAAAAAGGGTCAAAACCCTAAGGACTTCTCCGATTCAATTCTTCCCTAGCTCATATTCTTTTTGATTCGTATTTTTGATTCATTATTATGTATTTGATTCGAGGATGTAATAGCGTTAATTAGGACCTTTTATCGCTTTCCTTTAATTTCCCGCAATTTATTTTTCAAGGGTTTGTTTTTGGCGATGTAAATACCCGACGCCTTGTAATAGCGTAGATTTACTTTCCGCAACATTAAACTGCTAGATGTATGCTAATTAGGTTATGCATGACAAGACTTATCTCTGAAAATAAAATCAAAACGTAGCTCACTATGACATGTGCAAAGATAATTTAACTGAATCCTGACACACTCGCACATGCCACTCCTAGGGTACGCTTCACTTGGTTGCCTCGACGTGGTCATTGAGTATAGGGTGTTTTAGAGGTCGCCCTCTTGTCTAAAGATCCAAGTTGCCTCGAAACGGTTGCCTCGGATAAAAAGGATCTAGTACATTAGGGTTACCGCTAAGGCGTCCTACTATTGCTTTGGTGACCACATGTCCCTATAATCGAATTGACCCGAAAACTCCAACGACGGTGCTACCTACTTCTCAATAGTGGGATGGTACTGTCTAAAGGACATTTACACAACTTAATTTCTTTTGAGTAGGTAGAGGTTCTCAGGTACTTGCTCTTTCAAAACAAAAATACTTTTCGCACCTACACTTTTCTGACAAAAGTTTTCAAACAAACACTTCATACACTCTTGAGGACAGATACAAGAGTTAAATCGAAGTTTTCAAACAAAATTTTTCAAAACCCACAAACACAAGAAAAGTAAAACATTTTGAAAACATAGTGAGCAAGTACCTAAGAGCCCGTGGATAACCACAGATAGAAAGGGTGCTAACACCTTCCCTTTCTATAATCTACCTCCCGAACCGAGAAACATCTCGAAAAGGAATTTTGCTGTGCTTTTGTTCTTCCCTTGTTGGAGAAAATAAAAGACGGTGGCGACTCTTGCTTACCGCGACATTTCGCGAACCAGCATTCAAAAATAGTCAGTTCTATTTCCACCGATCACAGTACCCCTAATTTTGTCCAATTTTGCCTTTATATAGAATTCCAAATTTGGGACCTCAAAACCCTAACAATGGCATCGTTCCATTCCTGCACTTAAAATTCAATCAAACCAATCAAAAACATTGCAAATATGATAGCAACCATGGATATATGATCAAAACATGTTTATGATGGATAAATCATTGAAAATGAATCTTGAAAAAAAGATGCAAACCGTGGCACTGTGAGGCGTGATTTCTGAAGTGCACTTTTTTGACCAAAAATTGAGTTTTGTTCTCTCGTTTTCATGACCAAAACCTTCCTTATGCTTTGGAAATGCTGTGTATATATCATAGAATGATTTAGGTCAACAAAAACTGATCATATCTTTGCAAATTATGGAGATTTGATTTCATTCTTTGCCTTGTATGATTTGTTTCCAAAATAGACTAAATTAAGATCTTTTCCAATCAATTAGCTCTTGCACGAATTTTTTGATTTGCTAGCTGTTCATGGACTCATAATATGCTCATAAAATTAAATCTTTGATTTTATTTGATTATTCTACTATTTAAATTGATTTATTTTGATTTAAATGGATAAAAAATCAAAATAAATAATAAAAATAATAAAATAATAGGTGGATAAGCTCAGGGGACGTGGGTCATCTTAGGAACAAGTTTCAAACAAGAAAACAGGGGCCCATTTGGAAAAAAAAAGTCATTTTGATCAATGTTGACTTCATGCACATTTCCAAAAATTGGTCAACTTTGACAATACATATCTCCCTCAATTTTAACCCTAAGAGGGTGTTCTTGGACTTTTTAGAAAGCTTAGTATGTCCCCTAAACAACCCTTTTGGTTTAATCTCAATTGGGTCTTCCATGTTCATGTAAGAAGCTTTGACCCAAAAAGTGTTTTTGTTGACTTTTCAAAAGAACCTATAATGTAGAAATTCATATCTTTTGATGAGTGCATATTTTGAATTTGTGGGCTGAATATGAGTTGTAGGGAATTACATCCTCTTCAAAATGAGCTTTGTATGGAAAATTTATGATAAAGTATGAAGAAGTTATGCCTGGTCAAAGTTTGGTTGACTTTTCCTAAGAAACCCTAATTTAGCTACCTTTGGGTTTTGATGAATTTGGGGCATTCCTTGAGGAATCATGATCAAACCTTGATCAGATGATGGATATCACTTCAAAATGTTGATGTTGACCAAAAATCTTGAAGTTTGACTATATGTGGGCCACAGTTGACTTTTGACTTAGTATAGTTGATTTTCAGGCATCTGGGTAATTGAGTGAGCAAACATTTTGTGCAAGGCATGAGACTTGACATGTATGATCTTGAGAACATATTGGGACCATGGAAGGAATTTAGGACCTTTGGAATTCAACCATCTTGGTGAGGAGTGAAACCCTAGTTTGAAGCTTGTTGCCTTAGGAGGAGGATTTGTCTGGTCAATCCTTAGTCATCCTTGAGCAATTGAGGACCTCTAGAGGAATGTCTTGAGTGAAATGAGAGGGAAAATTTTGGGGTACAATAGAGGGTCTTTGCTAAAACACCCATATTCGAGGGATATGGATATTTTTTCCAAAAGGCAACAAAATGATATTACCCTAGAGGTGCTAGTGTGCAAGTGTGTTTGATTGCATACATTTTGTCTTGCATTTAAAGGTTATCTACTAGTTGATTTTATCTTGCCATACACCCTAATTACTAACAATATATGAAAACAAATAAAATACGGAAAATAAATCCTAAGCTATTACATCATTTCAGGGATAGGGATACATATTTACAAATGAGGATTACAAGAATTTAAATCTTAATTATCTATTACAACCATATTGAATTGTAAAGTACAAGAAAAGGAAAGGATTTGTTTTGAAAATGGTTTTTTGGTCTTAATAAATTAAAACAAAAAAATAATTACTTAATAAAAAGAAAATATTTTTTATATCTTTTTTTATATTAATAAAAAATAGTATTAATGATAAAAATAATAAAAATAAGAAAGAAAAGGAAAAATAACGAAAACAGGATCAGCATGTTGCTGAAAACAAAAATGAGAGGGATCCGAAGTTCTGATGTTAGGCACGCTGTAGTTCAGAAAGAAACGTTAGAGGAAACCAGGAGTTCTAGGTTGTTGCGCGCTGAAGTCCTGAAAGAAACGTTAGAGGAAAACATAAGTTCTGGGTTGCTGCGCGCTGAAGTTCTGAGTGTTAAAATAGTGAGAAAAATTCTAGAAGTTCTGTGTTGTGTTAAAACAGTGAGAAAGACCTAGAAGTTATGTGTGTTGTGTTACAATAGTGAGAAAAACCTATAAATTCTATATGCTGTGTTACAACAGTGAGAAAGACCTAGAAGTTATGTGTGCTATGTTACAACAGTGAGAAAAACCTTAGAAGTTCTGTGTTGTGTTAAAACAGTGAGAAAAATCCTAGAAGTTTTGTATTGTGTTAAAACAGTGAGAAAAATCCTAGAAGTTCTGTGTTACACTTCACCTCCTTCCTTACATTAGCCAGAGCATCTGCAACTTATTCAGTTCTTAACAATAGCAAAACAGAAAAATAAAAGCACGACAGTTTATAGAAGTTCTATTCCTAATCCTGAGCCCAGTTTTCTTCAAGAATTTCTGATCCACAATTGTTCTACTTGGGCAATGATATATACAGTCTCAACACTATGATATCTACATTTTTAATGATGTTCTGAATGAAAAATTCAAAGTCAGGATGACTTACCTTGAATCTGAGGCGTGTGTTTAGGACTTGAGCTGCTGCCTTTGAATGTTCTGGGGTCAGCAAGAAACAGAACAAAAATGTTATGTTCTTTGATTCAAAGGGAAGAATAAGTGTATTGTTTTGAGAGTTCTGGGTTTAAGAATGTTTGAATGTTTTCTTTTCTCTCTTTTTGTATTAAAATAACTCCCTCTCTCTCCAAAACCAGCCCCTTTAGACGTGTGGTGGAACAACTTATTTATATATGAGTTTGTTGTGGTTTTGGGGGGAAAAACAAATGGGATTTGAACCTTTTTGGCATACTGTTTCATTGCTTTTTAAATACAACTTTTATATGCTAATTTGGTGAAAATATGGGGTTTGAGAAAAATACAGGCGTGGACTGGATTAGTAGAAATTTGGAGTGTTGTGGCAGCTAGATGCAGGACTGTGTCATAGCAGTGCAGCAGACTGTTCAAAATGAGGTTTTGGGGTTTGGTGATGTTCTGATCGAAGAGTGGAAAGACCAAAGTGAGATTCAAAGGCTGATGTTCTGATCGAAGAGTAGAACATAGTCTTTATATGTTGAAGAATGAGATTTTGAGAGTCATGTTCTGATCGGAGAACACAACTTCCATATGTTCTGATCAAAGAGTCATGTTCTGAATCATCTCTGCAAATTCTGATTGCACTTATGTGAAAACTGGCCCAGAAGTTCTGAAATTATCATATTCTCTTAACAATTAGAAAATTTTCTAAGTGTTTAGAAATTTGAATTTTCCAAAGTAATTTCTGACTTTTGATTTCTTGATGAACCAATTTCCTATCTTGATGAAATATGATTGTTGAAACTTGATTTTGATCCAAAATTCAAAGTTTGACTTTTCAGTGTGCTTTTGACCATTTTGCCCATGTGAATGACTTTCTTGGAAATTTGTAATCCGAGACTTGAAACTTGACAGAAGCAAACCTGGGGGCCCAGGATGTTCCTTTGAGAAATGAGAGGGAAAATTTTGGGGTACAACAGCTTCCCCTGTTTAATCTTTTTAAACCTGAAGAGTTAGATTGGCGAATCTGCTATTCGTGACTTGAAGGTGGAAGATGATTGAACACTAGAGTGCCCAGAAATTTGCACTCTTATGATTTTGAGGTTGAGGTGTAAGGAATGGGCTTAAAGATTCCATTTTGAGAAATGATGGAGAGTTGGAGGGGATGGGCTTATAGATTCTATCCTAAGGTGACTATTGATAGAAAATTAGACTAAGTCTAAGCTTGACTTCAACTGGGAAAAGAATCAGAATAAACCTTTGATCGATTTAAAACTGAACCTGGCAGAAGTATTGAATAATCTTTAATTGGAAAGCATCAGGATAAATCTTTGCAGTGATTTATTTGAACCAGGGAAAGCGTCTATTGGGAAAGAATCAGGATAAACCATTGAGAGGTTTAAACTGAACCAACTGAGGTCTTGGATATTCTTTAACTAAAAAGAATCAGAATAAATATTGGAGCAATTTATCTGAACCAGAGAAGAATCAGGATAAACCGCTGAGAGATTAAAGCTGAACCAACAGGGGTCTGGAAAAGAACCAGAATAAAATCTTGGAGCGACTTATCTGAACTAGAGGAAGTGTCTATTGGGAAGAATCTAGATAAACCGTTGAGAGATTTAAACTGAACCAGCAGTAGTCTTGAATGTTCTTCAACTGGAAAGAATCATATAAATCTTGGATCAATTTATCTGAAATAGAGAAGATGTCTGCGGGGAAGAATAAGGATAAACTGTTGAGAGATTTAAACTGAACCAGCAGAAGTATTGGATGTTCTTTAACTGGAAAGAATCATATAAACCTTAGAGCGATTTATCTGAACCAGAGAAGATGTCTGCAGGAAAGAATCCAGATAAACCGTTGAGAGATTTAAACTGAACCAGCAGAGGTCTGAAGGAAGTATTTATCGTGTAGATAGTCACTGTGTCCTGTTTCAGGAATTGATCTACCATTGATTTGTTCACAGATAATTGCCTTGCCTTGTTGAAAATTTATTGATTGGTCTTTCCTGAAAAGGTAAAGAGTTAGTTGCATGTAATTCCATGATGTATGAAATGCATGATGTAATGATGTTTCTCAAAATAAATGATATTGCGATATATATGAATTTGTGTTATCGATGTCTATGATGTATGAATGCAATGTATGCACATGTTAGTTGTTCTACTGCAGTGTTGTTTAGATTGGGGAAAATAAATCCCTAAATGTTGTTGGGAATATAGAGTGTAAGCCTTCATATCTTGTTGAAATTTAAGTGTTGATAGATGGGTTTCCGTCATTAGAGAATAAACTCTGTTGGAGAAGGGAAATGCCGTGCATAGCGTGTGGACTTGGTGAAACCCTACTGGGGAATTCCTGAGCAGTTGGGTGACTTTCAATGTGGAATCTTTGGAGCCGTAACTGGAAGTTTTGCTCCGCCAGGGATATCAAGGCAAAAGATACCATTAGGCTGCATGCTGGAGATATGAAAATGACCCTGTAGCAGGATATTCTTGCTTCTTCTCTGTTTAGAGAAAGTATCTATGGGAATTTATGGAATGGCCCATAGACATTGTCCTGTTTCTTAAAGCCATTAGTAATTGTCTTTCTGTTTAGTTTTTTTTCCCCTTTTTTATGTGTTTATTTGTAAACAGTAATTACGTTCAAATGCATATGTTCAAAAATAAACATTGGACGTTTTTTGCAAACAAAATAGGAACAGTAAAAGAAAAACAGATAGTTTTGCACTTTTAAAAGAATATCTTTGTATTAACTTGAATAAGTATTTTTGTACAAAGAGACACATATCCTAGTAAGAGAATGTCATCGTAAAAATGAAAATTGATACAAAGAAAAGACAACTATGTAAAATAATGCCATAGGGTTCCCATTGTACTATAGCTTTCATGTCTCTGAGCGTCTCATCCACTTGCTGCTTTGTTAGAAGCTGATTGGATTGATTAGAACCGTTCGAGTTTGACGATTGATACTGAAGATTGGCTGTAAGGTGATCCAACGGGACATAGTCATACACTTTGAATCCCTAACTTTTTCCTGGACCGTCCTTTTGGGTTTTCAGTCCATCGGGATACCCTTTTTTTCCCAAGCCGCCTTTTCAGGTTTTTAGCTTGCCGGGTGTACATATTTTTTGTGTTTTATCCCTAATTTTTGCCTAGGCCAGTCGAATTAGTGGTTTTTTTTCATGCGTTGTATCTTTTAACTATGTTCGCGTTTACAGGGTGCGGAAGGTCGTCACCATCCATAGTGGTTAAGATCATTGCTCCACTAGAAAAAATGTTTTTAATCATAATTGGTCCTTCGTAGGTAGGAGTCCATTTGCCCCTGGGATCACCTTGTGGCAGTATGATACATTTGATTACCAGGTCACCAACTTGATATACCTGACGTATGACCTTCTTGTTAAAAGCTTTAATCATACGTTTTTGGTACATCTGACCATGGCAGACAGCCGTAAGCCTCTTCTCATCAATCAAGTTCAGCTGGTCAAGTCGAGTTTGAATCCATTCATCTTCATTAAACCCCACATCCCTCATGATTCTCAAAGAAGGTATCTGGACTTCCATTGGTAGGACAACTTCCATGCCGTATACCAAAGAGAAAGGAGTTGCCCCTATTGATGTGCGCGCCATGGTACAGTAACCGTGAAGAGAAAATGGTAACATCTTATGCCAGTCCTTATAGGTCACTGTCATTTTTTGTATGATCTTCTTGATGTTCTTATTAGCGGCTTCCACAACGCCATTCATCTTCGGCCGGTAAGGAGAAGAGTTATGATGTTGGATCTTGAATTGCGCGTATAGTGCGGTGATCATAATATTATTGAGATTGGTACCATTATTTGTAACGATTCTTTCCGAAATACCGTACCGACAGATAAGATTCTGCTTGATGAATCGGGCCACCACGTTCTTGGTAACAGAAGCAAATGAAGTTGCCTCGACCCACTTCATGAAGTAATCAATGGCAACCAAGATGAAGTGGTGTCCATTAGAAGTTGTAGGTTTGATCTCTCCAATCATGTTAATGCCCCACATTGCAAAGGGCCAAGGAGCGGTTAGGATGTTTAGAGGAACTGGAGGCACATGTACTTTTCCAGCATAGATCTGGAACTTGTGACAAGTTCGTGAATGCTGATAACAATCCGCTTCCATGGTGGACCAGTAGTATCCTGCCCGTAGGTTCTTTTTAGCCATCGTGTGTCCACTAGAATGAGTGCCAAAGATACCTTCGTGTAAATTAGCCATGATCTTGTCTGCCTCACTCTTGTCTATGCACCGAAGCAAAGTAGAGTCGTGGTTGTGCTTATAGAGGATTCTGTTACTGAGTAAGAATTTAGCATAAAACCTTCTCAGGAACTTCTTATCATTGACTGAAACTTCATCCGGATATTCTTGGGCCTCGAGATATCTCTTAATTTCATGGAACCAAGGCTTGTCCACTACTTCTTCAATATCAATCTCGTGACAGTAAGTTGGTTCGTCCATCTCTCGATGGTGATCTACGGAGCCTCAATGTTGTACCCCAGAATTTACCCTCTCATTTTCTCAAGAAATCACCCTGGATTCTCAGGTTTACTTCCATCCAATCCCGAGCTTTGAATTACAAATTTTTTTTTCAAGAAAGTCGCCTGCAAGGGAAAAATGGTCATTTTCACATAAAAAGGTCAAACTTTGACTTTTGGATTAAAAATCAAATCTCTGAAATCATATTTCATCAAGACATGTTGGAATATGAAGTTTGTATCATCAAAAAGTTCAAAAGTCAAATTTACTATGGAAAAGCCAAATTTCTAAATACTTTGGATTTTCCCTAAGTATTTAAGAAAAAATGACACTTCAAAACTTCTGAGCCAGCCTCCAGGCAGGTGCAGTCAGAAGTTGTAAACATGTTTCAGCACATAGTCTTCAGTCAGAACATGGCTCTTCAGCATTTATGCAAATTCAGTCAGAGTTTGCTAGGGAGATGCAAAGAAGGTAATAAAGCATAATACGAAGCCTGAAAGCTCCTCCAGAACATGCTGGAGCCAGAAGGTAAGTGGATCAGAAGATTGGATGCTACTCTAAAGTAGAACTTCTAATCCAGAGTTTTCAAAAGCAAATCAAAGGAGGTTACTGGAAAGCCTTGGAAATCCTTTAGAACATGCTGAGGCAACAAGGTACAAAGATCAGAAGATAGATGTTTGTCCCGAATAGAGCTTCTGATCCAGAATTGAGCAATGATGCAAAATCTCAAATTACAGGATTTCTAATTTTGACAAATCTCATCATCATTTAATGCTCATTAATGCTCACAACCACTTTTGAGTCTTTATCCAAGGGACCTCTCCACGTGTGGCATAGAAATACTCTTGTTATCCTTAAAAGCAAACTTTTATACAGAAGTATAAGGGGGGGTCCATGCGTTACTTTTTGCTTGTGGGTTTACTTTTCCTTAATCCCTGCTTGCTAATCCAGTCTAGGCTAAAAAAAACTGTCAACTATCACACCCTTTTTTGAACTTGCTTCAAGAACAAGTCAGCATCTAGCATATGATGTTGGTGCTACTTGACCTCTCCAAAACTACAAAATATTTGCCTATAAATAGAACACTTTTGGCCATTGAAAAGAGCTCAAAATTTTGAGAAAGAAAAGCCTTGAACCCCTGCCAAAATCCCAAGAGCTCCAAGAACTGTAAACACACCACATAAAACCTTGTTAACTTTTGATTCCTTGCATTTAAACTCCATTTGTTCTCAAACATTTCTTGGCTAAAAAACATTCACACAGTTTCTGATCTATACGTTTGAAACTGCCTAAACTTTTGTATTCATACTACCTCACATTCTCTATCCATCTGCTCAAAGAAATTATAACATCACCTCTTTGATGTACCAGAAGTTGAGAACCTCGATCCTGCTGAGTACGTGAAGAAGTTGCTCAGAACCTCACCAGAATTCAGGATTAACCTCTGTCCCATATAATCTTTTCAGCTGCAAGGTAAGCTTCTGCTGACTCTTATCACATTGCTTGAAGCATTACCAGATTTACATGCTCAAAAATACAATGTAGATATCATGTTTCTGATAATGTACATATTCTGATATTTCATGCATTTGCCTTCACTAAGTATGGAATAAATCAGTTTCAGAACTTCTGGAAGAAATTAGAACTCAGAATTAGGATTAGAAAATTTACACTTGCCTCTGATTTATGGTTCTGATATTTCTTGTTTCTGAAACGCTATGACACCTGCTATAACTATTCTATGCATGTCTTCTATTTTATGGAGAAATAACCAAATTACAGATGTTCTGACTAGCTTAGAGAGAGAGACCAAGTCCTGCCAGTGGTCTCAGAACTTCTGAAGCTTGTTTTGTTGCCAGTGGTATCAGAACTTCTGAAAATTACTGTGTTCCCAGTGGGTTCAGAGCTTCTGACCTTTTGCATTTTCACTAACAAGTTTCTGTTTTGTAGCGTGCCAGGGTCAGAACCTCTGACTTCATTTTAATCAGCAACACGCTGATTCAGTTTTCTCCCTTTTTCTCATTATTTTGCTACCATTTTCTATTCCATTAACCAGCAAACATCAAAAACATTTATTCCACACTTTATTTTATTTCTTAAAACTAAAGATTAAAAAATGTTTTCTTAAAACAAAACAAGTTCAGTTCACATTTCCTTGTACATTCTTATGCATTTCAATATGGTTGTAATAGTAATCTAGGACTTATTTTTACTTGCAATCCCCATTCGTACATATGTACCCCCATCCCCTAAATATTGTAATAGCATAGAATTTCATTTTCCGCAATTTACTGTTTTCCTTATACTGTATAGTAATTAGGCGTGAATGGCAAGATCAAAACAAAACAAATAGAAAACCCTAATACAAGACAACACCAAGGCATGAAAATAACACACTTGCACACAAGCACCCTTAGGGTTTCTCCACTTGGTTGCCTTATACAAAAAATGGACATATTACGCATGCGAAGTATCTTGGCAAAACAAACAAGTATAAGATCATAGTCCCTCGATGACGCTATTCAAAGTTGCCTTACAAAATGATCTTGGTCCCTCAAAAAATGCTAAGATACTTTGCAATATTGCTAATCATGGTTATACGATGACCCACGCCCGTCCCGTTTACATCCAAAGATAGGGTTGCTTACCAAATCATTGGTAAGACAACAATGTCAAAGGAATAGAAAATGCACAAGAAAGACATTTGAGTAGGTAGATTACTTATAGTTACTTGCTCTATTTCCAAACAACTATCCTTACTATTTTCAAAACAAACATACACATTTCCAAACATTTTACAAACATTGAAAACATTTTCAAAGAGACAAACATCTTTGTATACATTCTTACGAACGAGAATCATTACAAAGATTGCCTAAATGAATGGCCTCTTTTACAAAATACTTTCAAAACCACACCAAACACATTTTCAAACAACAACAACAAGTGATCCAGCAAGTAACTACGAGCCCATGGAAAACCATGGATGAAAAGAGTGCTAATACCTCCCCTTTTTATAATCTACCCCCCGAACTCAAGAAACAAATATCAAAGGTCTTTCCTGTGCTTTTTCACCTTTCCTTTTGGATAAAAGAAAAGTAGGTGGCGACTCTTGCTAACCGCAACATTTGCGATAAAACGCAAAACCCTCAAGTCAGTTCTCCCACCGTATCACAGAACTGGCGACTCTGTTGGGGACATTTATAAAAGTGGGGTTACCTTAGGGATAGATCACATTTATTTGCTTACATTTTTTGACTTGTATGCTTTACATTTTGATTCTTTGTTTGGGTTTGAATCCTTCACCCGAATTTGGGATACATTATAGGTAAATAGCAATACGTTTTTGAAACTGTGCAGGGTATACCGACATGGTCTAAACAATAGCTATGTTAGTGTGACATATTTGTGGGTACCGGTAGCCTTTGAGTCAATCAAAGAGAATACAGGGCTGCTGAGTGATGTCATGAAGCACTAATGAACTTCTAGAACCCTTTACTTGACCAACTTGGCCTTTAGGATGTAGTAAGATGACCGGCTTTGGTACAGTCCAAAGTTGGTAGGTACTCGATACTACACTCATTGAGGGTTGGTTTCTTGGGATATTTCGGTCTCCATTAAAGAGGCTTGAGCTGAAACAATGACCAAGGAAACAATCCGGTGATATTGAGCTCCTTAGAACCGGTTACTATTGCTACGACAGGTTTAAGCCAACTAAACTTCAAGAGGGTACTTACCTATAAAACCCCACGCAAGCCTAAACTAAGAACTTGTTTGTCTTGCTTGTATATGCATACTTGTACATAACATCATGGACATCATGAGCATCATATGCATTCACTAACCATTTCAAGGATTTTGGAGATTCATCTTTGTTCTAAAACGAACTTGAATCTTTGAAATCCTTGAAAACATTGCATATGCACATATCATTCATCATAACATAAACAGGTCTTTTTCAATGAGTTTCCTCATCTCTCTACTGTTTATTTAAGCAAGATGGATCTCGAACAAACAGTCAAAGATCTCCAAGCTCAGAACACGCAGTTTCAATAGTTGCTCATGACCCTAGCCAAGGGACAAGAAGAATTGAAGACTCTGTTGGCTGAGGTGAGGAAAAAGAAAACAAAGAAAGTCCCTGGGGTTTTAAACATGGGGAGAAGGTTTCAGAGACAGACTAGAAGAACCTTGAATTTTGCACCAACATCTGGTGAAGGAGACGGGAAAGGAAAGGAAACAGCGGTTTCGTCAGAATCTAAAGAGGAGGAAGAAGTGGAAGACTACTCTAAGGAACAGTATCCTCCAGCTGATGATAAGTAAAGACATCTTGAAGAGCGTTTGATCGCCATGGAAATACGAAAGGTGCCAGGCCTAGACTTTGAAGAATTGGGGCTAGTGTCAGTAATTGTGATCCCTCCGAAATTCAAAGCGCCTACATTTGCCAAATATGACGGAGTTTCATGCCCTAAGATGCATCTCCGCTCATATGTAAGAAAAATCCAACCCCACACCGCCAATAAAGACTTATGGGTGCACTTTTCCAAGATAGCCTATTTGAAACACAACTCGATTGGTTTTACCAACTGGAAAGGGCCAACATCCATAACTGGTAAGATCTTGCCGCAACTTTCTATAAGCAATATCAATATAATGAAGATTTGGCGCCTACCTATACTCAACTTAATAGTATGGCCATGTCTTCCAATGAGGGTTTCAAGGATTATGCGCATAAATGGAGAGATCTAGCTGGGAGAGTGCAACCCCCTCTGTCTGAAATGGAGTTGGTGGATATGTTCTTAGGCACTCTATCGGGCCCGTTCTTCAACCATCTTATTGGAAGCTCATCTGCAGGATTTACTGAGTTAATACTGACCGGAGAAAGGGTGGAAGCTGGCATAAAAAGTGGAAAGATTCTGAAGGATTCATCTGCCTCTACAGCTGTGATAAAGCCTTTCATTGGGAAGAAGGAGGTATCTACTGTTTATCCATAAAGGAACCAAGGGAGAGCTGAACGCCGACCAATGGTAGGAGCTGTTATGATCCCAAAACCTATATCTTATCAACCAAGAAGTAATCAACCGAGGGTGGAAAGGCCAGTCCGGCAATTCACCAGAATTAATATGACTCTAGCCTAGGTTCTACCGCGCCTTCTGAAATATAATCTGGCAACTTTAAAAGAAGCTCCAAAGAACCCCAATACAACATCCTCTCATTATCACCCAAATGCCTGTTGCGCATATCATTCCAAAAGTCCGGGTCACGACACCAACAACTGTTGGGCCTTAAAAAACAAAATTCAAGATCTTATAGAGGAAAAAGAGATTGAGTTCGATGCACCCGAGAAGCCAAACGTCATTTCTGCTCCTATGCCTAGGCATGGTCACAACACCAGTGCAATAGAAGAATATTTGTTTGTTACCACAATTGATGAACTCTTGAATCCACTCCCAATCATTAATATAAACTTGTTAAAAGTCGGTGTATTCCCGGGTTGTAATGAAGACTGCCATCTTTGCTTATCCTCACAAACTGTTTTCCCTTTGTTGAAAACAGGCATTCAACGCTTGATAGACAACAAAGAGATTCTGTTTGAAAGTAATCTTGTTTCACCTGTTCCTGTTAAAGACGTTTCAATCATCACCATCTCCACCAATTCTTCCAGGGTCCCCAAAAGACCCGTTAGGATTACATAGGTTCCAAAAACTACTCCTCTTATAATCACAATGCCCGGGCCGGTCCCGTATGAATCAGACAAAACAATGTCATGGAATTACAGTGGAGACATCTACTACCATGGTATCAAACAAGATGGGATGGCTGCCGAAGAAATGAGCTCCGAAGAAGAAGACCCCAACATTAGCAATATTTCCGGAACCAGTAAGATTACCCGTAGCGGTAGAATCTTCTCTCCAGAAATTGCCCCTCCAAAGGCAGTTTTTGGACCCGTGGTTGTTCCAAAGGTTACCTCTGTACCAGTAATCATATCTGCAAGTGCTCCTATTGACAAAGACGACACAACCCCTGCTGTTATCCCTACCAACACTTCTACTGCTGAAACTCGAGGAAAAAGTATTCAAGAAGAGCCTGTTCGGATGAAGGCTCAACCACTGACTATCCCCGAAGCCTCCAAGAAGGAAATGGAGGAGATATTGAGAATAATAAAGAAGAGCGACTACGACGTAGTTGAACAGTTGGGGCAAACTCCCTCCAAGATCTCCATGCTGGCATTGTTACTGTGCTTAGAGGCACATGCGAAAGCTCTGGTGACATTCCTAAAGACAGCCCATGTGCCTCAAGAGACGTCTGCTGACCAATTTCAAGATTGTGTGGCTAGCTTGACGGTGGATAACGACCTAGGCTTCTCAGATGCTGATCTGACACCAAGGGGAAGAAAGCACAACGAGGCATTGCATGTCTCTATGGAATGTAGAGGAACTACTTTGGCCCATGTCTTGGTGTACACCGGTTCATCTTTGAATGTTTTACCGAAGAAAGCTCTCAATATACTAGACTGTGAAGGATTAACATTGAAACCCAGTAACATAGTCGTAAGAGCATTTGATGGCTCAAAGAGGATGGTTCACGGGGAGGTGGACATCCCCATAAAGGTTGGGACTCAAACTTTTAACTCAACCTTCTATGTAATGGACATCCGCCCCTCTTACTCCTATCTTCTAGGACGACCATGGATTCATAATGTCGATGTTGTCACCTCCACACTGCACTAGATGCTGAAATATCCGGTCCATGGAAAGATTATCACTGTCCACGGAGAGGAAGAGTATATGATTAGCCACCTCAATTCCTTCCGGTATGTGGAATTGGACAGCGCATTCATTGAAACTCCTTTTCAACATTTCGAAGAAGTCTCTCAAGAGGTAGCAGTAACCAAGACGATGTCCCAGATCCCCAAGATCACAAGACCTCCACTCCGGATGTCATCTCTGAAGGACGCCAAGGCAGTAGTAGAGGAGGGTGGATGCACCATCTGGGGGAAGCTTCCGGATATTCAGTATAAATCTGATAAGTTTGGCTTATGGTTCACTTCAAGTGCTCAGAAGGCTGTGCGCCGTGCCCGTGCTGGAGGGCCACCCCTGAAGATTAGCAAACGAGAGGTCAATACAGTGGAAGATGGTGAAGAGGATTGCAGCTTGAAGGATTAGATCTTTCCTACTGTCAACGGAGGACTTCGCAATTGGGAATCCAGAGACTTTATCCCAATAAATTTCATCCCTCAGTAATTTATCTTTTACATTTCTGCTGGACTTGTAATATTCACAAAAAATTCGCACATTTAAAACCTTGTGTCTTGCCGGAGACACAACAGTCCATTTGTAAGGGTTTTTATTTCATCTTCATGTGACATTCAATGAATCATGGACGTTTTTCACATACAAACTTTTGTGCTCATTGTTTTTCTTTTACATTTTATTTTTAAGATGGTTATACCCTTACACACACCCACACTCACAAATGCAGGTACCCCTCCATTCCGGATCCCATGGGTAACGATACTGCTATAGCCCTTTATGACTCTGAGGATCTAATCTACCAAGTCGAAGACGAAGGTGAGGAAGATTGTGAAGTACCAGGGGAACTGGACAGACTACTATAACAAGAGGAAAGAGCTATTCAACCTCATGAGGAACCGGTGGATACAATCAATCTGGGTATCGAGGAGGATAAAAAAGAGGTCAAGGAGGGTGCCAATCTAGAGCCCAGTGTCAAGGAGCGCATGATTCAGCTGTTGCATGATTATGTTGAGATCTTTGCTTGGACATATGAAGATATGTTGGGACTTAATACAGGCATCGTGGTACATCGTCTGCCTACAAGAGAAGATTGTCCACCAGTAAAACAAAAAGTCCGTCGCATGAGACCTGATATGTTAGAAAAGATCAAAGCGGAGGTCTTGAAGCAATTCAATGCTGGATTCTTGGCTGTCAATTCCTATCCCCAATGGGTTGCCAACATTTTTCCCGTACCTAAAAAGGACGGAAAAGTACGAATGTGCGTGGACTATAGAGATTTGAATAGGGCCATCCCTAAAGATGATTTCCACTCCCCCACATTGATATCCTGGTCGACAATACGGCCCAGCACAAAGTGTTTTCCTTCATGGACAGATTCTCAGGTTACAACCAAATCAAAATGGCACCTGAGGACATGGAGAAAACAACATTTGTCACACAGTGGGGAACTTTCTGCTACAAAGTGATGCCATTCGGACTGAAGAATGTTGGGGCAACCTATCAACGTGCCATGGTAGCTTTATTTCACTACATGATACATCATGAAATAGAGGTCTACGTAGATGACATGATAGCCCGATCACAAACAGAAGAAGAGCACTTGGATCACTTGCAAAAGCTGTTTGAGAGACTAAGGAAGTACAAGCTAAGGTTGAATCCAAACAAGTGCACATTCGGAGTACAGTACGGTAAACTCTTAGGATTTGTTGTCAGCAACAAAGGTATTGAGGTCGATCCTGCCAAGGTTAAAGCAATACAAGAAATGCCTGCTCCTCGTATTGAGAAGGAAGTCAGAGGATTCTTAGTACGCCTGAACTATATTGTCAGATTCATTTCTCACCTAACGGCTACTTGTGAGCCAATCTTCAAACTATTGAAGAAAGATCAAGTATTCAGATGGAATGATTAATGCCAGGTTGCTTTTGACAAGATCAAAGAGTACTTACAAGAGCCTCCTGTTTTGATGTCACCGGTCGAGGGAAGACCACTGATCATGTATCTGACCGTTTTAGAGAACTCAATGGAGTGTGTATTGGGGCAGCATGACGAGTCTGGCCGAAAAGAGCACACTATTTACTACCTGAGCAAAAAGTTTACCAACTGTGAAACCAAATATTCATTGCTCAAGAAAACTTGTTACGCTCTGGCATGGGCTGCTCTCCGGCTAAGACAGTATATGCTAACTCATACTACCTTGTTGATATCTAAGATGGATCCGATAAAATACATCTTCGAGAAGCCTGCTCTATCTGGGAGAATAGCTAGATGGCAGATGATCCTAACAGAATATGACATACAGTATACTACCCAGAAAGCTATTAAGGGCAGTGTGCTAGTTAATCACCTTGCTCATCAGGCTGTAGAAGACTATCAGTCCATGAAATTTGAATTCCCGGATGAAGACATCATGACATTAGACAACTGTGAAGAAATCAGACCATATGACGGACCTGAACAAGGATCCCGATGGACCCTGTTCTTTGATGGGGCATCCAATGCACTTGGTAATGGTATCGGCGTCGTACTCATATCTCCGGAAGGGTGTCATACTCCCTTTGCTGCCAGACTTTGCTTCAACTGTACAAACAACATGGCGGAGTACGAAGCATGCATATTTGGTCTCAGGGCTGCCATATACTTGGGAATCAAATCTTTAGATGTGTTTAGAGATTCAGCTTTGGTCATCAGTCAGATCAAAGGGGAATGGGACACTAAACACCCAAATCTTATCCCTTACAAAGAACATGTTTTGACACTGCTACCACATTTTGAGAAGATTACCTTCGAGCATTTCCCGCGAGAAGAAAATCAGCTAGCAGACGCTCTAGCCACAATGTCATTTATGTTTAAACTTAATTGGGATAACGAGGCTCCCCAGATCACTATCGAACGAATGGATGAACCAGCACACTGTCACAAGATTAATACTGAAGAAATAGTGGACCAACCTTGGTTTCATAAAGTCAAGAGGTATCTCGAGGTTCAAGAATATCCAGAAGGAGCTTCAATCAATGATAAAAAGTTCTTAAGGAGATTTTCTGCTAAGTTCTTCCTTAGTAATGGCATCATGTACAAACGCAATCATGACTCCATTTTGCTCCGGTGTGTGGATAAGATTGAGGCTGAAAAGATCATGGCTGAATTACATGAAGGTACTTTTGGCACTCACTCCAGTGGGCATACGATGGCGAAGAAAATCCTACGGGCAGGCTATTATTGGTCTACCATAGAAGCAGATTTCTATCAACACTCTCGGACCTGTCATAAGTGTTAAATTTATGCTGGCAAGGTGCACATACCTCCGGTTCCTCTGAATGTCTTGACGGATCCTTGGCCCTTTGTTATGTGGGGAATTGATATGATTGGAGAGATCAAGCCTACAACCTCCAATAGACACCGCTTCATCCTAGCGGCCATTGACTATTTTACAAAGTGGGTCGAAGCAGCTTCCTTCACTTCCGTTACTAAGAATGTTGTTGCCCGCTTCATCAAGCAAAATCTCATTTGCCGATACGGTATCCAGGAAAGGATCATCATTGACAATGGTACAAATCTTAACAACACTATAATCACCGCCTTGTGAGAGCAATTCAAGATTCAGCATCACAATTCTTGTCCCTATCGGCCAAAGATGAATGGTGTTGTTGAAGCTGCAAATAAAAACATTAAAAAGATCATACAAAAGATGACAGTCACGTACAAAGACTGGCATGAGATGCTACCATTCTCTCTCCACGGGTATCGTACCATGGCTCGCACATCAACCGGGGCAACGCCCTATTATTTGGTTTACGGCATGGAGGTTGTCTTGCCTATTGAGGTTCAAATCCTATCTCTGAGAATTATGAAGGATGCAGGTTAGAATGAAGACGATTGGATCCAGACTCGACTTGATCAACTGAACTTAATTGATGAAAAGAGACTTATTGTTGTTTGCCATGGTCAAATATATCAAAAACGGATGATCAAGGCTTTCAACAAGACAGTCAGAGGCCAAGCATATCAAGTTGGGGATCTAGTGATCAAACGTATCATTTTTCCACAAAGTGATCCCAGGGGAAAATGGACTCCTACCTATGAAGGACCGTTTGTAATCAAGAACATATTCTCCGGTGGGGCAATGATCTTGACCACCATGGATGGCGATGACCTGCCACAACCTGCGAATGCAGACATAGTCAAAAGATACTACGTATAAGAGACCCGCTAGGTTGACACACCTAGGCAAAAAAAAGGGCATCCCGACGAACCAAAAAGGTTCGGGAAAAAATTAGGGACAAAATAAAAAAACCTGTACACCCGGTAAGTCGAAAACCTGAAAGGGCAACTTGGGCAAAAAAGGGTTTCCCGGTGGACTGAAAACCCGAAAGGGCGGTCCAGGTAAAAGTTAGGGAATTAAAGCGTATGACTATGTCCCGTCGGATCACTTACGGATAACCTTTGACTTCCACTGACAAACTCGGAGTTTCTAATCAATTCAATCATCTTCAGACGAAGCAACAAATAGACAAGATATTCGGAGATATGAAGGCTATAGCAGAATGGGAACCCCATGGGATTATTACACATAGCTATCTTTCTTTGTATAAATTTTTCTTGTTTTATGGCACCATTCTCTTACTAGAATGTTGTCTCCTTTGTACAAAATACTTATTCAAAGTCAATACAAAGACCCCCCTTTGAAAATGCAAAAATTATTTGTCTTTTCTTTAAGATTGTGTTTTGTTTGCAAAAGCGTCTAATGATTCATTGATGAACATATGCATTTGAACATAATTACTATTCACAAATAAACAAAATAAGAAAGACAATTACTGATAGGTTGAAAGGACATGAAAACGTCTCTAGGCTATTCCATAAGTAACCCCCACAGTATGTCATTTAAATCCCCAGCAGAACAAATTTCAATTTATTAATCCCCAGTATAAATCGTCAAATTTCTCAGGATTCCCCAAATAGATCTTACAAGCAGTATATAGCGTTGCCCTCAAGACAGAATCTACTTCTCTCAACAAGAGTTCGTCAGTACTTCAACTTCAAGACATGAAAATTCAACATAGCCTCAGCAACATTCAAGGATTTATTTTCCTCAATCATACAGCAATATAGCAAACCAGCTTACATGCACGTACATTGCATCCATATATCATAAACATTGATAAAACAAATACATTGCATCATACATTTCATGCAACATAACTTTGTGTTTCAGCTAACATTTTACCCTTTTCAGGATAAGATTAACATCCACCATTAACAATATGAAATCATGATACAGTACGGATACGCTCCAGACACGGATGCCATTCTGATACTCATTCAGATTTCAAATTCAGATACAGTTCAGATACGCTCCAGACACAGATTCCATTCTGATACTCATTCAGATTTCAAATTCAGATACAGTTCAGATACGCTCCAGACACGGATGCCATTCTGATACTCATTCAAATTTCAAATTCAGATACAGTTCGGATACGCTCCAGACATGGATGCCATTCTGATACTCATTCAGATTTCAAATTTAGATACAGTTCAGATACACTCCAGACATGTATGCCATTCTGATACTCATTTAGAATCAAATTCAGATACAGTTCAGATACGCTCCAGACACGGATGCCATTCTGATACTCATTCAGATTTCAAATTTAGATACAGTACAGATACGCTCCAGACACGGATTCCATTATGATAATCATTCAGATTCAACTTTCAGATACAGTACGGATACGCTCCAGACACGGATGCCATTCTGATACTCATTCAGATTTCAAATTCAGATACAGTTCAGATACACTCCAGACACGGACGACATTCTGATACTCATTCAGAATCAACTTCATGATACAGTACAGATACGCTCCAGACACAGATGCCATTCTGATACTCATTCAGCATCAACCTCTTGATACAGTACAGATCCAGCCTTTGGTATAGTTCAGATACGCTCCAGACACAGACGTCATTCTGATATTCAACTTATAGATTACATTTTAACAAGCATTCTTGGATGGCATCCACAAGCCCATCTCCAACAAGATTCTATCACCTCTCCAAATGGCATCTTTAAGCCCATTCCTTCTATCGCCGCTGAGTGCAAATTTCTGGGCACTCTAGTGTTCAATCATCTTCCACCTTTGAGTCACGAATGGAAAATCTCGCCAATCTAACTCTTCAGGTTAAAGAAGATTGAACAGGGGCAGCTGTTGTACCCCAGAATTTGCCCTCTCATTTTCTCAAGAAATCACCTTGGATTCTCAGGTTTACTTCCATCCAATCCCGAGCTTTGAATTACAATTTTTTTCAAGAAAGTCGCCTTCAAGGTCAAAATGGTCATTTTCACATAAAAATGTCAAACTTTGACTTTTAGATCAAAAGTCAAATCTCTGAAATCATATTTCATCAAGACATGTTGGAATATGAAGTTTGTATCATCAAAAAGTTCAAAAGTCAAATTTACTATGGAAAAGCCAAATTTCTAAATACTTTGGATTTTTCCTAAGTATTTAAGAAAAAATGACACTTCAGAACTTCTGAGCCAGCCTCCAGGAAGGTGCAGTCAGAAGTTATAAACATGGTTTAGCACATAGTCTTCAGTCAGAACATGGCTCTTCAGCATTTGTGCAAATTCAGTCAGAGTTTTCTAGGGAGATGCAAAGAAGGTAATAAAGCGTAATACGAAGCCTGAAAGCTCCTTTAGAACATGCTGAGGAAACAAGGTACAAAGATCAGAAGATGGATGTTTGTCCTGAATAGAGCTTCTGATCCAGAATTGAGCAATGATGCAAAATCTCAAATTACAGGATTTATAATTTTGACAAATCTCATCATCATTTAATGCTCATTAATGCTCACAACCACTTTTAAGTCTTTGTCCAAGGGACCTCTCCACGGTGGCATAGAAATACTCTTGTTATCCATAAAAGCAAACTTTTATACAGAAGTATAGGGGGGTCCATGCGTTACTTTTTTCTTGTGGGTTTACTTTTCCTTAATCCCTGCTTGCTAATCCAGTCTAGGCTAAAAAAACTGTCAACTATCACACCCTTTTTTGAACTTGCTTTAAGAACAAGTCAGCATCTAGCGTATGGTGTTGGTGCTACTTTACCTCTCCAAAACTACAAAATATTTGCCTATAAATAGAACACTTTTGGCCATTAAAAAGAGGTCGAAAATTTAAGAAAGAAAAGCCTTGATCCCCTGCCAAAATCCCAAGAGCTCCAAGAACTGTCAACACACCACATAAAACCTTGTTAACTTTTGATTCCTTGCATTTAAACTCCATTTGTTCTCAAACATTTCTTGGCTAAAAAACCATTCACACAGTTTCTGATCTATACGTTGGAAACTGCCTAAACTTCTGTTCTCATACTACCTCACATTCTCCATCCATCTGCTCAAAGAAATCAGAACATCACCTCTTTGCTGTACTAAAAGTTGAGAACCTTCATTCTGCTGAGTACGTGAAGAAGTTGCTCAGAACCTCACCAGAATTCAGGATCAACCTCTGTCCCATAAAATCTTTTTAGCTGCAAGGTAAGCTTCTGCTGACTCTTATCACGTTGCTTGAAGCATTACCATATTTACATGCTCAAAAATACAATGTAGATATCATGTTTCTGATGATGTACATATTCTGAGATTTCATGCATTTGCCTGCACTAAATATGGAATAAATCAGTTTCAGAACTTCTAGAAGAAATTAGAACTCAGAATTAGGATTAGAAAATTTACACTTGCCTCTGATTTATGGTTCTGATATTTCTTGTTTCTGAAACGCTATGACACCTGCTATAACTATTCTATGCATGTCTTCTGTTTTGTGGAGAAATAACCAAATTACAGATGTTCTGACTAGCTTAGAGACAGGGACCAAGTTCTGCCAGTGGTCTCAGAACTTCTGAAGCTTGTTTTGTTTCCAGTGGTATCATAACTTCTGAAAATTACTGTGTTCCCAGTGGGTTCAGAGCTTCTGACCTTATACATTTTAACTAAAAGGTTTCTGTTTTGTAGCGTGCCAGGGTCAGAACCTCTGACTTCATTTTAATCAGCAACACGCTGATTCGTTTTTCTCCCTTTTTCTCATTATTTTTCTACCATTTTCTATTCCATTAACCAGCAAACATCAAAAACATTTATTCCACACTTTATTTTATTTCTTAAAACTAAAGATCAAAAAATGTTTTCTTAAAACAAAACAAGTTCAGTTCACATTTCCTTGTACATTCTTATGCATTTCAACATGGTTGTAATAGTAATCTAGGACTTATTTTTACTTGCAATCCCCATTCATACATATGTACCTCCATCCCCTAAATATTGTAATAGCGTAGAATTTCATTTTCCGCAATTTACTGTTTTCCTTATACTATATAGTAATTAGGCGTGACTGGCAAGATCAAAACCAAACAAATAGAAAACCCTAATATAAGACAACACCAAGGCATGAAAATAACACACTTTCACACAAGCACCCTTAGGGTTTCTCCACTTGGTTTCCTTATACAAAAAATGGTCATATTACGCATGCGAAGTATCTTGGCAAAAAAACAAGTCTAAGATCATAGTCCCTCGATGACGCTATTCAAAGTTGCCTTACAAAATGATCTTGGTCCCTCAAAAAATGCTAAGATACTTTGCAATATTTCTAATCATGGTTATACGATGACTCACGCCCGTCCCGTTTACATCCAAAGATAGGGTTGCTTACCAAATCATTGGTAAGACAACAATGTCAAAGGAATAGAAAATGCACAAGAAAGACATTTGAGTAGGTAGATTACTTCTAGTTACTTGCTCTATTTCCAAACAACTATCCTTGTTATTTTCAAAACAAACACACACACATTTACGAACATTTTACAAACATTGAAAACATTTTCAAAGAGACAAACATCTTTGTATACATTCTTACGAACGAGAATCATTACAAAGATTGCCTAAACGAATGGACTCTTTTACAAAATACTTTCAAAACCACACCAAACAAATTTTCAAACAACAAAAGCAAGTGATCTTGCAAGTAACTAAGAGACCAAGGAAAACCATGGATGAAAAGGGTGCTAATACCTTCCCTTTTTTTAATCTACCCCCCGAACTCAAGAAACAAATCTTAAAGGTCTTTCCTGTGCTTTTTCACCTTTCCTTTTGGATAAAAGAAAAGTCAGTGGCGACTCTTGCTAACCGCAACATTTGCAATAAAACGCAAAACCCTCAAGTCAGTCCTCCCATCGTATCACACTCATTATCCCACTTGATTTTAAACATGGATGACATAGTGGCTAACGCGTCTGCTAGTTGATTTTCCTGTCGTGGAAAATGCTCAAAGGTAATTTCCTCAAAATGTGGGATTAATGTCAACACATGTTCTTTGTAATGGATGAGATTAGGGTGCTTCGTCTCTCATTCTCCTTTGATCTGACTGATGACTAAGGCTGAATCTCTAAATAAACTTAAGGATTTGATTCCCAAATCTATGGCAGCTTTGAGACCCATAATACACGCTTCATATTCCGCCATATTATTGGTACAGTTGAAACACAGTCTTGCGGTGAAGGGAGTATGGAAACCTTCGGGGGATATGATCACAGCCCCTATGCCGATGCCGAGTGCGTTGGAAGCTCTATCAAAAACCATGGTCCATCGGGATCCTTGTTCAGGTCCGTCATGTGGTCTGAGTTCTTCACAATTATTTACCAACATGATGTCTTCGTCCTGGAATTCGAAATTCATGGATTGATGGTCATCCACAACCTGATGAGCAAGGTGATTGGCTAGCACACTTCCCTTTATTTCTTTTTGGGTAGTGTACTGAATGTCGTATTCAGTTAGGGCCATCTGCCATCTTGCTATTCTTCCAGAGAGGGTGGGCTTCTAGAATATGTATTTAATTGGATCCATCTTGGATATCAATAAGGTAGTGTGAGTAGCCCATGCCAGAGCGCAACAAGTTTTCTCGAGTAGTGAATATCTGGTTTCGCAGTCGGTAAACTTTTTGCTCATGTAGTATATTGCATGTTCTTTTCGGCCAGACTCATTATGCTTCCCCAACACACACCCCATTGAATTTTCAAAAACTATTAGGTACATGATAAGAGGCCTTCCCTCAATTGGAGGCATCAAAATGGGAGGCTCTTGAAGGTACTCCTTGATCTTGTCGAAGGAAGCCTGGCAGTCGTCGTTCCATTCCACCACTTGATCTTTCTTCAGTAATTTGAAGATTGGTTCACAAGTAGCAATTAGGTGGGAAATGAACCTGATGATGTAGTTTAGCTGTGTTAAGAATCCCCTAACTTCCTTCTCAGTGCAAGGAGCAGGCATTTCTTGTATTGCTTTTACCTTTGCAGGACCCACTTCAATACCTTTACCGCTGACAACAAAGCCTAAGAGCTTACTGGACCTCACTCCAAAAGTGCATTTGTTCGGGTTCAGCCTTAGTTTGTATTTCTTCAGTCTTTCAAACAGTTTTTGTAGATGGTCAATATGTTCCTCTTCCGTTTGAGATTTGGCTATCATGTCATCCACGTAGACTTCTATCTCGTGATGGATCATTTCGTGAAATAAAGCTACCATGGCACGTTGATAGGTTACTGACGTTCTTCAGCCCAAATGGTATAACTTTGTAACAGAACGTGCCCCACTGTGTGATGAAGGTCATTTTCTCCATGTCCTTAGGTGCCATTTTGATCTAGTTGTATCCTGAGAAACCATCCATGAAGGAAAATACTTTATGATGTGCGGTGTTGTCAACCAGAATATCGATGTGAGGAAGCGGGAAGCCATCTTTGGGGCTTGCCATATTCAAGTCTCTGTAATCCACACACATACGTACCTTACCATCCTTTTTAGGCCCTAGAACAACATTGGCGATCCATTGGGGATATGAGGTGACAATTAAGAATTCAGCATTGAACTGCTTCATGACTCCATTCTTGATTTTCTCTGACATTTTTGGCCGCATGCGACGGACCTTTTACTTTACCAGAGGGCAGTCTTCTTTTGTCAGAAGACGATGGACCACGATATCAGTGTCAAGTCCTGGCCTGTCTTTATATGACTAGGAAAAGACCTCAACATGGTCATGTAGTAACTTAGTTAAGAACTTCTTGACACTAGGCTCCAGGTTGGCACCTACCTTGACTTCTTTCTTGTCCTCTTCGATACCTAAGTTAACTGTTTCAACCGGCTCTTCGTGGTGTTGTATGGTCCTTTCTTCTTGTTGTAATAACCTAGCTAGTTCCCCTGGTACCTCACAATCTTCCCCACCTTCGTCTTCTGCTTGGTAGATCGGATTTTCAAAGTCATAATAGGCCATAGCAGAATCGTTACCCATGGGATCCTGAGTGGATGTGGATCTGCATTTTGATATGTGAGTGTGTGTAAGAGCATATCTATCTTTGATAAAATAAAAGGTAGAAAAAGAAAAACAAAGAGCATAAAATCTGCATGCAAAAACGTCCATGATTTATTGATGGAATATGAAGATGAAGTAACAACCCTCACAAATGGACCATTGTGCCTCGGGTAAGGCACAAGGTTTTAAAGTCTAAATTATTTAAATATTACAAGTCTGAAAAATTTAAAAGACAATTACTCTTGAATAAAAGTAATAGGGACAAATTCTTTGGCCTCCCAATTGTTGAGTCATCTGCTGATGGTTGGAAAAATCCACTCGTCCATGTCACAGCTGCTATCACTGTCTTCCAATGCATTGACTCCTTTATTGCTGGTACGTAAAGGTGGTCCCCTGGCACGAGAACGTCGAACAGCTCTTTGGCCCTCTGCAGTAAAACCCAAACCAAATTTGTTGGATTTGTAGGGAATATCCGGAAGTTGACCCCAGATGGTACATCCACCTTCCTCAACTACTGCTCTAGCATCCTTCAGAGAGGCCCTTTTCAATGGGGGTATGGTTACTTTTGGAGTCTTGGTAGTAGTCTTGGTTGCCGCAACTATTTGTGGGACCTCCTCAAAATTCTGACACGGGGTCTCAATGAACTCACTATCCATTTCCACATACCTGAAAGAGTTCAGGTGGCTAACCATGTATTCCTCCTCCCCATGGACTGTGATGATCTTTCCCTTGATTGGGTACTTCAACATCTGATGTAGGGTAGAAGTGACGGCACCAGGCCATGGATCCAGGGTCGTCCCAATAGACAGGAATAGGAAGGGCGAATATCTATCACATAGAAAGTTGAATCAAAAGTCTGAGTTCCAACTTTTATAGGTATGTCAACTTCTCTGTGCACTGTTCTTTTAGACCCATCGAAGGCCCTCACCACAATGTTGCTAGGCTTTAATGTGAGTCCTTCACAATCTAGTCGGTCAAGAGCATTCTTTGGCAAGACATTCAGCGATGAACCCGCATCCACCAGAACGTGGGCCAACATAGTGCCCCTACACTCAATGGAAATGTGCAAGGCATCATTGTGTTTTCTTCCTTTGGGAGTTAAATCAGCGTCAGAAAAACTCAGTCCATTATCAGCGGTTAGACTAGCCACACAATTCTCAAATTGATCAATGGGGGTCTCTTGGGGCACGTGGGCGGTCTTAAGAAACTTTACTACGGCCTTGGCATGGGCCTTTGAACACAAAAGTAAGGCCAATATTGATATTTTCGAGGGGGTCTGCCCCAACTGTTCCACGATGTTGTAGTCACTTTTCTTGATTATTTTTAGCGTCTCTTCCATCTCCTTGCTAGAAGCTTCGGGAATGACCTTTGGATGCGCCTTCATCTGGACAAGCTCAAACAATACCTCTTTGCCCCTTGTCTCGGTAGAAGGGATAACAGTAGGACTATCAATGGGAGTATCACTGGGAATGTTAGTAGGAGCGGTAGCGAGAATAATCACAGGAGTAGTAATGGTCTTTGGAGAGATCTCGGGTGAGAAAACTCTTCCACTTCTTATTATCTTACTGGTCCCAACGATATTGTCGACGTCAGGATCAGTGTATTTCGTAACTTTGTCTTTGATAGCCAGCAGGTCTTGCTTGACGCCATAATAATAGACGTCATCCCCATAGTTCCAGGGAACAACTTTATCCGAAGAATATGGTATTAGCCCTGGCATGGTGATGATTAGGGGAGCAGACTTTGGAACATATGTAATCCTGACGGGTCTTTTAGTGGAGACCCTGGGAGGATTGTCGGAAATGGTGATTATTGAGACATCTTCATAGGAATTTCTGGTAAGAGGAACTTTTTCAAACAAGATTTCTTTGTTAGCCATCAGGCGCTGGACGCCCATCTTTAGTAACAAACAACCATTTGGTAGAGACATACATAATTGACAACTTTCATCACAACCTGGAAACAGACTGGCTTGCAATAGATTCCTTTTAATAGTCAAAAGAGGAGTAGTTAAATCATCGACGGAGGAAACAAAATAGTCATCATCAACAGCGTTGACACCTTGATCGTGTTTGGGCATTGACGCCGTTTTCACATTAGGTGTTTCTGGGGGGTCAAACTCAATATCTTTAGCTTCGATAAGGTCTTGTACCTTATTCTTCAAGGCCCAACAATCATTTGTATCATGCCCGGGCTTTCAAAATGATAGGCACATCGAGTATTCGGGTTGTAGCAAGGAGAAGCAGAATTGGGGTTCTTGGGAGCTTCCTTTAGAGCCACTAGATTGGACTTCAAAAGATGTGGCAAAACTTGGGACAAGGTCCTGTTGATCCGAGTGAATCGTCTCATGGGCACCTCTGGCCTGCGTTGATAGTTTCGCTGCTGATTTGGTACATGATTAGAAATCATAACAGCCCCTACTGTCGGGCGACATTCAGTTTTGTTTTGATTTCTGTGGTTGTATGCAACACTGACCTCTTTCTTTCTGGTAAAGGGTTTCTTCATCGTGCTCGAGGATACATCTCTTTGAATTTTACCACTCTTTATACCGGCTTCTACCCGCTCACCAATCATGATTAGTTCAGTAAATCCAGCCGAAGAGCTTCTGATCAGATGGTTGAAGAACATACCAGCTAACGTGCCTAAGAACATTTCCACTAATTCTCTGTCAAATAGAGGGGGCTGGACTCTTCCTGTGAGATCCCTCCATTTTTTAGCATAAATTTTTAAACCTTCACCAACACCCATAGACATGCCTTGCAACTATGTTCGAGTTGGAGCTAGGTCAGCCTTATAATGGTATTGCTTGTAAAAAGCGGCAGCCAAATCTCCCCAATTGCGAATATTGGTCCCTTCTAACTGATAGAACTAATCCAACTGCGTCCCTGACAAGCTTTCTTGGAAGAAATGCACCCATAGGTTCCTATCAACAGTATGGGGTTGAATATTCCTTATGTATGACCTTAAATGCAGCTTTGGACAAGAGACACCGTCATATTTAGCAAAAGTGGGGACCTTGAATGTCTGCGGGATGACAACCCTTGAGACAAGTCCTAGCTCTTAAAAATCCAATTCGGGTACCCTCTGGATCTCCATAGAATTTAGACGATCCTCTAGTTGTTTGTATTTATTATCAGCAGGAGGATACTGTTCCTCAGAGTAGTTAGCTTCTTCTTCTTCAGACTCTCGGTGGTCATTTCCTTCCTTGTTCTTCCCTTCTTGATTATCTCCATTACCCAACGAGGTTGCAAAATCTAGAGTTTGCCTGGCTGGTCCTTTGAACCTTCTTCCCAGATTCAAAACACTGACTGGTTTCTTTGATTTCTTCTTCTTCTATTTGATCATTAAAGTCTTCAAGTCTTCTTGTCCTTTAGCTAGAGCCAAGAATATTTGTTGTAATTGAGAGTTCTACGCTTGGGGATCCTTTATTGTCTGTTCAATATCCATCTTACTGAAATAAATAGTATAAAGATAAGGAGACCTACTGTAAGAAACTTGTTTGTGTTATGATGAATGAAAATGCATATGCAAATGATTTCAAGGAAATTAGAGATTTAAATTCGTTTAGACAAAAGGAAACACACGTTGCATTAATAAATCCAAGTTCGAGTACATCATGCCTCTTTGGGCTTACAATAAAATACAAAAACTCCTAAGACAAAAAGGTTGAACGCATCCTCTTTGGTGCGATGTAGGAATTCAAACTCCGCTCTTCATGAAGCTGCTTGGTGAGTTCCACAACTTTCTTCTCACTGGTAGAGAATTGGGCTTCGAAAGTGTCTCGTTCTTCCTTTAGCTGAATCCAATCATTTTGCAAGTCTTTGAGAGAGGTAGGCATTTTGGGATGAAGGACAGTATACGGGACATCTCCTTCAACTACAGGCTCTATGATAATAGGGAGGATGGAGGGGAAATGTATTGCGAGACTCTGAGCACGAGCTCGTACCCACATAAGGTAAGGCTCAAGGGGAATGGAATTTTGTTGCCCCAATGTCCTACTATCCACCTTGTTTACCATCCTCCAAGCTCGTATAAACCTGTGACGGTAGCCTTTATCATCGCTTTCGTAGTTGAACACCACACCTTGGATGAGCGCGTCATGTGGACCATCTCTTCGTGCGTATCCAAACTGTCATAGAGCTAAGAAAGGGTTATAAGACATACCTCCCTTAATACCAAGCTGAGTGACATTAGGGAATTCCCCACAATGGTCGATGATAGTAATATCCTCCAAGGATCGAGAACACCAGTGGATATCCGAATGTCTGAGTGACATCAGCCTATTGGACCATCTCAAACCTTGCTCGTTCTTCATAACGAATCGGAGGAGATGTGAAACAAACCATCTAACCAATAGAGGAGTACAACACATGAGGGTTCCTCTTCTCTTCACGGTGCGAGAGTGGAGAGAATGCAAGATTTCTCCCAACAAAGTAGGCACTGGATTATGAGATAAAAAGATTTTGACAACATTCACATCTATAAGTTGGTCAGGATTTGGAAATAGTACCAACCCATAGATGAGAAGAGCCAAAATTTCTTTGAAAGCTTGTAAATCCATAGTGTTCCAACAGTCTTGAGATTTTCCCAACAGGAATTTGGCTAGGAACCCTTTGACACCACTCCTTGTTCCCCAATTAGCCGTGATGTCGAATTGTTGCAAGTGTAAAGCTCGGGAAGCTTCTTCGGGGCTTGGATCCCTTTCAGTACCGTTGAAAGGTAGTTGATCGAGAATAGGAATTCCCAAGAGTTGAGAGAATTCTTCCATAGTTGGTACAAGCTGGTAATCGGGGAAGGTAAAGAAATGGTGCAAAGGGTCAAAGAACTAGAAAAGCACCTTCATCATATATTCATCAAAGCTTGAGGTAACCAAGTTGAGAAGTCGTCCATGTCTTTTGGTGAACAGAGAATTCTCATAGACCCTTGATGCTAACTCTTTGAGCTGAAAAGATACTCGTACAAGGTTGACTTGGATTGTGTTCCTGCGAGTGGGAGTCATATCCTAAAAAACAGAACAAATATGAATCTCAAAATCCTTGAAATGGTTAGTCTAAAATGCTATGGTATGATGTCATGATCTTATGTACAAGCATATGCACGAGTTGAATCAAACAAATCCTTAGGTTTAGGATTGCATGAGGTTTTATAGGTAAGTATCCTCTTGAAGTTTAGTTGGTTCAACCTGTCCTAGAAAGTAAACGGTTTCTAGGGAATCTCAATACCACTAATCTTTCTTCATCGGGCATTATTTCAGCGCAAGCCTCTTTATTGGAGACCAAAATATACCGAAAGTATGATCTCAATGAGCGTAGCATCGAGTATCAACCAACTTCGGACTGCACCAAAGTCGGCTAACTCATTACTTCCTAATGGCCAAGTTGTTCAAGTAAAGGTTCTAAAGTCAGTTAGTGCTTCATGACACCACACAGCGGCCCCATATTATCCTTGACTACTTAAGGGCTACCGGTACCAACAAATGTGTCACACTAACGTAGCTATTGCTTAGACCATGTTGGTATACCCCATACAGTTTCCAAATCTTATTGCTACTTATCTAAAAAGGTGCCCCAGATCCGGGTGGAGGATCAAAATAAACCCAAACAAGGAACCATAATAAAAATCAAACAAATCAAAAAATGAAAAGAAATTAAAGGTGATCTAGCCCTAAGGTAACCCCACTTTTAAGTAAAGTCCCCAGCAGAGTCTCCAGATCTATAATACGGTGGGAGAACTGACTTGGATGTTTTGCGTTTGATCGCAATTATTGCGGATAGCAAGAGTCTCCACCGGCTTTTCTTTTATCCGATAAGGAAAGGTGGAAAAGAACAGGAAAGACCTTTCGAGATTATTTCTTGAGTTCGGGGGGTAGGTTATGAAAAGGGAAGGTATTAGCACCCTTTTCATCCGTAGTTATCTACCAGCTCTTAGTTGCTTGCTAGATCACTTGCTTTTGTTTGAAAATGTGTTTGTGATGTGGGTTTTGAAAGTATTTTGAAAAGGGATGTCTTTGTAATGGTTCTCGTCTCTATAACAATGCGTACAAAGTGTTTTATCTTTTGAAAATATTTCAGAGTGAAAGTGTTGGTGTATAAAATGTTTTTGTTGTGAGCAAGCGAGCAACTAGAAGTATCCTACCTACTCAAAAGGTCTTAAACGTTCTTTTCCTTCTCCTTTAGATGTTTCTACCTTACCATTGATTTGGTAAGAAGCCCCATCATTGGATATGAAGAGACGGGCGTGGGACATTTTGTATAGTCATAGAAGGCAACCTATGAGACGTTTTAGCAATATCGTTTATGTACTAGATCGTTTACTAAAGGAAACATTGAGGGTCATCGAGGGACTACGATCTTTTATCGAGGGTCTTTGCTAAAAGGCCCATATTCGAGGGACATGACTATTTTTTCTGAAAGGCAACAAAGTGAGATTACCCTAGAGGTGCTAGTGTGCAAGTTGTTTGATTGCATACATTTTGTCTTGCATTTAAAGGTTATCTACTTGTTGATTTTATCTTACCATACACCCTAATTACTAACAATATATGAAAACAAATAAAATGCAGAAAATAAATCCTAAGCTATTACATCATTTCAAGGATGGGGATACATATTTACAAATGGGGATTGCAAGAATTTAAATCCTAATTATCTATTACAACCATATTGAATTGTACAATACAAGAAAGGGAAAAGATTTGTTTTGAAAATGGTATTTTGGTGTTTATAAATTAAAAGAAAAAATAATTAGTTAATAAAAAGAAAATATTTTTATGTCTTTTTTTATATTAATAAAAAATAGTATTAATGCTAAAAATAATAAAAATAAGAAAGAAAAGGACAAATAACGAAAACAGGATCAACATGTTGCTGAAAACAAAAATGGGAGGGATCAGAAGTTCTGATGTTAGGCACGCTGTAGTTCAGAAAGAAACGTTAGAGGAAACCAGAAGTTTTGGGTTGTTGCGTGCTGAAGTCCTAAAAGAAAGTTAGAGGAAAACATAAGTTTTGTGTTGTGTTAAAATAGTGAGAAAGACCTAGAAGTTCTGTGTGTTGTGTTACAACAGTGAGAAAAAACAAGAAATTTTGTGTGTTGTGTTACAATAGTGAGTAAGACCTAGAAGTTTTGTATGTTATGTTACAACAGTGAGGAAAACCTTAGAAGTTCTGTGTTGTGTTAAAATAGTGAGAAAAATCCTAGAAGTTCTGTGTTGTGTTAAAACAGTGAGAAAAATTCTAGAAGTTCTATGTTACACTTCACCTCCTTCTTTACATTAGTCAGAGCATCTGCAACTTATTCAGTTCTTAACAATAACAAAACAGAAAAATAAAAGCTCGACAATTTATGGAAGTTCTATTCCTAATTCTGAGCCTATTTTTCTTCAAGAAGTTATGATCCACAATTTTTCTACTTGGTCAGTGATATATACGGTCTCAACACTATGATATCTACATTTTTAATGATGTTCTGAATGAAAAATTCAAAGTTAGGATGACTTACCTTGAATCTGAGGCTTGTGTTTAGGACTTGAGCTGCTGCCTTTGAATGTTCTGGGGTCAGCAAGAAACATAATAGAAATGTTATGTTCTTTGATTCAAAGGGAAGAACAAGGGTATTATTTTGAGAGTTCTGGGTTTAAGAATGTTTGAATGTTTTCTTTTCTCTCTTTTTGTATTCAAATAACTTCCTCTCTCTCCAAAACCATCCCCTTTAGACGTGTGGTGGAACAACTTATTTATTGATGAGTTTGTTGTGGTTTTGGGGGGAAAACAAATGGGATTTGAACCTTTTTTGCATATTGTTTCATTGCTTTTTAAATACAGCTTTTATATGCTAATTTGGTGCAAATATGGGGTTTGAGAAACTAAAGGTGTGTACTGGATCAGCGGAAATTTGGAGTGTTGTGGCAGCTGGATGTAGGATTGTGTCATAGCAGTGCAACAGACTATTCAAAACGAGGTTTTGGGGCTTAGGGATGTTTTGATCGAAGAGTGGAAAGACCAGAGTGAGATTCGAAGGCTGATGTTCTGATCAAAGAGTAGAACATAGTCTCTATATGCTGAAGAATAAGATTTGGAGAGTCATGTTCTGATCGAAGAACATAACTTCCATATGTTTTGATCGAAGAGTTATGTTCTGAATCATCTTTGCAAATTCTGATTGTACTTATGTGAAAACTAGCCCAGAAGTTCTGAAATTATCATATTCTCTTAACACTTAGAAAATTTTCTAAGTGTTTAGAAATTTGACTTTTTCAAAGTAATTTCTGACTTTTTATTTCTTGATGAACCAATTTCCTATCTTGATGAAATATGATTGTTGAAACTTGATTTTGATCCAAAAGTCAAAGCTTGACTTTTCAATGTGCTTTTGACTATGTTGCCCCTGTGAATGACTTTCTTGGAAAATTGTAATCTGAGACTTGAAACTTGACAGAAGCAAACCTGAGGGTCTAGGATGATCTTTTGAGAAATGAGAGGGCAAATTTTGGGGTACAACAGTCCTAATATCCAGCTTCCTGGCATACAATAATACCAAATGTGTGGTGAGAGACCTTAATTTCTATGGCCACTCGTGTCTGGTCAAGTTCGGAATCATATAGTCTTCTTTGTAAAGGTGAGTCATGACCCAAGTATATAGAAGTGGGATGCAACAATTTAGCGTGCCCTTTCTCTTTTCGTACATCATATGCAATATGTAATAAATGTCAGCAAGCAAAGCGGGAGTTGGATCCATATTAAAGACTTTCGCACCCCAAAATATGCTAATGGTTGCGGGGGTCAATATAGTCCACAGTCCGAGGAAATAAAATTACACCAAATACCAGTAGCCTTAAACAATCAACACAAGATTCCTATTCTTTGTAATTAGCAAATTCAAGTGCCTTAGCTTCCAAGTATATCCTTTTGATTCCTTGTATTGGACCTTCTCTTCGGTAATTTTTCACTAACTCAGGGTAAGGGATCCCTAAGCCTTTTTCCAAAACATTGACTTCAACAGTTTATCTAATACCTACATAGGCCTTCTCTTTGGAAAAATTCAGAATTCTGTCAAATTCTTCCAGAGTCGGTGCTAGCTGGAAGTATTGGAAGGTAAAACATCTTAGTGGAGGGTCGAAAAATTGAATGAGGGCAGAAACAACATCCATTTGAACCTCTACTCTGGTCAAGTCAAGGGTATCCCCATAGCGGCGAGCATACATCTTCAGATCCCTATCAGATAATTTCCGCTTTATAGTTTTAATTTCAGAAAGGTCGGGCTGGAAGGCATTGACGTGGATAAGTTGTTTCCCTCGGGTATCCATTTTTTAAAGATAGTCACCAAGATCTTGATTTTATTGTTATTTCTTTTGCACCCTATGAATAAGACAGATAAAAAGAAACAAATGATGAATATGTGACGTATATGAATGCATGAGCGTATGGATTAGCGGCAGGTTTTTTTTTGTGATAGGTACCCCTAGAAGGTGAGTTCCTTGATTTTGACTTACAATTGATCTACCCTCCTAGAAGGTGTCTTCCTTAAGGGTGTCATGAATAACACCAGAGGGAAAGGGCACAAGGGCCTCCCTTAGGTGGAGCCTCTTTACGAACTGAAACTTTCGTCTGGAAGTCGTGAAAGGTCTCATCATGAGATTTTAGGTTAAGGCCGTTACAAAGAGTCATGGGTGTCCTTCCAAAGTCCTACTCGTCAAGAGGATATCTCTTGATAAGTATTCCTTTTTTGGAAGTCCACCGACTCTAGGCAAAGTCGTCACATAAACTCACAGGGATGATGTACCTCCTAAGCTAATAGACGAACCTTCTTGCTAAGGGATTATTCGAGAAATTTCTTAATTTGAGATAAAAGTTCCCGCCACGCAGTAAATATATGATAAAAAGAATTGATAATAAATAAATAAATGCAATAAATAAATAATGTAATTAATAAATAATGCAATAAATAAATAAATAAAAACCCCAAAGTAAAAACCCTAAAACCTAAGATTGAAGTCTCCAGTAGAGTCACTGGCTGTAGCAACTGGATTTTTAATCAGAGCCACCACTATTAGTTTTTATCCTAGGGAAGGGAATCTAACAGAAAACCCTAATTCACAGACAGAGATTCTAGGTTTCAGACTTCTTTAGATGAAAGGAAGGTGTTAGGTACCTTTCATCTACCTTGTTCACAAGGATACTAGGTTTTAGGTTTGAGTTGGGGAATCAGGATTTAAATTTTATTAGGGAAAAGAGTTTTAATTTTTAATAGGGGAACTCGCTACGATTTTTGATCGGATGCCTACGTATCCTCTTATGAGGAATCAGAGTCCCAATTCGTAGTTCGTATGGGGTTGGTGTTTTTTAGGGGTTGCAAATGTATTTTGAATCACCTCGCATTTTGGTCGGGAGTAGTGATTGTAGAGATTTTGGCTAAATGCACGATTCATCAAAGTTCGTTTGAAACCCATTGCAAAAATAGTTGTTTAGATTAGTTTATTGCAAAAAATAATTTGATATTTGTTAGTGTTTTTTATGAATCGTATTAACTACAAAAAAATCTTGATTAATGCGTGATAAAAAAATATTTAATGCAAATAATATAAGAAAACAATATATGCACTTTTGAATAAAATAATTTACATGTTAATATAGTAATATTTAAATAGTAAATAAAATATATTAATAATAATAATTAATAATAATAATTAATTATGAAAAGAAAAAAGTAATTATAATAATAACAAAAAAATTAAAATATGATAATTATATAGAAAAATAGAAATTAGATAATAATATAAAAGAAATAAAAATAATAATTTAATTAAGTTAAACCAGGGGGTGCGTTTTCTAGTTATTCAATAAAAACAAGGGGGTGTTGTTTAGTAATCTGGGTTTAGGCCCAAGATAGTTCTGGCAAGGAGGGGGTATAATTTGTTTGGAGTTTTAGTAATTGAGCAGCATGGTCGTGTAGAAAGCATTAGGCTTAAGCCCATTTCACTATGGAGAGGGGGCCAGGTGGATAAGGTGTGGCGCAGGAGTATGGGTTAACGTGTGACTTCGCCTAATGGCCATCGGATGCATATCATACGGATGTAAGTGAGGGACCACGTTAGCTATCGTAGGCGAGGCGTATATGATTGTAACGGATCACATAACTTGTTTTAATTCATTTTTAGTTTTCATTATTTGTGTTTTTACAGCCACTCTCTTCCTCTCCCTCACGTTAACACACACAAACCCTAAGAATTCTCTTAAACTTCTAACTACCAGCGGCGCTGTAACAGTCCCCTACCCAATCCAACACATACAAGCACAATAGATCAAACTAAGTGTCAGTTTACCCCCTTCTCGCGATTTGCTGGTGTTTTGAGTTTGCTCCGATTTGGCTAATCCTCTGTTCTTCTTTATTTGGCAGGTCACAGTGGCGGTGATAAGAGATGGAAGATGATGGTGGTGCGGCGGTAGAAGGCACAGCGGGGAGGGCGACTGGCCACGGAGATTGTGGTTTCAGATAATGAAACCCCAATTGCCCCTTTTCTATTTATATTCTTCCTCATAAAAACTGAACCCCTCCTCTCTGTAAATTAGTTTCGTCCAATCCCCCCCTCTCTATTAATTGCTTTAAATATTTATAGGTTGTTTAGATTTAGGGTTTCGGGTTAGTTTAGAGAAGAATTAGGGATTAGATTTGATTTTTAAATTGATTATGGATTTGTGCTGTAACTGATTGAATTTGATTTGTATATATTTTTGGGTCTTGATTGATTTTGCCAAATCTATACATAAATTCTAGATTTCGTTGTAATGTTTGAAGATTTCTGGATTTTGCAGTTGATTGAATATTTTGATTAGTTTATAGAAAGATTTGATTATTTGCAGATGTAATTTCTACAGTAGCTGTTTGTTATCAAAGCAATGCGTTGATTTTGGTTTTAATTGGAACAGTAAATGTTATAACTTCAATTGGGCCTTGCGCTGATTTTACTTCACTTAGCCCAACAACATTATTTCTCTTTTTTTTACTGCAAAAACAATTTTCTGATTCAATTGGGCTTGCGCAAAAACTATTACTATTTCAGCCCAGCATATCCCCTTTTAATTACAACTAACGTTCTTTCTCTTAAACCAGGCTCAATTATGCTTATTTAACTAAAAATCTTTTAACAAGTTTTATCAGCCATACAAAGCAAAACAAAAGTTACGCTTTATTTTTCTTTTTTAAAAAAATCTTATTCATTTATTTATTTAATAACAATAAACAACTCCTTTTTTTTATAATAAAAAATACTTCTTTTTTTTCAAAACATCAGATGGGCTAACTAATAGAAGCTTAATGGGTTCGTAAATTGCATACTACACCCCCTTTTTACTAACAACAACAAACACTTAAATGGTCTTAATTAATATATTTAACTTTAATTTAAACTTAACTTGGCTTTTATGGATTAAGGACTTAATAATTATTTGAATAATTCTCCATTTTTGAATCGCATTGGCCATAGGCCAACATGCTTTACGAATGGGTTCACGGATACATGAGTCTTTCTGATTTAGAAAACCCCACTCTCCTAGATTAAAATACACCCCTAGTCTTGAATAAATATGGGCCACCAGATACTGTTGTACCATCTTTAATTAAACATTTCTTCTATTTTAATCTCGAAAAATAAATATCATCGAGGTAGGACAAATTTGGGGTATGACAATGGTGTTAATCTCCTTCAAGCTTTTGTTCAAGTTCATTCAATCATCATTCTTAATTTCTTACAAGGATATCCAAGTTCCTTGTGTGACTAATTGTCAAGATTTTATCACTCATGCCGCAAAAGCAATTTTCAAAGGTTCTCATCAATTTACAAAGCTAATTCAAAGTCCATGGGTTTTCATCTATCTTCAAGCACGTCAAGAACTCAAGTTCCATGAATTAATTCCATAATACTTTTTACAGTCGCAAGAACAAATTTTAATATTTTTCCTTAGTTGCATTACAATTCAAGAATAGCTCAAGTTTCTACAAAGATCAAATTTATTTAACAAGCTATTTGAAGTTTCTACAATTTTGAAGTTACAACAAAAGGAAGATAAAACTCAAGTTTCTATGCATAAAGCCTTGATTCCATCTCTTGCAAGATTCCAACAATCATGCCTTTACCATACTTTGAATCATGTTGCTACAGAGTTACTAAACCTAAACCTAACCCCATAAACCTCTAAGAGCCTACTAATCTGCCCTGCATTACAGTCCCAAAATTGTGTAAAACTACTATCCTGCTATGTTGTTATCCAGCTACAAAGCAGCCTACAAAATTTGTCCGTAAAACCAGACTTGCATCATGCTGCATATCCTGTTGTCCATGACCTCCAAGCCTATCCAAAATAGTCTTATGCTACCCACAACACTCCAAAACTAGCTCTATAAAACCTGCATACAATAGTGCATAAGCATGTTGTCCAAACTGCAAAATTTCCAAAAATACACCCACATAAAACCTGCATCAAGAAAGTAACAAAACACATCACCAAAATAAATTTCAAATCCTCAAAAGTTCCCCCCAATTTCCATGACTCTTCACTATAAAGCCAAGCAGGAGGCAAAGAAAAGGGAAAAAATCAAGAAAAACCTCACGCATCAATAGCTATGTGTAAACTCCTCAAACCTACAAATTATAAAACAAAACCAGATCCGTGAAGATTCAAAACCACAGAACCTGCATACGCCACAACAAGTCTGAACAAGACGACAATTTTCAAAGGCAATCAATTAATACAAACTTTAATGCAGAATTTCTGAAAGTAGAATAGTAGAAGATAAAATAGAGAAAAAGAGGAGCGGAAGAATTCGACACTGTACCTTGGAAGACATGTAGGAGGCTCTCTGATTCGGTACTCTCAGTTTCTTGTGCTTTTTCACTGATTTTGCGGTTGTTATCGCTTGTTGAGTTTTTTGCACGGATTGGTGTACCCCATGATCTAGATTTTGTAGTCCCTTTTGGTTTTTTCATGAGAGAGATTGAAAAAATTTAGAAACTGCGAAATCATTGTTGCTGTTGCTGGAACGGTTGAAGAGAAATTGTTGTGTTCTTTTCGTATGAAGATAGTAGCATGAGAAGAACCGACGAAAATTTTATGGAAGAAACAGAGGAATTGTTTCTAAACTTGAAGAAGCACAAAATAGAAAAAGAAAGATGAGCGGCTGGCATAACTTTAGTCTTAGGGTTTTGTTATTGCAATTTTGTTTGAGCCTTGTAGTAAAAAACTAATTCAAGCCCAATCTGCCTCTCTGGTCTTTTTTTATTTATTTATTTAGAATTGTTTTTTGTTTTTTAGCCTCATTCCAAATCAATCTAGACCCTTTTTTTTTATCAACACATGTTTTTGTTTGTTCTGCAATTAAATAAAAAAAACATTTGGGCCAACTTTCCTCCCTAACCCAGCCCAGTCCGAATTTCTAGTACGCATCCTCAGTATTTTCTGTTTTCACATTTTTTATATTATTATTTTTCATAATTTTCTTAGTTTAGTTTATATTTTACATTCAAGTTTTTCTTAACTGAATGATTTCTTATTTTTCTTAGTTTTAAAATTTTGTTTAAGAATTTTATGAATAATAAATTTTGTTAGTTAGTCATTTTATTCTATTTTTAATATTGTTTAGTTTTTTTCTTCTAATTGTTTTAATTTCTACATGATAAAAATTTCAAAAAATATTAGAATTAGGATTTCATTTCCTTTTAACTTCTATTTTCCTTACTTGATAAAATCACAAAACAATTTTCTTTTCCTTTTATTTCCGCGTAGTTTACTATTTTTGCATTTTTCGATTATTGTAACTATTTACGATTTGTAATAGTTTAATTAGGCTTTTAATTTTCCCCTCATTTTACTATTTGTACCCCCATGTCCCGAAGCCTTATAACAGCGTAGAACTTTATTTTCCGCACTTTAGCGCTTTCCTTATAACTGTATAGTAACTAGAAATGTAATGAAAGACTAAAACGAATCGTTAGAAAACCCTAACTGCAAAGATAAAATAACTGAATACAACACACTTTGCACACTCGCACCTCTAGGGTAACCTCACTTGTCGCGTTCGAAATAAAACACAATCATGTCCCTCGAATGTGGGGCGCTTTAGCAAAGACCCTCGGTTAAAAGATCGTAGTCCCTCGATGACCCTTTGATGCTGCTTCAGTAAACGATCTTAGTCCCTTACGATAAATTGCTAAAGCGCCCTACAAGTTGCCTTCTATGACAGTACGATGACCCACGCCTATCTCTCACATCCAACGATAGGGCTTCCAACTAACTAATGGTAGGGGTAGCACTATATAGAGAAAGAGGAAAAGAACAAAGACTTTTTGAATAGGTAGATGGCTCGTAATCGCTTGCTCACAAACTAAAACAATTTTCACATCTCACACTTTCAAAAACAACTACTTTCCAAACGCTTTATAAGCACTCTTGAGGACTGATACAAGGGTTATTATATAGCAGAATGCCTTACATTGACATCTTCAAAACGCTTTTCACAAAACAACACTTTTCCAATAAATATTTTCAAAATAAACATTTTGCATGAATTCTCAACGATACGATAATCATTACAAAATTGTCGCACTTGGGCATTTTCAAAATATTTTCAAACACACAAATCATTTTCAAAAGTGAGCTAGTGATTAAGAGCCCGTAGATAACTACAGATGAAAAGGGTGCTAACACCTTCCCTTTTCATAACCTACCCCTCTTACTCAGAAAAATTCTCAAAAGGTCTTTCCTGTTCTTTTCACCCTTTCCTTTATTGGATAAAAAAAATTATGTAGCGACTCTGTTTACCTGGGGATTTGGTAAACAACCTCTGATCCTCCAAATGGTTACTTATTTGGTTACTCGCAGGATCGATCAGATTGATCCTATGGACATAGGTTGATTTTGAAGTTTAATTAATGTGGATAAGGCTTTAAGTAAATTGTTTAAAGTAAATTGCATAAAGGAAAGGCTTGGTAAAATAAACAAGGCTTGAATGTAAAGGTTCGACAGGAATCTTAAAGGGGAAAAGCATGTAAAATACTGGAAAAGTAAATGACTTGAATTGATAAAATTGGTGTTTCACACATACATTTCTCAACAATTCGTTCGCTCACACTGGGTACTTGAATCTAAATGAGTGACTATGTATCTATTGTGAACACACGCGAGAAACTACACGTCTACTCCTATTTATACAAAAACATTCCAAGTAACCGTCGGGCAGTTACACTGCTTCGAGATCAAGCCACTTGTCACGTTCTCCATGTTCGACGCTCCAGATCCTTGCACGTTAGCACGTAGTAACTGCTGGAAACCGTTTTCCCTCCAAAGCTTTGAATTTCAAACTGCTCCACTCTGGACCATCGAACACGTTCGTCAAGAGACGTCTTCGACGAAAACTCCTTCGACGTCGAAGGCAATCAGCCTTCTTCCTTGGAAGAAATCTTCTAAGTATTTTTGCCATCTTTCGACAGGCACTTCGACAGGCTTAGCCAGTCGAAAGCATTCTTCAGCTTTTAATGGCTGTCATCAATCAAAACAAAGGTGTCGAATTTAGGAGCCAACAAATTGCCCCCCAAGAATGCCTTATTTCGACTCTGAAAGAAAAAGGCATTCTTTGAAAACGCCATTCGACACCTGTTTTTCCACGCTTAGTCACAAGTTAACTTGTGCACTTTTTGTTGCTTTTTACCAACTATTGGCAATCCCAAGAAACCATCATTGATTTGATCCTAGGACGTCACTGTCAGTACGGCGTGCAGAACCAAACATCACTTCATAATTTGTCATTATGACAAATTCAAAAAACGAGGACGCACGCTGCGTCTCTCTGTTTCTGCAGAAACGGCCAAAACAACAGGATGCTGCCACGCGTCCCACTAACTCCTGCAGCATTAAATGACATTTAATGTCCTCGTTTATTGGGAATTTCTCCCACTACTATAAATAGTAGTGAATATCCCATTGTGGGACTTTTCACGCAAACTATCTCTCAAACTCCCTTGCTTTCTTACAAACTTGTTCTCTTTGCAGAAAAAACTCTTCTTTTTCCAACTTCATCTTCATCCTCAACAATGGCTTCTGCTTCCACTGCCCCCAAGACTAACGCACCAACTGAACAACTTGCTAAGCCCAAGGTCTTTGTTACTGCTCCGGTAGTGAACGCTACAGGGAAACGAAGGGTCCCTGAACCATCTGACATCTCCGTTCGCGACGCTTACTCGCGTCACTTGATGATTCCGGTTGGATACTCCAACCAAATCTTCGCAATGTCTGGACCCATGAACCCCAGCATCTCTGAAGCTCTGAAGATCAAGAGCTACTTCCCCATTGTCGAGAAACTCAAACCAGTAGCCTGTGCTAAGAAGGATGCAGAAGACAACGAAGACCCTACACACGAGAAGATCGACCTTCGCTTCTTCAACAGAAGTGTTAGAGTCTTTAGGTCTTGCCCTAATCTGACCTCTGACTATGTTGCTTGGATAACAAAGTTGGAGAAACATCAAACTCCAGTCTGGAAGGAAATGGGAATCTTTGACCTAATAATGCTGTCGAAGACAGGCTTAAACTACTCCCCAGAGATGCTTATAGCTTCGCTGTTGTTCTGGGATAACTCTCACTTCACCTTTCACCTTCCATGTGGGATGTTAACCCCCACACTCTTCGACGTAGCAGCCATCACTGGCCTTCGACCAACCGGAGATTACTTCGACCCGGAAGAGATGTCGGAGGACCAAATTGGCTTCTCCGAAACCAAGCCAACATTCACCACCTTTATCAACCATTTTCACGACAGGTCGACGGACACAGTGTCGGATGTCGAACACATAGCGTTTCTAGCCTTATGGCTAACTCGCTTTGTGTTTTGTTCGAAGTCTCTGCAAGTGACCAAAAAGATGGTCACTCTGGCCACCCAACTGCATCACCGCCAAAACATCTGTTTGGCAGAACTAATTCTGGCCAGTCTTTATGACTCAATCAGCAATGGGGTTACTCTCTTGAAGCATGTCGAAGATAGGAACAGTTTGCTACTCGCTGGGCCTTTCTGGCTACTTCAACTGTGGCTTAACGCCACTTTCGAGTCTTTCATACCCAAGAAGACTCAGATAAATGAACAAGCCCCAGCGATAGCTAATAGACGTATCGAAGGAATTAGGCTGGCTCTACTGACACCTGTAGAAGATGGGCTAGAGTTCCAACAAACCTTCACTAACTTCGTGCTGATGTTCGCTCGAAGGAAGGAATTTGTTTCAACTATGGCTCCATTTGCTCAACGAAGGGTGGGGCCAGCATGGTTTACGAGGCCACATCCCAAGGAGTCGAGTGGTCCCAATGTCGATGAGCACACCATACTTTGGGAGGCGTTCCTGACACCCAGGATCATGCCTCTTCGATTTAAGAGTTCTAAGACTCATCTGAGTCTGCTTGCTTATCAACCAAATCTGGTATCTCGCCAGTTTGGTATCATCCAAACCCTGCCTTCTCCCATTTTCCCAAGAGAGAAGTCAATGTTGTACTTCTGCAACGATTATACAGAAGAAGCTGCTACCAAGCATATCGGAAGGTATGCTGGTCGAACAATCCTCTCGCTGTTCAACTACCAGCTTAACTTCCTTTGCTCACCATCTTTTGAAGAGTGGTGGAGAAGCTATTACGCTGAGTACTTCTTCGACGAGAAGGACTTCATATCAGAGTTGCAGAAGTCTTTTGTCCTTGTGTTGGACAAAGTAAAGAAATGTAAGTTCATACTCTCACATTACTTTTTATCTTTCTCTTCGACTGTTAGCCTGTTAACTTTCCTTTTCGCTTCCAGTTGTTCGAAAACCCTTGGCCAAGAAGGCTACAGGAGGCCCACAAGGAGGGGTCCCTTCGACGAAACCTCCACCGCCGGCGAAGACTATAGCACCGGCGAAGACAACAGGCAACCAACAGGGGGAAGGCTCTTCGAGGAGGCCTCCTGCATCGGTAACCCGATTTTCTTCATTTTCATTCTGGCTTTCGATTTTTTATTTTCGACGTAATTATTCAATCGAATTCCTATTGGTTTTCCAGGCCCCTTCGCCCAAGAAAAGGGCAGCATTGGTGATCGAATCGGGGAGTGATGACGAAAGCGATTCCCCTCCTTCTCCCCTAAAGAGGCGAAAGTTAACGAAGGACGCTTCTGTTCCTACTCCAGCTCCTGAAGGTCGAACCGTCAGAATAAAGGTTGGTGTGAGAAAGCCTAGGCCACCTGCAGTGGTCATTGAAGAACCAACTGAGGAGGAACTGAACGCTCTTGTTACCAAGCCTGTCGAAAGTGACAATTCCAGCCCTGGGGCTGAAGTCAATCCACAGGTAATCTATTGGACCCTTCTTATAACTTAGGCATAGATACCAGTATTTGATTATGTCTCTTTCGACATCTGAAGATTTGTCTTCTTTCTCCTTTTCAGGACACCACTGGAAGTTCTCCACCAAGGACTTCAGAAACTCTAGAATCTGCCGAACTCAGCAGGCCTCAGGAGAAAAATTTGGGCAATGACGAAGCCCACACTGAGACTGAGGCCAATGCTGAAACAGTGGAGAAGACAACTGAAGAACCTATGGCGGAGGAAACACAGCCAGAAACGGTTCCTGTGGTAGACTTGTTGTCAGAAGAGAATCCTGAAGGAAAAGACCAAGGCAATGGCGAAGAGAATCAAGATGCTGTTGACGAAGAGCATCAAAGTGGTGCTGGCGAAGACCACCAGGGTGACGCTAGCGAAGAGCCACAAAAGGACGCTGGCGAAGGACCCCAAGGTGATGTTAACGAAGAACCACATGTCGACGCTAGTACCGCCTCAGTTCAAGTCGAAGAGCAACCCAACGAGGCACTCAGCATTCAACAGCCTCCAGTCCAAGAAAATACCATGGCAAGGGTCACCTCCTCAAAGCACAGGTCAAAAGAGGACTTGGAAATCTTAAAACAAACTGACCCTGTCAGCTACCTTAATGCAATCGTCGAGAGTAAGAGTTCTTCTGACACCAGTCAGGAAATTCCTACTCTGTCGGGGAAATCTACTGAGACTTCTCCTCTTGATGATGCGTTGGCGAAGGTCAAGGCCCAGTTCTTCAAGAGAGATTTAATGAAGGCTTTAGAGGGGGACCCCACTGCTCCATCTTGCTTAAAAGAGGTTTTGAATGCTGTTGACTTCGATGCTGTAGCTCCAGAAATCTCAGACTTAATCATGGAATTACATTCTATGATTGACCAAGTCTCAGCGGATTACCGGCGCCAACGAACTTTTAACAGTCAGCTCGAAACGTTGCATGGCAAGAGCTTATCTGCATGGACTGCCGTCTCAAGTTCGACTTCTCGAATTGCTGAGTTGTCGAAACAGAAAGCGTCTGCACAGGAAAGGTTCGATGCTATTGAGCGAGAGAATGTCTCCTTCCGAGCACAAATTGCAGAGATAGAGGCGAAGATAAACGCCAACACTGTGCTCCAGGAGGAAATTCTTTCGACCATCCCAGACACTGAGAGCGAGACTGAGATCAGGCAAGGCCTGGAATTCGCTGAGAGGGCTCAAAGCCTCGACGCCCAAATTGCCAAACTGACGCAAGAAAAATCTTGGTGCAAGAAGAGATTGGATCTGCAGCATGCCAAGTATCTTCGACTCAAGAATTCTCTTTCCTTTTGATTGATTCTCTTTTGTAACCATCTTCTGTAATCACTTTCGACAACAATTGCCATTTTGGCTGAAATTAATGAAAATTTCCATTTTGGCATTTTTATGGTTAACTTAGCTTGTTCTTTTATTGTTTTATTTTTATCTCTTGAAGTATAGGCTTATATTTTTTCAAATATTTACCATTTACTCTCAAGAGCCTTTTATCACCACTTATCTCTTCGACTTCGTAGGCTCCACCAGAAAAAGTTTGGATAACTCTGAAGGGTCCTTCCCATTTGGGTGACCATTTCCCCATGCTTCGATCCCGTCGATCCATGGGAAGAATTACCTTCCAAACTAAATCTTCAGGCAAAAATACCTTAGGTTTTACCTTTCTATTATAAGAGTCTTCGACTCTTTTCTTCTGAAGCCTGAGTAAGTCGAGAGCATGTAGTCTCTCTTCGTCTAAATCCACCAGTTCATCTAACATCATATTCCAATAAACCTCAGAAGGAATATCATAATGCCTCTGAACTCTTGCAGATTGAAGACAAATTTCTGCTGGCAATACTGCATCATGACCAAAAGTTAGCCTATATGGTGTTGTACCAGTGGCCTCTTTTGGGGACGTTCGACAAGCCCATAAAATCTGGTCTAACGTCTTATGCCAATTCTTTGGTTTCTTCCCAACATGTTTCTTTATCAAGCCAATTACCACTTTGTTAGCTGCTTCGACTTGACCATTCGCCTGTGCATAGTAAGGCGTGGATGTTAGGAGTTTGAAACCTGTTTCCTGAGCAAATTCCTGCATCTTTCGACCAGTGAAAACTGAACCTTGATCAGTTGTTATTGTCTCAGGGATTCCATACCTAAATATAATGTTCTTTTGAATAAATTCAATGACATTTTCTTGGTCTACATTGACTAAAGGGACAGCTTCGATCCACTTAGTAAAATAATCAATGCCTACCAATATGTATTTCTGACTCTTTGACGATGCTGGTCGAATCTCTCCAATGAGATCCAATGCCCATCCTCGAAAGGGCCAAGGCTTCACTATCGAGTGAAGTTCGCTTGCTGGTACATGCTGGATGCCTGTATGAACTTGACACTCTTGGCAACCTTTGGCGAACTCAACACAATCTTTCAGCATAGTGGGCCAATATAGTCCTTGTCGAAACAACAACCATTTCATCTTATGGCCTGCTTGGTGAGCCCCACATGCCCCAGCATGCGTAGTCGAAAGGGCTATGTATGCTTCAGTTTCACTTAAACATTTCAGCAACACCCCTTCAGGCGTCTTCTTGAATAACTCATTACCCATGAGTACAAAACTCAACGCCCTGTATTTTGTTTTTCGTTCTGTCGGAGCTCCTGGATTTTGAAGATAGTCCACAATGGGTTTCCTCCAATCCTGGTCTGACAAATTATCAATGAACGAAATCTCGAAGTTTGAGTGATCAGCATATCCTAACCTTGTTGATTCCAAGTCTGTTGGTGATAGACAAGTTGCTCTTATCTTCTCTCGAACTTCGATTGCTCTTTGTAATCTCGTTTTTGAAATCTTATACCCTGATGCAATTTGTGCCAAGTCATTGGCTATTTGATTTTCGACTCTGGGTATGTGTCGAATATTGACACTTTCAAATTGTTTCAATAAACGATTTGCAATCACAAAGTACATAATGAGATTTTCTCTTATGCATTTATACTCCTTTGTGACTTGCTTGATGACTAACTCTGAGTCTCCCATTATTTCGACTCGAGTTGCCCCCAATTCCAACAATATTTCAAGGCCAGTAATTAGAGCTTCATACTCAGCCTCATTGTTCGAACAAGAACCTTCGATTTGGTACTTGAATGTTGTTGGAATTTTATTTGGAGAAATAAGCAAGACTCCTACTCCTGTTCCATTTTTATGGCTGGAACCATCGAAGTAGAATTTCCAAGGTTCTATCTCCACATAGTTAATATCCTCGACTTGAATAGAGTGGTCGACTATGAAGTCTGCAACCACTTGTCCTTTTACTGCCTTAAGAGGCATAAAGGTCAAGGAGTATTCAGTCAATGCTAATGCCCACTTGCCAACTCGACTATGCAAGATAGGTTTCGACAACATATATTTGAAAACATCAAAATGAGACGAAACATAAACATCAACTGGTTTTATATATTGTTTGAGCTTTGTACAAGAGAAATACAGACATAGACACAATTTTTCAACTTCGCTATATCTAGTTTCTGCATCATTCAAGACTCGACTGAGATAATAAATGGGTCTTTCGACTCCATTCTCATCCTCTTGGGCTAACATACTTCCCAGAGTTTTGTCAGATGCAGCTATGTACAATCTCATACTCCTATTGCTACAAGGAGGCACCAAAATAGGTGGCTTAGTGAGGTACCCTTTGATTCTGTCGAAAGCTTCTTGTTGCTCCTGCCCCCATTCGAACCCCTCCTTATTCAGTCGAAGTAAGGGTGAAAAGGCCTGAGCTTTCCCACTTAGGTTAGATATAAACCTCCTCAAGAAATTTATCTTGCCTAAGAGAGATTGCAATTCCTTCTTATTCGATGGCGCTTTCGCTTCCAAAATTGCCTTCGTCTTGTTCTGATTTATTTCGATTCCTTTCTTGTGGACAACGAAGCCCAGGAAATCTCCAGCTTTTACACAGAACGCACACTTCAAAGGGTTCATCTTCAGACCATGTTCTCTCATTCTTTCGAATGATTGTCGAAGGTGGTCAATGTGACTCTTCCTGGAAACAGATTTTATAACAATATCATCAATATAAACTTGCATAAACGTGTTAATAAAATCATGGAAGATAGTATTCATTGCGCGCTGGTACGTTGCCCCAGCGTTCTTTAGGCCAAAAGGCATCACTACCCATTCGTAAGTGCCTAAGGCCCCAGGACATCGAAAGGCTGTTTTCGACACATCCTCTTCAGCAATGAAAATTTGATTATATCCTGAATAACCGTCGAGCATACTCAGGTATTCGTAGCCAGCGGCAGAATCGACTAGCATTTCCGCCACAGGCATAGGATATTCATCTTTGGGGGTGGCAGCATTCAAATCTCTGAAATCTATGCACACCCTTAATGTGCCATTTTTCTTAATTACTGGCACAATATTTGCAATCCATTCGACATACCTTGTAACACGGATGAATTTGCATTTCAGAATTCTTTCGACCTCCGTTTTGATCTTCGACAAAATTTCTGGAGCGAAGCGTCTTGGATTTTGCTTGATTGGCTTCTTTCCAGGTTTGATTGGCAACTGAAGTTCTACCAATCCTCTGTCGAGACCAGGCATTTCGTCATAATCCCATGCAAAACAGTCTTTAAACTCTTTCAGCAATTGGATTACCTCCAACCTAAGTTCTGGATCAATTTTGGCGCTGATGTAAGTTGGCCTATTCTCTGATCCTTCGCCCAAGTTGATTTCTTCTAAAGGGTCTTGTGCTAACATCTTAATGTTGTTCGCCAAGGGATCCTTTTCGAAGCCCAAAGGCTCATCGTCATAGATCGCGTCGAGCCTCTGTTCCTGCATTTCGTCTGGCATGATGTCAGGGGGTCTTGGATCGAAATCCTTTCCTGGGCCAACAGCAGATAATTGTTGATCATTGGCCTGTGTGGCCATGTACTTTACTTCGGCTTCGAGAGCCGTTATCATCTTGGTTTCAGCCACATAGGCCGAAATTCGCTTCAGAGATTGTGACTCAGTCATTATCACTGAATTCACTTCCCCAACCAGTTGGTTGGATACCAGTTAGCCCACTGAATTCTATGTGGGACAAGTCTTCTCTGTCCCATTGGAAACCATGCTCAGGATGCAGGTATAGGGAGCAAAAGGTGTTTGGCGCTGGCGCCATGTCGAAGTCAGGAGTTGGACATGGCCCTATGTGAGCCAAGTTTTTGTCGAAATCTGTTACACCCAAGTGGTTTACTTCGCCAAGGTAGTAACTCTGATCAGCCTCTATGTTTTCGACCAGCCCATCTGGGCGCCATAGAAGCAGTCTTTGATGCATCGATGAAGGCACAGCACCTACACCATGAATCCACTCACGGCATAACAAAAGGTTGTAGTTAGGTTTGGCCGATATGACCATGAACATTGTTGGTCGAAGGATCGACCCAACTTTTATGTCGAGCTGGATCACTCCCATGGTGGTCCCAATGCCTCCCTCATAGTTGGATAGGACCATATTGTGAGGTTTAATTTCTTCATCCCTTTTGCCAATCTTTATTAGCACAGAATGAGGGATAATATTGATAGTGGCCCCACAGTCGACCAATATTTTGTTCACAGTGGTCTCTTCGAGCTTGGCCCTTATGAACAAAGGTTTGAGGTGATTCTTCATCGCCTCTGTGGGTGGCTCGAAGAAGCCATTTTGTTCCTCTGTAGTGCCATTGTCCATGACAAAGTAGCACACTGGCCTATGTTTGGCCATTTCTTGTTCCACCTCCCAGTCACTGGCTTCGACTTCTACTTGTCGATTGAATTCCCTGGGCAGTACTGAAACAATGTTCACCATTATATCCAGGGTATCGTCGGACTCAGCATCATCCTCGTCTTCGACTTCGCTCTGGTTAGGCCACACTAGCCTGTTGGTAACTGGTTCTCTCTCAAGAGGCTTTCTTTGTTTCCTTTGAGGCACATTCGAACTAGTTTCTGCCTTAGGTTCGTTGGCAGCCTCTCTTTCAGCTTTTCGCCTTCTTTGATATCTCCTCCATTGGGATCTCGACATAGGATTTTTTCCCTTGTAGTTGCTGGACACTTGAGCAACCTTGGGTGCAGCAACTTGAGGATCTTTCTTCTGAATTAAAGAGGAACCTCTTGGCACTTCGAAAGAATGCCATTTCTCTTCACTTGGCCTTTTCCGGCCAGACGTTTTGTACCAAGTGTCTACTGGTACATTTGTTGGAGGCCTAAAAGTCAAAGGCCTCTTGTCTTGATTAGAACCCCTTCTGGGATCATGTCGAAGGTCAGAATTTTCCCTTCTCTTGTTCGCTGCTCTTACTCCTTGTATGTGCTCAGCAGCTTTTTTATCAAAGATAGAACTGCATCTTGGACACAGCATAACCTCTGATTTCTTCTTTTGGCATCTTTGTAAAAAATCTGCCAAGTTTTCGTTTTCCCTAGGGAAAGCCGTTTTATTTGCCTGCTCTTGCCTTATGGCTTCTTCTGAAGTTTTAGGGTCAGAAAGTTCAACCATGTTGATATTCATTGTATCCTTAGTAGCAAGAGTTAGTTGTTTCATTTGTGTCTCCAGATTCTCCGTCTGGCCTTGTACAGTGGCCAATTGGGAACTGGGCTTTGGTCCAGTTTTTTGTGCTTCAGCAGTCTTCGACTTTAGGTCTTCGACCGCTTTCTGGACAGCCTCAATTGTCTTTCTGGATAAATTTCCAGAAAAACTGCCAAAGATTGGCATGTTGATGTGATCCTTTGAGACTTCGACCATGGTAATGCCTGGCTTCTTCGACTGGATCCTGGTAGCCTCTATCATGTTCACCTCAGAGGGTTCTGCATAGTGGGCTTCAGCCTTCAGTGGATTGGAGTCGACAGCCATGGGGGATTTGTCAGCAAACTTTAATCTCCCTTCCTCAATAGCGTCTTGGACAAGATTCCTGAAAAGAAAACATTGAGAAGTTTTATGGCCCAGAAAATTATGATATTTGCAAAAACCTCTCTTCTTTCTTTGATCAAGAGGAGGCACTTTTACCCCAGGGGGTACTATCATTTGGCCATCTTTAACTAGCAAGTCGAATATTTCATCACATTTTGTGATGTCAAAACTGTAAGTCTTTTTTGGGAACCTATCGTTGGTCTTGTCTGGCCCAATGGGATTTTTCCCATTTGAGGGGACTAACTGTTTACAAGAGTATGGAGGCCCTTGTTTTAGTTCTGCTAAATCGACTTCTCCTTCTTCGATAGCTAAAGTGTCGTCGAAGGATTCTAGATCTTCGTCATCCATCTCAACGTAAGCTATTCTCTCTCTCTCTTGTGAGTTTTCGTTGCCTTAGCTTTTTCAGCTTTGAGGCGTTCGACCTGTCGAACTCTATCGGCCAGTTGGGCCATGTCTCTTAGGTACTGGGTATCTAGCTTCTTCCTAATGGAATAATCTAAACCACCTGCGGCCATTTCGACCAGCTCATGTTCTGGCACTTGTGTAAAACATCTCGCCTTAAGCAACCTAAACCTATTCAGATATTCGTCTATAGGTTCAGTGAAACGTCTCTTAACGCTCGCTAGTTCTTTCAGGCTTATCTTGGTTTGCCCCATATAGAATTGTTCATGGAACAATCTTTCCAACTGGGTCCAATGGTGGATCGAATTGGGGGGTAGAGTTGTGAACCAAGTAAAAGCGTTCTTGGTTAAGGAACTTGGGAAGTATTTGATCCTTAGGTTTTCATTATTTGAAATGTCTCCTGCTTCGATCAAATACCTAGCCACATGTTCGACAGTAGATTCTGTCGTGTCCCCAGAGAACTTAGTAAATTTGGGGACTTTGCTCCTAGGGGGTAAGTCAGTTTGTAACACATATTCTGACAATGGAGATGTAAAGTTGGGCCTTCGAAAGCCCATGTTCATCCCATTCTGATTCATGATCCTTTCGATCATGGTTGCCAGATTATTTTCCAAACCCATGTTTTGGTGTTGGAGATGCTGAACCACTTCGTCAGCATTTTGGTTTCTGTTAACTACCCTTACCTCTGGGGCTATTACCCTAGGTTCTTCGACAGGCTGTTCGACAGGCTGTTGAACCTGGTTAATGGTGGTTTCTTCCTCTACAAATATCCCCTGATTTCCTCTTATCTGGGCCCTTTGGGGCTGTCGAATAGGTGGGGGTACTCCAAAGAAGTCAGCCAAACGCGTCATTTGCGTTGTAACTTGCTGATTCGACTGAGTAGTATTTTGTATTAGAGGATTTAGCACTGTACTCAAAGTTTGTGCCAACATTTGCACCATATCATGGTTGCTTTCGTCCATCTGTTGCCTCAAGACTGCTGTCGAGGCATTTGTAAGGCCATGGGCTACTTGGGACGTTCCTCCTAAGAGTTGGGTCCTATTTCTATTCGCCATGCCTACTCCAGAGCCTTGGAGTGGCGAAGTAGCACTCACGAAAGGGTCTGAATAAGTGGACGCAGTATTCGTCAGGCTTGCCACTTCAGAAGTTGGCATGCCATAGAATGGAATAAATCCTGGGGGAACCACTGGCCTTGGGCCAGTATTTCCCCTTGGAGGGGGGGTTCCCAAAGGCATTCTGGGGCCTGTAAACGAAGTTATTGGCCCCGTGGTTGTGACTGACACTGCTGGTGTCGAACCAACATTCGTCGCTTCACTAACAGTCATATTAACCGTTGCTCCCACACTTGGTGGTGGAATTTCATTATTGTTTGGCGGATTCGCCATCTCTTCCCTTCTTCTGGCAGTATTATTATCGTTGGTGTATATTCTACCACTCCTCAATAACATACAACTCGAAAAGATGAGATTTTTCAACAATCAACACACAGTCCCACCGGGTGTGCCAATTTGTTTACCTGGGGATTTGGTAAACAACCGTTGATCCTCCAAATGGTTACTTATTTGGTTACTCGCAGGATCGATCAGATTGATCCTATGGACATAGGTTGATTTTGAAGTTTAATTAATGTGGATAAGGCTTTAAGTAAATTGTTTAAAGTAAATTGCATAAAGGAAAGGCTTGGTAAAATAAACAAGGCTTGAATGTAAAGGTTCGACAGGAATCTTAAAGGGGAAAAGCATGTAAAATACTGGAAAAGTAAATGACTTGAATTGATAAAATTGGTGTTTCACACATACATTTCTCAACAATTCGTTCGCTCACACTGGGTACTTGAATCTAAATGAGTGACTATGTATCTATTGTGAACACACGCGAGAAACTACACGTCTACTCCTATTTATACAAAAACATTCCAAGTAACCGTCGGGCAGTTACACTGCTTCGAGATCAAGCCACTTGTCACGTTCTCCATGTTCGACGCTCCAGATCCTTGCACGTTAGCACGTAGTAACTGCTGGAAACCGTTTTCCCTCCAAAGCTTTGAATTTCAAACTGCTCCACTCTGGACCATCGAACACGTTCGTCAAGAGACGTCTTCGACGAAAACTCCTTCGACGTCGAAGGCAATCAGCCTTCTTCCTTGGAAGAAATCTTCTAAGTATTTTTGCCATCTTTCGACAGGCACTTCGACAGGCTTAGCCAGTCGAAAGCATTCTTCAGCTTTTAATGGCTGTCATCAATCAAAACAAAGGTGTCGAATTTAGGAGCCAACAGACTCTTGCTATCCACAACATTTGCGATAAAATGCAAAACCAAAAGTCAATTTTCCCTCCGTATCACATAATTGGCGACTCTGCTGGGGAATGTCTGAAAGTGGGGTTACCTTAAGAGCTAGATCACCTTTATTGCTTTACTTATTTGCCTTGTATCCTTTATATTTTGGGATATGCTTGGGTTTATTTCTTGTATAGATCCTATACCCGGATCTGGGGGCATTTTAGATAAGTAGAAATAGATCGTGAAAATTGTATGGCGTATACTGTTACGGTTGAAGCGATGGCTATGTTAGTGTGACACATTGGTTGGTTCCGGTGTCCCTTGAGTTAAGTCAAGGAGAATGTTGGGCTGCCGAGTGGTGTCATAAAGCACTAACTGACCGTAGAATCTTAGTTGACACAACTTAGCCATTAGAAAGTAGTGAGATATCCGGATTTGGTGCAGACTGGAGTTGGTTGATACTTGATATTACACTTATTGAGATCAGACTCTCGGGATATTTCGGTCGCAAATCAGATGCTTGTGCTGAAACAATTCCTGGGAGAAAGATTAGTGATATTGAGGCTCCTAGAACCCGGTTACTTCTTTTAGGACAAGTTGAGCCAACTAAAAATTCAAGAGGGTACTTACCTACAAACTCCATGCAAGCTTAAACCTAATGCTTTATATGTTTTGTTTGTGTATAATTAATTGTTCGAACATGACATCATGACATCATACCATATCATTTTCACTAACCATTTCAAGGATCAAGGGATTTATCTTTGTTCTTTGTTGTAGGTTATGGCATCCGCTCGCAGAAATACTATCCGGATCAACTTTGTAAGGGTGCCTCCTCAACTTAAGGAGTTAGTCTCAAAAGTTCCTGAAAGCTCTCAATTCACCAAGAGGCATGGTCATCTACTCAGTTTGGTTACCTCGGGTTTTAAAGAAGACATGATGAGTGTTTTACTCCAGTTCTTTGACCTCACACATCACTGTTTCACCTTTCCATATTATCAGTTGGTACCCACAATGGAAGAGTTCTCTAAGATACTGGGAATACTTGTTCTTGATCAGCCACCCTTCACCGATTTATAGAAAACTCCATAACTTGAAGATATTGCGGAAGCCTTACATTTGAAATGGTATGATATTTTATCTAGTTGGGAATCAAGAAGTGGAGTCAAGGGATTTCTTTCTAAATTTATGTTAGAAAAGGCTTAGTTGTTTCTGAATGCTATGAGTTTTCATGCTTTCGAGGAAATCTTGCCACTGTTGATCTATGGTTTGGTACTATTTCCTAATCAAGACCAACTCATAGATATGAATGCCATCAAAATATTTCTCACTCGTAACCCTGTGCCTACTTTGCTTGGAGATATTTTGAATTCTCTTCACACTCGTACTATGAGGAAACAAGGGACTCTTAGGTGTTGCATACCTTTACTATCCAGGTGGTTTATTTCACACCTTCCCCGATCAATGATGAAGAATGAGCAAGGTTTGAGGTGGTCTTAAAGGATGATGTCACTCTCCCATTCAGATATCTATTAGTGCTCCCGATCTCAAGAGGATATTACTATCATTAACCATTGTGGGGAATTCCCTAATGTTCCACTCATTGGCATTAGGGGAGGTATTACCTACAACCTTTCTCTATCTTTACGTCAATTTGGTTATGCTCAAAGAGACGATCCTCGTGACATGCTTATCCAGGGTATTATGTTCGATTATGAAAATGATCCTCAAGGTTATCATCATAGGTTTATACATGCTTGGGGCATGGTGAGTAAGATCGATAGCAAGACTTTAGGACAAAAGAACTCCATCCCTTTGGAGCCCTACATCAGATGGGTATGATCTCGTGCTCAAAACTTTATAATGCCATATCCCGCTGTCTTACCAGTAATTTGTGGAGCATGTTTCCAAGGGGGATATTCCTTATACCATTCTTCATCTAGATATGCTTACTGACCTTGAAGAGCTACAGAAGTCTTGGATTCAACTGAAAGAAGAAAGGGACACCTTTGAGACTCAGTTCTATGCAAGCAAGAAGAAAGTGTTAGAGCTGACAAAGCGACTCCATGAAGAGCAGGGCATTAATACATATGTCAACACAAAAAGGAAGCGTCCGTGGGAGACTTGAGCCTTAGGAGTTTACATTTTTGTCTCTTTGAGACCCTTTTGTTTTCATTGTAAGCCTAAAAGGAAATTATAATTTGAGCTTACTAATAAAAGTCTTTGTTTTTGTTTCCCTTTGATTAATGAATTTAAATCCCGTGTGATCCTTGAAAACATTGCATTCACATATCATTCATGTCATTACATAACAAGTATTCTCAAGACAAGTTTCTCATTTTCTCACTGTTTATTTCAGTAGAAAAATGGCTCTTGAACAGACTGTCAGAGATCTCCAAGCTCAAGATGCTCAATTCAAAGAAATGTTCTTGAACTTATCCAAGGGGCAAGAAGAATTGAAAGCACTCCTCACTAAGAACATGACCAAGAAAAATCCTGAAGACAACAAGGATGACCAGTTGGAACAACTCCAAGCTGAGATGGCAAGGATGAGAATTCAGATGATTAGTCAGATTGATCTTATCCAAAACATAGCTCGGGGATAAGAAGAGTTAAGAATTCTCATCAGCAAACTTCGTCAAGATAGATATGACTATATCAGACAAACTGCTAGAAATGGGGGGTCTAATCAATAATCAACCCCTCTTGGAGGACAGAGAATTAGTTGACATGTTCATAAGGGAATATGTTGAAAATGGAATCAGAAGCGGTGAAATTCAGGTGAATGCATCTTCAAGTACTCAGAAGAGGTCATACAACGGGAAGAAGGAGTCTCGTACTGTGTACGGCCAAAAGGGTCATAATAAGAGTGATCTCAACCAATTTGTGGAGGCAGTGCAGATCTCTAATCCACCACCAGTGCATCAACAACAACATGGTAATCAGTGTAACCGAGATACACTCAAAAGACGATTTAATGAAATCAACATGTCATTGGCTTAAGCATTACAACACATGTTGAAGGCCAAGCTAGTTACATTGAAGGATCCTCCTCAGAAGCCCAATACTGCTTCTTCGTGTCACAATCCTGATGTAAGGTGCGCGTACCACTCCAACAGTCTTGGGCATGACACTAACAGTTATTGGGCGTTGAAACATAAGATTCAAGACCTGATTGACAAAGGAATTTTCAAGTTCACACAAGATGGTCAGATCGAGTTCTTCCGTTATCCCCCAAATATCGAGGCTGCAAGGCACATCATCTAAAGTGACAAATTCAGGCGGAGAAGCCTTTTGTTCGTTCGAACTTTCATTTGTAATTTCTCTAGTTGATTCAAACACTTATCTTTATGTCAGACATTGGTTGTCCCCATTAATGCATTGCATATGTTTATCTTGAATTAATCCATTCGTTTTCACTATACTTAAACTATGATTTTACTTCCTTTTTGTGATATTCAACTCTCAATTAAAAGTTATAAGACTTTAGAGGGAGGATGACGAAAAAGATACCATAATCTCTATAGTATTATTTTGAACAAACCACGCTGACGATGTACAGACGTTGTTTCAAATCCTAAATAGTGGAGTTATAAGGAAGATAATCCCTAGTCAACCCCTTTTGAGCCTAAGAAGTAGGAGTTTTCTTTTTCACACAAATTAAAACCATTAATCATAACCCGGGCATGGTAGTTTCTTAGTTAATTCAACTATGCATTCAATTACAAGTTGTTCGTTCATACACAACAGTTGATATCAAAGACATCCTTCCGAATAAAAAGTTAGTGATGGTTCCTCGCATAATCATTAAATCAGGCAGTCGTTACCTTTCAAAAGAAGAGCCCACTAAGTCAAAACCTATGAAAGAGACTTAAGAAGAACTGGGGCATCCCGCTGACTGTAATCTCAAACAAAACAGTCAGGAAAAAATTAGGGATAGTAAAGTCAAAAAGAGGTTGCTACAAATCCTCAACAAGAAAAAAGTTGTTACAAGAGAAAAATGATTGCCATCACATATAAACTCTCGGTCTCTGAACCATCACCAAGTATCAGTGTTATAATTCCAAACTCTATTGGAACCCAAATGCATCATTAACTGAGTATAGGACTGAAGGACATCACGGAGAACTGGTTGGGTACAAAAAAAGTTTGAGCCTTTATCCTTTGTTTCTTAAACCGTGAACCAGGCCACAATACATCCCTTAAAAGTCCTAACTGAAGCATAGGTTAGTTCGAACGCATACTGTTACAAAAGGTATCCTGACTCCTGTAAGGCTTACTATAAATCCCGAGTTGAATTCATATTCTTACAAAATTCTGTTGTTCACTAAAAATGCATTTTCAAAACTTCAAGATAGACATAAGTTTTGCACTTTTAACACCACTGTTTGCATATAACTAATTGTTCGACAGCAGAGAAATTTGTAGGACGAATATTCAATGAACGAAAATCCTCTCAATGAACAGAATCAATTCAAATGGTAAGACACTTCCAATAACAAACCTTCAATAATCAAGGGGCATGACATGTTATTGTCCAAACTCATCTGTGGCAGTCAAGTCAAGATTCCAAGAATCTCTCAAAAGTGCTGAATAAAGTGCTGAATAGCCAGGGGCAGATCTCCATCTGAATCACTTGGGGCATTGAACATGAATCCCAACAAAGGATCACGTACGATTAAGCAAACATTTTCTGGAAGTGCTACAACACTTACTACTATGGAATGTGACAATTCCCCGCACTCTGTGAAGACGAACATAGTTGGAAAATACTACGCATGAAAAAAAGACTCGCTAGGTTAACTGGCCTAGGCAAAAATAAGGGCATCCCGGCGAACCAAATGAGTTCGAGCAAAAATTAGGGATATATAAAATTTTACACCCGAAAAGTCAAAAACTTGAAAAGGCGGCTTGGGTAAAAAAGGGTATTTCGGTGGACTGAAGATCTGAAAAGACAGTCCAGGAAAAAGTTAGGGATTAAAGCGTACGACTATGTCCCGTTATCTCATTACTTGTCTATCAGTAGAAGATTCATCACCCTGATCAGCATTTACCAAGGGCTCTAGAAGTTTAAATAATATTCAAGTCATCCATAAATCCCCACATAGCTACCTTCAGAAGCTCATCTTTAAAGATACATCCCCGACAAGTATAAAGTGCCTTCAAACAGAAAGATGGGCACCTTCCAACTGATAACATAGTCATACTCACCAGCAGATCCCCCTAGCGGATAAAGGAGGATGATCTTTTCCCCATCAACATCGCTAACCTACGGAGTCCCAATGCTCATTAGAGATTATGTCATTGTTGTACCCCAAAATTTTCCCTCCCATATTCTTCAAGATTTGGCAAGATCAATCTCCAGATGGTTCAAAATCTCTCAAGGGTTGCACAGTCCAATTGCCTCCTAACACAGTCAAAATTAGGGTTTTGGTTCTTGCAAAGAAATTCAGGTTTTCAAGGGTCCAATCAAGTCCCATATGCCTATATACATGGTCAAGCATCCATATGTCAAGTTTCAAGACTCACAGCATCAAGTTGCACAGTCAAAAGCCCTAATTGATTCACAGTCAACTGTAGGGGCAAAATGGTCATTTGACAGTCAAAAGTCAAAAATTTTGGTCAACATCTTATTTTGAAGCCACAATCATCATTTGATCAATTCTTGATCATGATTCCTCAAGCATGGCTCAAAAAATCACCAAGATGCAAAAGTTTCTATTTTTGGACAGTTGAAAAGTCAACTGCAAATTGACCAAGGCATAACTTTTTCATGGTTCATAAGAAAAATCCCATCCAATGCTCATTTTGAAGGGGATGACATTTCCTACAACTCATCTTCACATTCCAAGTCCAATAAATGCTCTCACAAAAAGTTATCAATTTCAACATTATAGGTCATTTTCAAAAGTCAACAAAAAGGCACTTTAGGTCAAAGACCATAACTTGAGATTGGTAAATCAAAATGACATGGTACCAAAGGCATTGGTTAGAGGACTTCAAGACCTTTCCAAAATGTCCAAGAACATGTTCATAGCTTCAAAATTGAGCAAGATATGCATTGATGAAGTTGGGAAATTTTTGTGAACTTTCAAAAGTCAACTTTGCCTAAAACATTTCATTTTTGCTAATGGGCCCAAAATTCTTTCTTGAACCTTTACCCAAAGCCTATGCACGACCCATTGAACTTAAATTGATTTATTTTCTTACTTTTAATTAATTAATTGAATTTATATTAATATTAATTCATTTAATTGGTTTTAATTGTAGGAAAATATCAAAACATGGTTGTCAAATCTTTTTATGAAGCAAATACACTCCAGATATGCTGAAGATATCATACATCACTCAAGGGGACAAGATCTCTCAATTTGGCAAGGTTTTCATTGAAAAAAGATTGGAAATTATATGATTGAAAATCAATGATTGAAACATTATTTCATGGACTTTTGGGCCAAGGTTTTAACCTAATTCTCCTCACATACATATGCTGAAGCCAACCCTATTCAAAAAGAGACGTGAAAGCTGCCATAGAACTCCATAACCAAATTTCAAAAATTCAAGAAATATTGTGAAACTGAATTCTTACTTGCAGCACGATTCAAAGCCTGAAAAAGATTCAAACACCTTGCCTGAGTCTCCAGGAATCCATTGCCATCAAGAACAAGTCCAAATAAGCAAAGAATCAAAGTCAACAAGTCACTCGGTTTGCATATATTTCCAAATCTGCATATCATATTTCATGCGCTTTTAATCCATTTTTTTGATTGGTTTGTGTTGTTAGGAACCTTCTGAAGCTAATGAAACAGTTTAATTGAACTAACACGCACTGAATCCAAAATCACCATGAACAAGTTCTAGGGTTCTTCAGTTTCAAATTTGGGGCTTTCTAAACCCAGAACAATTAAGACTAGTGATGCATATGACTGGATTTGTTGCAACAAGACGAAATCATTGACACTATCGCGCGCTTTTTATATTTCTTGTGTGCCTAATCGCTATTCTTGGCACTTTTGTTTTGTGGGGGTTTAAACCCCCCGCTATTTGATTGCTTTTTGTTTCAGGCCAGATGAAGAAGACAGTACGTGGATGGACATGACTGGGTGATTCAAATGAGTGGCGCGTTTTTTGTGTTCCCAGCATAATTATTACTTTTCATATATTATGTTTATTAGTTATTATGTTTATAAACAATTGCAGATGGCGTAGTGGTGGTGGACGTGTCTTGCAAACACTGGGACCTGGGTTCGATTCCCGTGTCCCCCCATATAATTGTTAATTTTTGTTCTAACGTGTTCCAATGCAGCGCCTCTCAAATGCTTCACCATGAGCCTCACGCGTCAGTTTGCCAAGTGGCCTTGATCAACAATCTGAAGGCCAGGAGATGATGTCCATGGTGTGTCCCAGTCAACAACAAGCGCGTGATCATGAAAAGTCAAACGTGGCTTGGTCTTCAATGGGCCAGAATTGCTTCATTTTACCTCCACTTTGGGCCATCACACCCCCTTTGGTTTGCTTTTTTTTAATTTATTTTCTTTTCTTGTAAATTCTTTTAATTGTTTAATTATTATTATTAATTCACAATAAATTAATTTTTCCTAATAAAAATCAGAAAATCAAAATTGTAAATATATTTTTATTATTTATTAATTTCACCATTAACTTATTTTTTGTAAATAAATACTAACAACTAACTTAGTTTAATTTAGGTTTTAATTTTAATCTTTTTCTTAATAAATAAAAATTGCATAGAATTAGGTTTTGATACTTTTAATCATTTTTTTTAATTAATTATTATTATCATTATTAATTATTATTATTTTTGTACATATAAATGTAAATTAATTAATTAGCTTAAATTAGTTTAACTTTAACATTTTCATTAATAATTAAAATAAACTTAGAACTAGGGTTTTCTTTTGATTTTAATTTATTTTATTTTCATTAAATACAAAAAAACATAAAAAACATCTTTCTTGTAAATAATTCATTAAATAATTAGGTTTAATTTTAATTTAATGCAAAAGGACCAAAAAACTCATAATTTTCTCAAAAGGGTCAAAAACCCTAAATGACGTCCAGTTTAATTTCTATTTGCACATATTATTTTTACATTTTGATTATTATGTAACTGCTTCCAAGGATGTAATAGTAATTAGGTTTATTGCTTTTCTTTACTTTCCGCATCTTTATCAAAAACGGGTCTTTGTTTTTTTGGCGATGTATTGACCCGCGCCTTGTAATAGCGTAGCTTTTACCGTTCTGTATTTTTATTTTCCGCACTCCTAACTGCTAAATTGCATGAAAGAATGTATGGTAATTAAAAACAACTCGTAGCTCACAATTGCATGATCAAAGATAAACATTAACTGAAAAACAATACACATGCACATGCCACTCCTAGGGTACGCCTCACTGGTTGCCTCGAACGTGGTCGTCAAGTATAGGGTGTTTTAGAGGTCGCCCTTCTGTCTAAGATCCAGTTGCCTCGAAACAGTTGCCTCGGATAAAAGGATCTAGGACATTAGGGTTACTTATAAGGTGTCCTACTATTGCTTCGGTGACCACACTGTCCCTACAATCGAATTGACCCGAATACCTCTAACGGTGGTGCTACCTACCTCTCAATGGTGGGATGGCACTACCTTAAGGACTCTTACACAGCCTAATTCCTTAGGGTAGGTAGATGACTCATGGGTACTTGCTCTCTAAAAAACAAACAAAACAATCTTTTCACACTGACACTTTCAAAAGCTTTCAAAACAAATTTTTCAAACACTCTTGAGGACAGATACAAGAGTCACTCAGAAATCTTTCAATGAAACCTTTTTCAAACCCACTCACATTTTGAAAAGCAAACATTTTGAAAACATGAGAGCAAGTACCTAAGAGCCCATGGATAACCATGGATAGAAAGGGTGCTAACACTTTCCCTTTCTATAATCTACCTCCCGAACCGAGAAACATCTCGAAAAGGAATTTTGTTGTGCTTTTGTCCTTTCCTTGTTGGAGAACATAAAAGACGGTGGCGACTCTTGCTTGACATACGCGATCCAGCTTTAAACAGTCAGTTCTATTTCCACCGATCACAAAACTGGCGACTCTGCTGGGGATACTATAAAGTGAGGTGTACCTTAGGATAGATCATACTTATGTTTTCAATTGAATGTTTTGTTTGCTTTATTATTTGTGGCATTGTCTTGGAGTTTCATAGATCCTAACCTGGATCTGGGGATACCCTTTTAGGTAGCATAAGCTGTGTGAGACCTGTCCGGCGTAGACCGACACGGGTGAAGCAGTGGCTACGTTGGTGTGGCACCTTGGTCTGTACCAATATCCCTTGTGTCGCAACAAGGAGAATATGGGTCTTCTGAGGAGTCATTAAGCACCAATCGACCTTAGAACCCTAATTTGACCCAACTTGGCCATAGAACAGTAGCAGTATGCTACACCCATTGAGGCTAAACTCTCGCGATGGTTCTGGACACAAGAAAAGATTGTGATGCTGGAGTTATGACCGATTGAGGGTAGTCAGTGATATTGGGATCCTCTAGAACCCGGTTACTTTTGATAGGACATGTCTTAACCAACAAACTGAAAGAGGGTAGTACTTGAACTTCATGCTGGCCTAAACTCTAAGGGTTGTCTTGTGTGACTTGTGTGCCTTATCATGTTTGCCTTTGTGAATACTCGTGGTGTGCTTTATCATGACATCATACCATCATAGACATTGCATGCATCCTGCATAAGGACCGACCTATTTCAAAGACAAGAGGGTTTCATCTTTGCTCTATTTTGTAGGACATCATGATGCCTATGCGAAGGAACACTATCCCTATTAATTTTGTTCACCCACCTGATTTGCTTGAAGAATTGGTTAGCAGAATTCCAAACACCACTTCCTTCATCCAGAGGCATGGTTCTCTTCTCGGTTTAGTCACTGCAAAGTGGGACCAACAATTGATGAGTGTCTTGACCCAGTTTTATGATCCCTTGTATAATTGCTTCACCTTTCAAGACTTTCAGCTGGTCCCTACCCTGGAAGAATTCTCTGATTTGCTTGGTATCCCTATCTTGGATCAAACTCCCTTCACTGGTTGGGAAAAGACTCTTAGGCTTGAGGAGATTGCTGCAGCCCTTCCCTTGACCAACAAGGAGGTAATGGACAACTGAGTGACTAGAAGCAGAGTTAAGGGTCTCTTGGCCAAGTTTCTGATTGGTAAAGCTAACAGTTTCTGGAATGACTTAGACTTCAGGGCGTATGAAGACATTTTGGCTCTCTTAATCTATGGTCTAATTTTGTTTCCTAATCCTGATAACTTCATTAACGTCATTGCCATAAGGATCTTCATGTCTCGGAACCCTGTGCCCACTCTCTTGGGTGACATCCTGCAACAACTCTATGCTCGTACTGCCCGAAGACGAGGAACTCTGTGGTGTTGTACTCCTTTGTTAGTGAGGTGGTTTATTTCTCACCTCCCTAAGTTCGTGCTGAAGAACAAAGAAGGAAGAGGCTGGGCTCATAGGTTAATGTCTCTCACTGATAATGACATCATTTGGACTCTCAGGGGTTTGGATGAGGTAGCTGTTATTGATCGTTGCGGAGAATATCCTAATGTTCCTTTGATTGGTACCCAAGGAGGAATCTCTTACAATCCATGTTTAGCTCTCCGTCAGTTTGGAAGAGCCAGAAGAGCAGGGCCCCATGAGATGTTGGTACCTCACATCAGTTTTGAGTTTCAGGTAGATAGTGACGAGCTGCGTCGTAGATTTATCAAGGCTTGGGACAGAATTCACAAAGCTGACCCACATGAGTTGGGACCTAAGAATTCTCTACCTATGGAATCCTACTACAGATGGGTCCGCATCCGTGCTCAGAAGTTAGGTATGCCATACGAAGCTGTCAGACCCATCATTCTTGAATATCCTGATAGAGACGGGGTTCCTCCAACTGTTCTCCCTCCTCAGATACCTACTGATGTTGATACACTAAAGAGGTCTTGGGCGCAACTACAAGAAGAACGGGATTCTTATCGGGAAAAGTTCAACGAGTAGGAATTGAAGATCCAGAAGCTGACAAAGCAGTTGGAGAACGAGCGGACCTTGAATGACTACATCTGTACTGAGAAAAAGAGACCCTGGGATCACTGATGAGCTTTGGATGTTCTTTTACAGTTTTTATTTCCCTTTTCAGTATTTCCATTTTATGTAAATTCCTAAGGGAAATCTGTTGAACAATTTAAATTTCAAAGTTGAATCTAATAAAGTGCGCTTCCTTTTTTGTTTACAAAGTTGAATCCCGATTGTCTTTGAAAACATAAATCATACGCATTCCATTCATCATATGCATCACAGGTACTCTTCTTTTCAGGTTGCTTAATGTTCTTTGCTGTTTATTTCAGCAGTCATCATGAATCCTGAATCATCTACTGAGCAATCCATCAAGGCCCTACAGGCTCAGAACGCCCAGTTCCAAGAGTTGATCATGAGCTTAGCCCAGGGTCAAGAGGAATTGAAGGCTCTGCTGGTAAAAAAGAAGAAGAAGAGAACTGTATTATTCAACACTGGCCGGAGGTTTGGCAATACACTACAAAATGAGGTTGATCAAGCTGCTTCCTCTATAGGCAAAGGCAGTCCCCAAGGGGGAAGGGTTCCTAGTCCTGTGGTCTCTGACAACGAGACTGATTTCAAGGAAGAGCAGTACTCTCCCGCTGAAGACAGGTACAAGCAGTTAGAGGATCGTCTGAACGCCATGGAAATTTAACAGGTGCTTGGGTTGGATTTTGGAGATTTGGGTTTATCTTCTGGGGTGGTGATCCCACACAAGTTCAAAGCACCCTCTTTTGCAAAGTATGACGGGGCTTCCTTCCCTAAGCTACATCTCAGATCTTATGTGCGGAAGATCCAACCGTATACTGTGGACAAGAACTTATGGATCCATTTCTTCCAGGATATCCTTTCAGGGGCTCAACTCGAGTGGTTCTATCAGCTGGATGGAGCCAGTATTCGAAATTGGGAGGACTTGGCTACTGCTTTTTATAAGCAGTATCAGTATAATGCCGACCTCGCTCCTACACGTACCCAACTCCAGGGTATGTCGCTAGGATCGGGAGAAGGTTTTAAAGAGTACGCGCAGAAGTGGAGGGACCTGGCTGGCAGGGTGCAACCACCGTTGACTGACCGTGAACTCGTGGACATGTTCTTGGGGACCCTATCGGGGCCGTTCTTCAACCACCTGATTGGTAATTCTTCTGCAGGGTTTACAGACCTCATTCTGACTGGTGAGAGAATAGAAGCTGGTATGAAATCGGGGAAGATACAGAAAGGTGCATCCTCAAGTTCTGAAAAGAAACCTTTCAAGAAGGAAGCCAGTGTTGTGTATGGTCCCAGAAGACAAAATAAACCAGAACGCCGCCAAGCTGTCAACGCGGTGGTGATCTCAAAGCCTGCTGCCGCTCCTCGGCAACCTAACCAACCAAGGGGTGAGAGACCCATAAGAGAATACACTCAGCTTAGTATGACCTTGTCGTAGATCTTGCCGCAACTGCTATCAACCAACTTGGTAACTGTCAGAGAAGCTCCGAAGGTGGTAAACACAACCTCTCCGAAGTACAATCCCAACGCCCGCTGTGCTTATCACTCTGATAGCCCGGGGCATTCTACTGATGATTGATGGGCCCTGAGGAATAAGGTGCAAGACCTTATCGATGCTAAGGAAATACAGTTTGAGGCGCCCGAAAGGCCCAACGTTGTGACTGCTCCTATGCCCCAGCATGGAGTAAATGCTATTGAGGAAGACCTGTATGTAGTCTCTGTGGATGAGATTGTTACTCCATTGTTGACCGTCAAAAGGAACCTGTTGTTAGCCGGTTTATTTCCGGGATGTAGCAAAGGTTGCCTTCTATGTGCTGTTTCACCTGCTGGTTGCCCGTTGCTGAAGTCAGGCGTCCAAAACCTGATGGATAGCAAAGAGATCTTGTTCAAGAAGACTGCTGTTCCTGTCGTCCCTACTGAAGAAGTATCCGTTGTCACCATTTTCAACAATCCTACCAAGGCTCCCCCGAGGAAGCCCGTCAAAATCATGGTTGTTGTACCTATCATCATTACTGTTCCGGGGCCCCTCCCCTATAAATCTGACAAGGCTGTCCCGTGGCACTATGGGGCAGATGTGTATGTCTTCGGAGTAAAACAAGAGTTCAATACTAGTACCGGCATCAGTAACATCACCAGTCCTGCTAAAGTTACTCGCAGTAGCAGGCTCTTCTCGCCTGATACTGCACCTCCTGCTATTCAAAGATCTCTTATTATCACACCTACCAGTGTGCCTGTTTCCCCTCTTGATCAAGTTTCTACCCCTGCTGCCGAGTCATCTGACGCTCGGGGCAAAGGGATTGCTGATGTGCCTGCCCAGATGGAGGCACCGAAGACTGTTAATGTTGAAGCTTCACAACAAGAGATGGAAGAAATCCTTAAGATTATCAAGAAGAGTGATTTCAACGTCGTTGAACAGTTGGGGCACACCCCCTCTAAGATCTCTATGCTATCACTGCTGCTATGTTCAGAGGCCCATGCCAAGGCCCTGATTTCCTTCCTGAAGACGGCCCATGTGCCACAAGAAACGTCTGCTGATCAATTTACTGATTGTGTGGCCAACTTAACCGCTGATAATGGTCTGGGTTTCTATGACGCTGATCTGACTGCCAAGGGAAAGAACCATAACGATGCCCTGCATGTCTCCATTGAATGCAGGGGCACTACTCTCGCCCATGTGTTGGTAGACACCGGTTCTTCACTGAACGTATTGCCCAAGAAGGCCTTAGACAGGTTGGATTGTGAGGGTTTGGAGTTGAAGCCTAGTAACATTATTGACCGGGCCTTCGACGGGTCGAAGAGGATGGTACATGGTGAAGTAGATATTCCGATACAGGTTGGTTCTCAAGTCTTTGATTCAACGTTCTATGTGATGGACATCCAACCATCCTATTCTTGTTTACTGGGTCGTCCTTGGATCCACAAGGCTGGAGCTGTGACCTCCACTCTACATCAGAAACTCAAGTACCCGGTCAGAGGGAAAATTGTTACGGTTCAAGGGGAGGAAGAATACATAGTTAGCCATCTTAACTCATTCCGGTATATAGAGATGGACAGGAAGTTCATTGAGACCCCCTTTCAACACTTTGAAGAGGTTCCTCCAACATTGGCAGCAGCAGAGACTGGGACCGAAGATAATTCTCCTTTGAAGATGGCTTCCTTGAAGGATGCCTGGGATGTGGTTGAGAAGGGTGAATGTGCAAACTGGGGCAGACTTCCTGATTTTACTCCTAAGACTGACAAGTTTGGGTTGGGTTTCACTGCAGAGGCTCAGAGGGCTGTACGTAAAGCAAGAATTGGAAGATCTCCCGTATTCATCACCAACCCGGGAGTAAATGCTATTGAAGGCGATGCGGAGGAATCTGAATTTGACAGCTGGATCTACCCAACGGCCGACGGTGGATTGAACAACTGGACTGCAAAATATTTCATACCTGTTACTTTTGTTACTCAGTAATGAACTCCTTTGTTTTTAAATTTGTAATGAACAATAATTTGAAACTTTATGGCCCGGTGTCTTACCCGGGGCACCGTGGCTTCATTTGTGAGGGCTTATTACTTGTCATTTCCATATATCATGAATAAAAACATTGGACGTTTTTCGCATTTCAAATCTTGTGCTCCCTTTCTTTCTTTATATATTGGAAAACAGCTATATTTACACACACTCACCTATACAGGTTTCAATCCACTCTGGATCTCACTGGTAACGACTCTGCTACTGCCAGTTATGACTTCGAAAATCCGATCAACTTAGCCGAAGATGAAGGTGAAGATGATTGCGAAGTGCCTGGTGAGCTCGCAAGACTGTTACTCCAGGAAGAGAGGGCCATTCAGCCACATCAAGAGCCAGTGGAAACGGTAAATCTGGGTACTGAGACAGACAGAAAGGAAGTCAAGATTGGTGCCAATCTGGAGCTCAGCGTGAAACAACGGTTGATTCAGATGCTGCATGACTATGTGGAAATCTTTGCCTGGTCCTACGAAGACATGCCCAGGTTGGATACCGACATTGTGGTTCATCACCTTCCTACCAAGGAAGACTGCCCTCCGGTTAAACAGAAGGTCCGCCGTATGCGTCCAGAGATGTCCGAGAAAATCAAAGCTGAGGTTATGAAACAATTTGATGTCGGGTTTCTAGCAGTGACTTCTTACCCTCAGTGGGTTGCCAATGTGGTTCTGGTGCCGAAGAAGGATGGTAAGGTCCGAATGTGTGTTGACTACAGGGATCTGAACAGGGTGAGCCCCAAGGATGATTTCCCTCTACCTCACATCGACGTTCTGGTTGACAATACTGCTCAGCACAAGGTGTTCTCCTTCATGGATGGGTTCTCAGGTTATAATCAGATCAAGATGGCTCCTGAAGATATGGAAAAGACTACCTTTGTTACTCAGTGGGGCACCTTCTGCTACAAGGTCATGCCTTTTGGGTTGAAAAATGCTGGGGCAACCTACCAACGTGCCATGGTTGCTTTATTTCATGACATGATCCATCATGAGATTGAAGTATACGTCGATGATATGATTGCAAGGTCTCAAACTGAGGAGGAACACCTTGACTATCTGCAGAAGCTGTTTGACCGTCTGAAGTTGTACAAGCTGAGGTTGAACCCAAATAAGTGTACCTTTGGGGTGAGATCTGGAAAATTGCTAGGCTTCGTCGTAAGCGACAAAGGTATTCAAGTGGACCCTGCCAAGGTTAAAGCCATACAAGAGATGCCAGTTCCCAAGACAGAGAAAGAAGTCAGAGGCTTTCTAGGACGTCTGAACTACATTGCCTGATTCATCTCGCACCTAACTGCTACCTGTGAACCAATCTTCAAGCTGCTGAAGAAAGATCAGGTAGTACGTTGGAATGATGAATGTCAGGCCGCTTTCGACAGAATCAAAGAGTATCTCCAAGAACCACCCATTCTTATGCCACTGGTTGAAGGGAGACCTCTAATACTATACTTGACGGTACTTGATAGCTCAATGGGGTGTGTGCTGGGCCAGCATGACGAGTCTGGCCGAAAAGAGCATGCCATTTATTACCTTAGCAAAAAGTTTACCGACTGTGAGACCCGATACTCACTGCTCGAGAAAACTTGCTGCGCTTTGGTATGGACTGCTCGCCGGCTGAGACAGTATATGCTGACTCACACTACTGTTGATTTCAAAAATGGATCCAATAAAGTACATATTCGAAAAGCCTGCCATATCCGGAAGAATAGCAAGATGGCAGATGATCTTGACAGAATACGACATCCAGTACACGACTCAGAAAGCAATCAAGGGAAGTGTATTGGCAGACCATTTGGCACACCAGGCAGTGGATGACTACCAGTCAATGAACTTTGAATTTCCTGACGAGAACATCATGGTAGTGACTGATTGTGAAGTACCTGGACCGAATGAAGGACCCGAGGAAGGATCCCGATGGTCTATGCACTTTGACGGAGCCTCCAACGCTTTGGGTAACGGTATCGGTGCTGTGATCATATCCCCGAAAGGCACTCATACTCCACTTACTGCCCGGCTATGTTTCAACTGCACCAACAATATGGCAGAGTATGAGGCATTTATCATGGGTCTTCAAGCTGCAATTGACTTAAGGATCAAGTTTCTGAGTGTCTTCGGAGATTCCTCTCTCGTGATCAATCAGATCAAAGGCGAGTGGGATACGAAACACCCAAACCTTATTCCTTACAAAGAGTGTGTGTTGACATTGATCCCCCATTTCACGGAGGTAACTTTTGAACACTTCCCAAGAGAGGAGAATCAGTTGGCGGACGCGCTGGCTACGATGTCTTCTATGTTCAAAGTCAAATGGGACAACGAAGCTCCCCGGATCATTATCTGGAAACGGGATGAACCTGCATATTGCTGTGATCTTGAGGCTGAAGAGGTAACTGAAAAACCCTGGTATCATGAGGTGAAGAGGTACTTGGAAGCTCAAGAATACCCCGAGGGTGCATCTGTCAATGACAAGAAGTTTCTAAGAAGGTTCGCAACAAAGTTCTTCCTCAGCAACGACATTCACTACAAGCGAAACCATGATTCAACCTTACTGCGTTGTGTGGATAAGACTGAAGCAGAAAGAATCATGGCAGAACTGCATGAGGGTACCTTCGGAACGCATTCCAGCGGACATACCATGGCAAAGAAAATCCTCCGGGCAGGATATTTCTGGTCCACAATGGAAGCCGACTGTTACCAACATTCTCGGACATGTCACAAGTGCCAGATCTATGAAGATAAGGTGCACATTCCTCCAGTTCCTCTGAACGTCTTGACAGCACCTTGGCCTTTTGCAATGTGGGGCATTGATATGATCGGCGAGATCAAACCTACGACATCCAACGGGCATCGCTTCATCCTGGTGGCGATCGATTACTTTACGAAGTGGGTTGAAGCAGCTTCCTATGCTACCGTAACTAAGAACGTCGTGGCACGGTTCATTCGACACAACCTGATCTGTCGATACGGCGTCCCAGAAAGGATCATTACGGACAATGGTACCAATCTTAATAATAAGATGATGACTGAGCTCTGCGAGCAATTCAAGATACAACACCACAACTCTTCTCCTTACCGGCCGAAGATGAATGGGGCTGTAGAAGCAGCAAATAAGAATATCAAAAAGATTGTGCAGAAGATGACAGTGACCTATAAAGATTGGCACGAGATGTTACCGTTTGCTCTTCATGGGTACCGTACCTCAGCAAGGACGTCAACCGGGGCAACTCCCTTTTCCTTGGTCTATGGCATGGAGGCAGTCTTGCCGATTGAAGTCCAGATACCCTCTCTCCAGATAATGAAGGATGCAGGCTTGAACGAAGATGACTGGATCCAGACTCGACTTGATCAGTTGAACCTAATTGACGAAAAGAGACTCACTGCTATTTGTCATGGTCAAACGTATCAAAAATGGATGATCAGGGCATTTAACAAGAAAGTCAGACCACAAGAGTATCAAGTTGGGGACCTGGTAATCAAGCGCATCATTCTTCCTCAAAGTGATCCCAGGGGCAAATGGACCCCTACGTACGAAGGGCCATTTGTGGTTAAGCACATCTTCTCAGGAGGAGCAATGATTCTAACCACCATGGATGGTGACGACCTTCCTCACCCTGCCAATGCAGACATAGTAAAAAGATACTACGCATGAATAAAAGACCCGCTAGGTTGATATACCTAGGCAAACATAAGGGCTTCCCGGCGAACCAAAAGGGTTCGGGCAAAAATAAGGGATGAAAAATGAAAAAATCTGTACACCCGGCAAGTCGAAAACCTGAAAAGGCGGCTTGGGCAAAAATGGGTATCCCGGTGGACTGAAAACCCGAAAGGGCGGTCCAGGAAAAAGTTAGGGATAAGCGTAATACTATGTCTCATTGGATCACCTCACATCCAGAATTCGGCATCAAACTATCAGGCTCAGACGTCATCGATCAATCAGCTTCATCTTCAACTAAGCAGCAAAGTGATGAGACGCTTGAAGACATAAAGGCGATAGCAGAGTTGGAACCCAGTGGGATTGTTCCTTTCACATAGCTGTTTTGTTTTCCTTTTCACAAAATTGTATAAACTCCGTTGTTCGGCGGCGTTCTCTTACTAGGACGCCAGCCTCTTGTACATAAACGCCTATTTACAGGCAAATTCAAAAAAATCAATACAAATTCACTTTTCAGATAAATTGCCAATTATTTTCCTTTTTCTGTTTTGTTTTGCAAAGAACGTCCAATGTTCATTTTTGATATATGCATTTGACACTAATTGCTAACTCATAAATATTTGCATACGAAACAAAGGACTAATTACAGGTGACATTAGAAACAGGGGCAATAATGAGTTGTCTAAGCGATCTAGTTGCTCTATCCACCAAGGTACTAAGGTAAGTTCGGCTGAAGAATGTAACCCAGATACCTTCACTCCCCGCAGAGTAAGACAAGACTCAGCAATACTCTCCCTAAGCAGAGTTGGTCTCCCATCAGCCCTAACAAGGCACGGTATCCCTAAGAAAGTCAGCAATACTCTCCCCAAGCAGAGTAGCCTACTGTCAGCCTTAAGGAAGTTGGATTATCCCCAGAAAATCTCAACTATTCCCCAGCTGAGAATATGCAGACATTCCTAACAAGCGTCCCCGGCAATCTTGATCTAAGATTGTTCCCCGGTGGAATACAGACACCCAGTGGAGCCATTCCCCAGTACAGTTCAAAAGTTTCCCCAGGAACATTGAACCTATCTCCCCAGTAGGAAGCTTATCCCCAGCAGATTCTGGAAGCTTATCTCCCGCAGAGTACGAACGCTCTCCCCGGCTTTATTCAAAGGTTATTTCCCCATCAGGATATAACTGGGTTATCCTCAGCTAATTGCCACAGAAAGATCGTCCTCGACGAAGTTCTTCCTATCCCCCAGTGGAGTTCATCAAATCCCCAACATAATTCATCAATGGAATCCCCAGCGGAGTTATCATCAACATCTCAGCAAAGTACCTCTCTTCCCACAGAGTAATTCCCCACAGAATAATCTCTTCAACAAAGTTTATCCCTCAACGGAGTCATCTTCTCCTACCGGTTTATTCTCGCAATAATCATCCCCAGCGGAAACGAAGAACTCTACTCTTCAAACATCAGCCCAAGATTCAACAAACTCCCAGCATTCATCAAGGATTTATTTTCCTAGACAAAAATACATTCATAAACACCACATCTTCATACATTATAGCATGCACATACGCATCATGAACATACAATCTCATTTATTTTTGAGAACATCATGCATCTCATTCATCATGACATTGCATACAACTAACGTTTTGTCTTTTCAGGACAAAGGTCAATACAAAGATGATTCCTATCAACTGTCGTAATTCCAGATTCGATACCTGTATCTAGCCAGGGCATATCTGTTGACGACATATTCCGGACTCGATTCCTGTATCCAGCCAGGGCACGTCTGAAGAGTTTGAAGATTCGATTCCTGTATCCAGCCAGGGCATATCTGTTGACGACTAATTCCGGACTCGATTCCTGTATCCAGCCAGGGCACGTCTGAAGAGTTTGTAGATTCGATACTTGTATCTAGCCAGGGCATATCTGTTGACGACTAATTCCGGACTCGATTCCTGTATCCAGCCAGGGCACGTCTGAAGAGTTTGAAGATTCGATTCCTGTATCCAGCCAGGGCATATCTGTTGACGACTAATTCCGGACTCGATTCCTGTATCCAGCCAGGGCACGTCTGAAGAGTTTGAAGATTCGATTCCTGTATCCAGCCAGGGCATATCTGTTGATGACTAATTCCGGACTCGATTCCTGTATCCAGCCAGGGCACGTCTGAAGAGTTTGAAGATTCGATTCCTGTATCCAGCCAGGGCATATCTGTTGACGACTAATTCCGGACTCGATTCCTGTATCCAGCCAGGGCACGTCTGAAGAGTTTGAAGATTCGATACCTATATCCAGCCAGGGCATATCTGTTGACGACTAATTCTGGACTCGATTTCTGAATCCAGCCAGGGAACGTCTGAAGAGTTTGAAGATTCGATTCCTGTATCCAGCCAGGGCATATCTGTTGACGACTAATTCCGGACTCGATTCCTGTATCCAGCCAGGGCACGTCTGAAGAATTTGAAGATTCGATTCCTGTATCCAGCCAGGGCATATCTGTTGACGACTAATTCCGGACTTGATTCCTGTATCCAGCCAGGGCACGTCTGAAGAGTTTGAAGATTCGATTCCTGTATCCATCTAGGGCATATCTGTTGACGACTAATTCCATATTCGATTCCTGTAACCAGCCAGGGCATATCTGTTGACGACTAATTCCGGACTCGATTCCTGTATCCAGCCAGGGCACGTCTGAAGAGTTTGAAGATTCGATACCTGTATCCAGCCAGGGCATATCTGTTGACGACTAATTCCGGACTCGATTCTTGTATCCAGCCAGGGCACGTCTGAAGAGTTTGAATATTCGATTCATGTATCCAGCCAGGGCATATCTATTGACGACTAATTCTAGATTCGATTCCTGTATCTAGCCAGGGCACATCTGTGAATAACTGATTGTAGACTCGATACCTGTATCCAGCCAGGGCATATCTACATGAAGAGTTTAGAGATTCGATACCTGTATCCAGCCAGGGCATATCTACATAAGGAGTTTGAAGATCAACCCCTGTAACAGGCCAGGTAATTATCTTTCTTTCTCAGGTACGCAAGATCTTGCTAAGGAATCTCTTACGCGATCGACACCTAGATGGCATCTATAAGCCCATCCACATACCAACAGTCTCCAAATGGCATCCATAAGCCCATTCACGACAAGATTCTGTTACAGCTCCAGATGGCATCTATAAGCCCATCCCCCTATCCATCACCTCTCCAAATGGCATCTGTAAGCCCATTCCCGTCATCACACTACTAACATTCTACTATGTGAGTGCAAATTTCTGGGCACTCTAGTGTTCAATCATCTTCCACCTTCGGATCACGAAAGGCACGTAAGCCAATCTACATCCTCAGGTCTAAGAAGATTGAACAGGGGCAACTGTTGTACCCCAAAATTTGCCCTCCCATATTCTTCAAGATTTGGCAAGATCAATCTCCAGATGGTTCAAAATCTCTCAAGGGTTGCACAGTCCAATTGCCTCCTAACACGGTCAAAATTAGGGTTTTGGTTCTTGAAAAGAAATTGAGGTTTTCAAGGGTCCAATCAAGTCCCATATGCCTATATACATGGTCAAGCATCCATATGTCAAGTTTCAAGACTCACAGCATCAAGTTGCACAGTCAAAGGCCCTAATTGCTTCATAGTCAATTGTAGGGGCAAAATGGTCATTTGACAGTCAAAAGTCAAAATTTTTGGTCAACATCTTATTTTGAAGCCACAATCATCATTTGATCAATTCTTGATCATGATTCCTCAAGCATGGCTCAAAAAATCATCAAGATGCAAAAGTTTCTATTTTTGGACAGCTGAAAAGTCAACTACAAATTGACCAAGGCATAACTTTTTCATGGTTCATCAGAAAAATCCCATCCAATGCTCATTTTGAAGGCGATGACATTTCCTGCAACTCATCTTCACATTCCAAGTCCAAGAAATGCTCTCACAAAAAGTTATCAATTTCAACATTATAGGTCATTTTCAAAAGTCAACAAAAAGGCACTTTAAGTCAAATACCATAACTTGAGATTGGTAAATCAAAATGACATGGGACTAAAGGCATTGGTTAGAGGACTTCAAGACCTTTCCAAAATGTCCAAGAACATGTTCATAGCTTCAAAATTGAGCAAGATATGCATTGATGAAGTTGGGAAATATTTGTGAACTTTCAAAAGTCAACTTTGCCTAAAACATTTCATTTTTGCTAATGGGCCCCAAATTCTTTCTTGAACCTTTACCCAAAGCCTATCCACGACCCATTGAACTTAAATTGATTTATTTTCTTACTTTTAATTAATTAATTGAATTTATATTAATATTAATTCATTTAATTGGTTTTAATTGTAGGAAAATATCAAAACATGGTTGTCAAATCTTTTTATGAAGCAAATACACTCCATATATGCTGAAGATCTCATACATCACTCAAGGGGACAAGATCTCCCAATTTGGCAAGGTTTTCATTGAAAAAAGATTGGAAATTATATGATTGAAAATCAAAGATTGAAACATTATTTCATGGACTTTTGGGCCAAGGTTTTAACCTAATTCTCCTCACATACATATGCTGAAGCCAACCCTATTCAAAAAGAGACGTGAAAGCTGCCATAGAACTCCATAACCAAATTGCAAAAATTCAAGAAATATTGTGAAACTGAATTCTTACTTGCAGCACGATTCAAAGCCTGAAAAAGATTCAAACACCTTGCCTGAGTCTCCAGGAATCCATTGCCATCAAGAACAAGTCCAAATACGCAAAGAATCAAAGCCAACAAGTCACTCGGTTTGCATATATTTCCAAATCTGCATATCATATTTCATGCGCTTTTAATCCATTTTTTTGATTGGTTTGTGTTGTTAGGAACCTTCTGAAGCTAATGAAACAGTTTAATTGAACTAACACGCACTGAATCCAAAATCACCATGAACAAGTTCTAGGGTTCTTCAGTTTGAAATTTGGGGCTTTCTAAACCCAGAACAATTAGGACTAGTGATGCATATGACTGGATTCGTTGCAACAAGACGAAATCATTGACACTATCGTGCCCTTTTTATATTGCTTGTGTGCCTAATCGCTATTCTTGGCACTTTTGTTTTGTGGGGGTTTAAAACCCCCGCTATTTGATTGCTTTTTGTTTCAGGCCAGATGAAGAAGACAGTACGTGGATGGACATGACTGGGTGATTCAAATGAGTGGCGCATTTTTTGTGTTCCCAGCATAATTATTACTTTTCATATATTATGTTTATTAGTTATTATGTTTACAAACAATTGCAGATGGCGTAGTGGTGGTGGACGTGTCTTGCAAACACTGGGACCTGGGTTCGATTCCCAGGTCCCCCCATATAATTGTTAATTTTTGTTCTAACGTGTTCCAATGCAGCGCCTCTCAAATGCTCCACCATGAGCCTCACGCGTCAGTTTGCCAAGTGGCCTTGATCAACAATCTGAAGGCCAGGAGATGATGTCCATGGTGTGTCCCAGTCAACAACAGGCGCGTGATCATGAAAAGTCAAACGTGACTTGGTCTTCAATGGGCCAGAATTGCTTCATTTTACCTCCACTTTGGGCCATCACACCCCCTTTGGTTTGCTTTTTTTTAATTTATTTTCTTTTCTTGTAAATTCTTTTAATTGTTTAATTATTATTATTAATTCACAATAAATTAATTTTTCCTAATAAAAATCAGAAAATCAAAATTGTAAATATATTTTTATTATTTATTAATTTCACCATTAACTTATTTTTTGTAAATAAATACTAACAACTAACTTAGTTTAATTTAGGTTTTAATTTTAATCTTTTTTCTTAATAAATAAAAATTGCATAGAATTAGGTTTTGATACTTTTAATCATTTTTTTAAATTAATTATTGTTATCATTATTAATTATTATTATTTTTGTACATATAAATGTAAATTAATTAATTAGCTTAAATTAGTTTAACTTTAACATTTTCATTAATAATTAAAATAAACTTAGAACTAGGGTTTTCTTTTGATTTTAATTTATTTTATTTTCAATAAATACAAAAAAACATAAAAAAACATCTTTCTTGTAAATAATTCATTAAATAATTAGGTTTAATTTTAATTTAATGCAAAAGGACCAAAAAACTCATAATTTTCTCAAAAGGGTCAAAAACCCTAAATGACGTCCAGTTGAATTTCTATTTGCGCATATTATTTTTACATTTTGATTATTATGTAACTTCTTCCAAGGATGTAATAGTAATTAGGTTTATTGCTTTTCTTTACTTTCCGCATCTTTATCAAAAACGGGTCTTTGTTTTTTTGGCGATGTATAGACCCGCGCCTTGTAATAGCGTAGCTTTTACCGTTCCGTATTTTTATTTTCCGCACTCCTAACTGCTAAATTGCATGAAAGAATGTATGGTAATTAAAAACAACTCGTATCTCACAATTGCATGATCAAAGATAAACATTAACTGAAAAACAATACACATGCACATGCCACTCCTAGGGTACGCCTCACTGGTTGCCTCGAACGTGGTCGTCAAGTATAGGGTGTTTTAGAGGTCGCCCTCCTGTCTAAGATCCAGTTGCCTCGAAACAGTTGCCTCGGATAAAAGGATCTAGGACATTAGGGTTACTTCTAAGGTGTCCTACTATTGCTTCGGTGACCACACTGTCCCTACAATCGAATTGACCCGAATACCTCCAACGGTGGTGCTACCTACCTCTCAATGGTGGGATGGCACTACCTTAAGGACTCTTACACAGCCTAATTCCTTAGGGTAGGTAGATGACTCATGGGTACTTGCTCTCTAAAAAACAAACAAAACAATCTTTTCACACTGACACTTTCAAAAGCTTTCAAAACAAATTTTTCAAACACTCTTGAGGACAGATACAAGAGTCACTCAGAAATCTTTCAATGAAACCTTTTTCAAACCCACTCACATTTTTAAAAGCAAACATTTTGAAAACATAAGAGCAAGTACCTAAGAGCCCATGGATAACCATGGATAGAAAGGGTGCTAACACCTTCCCTTTCTATAATCTACCTCCCGAACCGAGAAACATCTTGAAAAGGAATTTTGCTGTGCTTTTGTCCTTTCCTTGTTGGAGAACATAAAAGACGGTGGCGACTCTTGCTTACCGCGACATACGCGATCCAGCTTTAAACAGTCAGTTCTATTTCCACCGATCACAGTCATCAACACAATTCATAGGAATTCTCTTCCTCCAGCTGAGTTTATTTCTCCAAAACAATAAAGAACCCCTGCAGAATTCTCTCTTCCCATAGGGCACATTTCCTCAACAGAGTATTCTCCAGCAGGGTCTTTTTCTCCAACAGGGTTTATTTCCCCATCAAAATCCAGTCTCTCCAGCTTAAGTATATTCCTCTGACTACTGTAGATCACCGGCAAAATTCCTCTCTCTAGTGAAGGACTGTCTAGATTTCCATCCTCAGAGAGTTGCCATGGAATATGAAACCATACTAGATATCATTCAACCTTATCCTCTCCATACGAGTCGGTATCTGTATCATAAACTCAGTTAGACAAATCTCAAAAGTTTATCCATCTCTTTTATCCCCAGTCAAGGCATATAAAAATTATATTCCCCGGTAGAGCGACGAACGACCAATGTTCCTGAGCTCTTCTCCCCAAGCAGAAATCAACATTCCAAAACGGAGTTTCCTCAAATGGAAAATGGAATCCCCAACAGAAGCATTCTAGACAAGATCTAAGATTACACATTTTCTTCATCCCCAGCACCAGTCCGGGATTTATTTTCCCCAATCGTAAAAGTTATACAAAACTATCGATATCCTCCAACGACAGCTCACATTCATACGTCATTTATCATAGCATATACATACAAAACTCATATAGTACACTCTTATTTACCTTGAGAACGTCATTACACAATTCATTTCATACATCATGACATTGCATATAACTAACTATTTATCTTTTCAGGTAAAGTTCACAAACAGACGAATATCATCAACAATTCTCAAATGGGTCCAAGATTAATTTCTAAAACAAGATGAGGAAACTATCTATGTGACCAGGTCAAAGATTAATTCCGAAAACAAGACGGGGCAACTATCTCTACGGACAACAAAAAACAGATTACGGATTAATTCCCCAAATAAGATGGGGCAACTATCTGGATGACCAGCCACAAATTAATACCTGAAACAGGATAAGGTAACTATCTTCGAAAAACAAATTATAGATCAATTCCTGAAATAGGACGGGGCGGCTATCTACATAAATAGGTCCAAGATTAATTCCCGAAACAAGATGGGGCAACTATCTATGTGACCAAGTCAGAGATTAATTCCCGAAACAAGACGGGGCAACTATCTCTATGGCCAACAAAAAGAAGGTTCCAGATTAATTCCCAAAACAAGACGGGGAAACTATCTGGATGACCAACCACATATTAATACCTGAAACAGGACATGGAAACTATCTGTGAAAAATAATTTGTAGATCAATTCTCGAAATAGGACAGGGCGACTATCTACATAAATATGTCCAAGATTAATTCCTGAAACAAGACGTGGAAACTATCTATGTGACCAGGCCAGAGATTAATTCCCGAAACAAGATGAGGCAACTATCTCTACAGCCAACAAAAAACAGGTTCCAGATTAATTCTCGAAACAAAACGGGGGCAACTATCTATATGACCAGGTCAGAGATTAATTCCAAAAATAAGACGGGGAATTTATCTCTACGGCCAATAAAAAGAAGGTTCTAGATTAATACCTGAAACAACACGGGGCAACTATCTAGATGACCAACCATAAATTAATACCTGAAACAGGACAAGGCAACTATCTGTGAAAAGAATTGTAGATCAATTCTTGAAACAGGACGGGGCGAATATCTACATAAATAGGTCCAAGATTAATTCCCAAAACAAGACGGGGCAACTATCTACATGACCAAGTCAGAGATTAATTCCCGAAACAAGACGGGGCAACTATCTCTACGGCCAACAAAAAGCAGGTTCTAGATTAATTCCCGAAACAAGACAGGACAACTATCTAGATGACCAGCCATAGACTAACACCTGAAATAGGACAGGGAAACTATCTCTGAAAAACAAATTGTAGATCAATTCCCGAAACAGGACGAGGCGACTATCTACATAAATAGGTCCAAGATTAATTCCCAAAATAAGACGGGGCAACTATCTATATGACGAGGTCAGAGATTAATTCCCGGAACAAGACGGGACAACTATCTCTACGGCCAACAAAAAGCAGGTTCCAGATTAAATCCCGAGACAGGATGGGGAAACTATCTATACAACCGAGCAAAGATTAACTCCCTAAACATGACGACGAAGTTATCTTTCTATCTTTATGGTCATATGAAGATCAATTCCCGAAATAGAAAGGGGCGACTATCTTCATCACCAAGTGGTATGAACTCCCGAAATAGGACGAGTTTACCAACCAAAACAGATTGTAGATCAATTCCCGAAACAGGATGGAGCGACTATCTACATGACGAATATTTCCTTCTGAGACTGAATTCTGACAAGCACTTCCCTCAAAGACTAAATATGATAAGTAAGCTACTTAATCAATTTCCTCAGAGGGTCATTCTAAAAGGGCATCTTCTCTAGTTAAAATCAGGCGTAGACTCATTCCAATACCTTTTTCGGTTGAAGTCGGGCGTATGCATCTTATGGTTCAAATAAAATCAAGCGTAGATTTATTCTGATATTCTTTTGGATAGTCGGACGTAGAATCATTCCAATACCTCCTCTAGTTGAAGTCGGGCATAGACATCTTCTGGTTCAGATAAAATTGAGCATATATTTATTCTGATATCCTTTTGGACCAAGTCGGGTGTAAACTCATTACAAATACATCTTCTGAAGACAAAGTCAGGCGTAGACTTAGTCTAATTTTCTTATCAATAGTTACCATGGATGGCATCTATAAGCCCATCTCTGATGACTCTCTGTCACCTCACCAAATGGAATCTTTAAGCCCCTTCCTGGTATAATCAACCAACAATGTTACTTCGTGCACAAGCGAGTGCAAATTTATGGGCACTTAAGTGTTCAATCATCTTCTACCTTCAAGTCACGAATGGAGGACATGCCAATCTAACTCTTCAGGTTTAAGAAGATTGAACAGGGGAAGCTATTGTACCCCAAAATTTTCCCTCCCATTTTTCATTCAAGATATTCTCCTAGGGTTCTCAAATGCTCAAGGTGGCTCAAGAATTGATCAGACAAATTCTCCTCCTAAGCAATGGGTCCACAACTAGGGTTTGGTATTTCTCAAACAATATTGGGTTTCTAAGGTCTCAAGTGGATTTCATGGTTCTTCATATGTATTCAAGAATTCTCATATCAAATTCCATTCCTTGCATCACAAGTTCGCTCAGTCAATTGCTCGGATGATTGAAAATCAACTGTATTGGGTAAAAAGTCAACATTTTTAAGATCAAGTTCAAATGATCATAACTTCTACATTATTCAATATTTTGAGTGATTCTTTTTGTGTATGACTCTCCTTGACATTATCTCCAACTTCTCTTTACAAGTCAAGAGTTGATTATGTGCGAAAGATCATTAAAAATTCGAATACTTTAGAGGTCGCTTGTGGGATTTTACCTAATTTCAAGTCTTTTTTGTTTCATGACTTCCAAGGATCATAAATTCTACAACATTCAACATTTTGGGACGATTCCTTTTGCATGTTGTCGTAAGCAATATCATCTATAAGTTCTCTTCAAAGATCGAAGGAAATTGTGCTTAGAAGACCTTGAAAGTTATCGAATCGCCATAGGTCATTTTCTAGATTTAGAATGTTCTTAACTTCTAATTTAAATTCATGCCATAATTATTTTCTCAGGACTATTATTCTCACATTGAAATCATTCATGTTACAAGATTGTTGAATATTATTAAAGCATATGTTATGTTCTTCAAGACATTGAATTCAAGTTTGGCAATTGAGTTCCATTTGAGTTGAGCATGGCATACGAGTTTTATTTCAAGTACAAGTTCTTATGGAATCAAGAGGATATACAATGTTCAAAACACATTCAAGCAAAATTCACTCAATTCTTAGTCAATACATGTTCGAGATCGCGTTGATTCACTTATGGTGTTAATCTCCTTCAAGCTTTTGTTCAAGTTCATTCAATCACCACTCATAATTTCTTACAAGGATATCCAAGTTCCTTATGTGAATAATTGTCAAGATTTTATCACTAATGCCGCAAAAGAAATTTTCAAAGGTTCTCATCAATTTACAAAGCTAATTCAAAGTTCATGGTTTTTCATCTATCTTCAAGCACGTCAAGAATTCAAGTTCCATGAATTAATTCCATAGTACTTCTTAAAGTCGCAACAACAAAGTTCAATATTTTTCCTTAGTTGCATTACAATTCAAGAATAACTTAAGTTTCTACAAAGATCAAATTTATTTAACAAGCTATTTCAAGTTTCTACAATTTTTAAGTTACAAGAAAAGGAAGATAAAACTCAAGTTTCTATGACTAAAGCCTTGATTCCATCTCTTGCAAGATTCCAACAATCATGACTTTACCATACTTTGAGTCATGTTGCTACAGAGTTACTAAACCTAAACCTAACCCCATAAACCTCCAATAGCCTGCTAATCCACCCTGCATTATAGTCCCAAAATTGTGTAAAACTGCTATCTTGCTATGTTGTTGTCGAGCTACAAACCAACCTACAAAATATGTCCAAAAAACCAGACTTGCATCATGCTACATACCTTGCTATCCATGACCTCCAAGCCTATCCAAAATAGTCTTATGCTTCCCACAACACTCCAAAACTAGCTCTGCAAAACCTGCATAAAATAATTTATAAGCATGTTGCCCAAACTGCAAAATTGCCCAAAATACACCCACATAAAATCTGCATCAAGAAAGTAACAAAACACATCATTAAAATAAATTTCAAATCCTCAAAAGTTCCCCTCAATTTCTATGACTCTTCACTATAAAACCAAGCAGAAGGCAGAGAAAAGGGAAAAATCAAGAAAAACCTCACGCATCAATTGCTCCATGTAAACTCCTCAAACCTACAAATTGTAAAACAAAAGCAGATACGTGAAGATTCATAACCATAGAACCTGCATACGCCACAACAAATCTGAACAAGACGACAGTTTTCAAAGGCAATCAATCAATACAAACTTCAATTTAGAATTTCTGAAAGTAGAAAAGAAGGAGATAAAACAGAGCAAAAGAGGAGCGGAAGAATTCGACATTGTACCTTGGAAGACCCGTCGGAGGCTCTCTGATTTGGTACTCTCAGTTTCTTACGTCTTTTCACTGATTTTGCTGTTGTTATCGCTTTTTGAATTTTTGCACGGATTGTTGTACACCATGATCTAGATTTTGTAGTCCCTTTTGGTTTTTTCATGAGAGAGATTGAAAAATTTTAGAAATTGTGAAATCATTGTTGTTGTTGTTGGAACGTTTGAAGAGAAATTGTTGTGTTATTTTCGTATGAAGATAACAGCGTGAGAAGAACTAAGGAAAATTTTACGAAAGAAACAGGGGAATTGTTTCTAAACGTGAAGAAGCATGGAATAGAAAAAGAAAGATGAGTGGTTGGCATAGCTTTAGTCTTAGGGTTTTATTATTGCAATTTCATTTGAGTCTTGTAGTAAAAAACTAATCTAAGCACAATCTGCCTCTCTGGTCTTTTTTTATTTATTTATTTAGAATTGTGTTTTTTTTTGCCTCATTCCAAATCAGCCCAGGCCTATTTTTTTATCAATGCATGTTTTTATTTGTTCTACAATTAAATAAAAAAACACTTGGGCCAACTTTCCTCCCTAACCCAGCCCAGTCCGAATTTCTAGTACTCACCCTCAATATTTTTTGTTTGCACCTTTTTTTATTATTATTTTTCATAATTTTCTTAGTTTAGTTTTGATTTTAAATTCACGTTTTTCTTAACTAAATGATTTCTTATTTTTCTTAGTTTTAAAAATTTGTTTAAAAATTTTGTGAATAATAAATTTTGTTAGTTAGTCATTTTATTCTATTTTTAATATTGTTTAGTTGATTTCTTCTAATTGTTTTAATTTCTACATGATAAAAATTCCAAAAAATATTAGAATTAGATTTCATTTCCTTTTAACTTCTATTTTCCTTACTTGATAAAATCACAAAACAATTTCCTTTTCATTTTATTTTCGCGTAATTTACTATTTTCACATTTTTCTATTATTGTAACTACTTATGGTTTGTAATAGTTTAATTAGGCTTTTACTTTTTTCCCTTTTTACTATTTGTACCCCCATTTCCCGAAGCCTTGTAATAGTGTAGAACTTTATTTTCCGCACTTTAGCGCTTTCCTTATAATTGTATAGTAACTAGGCATGTATGGAAAGACTAATACGAATCGTTAGAAAACCCTAACTGCAAAGATAAAATAACTGAATACAACACACTTTGCACACTCGCACCTCTAAGGTAACCTCACTTGCCGCCTTTGAAATAAAACACAGTCATGTCCCTCGATTGTGGGACGCTTTAGCAAAGACCCTCGGTTAAAAGACCGTAGTCCCAAGATGACCCTTCGATGTTGTTTCAATAAACAATCTTAGTCCCATGCGATAAATTTCTAAAGCGTCCTACAAGTTGCCTTCTATGACTGTACGATGACCCACACCCGTCCCTCACATCCAATGATAGGGATTCCTACTAACTAATGGTAGGGTGGCACTATCTAAAGGAGGAGGAAAAGAACAAATACTTTTTGAGTAGGTAGATCGCTCGTAATCGCTTGATCACAAACTAAAACAATTTTCATATCTCACACTTTTAAAAACAACTACTTTCAAAATGCTTTATAAACACTTTTGAGGACTGATACAAGGGTTATTATAAAGCATACTGCCTTACATTGACATCTTCAAAATACTTTTCACAAAACAACACTTTTCCAATAAATATTTTCAAAATAATCATTTTGCATGCATTCTCAACGATACGAGAATCATTACAAAATAGCTGCACTTGGGTATTTTCAAAATATTTTCAAACACACAAAACATTTTCAAAAGTGAGCTAGCGATTAAGAGCCCGTAGATAACTACGGATGAAAAGGGTGCTAACACCTCCCCTTTTCATAACCTACCCCCTTAGCGATAGAAATGTTTAAGACTAAGCCATGGGATTGACTAGACTTGTACAAATCAGAATAGAAATTTCCACCGCGCTTTATTATTTCCAAAGGAATGGAAAAAGAGCGAATAACCCAAAAAGAGGGGGAAAGATTCAAGGTAAGGGGGTTGGTTATGCAAAGGGAAGGTATTAACACCCTAAACATCTACGGTACTCCGCAGGAACCTCTTTGTAAAATCTGTATATTTTGGCTATGAAATGTTATGTAAAAAATGGATGGTGGAGGTGAGAAAAGAAATATATTTTTTTATGATTTTTACACCCGCTGCGGTTGCAAACCTTTAGTGCCTGTTGTGATCAGTGGGAATGAGAACTGACTGTTTTGGAATGCTGGTTCGCATTTGCGTTTGTTTTTGCAAAATGTCGCGGTAAGCAAGAGTCGCCACCGTCTTTTATTTTATCCAACAAGGAAAGGACAAAAGCACAGAAAAATTCCTTTTTGAGATATTTCTCGGGTTCGGGAGGCAGATTATAGAAAGGGAAGGTCTTAGCACCCTTTCTATCCGTGGTTATCCACGGGCTCTTAGGTACTTGCTCATTGTGTTTTCAAAAGTTTGATTTTCTTTGTGCTTGTGGGTTTGAAAAGAGTTTTTATTTTGAAGAGAGTGTAAGTGCGAAAAGTTTTGTTTTGTTTTTAAAAGGAGCAAGTACTTAAGAACCATCTACCCACTTAAAAAGGAATTAATTTGTACAAATGTCCTTTAGACAATGCCATCCCACTATTGAGAAGTAGGTAGCACCGTCGTTGGAGTTTTCGGGTCAATTCGATTCAGGGACATGTGGTCACTAAAGCAATATTAGAACGCCTTAGCGGTAACCCTAATGTCTTAGATAATTTTTTCCGAGGCAACCATTTCGAGGCAACTTATGATCTTTGGACAAGAGGACGACCTCTAAAACTTCCTATACTCAATGACCACGTTCGAAGGCAACCAAGTGAGGTGTACCCTAAGAGTGGCATGTGCAAGTGTGTTGTTTCAGTTAATTTTTATCTGTACATGTCAATGGTGAGCTATGTTAATTTTAAGTTAAAGATTGATCTTGTCATGCATTGCCTATTTATCAAACATCTAACAGTTAATATTGTGCAGAAATTAAATTTTGGGAAATTAAATTTAAGCTATTACAAGGCGTCGGGTATTTACATCGCCAAAGACAAACCCTTTAAAATTAAATTGTGGAAAGTAAATAAAAGAGATAAATAAATAAAATCCTAATTTAAAAACTATTACATTCCTGAAGCAATTACATTATTGAAATATGGATAAAAAATAATACGCGTGCGAGAAAATTAAATAGAAATGTTTTTAGGGTTTTGACCCTTTTTTAAAGAAAGCATATTTTTGTTTTTTTTTTTAATTAAAAAAAATTAAGTCTAAGTTAATAATTGAATTAATTAATTAAATGAAAATATTTTTTTGGATTTTTTCATAATTAAGGAAATAAAATAAGAATGACTAAAACTTATTAAAATCCCTAATTCTATATTAATTTTAATTTATTGCAAAAGATATTAAAATTGTACCTAAAAAAACTAAATTAATTAGTTAAAGTTTATTTACAAAAATAATGAAATAGTGAAATTAATAAAAATATTATTTTTTATTTGGGTTTTCTGATTTTTGTTATTAAGAAAATAAATAATTTGTTAGTGATTAATTAGAAATAATAATTAACAAACAATAAAAAAAATGTAAAAGAGAAAAAGAGATAAACCCAGGGGGTGTGGGCTTAATTTGGGTGTATGCTTGGCAATTTCCAGGCCCAATTTCAATCAACCTGCTTTGACTTTCCCATTCCAATACGCGCTTGTTGACTTTAGTCCATGGTGGATCTGCAATTCTGGCCTTTGGATCTGGCTTGAAGGCCACTTGGCATTTGATGGGATAAGGAACATGATGGTCCACGCTTGCTGAGTCCCATGCAATTTCCTGGAAAAAAAATTGTACAAAGGTTTTGGGGGACCTGAGATTCGAACCCAGGTCCCAATGGTATCATGCACTAACGCCTTGCCAGCTGAGCCATTGGTTCTTTTTGTTAATGGGATAATCAATAAATATTATATGGACAAGTCAATTAATTATGCTGGAAATAAAAAAAACGTGCAATTTGTTTGAATTGTCCAATGGAGCTAGGACACGTCTTCGTATTCTTCAACGAAGACTGGTTCGTTTACTTTCGGATTTTATTCCGCAACTAAATCCATGGCATCATCATATCATGAGCTACAGGCCATATAAACGCCAATGGAGACCATCACTGCATTCGTCTCTCTCCCCTGATCATCCCTATACCCATCATTAGTCTCAATTTATCCTGCATCAAAAATGCCTAAAAAGCAAGAACAAGAACCCTAGCTTTGGATACAGGGTTATAAGCCACGAAAACAAAATTAAATATTACAGAATCATTGGAAATTGAATGGCAAGTATGAATATACAAGAAAATTGGCAAAAACATGCAAGAATGATGAGTTACGTTTTCATGTACAGGGCTTGGTTCGTGGACACTTACAGCAAGTTTAAGGCGATGAGAAGGCTTGGTTTTGATTGGTATCGCTTCAGAGGATTGCCAGCAAGGGATTAGTGTCAAGCTTTTGCTTTGAATCAAGCTCTAAGGTGGATTTCAGCTTCCAAGTTTTCAAGCTTTTTTTTTCAAAGTTTATTTTGCCGTTTCTACAGTTCTTTATGCGTGTTCCTGGTCTCTATGGCTTGTACAAGTGTTATAGAATGGATTAGGTTTAACCTTTGGGCTTGAATCCATGTGCATTGAAGGTTCATGATTTGATATGATCTTCCATTAACAAACTTCCAAAAATGGCTCAAATCAAATATTTTGTGCACCATAAGGCATGATTCGGATTTGGTTTGGTGTATCTTGACAATGAAGACCTATAATGACCACAAGAATCTCATTACATCAATTTTTAGATTTTATTTGATTTAATATTGATTTAAAATGAATTAAATCAATAAAAATTAAATAAAATAGAAAAATAAATGAATGGCCATGAAATTAAAGATGGGACACGTGTGTGGCGTGAAAAGACCAAATCAAGTGGAAAAAAGTGGGCCCTTTTGTAAAAAATTGGAGTTTTGAGGATAGTTGACTTTTGGCAATTTTGGAAAAATGCCCAACTTCAACAATGCATAACTTCTTCAATTTTGAACTTTTGGATGTGTTCTTGGACTTTTTAGAAACCTTGAGATGTCCTCTAACCAACCTTTTTGGTATTATCGCATTTTGATATTCCATGTTCAAGTTATAAGCTTTGTAAAAAAAGGTGTTTTTGTTGACTTTCAAAAATGACCTATAATGTCCAAATTTGTAACTTTTTGTGAGAGCATTTCTTGATCTTGGGGTGTGAAGATGGATTGTAGGAAATTGAATCCTCTTCAAAATGAGCTTTGGATGGGTCATTTCTCATAAAGTATGAGGAAAGTTATGCTTGGTCAAAGTTGAGTTGACTTTTCCTGCAAAACCCTAATTTAGCAACTTTTGAATCTTGATGAATCTTGAGAAATCCTTGATGAATCATGATCAACCCTTGATCAAATTATGAATTATCCTTCAAATTGAGAATGTTGACAAAAAATATTGAGGTTTGACTGTATTTAGGTCACAGTTGACTTTTGCCCTAGCACAGTCGATTTTTGGGCCTCTTGAGCAATTGACTGACCAAACTTCCTCTGCAAGGCTTGAAATTTGACATGGATGAACTTAAGAACATATTAGGAAATTGGGGAGCACTTGGGGTCATTTGGATGTAAGGACCTTGATGCAACACAAAACCCTAATTTTGACTTGACTGCCCTAGGAGGTGATTTGACTGTCCAACTTTTGAGCCATCTTGAACAACTTGGAGATGGTTCTTGACATGTCTTAAGGAATATGGTAGGGAAAATTTTTGGGTACAACACCTGTGTACCACCTTTTCGTACAATAGTGGATCAGGATACACGCAGTTCCTCTTTTAAAAAAATGTAAGTGTGTTGGTTCATTTTTATGAGATAAAACATCATTGTCATTGTCCGTGTGGAAAACATACCTACTACCCACAATCATGAGAAAATATAATTCGCATCATCTCAAAGTGGAGGATATGGCTTGGATTTTTAAAATCAAAAATGCCTCACTCAACACCCAAGTGGAAAATATCTCTCTTCACTACATATTGTAGAAGTATAGTTGTTTGCATCACTACAAGGATTGACAAGAGTCTATTCCTTTGAGAAAGGTTTTAAAGTAAGAACGCCAAAGTGAAAAAAATGATTTGAAATGAGATTGATTGACTTTTAGTCTTCTCACAAAAAAAATGATGTCAAAATATTATTAAGTTGAATGAAGTTTATACATGAAAATGTTTTTGAAAATGCATGGACCTAAGTCCAAGTTTATCATGAAAGTGGTTCAAGTTTCAAAACTAGAAGAGTTTTCAAAAGGAGGAAGAAGATTTTTGAAATTAAAGAAGATGGGAGGAGAAGAAGAGACTATCGTAAAGCATAAGGTAAAAGCTATGGATAGGAAACATCTAACCAACAAGAAGCCAATACATGACACTATGAGCCAAGATAGAATTCTCATTCTTTGGATTGAAACCAAGAAAGCAAAGATACTAGACCTCTTGAAAGAACCAAACTTCAAGTGTATTCAGTCTTCACAAAAAGTGGGCAGAGTAATGGTTGTATACGGGTGAATTCCAGATTACAGACAAAGAATGTAATCACAATAACCTGCACACAAAACAAACAAACAACCCAATGTCTTGAAGTAAACCTCAAGAACTCCAGACAAAATATCAATTAAGGTTACAAAGTCTCCAATCATAGGACAAGGTTTCTAATCCTAAGTCCAAGAAGTCCCATACTTCATAATGCCAAGGATAGTAACCAAATAGTCCAAGTATCATTAAAGTTTATATGGTTTATGTTGATTATTAGGTGTCTTAGAAGAAAAAAGAAAAGGCTTAAGTGAGCAAAGATGAAGATAGCATGAAATGTAATGCTTAAAGAAATGGTGCATAAAGCATAAAAAAATAAAAGGGCATAAAGTAACAACAAAGGGGAAAATCAATTATTAGTTATTAGTGGTTAGTTGGATGATCATCTTGAAACTTGCATTTGGAACTCATTAGAGGATTTGTAGAACCACAGCCTCCACACAACAAGTTGCATTTTCTTTTTGTCAAGTATATCATTCATTTGGGGTCCTCAAAAGTACCATTTAATGATCAACGATGTTTAAGTGATCCGTGTTGACCAAAAGTGTTGTAGATCCATTAGAGGATTGGTAGAACCAAAGCCTCCACACAACGAATCTCAAGGTTATTGGATCAAAGAGATCAAATTAACATACTTGGGCTTACAAACATAGGTTTGGGCCACGAATGATCATTTATTCGAATCGGGACAAAACTTAGCGCTATGTTAAGCAATCGTAAATGGACTTATGTAGAAGTCGCACCTATTTTGAGGCCGGTCAATAGCAATCTATGCACCATTTGTTTTGAGATATGATATAAATATCATGCTCTAATAACACTTAGTGCAATAATAAAGGGATGAGATGGAGAGGGGTGAGGAAGAATATACAAACCACATTTTAATTAAAATTTAATCAAACTATTATTAAAATCATTCATCCATTTTTGTGGAGTTAAACTCAACACCATGGATCCAATGATGTTAATAAAGTTCATGATAAAAAATTCAACACAAGATTAGCCAGAAAATAATCACAAAATAATATTGCATTGTAATATATACATTAAAAAAGGTTTTAGAAATATTTAAAATAGAAATAAGGGATAAAAATATAAGCTATGTTCAAAGTAATCAAGAAATAAAAAGTAAGACCATAAAAAAATCAGAAATGGACTCAAATACTTTTATAAATTTTTTGCTAATTTTTTAAAGTCATAAATTATTTTTAAAATTAAAAGAAATGAGTAAAATAAGCCAAAAATGATAAAAAATACCGAAATCGGAAATAAAAAATAAGTGAGGTCACCAATATTTGTCACAATATCATTGGATCATTCCATATTTTTTTCAGAATTTAAAAATGCATAAAAATATTTTTAAACATTTAAAAAAATCAAATAAAGTCAAAATTTATTAAAAAAATTACAAAACACAAAATAAAATTGTAAAAAAATAAAAAATCAGAAAGAGAAAAATCAAAAATATTTTTCATAATTTTTTCAGATTTTTCGGACTAAAAATGAATTTTCTATGATTTATTGAAATTTAAAACAATTAAATATAAAAATCAGAAAAGAAAATAAAAAAAAATATGGGCCATCTGATCAATGTCAAAACGCGTTAGTAAACAAATCAAGTGGACCTGTCGCGCTGTACATGTTATGGACTTTAGTGGATAATGCACTGAATCATTAATAAAATCAGATTTCAAAAAATACAAGTGGCGTGCCATCATTGGTTGGAAGATGACACATTGGTCATCTTCAACCTCCAGCTAACGTGAATTACAGGTCTCTCATATTGTAAAATCAGAAGCTCAGACATATGTCATTCGCTTCATCTCTTCAAGACGAAGACAACCACGCCTTCGCGACAAATTTATATAAACTGTAGCTCAAGCAAATTGGAAGGAAAGTTTTGAAAAGGGATTCAAAATTTTATGGTCAAAACAAGTTTCCAGATGAAAGTAAGTGTTGCGACTAGAACCAGGGCAATGAGAGCATCACAATGATATCAAAGTTTTGAAGAATTGATGAAGGAATATACCTATTGGAGTTGAGTTGCAGAGCTCTGAAACTGGACTTCTATGGAACAGTCTAAGGCACGATTCTTGAATATAATTATATGGTTAGCTTCAGGGAAGATCAAGGAAGATGAATTGATGGAAAAATTGGATTGAAAAAGGCTTGAAAGTAGATTTCGAAGTAGCAGAATTTTGAGTTATGGAACAAGTTTGGCAGGGTGATTCTGGCTATCCAAGCTTGAGGAAATGAATGGGGGATGACCCTCTATTTATAGGGAATAAAATGGAATATCCAAGCGTGTGAAATGATGAAGTTTGGAGGGAAATATTGTGAAGTTGCAAACAAGAAAAGTGTGACTTCCAATTTGATCAAAACTCATCCAAAACGCGCGTTTTATTGTGCTAATCAATTCTAGAACTTCAATAAACATGTTTAGAGGCATAAACGCGTGGAAAATTGTGATTAGAAGCCAAAACAAAGACTTCAAATTCTGACTTATGGAGAAGCCTCAGTTCCAAGTTACCAAGTTCAATCCAATGGCATTCTCAGCTCAAGGGGTCTTAGGGCATGGTTCTTGATGCTTTAGAAAGATGAGGTTACAAGCTTTGCAATGGAAAAGGAATGGAATCATATGGATGCTTGAGATGAAAGTTGTATTGAGTCAAAGTTGGAGAAAAAGGGTTGACTTTCCATACTTCGAAATATTTCAAATTTTTCTTGGAAAGTGACCTATAATGTTTTGCATCCAAACATGGCCTTCCACTTGGAATTTGCTCTTGACCAAAAAAGGTTTCATGAAATAGACCTCTTGAATGACATTTTGAAACCTGAACCATTCAAAATCTCCAAAAATTGAGAGAGTTATGAATTGTTGAAGTTGGCAAAAAATCATGGAATGACCTATAATCTTTTGTATCCTTAGGGAATCTTCCATCCATTTTCTCACTTTGCATATAAAAGAAGGAATAAAGTTCACATCCTTAAGATCATTATGGAAAAAGAGTGGGCTCAAGGTGAAACAAATTGACCAAGTTATGATCATTTGAAGTCACACATAGGAAAATGAGGGTTCATCTGGAGGACTTGTAATCTTTCTTCATCATCAAGTTTCTTCCACACGAAAACTCCTCAGAACTTTTGAAGTGATTTGTTGATAACCCTTTTAAGAGAAGGATGTATTTGGAATCACTCCAAAATAACAAAATATGAGCAATATATGCTTCTTTGAAGTTCAAAACCCTAGGTCCTAGATCAAGAAAAATGCATTGAGGAACTTTGACAATTTTGAACAAACTTCTTGTACCAACACAAATGCTTTGTAAATATAAGTTGTTCAGGATGATAATGAGAACTCATAGCAACCACAACCACTTCCATATCTTGAGAATTGAAAGAAATATGCATTTGTGACCAATGGGAACAAAGCCTTGTCCAAACATGACAACTTCTCCAATCAATCTCTTGTACTTTTGAACCAAATTTGATAATCTTGAAATATGGTGAACCAAAATAACCTTGCCATTACATTTCCTCCAAAAAAATCCAATGGTGAGGTTTGAACTTCTCAAGCTTTATTGACTAGGGCATGGAAATAAACTCATGAACCCATAGAGCAACTTGCTGAATCTCATTGCCTTTACCTATATGAGTAACAAGCAAGACAAACCAACATTGCATTTCATTAATTAAGAGAAGAAATCAAGAAAAAAATATTCATGATCACAAAAGAACACAAGTCAAGGTGCTTGGTGATTCCTCAAAGAGCAAAGCTAAATATAGGGAGGGGAACCAAGAATCCTAATGTGATCTTGTTGTGATGGAATCAACATGGTATGATGAAGGGATCTTAGGGGCAAAAATTGGGGTACAATAGCTACCCTTATTTAAGTTTCTTCTATCCGGAGATTCGAAGGTTAAAAATCTTCGTATCGACGCGATCGAAGATACTTAAATATAAAATAAACCCTATTTTTGGCCCTAAGATGCCATGCAATGCTTATGAGCATGAATGCATATGAACACGACCAAAGAGACGCAAAACACCATTGGGGATGTAACAAAATAAAGAAACAGGAAAGCAACCCGACCAGGAAAATAAATCATTGGTGGATCAAAAGACCCGACTTAGAGAGGATGGTAAAAAAAGTTCAAAGGATACACCAACTCCTACTGAAGGCGAAACTACCAACGTTCACTGAAGGTAGAGAGAAAATATATCATAGCACCACCGTTCACTTATGAGGAACTACCAACATTCACTGAAGGTAGAAAAAAGAAAACAATCACCAACTTTCACTGAAGGTGACCTACCAACTTTCACTGAAGGTAGAGAGAAAATATATCATAGCATCTTCGTTCACTGGCGATGAATTACCAACGTTCACTGAAAGTAGCAAAAAGATAACAATCACCAACTTTTACTGAAGGTGACCTACCAGCTTTCATTGAAGGTAGAGAGAAAATATATCATAGCACTGCCGTTCACTGACGACGAACTACCAACGTTCACTGAAGGTGACCTACCAACTTTCACTGAAGGTAGAGATAAAATATATCATAGCACCGTCGTTCACTGACGATGAACTACCAACGTTCACTGAAGGTAGCAAAAAGATAACAATCACCAACTTTCACTGAAGGTGACCTACCAACTTTCACTGAAGGTAGAGAGAAAATATATCATAGTACTTCCATTCACTGGCGATGAACTACCAACATTCACTGAAGGTAGAAAAAAGATAACAATCACCAAATTTCATTGAAGGTGACCTACCAAATTTCACTGAAGGTAGAGAGAAAATATATCATAGCACCGCCATTCATTGACGATGAACTACCAACGTTCACTGAAGGTAGCAAAAAGATACTAATCACCAACTTTCACTAAAGGTGACCTACCAACTTTCACTGAAGGTAGAGAGAAAATATATCATAGCACCGCCGTTCACTAATGATAACCTACCAACGTTCAATGAGGGTAGCAAAAAGATAACAATCACCAACTTTCACTGAAGGTGACCTACCAACTTTCACTGAAGGTAGAAAGAGATAACAAGTTCCCCAAAACTAAGGCATTTCACCCAGAAAGGGTCTCAACTTCTTCTTTAACCGAGACCCTCTTCCTGGAAAGGGTAATATATAAACTGTCTCAAATAAAGAGACTATGACCTTCTAAGATTTCACAATGAACTGTCTTTGCGAAATTGAAAGTCTTGCCATCCACTGGCGTAAATTGACAATGGACTGCAAACTATCCACTCATAGAGGAGATAGCAAAAAAAAGTTACGTCGACTTTTACAGGGAAGCAAAAGTTGCTCAAATAATTAGACCTGCTACTTGTTTTCATGGAGGATTGTAAAAAGGAAAGACTTTCTGGGGAGAGAAATATGGCTTCATGGGGAAAGAAATATGACTTCCTGGGGAAATGCCACTATAATCCTGTTGAGGAGATAAAGTCTTCTCGTGCAAAATAAATGCATATTCTCAAAACAGAACTCAAAGCTTTCAGAAATCCAAAGTAAATAATATTGTTGTGGAACCAAAGATTCAAACTAGAAATAAACTGGAATGAAACAGTCAACCAAAATACATCCTTTGAGAAATAAACTCAAGAGGGAAAAGAAAATCCATCCAAACAAGGAGCTGTACATGAAGGATAAAGCAAAAATCTTCCACGAGGGATAACTCAGTGGGGAAATTTAAAGAATATACGCTTTCTACTTAAGACCAATACTCTATTGAAGAAAGGACAACGTAACTCTGCAAAACAGGGTGATATGTCAACAAAAATATTAACAAATGTGAATGAGAAATGATTTGCCAATTTTAGCTATGCATGATGTATTTATGCATGTATGAGTGTTATCATGCGTATGCTGACAAAACAGGTATAAAACACTGGGAATAACCAGGAAAAACCACCGCAGGCACAATTAACACTCGGCAAAATTACATTCAAGATGAACAATCCAAGAAAAAGTAAGCGTCGGCTGAGGAAACATAACCTATTGCCTGGTTTAACTTTACCGGGGAGAAACGTAGTCTGGAAGTAAACAAAACATAGCGACCAAACAATACAGATACAGAGATACAACATCCTTCTCCAGGCTTTACCAGGTGTAACACTCAGACTTTAGCGAGAAATCAAATATTTTCAAAAGTAGTGCTTCTACTGGGGATTTTGAAAAATCAATTTCAAGTAGAGCAGACGGCCATCAAATCATCAAAACATTCACTGGGGAATTCATGACCATTCTGAAAGAGGAAGCATACAAACTTTGTTAAGGCGTACAATTTCCTATCATCAAGCCATTAACTGGGGATTTCGCACTGATTTCACTGGGGAGGTTAACACCACATCCTCAAAGAGAAAACCAATATACATTCTTCACTAGAGAAACCGGAGACCTGCATTCTTCAAGAGTAGTTATTGTACCAACTTCTCTGGGTAGAAAGAACCTCGAAAAACTTTACTGGAGAAAACTGGGATTGAATCTTCATATCGTGCAAACTTGGAAAAGAGGAGAAATGAACCACAACTTGAAAGGGTACATTGGAGTCACAAACCCAATACAGCGAGAACATTCTGAGAAAAACTTCCCCGGGAAACAAAACATCTCAAAACAACTGGAGTCCGTCCATTCCTGGGATCACCACTTTTGTTTTCCTATTGTGTCACAAATTCTAAAGTAATAATAAATTGTAAATTCTTTTTTGAAAATCAATTTTGTTATTTAATCTTTTTGCTTTGAAAGTTATTTTCAATAATAAATGGAGCATTTGCAAGCTAAATAAAATAAGAACTACAAAGAATTGGGTAAAAGCTCAAATTTCATTAATAGAATGGAAGTCTGCGAATGGTGAGACTCCACGGATGATTACAAAGTTCAGAAAATGGTAATATATAATGGAAAAGATACATTGAGATACAATGACCACTATCCCCTCTAACAACTTTTGAAATCCTGAGCAGCAACTTCTGTTGAAGTATGATGAGGATCCAAGATGATTGTTGCTCCAACAATCAAGTCTTATCTGATGTAGTTACTTGCCAAGAAAGCCCCTAACTTTTGCCTAAGCTTCCCTTGCGGGTTTTCAACTTAGCCGGAAATTTATTCTGCTTATGTCCCTAATTTTTGCCTAGACCGCCTTTTCGGGTTTTCGGCCTACCGAGACGCTCTTTTTTGCCTAACCCTCCCTTCGGGTTTTCAACTTAGCGAGTTGTTCTTTTATTTCTTTAGGCGAAGTATTTCTTGATTGCATCAGCATTCATGGGACGTGGGAACTCCTCATCATCCATAGTTTCAAGAATTAATGCACCGCCAGAGAAGGCTTTCTTGACAACATATGTGTTGTACCCTAAATTTCGCCTCTAATTTTTTCAGTCGCACATTCATACCATGTTTTGTCATTTGGTCACAATCATTAATAAATAGCTTCATTCATTACAATTGCATCATTTAATCGTGTTTAAGTTGACCAAAAGTCAGTTTAAATTGATATTTGCATAACTCTGTAGTTGAAAAATACCCAACATTTCACTTCATGCATTTTTATCTCTTTACTATTTTCTTGCATTGCTCCAAGTTGTTTATGTGTCGATAATAAAAATATTTTGGTTTTATAGACAAACAGTTAAAAGCGATTCGACACTGTATGGAAAATTAGCGAGAAAAATATTTCAAATTTTCACCTTTTATTGATCATTTTAAGAATATGTTTTTCGCGTAGATTATGACGGTATGCTCGCTTTATTTTTTTGATACAGTTTGAAGTCTCGTTTTTAACCGTAAACGTCTCTTTAGTCTGATATTTTTATTATCATTTTATTTACATTTTGACTTTTTGAATATTTTTTCTTTAATCTTTGTGACATGTAGTTTATTTTAATATGTTCATTTTATTTTTTCGGATAAATTTTCGTCCGTTTTTTATCATTTTTGGTCATTTTGGATCTTTATTTTTTATTCAAAAAAAAATTATCTTAAATTGAATTATTTTTTACATTCAGATTTTCATTTCATTTTTATTATTTAAGGGCGTTTTTGTCATAAAAAAATATTAAATACACCTTGCTTTATTCCTATTGGTTAATAGTATAATTTAAGGATTGATACATATTGAATAATTTTGAACGGACATGATTATTTTGATATCATTATTTCTCCTTTTCATTTTCCTATATAAAGCCTATTTCACTCTTTGTAACAACACACCAAAAATAACGAGCAGTAATACTCTCTTTCTATCCAATTTCCATCTTTTCTCCACAGTAACTACCCTTTCCTTCTTTCAAATCACCTCCACGCCATATCTCTTCCTCTCTTCCCCTGCTAAAGAACAGTAAGCCACCCCTTTCATCATCCATTAATCCGCAAACGCATAACATACTATTTCTTCACAAACCACCTCCAATTTCCCCTTAGTGCTGCAAACCCACGCAACCAGTAACTACTACTCTCTTCTCCTCACAGTAGCTAACTACTCCCTCTCTTTAATTCTCTATCCTTCAAATTAACCTTCTCCAATTCCGCTACCTAATGAACATAATCCTCCTTCCTCTCAACCTCATCAATTCATCAACCCAACAAACATAATCAACAACCCATCTCCGCCAATTTCCATCCTTTCGTCATCAACCTTCATCTCCATCAATTCACTTTCAGCTTTCGTGAAATTGTCATGCCGACAATATCAATTCAATTCATGTCATATTCTGCATATTTCCAGCACCAACAACAACACTCCTTTTTTCGGTAAACTCACTTTTATTTTATTCTTTCTAATTAATATTGTTTAATTGAGAATTTTTTTTTACAATAACCAAGTATTAAAATAATATTTCGCAAATAACCGCGTTTCAGAAAAAATTACGCAAATAACCATGTTTCAGATGACTCCCCAAAGGAGGAGCCATCTCACTTGGCGCCTCCACCCCTAGTTTTTCCCTAGGCGCCATCTCACTTGGCGCCTCCCTTCACTTTTAGCCAAGTGAGATGGCGCATGCACCTTAAAAGTGAGAGGAGGCGCCATCTCACTTGGCTCCTAGGGCAAAACTAGGGCAAAATGTTGTTTTATAAATAATTCGTCCGTTTCTGCGAAATTTCGCACAGTTTCTCACACTGTTTTTTTATTTTTTACTCTGTTATTTGCGTCATGACGTCACCCATGATTTTTAGCAGAGATGGTTACGTTATCGTCTTCGCCACGAAACCTGCGATGAAAATGAAATTCTGGCACATTCACTCCATGGAGCGTCTGAAGTGGGAGTTGATGCGATGGCTAGATGGAGACATTGCGGAGGGGGGAAAATTCGAAGGATCCAACGAAAACGAACAACAACCTCACATGCGACAGGAATACCTAATGTATGGTTGGAGGAAGTCAAAACAGACAGCGATGTAATGTTGATGATGCATGGGTCAGATGAAATTGTGTTAACAGTTATAATTTCGTAGACGGAATATCATTAATTTTTCTTGTACGCGCAATATTTATTGTAGCAAAATCTGTTAACAGAAAACCCTAATGTTTACAACATAATCAAGGAAAGATTTTATGTACTACAATTTTTATGTGGTCGAGGCAGACGCCCGATTCGAACAATTTTTGCAATTGTGTCCGACCTTACGGCATAAAACACACTTTCTTTCCAGCTTGTCAAGATCGTCCATTTCTGTTGTGATGCGCTTACTTTTGGGACGACCCTTCTTGTTCCTTTGCATTTGGTCATTGTGCCACACTATTTCACCGTCGTATGCAGGTCAATAATCTGGTTTTGCTACCAAAGGAAAGTTGTTGTTGTAAACGTTTGAGAAACGTTTCAGATTTGTAAATGTGTGACAGAAGTTGCAGTGCTTCTTGATGGGTATGAGCACAAGAGGCAATGACATGAGAGCAAGGCATACGAAATGCTTGAAACCTACCACAATCGCACCAACGAGAAGGTAGCATGACCCTATATTCTTGTCTTGGCAGGCCTTTGTTGTGGTCGATTGTCTCTTTCACAATAAAGTTGTGGCTGTGTCGGTCAAACCGTATAACCATATGAGTGTTGGCTTTCGCACTTTCTGTCTTAATGTATTTCATGCAGCTTTCACTCCATAGTTGTCCAGATTGCAACACCGCATTCCACATTTCACCTCTTTTGGCAAATAACGCAGCCATCCTAAAATACGTAGATTTTACCAAAGCAGTGATCGGGAGGTTTCATATGCCTTTGAATACCCCATTCATCGATTCAATAAGATTCATTGTCATGTGCCCCCATCTTTGGCCATTGTCGTATGACCTAGTCCATTTTTCCACCGGAATATTGTCGATCCACCTACCGGCTTCCGGATTTGACAAACGGATCTCGTTGCGGTAATATTTGAATGTGGGTTGTATCAATGCATATCCCGCATTCATAACCGCTTTCCTTAGTGTTTTTTCCTTAATCTCCCTCATGAAATTCTAGACGATATGCCTAACGCAATTGACATGAGTAGAAGGAGGGTCATGCCAACCGTTTGCAGGATTATTGTAGGCACTTTCAATGGAGGCATGTCTGTCCGAGATCAAACAGAGATCTTGTTGAGGAGCCACGTGTGTCTGCAGATTTTTCAGAAAAAATCTCTAAGCAACACCGGTCTCCCCCTCGACAAGGGCAAAGGCAATGGGGAAAATGTTGTTGTTGCCATCTTGTGCAACTGCCATCAGTAGCGTGCCTTTGTACTTCCCATACAACCAAGTCCCATCAATTTGTATAATTGGTTTGCATGATGCAAACCATGTGATGCAAGGTTGAAATGCCTAAAACACTCGACTGAATACTCTGTTGCCGTTTAGTAGACTACCATCTTGGGCGTATGCTGGCACTGTTTCTAGAACGTAAACAGTACCCGGAGAATACGTCTTGAGTGCATTCAGTTAGCGAGGAAGTTCTTGGTATGACTCCTCCCAGTTTCCGTACACCTTTTAAATCGCCTTAGTCTTTTCTAACCACGCCTTACAGTAAGACGGAGTATAGTTAAAAACCATGGTGATGTGGGAGATGATTGTTTTCACCTTCAAAGATGGGTCGTTGCTGACCAGTGGTAGGATTTCTTGACATATGAGATCGTAATTAAGTTTTCGGTGGTCCTGTGATTGGGTAGAACTTACACAAGTGTGGGTAGTCATGGAACCTATGACCCAGCAATCACCTCTTAATCTGTATGATGCAGTCAGCTTGAACATATAGTTAGGGTGGACACACTTGATCTTGTACCTTTCTGGGTTGACACAGTCCACCTTAAAATCAACTGAGTTGAGCATGTGGAATTTTTTTATGGCTCTGATGCATTCCTCTCTGTTACGAAAGTTGTCCTTCTCTTTTAAATTTTCATCCGACTGCATATACGGATTGAAAAATAAGTCAGTAGACGGTTCATCTCCGCCCATGTTGAAGTTTGTCATGTGCGGAGTTGGTGTGTAGATCTCGTTTGCAGGAATACTAGGTATGCCATCATCGTCGGAATCATCATTCACCATTTCATCAAACTCTAACTCGTCATCTTCTTCTTCTTCATCAACTGCATCTACCTCAGCTTGTTCATTCTCCAAAGGATCAACCACTTGTGTCACCTGAGGCTCTCGCAGCATAATGTACAACTCAATAGAGTCGTACCCAGAATACACATGGCTGGAAAACATATTCTGGAGATCCTCGTCATCTTGAACTTCAACCTTATAAAAAAATTATTTGGTTGTTTCCAAAAAAAACTGGATTCTGATAAAATATCTGTGTCACTGGGCCTCGTCCAAGTTTGGCCTCCAATCGTTTTTTGAAGTATGAGAAATTGGATTTCCCGTTTAAGAGAAATCGGATGTTGTCTGTGTCTCTAAACAAAAACCCAGCGGTGGGACAAATGTATGTCTCACCGTTGAAATGTGCTTTGACGACATATTGTGGTGCAGAGGCCATTGCATAGGGTTGTTTGAAGGTTTGAAGGTTGGAATGTTTGAAGTTTATGAGTTATTTGAAGGTTGGAATGTTTGAAGTTTATTGATTGTATGAAGGTTTGAAGGTTGTAAGGTTTGAAGGTTGCAATGTTTGAAGTTTATGAGTTATTCAAAGGTTTGTATGTTTGATTGTTTGAAGGTTTGAAGGTTTGATTGTATGAACGTTTGAAGGTTGGAAGATTTGACAGATTAAGTGAATCAATGTTATGATAAACGTAAGACTAAAAATATCATACTGAATTTCAATTAAGTAAGGATGTAACCCCCAAGGCTGCCAATAGTGTTACATGCATGGCATCCCAAAGGCTGTCACGTAGCCTGAGCCTAGCCTGCAACCAATGACACTTCTTATTCTCCAATTGGGATGGCGATACCTTTCATTTTTGTACTCTTTCGCCAAGTCAAATGGTGCCTCCCTTAATGTCCAATCGTGTTACATGCATGCAGATATGTAACCCCATAGGCTGCCACCTAGCCTGCGCCTACTCTGCACCTACACTGTATCTTGTAAGTCTCCTCCCATCACCTCCAATAGGGTTACATGCATTCAGGCATGGCATCCCAAAGGCTGTCACGTAGCCTGAGCCTAGCCTGCAACCAATGACACCTCTTATTCGCCAATTGGGATGGCGACACCTTTCATTTTTGTACTCTTTCGCCAAGTCAAATGGCGCCTCCCTTAATGTCCAATCGTGTTACATGCATGCAGATATGTAACCCCCTAGGCTGCCACCTGGCCTGCGCCTACTCTGCACCTACACTGTATCTTGTAAGTCTCCTCCCATCACCTCCAATAGGGTTACATGCATTCAGGCATGGCATCCCAAAGGCTGTCACATAGCCTGAGCCTAGTCTGCAACCAATGACACCTCTTATTCGCCAATTGGGATGGCGATACCTTTCATTTTTGTACTCTTTCGCCAAGTCTAATGGCGCCTGAAATTCTGGCTACAGATACTCAATGTCACGTCCAATGTTATGACACCGTATCTGACTTACTATATGACAGTAAATACAAAAGCAGTAAATAACACAGTCAATTGTTTACCCAGTTCAGTGTGCAACAACACCTACTCTGGGGGCTACCAAGCCAGGGAGAGAATCCACTATAAGAGATGTTAATTCAGGAATAAACCAACCAGTTTATCTCCTTCACTTAAGACCTACCCAATGCAATTCTAATCTAAGTACAACTTAAACCTGAGTTCCTACTCACTCCCCCTCAATCACAGCAGTGATACATAAACCAATTTGAATTAAGAATTGATGAAGACACTCTTCAAAACACACTTGATTAAGCTTCACAGCTTTTTAATCAAGTAACACAATCACTCGTGCTTCACAGCTTTGAGTGTTGTACACAACTAACTTGACTCTGCTTCACAGCTTTAGTCAAGTAACATTCAAACACTCTTGCTTCAAAGCTTTGAGTGCTACACAACCCTTACAATTGAAACCTATTCCAAGGCACTTATCACAATGATAATTGCTTGGAGTACAATAAACAAATCTATACAGATTACAAAATTGATCTTCTAATCAATCAGCAGGGATGTCTTCAAAAACCGCAGCTCTGTTGAATATATAGCAGCTGCAACTTCAGTTAGGGTTTCCAAAAACCTAGGGTTGATTCCGTTTGACCTAAAGACCAGGTCACAGTACTTTGTTGATCAGGTTAGGATTGAGCTAGGTTACTCCTCAGAAAACGCAGGATTCTGTTTAGAGGGGACTGAGTTATTTCCTGAAAAAACTCAGACTTATCCAATCCTGCAATCCTGTTAGTTCAGAACAGGATGTCATAACATCTGTTATGACATCTGAGAAAACCTGTCTACTGATTAGCAAAATGTGATCATTTTGCAAACATGCTCAGATACACACTTCTAAACATCAGTATTTGAATTACAATATTTTTCTGCACATGTACCTATTGAGTTAGTACAACCTGAACTAGAATGTTATGACATCAGTCATGACATTCACACATACACTTGGGATTTACCAAAAATGCAAGCCAATACCTAAACACCTACAAACTCCCCCTTTGGCAGATTTTTGGCTAAAGTCCCTAAACAATCAGAGATAGATAGATAGCAGCAGAAATAAGTGACAGCAGAAAAATATAGTGTTAAGTACTAATTAAGCAGTGCCAAAATATTCTCCCCCACTTTAGCCACAAATGGGCCAAAGATTACATGTTTATAAAGTTATACAGTTATCCAAGACAAAATAATGAGATCAGCAGCAGACAACAGCAGAACATACTTCCAAACTCCACCAGCAACACCACCAAGCAGCAATCATCCTTCAAGCACTGTCATCAGACTCAGAGGAGCCAATTTCTTCAATGTTGAGCTGTCCTTCATCTTCTTCCCTCCTGCTTTCTTCAGCTTCTTCCTTTTCTAGCCTGGCAATTAGAGCTTCTAGGGTCCTTTTTCTAGCATCCAGATCTTTGCAAGTTTCTTTTAAAACAGCTATGACATCTGATGTTTTGGACTGGATCTTTGCAGACGATGTCTCAGCTGATGTTATGACAATGTCTGGAGCATGGGATCCCTGAAACAGTTTGTAGTGCAGGCCAAGGGCAGGGGCTCTTTTGCAGACTGTATCTCTTGCTACAAGGATGTCAGGGTATTGTGCAAGGATGATTCCACAAAGGAGGGAGGGAAAAGCAATTGGTCCTTTGACAGCATAACTGCCAGCATGCTTCAAGGTTTGTTCAAAGATGTACCTTCCATAGTCAAAGGTAGTCTTGGTTCCTACAGCATAGATGAATCTCCCCAATCCTGTGGAGATGGTTGATTTGTGATTTGTAGGCACCCAGTTTGCTGCACCTATTTTATGCAAGATGGCAAATTTCATGCTGAGTTTACTAGCATTCAACTTCCCTTTCAATGGCCAGCACTTTACTTGCCTGGCAGTGATGGTCAAACATACTTCATTGTCAGTTGCCTCTAGATCAGGACAGTCCTTATTTGTTCTTCCAAGAAACTTGTTGATTTCTGATGGAGAGAACTTGACCCTTCTTCCTCTAACAAACACACTCTCAAAGTCAGCTGACCTCCCATCAGCACAATCATTGGACAAGTTCACTACAAACTCTTTAACTAGATTTTCATAACATTTGCCAAACTTCATCACTGTCTTCATTAGCCCAGCATTCCTGATCAGCTCCATGATGTCTTTGCACTCCAAAGCATCATTGTTGAGTTCTCTCTCCAAGGCTATTCTCTTCAAGCAAACATACTTCCATCTGTTTGCATTATCAGGATGATGAAAGGAGATGTTGTCTGTTGGCACTTCAGGCACTCTAGCAATCTTGCTGGAGGGGAGCTTCCTTCTGATGGGAGTATTGTCAATGTCAACCTCAAATTCTGATTCATCATCAGAATCAGAAGTTTCAGGTTCTTTACTTTTCTTGGAGATTGGTTGTCTAGCAGTCTGCACCTGTGCCTTCTTCCCTTTTGTCTGAATTTTCTCAGCCATCCCTTCAGCCTTGGATTTCTTAGCATCAGGTTTAACAGTCTCACTACTCTTTCTTTTCATCAATCTCATAGCAATGCTAGGGTTCACATTAGCAATCAGTTCATTATCTGAGTAATCTTCATCCACATCAATGATAGGTGGATCAACAGCCTTTTCAGAGGGATTCTGAATGTTGTCTTTTGGTGTCACAACATCCTCAGTGACATCTATATTTTCAGAACCTTCCACATTTGGACTTTCTGATTGATTCAACGGAATAGAAATCCCCGGTACAGATTGGTTGCCACTCAGAATGCTAGAAACCAGTCTAGCAATAGCTTGGTGTACTTGAACTGATCCTTCTTTATTAGGTGTAGAAGACGAAGGAAGAGAAGAGTTACCAGAGACTGTAGCTTGAGCTCTTCCTGCATGTCTGGTCCTGAGCTTTTTGACTCTGGCTGGGTCAGTTGCCATCTCCCTGAGAGGAGTGACCTCAAGAACTTCAGATTCTACGCATGTAGTGATTGCCCTAGAATCTTGATCAGATGATGACGATGATGAGTGAGACGAAGCCGCCATGGTGGAAGACGATGTCTGAGACATTGTGTGTAACGTTGAGTGATAGTAGCAGTTTGAGAAAATTCTTTGATTGGGAGGAGGAAACAGGTTGCAAGGACGAGAGAGGTAGGGAGTACAAGGGAGTCTCTTCAACTTTTTAAGGCTTTTGAAGGAATTGTGAATGAATATGATTAACCCACTGAATATAGACTTAATAAAATTAATCCCTTCAACCCTTGTTTTCAGCAAAACTAATTGCTATAATTTCTCATGTTGGTGAATACCCAATCTGCCCCTCAAATTTTCAAGTTTATTTCCAACAAGCGACTTGGTAGAAGAATCAGTTAGTTGAAGCTTAGAGAACCTATGTTCCAGTTCAAATGACTTCTTTTCTCCAAAGGAAATGTTGAATGTTTTCAGTTTATCACACCATAATGTCACAACATCTTGTGTAACATTGTCCTCAGGTAGCATCTGTTTTGACCAGAATTTTTGAGAACAGAGTTTATGAGACTTGTTCTTTGCCACATCACATATATTATCAGCCTGTAGTTTAGAAGTTCTTCTGACATCTTCCATAGGAATAGCTCTTTTCATTCCTTCAAGCTTACGCTGCCACTGTTTCATCTCTTTTTCTTCTTTGATGATTTGACTCATAGTGGAGATATCAGTGTTCTCAGGCTGCCACACATAACAATTATTTTTGGATTTGATTCCTCTCATTACAACATCTAGTTTTTCATTAAACACTAGACATTCAGATCTTGAGAAGTTGACCATGAATCCTAGATCACATAATTGACTGATGCTGATGAGATTAGTAGTCAACCCTTTTACCAGCAGTACCTTATTCAGACTTGGAACTCCAGGGTAGTCCAAATTACCAACTCCTTTGATTTCTCCTTTAGCACCATCTCCAAAGATCACAAAACTGGTGGTGTGAGGCATAACATTATTGAGGAGATTTTTGAATCCAGTCATGTGTCTGGAACATCCACTGTCAAAGTACCAATCTTCCTTTGCAGAGATCTTTAGGGAAGTGTGTGCTATCAGTGCAGTATCCTTTTTCTTCCATTGAGGAGCGTGTGGTACCTTTTTAGACTTAGGTTTGACATCTGAGTTCTGTTTAGGATATCCATGTAATCTGAAGCAGAAGGGCTTTATGTGACCATATTTCCCACAATGATGACATCTCCATCTTTGGTACCTTTTCTTCATATGTCTCTGTCCCTGATGTTGAGAGTAATGTTGAGACATCCGTTTTGACATTTGCTTCCCGGTACCAAATTTCTTTGTTTCCACAAATCCTAGGCCAGATTTATTTCCCATATTTTGACCAGCCTGAAGGATCTCTTCCAATTTGTCTGTTCCATTGGTCAACATCTTGACAGATTTGGTCATTTGATTCAGTTGTGAGTTCAGCAGTTGAACTTCTCCTTCTAAATGACTTATAGTTTCAAGATTTGCCCTCTTTTCAGCCTCCAGCTTTACAATGAGTTTTGATTGTTTCTCATTTTGCACACAGACTTCACCACTTCTTATACACAATTTCTTGTAGGTATCAGCCAGTTCTTCAAATGTTACTTCTTCATCACTGGTGTCACTTTCAGAAGTACAAACACTAGTTAGGGCAGTAACTAGTTTGGCGGATTCTTCTTCAGAATTGCTTTCTGAATCATAGTCAGACCAAGTAACAGTCATTCCTTTCTTTTTCTTCTTAAGAAAGGTAGGACATTCAGCTCGAATATGTCCATATCCTTCACATCCATGGCATTGAATACCTCTGCCTTGGTTTTCCTTATCTTCTGACCTTGGTCTTCTGCTGGAACTGTCAATGTCAGAAGGAATGTTATGAACATTAGACCTTGACTTTGGGTCCATTCTTTTGATGAGCCTGTTGAACTGTCTTCCAAGCATGGCAATGGCTTCTGATATGTTTTCTTCTTCATCCTCCTTGTATTCAACATCAGTGTTGGATACAAGTGCTATGCTTTTGTTCTTCTTGTCACCATTATCAGTGATCCCCATCTCAAAAGTCTGAAGAGACCCAATAAATTCATCCACTTTTAACTTGCTAATGTCCTGGGCTTCCTCTATGGCAGTTACCTTCATTGCAAATCTGTTAGGCAAGGATCTGAGAATCTTCCTCACCAGTTTTGCTTCTGACATTTTTTCTCCCAGTGCTCCTGAGGTGTTGGCAATCTCCAAGATGTTCATGTGAAACTCATGAATGGTTTCATCTTCCATCATTTTTAGATTCTCAAACTTAGTGGTCAACATCTGAAGCCTTGACATCTTTACTTTGGAAGTGCCCTCATGAGTGGTTTTGAGGGTGTCCCAAACTTCCTTGGCCAGTTCATATTGATGTACTAGTCTGAAGATGTTTCTATCAATTCCATTGAACAGGGCATTTAAGGCTTTTGAATTTCCCAGAGCTAACTCATCTTCTTCTTTACTCCAATCTTCCTCAGGCTTCAGACTGATTGTCCCATCTCTTTCAGTTATGGTGGGATGTATCCATCCTTTATCAGCAGCTCTCCAAGCCTTTTTGTCCAGAGATTTTAGGAAGGCAATCATACGAGGTTTCCAGTAGTCATAATTAGTTCCATCCAGAATGGGTGGTCTATTTCCAAAAACTCCTTCTTTGTCCATAGTGCCAGAAAGTGATATCCCTAGATCTCACCCAGTAATACAGGCAGGGTGCCTGCTCTGATACCAATTGAAATTCTGGCTACAGATACTCAATGTCACGTCCAATGTTATGACACCGTATCTGACTTACTATATGACAGTAAATACAAAAGCAGTAAATAACACAGTCAATTGTTTACCCAGTTCAGTGTGCAACAAAACCTACTCTGGGGGCTACCAAGCCAGGGAGAGAATCCACTATAAGAGATGTTAATTCAGGAATAAACCAACCAGTTTATCTCCTTCACTTAAGACCTACCCAATGCAATTCTAATCTAAGTACAACTTAAACCTGAGTTCCTACTCACTCCCCCTCAATCACAGCAGTGATACATAAACCAATTTGAATTAAGAATTGATGAAGACACTCTTCAAAACACACTTGATTAAGCTTCACAGCTTTTTAATCAAGTAACACAATCACTCGTGCTTCACAGCTTTGAGTGTTGTACACAACTAACTTGACTCTGCTTCACAGCTTTAGTCAAGTAACATTCAAACACTCTTGCTTCAAAGCTTTGAGTGCTACACAACCCTTACAATTGAAACCTATTCCAAGGCACTTATCACAATGATAATTGCTTGGAGTACAATAAACAAATCTATACAGATTACAAAATTGATCTTCTAATCAATCAGCAGGGATGTCTTCAAAAACCGCAGCTCTGTTGAATATATAGCAGCTGCAACTTCAGTTAGGGTTTCCAAAAACCTAGGGTTGATTCCGTTTGACCTAAAGACCAGGTCACAGTACTTTGTTGATCAGGTTAGGATTGAGCTAGGTTACTCCTCAGAAAACGCAGGATTCTGTTTAGAGGGGACTGAGTTATTTCCTGAAAAAACTCAGACTTATCCAATCCTGCAATCCTGTTAGTTCAGAACAGGATGTCATAACATCTGTTATGACATCTGAGAAAACCTGTCTACTGATTAGCAAAATGTGATCATTTTGCAAACATGCTCAGATACACACTTCTAAACATCAGTATTTGAATTACAATATTTTTCTGCACATGTACCTATTGAGTTAGTACAACCTGAACTAGAATGTTATGACATCAGTCATGACATTCACACATACACTTGGGATTTACCAAAAATGCAAGCCAATACCTAAACACCTACAGCGCCTTCCTTAATGTCCAATCGTGTTACATGCATGCAGATATGTAACCCCCTAGGCTGCCACCTAGCCTGCACCTACACTGTATCTTGTAAGTCTCCTCTCATCACCTCCAATAGGGTTACATGCATTCTGGCATGGCATCCCAAAGGCTGTCACGTAGCCTGAGCCTAGCCTGCAACTAATGACACCTCTTATTCGCCAATTGGGATGGCGACACCTTTCATTTTTGTACTCTTTCGCCAAGTCTAATGGCGCCTCCCTTAATGTCCAATCGTGTAACATCCTTAGGCTGCCACCTAGCCTGGAAGAGTGACACCTTTCATTTTCGTACATGCATGCAGATATGTAACCGCCTAGGCTGCCACCTAGCCTGCAAGAGTGACACTTCTCATGCATGCATGCACCAGCTACCACCTCACTCACTCTATGAAATTTTTTTGCCTATAAATACATACCATATCATACATCTTTCACACCCACATAAGTCTCACTCTCTGCTACGAAATCTTTCATAATCTCTTACACTTTCTAAGTCTTTCATAATCTCTTACACTTTCTAAGTCTTTCATAATCTCAAGCATTTTAAACAATTACTCTTCTAACAATGGGCGATTCTCACAGAGGCACAAGGGAAAAAATTTCCGCATTTGTAAGTTTCTATTTTGGTTATACATTTTTTATACTTCAGATAATACTTTTTTCATCTTACTTAATCTTACACCTTTTACATTATGAACTCAGGATACCAAAAGATTCAGAATCCGTTCTTACAACTACCTGGCTCCCAACCCATTTATTGTACCATATTTGGAATACGCAGGTTTTGGACATGTTATAAAGATCTCCAACTGCACAATTGATTCGAAGTTCATTATTGCAATGTTGGATAGGTAGAGACCAGAGACCCATACATTTCACCTACCAATAGGTGAATGTACCATCACGCTAGAGGATGTGTACATGTTACTAGGTCTCCCTGTCGATGGTAAGGCCATGAACGGGTCGGTTTAACAACCCAACTCTCAGTGTGAAGAACTGTTGGGCAGGGATATGGTAGAAGGTGGTGGTGCGAGAGGTCAGGGAATACTACTCACTGAGCTTAAAAGTCATTATGCAAGTTTGGAATTAAACGAAAATTCCTCCGAGCAAGACAGGGTAGTAAAAGCCAGAACTTATCTTACGATACTATTTAGTACCTTTTTATTTCCCGAAAGTAAGGGAAATAGTGTAACTTTTATGTATTTACATTTACTTAGAGATTCTAAAAAAACAAGAAAGTATAGTTGGGGTTTTGCAGTTTTAGCCCCCTATACAGTTCCTTGTGCAAAAATGCAGTCAAGGAAAAATGTACATTTTATGGGTGAGCTTTTTTACTACAAGCCCGGGGTTGGTGGAGGATGGAGTCCTTAAACCCCGTCAACAACAATTTGGACCGCGAAGATTGCAATTATTCGGTTCAATGTTAGGGAGATGCACCACAGCGACCGTGTGAAGATGCAGTTCGGAATGCATCAAGAGATACCAAGTGATCCAACTTGTTTGTCCCCATGGCATCTCAAAAGGGTCGACGCCCAGTGGGGTCTTACCAACTGGAAAGTCTTTTCTCTGGAATGGTGTAAGATGTGGCAGAGGCATCACCGATATGTCTTGCAATTCCCGGTTTTCCTTAATCATGGTAATATGTGACACACGAATCAATATTTATCTTGGTACAGGTCGGTTAGTAACCCTGAAATGCACGTGTCTCATCCAAGGTACTTGGTTAACCCACGCACACAATGGGCACAACCCTCGTTTCCCCAACAACAAACCCAAAACCCATCAACCTCCCACCAACCCCCCAGAAGAAACAGAACCACAAACACCCAACCACAGTCCCCACCACAACACAATTACACTCAAATGCCCCACAACCAACAACAATCACCACCTCACTACCAATACCCCCATATGCCTCACACCCAACCACAATACCAATCACAATACCAACACACCCGCATACCCCACACACAATTTCAGTCTTCCGTATATCCCAATATGGGCCCCTCAACATCCAGCCTTAGCCCTGATCTGGGAATGTCGGAAGATTACGAACAAACCGACGCAACCTACCATCAACCACAATATCACCAAACCACCCAACATCCTCAATACCAAACACCCTAAGATCCATTTCCTTTCTACCCATCATACTCAGACGATCAATGCTACAGACCCACCATGGAACCCCACCCACCGCCAACATGACCAAACTTTGAGGGTATGGGTAACCGATTGTACCAAAGCGGATCTTCTAGATATGGAGATCTGACTGATTTTATGGATCCGGAACGCATTGACTTCGTTGGGCCATCGACCCTGCCACAGCAGGAAACGCGACGACACCCAGCACGGGAAAGGCGAGGACGGGGATGCGGAACCGGGGGTCATTACCGGGTTCTGGGAGATCACTGATTTATCTGTTTTTTTTCCTGTTTTTTTATCTGTTTTTTTTTATCTGTTTTTTTTATCTGTATTTTTAATGTAATACATTTGGATGTAATTATTATTTTTTAATAAAAAGTCAATTTTGTTGATCCAATACGCAACGCACCAGACAAAAAAAAAAGCAAAATTTGCCATAGAAATACACATAGGCGCCATCTCACTTGGCTTAGGGCATGTCCTAAGCACATAGGCGCCAAGTGAGATGGCGCCTCCCCTTAAATAATGGGTGTAGGCGCCAAGTGAGATGGCTCCTCCTTTGGGAGTCATCTGAAACATGGTTATTTGCGTAATTTTTTCCGAAACGCGGTTATTTGCGATTTTTTTTAATACTTCGTTATTCAAAAAAAAAATTCCTTAATTGAAATTAATGTGATTTGAATGATAGAGTTTTTGAAACAATTGTGTTGAATTGTGTATTATTGACATTTTTAGTTTATTTTTGTGTCAATTTTGGGAGAATTTAAATTTAGTTTTGATAGTTAATTTGTTTCTCATTAGTTTAGAAATTTGTTTCAATTGGAATTATAGAGTTTAATGCATAGTGATAGTGGTTGCCCGAAATTTGGTTTAACTGAATATTTCTTGAATTGAAGTCAATTTTCCATGTTCGATTTTTAATTGAATAATATCATGAACACAATGAGATTGTATGATGAAACTTTGGTGTTGATATATATGTTTTCCCTTTGCGTTGAACATTCATTTGAGTTGAATTTCGTAGAGCACCGACATATTATCAAGTTGTTGTCCGAATTTATACCTTGCCAAAATTTTGATTCAAAACTCATTTTTAATCACTTTTGGACTTAATATGAAAATGGCATGAATGGATTAAATTGTCAGTGTTGATGCCGTCTTGTTCTTTAAGCCATTTGAAGGGGATTTTTGATGATGTTTCAATTTGTGTTTGATTCACAAAATTTGTTGGTTAATATCGGTGTTTGTACATAAGCTTGGAAATTGATTTTTCATGAGATTTTATGATGTCCAACTTTTGATTTGCATATTTAAGTTTTATTTTTCATGTATCAGAATTGGATTGAATTACATAATAATTCTTGATTTTTCATATGTGTAAATATTCATTTGTTCATGTGCATTCATACAATTTCATTTTTGATTTTATACTTTCTAAACACATTTTTTAATTGTTTCAATTTCATTCATTTTAATTTTTATACCGCTTATGCCACTAACGAGTTTGTTTACTGTGAAGGTTTTCGAAAATTCTTTCAAGTATCCATTCTCACATAGCGCATCAATAATTCCTACGCTTCTCCCTTTACCTCTTTATTGTATTTCATTATTTTGATTTAATATTTGGTACTGTAAATATATACTTGTACATAATATTTTGACTGTATATTTTATTCATTTGTAAATAAATTCGGGTTATGTAAATATTATTTTCATCGCATTGCGATTTTATTTTTTTCCAACTAACTTCTGAAAATTGTACCGACGCATATAAATTTTCCCGTGCTGTTAGTTTTGTTTGTATATTTCATGTGATGCAGGGAATTTTATACCGTGAGCTTTATTCGATATCTTGAATCTTATCCGATACCATGAGCTTTATCCACGCTTTCTTCATCCGTGATTTATTTTCACGTGTTGTGATTCATTGCGCTTTATTCGCTGTTGGGAGTATTATCTTACATCTGGTTTTTTGATGCTGTCGACTTGTGATTTATTTTCACCTGAGGTTTGGTATACTCTTAGCTTACTTTTTTTCTTTCTGTGGCTTTTAAACCCAAAGGTATGGGAATACAGTATTGACTTCATCGTGTCAAGTACTGATTTCTTATTCGGTCGGATCCTTTTTACCATATCTTTTACCCTCCTGTACATAGGACACTCTTTTCTCCCATTCTTTAATTTTCAAAACTTTCTCATCTTTTTCAAAAACTTCTTTGTTTATAAAATCGAACCTCTTTCATAATAAACCTCGACTTTATCGAGTGCCTTTTCTTTTAAAACTTATTTTCTTTAAACAAACTTCAATTCATTTAAACATACTTCGACAGCTTTCAAAATTAAACAAAAACACTTCAACTCATTTAAACTCTTTTGTGCGCCCGAGCTCTTTTATCCTCCAAAACTATTTTTTCAAGATGAGACATGATTCATTGATAGTCGAGCAACATTCTCATATCCCTGTGGTTATAAAGGTGTCGGCTTTTCCACTTGAGTTCTAGAGGCATTCTCAAACCCTCACTCTTGCTGATGCAGGGTCCATCTTTCTCACACCTTGTGGGCGTTAGTCGATATTTCTCTCCTAACAATGATGACTTGTCTCCTTATTTAAAATCAACCAATATACAAGTCTTTTCTAGCCGACCTACGGTGCTCTGACTTTCCCATTACACGAGGGAGTACGTAGGCACTAAGTCTTACGACCCAAGGCGAGCAACAGAAATAATAAAAAACATTTTCTTTTGTTTGCAAATAAAAATTCATTTTTTCCCTTTAGCAAGTAAACCTCTACATAACACTCATTTTAAAAGAAAACAAACAAAGTGGATCCTGCGGAATACCGTAGATGATTAGGATGCTAATACCTTCCCTTTGCATAACCGACCCCCGTACCTCGATCTCTGATCTTTTTGGGTTTTGTTCGCTTTTTTCCTATTTCCCTTTGGAAACAATTAAGTGCGGTGGAGACTTCATTGTGTTGAGTTAAGTCAATTAATGGCTTAATCTCAAATCTTTACCGCTACATTTCTTTACATATCATCATTGTTGCAATTGAGCACAGAAAAAGTGTGCGACAGGAAAGTGGCGACTTCACTGGGGACAGATTGACCTATTGCTGGTCCATTCCTAAGTGGGTCAATCCTAGCTTTGTTTGTTTATTTTCTATGAGTGTGTATATATTGTTTTACTTGCTGTTTATTACTTCCCATTATGCTATATATATGTTTGTCGGGATTTTCCTGGTTTTTCAGGGGCTTGGTGATTTCTTATAAGTCTTCTACCCGGACTTTGGGAAAACATAAGATAGGACTGGCGGTATAGTCATGTTAACTTTGACGGAGTAATCCCAAAAAAGGAGACATGAGATCCCCCACTCAGCGGAGGCCCCTTTGACTGTAGTATCATTTACCGAGTAATCGAGAAGATGTACTGCTTTCGACCTGGGAGCCTGCTGAAGCTGAGGACCGTAGATTACCTAACCCATCTTGGCCTTTTAGGTGTAGTGCGGAAACTATGACGGAGTAATCCGGAAATAGTTGTCACGCGATGCTATGCTTAGACGAGTTTTTCCTGAGAATATTGCTAATTACCGAGTTAATTGGGACGTTGGTAATATCCGAAGGAAGGATGTAGACTCTGGGAACCTCTTAGAACCTTGTTCGGCAGGTGATAACCATTATTCCATACCTTATGGTTTATACCTTTGACTACAGGCTCGTGATTATGAACCATGTGATTCTGTTACTGTGAAGTTCATTGCATAACATTGCATATCATTTGCATCCTCTTCATCATTCTACATACATCCAGGTTGTTTAGGATCTTATTCTCAGTTGCTTCTTTCTTCCAGTTAGTCGTCTACCGTCAAGCTTATTCCTCAACACAACTATGGGACTAGAGTTGCTGTCAGATTGAGAATGGAAAACCAAGAACAACACAACATGGAAGTCATAATGGAAATCGATGAGTTGAAGTCAGGCATGGCCAAACTTACTGAGATGACACAAGTTCTGATTTCTAGAGGAGAGCCACCTCAAAGGATTGTGATATCTGAAATCCCAACTACTGTTGTTGACACTCAACCTATCCAGCATACATCTACTACATGGCCAGAGTTTGGGTTACCTCAGAAATACTCTCCGCTTGTTGCAATTACTTCAATGGTTGGCCAGTCTTCCCGACCAGTCTTTCAAGCTCCGGTTTTCATTGAACCTCAGCCAATCGTTCATACTGCTTCTCGTCAACCTGCTACACAAGCTGCTTTTGGGAACCCTCTCTTTGAGTACATGCTTCCAGTCCTCGAAGTGTGAGTCAGGGAGACTTTGGTGAGTTTGAAGAGTTCAAAGAACAGTATCACACTTTAGAGAAGAGACTTAGAGCTATGGAAGGAAATGAGTTCTCCAGTGTCGATGCTAACAACATGTGCCTAGTTTTTGATTTGGTTATGCCTGCAAAGTTCAAGACTCCCGAGTTTGATAAATATCGGGGGCACACTTGTCCAAGAAGTCATTTGGTGATGTACTTTCGAAAGATGTCTGCTTACACAAAGAATGACAAGCTGCTTATCCATTGTTTCCAAGATAGTCTGAGTGGAGCTTCATTGAAATGGTATATGGGACTTGAGAAAGTCCGTATCCAATGCTTCCAAGATCTTGTTGATGCTTTCATAAAGCAATACAAATACAACCTTGACATGGCACCTGATCGTCGCCAACTGCAAAATATGTCTCAGAATGAGAAAGAATCTTTCAAGGAATATGCTCAACAATGGAGAGAACTAGCATCTCAAGTTGAACCACCTCTGGCAGAGAAAGAGTTAACTGGTTTGTTCATGGATACTTTGTCCCCTTTCTTCTGGGAGAAGATGATTGGTAGTGTGTCCTCCAGTTTCACAGACCTGGTGACTATCGGCCAAATATTAGAAGAAGGAATCAAGAATGGTAAAGTGTCTAAAGTTGTTGAATCTTCTAATGGTACAAAGAAATACCTTGGGAACTTTCAGAAGAAGAAAGAGGTAGAAGCCAATGTTGTCTCGACTGAAAGAAGAGGACCTCGCCATAGGCCTCTATACACTAATCAACCATAAGTAGTGGTTGTTACTCCTACAGTTAATGCTCAACCAGTTCGGGTTCCTCAACAACAGAATATTATGCAGAATCAGAATCGGAATAGGGCTCAATTTGATTACATCCCTATGACATACACTGAATTGTATCCTGCAATGGTGCAGAAGGGATCGATTACAACTAGGCCTCTGATTCCTCGAAATCCTCTTCCAGCCGGGTTCAGGTCTGACCTTCATTGTGAATTTCATCAGGGAGCTGCCAGTCATGATTTAGAAAGCTGCTATGCATTGAAAAATAGAGTGCAAGAATTGGTGAAAGCAAATATTCTCACTTTCAAAGAGCCAGGTCCTAATATTGTCAACAATCCTTTGCCAAAACAAAGTGGCTGAAGACTGAGTCGGGGTACCCTCAAGTCACTTCCTAAAGCTAGTGTTTCAGACAGGACAGCTCATCCTTGTTACTGATTAGTCACTAGACCATCTTTCTTTATGTTTGCATTTTTCCCTTGTTTATGTTAAAATTGTTGCTTTCAAATTTTGTTTGTACTTCTATGTTAAGTTTAATGAAATGAGCATTGCAATGTTTTAATTAAAATCATTTTCATTTACTGCTTTCAAATATATTTCTCTTGTTTACTCCATTTATCAAGCTTTTGCTTATGCAAAGATTTTAGGGAGGATGATGAAAACGAAATACCCATAATTGTTGTTGGTATGCTTTCAAATAAAACTTCACTGAGGATATACAGGAATTGTTTCAACTCCCAAACACTGGAGCAATAAGGAAGTTAATCCCTTGTTCACCCCTTTGAGGTTAGAAGTTGGATTTTCTTTCTATAGGAAAAAACCCGCAATCTTAACATGGGGATGGGTAGTTCTCAGTTAATTTGGTTGTGCATTCAATTACAAGAGAAATCGTGGAAGACACCTTTCAATAAAGATCGCAATCAAACTTTCCTTTGCACACAACAAGAAGTGTCAAAGATGCTCTCAACAAAAAATGACAAATATGGTTCCCCGTAATCATTGAGCAAGGCAATCATTATCTTTCCAAAAATAAAAATCAAAAGAAAAATCATGTTAAGTCAAAACCTCTGAAGGAGACTTAGGCGAAAAGCTGGGACATCCTGCTGACTGTAATTCCAAATGAAACAGTTCAATCAAAAACTAGGGCATCCCGCTGACTATAATTCCAAATGAAACCGTTCAGGCAAAAAAATTGGGGCATCCCTGTTGACTGTAATCTCAAATGAAACAGTTCAGGAAAAAGTTAGGAATAATAAATTCAATTAGAAGAGGTCTTCAAATCCTCAAAATTCTCCACCAGAGTTGACAAAATTCCTCAAAACAACAAAATGATGTAAGAAGAAGTGGCTGATGTCTCAAGAATTCCTTAGCTTCTGAATCATCGTCATTGTTAATGTCAGTGCAATTCCAAAATCTCTTGGAACCTGAATGCATATTCTAAATTAACTGAACGTAGGACTGAATAACATCACTGAGATTGGGTTGGGTACAAATAAACTTTGAGCCTTTATCCTTTATTTCTTAAACTGTGAACCAGACCACGTTACAACCCTTAAAAGACCTAATTGAAGCCAGGTTTCTTTTGAAAGCATACTACAGCAAGGTTGCGTAAACTGACTCCTAAGATCTTTTGCGAATCATTTGTTTTGGTGTCATACCTTTGCTTTCTCTTTCACTTTAAAAGTACAAACCACTGTGTTTTAACAAGTGATGCATTTTCCATACACCAATAATATCATTTCAAAAATGATTTTGAATTCAAAACTTTTGCATGATTTTTGCATTAAAATTACCATGTTTGAATAAACAATTTTGCTTGCAAACAAGCTTTCCTCGTCAAGGAATTTCAAACAGTTGAGAATCTTGGCCAGTGACCCTATCAGGGGCATGTATCTTCCAGGTCCAATTGCGAATCAGTTCAAGATTTGTTGCTCAATGTAAGTTTTCTCAAAATTGGTTAGCCAGAAGATCATTTTCAAGACTCATATTGGGGAATTCCTTCCCAACAATCATTTCAAAGCTGAAGCCATGATCAATTTATCTCCAATAGTCATTTCAAAGTTGAAGCCATGATCAACTCATTCCCAACAACTTCTGATTGAAGCCATGATCAGTTTATCTTCAACAGTCAGCTAATCTGGGACAAATCCCCAAGCAACTCCCCATGTCCTTCCTCAGAGGATCATCGGTTCAATACAGTTTACAAGTGGGATAAATTTGGGTTCAAGACATTTTCTTTCCAATCAAATTTGGTAGAGTTCTCTGTGTTGAGGAATCAAACTTCCAATCTTACCTCCACAAAAGAGTCAAATTCCATTGTCATAAATGTTTGCATTACATGTATAGATCAGTCACATATCATGCATAAAAAAATTCACACATAATGCATAACAAGAGTGTTTCATCCTCATTTGCATTTTGAGGTCTTGTTGCAGCTCACATGTCACCTTGAGATTAAAGTCCAACTTACTTGGCACCTACCGAAGCAAACGTCAGTTGAGCTGTCTCTCTTTTGTCCAATGCTAATCTTGGATGAGTTGTTTCTCTCTTTCTTCCAAAGCCAATATTGGATGTCACGATATGTTGTTTCCATCCAAACCCAGTATTAGATGTTGTTATCTTTGTTGTCGTTCAAAGCCAGTATTGGACGCCATGTTTTGTTTCTTCCTTCATTCAAACCCAGTATTGAATGTCAGGATCTTTTGTTTCCATCCAAAGCTAGTATTGGATGTTTTTATTTTTGTTGTCGTTCAAAGCCAGTATTGGACGCCATGATTTTTTCTCCCTTCATTCAAAGCCAGTATTGAATGTCAAGATCTCTTTTTCCATCCAAATCCAGTATTGGATGTTGTTACCTTCTCCTTCATTCAAAGCCAGTGTTGAATGTCAAGATCTCTTTTTCCATCCAAAGCAAGTATTGGATGTTGTAACCTTTTCTGCCGTCCAAAGCCAGTATTGGACGCGTTGAGCTTTTTCACTCATTCAAAGCCAGTATTGGACGCCTTGAGCTTTTCTTTCATTCAAAACCAGTATTGAATGTCAAGATATCTTTTTCATCCAAAGCCAGTATTGGATGTTGTTACCTTTTCTGCCGTCCAAAGCCAGTATTGAACGCCTTGAGCTTTTCTCTCGTCTAAAGCCATTATTAGACATTGAGTTTTTCCACTCATTCAAAGCCAGTATTGGATGTTGTGACCTTTTCTCTCGTCTAAAGCCATTATTAGACGTTGAGTTTTTCACTCAGCCAAATCCAGTATTGGATGTTGTGACCTTTTATCTCGTCTAAAGCCATTATAAGACGTTGAGTTTTCCACTCATTCAAAGCCAGTATTGGATGTTGTGATCTTTTCTCTTGTCTAAAGCTATTATTAGACGTGGAGCTTTTCTTTCATTCAAAGCCAATATTGATTGTCAGGATCTTTTGTTTCCATCCATAGCCATTATTGTATGTTGTGCTCTTTTCTCTCTTCTAAAGTCATTATTAGACGTTGAGCTTTTCTTTCATTCAAAGCCAGTATTGAATGTCAGGATCTTTTGTTTCCATCCAAAGCCATTATTGGATGTTGTGATCTTTTCTCTCGTCTAAAGCCATTATTAGACGTTGAGCTTTCCCTTCATTCAAAGCCAGTATTAGATGTCGTGTTTCTCTTTTGTTCAACGTCTTTCGTGAATGACTCTGATGTAGCTTCAGATTTGGTCTCATCCCATATCTAATGTTCTTCTAGATATTTCTGATTTCCTTTTCCAGAGAGTTGTCCGCCTCATTCAATGCCATTCTTGGATGTCGCTGCTCGACTTCTCGGGTTTTCTCTTTTTTCTAAGTATTGATGGTTACTCTATGTCACACTGACGGATATCCAGAAATATCTTGTTGTTTCCCTAGCATGTCTTTCCACATCATTTCATCTGAACTACCATAAGTTTCCAGTTTCGAGTCTTTCCACATTCCCACAGAGTCTGTCTCATCTCATACATCATTCAAAAAAATATATATGTCAAAAAAGAGTCCATGCATTCATTCATAACATATGTCATCATCTCATCGCATCAGGGACGAAATTCAGGTATGTTTGTATTTAATTACTTTCCACCTATCTGGCAAAAAAGATGATTAAATAGGGGCAGCTGTTGTACCCTAAATTTCGCCTCTAATTTTTTCAGTCGCACATTCATACCATATTTTTTCATTTGGTCACAATCATTAATAAATAGCTTCATTCATTACATTTGCATCATTTAATCGTGTTTAAGTTGACCAAAAGTCAGTTTAAATCGACATTTGCATCATTCTGTAGTTGAAAAATACTCGGTATGCTGTGCGAAAAATTCTGTGCGAAAAATTCGCGAGAAAAATATTTCAAGTTTTCACCTTTTACTGATCATTTTATGAATCTGTGTTTCGCGTAGATTATGACGGTATGCTCGCTTTATTTTTTCGGTACAATTTGAAGTCTCGTTTTTAACTGTAAACGTCTGTTTAGTCTGATATTTTTATTATCATTTTATTTCGATTTTGACTTTTTGAATATTTTTTCTTTAATATTTGTGACATGTAGTTTATTTTAATGTGTTCATTTTATTTTTTCGGATAAATTTTCGTCCGCTTTTTTATCGTTTTTGGTCATTTTGGGTCTTTATTTTTTATTCAAAAAAATTCAAAAAAAAATTATTTTAAATTGAATTATTTTTTACATTCAGATTTTCATTTCATTTTTATCATTTAAGGGCGTTTTTGTCATAAAAAAATATTAAATACACCTTGCTTTATTCCTATTGGTTAATAGTATAATATAAGGATTGATACATATTGAATAATTTTGAACGGACATAATTAATTTGATATCATTTTTTATCCTTTTCATTTTCCTATTTAAAGCCTATTTCACTCTTTGTAACAACACACCAAAAATAACTAGCAGTAATACTCTCTTTCTATCCAATTTCCATCTTTTCTCCACAGTAACTACCCTTTCCTTCTTTCAAATCACCTCCACGCCATATCTCTTCCTCTCTTCTCCTGCTAAAGAACAGTAAGCCACCCCTTTCATCATCCATTAATCCGCAAACGCATAACATACTATTTCTTCACAAACCACCTCCAATTTCCCCTTAGTACTGCAAACCCACACAACCAGTAACTACTACTCTCTTCACCTCACAGTAGCTAACTACTCCCTTTCTTTAATTCTCTATCCTTCAAATTAACCTTCTCCAATTCCGCTACCTAATGAACATAATCCTCCTTCCTCTCAACCTCATCAATTCATCAACCCAACAAACATAATCAACAATCCATCTCCGCCAATTTCCCTCCTTCCGTCATCAACCTTCATCTCCATCAATTCACTTTCAGCTTTCGTGAAATTGTCGTGCCGACAATATCAATTCAATTCATTTCATATTCTGCATATTTCCAGCACCAACAACAACACTTCTTTTTTCGGTAAACTCGCTTTTGTTTTATTCTTTCTAATTAATATTGCTTAATTGAAATTAATGTGATTTGAATGATAGAGTTTTTGAAACAATTGTGTTGAAATGTGTATTGTTGACATTTTTAGTTTATTTTTGTGTCAATTTTGGGAGAATTTAAATTTAGTTTTGATAGTTAATTTGTTTCTCATTAGTTTAGAAATTTGTTTCAATTGGAATTATAGAGTTTAATGCATAGTTATAGTAGTTGCCCGAAATTTGGTTTAACTAAATATTTCTTGAATTGAAGTCAATTTTCCATGTTCGATTTTTAATTGAATAATATCATGAACACATTGAGATTGTATGATGAAACTTTGGTGTTGATATATATGTTTTCCGTTTGCGTTGAACATTCATTTGAGTTGAATTTCGTAGAGCACCGACATATTATCAAGTTGTTGTCCGGATTTATACCTTGCCAAAATTTTGATTCAAAACTCATTTTTAATCACTTTTGGACTTAATATGAAAATGGCATGAATGGATTAAATTGTCGGTGTTGATGTCGTCTTGTTCTTTAAGCCATTTGAAGGGGATTTTTGATGATGTTTCAATTTGTGTTTGATTCACAAAATTTGTTGGTTAATATCGGTGTTTGTACATAAGCTTGGAAATTGATTTTTCATGAGATTTTACGATGTCCAACTTTTGATTTGCATATTTAAGTTTTATTTTTCATGTATCAGAATTGGATTGAATTACATAACAATTCTTGATTTTTCATATGTGTAAATATTCATTTGTTCATGTGCATTCATACAATTTCATTTTTGATTTTATACTTTCTAAACACATATTTTAATTGTTGCAATTTCATTCATTTTAATTTTTATACCGATTATGCCACTAACGAGTTTGTTTACTGTGAAGGTTTTCGAAAATTCTTTCAAGTATCCATTCTCACATAGCGCATCAATAATTCCTACGCTTCTCCCTTTACCTCTTTATTGTATTTCATTATTTTGATTTAATATTTGGTACTGTAAATATATACTTGTACATTATATTTTGACTGTATATTTTATTCATTTGTAAATAAATTCGGGTTATGTAAATATTATTTTCATCGCATTGCGATTTTATTTTTTTCCAACTAACTTCTGAAAATTGTACGGACGCATATAAATTTTTCTGTGCTGTTAGTTTTGTCTGTATATTTCATGTGATGCAGGGAATTTTATACCGTGAGCTTTATTCGATATCTTGAATCTTATCCGATACCATGAGCTTTATCCACGCTTTCTTCATCCGTGATTTATTTTCACGTGTTACGATTCATTGCGCTTTATTCGTTGTTGGGAGTATTATCTTACATCTGGTTTTTTGATGCTGTCGACTTGTGATTTATTTTCACCTGAGGTTTGGTATACTCTTAGCTTACTTTTTTTCTGTCTGTGGATTTTAAGCCCAAAGGGATGGGAATACAGTATTTACTTCATCGTGTCAAGTACTGATTTCTTATTCGGTCGGATCCTTTTTACCATATCTTTTACCCTCCTGTACATAGGACACTCTTTTCTCCCATTCTTTAATTTTCAAAACTTTCTCATCTTTTTCAAAAACTTCTTTGTTTATAAAATCGAACCGCTTTCATAATAAACCTCGACTTTATCGAGTGCCTTTTCTTTTAAAACTTCTTTTCTTTAAACAAACTTCAATTCATTTAAACATACTTCAACAGCTTTCAAAATTAAACAAAAACACTTCAACTCATTCAAACTCTTTTGTGCGCCTGAGCACTTTTATCCTCCAAAACTATTTTTTTCAAGATGAGACATGATTCATTGATAGTCGAGCAACATTCTCCTATCCCCATGGTTATAAAGGTTTCGGCTTTTCCACTTGAGTGTTAGAGGCGTTCTCAAACCCTCACTCTTGCTGACGCAGGGTCCATCTTTCTCACACCTTGTGGGCGTTAGTCGAGATTTGTCTCCTAACAATGACGACTTGTCTCCTTGTTTAAAATCAACCAACTGAAAGGTCTTTTCTAGCCGAACTACAGTGCTCTTACTTTCCCATTGCACGAGGGAGTACATAGGAACTAAGTCTTACGACCCAAGGCGAGAAACAAAAATAATAAAAAAACATTTTCTTTCGTTTGCAAATTAAAATTCATTCTTTCCCTTTAGCAAGTAAACCTCTACATAACACTCATTTTAAAAGAAACCAAACAAAGTGGATCCTGCAGAATACCGTAGATGTTTAGGGTGCTAATACCTTCCCTTTGCATAACCGACCCCCGTACCTCGATCTCTGATCTTTTTTGGTTTTGTTCGCTTTTTTCCCATTTCCCTTTGGAAACAATAAAGTGTGGTGGCGACTTCATTGTGTTGAGTTAATTCAATTAGTGGCTTAATCTCAAATCTTTACCGCTACATTTCTTTACATATCATCATTGTCGCAATTGAGCACAGAAAAAGTGTGCGACAATATGGGCCTTCAAAATTGGGAGTCCACTTGCCCCTAGAATCGGTGTTGAAAGACATGATCTTCTTGAGCACGAGATCGACTTCTCTGAATTCACGAGGTTTCACCTTCTTATCAAAAACTTTCTTCATTCTCTTCTGATATAACTGTCCATGACACAAAGCTGTCATTCTCTTTTCTTCTATCAAATTCAATTGGTCAAACCTGTTCTGGACCCATTCAGCCTCCGTCAACATGGTTTCCATTATCACACGCAAAGAGGGAATATCAACCTCGACTGGGAGTACAACTTCCATTCCTTATACAAGGGCAAACGGGGTTGCTCCTGTTGGGGTGCAGACAGACGTTCGATATCCATGCAAAGCAAAAGGAAGCATTTCATGCCAATCCTTATAAGTAACAACCATCTTCTGGATGATCTTCTTGATATTCTTATTAGCAACTTCAACAGTCCCATTCATCTTTGGCCTGTACGAAGTGGAATTATGATGGACAATCTTGAATTCTTCACACAGTTTTGTCATCATTTTATTGTTCAGATTTGAGTCATTGTCGGTGATAATTCTGCTCGGCACACCATACCGATATATAAGATTATTCTTGATGAAGCGCACAACCACCTTCTTAGTGACATTAACATATAAAGCAGCCTCCACCCACTTGGTGAAGTAATCAATTGCTACCAAGATGAAACGGTGTCCATTAGAAGCTTTGGATTATATCATCCCAATCATGTCAATACCCCACATGGATAAAGGCCACGAGGAGGAAATCACATTGAGAAGTGTCGGAGGCACATGGACCTCATCTGCATAAATCTGGCATTTATGACACTTCTTTGCAAATTTGTAACAATCAGATTCCATTGTCAGCCAATAGTAACCTGCCCTTAGCATCCTTTTAGCCATCAAATGTCCATTGGCATGAGTGCCAAATGAACCTTCATGAATCTCATGCATCAGCATGTCTGCTTCATGTCTATCGACGCATCTGAGAAAAACCATGTCATAATTTCTCTTATTCAACACATTTTCACTGGGGAAGAAACTGCCTACCAATCTTCTCAGTGTCTTTCTATCTTTATTCGATGCACCAATCAGGTATTCTTGAGTATGGAGAAAATGCTTGATATCATAATACCAAGGCTTCTCATCTGCTACCTCCTCTGTTGTAAACACATGAGGGGGCCTATCCAGTCGACGAACCATAATTCGAGGTATATCATTCCAAGTATTCACTTGATACATAGAAGCCAGAGTTGCCAGAGCGTCCGCCATTTGATTTTCATCTCTAGGAATATGATGGAATTTAACTTTATTAAAGAAGGGTAAAGACCTTCTAGAATAATCTTTGTAAGGGATCAAGCCGGAGTGACGAGTATCCCATTCTCTTTTAATCTGGTTTATTACCAAAGTCGAATCACCATACACATCTAGAATTTTAATTCTGATATCAATGGCTTCTTCGAGACCCATGATGCAAGCCTCATATTCTGCCATATTATTAGTACAATCAAATGTCAACCTTAAGTAAAAGGAATGTGCGATCCATGTGGAGTGACAATCACAACACCAATTCCTTTACCATAAGCATTCACAGCTCCATCAAATATCATACTCCAACGAGATTCAGGATCAGGACCTTCCTCGGGCAATGGTTCGTCACAATCTTTTACCTTCAGGAACATCACATCCTCATCGGGGAATTCATACTCTACAGACTGATGATCCTCCACTAGTTGGTGAGCAAGATAATCTGCCAACACACTGCTTTTAATAGCTTTTTGAGTGTGGTATCCGATATCATATTCAGATAGAAACATCTGCCAGCGGACAATTCTCCCAGTAAGAGTAGGCTTTTCAAAAATGTACTTGATTGAATCCATTTTGGAGATCAACCAAGTAGTGTGATTCAACATATAATGTCGCAAACATTTTGCCGCCCAGGCTAGAGCACAACATGTCTTTTCCAGCAAGGAATACCGCGACTCACAATTAGTAAACTTTTTACTGAGATAATAAATGGCATACTTTTTCTTCCCTGTTTCATCTCGTTGTCCCAGAATACAACCCATGGAATTATCTAAAATTTTCAGATACATAATCAACGATATTCCTTCAACAGGATGGAGCAAGATAGGAGGTTCAAGCATATATTCTTTAATACTTTCAAATGCCCTTTGGCAGTCATCCGTCCACACACAACCTTAATCTTTCTTTAACAACTTAAAGATCGATTCACATGTTGCAGTCATGTGGGAAATGAATCTAGAAATATAATTCAAACGCCCGAGGAACCCTCTGACTTGCTTTTCAGTTCTTGGCGCTGGCATTTCTTGAATTTATTTGACTTTATTAGGGTCAACTTCAATTCCTTTCTGGCTAACAATGAAACCCAAAAACTTTCCTGATCGAACACCAAAGGTGCATTTATTTGGATTCAAGCAGAGACGATACTTCCTCAAACGCTGAAACAACTTCAACAAATCTTCTACATGCCCTTCTTCAGTCTGGGATTTAGCAATCATATCATCAACATATACCTCGATTTCCTTGTGCATCAGATCATGGAATAGGGTTGTCATAGCCCTCTGGTACGTTGCACCAGCGTTCTTCAACCTGAAGGGCATCACTCTGTAACAGAATGTTCCCCAGGGTGTGATAAATGTTGTTTTTCCATGTCCTCCAAAGCCATTCTTATTTTATTATAACCGGAAAATTCGTCCATGAACGAGACAACATTTAATTTTATTGTGCTATCCATTAACATATCAATGTGTGGCAATGGAAAATCATATTTTGGACTAGCTTTATTTAGATCTCTGTAATCTACGCACATGCAGATTTTTTCGTCTTTTTTTGGTACTGGGACAATATTGGAAATCCATTAAGGATACACTGGCGTCATAAGAAAACTAGCATTAATCTGCTTTAGAACCTCCTCTTTGATCTTTACTACCATATCTGGGTGAGTTCTTCTCAACTTATGTTTGATTGGCGGACACTCTGGTTTCAACGGTAAACGGTGCTCCACAATATATATATCTAGACCAGGCATATCTTGCTAAGACCAAGCAAAAATATCCACATACTATTTCAACAACTCAATCAACCTGCTCTTCACATCAGGATGCAGCGATGCTCCAATCTTGACTTCTTTCGGATCTTCTTCTGAACCCAAATTGATCACTTCCAATGGCTCTTTATATGGCTGAATGGTATTTTCCTTGTGCTCAAGAAACCGTGAGACCTCTTCTGGAATCTCATCATAGTCTTGTTCTTTGGCCCCATACACAGGACATTTAAAGTTGGGAGAGGGTGCATGGTCATTGTATTCGACGGTTTTTTTAATTAATCTGCACATATGATTTATGATTGCTTTTAGAAACTGACACATATAACAAGTAATCATGCAGGTTAAATTTCAGTTATTATTTATTTTGAAGTGTTTTTTTATTATCATTTTCCAAGAAAAAGCAGAAAATAAAGACACAATTTTGGAAACAAAGACAACTTTTATTATTGATTTTAAAAGTCACAGCAAACAAATAAGCCCTACAACATTAATACTTCCACCTTGGGCAGAGTGAAAGCTTTTCAAAAATATTAACAAAAAAATCACTTTGAAACATGTATGCAAGAGGGAACATCAATGGTGATCCAGTTCTGAAACCTAACTTCGTGCGTCACATAATTCGGCATTTCCTGCTCTGCTTCATCTTCCACAATGGCATTAATCCCGGAAACAGTTGGATGAAGATAACCCCCGCTATGGAAGATGTCTTGATACTTGCTTTCAGCAGACTTCGGCTTCATGCTCTTACCTTTTCATTCTTCAAAGAGAACCCCAAGCCGGCTCTGTTCTTGTTTACAGGTGGATCCACAATATGTCCTCATACCTTATTATGACCCTTTCGCACAACTTGTTGCGCATCCTTAAGCGAAACCATGGAATTCTCATTTCCTCTTATGTTGTCAATGGATAAGGATTGGAACTGGGTTCCAACAGCAGCTTCATCCGCCTCCACAATGCTGAAAGAGGACAAATGAGATATCAATAATTCATGTTCCCCATTTATGATTACTACTTTCCCTTCACGTACAAATTTCAGTTTCTGGTGTAAAGTTGAAGTGACAGCCCCTGCCTCATGAATCCACGGTCGTCCCAACAAACAGCTATAAGCGGGAACAATGTCCATGACCTGGAAAGTCATTTGAAACAAATGTGGTCCTATATGAATAGGAAAGTCCACTTCACCAATAACAGATTTCCTTGATCCATCAAACGCTTTCACAATGATTCCACTCGGGCGCATAGGCGTTCCTTGATATTTCAACTTCATAAGAGTGCTCCTCGGTATAACGTTCAAAGCGGATCCATTATCAATCAGCACATTGGATAGTGAATCATTCTTGCAATTCATAGAGATGTGGAGGGCTAGGTTGTGATCCCTTCCTTCATCTGGAAATTCATCATCGCAGAAACTCAAGTTATTACATGACATAATGTTCCCTATTACGCTGCTGAATTGGTCTATTGGCATATTACTCTCCACAAAAGATTGGTCCAATACCCTCATCAAGGATTCTCTGTGAGCAGATGAATTCATCAATAAAGCCAAGATAGATATTTTTGAAGGAGTCTGCAGTAGTTGATCTACAATTCTATAGTCGCTCATCTTGATTATCTTCAAAATATCATCCACTTCTTTCTATAACGTAGCCCCACTAGTCTCACCCGTAGCCTTCTTGGGTTCAATATTCTCAACAATTTTCTTTCCAGCACTAACATTTTCTCGAATTACTGGTGAAAACACACAACCGCTGTGGGTCACTCTACTATTCTCAACATTATTTCCAACATCAGGCATTGGGTGGATGGGAACTTCCACACCATCCTCCAAAATCGTAGCATTATATTTGTAGGGTACTACCTTATCTGACTTGTAGGGGACAGGACCCGGCAAACTAATCACCAATGGAGTAATAGCTGGCTTGCTATGATACTCAACTTTAAAATGAGCAGGTGCACCAAAATAAGGTACAATAACGTTTACCCCTTCTTTAATACAATCAGTCATTATTGAGTCATCTCTAGAAAACAAATCCTCATCTGAGGAGAAATACTCATATGCAGAGGCATACTCACCATCTGACTCTTCTTCAGCCAAACAAACCTCAATCATATCAACTTCATGGTAACCATCCCTTTGACCTATAACCTTTATGGTTCCATTATCCAACAACAACTGAACACCTTTCCTCACAATTGAACATCCTCGGGAGTCCTGGAAGCAAAATCGGCAAGATCCATACTGATGTTCCACCTGACCAACCATGTGGCAGAAAGTAGCATGAAATTGCACAAAGTCCTCATTCATATACTCTACATCAAAAATTCTGAATTCTCCCGGACATCCAAAAACCATATTCACCTCCTCTTCATACTCTTCCCTAGGCCTGATTATGTGGATGAGGCCCTCATCCATCATCTCCTGCAAATCGGCCTTTATCTTGTCGCAACCCTATATGTATATACTTCAAATAGTACAACAGGAATGGTCATGCGTATAGTAGCTAAATTCAGAGGTCTGCATGCATTTTCACCAAATCTCCTCTAACCAGATTAATATCAAAAATCCGGAAGTCACCTGGACAATCGGCCACCATATTCAAAGCATTTACTCCTTCATGCTTGGGTTGAGGATTGTCTTTCACATTAGGGCCCACATCCTTGAAAGATAGTGTGATCGGTGGAAATAGAACTGACTGTTTTTAGCTGGTTTCGCGAAATGTCGCGGTAAGCAAGAGTCGCCACCGTCTTTTATGTTCTCCAACATGGAAAGGACAAAAGCACAGCAAAATTCCTTCTTTGAGAATGTTTCTCGGTTTGGGAGGTAGATTTATAGAAAGGGAAGGTGTTAGCACCCTTTCTATCCATGGTTATCCATGGGCTCTTAGGTACTTGCTCTTATGTTTTCAAAAGTTGTTTGCTTTTCAAGTGTGTGTGGGTTTTGAAAAAGTTTCGTTTGAAAAATTTCTAAGTAACTCTTGTATCTGTCCTCAAGAGTGTAGGAAAAATTTGTTTGAAAACTTTTAGAAAGTGTGAGTGCGAAAAGTTGTTTTGTTTGTTTGAAAGAGCAAGTACCCATGAGAATCTACCTACTCTAAGGAATTAGGCTGTGTAAGAGTCCTTTAGACAGTGCTATCCCATCATTGAGAGGTAGGTAGCACCGTCTTTGGAAGTATTCGGGTCAATTCGATTATCGGGACAATGTGGTCACCAAAGTAATGGTAGCACACCTTAGTGGTAACCCTAATGTCCTAGATCCTTTTATCCGAGGCAACCGTTTCGAGGCAACTGGATCTTTAGACAAAAGGGCGACCTCTAAGACACCCTATACTTGATGACCACGTTCGAGGCAACCAGTGAGGTGTACCCTAGGAGTGGCATGTGCTTGTGTGTTGTTTTTCAGTTAATTGTCTTTGTACATGTTATTTGTGAGCTACAGATTGATTTTATTTTTCATACATTCTTTCATGCATTTTTTAACAGTTAGGAGTGCGGAAAGTAAATTGCAGAAATGTAAATCTAGCTATTACAAGGCGCGGGTCTATACATCGCCAAAAACAAAAACCCGTTTTGGAAAATAAAGTGCGAGAATTTAAATAAGGCGATAAAATCCTAATTAACTATTACATACTCTGTACAGATACATAAATATAATCAAAAGAAATTAAAGCGCGAAAGAAGATTGAATCGGGAACGTCTTAGGGCTTTGACCCTTTTTTTAAGAAAGAATTGAATTTTGTCCCTTTTGCAATTAATTAAAAATTAAAACTAATAACTAATTAATTAATTATTAAAAAAAATGTTTTTGTATTTTTTATGTTTTTAATGAAAATAAAACAAAAGGAATTAAAATTAAAAGTTAGTAAAACCTAATTCTAAATTTATTTTATTTATTATGAAAAAAAAATTAAAGTTGCTCTAATTTTAAAAGACTAAATTAATTAACTATATTTATTTACAAAATAAGTTAATAAATAATAAAAATGTTTTTATTTTTGGTTTTTCTGAATTTTATGGTGAAAAAAGGTTAATTAATTGATTAATTAAATAATACTAATATTAATAATAATAATTAAAGAAAATAAAAAGAAAAGAAAAATAGAAAAAAAGAAATAGAAACCAATGGGGGTGTTGACCCAATGTGGAGGTTTGAAGGAGCAAATTGGCCCAATAATGATCAGGCCTGCTTTGACTTTGGAATTTCCTGCAGCATGGGTTGACCAGGAGCATGGTGCTCCTCATTTTCTGGCTTTTGGATCTGTACACAAGGCCACATGGCGCCTGGGATCTGGACATGCATGGTGGTCCTACTTTTGAGAATCTGCACGTGAACATGTAAAGGAAAGAAAAATAAAGATTTTGGGTGGACCTGGGAATCGAACCCAGGTCCCAAGGGTCTATGCACATTCGTCCAAACCACTAAGCCAAGCCATTTTATTCGTTATGATAACAAACAAAGAATATTATATGAAATAAATGAACAGTATCCTGGAAATAAAAAAACGCGCGCGTTTCATTTGAATGAGCCAACCATGTATCAACACGCCATCATCTTCTTCGCGTTTCCTGTAAAATAGAAGTTAGATAGCGGGGGTTTTAAACCCCCACAAACTGCAAAATGCAAAAATAGCGATTAGCTTTGTGCGTTATATAAAAAGGGCGCGATGGTTGAGATTGGTTCGTCTTGATTCCACGATCTCAGCCATAGGCATTATGAAGCCTAATTTTTCCTGTATGGGAAAGCCCCAATTCAAAAGCTTGAAAACCCTAAGATTCAACCATGGTGGTTTGCGTTTCAGGGGCTCTCAAAGCAATTGAACCATACCATTAGCTTCACCTGAGTGCTATGAACACAAAATGATCCACAAAAGATGTTAACAATGCATGAATAATGGTATGCGTTTCTTGAAAAAAATGGTCAAACCGTGAATTTCTCTTGCGTGTTCCTGGAGTGTTAGCACTTGATTTTTATTCCAATGCGTTTCTGGGACTGTTAGCAAGGTTTTAGAAGCAATAAAAAGTGTTGAATTGGCCTTGAAGGTGGATTTCAGATTTCAACTTTTGCTTGATTTTTTGGATTTTGGTTATGCCGTTTTTGAAATGTTCAGGTCGTGAATGAGGTTGGGAAGGCTTGCATATGTACATGTGAATGAAATTAGGTCACATTATGAGCCAATGATCCATTGCAATTAAGTTTTGAGATTCTTCATAACCACCATTAATGGACTTCCCAAGTTTGTTCAAATTTTGAATTTTATGCATAATTGAGCTTGGCACGAATTTGGTATGTGGAATAGACACATGAAAGCCATTCAAACCTCAAAGATGCCATTCAATTAATTTTTAGATTTTTATTTGAATTATCATGAATTAAAATGAATTAAATCCATACAAATTAAATAAAAATGAAAAAATAAATGTTTGGTCTTGAAATTAATCATGGGACACGTGGGTGGCATGACAAGGCTGAATCAAATGGAAGAAAGTGGGCCCTTTTGTCAAAAACTGAAGTTTCAAGGATAGTTGACTTTTGCCATTTCACAAAAATTTTCCAACTTCTCCAATGCATATCTTGCTCAATTTTGATCATATGAACATGTTCTTGGACATTTTGGAAAGGTATTGAAGTCCTTTAACCAATGCCTTTGGTCCGACGTCATTTGGATTTACCAATCTCAAGTTATGGTCTTTGACTTAAAGTGCATTTTTGTTGACTTTTGAAATTGACCTATAATGTAGAAAATTGATAACTTTTTGTGAGAGCATTTCTTCGACTTGGAATGTGAATATGAGTTGTAGGAAATGTCATCCCCTTCAAAGTGAGCATTAGATGGGATTTTTCTGATGAACCATGAAAAAGTTATGCCTTGGTCAAGTTACAGTTGACTTTTCAGCTGTCCAAAAATGGAAACTTTTGCATCTTGATGATTTTTTAGCCATGCTTGTGGAATCATGATCAAGATTTGATCAAATGATGATTGTGTGCTCAAAATAATATGTTGACCAAAAATTTTGACTTTTGACTGCCAAATGACCATTTTACCCCTACAGTTGATTGTGAAGTAATTAGGGTTTTTGACTGTGCAATTTGATGTTGTGAGTCTTGTAACTTGACATGTGGATGCTTGACAATGTTTATAGGCATGTGGGACTTGATTGAGCCCTTGAAAGCCTCAACTTCCTTGCAAGAACCAAAACCCTAATTTGACTGGCTTAGGAGGGTGTTTGAACTGTGCAACCCTTGAGTAGACTTGAGCAAATTGAGATGATGCTTGTCAAAACTTTGAAGAATATAGGAGGGCAAATTTTGGGGTACAACAGTTGCCCCTGTTCAATCTTCTTAAACCTGAGGATGTAGATTGACTTGTGTGCCTTTCGTGATCCGAGGGTGGAAGATGATTGAACACCAGAGTGCCCAAAAATTTGCACTCACATAGTAGAATATCAGCAATGTGATGTAGGGAATGGGCTTACAGATGCCATTTGGAGAGATGATGGATGGGAGGATGGGCTTATAGATGCCATCTGGAGATGTGACATAAACTTGTAGGGAATGGGCTTATAGATGCCATTTGGAAATGTGATGGATAGTTGTGGAGATGGGCTTATAGATGCCATCGGAAGGTGTCGATCGCGTAAGAGATTCCTTAGCGAGAACTTGGGTACTTGAGAAAGAAAGATAATTTCCTGGCCTGTTACAGGTGTTGATCTTTAAACTCTTCATGTAGATATGCCCTGGCTGGATACAGGTGTCGAATCTACCATCAGTTGCTCACAGATGTGCCCTGGCTAGATACAGGAATCGAATACGGAACTTCAAAAGGTTGCTTACAGATGTGCCCTGGCTGGATACAGGAATCGAATTTCTAAACTCTTCATGCAGACATGCCCTAGATGGATACAGGTGTCAAATCTACAATCAATTACTCACAGATATGTCGTGGCTAGATACATGAATCGATTCTGGAATTGGTCGTCTACAGATATGCCCTGGTTGGATACAGTAGTCGAATCTCTAAACTCTTCATGCAGACATGCCCTGGCTGGATACAGGTATCGAATCTACAATCAGTTACTCACAGATATGCCCTGGCTAGATACAGGAATCGAATCCGGAATTCTTCGTCTACAGATATGCCCTGGCTGGATACAGGTATCGAATCTCTAAACTCTTCATGCAGATATGCCCTGGCTGGATACAGGTATCGAATCTATAATCAATCATTCACAGATATGCCCTGGCTGGATACAGGAATTGAATCTGGAATTGGTCGTCTACAGATATGCCCTGGCTGGATACAGGAGTCAAATCTCTAAACTCTTCATGCAGACATGCCCTGGCTGGATACAGGTATCGAATCTACAATCAGTTACTCACAGATATGCCCTGGCTAGATACAGGAATCGAATCCAGAATTAGTCGTCTACAGATATGCCCTGGCTGGATACAGGTATCGAATCTCTAAACTCTTCATGCAGATATGCCCTGGATGGATACAGGAATCGAATCTACTCACAGATATGCCCTGGCTGGATACAGGAATCGAATCTGGAATTTGTCGTCTACATATATGCCCTGGCTAGATACAGGTATCGAATCTGGAACTGCGACAGTTGATAATAATCATCTTTGGATTGACCTTTTTCCCTAAAAGGCAAGACATCAGTTGTATGCAATGTCATGATGTATGAAATGCATGTTTTTTTAAGATGTTCTCAAAAATAAATGAGATTGTGCGCTTATGATGCGTATATGCATGTGTCATATATGTAAGCAGGATGTATGAAATGTGATATGTTTATGAATGTGTCTAGGAAAATAAATCCTTGACGAATGCCGGGAAGTTGAATCCTGGGCTGATGTTGAAGAGTGAAGTTCTTCATTTCCGCTAGGGATGACGGTTGCAAGAATAAACCGGTAGGAGAAGATGACTCCGTTGGGGAATAAACTTGGCGAAGAGATTACTCTGCGGGGAATTACTCTGGGAAGAGATACTTCGCTGAGGTTTTGATGAGAACTCTGCTGGGGATTCCGTTGATATGTCATGTTGGGGAATTTGAGGAACTCCGCTGGGGATAGGAAGAATTTCGCCGAGGACGATCTTTCCGTGGTAATTAGCTGAGGATAACCCAGTTATACCCTGGTGGGGAATAACTTTTGAATAAAGCTGGGGAGAGCGTATGTACTCTGCAGGAGATAAGCTTCCAGAATCTACTGGGGAGATTGATTCAACTCTCCTGGGGAAATTTTTGGACTGTACTGGAGATGTGGCTCCACTGGGGTGTCTTGTATTCCGCCGGGGAACAATCTTATATTAAGAATGCCGGGGATGCTTGCTTAGGAACATCTGTATACTCTGCTGAGGAATATTGGGATTTTCTGGGGATACCCAATTTCCTTAAGGCTGACAGTAGACTAACTCTGCTTGGGGAGAGCGTTGCTGACTTGCTGGAGATATTGTGCCTTTTCAGGGCTGATGGGAGACCAACTCTGCTCGGGAGAGAGTATTGCTGAAATCTGGTCTTACTCTATGGTGAGTGAAGGTATCTTGGTCATTCTTCAGCCGAACTTACCTTGGTACCTTGGTGGACTGAGCAACTAGATCGCTTGGACAACTCATTATTGCCCCTGTTTCTGATGTCACCTGTAATTAGTCCTTTGTTTCGCATGCAAATATTTATGAGTTAGCAATTAATGTCAAATGCATATATCAAAAATGAACATTGGACGTTCTTTGCAAAACAAAACAGATAAAGGAAAAACAATTGGCAATTTGTATGGAAAATTGAACTTGTATTGATTTTGAATTTTCCTGTAAATAGGCGTTTTATGTACAAGAGGCTGACGTTCTAGTAAGAGAATGCCGCCGAACAACATAGAGTTTATACAATTTTGAAAAGGAAAACAAAATAGCTATGTGAACAATCCCACTGGGTTTCAACTCTGCTATCGCCTTTATGTCTTCAAGCGTCTCATCACTTGGCTGCTTAGTTGAAAATGAAGCTGATTGATTGGTGCCGTCTGAACCTGATAGTTGATACCGGAGTCTGGATGCAAGGTGATCCAATGAGACATAGTATTACGCTTATCCCTAACTTTTTCCTGGACCGCCCTTTCGGGTTTTTAGTCCACCGGGATACCCATTTTTGCCCAAGCCGCCTTTTCAGGTTTTCGACTTGCCGGGTGTACAGATTGTTTTTCATTTCATCCCTTATTTTTGCCCGAACACTTTTGGTTCGCCGGGAAGCCCTTATTTTTGCCTAGGTGTGTCAACCTAGCGGGTCTTTAATTCATGCGTAGTATCTTTTTACTATGTCTGCATTGGCAGGGTGAGGAAGGTCGTCACCGTCCATGGTGGTTAGGATCATAGCTCCTCCTGAGAAGATATGTTTAACCACAAATGGCCCTTCGTACATAGGGGTCCATTTTCCCCTGGGATCACTTTGAGGAAGAATGATGTGCTTGATTACCAGGTCTATGACTTGATACTCTTGTCGTCTGACTTTCTTGTTAAATGCCCTGATCATCCGTTTTTGGTACGTTTGACCATGACAAATAGCGGTGAGTCTCTTTTCGTCAATTAGGTTTAATTGATCAAGTCGAGTCTGGATCCAGTCATCTTCGTTCAAACCTGCATCTTTCATTATCCGGAGAGAGGGTATCTGGACTTCAATAGGCAAGACTGCCTCCATGCCATAGACCAAGGAAAAGGGTGTTGCCCCTGTTGACGTCCTTGCTGAGGTACGGTATCCATGAAGAGCAAACGGTAACATCTTGTGCCAATCTTTATAGGTCACTGTCATCTTCTGCACAATCTTCTTGATATTCTTATTACCTGCTTCTACATCCCCATTCATCTTCGGCCGGTAGGGAGAAGAGTTGTGGTGCTGTATCTTGAATTGCTCGCAGAGCTCAGTGATCATCTTGTTGTTAAGATTGGTACCATTGTCCGTAATGATCCTCTCAGGTACACCGTATCGACAAATCAAGTTGTGCCGAATGAACCGTGCCACGACATTCTTGGTTACCGTAGCGTAGGAAGCTGCTTCAACCTACTTTGTGAAGTAGTCAATCGCTACCAGGATGAAGCGATGCCCGTTGGATGCCGTAGGTCTGATCTCGCCGATCATATCAATGCCCCACATTGCAAAAGGCCAAGGTGCTGTCAAGACATTCAGGGGAACCGGAGGAACGTGCACCTTATCAGCATATATCTGGAATTTATGACACGTCCGAGAATGTTGGTAACAGTCGGCTTCCATTGTGGACCAGAAATATCCTGCCCAAAGGATTTTTACCATGGTATGTCCACTGGAATGTGTTCCGAAGGTGCCTTCATGTAGCTCTGCCATGATCCTTTCTGCTTCAGTCTTATCCATACAACGCAGTAAGGTTGAATCATGGTTTCGCTTGTATAGAATGCCATTGTTGAGGAAGAACTTCACCGCGAACCTTCTCAGAAACTTTTTGTCATTAACAGATGCGCCTTCGGGGTATTATTGAGCTTCCAAGTACCTCTTTACTTCATGATACCAAGGTTTCTCAGTTACCTCTTCAGCCTCAAGATCACAGCAATATGCAGGTTCATCCAATTTCCAGATAATGATCCGGGGAGCCTCGTTGTCCCATTTGACTTTGAACATAGAAGACATCATAGCCAGCGCGTCCGCCAACTGATTCTCCTCTCTTGGGAAGTGTTCAAAAGTTATCTCCGTGAAATGGGGGATCAACGTCAACACACACTCTTTGTAAGGAATAAGATTTGGGTGTTTCGTATCCCACTCGCCTTTTATCTAATTGATCAGGAGAGCGGAATCTCCGAAGACACTCAGAAACTTGATCCTTAAGTCAACTGCAGCTTGAAGACCCATGATGCACGCCTCATACTCTGCCATGTTGTTGGTGCAGTTAAAACATAGCCGGGCAGTAAGTGGAGTATGAGTGCCTGTAGAGGATATGATCACAGCGCCAATGCCTTTACCCAAAGCATTTGAGGCTCCGTCAAAGTGCATAGACCATCGGGATCCTTCCTCAGGTCCTTCATCCGGTCCAGATACTTCACAATCAGTTACTACCATGATATTCTCGTCTGGAAATTCAAAGTTCATAGATTGGTAGTCGTCCACTGCCTGGTGTGCCAAATGGTCTGCCAATACACTTCCCTTGATTGCTTTCTGAGTCGTGTACTGGATGTCATATTCTGTCAAGATCATCTGCCATCTTGCTATTCTTCCGGACAGAGCAGGCTTTTCGAATATGTACTTGATAGGATCCATTTTAGAAATCAATAGAGTAGTGTGAGTCAACATATACTGTCTCAGCCGGCGAGCAGCCCATACCAAAGCGCAGCAAGTTTTCTCGAGCAGTGAGTATCGGGTCTCACAGTCGGTAAACTTTTTGCTAAGGTAATAAATGGCGTGCTCTTTTCGGCCAGACTCGTCATGCTGCCCCAGCACACACCCCATTGAGCTGCCCAGTACTGTCAAGTATAGGATTAGAGGTCTCCCTTCAATCGGTGGCATAAGAATGGGTGGTTCTTGGAGATACTCTTTGATTTTTTCGAAAGCGGCCTGACATTCATCGTTCCAACGTACTACTTGATCTTTCTTCAGTAGCTTGAAGATTGGTTCACAGGTAGCAGTTAGATGCGAGATGAATCGGGCAATGTAATTCAGACGTCCTAGAAAGCCTCTGACTTCTTTCTCTGTCTTCGGAGCTGGCATCTCTTGTATGGCTTTCACCTTGGCAGGGTCCACTTGAATACCTTTGTCGCTCACGATGAAGCCTAGCAATTTTCCAGATATTACCCCAAAGGTGCACTTGTTTGGGTTCAACCCCAGCTTGTACAACTTCAGACGGTCAAACAGCTTCTGTAGATGGTCAAGGTGTTCTTCCTCAGTTTGGGACCTTGCCATCGTATCGTCGACATACACTTCGATCTCATGATGGATCATATCATGAAACAGAGCAACCATGGCACGTTGGTAGGTTGCCCCAGCATTTTTCAACCCAAAAGGCATGACCTTGTAGCAAAAGGTGCCCCACTGAGTAACAAAAGTGGTCTTCTCCATGTCTTCAGGAGCCATCTTGATTTGATTATAACCGGAGAAACCGTCCATGAAAGAGAATACTTTATGCTGAGCAGTATTGTCAACCAGAATGTCGATGTGTGGCAGAGCGAAATCATCCTTGGGGCTCGCCCTGTTCAAATCCCTGTAATCAACACACATTCGGACCTTACCATCTTTCTTCGGTACCGAAACCACATTGGCGACCCACTGAGGGTAAGAAGTCACTGCTAGAAAATCGGCGTCAAATTGTTTCATAACCTCAGCTTTGATTTTCTCGGATATCTCTGGACGCATACGGCGGACCTTCTGTTTTACCGGAGGGTTGTCTTCCTTGGTAGGCAGGTGATGAACCACAATGTCGGTATCCAACCCAGGCATGTCTTCGTAAGACCAGGCAAAGATTTCCACATAATCATGCAACATCTGAATCAACCATCGTTTCACACTGAGCTCTAGATTGGCACCAATCTTGACTTCCTTTATGTCTGTCTCAGTACCCAGATTTACCGTTTCCACTGGCTCTTCATGTGGCTGAATGGCCCTCTCTTCCTGGAGTAACAGTCTTGCAAGTTCACCAGGCACTTCACAATCATCTTCACCTTCATCTTCGGCTAAGTTGATCGGATTTTCGAAGTCATAACTGGCAGGGGCAGAGTCGTTACCAGTGAGATCCATAGTGGATTGGAACCTGTATGAGTGAGTGTGTGTAAATATAGCTGTTTTGCAATATATAAAGAAAGAAAGGGAGCGCAAGATTTGAAATGTAAAAACGTCCAATGCTTTTATTCATGATATATGAAAGTGAAAAATAACAAGCCCTCACAAATGAAATACGGTGCCCCGGGTAGGACACCGGGCCATAAAGTTTCAAATTATTGTTTGTTACAAATTCAAAACAAAGGAGTTTATTACTGAGTGACAAAAGTAATAGGTATGAAATCTTTCACCGTCCAGTTGCTTGGTCCACCATTGGTTGTCGGGTAGATCCAGCTGTTGAACTCAGATTCTTCCGCTTCGTCCTCAATAGCATTTACTCCCGGGTTAGTGATGAATACAGGAGGTCTTCCAATCCTTGCCTTACGCACAGCCTTCTGAGCTTCTGCAGTGAAACCCAAACCAAACTTGTCAGTCTTTGGAGTGAAATCAGGAAGTCGGCCCCAGTTTGCACACTCACCCTTCTCAACCACAGCCCGGGCATCCTTCAAGGAAGCCATCTTCAAAGGAGAACCCTCTTCAATCACAGTCTCTACTGCTGCCAATGTCTGAGGCACCTCTTCAAAGTGTTGAAAGGGGGTCTCAATGAACTCCCCATCCATTTCTATGTACCGGAACGAGTTAAGGTGGCTGACCATATATTCCTCCTCCCCCTGCACTGTAACAATCTTCTCTCTGACCGGGTACTTAAGCTTCTGATGTAATGTGGAGGTCACAGCTCCAGCCTTATGGATCCAAGGACGACCCAGCAAACAAGAATAGGATGGACGAATGTCCATCACATAGAAAGTTGAATCAAAAACTTGAGAACCAACCATGATTGGAATGTCAACTTCCCCATGTACCATCCTTTTCGACCCGTCAAAGGCCCGGACAATAATGTTACTAGGCTTGAGCTCTAAACCCTCACAATCCAACCTGTCTAGGGCCTTCTTGGGTAACACGTTCAACGAAGAACCGGTGTCTACCATCACATGGGCAAGAGTAGTGCCCCTGCATTCAATGGAGACATGCAGGGCGTCGTTATGGTTTTTTCCCTTGGCAGTCAGATCAGCGTCAGAGAAACCTAACCCATTATCAGCAGTCAAGTTGGCCACACAATCGGTAAATTGATCAGCAGACGTCTCTTGTGGTACGTGGGCCGTCTTTAGGAAGGAAATCAGGGCCTTGGCATGGGCCTCTGAACACAACAATAGTGATAGCATGGAAATCTTAGATGGGGTGTGCCCCAGCTGCTCAACAACGTTGAAATCACTCTTCCTGATAATTTTGAGAATCTCTTCCATCTCTTGCTTGGAAGCTTCAACATTGGTCTTCGGTGCCTCCGTCCGGGCAGGCACATCAGTAGCAATCCCTTTGCCCCGAGCGTCAGATGACTCGGCAGCAGGGGTAGAAACTTGATCAGGAGGGGAAACAGGTACACTGGCAGGTGTGATAACAAGAGGTCTCTGAATAGTTGGTGGCGCAATATCCGGTGAGAACAGCCTACCACTTCGAGTAACCTTGGCAGGCCCGGTAATGTTACTGACGCCGGTACTAGTATCAAACTCTTGTTTTACTCCCAGAACATAAACATCTGCCCCATAGTGCCACGGGACAGCTTTGTCAGATTTATAGGGGAGGGGCCCCGGAACAGTGATGATGATAGGAGCAATCTTGTGAACAGGCATAATTTTGACAGGCTTCTTTGAGGGAGCCTTAGGAGGGTTGTTGAAAATAGTGACAATAGAAACTTCTTCGGTACGGACAGCAGTAACAGCAATCTTCTTGAACAAGATCTCTTTGCTATCCATCAGGTTTTGGACGCCTGACTTCAGCAAAGGACAACCAGCAAGTGAAACAGCACATAGATGGCAACCTTTACTACATCCTAGAAATAAACCGGCTAGCAACAGGTTCCTCTTGACGGTCAACAACGGAGTAGCAATATCATCCACAGAAGCTACATACAGATCCTCTTCCACAGCATTCACTCCATGCTGGGGCATGGGAGCAATCACAACATTGGGCCTTTAGGGCGCCTCGAACTGTATTTCCTTAGCATCAATAAGGTCCTGAACCTTATTCCTTAGAGCCCAACAATCATCAGTAGAATGCCCCGGGCTATCAGAGTGATAAGCGTAACAGGCGTTGGGGTTGTACTTCGGAGAGGTTGTGTTTACGACCTTCGGAGCTTCCTTGACAGTTACCAGATTGGTTGACAGCAGTTGCGGTAGAATCTGAGACAGGGTCATGCTGAGCCGAGTATACTGTCTTCTGGGCCTCTCAACTCTTGGCTGGTTGTATTGCTGAGTAGCAGCAGCAGGCTTAGAAATAACCACCGCGTTGACAGCTTGGCGGCGTTCCGGTTTGTTCTGTCTTCCGGGACCATAAACAACACTAGCTTCCTTCTTGAAGGGCTTCTTTTCAATACTCGAGGAGGCACCTTTCTGTATCTTCCCTGATTTGATACCAGCTTCGATCCTCTCACCAGTCAGGATCAGGTCTGTAAACCCAGCAGAGGAATTACCAATCAAGTGATTAAAGAATGGACCAGACAGGGTCCCCAAGAACATGTCCACGAGTTCACGGTCAGTCAACGGTGGCTGCACCCTGCCAGCCAGGTCTCTCCACTTCTGCACGTACTCCTTAAAACCTTCACCCGTTCCTAGTGACATACCCTGGAGTTGGGTACGCGTAGGAGCGAGGTCGGAATTGTACTGATACTGCTTATAAAAAGCAGTAGCCAAGTCCTCCCAGTTACGAATATTGGTTCCATCCAGCTGATAGAACCATTCGAGTTGAGTCCCTGAAAGACTCTCCTGGAAGAAATGGATCCATAAGTTCTTGTCTGCAGTGTAAGGCTGGATCTTCCTTACGTAAGAGCGGAGGTGCAGTTTAGGACAGAAAGCCCCGTCATACTTCACAAAGGCATGCGCCTTGAACTTGTGAGGGATCACCACCCCAGAAGATAACCCTAAGTCTCCAAAATCCAACCCAAGCACACGTTGAATCTCCATAGCATTTAACCGGTCCTCCAGCTGTTTGTACCTTTCCTCAGCAGGAGGGTACTGTTCATCATTGAAGTCTGTCTCGCTGTCGTAGACCACAGGAGTAGGAACCTCTCTCCCTTGGTGACTGCCTTCCCCAACAGGTGGAGTAGTCAGCTCAGCTTCATTCTACAGCGTATTCCCGAGTCTGCGTCCGGTGTTGAACAGCACAGTCCTCTTCTTCTTCTTCTTCAGGAGCAAAGCCTTCAACTCCTGTTGTCCTTGGGCTAAGCTCATGACCAGATCTTGAAACTGGGCGTTCTGGGCCTGGAGGGCCTTGATAGCTTGCTTGGTAGTAGGTTCAGGATTCATGATGACTGAGTGAGTGCTGAAATAAATAGCGAAGAAGATTAAGCAACCTGTAGAAAAGAGTACCTGTTATGCACATGATGCATGATATGCTATTTATGCAATGCATTCAAGGGTTCGAAAGTTCAAATTCGTTGTAGACAAAAAAGGAACACACATTGTATTAGAAAATAATCTGTTCAGTACATCAGGGCCTCATGGGCAAAACATTACAAAACTTAATCCCAAAAGACACTGCGCATCCTCTTTGGAGCAATGTAGGTGTTGAGGGTCTTTTCCTCATGGAGTAGACGGGTGAGCTCCAAGACCTTCTTCTCACTGGCATGTAGACTGGTTTCAAGAGAATTTCGTTCTTCCTTGAGTTGGACCCAGCTCTTTTGCATTTCTTCCCAAGATGTTGGCATGTCAGGATGTTGAATGGTGTAGGGCACCTCTCCTTCCAAAACTGGCTCTTTGATCACAGGGAGAACATGAGGATATGGCATCACCAGCTTCTGGGAGCGGGCTCGTACCCACTTGAGATAAGGCTCCAGGGGGATAGAGTTCTTGTACCCTAGTGTCTTGCTATCTACCCTGTTGGGCATCCTCCAAGCTTTTATAAATCTCTGGCGAAGTCCTTGTGCATCGTTGTCGAAGTCAAAAACTACGTAAGGAATCAACATGTCATGAGGGCCATCCCTCCGAGCATATCCAAACTGTCTCAAAGCCAGACAGGGGTTGTAAGTAATACCTCCTCTGATTCCAAGTAAAGGAACATTAGGATACTCTCCGCAACAATCAATGATAGTGACATTTTACCTGGACCGAGAACACCAATGTATATCAGCATGTGTAAGAGTCATCAATCGTTGTGACCATCTCAAACCCCGCTCGTTCTTCAAAACTGATTGTGGAAGGTGCGAAATAAACCACCTTTCCAGGAGAGGAGTGAAACACATGAGGACACCTCTTTTTCTCATGGTTCGAGTGTAACATGAGTGAAGGATGTCCCCAAGCAATGTAGGTATAGGATTCCTGGACATGAAGATCTTGACAGCATTGATATCTATAAGCTGATCTGGATTCGGGAACAACACCAACCCATAGACAAGGAGTGCCACAACTTCTTCAAAGGCTTGTAGGTCAAGGGAATTCCAACATTCTTGGGCCTTCTCAAACAAGAACTTTGCCAAGAATCCTTTGATACCACTTCTGGTTTCCCAATGTCCCTTGATGTCAGATGGTTGTAGGCATAATGCTTTAGCAACCTCTTCAAGTTTTGGTTCCCTTTCCGTACCGTTGTAGGGTAGTTGACTAAGGATAGGAATCTTCAGAAGTTGAGAAAATTCTTCCAAAGTAGGCACCAATTGGTAATCCGGGAAAGTAAAACAGTGGTGCAAAGGGTCAAAGAACTGGAACAGCACTTTCACCATATCCTCTTCAATGTTGGTATTGACCAAGCTGATGAGTCTACCATGCCTTTCACTGAAGGAAGATTTCTCGGGAATTCTGGATGTAAGCTCTTTAAGCTGAGGAGAGATCCTTACAAGGTTGACTTGAATTGTCTTTCTGCGGATAGTTTCCATGTCCTACAAAACAAGAACAAAGATGAAGATTTGAACCCTTGAAGTGGTTAGTAAATGCATATGATGTTGTATGATGCTATGATGTTATGATAAGGACAGACCACAAGTATACACAAAGGCAAACATGATAAGGCACACAAGTCACACCAGACAGCCCTTAGAGTTTAGGCCAGCATGAAGTTTGGGGTACTACCCTCTTGAAGTTGGTGGGCTCAAAACCTGTCCTATCAAAAGTAACCGGGTTCTAAGGAGCTCAATATCATTGGGTTGTTTTCTGTGTTCATTGTTTTGATTTAGCCACTGAACTGGCGATCAAAATATTCCAAGAAAGCAACCCTCAATGAGTGTAGTATCGAGTATCAACCAACTTCGGACTGCACCAAAGTCAGTCATCTCACTACCCCTAAAGAGGCCAGGATGGTCAAGTAAGGTTCCTAAGGTCAGTTGATGCTTCACGACACCACGCGGCGGCCCCGTACTCTCCTTGACTTGACTCAAGGGTTACCGGTACTCACCAAAGTGCCACATCAACGTAGCAAACTGCTTCAACTGTGTCGGTATACCCCGCACAGTTCCCTCACAGTTTGTTGCTACTTTCTAAAAGGTATCCCCCAGATCCGGGTTAGGATCTCTGAAACTCCCAAGGTAGGCCCACAATTTTAAAGCAAACAAAACAAGCAATTGAAAACAAGAGTGGTCTAATCCTAAGGTACACCTCACTTTAGTGTCCCCAGCAGAGTCGCCAGTTCTGTGATCGGTGGAAATAGAACTGACTGTTTTTAGCTGGTTTCGCGAAATGTCGCGGTAAGCAAGAGTCGCCACCGTCTTTTATGTTCTCCAACATGGAAAGGACAAAAGCACAGCAAAATTCCTTCTTTGAGAATGTTTCTCGGTTTGGGAGGTAGATTTATAGAAAGGGAAGGTGTTAGCACCCTTTCTATCCATGGTTATCCATGGGCTCTTAGGTACTTGCTCTTATGTTTTCAAAAATTGTTTGCTTTTCAAGTGTGTGTGGGTTTTGAAAAAGTTTCGTTTGAAAAATTTCTAAGTAACTCTTGTATCTGTCCTCAAGAGTGTAGGAAAAATTTGTTTGAAAACTTTTAGAAAGTGTGAGTGCGAAAAGTTGTTTTGTTTGTTTGAAAGAGCAAGTACCCATGAGAATCTACCTACTCTAAGGAATTAGGCTGTGTAAGAGTCCTTTAAACAGTGCTATCCCATCATTGAGAGGTAGGTAGCACCGTCGTTGGAAGTATTCGGGTCAATTCGATTATCGGGACAATGTGGTCACCAAAGCAATGGTAGCACACCTTAGTGGTAACCCTAATGTCCTAGATCCTTTTATCCGAGGCAACCGTTTCGAGGCAACTGGATCTTTAGACAAAAGGGCGACCTCTAAGACACCCTATACTTGATGACCACGTTCGAGGCAACCAGTGAGGTGTACCCTAGGAGTGGCATGTGCTTGTGTGTTGTTTTTCAGTTAATTGTCTTTGTACATGTTATTTGTGAGCTACGGATTGATTTTATTTTTCATACATTCTTTCATGCATTTTTTAACAGTTAGGAGTGCGGAAAGTAAATTGCAGAAATGTAAATCTAGCTATTACAAGGCGCGGGTCTATACATCGCCAAAAACAAAAACCCGTTTTGGAAAATAAAGTGCGAGAATTTAAATAAGGCGATAAAATCCTAATTAACTATTACATACTCTGTACAGATACATAAATATAATCAAAAGAAATTAAAGCGCGAAAGAAGATTGAATCGGGAACGTCTTAGGGCTTTGACCCTTTTTTTAAGAAAGAATTGAATTTTGTCCCTTTTGCAATTAATTAAAAATTAAAACTAATAACTAATTAATTAATTATTAAAAAAAATGTTTTTGTATTTTTTATGTTTTTAATGAAAATAAAACAAAAGGAATTAAAATTAAAATTTAGTAAAACCTAATTCTAAATTTATTTTATTTATTATGAAAAAAAAAATTAAAGTTGCTCTAATTTTAAAAGACTAAATTAATTAACTATATTTATTTACAAAATAAGTTAATAAATAATAAAAATGTTTTTATTTTTGGTTTTTCTGAATTTTATGGTGAAAAAAGGTTAATTAATTGATTAATTAAATAATACTAATATTAATAATAATAATTAAAGAAAATAAAAAGAAAAGAAAAATAGAAAAAAAGAAATAGAAACCAATGGGGGTATTGACCCAATGTGGAGGTTTGAAGGAGCAAATTGGCCCAATAATGATCAGGCCTGCTTTGACTTTGGAATTGCCTGCAGCATGGGTTGACCAGGAGCATGGTGCTCCTCATTTTCTGGCTTTTGGATCTGTACACAAGGCCACATGGCGCCTGGGATCTGGACATGCATGGTGGTCCTACTTTTGAGAATCTGCACGTGAACATGTAAAGGAAAGAAAAATAAAGATTTTGGGTGGACCTGGGAATCGAACCCAGGTCCCAAGGGTCTATGCACATTCGTCCAAACCACTAAGCCAAGCCATTCTATTCGTTATGATAACAAACAAAGAATATTATATGAAATAAATGAACAGTATTCTGGAAATAAAAAAACGCGCGCGTTTCATTTGAATGAGCCAACCATGTATCAACACGCCATCATCTTCTTCGCGTTTCCTGTAAAATAGAAGTTAGATAGCGGGGGTTTTAAACCCCCACAAACTGCAAAATGCAAAAATAGCGATTAGCTTTGTGCGTTATATAAAAAGGGCGCGATGGTTGGGATTGGTTCGTCTTGATTCCACGATCTCAGCCATAGGCATTATGAAGCCTAATTTTTCCTGTATGGGAAAGCCCCAATTCAAAAGCTTGAAAACCCTAAGATTCAACCATGGTGGTTTGCGTTTCAGGGGCTCTCAAAGCAATTGAACCATACCATTAGCTTCACTGAGTGCTATGAACACAAAATGATCCACAAAAGATGTTAACAATGCATGAATAATGGTATGCGTTTCTTGAAAAAAATGGTCAAACCGTGAATTGCTCTTGCGTGTTCCTGGAGTGTTAGCACTTGATTTTTATTCCAATGCGTTTCTGGGACTGTTAGCAAGGTTTTAGAAGCAATAAAAAGTGTTTAATTGGCCTTGAAGGTGGATTTCAGATTTCAACTTTTGCTTGATTTTTTGGATTTTGGTTATGCCGTTTTTGAAATGTTCAGGTCGTGAATGAGGTTGGGAAGGCTTGCATATGTACATGTGAATGAAATTAGGTCACATTATGAGCCAATGATCCATTGCAATTAAGTTTTGAGATTCTTCATAACCACCATTAAAGGACTTCCCAAGTTTGTTCAAATTTTGAATTTTATGCATAATTGAGCTTGGCACGAATTTGGTATGTGGAATAGACACATGAAAGCCATTCAAACCTCAAAGATGCCATTCAATTAATTTTTAGATTTTTATTTGAATTATTATGAATTAAAATGAATTAAATCCATAAAAATTAAATAAAAATGAAAAAATAAATGTTTGGTCTTGAAATTAATCATGGGACACGTGGGTGGCATGACAAGGCTGAATCAAGTGGGCCCTTTTGTCAAAAACTGAAGTTTCAAGGATAGTTGACTTTTGCCATTTCACAAAAATTTTCCAACTTCTCCAATGCATATCTTGCTCAATTTTGATCATATGAACATGTTCTTGGACATTTTGGAAAGGTATTGAAGTCCTTTAACCAATGCCTTTGGTCCGATGTCATTTGGACTTACCAATCTCAAGTTATGGTCTTTGACTTAAAGTGCATTTTTGTTGACTTTTGAAATTGACCTATAATGTAGAAAATTGATAACTTTTTGTGAGAGCATTTCTTCGACTTGGAATGTGAATATGAGTTGTAGGAAATGTCATCCCCTTCAAAGTGAGCATTAGATGGGATTTTTCTGATGAACCATGAAAAAGTTATGCCTTGGTCAAGTTACAGTTGACTTTTCAGCTGTCCAAAAATGGAAACTTTTGCATTTTGATGATTTTTTAGCCATGCTTGTGGAATCATGATCAAGATTTGATCAAATGATGATTGTGTGCTCAAAATAATATGTTGACCAAAATTTTTGACTTTTGACTGCCAAATGACCATTTTACCCCTATAGTTGATTGTGAAGCAATTAGGGTTTTTGACTGTGCAATTTGATGTTGTGAGTCTTGTAACTTGACATGTGGATGCTTGACAATGTTTATAGGCATGTGGGACTTGATTGAGCCCTTGAAAGCCTCAACTTCCTTGCAAGAACCAAAACCCTAATTTGACTGGCTTAGGAGGGTGTTTGAACTGTGCAACCCTTGAGTAGACTTGAGCAAATTGAGATGATGCTTGTCAAAACTTTGAAGAATATGGGAGGGCAAATTTTGGGGTACAACAGTTGCCCCTGTTCAATCTTCTTAGACCTGAGGATGTAGATTGGCTTGTGTGCCTTTCGTGATCCGAGGGTGGAAGATGATTGAACACCAGAGTGCCCAGAAATTTGCACTCACATAGTAGAATATCAGCAATGTGATGTAGGGAATGGGCTTACAGATGCCATTTGGAGAGATGATGGATGGGAGGATGGGCTTATAGATGCCATCTGGAGATGTGACATAAACTTGTAGGGAATGGGCTTATAGATGCCATTTGGAAATGTGATGGATAGTTGTGGAGATGGGCTTATAGATGCCATCGGAAGGTGTCGATCGCGTAAGAGATTCCTTAGCGAGAACTTGGGTACTTGAGAAAGAAAGATAATTTCCTGGCCTGTTACAGGTGTTGATCTTTAAACTCTTCAAGTAGATATGCCCTGGCTGGATACAGGTGTCGAATCTACCATCAGTTGCTCACAGATGTGCCCTGGCTAGATACAGGAATCGAATACGGAACTTCAAAAGGTTGCTTACAGACGTGCCCTGGCTGGATACAGGAATCGAATCTCTAAACTCTTCATGCAGACATGCCCTAGATGGATACAGGTGTCAAATCTATAATCAATTACTCACAGATATGTCGTGGCTAGATACAGGAATCGATTCTGGAATTGGTCGTCTACAGATATGCCCTGGCTGGATACAGGAGTCGAATCTCTAAACTCTTCATGCAGACATGCCCTGGCTGGATACAGGTATCGAATCTACAATCAGTTACTCACAGATATGCCCTGGCTAGATACAGGAATCGAATCCGGAATTCTTCGTCTACAGATATGCCCTGGCTGGATACAGGTATCGAATCTCTAAACTCTTCATGCAGATATGCCCTGGCTGGATACAGGTATCGAATCTATAATCAATCATTCACAGATATGCCCTGGCTGGATACAGGAATTGAATCTGGAATTGGTCGTCTACAGATATGCCCTGGCTGGATACAGGAGTCAAATCTCTAAACTCTTTATGCAGACATGCCCTGGCTGGATACAGGTATCGAATATACAATCAGTTACTCACAGATATGCCCTGGCTAGATACAGGAATCGAATCCGGAATTAGTCGTCTACAGATATGCCCTGGCTAGATACAGGTATCAAATCTCTAAACTCTTCATGCAGATATGCCCTGGATGGATACAGGAATCGAATCTACTCACAGATATGCCCTGGCTGGATACAGGAATCGAATCTGGAATTTGTCGTCTACATATATGCCCTGGCTAGATACAGGTATCGAATCTGGAACTGCGACAGTTGATAATAATCATCTTTGGATTGACCTTTTTCCTGAAAAGGCAAGACATCAGTTGTATGCAATGTCATGATGTATGAAATGCATGTTTTTTTAAGATGTTCTCAAAAATAAATGAGATTGTGCGCTTATGATGCGTATATGCATGCGTCATATATGTAAGCAGGATGTATGAAATGTGATATGTTTATGAATGTGTCTAGGAAAATAAATCCTTGACGAATGCCGGGAAGTTGAATCCTGGGCTGATGTTGAAGAGTGAAGTTCTTCATTTCCGCTGGGGATGACGGTTGCAAGAATAAACCGGTAGGAGAAGATGACTCCGTTGGGGAATAAACTTGGCGAAGAGATTACTCTGCAGGGAATTACTCTGTGGGAAGAGATACTTCGCTGAGGTTTTGATGAGAACTCCGCTGGGGATTCCGTTGATATGTCATGTTGGGGAATTTGATGAACTCCGCTGGGGATAGGAAGAATTTCGCCGAGGACGATCTTTCCGTGGTAATTAGCTGAGGATAACCCAGTTATACCCTGGTGGGGAATAACTTTTGAATAAAGCTGGGGAGAGCGTATGTACTCTGCAGGAGATAAGCTTCCAGAATCTACTGGGGAGATTGATTCAACTCTCCTGGGGAAATTTTTGGACTGTATTGGAGATGTGGCTCCATTGGGGTGTCTTGTATTCCGCCGGGGAACAATCTTATATTAAGAATGCCGGGGATGCTTGCTTAGGAACATCTATATACTCTGCTGAGGAATATTGGGATTTTCTGGGGATACCCAATTTCCTTAAGGCTGACAGTAGACTAACTCTGCTTGGGGAGAGCGTTGCTGACTTGCTGGAGATATTGTGCCTTTTCAGGGCTGATGGGATACCAACTCTGCTCGGGAGAGAGTATTGCTGAAATCTGGTCTTACTCTATGGTGAGTGAAGGTATCTTGGTCATTCTTCAGCCGAACTTACCTTCGTACCTTGGTGGACTGAGCAACTAGATCGCTTGGACAACTCATTATTGCCCCTGTTTCTGATGTCACCTGTAATTAGTCCTTTGTTTCGCATGCAAATATTTATGAGTTAGAAATTAATGTCAAATGCATATATCAAAAATGAACATTGGACGTTCTTTGCAAAACAAAACAGATAAAGGAAAAACAATTGGCAATTTGTATAGAAAATTGAACTTGTATTGATTTTGAATTTGCCTGTAAATAGGCATTTTATGTACAAGAGGCTGACGTTCTAGTAAGAGAATGCCGCCGAACAACATAGAGTTTATACAATTTTGAAAAGGAAAACAAAATAGCTATGTGAACAATCCCACTGGGTTTCAACTCTGCTATCGCCTTTATGTCTTCAAGCGTCTCATCACTTGGCTGCTTAGTTGAAAATGAAGCTGATTGATTGGTGCCGTCTGAACCTGATAGTTGATACCGGAGTCTGGATGCAAGGTGATCCAATGAGACATAGTATTACGCTTATCCCTAACTTTTTCCTGGATCGCCCTTTCGGGTTTTTAGTCCACCGGGATACCCATTTTTGCCCAAGCCGCCTTTTCAGGTTTTCGACTTGCCGGGTGTACAGATTTTTTTTCATTTCATCCCTTATTTTTGCCCGAACACTTTTGGTTCGCCAGGAAGCCCTTATTTTTGCCTAGGTGTGTCAACCTAGCGGGTCTTTAATTCATGCGTAGTATCTTTTTACTATGTCTGCATTGGCAGGGTGAGGAAGGTCGTCACCGTCCATGGTGGTTAGGATCATAGCTCCTCCTGAGAAGATATGTTTAACCACAAATGGCCCTTCGTACGTAGGGGTCCATTTTCCCCTGGGATCACTTTGAGGAAGAATGATGTGCTTGATTACCAGGTCTCTGACTTGATACTCTTGTCGTCTGACTTTCTTGTTAAATGCCCTGATCATCCGTTTTTGGTACGTTTGACCATGACAAATAGCGGTGTGTCTCTTTTCGTCAATTAGGTTTAATTGATCAAGTCGAGTCTGGATCCAGTCATCTTCGTTCAAACCTGCATCTTTCATTATCCGGAGAGAGGGTATCTGGACTTCAATAGGCAAGACTGCCTCCATGCCATAGACCAAGGAAAAGGGTGTTGCCCCTGTTGACGTCCTTGCTAAGGTACGGTATCCATGAAGAGCAAACGGTAACATCTCGTGCCAATCTTTATAGGTCACTGTCATCTTCTGCACAATCTTCTTGATATTCTTATTAGCTGCTTCTACATCCCCATTCATCTTTGGCCGGTAGGGAGAAGAGTTGTGGTGCTGTATCTTGAATTGCTCGCAGAGCTCAGTGATCATCTTGTTGTTCAGATTGGTACCATTGTCCGTAATGATCCTCTCAGGTACACCGTATCGACAGATCAAGTTGTGCCGAATGAACCGTGCCACTACATTCTTGGTTACCGTAGCGTAGGAAGCTGCTTCAACCTACTTTGTGAAGTAATCAATCGCTACCAGGATGAAGCGATGCCCGTTGGATGCCGTAGGTCTGATCTCGCCGATCATATCAATGCCCCACATTGCAAAAGGCCAAGGTGCTGTCAAGACATTCAGGGGAACCGGAGGAACGTGCACCTTATCAGCATATATCTGGAATTTATGACACGTCCGAGAATGTTGGTAACAGTCGGCTTCCATTGTGGACCAGAAATATCCTGCCCGAAGGATTTTCTTCACCATGGTATGTCCACTGGAATGTGTTCCGAAGGTGCCTTCATGTAGCTCTGCCATGATCCTTTCTGCTTCAGTCTTATCCACACAACGCAGTAAGGTTGAATCATGGTTTCGCTTGTATAGAATGCCATTGCTGAGGAAGAACTTCACCGCAAACCTTCTCAGAAACTTTTTGTCATTAACAGATGCGCCTTCGGGGTATTCTTGAGCTTCCAAGTACCTCTTTACTTCATGATACCAAGGTTTCTCAGTTACCTCTTCAGCCTCAAGATCACAGCAATATGCAGGTTCATCCAATTTCCAGATAATGATCCGGGGAGCCTCGTTGTCCCATTTGACTTTGAACATAGAAGACATCATAGCCAGCGCGTCCGCCAACTGATTCTCCTCTCTTGGGAAGTGTTCAAAAGTTATCTCCGTGAAATGGGGGATCAACGTCAACACACACTCTTTGTAAGGAATAAGATTTGGGTGTTTCGTATCCCACTCGCCTTTTATCTAATTGATCATGAGAGCGGAATCTTCGAAGACACTCAGGAACTTGATCCTTAAGTCAACTGCAGCTTGAAGACCCATGATGCACGCCTCATACTCTGCCATGTTGTTGGTGCAGTTAAAACATAGCCGGGCAGTAAGTGGAGTATGAGTGCCTGTAGAGGATATGATCACAGCGCCAATGCCTTTACCCAAAGCATTTGAGGCTCCGTCAAAGTGCAAAGACCATCGGGATCCTTCCTCAGGTCCTTCATCCGGTCCAGGTACTTCACAATCAGTTACTACCATGATATTCTCGTCTGGAAATTCAAAGTTCATAGATTGGTAGTCGTCCACTGCCTGGTGTGCCAAATGGTCTGCCAATACACTTCCCTTGATTGCTTTCTGAGTCGTGTACTGGATGTCATATTCTGTCAAGATCATCTGCCATCTTTCTATTCTTCCGGACAGAGCAGGCTTTTCGAATATGTACTTGATAGGATCCATTTTAGAAATCAATAGAGTAGTGTGAGTCAACATATACTGTCTCAGCCGGCGAGCAGCCCATACCAAAGCGCAGCAAGTTTTCTCGAGCAGTGAGTATCGGGTCTCACAGTCGGTAAACTTTTTGCTAAGGTAATAAATGGCGTGCTCTTTTCGGCCAGACTCGTCATGCTGCCCCAACACACACCCCATTGAGCTGCCCAGTACTGTCAAGTATAGGATTAGAGGTCTCCCTTTAACCGGTGGCATAAGAATGGGTGGTTCTTGGAGATACTCTTTGATTTTTTCGAAAGCGGCCTGACATTCATCGTTCCAACGTACTACTTGATCTTTCTTCAGTAGCTTGAAGATTGGTTCACAGGTAGCAGTTAGATGCGAGATGAATCGGGCAATGTAATTCAGACGTCCTAGAAAGCCTCTGACTTCTTTCTCTGTCTTCGGAGCTGGCATCTCTTGTATGGCTTTCACCTTGGCAGGGTCCACTTGAATACCTTTGTCGCTCACGATGAAGCCTAACAATTTTCCAGATCTTACCCCAAAGGTGCACTTGTTTGGGTTCAACCTCAGCTTGTACAACTTCAGACGGTCAAACAGCTTCTGTAGATGGTCAAGGTGTTCTTCCTCAGTTTGGGACCTTGCCATCGTATCGTCGACATACACTTCGATCTCATGATGGATCATATCATGAAATAGAGCAACCATGGCACGTTGGTAGGTTGCCCCAGCATTTTTCAACCCAAAAGGCATGACCTTGTAGCAAAAGGTGCCCCACTGAGTAACAAAAGTGGTCTTCTCCATGTCTTCAGGAGCCATCTTGATTTGATTATAACCGGAGAAACCGTCCATGAAAGAGAATACTTTATGCTGAGGAGTATTGTCAACCAGAATGTCGATGTGTGGCAGAGCGAAATCATCCTTGGGGCTCGCCCTGTTCAAATCCCTGTAATCAACACACATTCGGACCTTACCATATTTCTTCGGTACCGAAACCACATTGGCGACCCACTGAGGGTAAGAAGTCACTGCTAGAAAATCGGCGTCAAATTTTCATAACCTCAGCTTTGATTTTCTCGGACATCTCTGGACGCATACGGCGGACCTTCTGTTTTACCGGAGGGTTGTCTTCCTTGGTAGGAAGGTGATGAACCACAATGTCGGTATCCAACCCAGGCATGTCTTCGTAAGACCAGGCAAAGATTTCCACATAATCATGCAACATCTGAATCAACCATCGTTTCACACTGAGCTCTAGATTGGCACCAATCTTGACTTCCTTTATGTCTGTCTCAGTACCCAGATTTACCGTTTCCACTGGCTCTTCATGTGGCTGAATGGCCCTCTCTTCCTGGAGTAACAGTCTTGCAAGTTCACCAGGCACTTCACAATCATCTTCACCTTCATCTTCGGCTAAGTTGATCGGATTTTCGAAGTCATAACTGGCAGGGGCAGAGTCGTTACCAGTGAGATCCATAGTGGATTGGAACCTGTATGAGTGAGTGTGTGTAAATATAGCTGTTTTGCAATATATAAAGAAAGAAAGGGAGCGCAAGATTTGAAATGTAAAAACGTCCAATGCTTTTATTCATGATATATGAAAGTGACAAATAACAAGCCCTCACAAATGAAATACGGTGCCCCGGGTAGGACACCGGGCCATAAAGTTTCAAATTATTGTTTGTTACAAATTCAAAACAAAGGAGTTTATTACTGAGTGACAAAAGTAATAGGTATGAAATCTTTCACCGTCCAGTTGCTTGGTCCACCATTGGTTGTCGGGTAGATCCAGCTGTTGAACTCAGATTCTTCCGCTTCGTCCTCAATAGCATTTACTCCCGGGTTAGTGATGAATACAGGAGGTCTTCCAATCCTTGCCTTACGCACAGCCTTCTGAGCTTCTGCAGTGAAACCCAAACCAAACTTGTCAGTCTTTGGAGTGAAATCAGGAAGTCGGCCCCAGTTTGCGCACTCACCCTTCTCAATCACAGCCCGGGCATCCTTCAAGGAAGCCATCTTCAAAGGAGAACCCTCTTCAATCACAGTCTCTGCTGCTGCCAATGTCTGAGGCACCTCTTCAAAGTGTTGAAAGGGGGTCTCAATGAACTCCCCATCCATTTCTATGTACCGGAACGATTTAAGGTGGCTGACCATATATTCCTCCTCCCCCTGCACTGTAACAATCTTCCCTCTGACCGGGTACTTAAGCTTCTGATATAATGTAGAGGTCACAGCTCCAGCCTTATGGATCCAAGGACGACCCAGCAAACAAGAATAGGATGGACGAATGTCCATCACATAGAAAGTTGAATCAAAAACTTGAGAACCAACCATGATTGGAATGTCAACTTCCCCATGTACCATCCTTTTCGACCCGTCAAAGGCCCGGACAATAATGTTACTAGGCTTGAGCTCTAAACCCTCACAATCCAACTTGTCTAGGGCCTTCTTGGGTAACACGTTCAACGAAGAACCGGTGTCTACCATCACATGGGCAAGAGTAGTGCCCCTGCATTCAATGGAGACATGCAGGGCGTCGTTATGGTTTTTTCCCTTGGCAGTCAGATCAGCGTCAGAGAAACCTAACCCATTATCAGCAGTCAAGTTGGCCACACAATCGGTAAATTGATCAGCAGACGTCTCTTGTGGTACGTGGGCCGTCTTTAGGAAGGAAATCAGGGCCTTGGCATGGGCCTCTGAACACAACAATAATGATAGCATGGAAATCTTAGATGGGGTGTGCCCCAGCTGCTCAACAACGTTGAAATCACTCTTCCTGATAATTTTGAGAATCTCTTCCATCTCTTGCTTGGAAGCTTCAACATTGGTCTTCGGTGCCTCCGTCCGGGCAGGCACATCAGTAGCAATCCCTTTGCCCCGAGCGTCAGATGACTCGGCAGCAGGGGTAGAAACTTGATCAGGAGGGGAAACAGGTACACTGGCAGGTGTGATAACAAGAGGTCTCTGAATAGTTGGTGGCGCAATATCCGGTGAGAACAGCCTACCACTTCGAGTAACCTTGGCAGGCCCGGTAATGTTACTGACGCCGGTACTAGTATCAAACTCTTGTTTTACTCCCAGAACATAAACATCTGCCCCATAGTGCCACGGGACAGCTTTGTCAGATTTATAGGGGAGGGGCCCCGGAACAGTGATGATAGGAGCAATCTTGTGAACAGGCATAATTTTGAAAGGCTTCTTTAAGGGAGCCTTAGGAGGGTTGTTGAAAATAGTGACAATAGAAACTTCTTCGGTATGGACAGCAGTAACAGCAATCTTCTTGAACAAGATCTCTTTGCTATCCATCAGGTTTTGGACGCCTGACTTCAGCAAAGGACAACCAGCAGGTGAAACAGCACATAGATGGCAACCTTTACTACATCCTAGAAATAAACCGGCTAGCAACAGGTTCCTCTGACGGTCAACAACGGAGTAGCAATATCATCCACAGAAGCTACATACAGATCCTCTTCCACAGCATTCACTCCATGCTGGGGCATGGGAGCAGTCACAACATTGGGCCTTTAGGGCACCTCGAACTGTATTTCCTTAGCATCAATAAGGTCCTGAACCTTATTCCTTAGAGCCCAACAATCATCAGTAGAATGCCCCGGGCTATCAGAGTGATAAGCGCAACAGGCGTTGGGGTTGTACTTCGGAGAGGTTGTGTTTACGACCTTCGGAGCTTCCTTGACAGTTACCAGATTGGTTGACAGCAGTTGCGGTAGAATCTGAGACAGGGTCATGCTGAGCGGAGTATACTGTCTTCTGGGCCTCTCAACTCTTGGCTGGTTGTATTGCTGAGGAGTAGCAGCAGGCTTAGAAATAACCACCGCGTTGACAGCTTGGCGGCGTTCCGGTTTGTTCTGTCTTCCGGGACCATAAACAACACTAGCTTCCTTCTTGAAGGGCTTCTTTTCAATACTCGAGGAGGCACCTTTTTGTATCTTCCCTGATTTGATACCAGCTTCGATCCTCTCACCAGTCAGGATCAGGTCTGTAAACCCAGCAGAGGAATTACCAATCAAGTGATTAAAGAATGGACCAGACAGGGTCCCCAAGAACATGTCCACGAGTTCACGGTCAGTCAACGGTGGCTGCACCCTGCCAGCCAGGTCTCTCCACTTCTGCACGTACTCCTTAAAACCTTCACCCGTTCCTAGTGACATACCCTGGAGTTGGGTACGCGTAGGAGCGAGGTCGGAATTGTACTGATACTGCTTATAAAAAGCAGTAGCCAAGTCCTCCCAGTTACGAATATTGGTTCCATCCAGCTGATAGAACCATTCGAGTTGAGTCCCTGAAAGACTCTCCTGGAAGAAATGGATCCATAAGTTCTTGTCTGCAGTGTAAGGCTGGATCTTCCTTACGTAAGAGCGGAGGTGCAGTTTAGGACAGAAAGCCCCGTCATACTTCACAAAGGCAGGCGCCTTGAACTTGTGAGGGATCACCACCCCAGAAGATAACCCTAAGTCTCCAAAATCCAACCCAAGCACACGTTGAATCTCCATAGCATTTAACCGGTCCTCCAGCTGTTTGTACCTGTCCTCAGCAGGAGGGTACTGTTCATCATTGAAGTCTGTCTCGCTGTCGTAGACCACAGGAGTAGGAACCTCTCTCCCTTGGTGACTGCCTTCCCCAACAGGTGGAGTAGTCAGCTCAGCTTCATTCTACAGCGTATTCCCGAGTCTGCGTCCGGTGTTGAACAGCACAGTCCTCTTCTTCTTCTTCTTCAGGAGCAAAGCCTTCAACTCCTGTTGTCCTTGGGCTAAGCTCATGACCAGCTCTTGAAACTGGGCGTTCTGGGCCTGGAGGGCCTTGATAGCTTGCTTGGTAGTAGGTTCAGGATTCATGATGACTGAGTGAGTGCTGAAATAAATAGCGAAGAAGATTAAGCAACCTGTAGAAAAGAGTACCTGTTATGCACATGATGCATGATATGCTATTTATGCAATGCATTCAAGGGTTCGAAAGTTCAAATTCGTTGTAGACAAAAAAGGAACACACATTGTATTAGAAAATAATATGTTCAGTACATCAGGGCCTCATGGGCAAAACATTACAAAACTTAATCCCAAAAGACACTGCGCATCCTCTTTGGAGCAATGTAGGTGTTGAGGGTCTTTTCCTCATGGAGTAGACGGGTGAGCTCCAAGACCTTCTTCTCACTGGCATGTAGACTGGTTTCAAGAGAATTCCGTTCTTCCTTGAGTTGGACCCAGCTCTTTTGCATTTCTTCCCAAGATGTTGGCATGTCAGGATGTTGAATGGTGTAGGGCACCTCTCCTTCCAAAACTGGCTCTTTGATCACAGGGAGAACATGAGGATATGGGATCACCAGCTTCTGGGAGCGGGCTCGTACCCACTTGAGATAAGGCTCCAGGGGGATAGAGTTCTTGTGCCCTAGTGTCTTGCTATCTACCCTGTTGGGCATCCTCCAAGCTTTTATAAATCTCTGGCGAAGTCCTTGTGCATCGTTGTCGAAGTCAAAAACTACGTAAGGAATCAACATGTCATGAGGGCCATCCCTCCGAGCATATCCAAACTGTCTCAAAGCCAGACAGGGGTTGTAAGTAATACCTCCTCTGATTCCAAGTAAAGGAACATTAGGATACTCTCCGCAACGATCAATGATAGTGACATTTTCCCTGGACCGAGAACACCAATGTATATCAGCATGTGTAAGAGTCATCAATCGTTGTGACCATCTCAAACCCCGCTCGTTCTTCAAAACTGATTGTGGAAGGTGCGAAATAAACCACCTTTCCAGGAGAGGAGTGAAACACATGAGGACACCTCTTTTTCTCATGGTTCGAGTGTAACATGAGTGAAGGATGTCCCCAAGCAATGTAGGTATAGGATTCCTGGACATGAAGATCTTGACAGCATTGATATCTATAAGCTGATCTGGATTCGGGAACAACACCAACCCATAGACAAGGAGTGCCACAACTTCTTCAAAGGCTTGTAGGTCAAGGGAATTCCAACATTCTTGGGCCTTCTCAAACAAGAACTTTGCCAAGAATGCTTTGATACCACTTCTGGTTTCCCAATGTCCCTTGATGTCAGATGGTTGTAGGCATAATGCTTTAGCAACCTCTTCAAGTTTTGGTTCCCTTTCCGTACCGTTGTAGGGTAGTTGACTAAGGATAGGAATCTTCAGAAGTTGAGAAAATTCTTCCAAAGTAGGCACCAATTGGTAATCCGGGAAAGTAAAACAGTGGTGCAAAGGGTCAAATAACTGGAACAGCACTTTCACCATATCCTCTTCAATGTTGGTATTGACCAAGCTGATGAGTCTACCATGCCTTTCACTGAAGGAAGATTTCTCGGGAATTCTGGATGTAAGCTCTTTAAGCTGAGGAGAGATCCTTACAAGGTTGACCTGAATTGTCTTTCTGCGGATAGTTTCCATGTCCTACAAAACAAGAACAAAGATGAAGATTCGAACCCTTGAAGTGGTTAGTAAATGCATATGATGTTGTATGATGCTATGATGTTATGATAAGGACACACCACAAGTATACACAAAGGCAAACATGATAAGGCACACAAGTCACACCAGACAGCCCTTAGAGTTTAGGCCAGCATGAAGTTTGGGGTACTACCCTCTTGAAGTTGGTGGGCTCAAAACCTGTCCTATCGAAAGTAACCGGGTTCTAAGGAGCTCAATATCATTGGGTTGTTTTCTGTGTTCATTGTTTTGATTTAGCCACTGAACTGGCGATCAAAATATTCCAAGAAAGCAACCCTCAATGAGTGTAGTATCGAGTATCAACCAACTTCGGACTGCACCAAAGTCAGTCATCTCACTACCCCTAAAGAGGCCAGGATGGTCAAGTAAGGTTCCTAAGGTCAGTTGATGCTTCACGACACCACGCGGCGGCCCCGTACTCTCCTTGACTTGACTCAAGGGTTACCGGTACTCACCAAAGTGCCACATCAACGTAGCAAACTGCTTCAACTGTGTCGGTATACCCCGCACAGTTCCCTCACAGTTTGTTGCTACTTTCTAAAAGGTATCCCCCAGATCCGGGTTAGGATCTATGAAACTCCCAAGGCAGGCCCACAATTTTAAAGCAAACAAAACAAGCAATTGAAAACAAGAGTGGTCTAATCCTAAGGTACACCTCACTTTAGTGTCCCCAGCAGAGTCGCCAGTTCTGTGATCGGTGGAAATAGAACTGACTGTTTTTAGCTGGTTTCGCGAAATGTCGCGGTAAGCAAGAGTCGCCACCGTCTTTTATGTTCTCCAACATGGAAAGGACAAAAGCACAGCAAAATTCCTTCTTTGAGAATGTTTCTCGGTTTGGGAGGTAGATTTATAGAAAGGGAAGGTGTTAGCACCCTTTCTATCCATGGTTATCCATGGGCTCTTAGGTACTTGCTCTTATGTTTTCAAAAATTGTTTGCTTATTAAGTGTGTGTGGGTTTTGAAAAAGTTTCGTTTGAAAAATTTCTAAGTAACTCTTGTATCTGTCCTCAAGAGTGTAGGAAAAATTTGTTTGAAAACTTTTAGAAAGTGTGAGTGCGAAAAGTTGTTTTGTTTGTTTGAAAGAGCAAGTACCCATGAGAATCTACCTACTCTAAGGAATTAGGTTGTGTAAGAGTCCTTTAGACAGTGCTATCCCATCATTGAGAGGTAGGTAGCACCGTCGTTGGAAGTATTCGGGTCAATTCGATTATCGGGACAATGTGGTCACCAAAGCAATGGTAGCACACCTTAGTGGTAACCCTAATGTCCTAGATCCTTTTATCCGAGGCAACCGTTTCGAGGCAACTGGATGTTTAGACAAAAGGGCGACCTCTAAGACACCCTATACTTGATGACCACGTTCGAGGCAACCAGTGAGGTGTACCCTAGGAGTGGCATGTGCTTGTGTGTTGTTTTTCAGTTAATTGTCTTTGTACATGTTATTTGTGAGCTACGGATTGATTTTATTTTTCATACATTCTTTCATGCATTTTTTAACAGTTAGGAGTGCGGAAAGTAAATTGCAGAAATGTAAATCTAGCTATTACAAGGCGCGGGTCTATACATCGCCAAAAACAAAAACCCGTTTTGGAAAATAAAGTGCGAGAATTTAAATAAGGCGATAAAATCCTAATTAACTATTACATACTCTGTACAGATACATAAATATAATCAAAAGAAATTAAAGCGCGAAAGAAGATTGAATCGGGAACGTCTTAGGGCTTTGACCCTTTTTTTAAGAAAGAATTGAATTTTGTCCCTTTTGCAATTAATTAAAAATTAAAACTAATAACTAATTAATTAATTATTAAAAAAATGTTTTTGTATTTTTTATGTTTTTAATGAAAATAAAACAAAAGGAATTAAAATTAAAAGTTAGTAAAACCTAATTCTAAATTTATTTTATTTATTATGAAAAAAAAATTAAAGTTGCTCTAATTTTAAAAGACTAAATTAATTAACTATATTTATTTACAAAATAAGTTAATAAATAATAAAAATGTTTTTATTTTTGGTTTTTCTGAATTTTATGGTGAAAAAAGGTTAATTAATTGATTAATTAAATAATACTAATATTAATAATAATAATTAAAGAAAATAAAAAGAAAAGAAAAATAGAAAAAAAGAAATAGAAACCAATGGGGGTGTTGACCCAATGTGGAGGTTTGAAGGAGCAAATTGGCCCAATAATGATCAGGCCTGCTTTGACTTTGGAATTGCCTGCAGCATGGGTTGACCAGGAGCATGGTGCTCCTCATTTTTTGGCTTTTGGATCTGTACACAAGGCCACATGGCGCCTGGGATCTGGACATGCATGGTGGTCCTACTTTTGAGAATCTGCACGTGAACATGTAAAGGAAAGAAAAATAAAGATTTTGGGTGGACCTGGGAATCGAACCCAGGTCCCAAGGGTCTATGCACATTCGTCCAAACCACTAAGCCAAGCCATTCTATTCGTTATGATAACAAACAAAGAATATTATATGAAATAAATGAACAGTATCCTGGAAATAAAAAAACGCGCGCGTTTCATTTGAATTAGCCAACCATGTATCAACACGCCATCATCTTCTTCGCGTTTCCTGTAAAATAGAAGTTAGATAGAGGGGGTTTTAAACCCCCACAAACTGCAAAATGCAAAAATAGCGATTAGCTTTGTGCGTTATATAAAAAGGGCGCGATGGTTGGGATTGGTTCGTCTTGATTCCACGATCTCAGCCATAGGCATTATGAAGCCTAATTTTTCCTGTATGGGAAAGCCCCAATTCAAAAGCTTGAAAACCCTAAGATTCAACCATGGTGGTTTGCGTTTCAGGGGCTCTCAAAGCAATTGAACCATACCATTAGCTTCACCTGAGTGCTATGAACACAAAATGATCCACAAAAGATGTTAACAATGCATGAATAATGGTATGCGTTTCTTGAAAAAAATGGTCAAACCGTGAATTGCTCTTGCGTGTTCCTGGAGTGTTAGCACTTGATTTTTATTCCAATGCGTTTCTGGGACTGTTAGCAAGGTTTTAGAAGCAATAAAAAGTGTTTAATTGGCCTTGAAGGTGGATTTCAGATTTCAACTTTTGCTTGATTTTTTGGATTTTGGTTATGCCGTTTTTGAAATGTTCAGGTCGTGAATGAGGTTGGGAAGGCTTGCATATGTACATGTGAATGAAATTAGGTCACATTATGAGCCAATGATCCATTGCAATTAAGTTTTGAGATTCTTCATAACCACCATTAAAGGACTTCCCAAGTTTGTTCAAATTTTGAATTTTATGCATAATTGAGCTTGGCACGAATTTGGTATGTGGAATAGACACATGAAAGCCATTCAAACCTCAAAGATGCCATTCAATTAATTTTTAGATTTTTATTTGAATTATTATGAATTAAAATGAATTAAATCCATAAAAATTAAATAAAAATGAAAAAATAAATGTTTGGTCTTGAAATTAATCATGGGACACGTGGGTGGCATGACAAGGCTGAATCAAGTGGGCCCTTTTGTCAAAAACTGAAGTTTCAAGGATAGTTGACTTTTGCCATTTCACAAAAATTTTCCAACTTCTCCAATGCATATCTTGCTCAATTTTGATCATATGAACATGTTCTTGGACATTTTGGAAAGGTATTGAAGTCCTTTAACCAATGCCTTTGGTCCGATGTCATTTGGACTTACCAATCTCAAGTTATGGTCTTTGACTTAAAGTGCATTTTTGTTGACTTTTGAAATTGACCTATAATGTAGAAAATTGATAACTTTTTGTGAGAGCATTTCTTCGACTTGGAATGTGAATATGAGTTGTAGGAAATGTCATCCCCTTCAAAGTGAGCATTAGATGGGATTTTTCTGATGAACCATGAAAAAGTTATGCCTTGGTCAAGTTACAGTTGACTTTTCAGCTGTCCAAAAATGGAAACTTTTGCATCTTGATGATTTGTGAGTCATGCTTGTGGAATCATGATCAACATTTGACTAAATGATGATTGTGTGCTCAAAATAATATGTTGACCAAAAATTTTGACTTTTGACTGCCAAATGACCATTTTACCCCTATAGTTGATTGTGAAGCAATTAGGGTTTTTGACTGTGCAATTTGATGTTGTGAGTCTTGTAACTTGACATGTGGATGCTTGACAATGTTTATAGGCATGTGGGACTTGATTGAGCCCTTGAAAGCCTCAACTTCCTTGCAAGAACCAAAACCCAAATTTGACTGGCTTAGGAGGGTGTTTGAACTGTGCAACCCTTGAGTAGACTTGAGCAAATTGAGATGATGCTTGTCAAAACTTTGAAGAATATGGGAGGGAAAATTTTGGGGTACAACAGATAGAATACCAGACTTCACCAATTTCTGCACCTCAGTCTTCAAAGGATAACAATTCTCAACATTATGCCCTGGTGCTCCCTGATGAAACGCACAAGTTTGGTCTGCCTTGTAATACCAAGGCAATGGTAATGGTACAACGGGAGGTGGTCGGGTCTGAACCAACTTCTTCTGAATTAATGCTGGTAGTAATTCTATATAGCTCATAGGAATAGGGTCATAACTCTCCCTTCTCTGATTATACCCTTGATTCCCCTGCTGGGACGGTCTCTAATAAGTAACGATAGTTGGAGCTACACCCACAACTAGAGTAACTGAGGCGACTTGCTGATGACGCTGAGAATTCCTTCTAGGAGTATTAACCCTCCTCTCTTTCATAACAACATTTGCATCACCTTCCTTCTTCTTGGTAAACCCATAAGATGGCTTCTTCACACCTCTAGATCCTTCACTTCTCGTTACGACCCTCTCTTACAGCCTCTTCTAAGAGGATACCCATTCCCACCATTTCAGTAAAGTCACTTGGCGCACTTGCTACCATTCTCTCGTAGTAGAAAGCATCCAGAGTTTTCAAGAAAATCTTAGTCATCTCCTTCTCTTCCATGGGAGGAATCACTTGGGCGGCTACCTCACGCCATCTCTGTGTATATTCTTTGAATGATTCCCTCTCTTTCTGCACCACGGCCCTGAGTTGATCACGTTCAGGCGTCATGTCCATTTTGTACTTGTATTATTTGATGAACGCTTCTCCCAAATCATTGAAAGTGTGGATGTTAACACTGTCCAAACTCATATACCACTTCAGCGCAGCACCGATCAAACTATCCTGAAAAAAGTGAATCAGCAGACGCTGATCATCAGCATGGGTAGACATTCTCCTTACATACATCACCAGATGAGCACAAGGGAAAGTGTTGCCCTTGTACTTCTCAAACTCCTGGACCTTAAACTTAGCAGGTATCTTAATATTAGGGACCAAACATAACTCATTCACATTCTTCCTGAATAACTCTTTTTCCCCTGAGGGCCTTCACCTCCCTCTGCATCCTGTCGAATTGCTCTTGAAAATCATTCATTCTGTCATAAAGACCCAAGTCTTCACTCGGTGGAGGGAAAGGACGACACACATCATCGTTAACAAATGGAACCATATTCGCCGAAGGAGGTGCAGTAGGAGCAGCATGCACCACAGAAGGTTCCGGAGTAACAATAGTCTAAACAATTTGAGTAACTTGAGGACCAAGGTTGAAACTTTCAAGCGCTAAATTCTCTGGCATTCCCCAAGGGTAACCTTGAGGCATGCGATTCTGAACAACAAATGGAGTATCAGATACCGGAACAGCCAGAACTTCAGTAGTAACCATTCTTGGCTGAGGTTGAACACTCGGTGGATGGTTCTGAGCAGCCACCAGAGATTCCATCAGAGCAGTAAGATTGGCCATGCCGACCTTCAAAGCAGAAACCTCCTCGCGTAGCTCGCGATTCTCTTGTTCCAAGTTGTCCATCTTCTTTCTGAAATTAGCCCGAGTGTTATAGTGATGAGTCAGCTTGCTGGATGAAGTAAAAAAATCTTGGTAAGACACCTAGATATGCATAAAAAATGCAAGAAATATATGCAATATGATGCATGATATGCAATGCACATGATTTTATTTTATTATTTAATATTTCAAGGGATTTAAAATTTATGGACATATTGCAAATATCAAAGTAATAACGCATTTGAAATACTGAAAATTTTTATTATAACAACTCCAAAATGAATTACAAGTTTCAATGATTCCAAGTACAAGATGAAAATAAAATCTAAAACCCTGAGAAGTAAAGCTGATCAAGATCACTCTATACACTGGCGCTTCTCTGTGAGCCTGGCAATCTGAGCCTTCAACCTCTGGTTTTCTTCCGCATATTTGGTGGCAACCTCCTTCCAATCACCTAAATCAGGGAGTGAGAAAATGGCATTTGACTGAGGCTTAGGAGAAAATAAATCCCCTTGCCTCTCCATGGTCTCTACAGCCTGTCTCTCAAAAATCTCAATCAAGTCGTCTTTCTCCTTCAAATCTGCTCTATAAGAAATCTCTAAAGTTTAGCACTTGTTCTTCCAAGCATCCTTTTCCTGTTGCATCCTAACTAAAGAAAGTTGTAGCTCTTCTAGATCATCCAATAATGGAGGAGTGGTCTTCACAAACAAATCATACATAGGTATTTCCTAGGAATACGGCATCTTCAACTGAATAGCTCTCGTTTGGACCCACTGAAGATATGGCTCCAAAGAAACAGCCCCCCTAGGTCCCAAATCCTTCCTACTCTTCTTATGAATGTGACGCCAGGCCTTTGCAATCTGCTCCCTAGCTTCCTTATAGTTTTCTCTCTCCTTCAGAAAGAAACTACTCAAATGGATACTATTTGGTTTATCTCTCATTGGATAACCAAGTTGTCGTCGTGCAAGAACAGGGTTATTGTTAATTCCTCCCTTTGTACCGAGAAGAGGTACATTGAGAAAACTACCACAACTGTCAATAATCTCTATATCCTGGTAAGCTCGATGATACCAATCAATATCCGAGTGAATTAGTGCCATGATTTTAGGAGCCCAATGGGGTTCCTTCTTGACATCCCAAAAAGCGTCAGACTGAGGCATATGAGAGATAAACCACCGGTACAATAGAGGCGTGCAACAGATAATCATCCCCCCATGGTAAGAATTCCGAAGATGATTAGAGTAATAAGCATCACCCAACAATGTAGGAACTGGGTTTCTAATCATGAAGATCCTGATAGCATTGACGTCAACAAACTTGTCCACATTAGTAAATAAGAACAACCCGTAAGCAAGTAGAGTAAAGATGGCCTCAAAAGTGACTGTACTCTTCATCCTTGCAAAGTAGCGAGCTTTCTCCAATAAGAATTGAGCTGGTAATCCTCTAATCCCTCCTTTAGTAGTCATATGGGCTTCAACCTCAAACTTCCCCAGATGAATCAAAGCAGCAACCTCATGTGGCTTTGGCTCACCCTCCAAACCAGTAAAAGGAACATGATCGGTAACAGGTAAATCCAATAGATAAGAATACTCCTCTAGTGTAGGCATCAACTGATAGTCGGGAAAAGTAAAGCAATGATACATCGGATTATAGAACTAGACCAAGGTCGAGAGAATACACTCCTTCATCTTCAGCTTCATGAGAGGAATGATGGATCCATACTTCTTCCGAAAATCTGCAGAACACTCAATCTCGGGAATTAGACCGATCAACTCATCTATCTTGGGATCCTTGAAACTGTACTTCCCGGTATTTCTCTTTCCAAAATCCATGGTTAAAAGTACCTGAGATATTCACAGATGGTCAACTTTTAAATCTCTTGAAATAAGACCTCTTCAAAAGATGCTTATGAGTGCATGGATGTATGATGCAGCAATCACACACAAGATCAAACATATAGGGTTCATAGGTTTAACGTCACGAGCATGAAGTTGAAGGTACTACCCATAAGGTATGGTCTAAAAGTTATAACCTGCCTGTGATCGGTGGAAATAGAACTGGCTGTTTTGAAATGCTGGTTCGTGAAATGTTGCGGTAATCAAGAGTCGCCACCGTCTTTTATGTTCTCCAACATGGAAAGGACAAAAGCACAGCAAAATTCCTTTTCGAGATGTTTCTCGGTTCGGGAGGTAGATTTATAGAAAGGGAAGGTGTTAGAACCCTTTCTATCTGTGGTTATCCACGGGCTCTTAGGTACTTGCTCTTATGTTTTCAAAAATTGTTTGCTTTTCAAGTGTGTGTGGGTTTTGAAAAAGTTTCGTTTGAAAAATTTCTAAGTAACTCTTGTATCTGTCCTCAAGAGTGTATGAAACATTTGTTTGAAAACATTTTGAAAGTGTAGGTGCGAAAAGTTGTTTTGTTTGTTTGAAAGAGCAAGTACCCAGGAGAATCTACCTACTCTAAGGAATTAGGCTGTGTAAGAGTCCTTTAGATAGTGTTATCCCACCATTGAGAGGTAGGTAGCACCATCGTTGGAGTTATTCGGGTCAATTCGATTATGAGGGACATGTGTGGTCACCGAAGCAATAGTAGGACGCCTTAGCGGTAACCCTAATGTCCTAGATCCTTTTTTATCTGAGGAAAACGTTTTGAGGCAACTGGATCTTTAGACATGAGGGCGACCTCTAAAACACCCTATACTTGACGACCACGTCGAGGCAACCAGTGAGGCGTACCCTAGGAGTGGCATGTGCATGTGTGTTGTTTTTCAGTTTAGGTTATCTTGTACATGTTATTCGTGAGCTACTGATTGATTTTATTTGTCATACAAGTCTTTCATGCATATTAACAGTTAAGAGTGCGGTAAATAAATTGCGGAAAGGTAAATCTACGCTATTATAAGGCGCGGGTCTATACATCGCCAAAAACAAAACCCGTTTGGAAAATAAATGCGAGAAAATAAAAGAAAGCGATAAAAGCCTAATTAACTATTACATCCTCGGAAACATATACATCAATATAATCGAAAGGAATTAAAGCGCGAAAGCAATTAAATCGGGAACGTCTTAGGGTTTTGACCCTTTTTGAGAAAAGAATTGAACTTTGGTCCTTTTTTGCAATTAGTGAAATATTAAACCTAATAACTAATTAATTAATTAATTAAAGAGAAAAGTATTTTTTTTTTGTGTTTTTTATGTTTTAATGAAAATAAAATAAAAGGAATTAAAAAGTTAGTAAACAAAATCCTAATTCTAAGCTAATTTTATCTATTGTAAAAAAGATTAAAGTTAACCTAATTTAACTAAATTAATTAATTTACATTTATTTACAAAAATAATTATTAATAGTAAAAATAATAAATGATGAAAATATTTACATCTTTTGATTATCTGAATTTATTATAAAAAATAATTTTTTAGTTAATAATAATTATTATTATTATTATAATTAAAAGAATTAAAAGGAAAAAGAAAAATAGAAATAGTAAAACCAGGGGGGGTGATGGCCCATGTATGGAGGTGAATTCTGGAAATCTGGCCCATTACTCAGCAAGCCTGTTTGGACTATTGGAATGGCCTAGAGCGTGGGTTGACCAGGAGCATGGTGGTCATCAACTTTTTGATCACTGGATTGATGCACAAGGACACTTGGCGTGCTTCTGGATGAGGCATATGGTGGGACGCTTGGGATAGCCTGCACATTAACGCTTTAGAAAAATGGAAACAAATATGGGGTGGCCTGGGAATCGAACCCAGGTCCCAATGGTTCTTGGACAACGCATCTACCACTAAGCCAGGCGCCTGTAATTGTTATTATAATAATCAATAAAAATAATATATAAACAACAACGCGTATTCTGAGAAAATAAACAAAGCGCGCCTTTTATTTGAATTATCCAGTAGCACGCTGACAACGCATGATCGTCCTCGTTGAACACCTGCAAAACAAAGCAAATAGCGGGGGTTTTTTAACCCCCACAATATGGAATGTCCAATAATAGCGATTAGGCGTAGGATGAACATAAATTGTTCGCGAGAGTCTCAGTGTCTTCGTCTCATTCAGACGGTTTCAACCATGGGCATCATTAGTCCTAATTTTGCTTGGTCAAGAAAGCCCTAATTCCAGAACTCATAAACCCTAGAAATCGTTAATGGCAAATCACAATCCTGTGCATTATAATCCAATTAATTGATACCAATAGCTTTGTATGGATGCAAGCAATATAAAACAAACCATAAATTACATCAAATGTTCATGAATCGTGAGTTTCAATTCTGAAAAATATTGACAAACCGTGATTCTGTTTGATGTGATTTCTCAAGCTTCAGCCCTTGATTTTGATTCCAAAAGATCCCTAAGGGTTCCTGCAAGATGTTAGAAACAGGAAAAGGCTTTGAATCACGTGGGAAGGTGGATTTCAGTTTTGAGTTTCTTTGATATTTTTTGGAATTGGTTATGGTGTTTTGGCAGCAATTTTTCACGTGAATGGAATTAGGTTTAGCTTTAGTACATATAGAGGACTGAATTAGGTTAAATCTTTGGGCAAAAGATCCATGGCATTATGCTTTCAATATTTGATTTCCAATCACATCTTTTTGCATATTTTTGATTGACAAAACTTGCTAATTTTGGAGATTTTGGTCCCCTTGATTGATACACGAAATCTTCAGCATGTGTTGACCTCTTTTGCTTCACAAAAAGATTGAGAAATCATATCTTTGAATTTTCCTACAATTAAATGAATTAAATGAATTAATATTGATTAAAAATTCAATTAATTAATAAAAAAAATAAAAATAAATCAATTTAATCTCAATGGGTCGTGCATAGGCCTTGGACAATGTTTCAAGAAGAAATTTGAGGCCCATTAGCAAAAATGAGGTGTTTTGAGCAAAGTTGACTTTTGCAAATTCCCAAAAATTTCCCAAGTTCTCCAATGCATATCTTGCTCAATTTTGATCCTATGAACATGTTCTTGGACATTTTGGAATGTCGTGAAGTCCTCTAACCAATGCCTTTTGTCCCATGTCATTTTGATTCACCAATCTCAAGTTATGGTCTTTGACTTAAAGTGCATTTTTGTTGACTTTTGAAATTGACCTATAATGTAGAAATTGATAACTTTTTGTGAGAGCATTTCTTGGACTTGGAATGTGAAGATGAGTTGTAGGAAATGTCATCCCCTTCAAAATGAGTATTGGATGGGATTTTTCTGATGAACCATGAAAAATTTATGCCCTGGTCAAGTTACAGTTGACTTTTCAACTGTCCAAAAATAGCAACTTTTGACATCTTGATGATTTTTGAGTCATTCTTGTGGAATCATGATCAAAACTTGATCAAATGATGATTATGAGCTCAAAATAAGATGTTGACCAAAAATTTTGACTTTTGACTGCCAAATGACCATTTTACCCCTGCTGTTGATTGTGAACCAAATGAAGCTTTTGACTGTGCAACTTGACCCTGTGAGTCTTGAAACTTGGCATGTAGATGCTTGGCAATGTATATGGACCAATGGGACTTGATTGGACCACTGAAAGCCTCAAATTCTTTGCAAGAACCAAAACCCTAATTTTGACTGGCTTGGGAGGCATCTGGATTGTGCAACCCTTGAGTAGTCTTGAACCATTTGAAGATGATTCTTGACAAATATTGAAGAATATGGGAGGGCAAATTTTGGGGTACAACAGTTGCCCCTGTTCAATCTTCTAAGACCTGAGGATGTAGATTGGCTTGTGTGCCTTTCGTGATCCGAAGGTGGAAGATGATTGAACACTAGAGTGCCCAGAAATTTGCACTCGCATAGTAAAATATCAGCAATGTGACATCGGGAATGGGCTTACAGATGCCATTTGGAAAGATGATGGATGGGAGGATGGGCTTATAGATGCCATCTGGATATGTGAAAGAACCTTGTCGGGAATGGGTTTATAGATGCCATTTGGAGACTGTTGGTAGGTTATGGAGATGGGCTTAAAGATTCCATTCGAAGGTGTCGATCGCGTAAGAGATTCCTTAGCGAGAACTTGCATACTTAAGAAAGAAAGATAATTTCCTGGCCTGTTACAGGTGTTGATCTTCCAACTCTTCATGCAGATATGCCCTGGCTAGATACAGGTATCGAATCCGGAATTAGTCGTCTACAGATATGCCCTGGCTGGATACAGGTATCGAATCTCTAAACTCTTCATGTAGATATGCCCTGGCTAGATACAGGTATCGAATCCACAATCAATCACTCACAGATATGCCCTGGCTAGATACAGGAATCGAATCCGGAACTTCAAAAGGTTGCTTACAGACGTGCCCTGGCTGGATACAGGTATCGAATCTACAAACAATCGCTCACAGATGTGCCCTGGCTAGATACAAGAATCGAATCCGGAACTTCAAAAGGTTGCTTACAGACGTGCCCTGGCTGGATACAGGTATCAAATCTACAAACAATCGCTCACAGATATGCCTTGGCTAGATACAGGTATCGAATCTGGAATTAGTCGTCTACAGATATGCCCTGGCTGGATACAGGTATCGAATCTCTAAACTCTTCATACAAATATGCCCTGACTGGATACAGGTATCGAATCCACAATCAATCACTCGCAGATATGCCCTTGCTAGATACAGGAATCGAATCTGGAATTAGTCGTCTACAGACATGCCCTGGCTGGATACAGGTATCGAATCTCTAAACTCTTCATGCAGATATGCCCTGGCTAAATACAGGTATCGAATCTACAATCAATTACTCACAGATATGCCCTGGCTAGATACAGGAATCGAATCTGGAATTGGTCGTCTACAGATATGCCCTGGCTGGATACATGTATCGAATCTCTAAACTCTTCATGTAGATATGCCCTGGCTAGATACAGGTATCGAATCTACAATCAATTACTCACAGATATGCTCTGGCTAGATACAGGTATCGAATCTGGAATTGCGAAAGTTGATGGTAATAACTTTTGATTGACCTTTTCCTGAAAAGGCAAAACGTTAGTTGTATGCAATGTCATGATGTATGAAATGCATGATGTCATGATGTTCTCAACATGAATGAGATTGTGTGGTATGCACTTTATCATGTATAGGAGATATGAAATGTGAAATGTTTATGAATGTATTTTCGTCTAGGAAAATAAATCCTTGACGAATGCCGGGAGCTTGTTGAGTCCTGGGCTGCTATTGAAGAGTAGAGTTCCTCGTTTCCGCTGGGGATGATGAACAAATATGATTGCAAGAATAAACCTGTAGGAGAAGATGACTCCGTTGGGGAATAAACTTGATGGAGAGATTACTCTGTGGGGAATTACTCTGTGGGAAGAGATACTTCACTGAGATTTTGATGATAACTCCGCTGGGGGTTCTATTGATAAGTTTTGTTGAGGGATTTTGATGAACTCCGCTGGGGAATAGGAAGAACTTCGCCGAGGACGATCTTTCCGTTCTAATTAGCTGAGGATAACCCAGTTAGACCCTGGTGGGGAATAACCTTTGAACATGGTCGGGGAGAGATATATGTACTCTGCAGGGGACCAGCTTCCAGATTCTACTGGGGATAAGCTTCCAGAATCTACTGGGGAGATGGTTCAACTCTCTTGGAGAAACTTTTGGACTGCACTGGGGAAGTGGCTCCACTGGGGTGTATGTATTCCGTTGGGGAACAATCTTATATTAAGACTGTCGGGGATGCTTGTTTAGGAACATCTGTATACTCCGCTGGGGAATATTGAGATTTTCTGGGGATACCCAGCTTCCTTAAGGCTGACAGTAGGCTAACTCTGCTTGGGGAGAGTGTTGCTGACTTGCTGGAGATACCGTGCCTTTTGGGGCTGATTGGAGACCAACTCTGCTGGGAGGGAGTATTGCTGATTCTTATCCTTACTCTGCGGGGAGTGGAGGTAACTTGGTCATGTTCTTCAGCTGAATTCACCTTGTACCTGGAGGACATAGCAGCTTGTACAGTTCGAACAATTCTTATTGCCCCAGTTTCTGCGGGAGAAGAAGCCCTATGAGGAGCTTGATGACTGCCGGTTGACAAATCTTCTTCTGGTAGGCAAGTGACGAGATGACAGGACATAGTCGTACGCTTTTGATCCCTAACTTTTTCCTGGACCACCCTTTCGGGTTTTCAGTCCACCGGGATACCCATTTTTGCCCAAGCCGCCTTTTCAGGTTTTCGACTTGCCGGGTGTACAGATTTTTTATTTTCATCCCTTATTTTTTTGCCCGAACCCTTTTGGTTCGCCGGGAAGCCCTTATTTTTGCCTAGGTCGGTCGACCTAGCGGGTCTTTGATTATGCGTAGTATTTTTTAACTATGTCCACGCTCTCAGGATGTAGGGAGTTGTCACTGTCAGTAGTGTTGTGTTTCCATACTACCAGAAGATCTTCGTTTGATCGTCCAATGCCCCAAGTGATCCAGATGGAGATTTTCCCCAAGCTGGTTGGCCTTTTGAGAGATTCTCTGAATCTTGACTTAACTTCCCCAGATGATGGACAATGATCATGCCATTCCCCTTGATTGGAAGTGCTTTTGTTCACTAGATATTCTTCGTGCGAACTTCTATGTTGTTCAAACAAATAGTCATTTGCAAACAATGTTATATCAGAAATGCAATGCTTATGTCTGTCTTGAAGTTTTTGAAAATGCAGTTTTTTTTTCATAAAAACAAGTGAATTTTTTTTTGTAAACTGTGATGTCAACTCGTTATTTTACCGCAAGCCTTAAGGAGTCAGGATACCTTTCGTAACAGTATGCTTTCGAACTAACCCATGCTTCAGCTAGGACTTTTAAGGGTTATAACATGGCCTGGTTCACGGTTTTTAGAAACAAAGGATAAAGGCTCAAAATGTATTTGTACCCACCCGCTCTTCGTTATGTTCTTCAAACCTAAACTCAGTTGATCGTGCATTAGACCTTGTTTGAGTCTTTGCTCTGATATTATGGTGATGGTTCGGATGTTGACAATTTATTTTGAATAGGCAGTCATTTTTTTTTTTTGTTGAGGGTTAGTAGGACCTCTTTCTTTTTGATTTTTTTATCCCTATTTTTTGCCTGAACTGTCTCTTTTGTGATTACAGTCAGCGGGATGCCCCAGTTTTGTAAGTCTCCTTCATAGGTTTTGACTTATTGGGCTTTAGTAATGACTTCCTGTCTTTATGATTGTTCGGAACCATCACGGTCTTTTGTTTTGTAAGGACTTCTTTGATGTCATTTTGTGCACCTGGATTAACTGAGAGAACTACCCTGCCCCATGTTTTGATTAAGGGTTTTAATTTTTTTGTGAAAAGAAAGAAAAACTCCTGCTTCTTTGGCTCGAAGGGGTTGACGAGGGATTATCTTCCTTATAACTCCGGTGTTTAGGAATTGAAATAATGCCTGTACCTCATCAGTGGGGTCTGTTCAAAAGCATACTGTAGATCGTGGTATCGTTTTCGTCATCCTCCCTCAAGAGGCTTAGAGTTTTCAATCGATAGTTGATCATCACAAAAAATATGAAAACAGTTTTAAGCATAGTGAACATGATTACTTCAAAACAGACACGTGTAATACATTAATGAAATAACAACGTTTTGACATGAATAAAATGTTTGAACAATCAAAGAAAAATACAACTTGAACATTCGAATGAACAAAGTTTTCTTTAGCTTGAACCAATCATCTTAAATGGAGAATTCTCAGCAGAAGATTTTCATTTTACCACCCGGCATGAACTCTAGCACCCCTCCGTCGATCAAGTCTTGGATCTTGTTCCTCAGGCTCCAATAGTCGTCGGTGTCATGTCCAGGACTGTCAGAATGGTAGGCACACCTTTCATCAGGATTGTACTTTAGGGAGGTTATGTTGAGAGTCTTAGGAGGATCCTTTAAAGCAATCAACTTAACCTCTAACAAGCGTCTCAGTATTAGTGATGATGGTATACCAGTCTCCGAGAAATGTCTTCCAGTCGTATTTCGCCTACGCCGATTACCCTGTTGCTGCTGGCGAGGTTGATGCTGGACTAGTGACCCTGAAGCAAACTGAGGAGCTTTTCCTTTGTCTTTTTGCCCCAAAGATGGTTGAATGATGGCTTGATCTTCAACCCTGGTCGTCGGCCTCACTTGGTTATTTTGAAGCAACTCATTAACGAGGACCCTGAGCTCTTCCTGTCTTTGGGCTAAGTTTTGAATGAGAGTCATCTGCCCCAGCATCTGGGCTCTCACTGCATCCACCTCAGCTTGCAGGTGTTTCAGCCGTTCGTCTTTATCGTCTTCTGGACTGTTCCTGACCAAAGTCCCCATGAGGAGTGTTCTCAGCTCTTCCTGCCCCTTGGATAGGTTTAGGAGGATCTCCCCGAACCGAGTCTCTTGAGCATGAAGATTCTGGTTGTTTTGTTGGGAAGCCATTGCTGAAATAAACAGCGAAGAAGGTGAGAAACCTGTATCGGATGACCTGTGATGCAATGATGTGTATGTATGCATGCAAATGTTTTCAAGGATCTCGCGGGATAAACAAGAAACTTGTTAGAATTTGAATCTGGTAGCTTGATTGAAGGAACTTCATGTTGTTGAGAGTCCTTCTTCAAGAGTCAAGCTCACCATATCAAGTGGGTCATAGCCCCTGACTCAAGTCATCAACCTTGGCTAGAGGAAAATAAATCCCCTTTGCCCCTTGCTAGACATCTGGTTCATCGTGACCTGCATCACAAACCCTTGAGATCCTTGAAATGGGTTAGTCCTTATACAGGATGTATGCGATGTTATGATGGTATGATGTTATGCTATGCGTGGAGTGATGTAAGTAAACCCTGTTATAAGCCCAAATTAAGGACTGTAAACAAAACCTGCAAGGAACTCATGTTGTCAGATAACAAGGATGTGCAAGTAGTTCAAGTTTGAAGGCACACAAGTCACACAAAAGAGCCCTTAGATTTCAGGCCGGCATGAAGTTTAGGTACTACCCTCTTTCAGTTTCAGTTGGTTAAGACCTGTCCTAGAAAATAGTAATCGGGTTCTAGAGGATCTCAATATCACTGACTACCCTCAATCGGTCATAACTCCAGCTTCGCAATCTTTTCTTGCAGTCGGAACCATCGCGAGAGTTTAGCCTCAATGAGTGTAGCATACTGCTACTGTTCTATGGCCAAGTTGGGTCAATTTAAGGTTTTAAGGTCAGTTGGTGCTTAACGACTCCTCAAAAGACCCATATTCTCCTTGTTGCAACACAAGGGATATCGGTACAGACCAAGGTGTCACACCAACGTAGCCACTGCTTCACCCGTGTCGGTCTACGCCAGACAGGTCCCTCACAGCTTATGCTACCTAAAGGGTATTCCCCAGATCCGGGTTAGGATCTATGAAACTCCGATGCAAGGCCCACAAATATAAAAGCAAACAAGACATGCAATTGAAAACATAAGAGTGGTCTAATCCTAAGGTACACCTCACTTATTAAAGAGTCCCCAGCAGAGTCGCCAATTCTGTGATCGGTGGAAATAGAACTGACTGTTTTGAAATGCTGGTTCGTGAAATGTCGCGGTAAGCAAGAGTCACCACCGTCTTTTATGTTCTCCAACATGGAAAGGACAAAAGCACAGCAAAATTCCTTTTCGAGATGTTTCTCGGTTCGGGAGGTAGATTTATAGAAAGGGAAGGTGTTAGCACCCTTTCTATCCGTGGTTATCCACGGGCTCTTAGGTACTTGCTCTTATGTTTTCAAAAATTGTTTGCTTTTCAAGTGTGTGTGGGTTTTGAAAAAGTTTCATTTGAAAAATTTCTAAGTAACTCTTGTATCTGTCCTCAAGAGTGTATGAAACATTTGTTTGAAAACCTTTTGAAAGTGTAGGTGCGAAAAGTTGTTTTGTTTGTTTGAAAGAGCAAGTACCCAGGAGAATCTACCTACTCTAAGGAATTAGGCTGTGTAAGAGTCCTTTAGATAGTGCTATCCCACCATTGAGAGGTAGGTAGCACCATCGTTGGAGATATTCGGGTCAATTCGATTATGAGGGACATGTGTGGTCACCGAAGCAATAGTAGGACGCCTTAGCGGTAACCCTAATGTCCTAGATCCTTTTTTATCCGAGGAAACCGTTTCGAGGCAACTGGATCTTTAGACAGGAGGGCGACCTCTAAAACACCCTATACTTGACGACCACGTCGAGGCAACCAGTGAGGCGTACCCTAGGAGTGGCATGTGCATGTGTGTTGTTTTTCAGTTTAGGTTATCTTGTACATGTTATTCGTGAGCTACGGATTGATTTTATTTGTCATACAAGTCTTTCATGCATATTAACAGTTAAGAGTGCGGAAAATAAATTGCGGAAAGGTAAATCTACGCTATTACAAGGCGCGGGTCTATACATCGCCAAAAACAAAACCCGTTTGGAAAATAAATGCGAGAAAATAAAAGAAAGTGATAAAAGCCTAATTAACTATTACATCCTCGGAAACAGATACATCAATATAATCGAATGGAATTAAAGCGCGAAAGCAATTAAATCGGGAACGTCTTAGGGTTTTGACCCTTTTTGAGAAAAGAATTGAACTTTGGTCCTTTTTTGCAATTAGTGAAATATTAAACCTAATAACTAATTAATTAATTAATTAAAGAGAAAAGTATTTTTTTTTGTGTTTTTTATGTTTTAATGAAAATAAAATAAAAGGAATTAAAAAGTTAGTAAACAAAACCCTAATTCTAAGCTAATTTTATTTATTGTAAAAAAGATTAAAGTTAACCTAATTTAACTAAATTAATTAATTTACATTTATTTACAAAAATAATTATTAATAGTAAAAATAATAAATGATGAAAATATTTACATCTTTTGATTATCTGAATTTATTATAAAAAATAATTTTTTAGTTAATAAAAATAATAATTATTATAATTAAAAGAATTAAAAGGAAAAAGAAAAATAGAAATAGTAAAACCAGGGGGGGTGATGGCCCATGTATGGAGGTGAATTCTGGAAATCTGGCCCATTACTCAGCAAGCCTGTTTGGACTTTTGGAATGGCCTAGAGCGTGGGTTGACCAGGAGCATGGTGGTCATCCACTTTTTGATCACTGGATTGATGCACAAGGACACTTGGCGTGCATCTGGATGAGGCATATGGTGGGGACGCTTGGGATATCCTGCACATAAACGCTTTAGAAAAAATGGAAACAAATATGGGGTGGACCTGGGAATCGAACCCAGGTCCCAATGGTTCTTGGACAACGCATCTACCACTAAGCCAGGCGCCTGTAATTGTTATTATAATAATCAATAAAAATAATATATAAACAACAACGCGTATGCTGAGAAAACAAACAAAGCGCGCCTTTTATTTGAATTATCCAGTAGCACGCTGACAACGCATCATCGTCCTCGTTGAACTCCTACAAAACAAAGCAAATAGCGGGGGTTTTTAACCCCCACAATATGGAATGTCCAATAATAGCGATTAGGCGTAGGATGAACATAAATTGTTCGCGAGAGTCTCAGTGTCTTCGTCTCATTCAGACGGTTTCAACCATGGGCATCATTAGTCCTAATTTTGCTTGGTCAAGAAAGCCCTAATTCCAGAACTCATAAACCCTAGAAATCGTTAATGGCAAATCACAATCATGTGCATTATAATCCAATTAATTGATACCAATAGCTTTGTATGGATGCAAGCAATATAAAACAAACCATAAATTACATCAAATGTTCATGAATCGTGAGTTTCAATTCTGAAAAATATTGACAAACCGTGATTCTGTTTGATGTGATTTCTCAAGCTTCAGCCCTTGATTTTGATTCCAAAAGATCCCTAAGGGTTCCTGCAAGATGTTAGAAACAGGAAAAGGCTTTGAATCACGTGGGAAGGTGGATTTCAGTTTTGAGTTTCTTTGATATTTTTTGGAATTGGTTATGGTGTTTTGGCAGCAATTTTTCACGTGAATGGAATTAGGTTTAGCTTTAGTACATATAGAGGACTGAATTAGGTTAAATCTTTGGGCAAAAGATCCATGGCATTATGCTTTCAATATTTGATTTCCAATCACATCTTTTTGCATATTTTTGATTGACAAAACTTGCTAATTTTGGAGATTTTGGTCCCCTTGATTGATACACGAAATCTTCAGCATGTGTTGACCTCTTTTGCTTCACAAAAAGATTGAGAAATCATATCTTTGAATTTTCCTACAATTAAATGAATTAAATGAATTAATATTGATTAAAAATTCAATTAATTAATAAAAAATAAAAAAATAAATCAATTTAATCTCAATGGGTCGTGCATAGGCCTTGGACAATGTTTCAAGAAGAAATTTGAGGCCCATTAGCAAAAATGAGGTGTTTTGAGCAAAAATGACTTTTGCAAATTCCCAAAACTTTCCCAACTTCTCCAATGCATATCTTGCTCAATTTTGATCCTATGAACATGTTCTTGGACATTTTGGAAAGGTCTTGAAGTCCTCTAACCAATTCCTTTGTTCCCATGTCATTTGGATTCACCAATCTCAAGTTATGGTCTTTGACTTAAAGTGCATTTTTGTTGACTTTTGAAATTGACCTATAATGTAGAAATTGATAACTTTTTGTGAGAGCATTTCTTGGACTTGTAATGTGAAGATGAGTTGTAGGAAATGTCATGCCCTTAAAAATGAGCATTGGATGGGATTTTTCTGATGAACCATGAAAAAGTTATGCCCTGGTCAAGTTACAGTTGACTTTTCATCTGTCCAAAAATAGCAACTTTTGACATCTTGATGATTTTTGAGTCATTCTTGTGGAATCATGATCAAGACTTGATCAAATGATGATTATGAGCTCAAAATAAGATGTTGACCAAAAATTATGACTTTTGACTGCCAAATGACCATTTTACCCCTACAGTTGATTGTGAACCAAATGAAGCTTTTGACTGTGCAACTTGACCCTGTGAGTCTTGAAACTTGGCATGTAGATGCTTGACAATGTATATGGACCCATGGGACTTGATTGGACCATTGAAAGCCTCAAATTCTTTGCAAGAACCAAAACCCTAATTTTGACTGGCTTGGGAGGCATCTGGACTGTGCAACCCTTGAGTAGTCTTGAACCATTTGAAGATGATTCTTGACAAATCTTGAAGAATATGGGAGGGAAAATTTTGGGGTACAACACTGCCGAACAAGGTTCTAGAGGTTCTCAGATTCTACATCCTTCTTTCGGATATTACCAACTTCCTGATTAACTCGGTAATTAGTAATATTCTCAAGAAAGACTCGTCCGAGCATAGCATCGCGTGACAATTATTTCCAGATTACTCCATCATAGCCTCCGCACTACACCTAAAATGCCAAGATGGGTTTGGTAGTCTATGGTCCTCAGCTTCAGCAGGCTCCTAGGTCGAAAGCAGTACGTCTTCCCGATTACTCGGTAAACGACACTACATTCAAAGGGGCCTCCACTGAGTGGGGGATCTCATGCCTCCTTTTTTGGGATTACTCCCTCAAATTTAACATGACTATACCGCTCGTCCTATCTTAAAGTTTGCCCAAGTCCGGGTATAGGACTTATGAGTAATCACCAAGCACCCTGAAAACCAGGAAAATCCAGATAAACATATATTCAACATATAACACATAAATAACAATAACATATATACAGATATAAACAAATATAGGCTCAACCCACTTAGGGATGGAACAGCAAGAGGTCAATCTTTCCCCAGTGAAGTCAACATTTTTCTGTAGTGGTAGAAATGTTTAAGACTAAGCCATGGGATTGAATAGACTTGTACAAATCAGAATAGAAATCGCCACCGCGCTTTATTGTTTCCAAAAGAATGGGAAAAGAGCGAATAACCCAAAAAGAGGGGGAAATATTCAAGGTAAGGTAGTTGGTTATGCAAAGGGAAGGTATTAGCACCCTAAACATCTACGGTACTCCGCAGGAACCTCTTTGTAAAATCTGTATATTTTGGCTATGAAATATTGTGTAAAAATGGATGGTGGAGATGAGAAAAGAAATATATTTTTTTATGATTTTTGCACCCGCCGCGGTTGCGAACCTTTAGTGCCTACGTACCACCTTTTCATGCAATAGGGGATTAGGATACTCATAGTTCCTCTTTAAAAAAATGTAAGTGTGTTGGTTAATTTTTATGAGATAAAACATCATCGTCATTGTCCGTGTGGAAAACATACCTACTACGCACAATCATGAGAAAAGAGAATTTGCATCATCTCAAAGTGGAGGATATGGCTTGGATTTTTAAAATCAGCAATGCCTCACTCAACACCCAAGTGGAAAACATCTATCTTCACTACATATTGTAGAAGTATAGTTGTTTGCATCACTACAAGGATTGACAAGAGAGTCTAATCTTTTGAGAAAGGTTTTAAAATAAGAAAGGCAAAGTGGCAAAAATGATTTGAAATGAGATTGATTGACTTTTAGTCTTCCCACAAAAAAAATGATGTCAAAATATTATTAAGTTGATTGAAGTTTATTCATGAAAATGTTTTTGAAAATGCATGGACCTAAGTCCAAGTTTATTAAGAAAGTGGTTCAAGTTTTAAAACAAGAAGAGTTTTCAAAAGGAGGAAGAAGATTTTTGAAATTAAAGAAGATGGGAGGAGAAGAAGAGACTATCCTAAAACATAAGGTAAAAGCTAGGAATAAGAACCATCTAACCAACAAGAAGCCAATACTTGACACTATGAGCCAAGATAGAATTCTATTTCTTTAGATTGAAACCAAGCAAGCAAAGATACTAGACCTCTTGAAAGAACCAAACTTCAAGTGTATTAAGTCTTCACAAAAATGGGCAGAGAACGACTGTATACGGGTGAATTCCAAATTACAGACAAAGAATGTAATCACAATAACTTGCACACAAAACAAAAAAACAACCCAATGTCTTGAGGTAAACCTCAATAACTCCAGACAAAATATCAATTAAGGTTACAAAGTCTTCAATCATAGGCCAAGGTTTATGATCCTAAGTCCAAGAAGTCTCATACTCCATAAGTCCAAATAGTCCAAATATCATTAAAAATTTTATGGTTTATGTTGATTATTAGGTGTCTTAGAAGAAAAAAGAAAAGGCTCAAGTGAGCAAAGATGAAGATAGCATGAAATGTAATGCTTAAAGTAAATGGTGCATAAAGCATAAAAAAATAAAAGGGCATAAAGTAACAACAAAGGGTAAAATCAATTATTAGTGATTAGTGGTTAGTTGGATGATCATTTTGAAACTCGTATTTGCAACTCATTAGAGGAATCGTAGAACCAAAGCCTCCACACAACAAGTTGTGTTTGCTTTTTGTCAAGTATATCATCCATTTGGGATCCTCAAAAGTACCATTTAATGATCAACGATGTTTAAGTGATCCGCGTTGACCAAAAGTGTTATAGATCCATTAGAGGATTGGTAGAAGCAACGCCTCCACATAACGAATCTCAAGGTTATTGGATCAAAGAGATCAAATTAATATATTTGGACTTGAAAACATAGGTTTGGGCCACGAACGATCATTTATTCGAATCGGGACAAAATTTAGTGATATGTTAAGCAATTGTAAGCTGACTTATGTAGAAGTCGCACCTATTTTGAGGCCGGTCAATAATAATTTATGCACCATTTGTTTTGAGACATGATATAAAGATCATGCTCCAATAACACTTAGTGCAATAAGAAAGGGATGAGATGGAGAGGGGTGGGGAAGAATATACAAGCCACATTTGAACTAAAATTTAATCAAACTATTATTAAAATCATTCATCCATTTTTGTGGAGTTAAACTCAACACCATGGATCCAATGATGTTAATAAAGTTCATGATCAAAAACTCAATCCAAGATTAGCCAGAAAATAATCACAAAATAATATTGCATTTTAATATGTACATTAAAAATGGTTTTAGAAATATTTAAAATAGAAATAAGGGATAAAAATATAAACTATGTTCAAATTAATCAATAAATAAAAATTAAGACCATAGAAAAATCAGTAATGGATTCAAATATATTTATAAATTTTTTGGTAATTTTTTAAAGTCAGAATCTATTTTTAAAATTAAAAGAAATGAGTAAAATAAACCAAAAATAATAAAAAATACCATAGTCAAAAATAAAAAATAAGTGAAGTCACCAATATTTGTCACAATATCATTGGATCATTCCATATTTTTTTCAAAATTTAAAAATGCATCAAAGTATTTTTAAACATTTAAAACAAATCCAATAAAGTGAAAATTTATAAAAAATACCAAAACACAATAAAATTGTGAAAAAATTAAAATCAGAAAAAGAAAAATCAAAAATATTTTTCATACTTTTTTCAGATTTTTTGGACTAAAAATGAATTTTCTATGATTTTTTGAAATTTAAAACAATTAAATATAAAAATCGGAAAAGAAAATAAAAATCAAAAAAATATGGGCCATCTGATCAATGTTAAAACGCGTTAGTAAACAGATCTAGTGGACCTGGCGCGTTGTGCATGTTATGGACTTTAGTGGATAATGCTTTGAATCATTAATTAAATTAGATTTCAAAAAATACAAGTGGCGTGCCATCATTGGTTGGAAGATGACACGTTGGTCATCTTCAACCTCCATCCAACGTGAATTACAGGTCTCTCAAACTGTAAAATCAGAAGCTCAGACATATGTCATTTGCTTCGTCTCTTCAAGACGAAGACAATCACACATTCGCGACAAATTTATATAAACTGTAGCTCAAGCAAATTGGAAGGAAAGTTTTGAAAAGGGATTTAAAATTTCGTGGTCAAAATAAGTATCCAGATGAAAGTAAGTGTTGCAACTAGAACTAGGGCAATGAGAGCATCACAATGATATGAAAGTTTTGAAGAATTGATGAAGGAATCTACCTATTGGAATTGAGTTACAGAGCTCTGAAACTGGACTTCTATGGAGAAATCTAAGGCGCGATTCTTGAATGTAATTATATGGTTAGCTTCAGGGAAGATCAAGGAAGGTGAATTGATGGAAAAATAGGATTGAAAAAGGCTTGAAAGTAGATTTCGAAGTAGAAAATTTTGAGTTATGGAACAAGTTTGGCAGGGTGATTCTAGCTATCCAAGCTTGAGAAAATGAATGGGGGATGACCCTCTATTTATAGGGAATCAAATGGAATGTCCAAGCGTCTGAAATGATGAAGTTTGGAGGGAAATCGTGTGAAGTTGCAAACAGGAAAAGTGTGACTTCCAATTTGATCAAAACTCATCCAAAAGGCGTGTTTTGTTGTGCTAATCAATTCTGGAACTTCACTAAACATGTTTAGAGGCATAAACGCATGGAAAACTTGTGATTAGAAGCCAAAACAAAGACTTTAAATTCCGACTTATGGAGAAGCTTCAATTCCAAGTTACCAAGTTCAATCCAATGGCATTCTCAACTCATGGGGTCTTAAGACATGATTCTTGATGCTTTAGAAAGATGAGGTTACAAGCTTTGAAATGGAAAAAGAATGGAATCAAATGGATGCTTGAGCTGAAAGTTGTATTGAGTCAAAGTTGGAGAAAAAGAGGTGACTTTCCATACTTAGAAATATTTCAAATTTTTCTTCAAAAGTGACCTATAATGTTTTGAATCCAAACAAGGCCTTCCACTTGGAATTTGCTCTTGAAAAAAAAAGATGGCATGGAATAGACCTCTTGAATGACATTTTGAAACTTGAACCATTGAAAATCTCCAAAAATTGAGAGAGTTATGGATTGTGGAAGTTGGCAAAAAAATCATGAAATGACATATAATCTTTTGTATCCTTAGGTCATCTTCCATCCATTTTATCACTTTGCACATAAAAGAAGGAATACAGTTCACATCCTCAAGATCATTGTGGAAAAAGAGTGGGCTTAAGATGATAAAAATTGACCAAGTTATGATCATTTGAAGTCACACATAGGAAAATGAGGGTTCATCTGGAGGACTTGTAATCTTTCTTCATCATCAAGTTTCTTCCACATGAAAACTCTTTGGAACTTTTGAAGTGATTTTTTTATAACCCTTTGAATATAATGATGTATTTGGAATCACTCCAAAATACCAAAATATGAACAAGATATGCTTCTTTGAAGTTCAAAGCCCTAGCTCCTAGATCAAGAAAAATGCCTTGAGGAACTTTGACAATTTTGAACAAACTTCTTGTACCAACATAAATGCTTTGTAAATATAATTTGTTGAGGATGATAATGAGAACTCATAGCAACCAAAACCACTTCCATATCTTGAGAATTGAAAGAAATATGCATTTGTGACCAATGGGAACAAAGCCTTGTCCAAACATGACAACTTCTCCAATCAATCCCTTGTACTTTTGAACCAAATTTGATAATCTTGAAATGTGGTGAAACAAAATAACCTTGCCATTCCATTTCCTCCAAACAAATCCAATGGTGAGGTTTGAACTTCGCAAGCTTTATTGACTAGGGCATGGAAATAAACTCATGAACTCATGGAGCAACTTGCTGAATCCCATTACCTCTACCTATATGAGTAACAAGCAAGACAAACCATGATTGCGTTTCATTAATTAAGAGAATAAATCAATACAAAAAATATTCATGATCACAAAAGAACACAAGTCAAGGTTCTTGGTGATTCCTCAAAGAGCAAAGCTAAATATAGGGAGGGGAACCAAGAATCTTAATGTGATGTTGTTGTGATAGAATCAACATGGTATGATGAAGGGGTCTTAGGGGAAAAAATTAGGGTATAACACCCACTTACTCAGAAAAATTCCCAAAAGGTCTTTCATGTTATTTTCACCATTTCCTTTATTGGATAAAAGAAAAGTCGGTGGCGACTCTTGCTATCTGCAACATTTACGATAAAACGCAAAACCAAAAGTCAATTCTCCCATCGTATCACACAACGCTTCAACTACCTTCCAAAGGTGCATGCTTTCTATTTTTTATAATATGATTTAAACCTCTATTAAGGTATTTATGGATGACTTTAGTGTTTTCGGTTACACTTTTTGTAATTTCCTTAACAAACTCAATGTCGTTCTTAAAAGATGCATCGAAACAAAACTTGTTTTAAATTGGGAGAATTGTCACTTCACAGTGTTAGGGTTAATCAAGAAAAAATATAAGTGATTGAAAAGTTACCACCTCCTGCTAATGTTAAAGGAGTGAGAAGTTTTCTATGACACTTCTCATTGTGAAATGTCATGAAAGATATCTCCAAAATTACAAAACCTTTATGCAATCTCCTTGTGAAAGAATGATTTCCTTTTTTATTCTGAATGCTTAAATTATTTTTCTATTATTAAATAAAATTTGGTTATCGTACATGTAGTTGTTACTCTTAATTGGGAACTTCCCTTTGAGCTTATGTGTGATGCAAGTAATTATTGCAGTTGGAGCTGTTTTAGGCCAACAATATGAATTTTTTCCCATGCTATATATTGTGCTAGCAAAGTCTTGAAAGAAAATGAAGTGAATTACACAACAACTGAAAAAGAGTTGCTAGTTGTAGTATTTTCACAACAAAAAATTTGTGTCCTTGTCTAATAGGTTCCAAGGTAGTAATTTTTATAGATCATGCAACACTCAAGTATTTATTCACCAAGGTAGATTTCAAACCTCAGTTGCTATGATGGATATTGTTGTTACAAGAGTTTTACCTAGAGATTAAGGATGAGAAGAGAGTGAAGAATGTAGTAGTTGATCAAATGTCAAGATTGGAAAATGCAGCAGTGACTCAAAAGGATATGAACATCACTAAAGAATTCCCTGGTGAGCATTTATTATCCACAAGCGAAAGACAATGGTTTGCAGATATGCCCAACTATAAAGCGACAAAAAGTGTCCCTGAAGAGTACAATTGGCAATAGAAAAAGAAATTCTACAAGGAAGTTAACTTTTATTTTTGGGATGACCCCTACTTGTTTAAGGTAAGCCCTGGCGAATTGATTAGAAAATATGTTGCTGGAAGGAAACTAATAGTATAATATGGCACTGTCGTAACTCAACCTATAGAGGCCATCATAGTGGTGAGAGAACCGCTGCAAAAGTCCTTCACTGTGGTTTCTGGTTGCCTACCCTTGTCAAAGATTGTAAGCTTTAAGAGCAAATTTTCCTACAATGTCATAAAACGGGTCATATTTCCAAGAGGGATGAAATGTCTCAAAATAGAATCTTCGAGCTAGAACCTTTTGATTGTTGGAGCATGGATTTTATGGGCCATTTTCCTTCACTGCATTCTTTTCTATATATTCTAGTTTGTGTGGATTATGTTACTAACTGGGTTAAAACACCTGCTTATGTGGCTAATGATGTCGAAACTATCATTAATTTTTTGACAGAGAATGTTTTTTGCTAGGTTTTAAGTCCCTAGAGTCTTGATCAATGATGGAGGAAGCACTTATGCAATAAGTATCTAGAAGTTGTAGTGGTGAAGTATAATGCCAATCATAATTTCCACCACATATCACTCACATACATATGGTCAAGTGTAAATGTCGAACAAGAAATTAAAACAGATCCTAGAGAAGACAATTGTCACATCAAGGAAAGATTGGTCTAAAAAGTTAGGTGATGCTCTTTGGACATATATGACAGCTTTCAAGACACATCTTGGATTTTCTCCGTACCAACTAGTTTGTGAAAAAGTTTATCATATTTCTATGAAATTAGGTGTTATGGACTAGGCCTGCTCTTGGCCCAAATCCACATAAGGCCCAATCCAGCCCGACCAGTCGAAGACCATCGGGCAATAGTATCCACTCTTCAAGAGGATGCTGCTTCTCCACGTGGGGACAGACCCAGTGTGATACGATGGGAGAACTGACTTGAGGTTTTACGTTTGTGTTCGCAAATGTCACGGTTAGCAAGAGTCGCCACCGACTTTTCTTTTATCCAAAAGGAAAGATAAAAAAGCACAGGAAAGACCTTTGAGGTGTTTTCTTGAATTCGGGGGGGTAGATTATGAAAAGGGAAGGTGCTAACACCCTTTTCATCCATGGCTTTCCATGGGCTCTTAGTTACTTGTTTAGATCACTTGCTTTGCTTTGTTTTGTTTGAAATGGTGCTTGGTGTGGTTTTGAAAGTATTTTGAAAAGAGGCCACTCGCTTAGGCAATCTTTGTAATGATTCTCGTTCGTAAGAATGTATACAAAGATGTTTGTCTTTTGAAAATGTTTTCAATGTTTTGCAAGATGTTTTGAAATGTGTGTGTGTTTGTTTTTGAAAATAGCAAGGATTGTTTTGAAATGGAACAAGTAACTAGAAGCCATCTACCTACTCAAATGTCTTTCTTGTGCATTTTTATTCCTTTGACATTGTTGACTTGCCATTGATTTGGTAAGCAACCCTATCTTTGGATGTAAACGGGACGGGCGTGGGTCATCGTATAACCATGATAGCAATGTTGCCAAGTATCTTAGCACTTTTGAGGTACCAAGATCATTTTGTTTTAGGCAACCTTTTGATAGCGTCATCGAGGGACTATGATCTTATTTTTGTTTTGTTTTGCCAAGATACTTCGCACGCGTAACATGGCCATTTTATTTTAGGCAACCGAGTGGGAGAAATCCTAAGGGTGCTTGTGTGCAAACTGTATCATTTTCATGCTTTTGTCTTGCATTTAGGGTTTTCTATTTTGCTTTTGTTTTTTGTTCTTGTCATGCAAACCCTAATTTACTAAACATGGTATAAAAGCGATAAATTGCGTAAAATAAACTAAGCTATTACAACAATTATTATGGGAGGGGGGATACAAGTTTTGAATGGGGATTTTGCACAAATATAAACCTAAAAATATTATTACAATCCAATCGAATATTGCACGAATTAAATAAATGTACAAGTATTTAAAATGCAATGCAATGTATTTATGTAAAAAATGTTTTGGTATTTGTTTTTTGTATGAGAAAACAATTTAATTTAAACCCTAAAAAGTAAGGAAAAATAATATTATTTTTGGAGGGGTGAAACCCTAATTTTTTAATTAAAAGAAAATAATGCTTTATGTTATTATTTTGTCCATTTTTAATAAATAATATTATGCTTAAATATTTAAAATTAAATATGTATAGAAAATAAATATTTTATGAGTATAAATAATATAATAAAAATAATAAGTATTTTTAAATATATTTACAAGTTATTTAAGACAATAAGTTCTATTTATTAAAATAAACTATTTATTCAAGTAAAAAAAATAATATAAAATAAAATAAAATTGCAAAAAAATTATTTAATTATTTTTAGGATTTTTTTATTGTTCAGAAAAAATAATCAAAAGCAATAAATATAAAAATATGAAGAAATATGAAAAATGTACCAAATAAAGCCAGGGGGTGCAAATAGTGGGTCAGGAGGTGCAAATATCAAAAACAAAAAGCCCAAGGCGCCAAAAAGCTCGGACTTCATCCCTGTCCTCTAGCCAGTCTTCCTTGCGCGCGTTCTTCCATTCAAACTGTAACTCTCATACGCTTGCACAAAAAAAAAATCTCATAACATGAAACATGTGGCATTTGAGCTCACGATTCCAACAATATAAATTATGTGACCTAACTCTAAAAGATCAAAGAGAATTTTAGCAGCCCTAATTCGTGACCTAAAAATTTCAGCATATTCAACCTTCAAATTCTCTCAACATAGTTAATATAAATGAAAAGTATGCATATGTACAGCTTCACCATGTTATGGACTACATTTTTTCTTCACAAATCGTGGCTTGAGGATGCCTATTCAGAGAGATAGAGTTCAAGAAAATACCTCCTTCAGTTGGATTCGAGTAGAGCAATGTAGGGACTTTAATGGAAGCCTGAGGATTGTGTGAGCTTCCTTGAACTTCCTTCAAGCTATTCCAATGCTTACTTTGCTTTGAGGATAGCTGGAACTCTCTGGACAAGTCAAGTTGCAAGCTTCAAAAGTGAAAATGGTGGATGCTGAAACAGGGCTCACAGAACCAGGGTAAGGGCTTGGCTCTCTTTGGTATGATATGTAGAAGGTGTTTGAAGTGTTAAAATACAAAACGCACGAGTCAAAAACTAATGGGCTTGGGTTTTGCAGAAATGCTGTGTTTGGACAGAAAAATGGTGTTTTTGAGTTTTGGGGAGTTTTAGCTTCAATCTAATCGTGATGAGCCTTGCCACAACTTTGTATATTTGTAAAGAAATGATACAAAGTCCACTCCTTACTAGCTGTACAAGTTCTGACCTTTTGGCAACCTTTCTTGCATTTTAAGCAAAGTGAAGTGACCAATGCTACATGCTTGTACTGGCTAGCTTTAAGGCTGTAAAGAGCTTGTACGAATTGCTTAAGACCTGTGTGAATTGCTTGCACCAAAGTGACAGGTCCAACGCTCAAGATTGACAAAGTTGCAAAAGTTGCACTTTATGAAAATGGCATTGTGAACTTTTGGCCAAAAATGGAATTATCTCTTGTACAAAGCTCCAAAAGCAAAAATAATGCCTTTAGCTTCTGAGTTTGCATTTAATTATGGAGTGTAGAGTGATTTTAGGACCTGTAAAGCAAGATTCAAATAGCATGGATTGGATTTGCAACTTTATACTTTGTAAAAATGGCTTGATCAAAAGTGATAAACTGCTAACTTCCCTTCTTTGATTCTCCCTACTCAAAAATGATCTTGGAGAGTTATTGGATATTTTGGAAAGCTTGCAATGTTCTCTATAATCCATATTTGAAATGCAATTTGAGATACCTCTAGGAACTAGGTGAAAAATATCCATGAAGTTGGGTCCAAAACCTGCCTAAATTAGGGCAAAATTTCACTAAGTTAAGAAGTTCATGGACCTATATTCACAAATTCATAACTTGAGATCCAAGCATCTTTTGGGAAACGTTTGTGAAGCAAAGTTGTAGATTTAATGGAGGACTACAACTTTCATGTTGTAAGTTTTCTTTGAATCAAAATGCATCATGGTGAAAAAGTGGTGAAAATTTGGGGAAAAATAAGAAAATTTGTATACTTAGAAAAATTATAAGTTATGAAAATTTTCAAATTCAAAACCCTAATTTTCAAAATTGGTTTTCTTGGTGAACAAGTTTCATATTTTGACATATCTTGATGAATTATGACCCTTGGCACTTGATTTTTACCAAAAAAGTCAAAGTTTGACTTTTAAATACACAGTTGACTTTTGATCAATTGACTGCAAAATTCATATGTCAATCCAATGAACTTGAGATCTTTTGAACTATGTAATTAGGTAAAGATGATGCCATTAAACCCTTGAAATCATGCTTGAACTCAATTGGTCATTGGCTAGGTTAAAAATCAGAAATTGCCCTTTCTCAGTCAAAACCCTAATTTTGACCATTTTGCCCTTTTGATGATTTGATCAAATTTCTTGAGGAGTTGTGATCCAAACTTGATCAAAGGGTACATATGAGTATAAAATATTGATGTGGATAAAAAATTATGAAGTTTGACTGTAAATTGGCCATGGTTGACTTTTTCCCCAATACAGCTGATTTTTAGGTCAACTGTCCAATTGACTGATCAAAAATGTGGTTCAAGACTTGAAACTTAACATGAACAATCTTAGGGGTCCTAAATGGTGTATGAAAGTCACATGAAGCATTGATGGTTCAAAAATCCTTGTGCAAACTCAAACCCTAATTTTGGGTTATCAGTGCAAGATGAGATGTCTTGAGTTGACCAAACCCTAATCTTGTCTTGAGTCCGAGAAGTCTTGTGAGAAAAATCTTGATAAATGAGAGGGAAAATTTTGGGGTACAACAGCTGCCCCTGTTAAATCTTCTTGAACCTGAAGAGTTAGATTGGCGAGTTTTGTCGTTCGTGACTCGAAGGTAAAAGATGATTGGACACTAGAGTGCCCATAAATTTGCACTCGACAAAGTGTAGATGAAGGAATGGGCTTAAAGATGCCATTTGGAGAGGTGATAGAATCTTGTTGGAGATGGGCTTGCAGATTCCATCCAAGAATGTTTGTTGAATTGTAAGTTGTAAGCCGAAATAATAAGTATCAGAATGGTGTCTGTATCTGGAACGTATCTGAACAGTATCTGGAGACTGAATCTTTATGAGCAATGGAATAGCGTCTGTGTCTGGAGTGTATCCATGTTGTATCTGTACTAGAATCTGAATAAGTGACAGAATGACTTCCGTATCTGGAGCGTATCTGAACTAGAATCTGAATAAGTGACAGAATGACTTCCGTGTGTGGAGTGTATCTGAACTTTATCTGAATAAATGACAGAATGACTTCCGTGTCTAGAGTGTATCTGAACTTTATCTGAATAAATGACAGAATGACTTCCATGTCTGGAGTGTATCTGAACTGTAATCTGAGTGACAGAATGGCAACCGTATCTGGAGCGTATCCGCACTATATCTGAAGTTGAATCTGAATGAGTAACAGAATGGCATCCTTGTCAGGAGCGTATCTGGACTGTATCTGAACTAGAGTCTGAATGAGTAATAGAATGGCATCCTTGTCTGGAGCATATCTGGACTGTATCTGAAGACTGAATCTGAATAAGTAACAGAATGGCTTTCGTGTCTGGAGCGTATCTAGACTGTATCTTGAGTTGAGATCTGAATGAGTAACAGAATGACTTCCACATCTGGAGTGTATCTGTATTGTATCTGAAATCTTGGAACATTGTCAATGGTAGCTGTTAATCTTATCCTGAAAAGGGTAAAATGTTAGCTGAAACACAAAGTTATGTTGCATGAAATGTATGATGCGTAATATGTGTCTTTTCAATGTTTATGATATATGGATGTAATGTATGCGCATGTAAGTTGATTTGCTGTATTGTTGAGGAAAATAAATCCTTGAATGCTGTTAGGGACAAAAAATCATTGATTGCTGAGGATATGGATTATTCATGTCTTGAAGTTGGAGTATTGACAAAAGATTCTTTTGCGAGCCATGCCATATACTGCTTGAGTAATCTGCTTGGGGAATCCATAGAAATTTGATGACTGCTACTGGGGATTACACAATGGGAATCCTTGTTCTGCTGGGGAATAAAGAAAACTCTGGGGAGGAAAACTTATTCCTATTTGGAAAAAATTCAGGAGTTTCGATCGTCTTCCAATCTATTGGGGAATTATCCTAGGTTGGGGAGAGACAAAAGTTAACTGTTATTCGGTTGCTTTTCAGGTTTCAAGATGACTTGTTGGGGAATTTGGAGAAACTGAATGGTTTCCACTGGGGATCGGTAGTTTGAAGTTTTAGCTCTGTTGGGGATCTTAATGATGTACTGTAGGGATTGCTCCTGGAATAGCATAAAGACGTTTTCCTAATCTTTCAACCTGTCAGTAATTGTTCTTTTCCATTTTGTTTATTTGTAAACAGTAATTATGTTCAAATGCATATGTTCATTAATGAATCATTGGACGTTTTTTGCAAATAAAACACAAGTTTAAAGAAAAGGAAAATAGTTTTTGTATACTTTGAAAGAGATATCTTTGTATTTACTTTGAATAAGTATTTTGTACAAAGGAGACAGACATCCTAGTAAGAGGATGGTGTCATAAAAGTAAGAAAAATTTATACAAAGAAAGATAGTTATGTGTAAAAATCCTATGGGGTTCCCATTCCGCTATAGCGTTCGTATCTCTGAATATCTTGTCCATTCGTTACTTCGTCCGAAGATGATTGAATTGATCAGAAGCTCAGAGTTTTTCAGTGAAGAGATTGTCCTTAAAGTGATCCGACGAGACATAGTCATACACTTTAATTCCCTAAATTTTGCCTGGACCGCCCTTTCGGGTTTTCAGTCCACCGGGAAACCCTTTTTTGCCCAAGTCGCCCTTTCGGGTTTTCAACTTGCCGGGTGTACAGATTTTTTTTATTTTATCCCTAATTTTTGCCCGAACCTCTTTGGTTCGCCGGGATGCCCTTGTTTTTCCTAGGTGTGTCAACCTAGCGGGTCTCTTATGCTTAGTATCTTTTGACTATATCTGCGTTCGCAGGGTGTGGCAGGTTGTCGCCTTCCATGGTGGTTAAGATCATTTCCCCACCAGAAAAGATATTCTTGATTACAAATGGTCCTTCATAGGTAGGAGTCCATTTGCCCCTGAGATCACTTTGTGGCAAGATGATGCGCTTGATCACTAGGTCTCCAACTTGATATATTTGGCGTCTGAATTTCTTGTCGAATGCCTTGATCATCCGTTTTTGATATGTTTGACCGTGGCAAACAGAAGTAAGCCTCTTTTCATCAATTAAGTTCAATTAATCAAGCCGGGTCTGGATCCAATCGTCTTCACTCAAACATGTATCCTTCATGATTCTCAAAGAGGGAATCTGAACCTCGATAGGTAAAACAGCCTCCATGCCATATACCAAAGAATAGGGTGTTACCCCAGTTGATGTGCGAGACGTGGTACGGTACCCGTGGAGAGCAAACGGTAGCATCTCATGCCATTCCTTGTAGGTGACTGTCATCTTCTGTATGATCTTTTTAATATTTTTGTTAGCAGCTTCGATTGCACCATTCATCTTCGGCCGATAGGGGGATGAATTGTGATGTTGAATTTTGAACTGCTAGCACAAAGCGGTGATCATAGTATTGTTAAGGTTTGTACCGTTATCAGTGATGATCCTTTCTGGGATACCGTACCGGCAAATAAGATTCTGCTTGATGAAGCGGGCAATAACTTTCTTAGTAACGGATATGAAGGAAGTTGCTTCGACCCATTTGGTTAAATAGTCAATGGCCACAAGAATGAAGCGGTGTCCATTGGAGGCTGTAGGCTTGATCTCCCCAATCATGTCGATTCCCCACATAGCGAATGGCCAAGGAGCTGTTAGGACATTTAGAGGAACCAGAGGCACGTGCACCTTGTCTGCATAGATTTGGCACTTATGACAAGTCTGGGAGTGTTGATAGCAGTCGGCTTCCATGGTAGACCAATAATAGCCTGCCCGTAGGATTTTATTCGCCATCGTATACCCGCTAGAGTGAGTGCCAAAGGTACCTTCATGCAATTCAGCCATGATATTTTCAGCTTCAATCTTGTCCACACAACGGAGCAGAATAGAATCATGATTGCGTTTGTACAGGATGCCATTACTTAGGAAGAACTTAGCTGAGAATCTCCTTAAGAACTTTTTGTCATTGACTGAAGCTCGTTCTGGATATTCTTAAGCCTCGAGATACCTTTTGACTTCATGAAACGACGGCTGGTCCACTACTTCTTCGGTATTAATCTCGTGACAGTGTGCTGGTTCGTCCATTCGTTCAATGGTGATCTGGGGAACCTTGTTATCCCAATTAAGTTTAAACATAGATGACATTGTAGCTAGAGCATCTGCTAGCTGATTTTCTTCTCGCGGGAAATGCTCAAAGGTAATCTGCTCGAAATGTGGTAACAATGTCAAGACATGTTCTTTGTAAGGGATAAGGTTTGGATGCTTAGTGTCCCATTCTCCTTTGATCTGACTGATGACCAAAGCTGAATCCCTAAACACGATCAAATATTTGATTCCCAAGCCTATGGCAGCCTTGAGACCAAAGATGCATGCTTCGTACTTTGCCATGTTGTTCGTACAGTTGAAGCAAAGTCTGGCAGTCAAAGGAGTATGGAATCCTTCTGGAGATATGAGCATAGCGCCGATACCGTTACCAAGTGCATTGGATGCCCCATCAAAGTACAGGGTCCATCCGGATCCTTGTTCAGGTCCGTCCTATGGCCTGATCTCTTCGCAGTTGTCTACTGTCATGATGTCTTCGTCAGGGAAGTCGAACTTCATGGATTGATAATCTTCTACAGCTTGATGGACCAGATGATCAGCTAGCACACTGCCCTTTATAGCTTTTTGGGTCGTGTACTGTATGTCATATTCTGTTAGGATCATTTTCCATCTAGTTATTCTTCGAGACAAAGCAGGCTTTTCAAAGATGTATTTGATCGCATCCATCTTAGATATCAGCAAAGTGGTATGAGTCAACATATACTGCCTTAGCCGGCAAGCAGCCCATACCAAAGCACAACAAGTTTTCTCGAGCAGTGAGTATCGGGTCTCACAATCGGTAAACTTTTTGCTTAGGTAATAAATAGCATGCTCTTTTCGGCCAGACTCGTCATGATGCCCCAGTACGCACCCTATTGAATTCTCTAAGAAGGTCAGATACATGATTAGCGGTCTTCCCTCGACTGGTGGCATCAAGACAGGAGGCTCTAGTAAATACTCCTTGATTTTATCGAAAGCAACCTGACATTCATCATTCCATCTGACTACTTGATCTTTCTTCAACAGCTTGAAGATTGGTTCACAAGTAGACGTTAGGTGAGAAATTAATCTGGCGATATAGTTTAGGCGTCCCAAAAAACCTATGACTTCCTTCTCAGTGCGAGGAGCGGGAATTTCTTGTATTGCTTTAACCTTGGCAGGATCAACCTCGATGCCTTTGTTGCTGACAATGAAACCTAAGAGTTTACCGGATCGGACACCGAATGCACACTTGTTTGGATTCAATCTTAACTTGTACTCCTTCAATCTGACAAACAACTTTTGCAAGTGATCAAGGTGTTCTTCTTCAGTTTGTGATCGGGCTATCATGTCATCTACGTAGACCTCTATCTCATGATGTATCATATCATGAAACAAAGCTACCATGGTGCGTTGATAGGTTGCCACGACATTCTTCAGTCCGAATGGCATCACTTTGTAGCAGAACGTACCCCACTGTGTGACAAATGTAGTTTTCTCCATGTCCTCAGGTGCAATTTTGATCTGGTTATAGCCTGAGAATCCGTCCATGAAAGAAAATACTTTGTGCTGGGATGTGTTGTCAACCAGGATGTCGATGTGTGGAAGTGGAAAATCATCTTTAGGGCTGTCCCTGTTTAAATCTCTATAATCCATGCACATTCGTACTTTGCCGTCCTTTTTAGGCACGGGAACAATGTTGGCCACCCATTGAGGATAGGAAGTAACAGCCAGAAATCCAGCATTGAACTGTTTCATAACCTCTGCTTTGATCTTCTCTGACATATCAGGTCTCATGCGGCGGACCTTTTGTTTCACTGGTGGACAGTCTTCTCTTGTGGGTAGACGATGTACCACTATGTCTGTATCGAGTCCCGACATGTCTTCGTATGACCATGCAAAGATCTCAACATAATCATGCAATAGCTGAATTAGGCGCTCCTTGACACTCGGCTCTAGATTGGCACCCACTCTGATTTCCTTTTTATCTTTCTCGGTACCCAAGTTGATTGTATCCAACAACTCCTCATGAGGTTGAATAGCTCTTTCCTCTTGTTGTAATAGTCTGGCCAATTCCCCTGGCACCTCACAATCTTCTTCACCTTCGTACTCGGCTTGGTAGATCAGATCTTCAGAGTCACTGAAGGCTATAGCAGTATCGTTACCCATGGGATCCGGAATGGAAGAGTACCTGCATTTTTGAGTGTGGGTGTGTGTAAGGGTATAGCCACCTTTAAACAAATAAAATGTAAAAAAGAAAGACAATGAACACAAAAGTTTGTATGAAAAACGTCCATGATTCATTAAATGGCATATGAAGATGAAAAATAAGAACCCTTACAAATGGACCTTTGTGCCTCGGCTAAGACACAAGGTTAAAAAGTACGAATTGTTTGAGAATTATTACAGATCCAACAGAAATGGAAAAGATAAATTATTGTGGTATGAAAGTAATAGGAATAAAGTCTTTTGCTTCCCAATTGCACAGTCCTCCGTCAACAGTTAGAAAAATCCAGTCTTCCAGGCTGCCCTCTTCTTCACTGTCCTCTAGAGCATTGACTCCATGATGACTGATCTTGACAGGTGGCCCTTCGGAACGGGCGCGGAGCACGGCCTTCTGACCAGTTGAGGTAAATTCCAAGCCGAACTTGTCTGATTTGAAAGGAAAGTCTGGAAGCTGCCCCCAGGTTGTGCTTCCTCCCTCTTCAACCACTGCTTTTGCATCCTTGGGAGATGACATCCGAGGCGGAGGTCTGGTAATCATGGGTATAGAGGACACTGTCTTGGTCACCGCTATTTCCTGAGCTACCTCCTCAAAATGCTGGAAAGGAGTTTCGATGAATTTTCCATCCAATTCTACATAACTGAAAGAATTCAGATGACTGATCATGTATTCCTCTTTGCCATGAACAATTGTTATTTTCCCCTGGACAGGGTACTTGAGCATTTGATGCAGAGTAGAAGTGACAGCTCCAGCATGGTGGATCCAAGGTCTTCCCAACAGGAAAGAATAAGAAGGACGGATGTGTTGTACCCCAATTTTTTCCCCTAAGCTATCATATCATATCAATTCGATCATAACAAGATCACATTAGGGTTGGTTCTTCCTCTTTTTCTATCTCCTATCTTTAAGTTTGCTCTTGAGGAATCTCCAAGCACCTTGGTTGTGTATTTTGTATATGTGTTGTTGACTAACTTCTAATCAAAATACAAAAAAATATTTGTCTTTGTCTTTGTATATTTTTGTTTTGTAGGTACCAAGTCGAAGCATCTGACAAATAAGGATTTCTGGTATTATTTTCCTAAAATCTCTATTTGCAAAGAAAAAGAATTAAAAATTTTCATTTTTTTCACTGATGCAATCGATTGCTCTTAGAGTGCAATCGATTGCACATAGTGCATTTTGCGCCATTTTTGAAAAAATACACTGTGCAAATCGATTTGCACTATAGTGCAATCGATTGCACAGCGTGAAAATTAAAAAAAAAAATCAGCATTTTAAACTTGTCAAATTTTGGCTCCAATTTTCCTTCACTTTTGAAAGATGTATCATTAATTCAAATTTTAGTGCCAATCTTTCATTTTTAAAAAGAATTATCATTAATTCAAATTTTGGCTCTAATATTTGAAAGATTTATCATTAATTCAAATTTTGGCTCTAATTTTTGAAAGAGTTATCATTAATTCAAATTTTGGCTCCAAGAATCAATTACCAAATTACCACTAATCCCAATCCTAAAACTCTATAAATAGAGCTCTCATTTCATTCAAATTTCAAGCTTTTGATAGCCAAATCCACCTTGCTAAAAAATCTCTCAATTCTCTCCATCTACCAAATTCACTCAAAGCTCCATTTTCAAAAAGTTAGTAAGCTTTGCATTGAAGCTTACTAATCTTTGAGCTAAACCTTCATCCAAACACTTTTTCTCCATCAATTCTCTACATCCAAGCTTGGTCAATTGATTCTTGTGGTTGAATTGAAGCAAATTCTTGAAGTTGTTTTGATAATTCTCTAGATCTACCTTTGGTAAGTTGGACAATTCATCTTTCACAATGTGATCTCTTGGTGATCTTTGGGATTGATTCCTTGAGCATTATTTTGTGATTTCAATGGTGTTATTTTCTCATAATTTGATGGAATTTTCGTGCTCAAGTGGATCCATGATCATAAGGTGTTTGATGGAAAGTTTGAACAAGAAATTGCCCTTTTAAAATACTGTTTTTGCTACTCTTACTGTGTGCAATCGATTTGCACTGTAGTGCAATCGATTGCACAGAAGCAATTTTGGACAATTTTTAGAAAAATGTACTGTGTAAATCAATTTACACAATAGTGCAATCGATTTACACAGGGACAGAATGCACTTTTTTGCCTTGTTTTGGGGCAGCTTTGATCCAAAATGATTTTTCTACTCACTCCTTTTTGATTGTTGGTTTGGATTGCAATTTTAAATGTCCAATTTGTCTTTAAACTCAATGGACTTTGTGATGTAGATGAAGTTGGATAAATGTTCATCAATTCAAATCTACCTAAGAGTGAATTATTTAATTCATTTTTGGTGCTTTGGATTAATGATATGTTTAAAGCTTTAATCCATCTAGAGGAGTGGTTGAATTTAAAGATGAAAGAATTTTGAAATGGTGATCCAAATTAGCTTATCATTTCCATCCCTCTTCATCTTATCCCTTTATTTTTTAATTGTGCTACATGTTAAGGGATGGTGATCTCTATATCATTTTTCCAAATATGAATTACATAGATTGCTATTGACCGGCCTCAAAATAGGTGTGACTTCTACATAAGTCCACTTACGATTGCTTAACATAGCGCTAAATTTTGTCCCGATTCGAATAAATGATCATTCGTGGCCCAAACTTATGATTGCAAGCCCAAGTATGTTAATTTGATCTCTTTGATCCAATAACCTTGAGATTCATTGTGTAGAGGCTTTGGTTCTACCAATCCTCTAATGGATCTACAACACCTTTGGTCAACGCGGATCACTTAAACATCATTGATCATTACATGTTGCCTTGTGAGAATTCCAAAATGGATGATATACTTGACAAAAAGCAAATGCAACTTGTTGTGTGGAGGCTTTGGTTCTACCAATTCTCTAATGAGTTCCAAATGCAAGTTTCAAGATGGTCATCCAACTAACAACTAATTACTAACAATTAACTTTACTTTACGCTTTTATTTTCATGCTTTATGTACCATTTACTTTTAGCATTTTACATTTCATGCTATTTTCATCTTTGCTCACTTGAGCATTTACTTTTATGTCATTTTTATTTTGCTCACTTGAGCTTTTCTTCCTTTTTAAAGACACCTAATAATCAACATGAACCATAAAAATCATTAATGATACTTGGACTACATGGTTACTATCCTTTGCATTATGGAGTGATGGACTTCTTGGACTTAGGATTAGAGACCTTGGCCTATCTTCGAGACTTTGTGACTTTATTTGATATTTTGTCTGGAGTTCTTGAAGTTTACCTCAAGACATTGGGTTGTTTGTTTGTTTTGTGTGCAGGTTATTGAGATTACGATCTTTGTTTGTAATCTGGAATTCACCCGTATACAGCCGTTACTCTGCCCAATTTTTGCGAAGACTTAAAACACTTGAAGTTTGGTTCTCTCAAGAGGTCTAGTATCTTTGCTTGCTTGGTTTCAATCCGAAGAATGGGAATTCTATATTGACTCATAATGTCAAGTATTGGCTTCTTGTTGGTTAGATGGTTCTTATCCCTAGCTTTTACCTTATGCTTTAGGATAGCCTCTTCTTCTCCTCTCATCTTCTTTAATTTCAAAAATCTTCTCCCTCCTTTAAAAAAAAACTCTTCTTGTTTTGAAACTTGAAACATTTTCATAATAAACTTGGACTTAGGTCCATGCATTTTCGAAACATTCTCATAAATAAATTTCAATCAATTTAATAATACCTTGACCTTTTTTTTGTGAGAAGACTAAAAGTCAATCAATCTCATTTCAAACCATTTTGCCACTTTGGCTTTTATCTTTAAACTTTTCTCAAAAGATTAGACTCTTGTCAATCCTTGTAGTGATGCAAACAACTATACTTCTACAATATGTAGTGAAGTGAGATATTTTCCACTTGGGTGTTGAGTGAGGCATTGTTGATTTTAAAATCCAATTCATATCCTCCACTTTGAGATGATGCAAATTCTCCTTTCTCATGATTGTGGGTAGTAAGTATGTTTTTCACACGAACAATTGCGATGATGTCTTATCTCATAAAATCAACCAACATACTTGTGTTTCAAACTTTTAAAAGAGGAACTACGTGTACCCTGATCCCCTATTGCATGAAAGGTGGGTCGTAGGAACTAAAGGTTCGCAACCGCGGCGGGTGAAAAAATCATAAAAATATTTCTTTTCTCACTTCCACCACCCATTTTATATACAACACATTTTTATAGCCAAAATATACAGATTTTTCAAAGAGGTTCCTGCGGAGTACCATAGATGTTTAGGGTGCTAATACCTTCCCTTTTCATAACCAACCCCCTTACCTTGAATCTTTCCCCCTCTTTTTGGGTTATTCGCTCTTTTCCCATTCCTTTGGAAACAATAAAGCGCGGTGGTGATTTTTATTTTGATTTGTATAAAGTCTAGTCAATCCAATGGCTTAGTCTTTCACATTTCTACCACCACAGAAAAAAATGGCGACTTCAATGGGGATAGATTGACCTCTTGCTGGTCCATCCCTAAGTGGGTTGAGCCTATCTTTGTTTATATCTATATATGTGCTATTGTTGTTTATGTGTTATATTTTGTATATATGTTTGTCCGGATTTTCCTGGTTTACAGGGTGCTTGGTGATTACTTATAAGTCCTATACCCGGACTTGGGAAAACATTAAGATAGGACGGGCGGTATAGTCATGTTAACTTTGAGGGAGTAATCCCAAAAAAGGAGGCATGAGATCTCCCACTCAGTGGAGGCCCCTTTGACTGTAGTATCGTTTACCGAGTAATCGGGAAGACGTACTGCTTTCGATCTGGGAGCCTGCTGAAGCTGAGGACCGTAGATTACCTAACCCATCTTGGCCTTTTAGGTGTAGTGCGGAAGCTATGACGGAGTAATCCGGAAGTAGTTGTCACGCGATACTACGCTCGGACGAGTCTTTCTTGAGAATATTACTAATTACCGAGTTAATCGGGAAGTTGGTAATATCCGAAGGAAGGATGTAGACTCTGGGAACCTCTAGAACCTTGTTCGGCAAGTGATAACCTCTTAGACCAACACCTTATGGGTAGTACCTTCGACCTCATGCTCGTGACGTTGAACCTATGAACCCTATATGTGTGATCTTGTGTGTGATTGTTGCATCATGCATCCATGCACTCATAAGCATCTTTTGAAGAAAACAATATTTTAAGGGATTTAAAGGTTGACTATTTGTGAATATCTCAGGTACTTTTAAACCATGGATTCTGGAAAGAGAAACAAAAGCTTTATTACTTTGATGTTTGCAATGTGTCTATAAACCATAAATCCCTTGAAATATTAAATGATAAAGTAAAAATAATCATATGCATATCATGCATCATATTGCACATATTTCTTGCATTTGTTATTCATATCCAGGTGTTTTACCCAGCTTCTTTACTTCACTCAGCAAGCTGACTCATCACTACAACACTCGGGCTAATTTCAAAGAGAAGATGGAAAACATTAATAAAGAGATCTTTGAACTCCGCAAAGAGGTAACTACTTTGAAGGCTGGCATGGAGTATCTAACTGCTTTGGTTAAAACTTTGGTTTCTGCCCAAGTCAATCCTTCTAGGAAGGAAGAAGAGATGGCAAAGGTCTTCAGAGAAACTCTGAGATCATTCTTTCATGAGAAGGTGATGGTCAATGCGTCCAATGACTTCCCTGAAAAAGTAAATGTGGGAGTTCCTCTAGAAGAGGATGTCCAAAAGGGGTGTTCATCTGAAGATGGTGTCTCAGCTAGTGGTGTGAAGAAGTTTGATAATAACTTTTCTAAGAAGAGAACCAGAGGAAGAAACAATTATCGTCAGAATCAATATGTTCCTCCTGTCATCCCTGTGTTCAACTTACCTCCTGTTGCTCCAGTTTGTCAACAGAATCAGCAAGTTCCTGATCAGAGGAAAAATCAGTTTGATCCAATCCCAACGACCTATACAGAATTGTTTCCCATCCTAATGCAGAGAAATTTGGTTCAGACCCGACTTCCACCAAAGGTCCCTGAGAAGATATCGTGGTACTACAAAGCTGATTTGACTTGTGCCTTTCATCAAGGAGCCCCGGGGCATAACATCGAAAATTGTTATCCATTGAAAATTGAAGTTCAGAGATTGGTCCGAAGTGGTATCTTGTCGTTTAAGGATATTTGTCTTGAAGTTCAAGTCAAGTCTTTGCCGAAGGATTAAGGTGATTGAAGAATGCCCTGGAGTTTAAGGATGATTAGCCTTCTCAATTTATTAGCATTTTTACTGCTTTCTCATTTGTAATTTTTCTTGTTTATCATTGCACTGTTTGCATGTAAGAACTTGTTTGCATTTGAATGTTTAATCTTAATACAATGAGTATGTTTGTCTTGAAGAAATTCATTCATTTCACTCGTATTTGTTTTCAATTTTAAATTTCCTTATGATACCAACTTGTTACCCATTCTCTTGCCTAGGCAGAGATTGGGAGGAGGAGGATGATATTAAAACACAAATTTTCTGGTTGTATGCTTTTGGATAAAACCTTGTTGACGATGTACAGGCATTGTTTCAAATCCTCAAACACCGGAGATATAAGGGAGTGAAACCTTTGTTAACCCCTTTGAGCCTTGAAGTAGGAGTTTCTTTTTCTATTCAGAAAAAAAAAACCCTCATTTTTTTAACCCGGGGCAGGGTAGTGTTCAGTTAATCTGATTGAGTATTCAGATCTCATCAAGAGTGTGCATCTAAGGATACAACAATGGTTATCCCTCGAAAGGTTGAGGAAAGTCAAAACCGCAATGGTTAATCTTCACTTATCAGGAGGGTGTGTCAATTAAATATATCTTAATGGCTATCTCTCGCATATCTAGGAGATCAGAAGATGACGATACAATAATGGTTATCTTTCATCTACCTAGAAATAGGGCAGTCACAATTCTTCCAACTAGTCACAAATGACTCGAAGTAACGCGACATGTTCGAAAAGAAAAATAAGAGGATAATATGAATAAAAAAAATGATGATGAAAAATAAAGAGACAAAAAGCCCCGCTAAGTTGGAACTTGAAAAAAAAAAGCAAGTCGCTTAGGCAAAAGTCAGGGCATCCCGTTGCACTTTAAGTCAAAGTCAAAAGGAATTTGTCCAGAAGAAAAGGAAGAAATGGAAATCCTAAAATGCGATAAAGGATTACAATGTGAAATCCCCAGCAAAGAACAGAGTCGTGTGACAAGAAACCCAAAAGAAGCAGGAATGAGTGACTTGCATGTCCAAAGGAAACCTTGTTTGATTCCTCAACCGTCTCGAAATTTCTTTTGAGAGATGAATGTTCATGTCAAGTTAACTAAACTTAGGACCAAAGAACATCATGAAGGGGGTGGGCACCAAATAGTTTTGAGTCTTAAATATTTTTTCTAAAAAACGTGAACCAGGCCACGTTACAACCCTCAAAAGTCTTAATTGAAACAGGGTTTATTTCGAAAGCATACTCCAATGAGATAGTGTTTCCTGACTCCCATTAATTTTGATAAATTATTTTGATTGGTATCATATGCTTTTGTTATCTTTCATACAAAAAAATCCATGTCGCATCCTGGCTAGTGATTCGTTCACAAGGTTTTGCGACATATTTTCAAATAAAATCTTCAAGACTTACATAATTGTTGCATTAGAATTTTCATTCTTAGAATAAACATTTTCTGCTTGTAAAACAACTGCTTGATATCATGAAATTTTACATTTGAGTATCAGCAAAAGGCATGTTGCCGAGAAGAGTTGTGGAGCAAAGAGGATGTAACATTCAGCTAATCTAGGGCAGTTACATCAAGATTCAACAAATCTCTAGAAGCCATTTGATCAGAAAGGTTATCCTAAAAGCATGCAGCCAAGGGCAAGTTATGAAAGTTACCTTGATTAGCATGGTAAGCTTGAGACACCAAATTGGTTTCCAAGGGCATATCCAGATTTCGTCAAGATAGTTACTATGTCTACCCCAAGCTGAGAACCTTCCTCAAGTTGTGGTATGATGTTGGGTTCATAATCCCATTTTTCTAGTCTTGTGGCAGACTTCTCCAGCTGAGTGTGATTCTTTACCCAACCAGGTGGTGATTAAACGAAGATTAAAAAGAGCTATGAAGCCTTTGCTCATTTGATGGAGTTCTTTCTCCCTTTTTATTGATATGGAATCTCTTGTAGAGCAGTGCTTTCTCTTGTTACGACATTATTGTTGTTATGTGCTTCCCAAGTAGCTAGACAAGGGCAGTATATTTTCTAAGAGGTGTTGAGACAATTGTCAATTTTTTTGGGTTTTCTCTCACCAAGTGTTGAGTTTGATTTAAAATCCCCATAATTTTGACCTCTTGTTGTACTGTTAACTTCTTGGTTCCCCCAGGAAGGTTTTCTCAGGTCATTTTCGCTGGAATGCGCGTGATTTTTTGTATATTAAAGACGATACCAATTGGTGTAAGGTGCAGTATTGGGTTTGTGATCCCATTATCCCCGGCCAAGTCTTGGTTCGCTTTTGATTTTGGGTTTGCATGGTCAGAAGCCTCCATCCCAGATTCCCCAGCGAAGTTTTCCCTCATATGATGAAAGGTTTTATTCCCTTGGTGTGATAAGATATCGCTCTTTTTGCAGTATTGGCATTCGTGTTGACTTCTTGATTTCCCAGGAAGACTATACCAGGGCATCTTTTGTTGGAATAGGTTGATATGAAGACTCAATCCAATATTCTCCAGTAAAGGCCTCGTTTATTTGATAGAAGTCCTTTTTCTCCAAAGAAGTTGGTGCAATAATTACTCTCGAAGAAAACGTATCTTCGGTTTCCCCAGTGAAGAACGTATCTCCGGTTTCCCCAGTGAAGAACGTATCTCTGGTCTCCCCAGTGAAGAACGTATCTCCGGTTTCCCCGGTGAAGTACGTATCTCTGATTTCTCCAGTGAAGAACGTATCTTGGTTTCCCCTTGATGATGTGGTTTTAACCTCCCCATTGAAGTCAGCATGAAGTCCCCAGTAGATGTCTCGATGATGAAGTATTGTCTCCCTTAGTGAAGTCCGTATGTTTTTCTTCCTTCAAAGTGGGCCTGATTTCCCCAGTGAATGTTTTGACAATTTGATTTCCATCTGTCTTATTCAAGATCAGTATTGAAATCCCCAGTAGGAGTACGGACCGTGAAACATTTGTTTTCCCCATTGAAGTCTGTGTGCTTTTCCCCGGGAAGGTTATCCCAGGGCATCTCTTGTTGGAATGAGTATTAATGATGAAAAGTTTTCAATCCGCAGTTTTTTTTTCTCTCCAGGGAAGTGGGTTTGAATTCCCCAGTGAGGTTTGGTTGTCTCGGCGTCAGTCTGCTTTATTTGAGGCTGATCTTGCAATCTCCAGTAGGAATGTTGCTTGTGAAAAACTGATTTCTCCGATGAAACCGGAAGAAAGATGTTATATCCCGGTATCTGTTTGATTTAGCTACATCCGGATTATGTTTCTCCTCAGTGAAGTTAGGACAGGCAATAGGTTTGGTTTCCGCAGTTGCTGTTACCTTTCTTGGATTGATCTTCTGGTTGAAGTTTAGCCCAATGTTGTTGGTACCCGAGGCGGTTTTGTTCGTTTGTACTGATTATGTATCCTTTTACAAGCATATGCACGATATCACTCATACATTCATACATGCATCATGCATTGCTACAAATCATTTTTTATTAACATTGTGTTCTAACCTTCCTGCAGCGCTCCTTGCTTAGGTGGATCTGGTTTTCCCTCTTGAGTTTATTTCTCAAAGGATGTATCTGTATTGGCCGTCTTGCTCCAGTCTTTTTCTGATTTGGATCTGTGATCCCCCGGCAATATTATTTACTTTGGATTTATGAGAACTTTGAGCTTTGATTTGTGAATTTATTTTGCACGAGAATACTTTATCTCTTCAGCAGGAATAATGTGGCATTTCCCCGGGAAGTCATATCTCATTTCCCCAGGAAGTCATATTTCATTTCCCCAGGAAGTCATATTGCTATCCCCAGGAAGTCATATTGCTATCCCCAGGAAGTCATTTCTCTTTGCAATTCCCCTTGACAATGAGTGGATGTCTCTTTATTTGAGATAAGTTTGCATATTACCCTTTCCAGGCAGAGTGTCTTGGTTAAAGAAGAAGTTGAGACCCGTTCCAGGTGAAATACCAAAATTTTGGGGAAAACTTATGATATATTTTCTTCTACCTTTAACTATTGAGTTGGTAGTTTACCGTCATCTGTGAGTCAGTATATCTTTTTTCTACCTTCAACTATTGAGTTGGTAGTTTACCGTCATCTGTGAGTCGGTATATCTTTTTTATACCTTCAACTATTGAGTTGGTAGTTTACCGTCATCTGTGAGTCGGTATCTTTTTTATCTTCTACCTCCAACTATTGAGCTGGTAGTTTATTGTCATTAGTGAGTCGGTATCTTTTTGATCTTCTACCTTCAACTATTGAGTTGGTATTTCACTGTCATCTATGAGTCGGTATATCTTTTTCTCTCTACCTTCAACTATTGAGTTGGTAGTTTGCCGTCATCTATGAGTCGGTATATCTTTATCTTCTACCTTTAACTATTGAGTTGGTATTTCACCGTCATCTGTGAGTCGGTATATCTTTATCTTTTACCTTTAACTATTGAGTTGGTATTTCACCGTCATCTGTGAGTCGGTATATCTTTTTCTCTCTACCTTCAACTATTGAGTTGGTATTTCACCGTCATCTGTGAGTCGGTATATTTTCTCTCTACCTTCAACTATTGAGTTGGTATTTTACCGTCATCTGTGAGTCGGTATATCTTTATCTTCTACCTTCAACTATTGAGTTGGTATTTCACTATCATCTGTGAGTCGATATCTTTTTTATCTTCTACCTTCAACTATTGAGTTGGTAGTTTACCGTCATCTGTGAGCCAGTATCTTATTACTTTTCTACCTTCATCCATTGAGTTGGTAGTTCACAGTTATCTGTCGATCGTTATCATTCTTTACTTTTTCCTCAATATTTGAGTTGATGCTACCTTATCTCTTCTTTGAGTTTTACACCAACAGAGTCATGTCTTTTGTTCACCAGTGATTTATTTTCCTGGTGGGGTTGCTCCTTTGTTTCTTCATTTTTGTGGCATCCCCAGTGTTACTTTGCGTCTCTTTTGTTCTGTTCATATGCATTCATAATCATAAGCACTGCATGGCATCTTAGAGACAAAAATAGGGCTTGTTTTATATTTAAGTATCTTCAATCGCGTCGACACGAAGATTTTTAACCTTCATATTTCCGGATAGAAGACACTTAAATAAGGGCAGTTGTTGTACCCCAATTTTTGCCCCTAAGATTCCTCTATCATATCATATCAATTCGATCATAACAAGATCACATTAGGGTTGGTTCTTCCTCTTTTTCTATCTCCTATCTTTAAGTTTGCTCTTGAGGAATCTCCAAGCACCTTGGTTGTGTATTTTGTATATGTGTTGTTGACTAACTTTTAATCAAAATACAAAAAAATATTTGTCTTTGTCTTTGTATATTTTTGTTTTGTAGGTACCAAGTCGAAGCATCTGACAAATAAGGATTTCTGGTATTATTTTCCTAAAATCTCTATTTGCAAAGAAAAAGAATTAAAATTTTTCATTTTTTTCACTGATGCAATCGGTTGCTCTTAGAGTGCAATCGATTGCACATAGTGCATTTTGCGCCATTTTTGAAAAAATACACTGTGCAAATCGATTTGCACTATAGTGCAATCGATTGCACAGCGTGAAAATTAAAAAAAAATCAGCATTTTAAACTTGTCAAATTTTGGCTCCAATTTTCCTTCACTTTTGAAAGATGTATCATTAATTCAAATTTTAGTGCCAATCTTTCATTTTTAAAAAGAATTATCATTAATTCAAATTTTGGCTCTAATATTTGAAAGAATTATCATTAATTCAAATTTTGGCTCTAATTTTTGAAAGAGTTATCATTAATTCAAATTTTGGCTCCAAGAATCAATTACCAAATTACCACTAATCCCAATCCTACAACTCTATAAATTGAGCTCTCATTTCATTCAAATTTCAAGCTTTTGATAGCCAAATCCACCTTGCTAAAAAATCTCTCAATTCTCTCCATCTACCAAATTCACTCAAAGCTCCATTTTCAAAAAGTTAGTAAGCTTTGCATTGAAGCTTACTAATCTTTGAGCTAAACCTTCATCCAAACACTTTTTCTCCATCAATTCTCTATTTCCAAGCTTGGTCAATTGATTCTTGTGGTTGAATTGAAGCAAATTCTTGAAGTTGTTTTGATAATTCTCTAGATCTACCTTTGGTAAGTTGGATAATTCATCTTTCACAATGTCATCTCTTGGTGATCTTTGGGATTGATTCCTTGAGCATTATTTTGTGATTTCAATGGTGTTATTTTCTCATAATTTGATGGAATTTTCATGCTCAAGTGGATCCATGATCATAAGGTGTTTGATGGAAAGTTTGAACAAGAAATTGCCCTTTTAAAATGTTGTTTTTGCTACTGTTACTGTGTGCAATCGATTTGCACTGTAGTGCAATCGATTGCACAGAAGCAATTTTGCAAAAATTTTAGAAAATTGTACTGTGTAAATCGATTTACACAATAGTGCAATCGATTTACACAGGGACAGAATGCACTTTTTGCCTTGTTTTGGGGCAGCTTTGATCCAAAATGATTTTTCTACTCACTCCTTTTTTATTGTTGGTTTGGATTGCAATTTTAAATGTCCAATTTGTCTTTAAACTCAATGGACTTTGTGATGTAGATGAAGTTGGATAAATGTTCATCAATTTAAATCTACCTAAGAGTGAATTATTTAATTCATTTTTGGTGCTTTGGATTAATGATATGTTTAGTGCTTTAATCCATCTAGAGGAGTGGTTGAATTTAAAGATGAAAGAATTTTGAAATGGTGATCCAAATTAGCTTATCATTTCCCTCCCTCTTCATCTTATCCCTTTCTTTTTTAATTGTGCTACATGTTAAGGGATGGTGATCTCTATATCATTTATCCAAACATGAAGTACATAGATTGCTATTGACCGGCCTCAAAATAGGTTTGACTTCTACATAAGTCCTCTTACGATTGCTTAACATAGCGCTAAATTTTGTCCCGATTCGAATAAATGATCATTCGTGGCCCAAACTTATGATTGCAAGCCCAAGTATGTTAATTTGATATCTTTGATCCAATAACCTTGAGATTCATTGTGTAGAGGCTTTGGTTCTACCAATCCTCTAATGGATCTACAACACCTTTGGTCAACGCGGATCACTTAAACATCATTGATCATTACATGTTGCCTTGTGAGAATTCCAAAATGGATGATATACTTGACAAAAAGCAAATTCAACTTGTTGTGTGGAGGATTTGGTTCTACCAATCCTCTAATGAGTTCTAAATACAAGTTTCAAGATGGTCATCCAACTAACCACTAATTACTAACAATTAACTTTACTTTACGCTTTTATTTTCATGCTTTATGTACCATTTACTTTTAGCATTTTACATTTCATGCTATTTTCATCTTTGCTCACTTGAGCATTTACTTTTATGTCATTTTATTTTGCTCACTTGAGGTTTTCTTCCTTTTTAAAGACACCTAATAATCAACATGAACCATAAAAATCATTAATGATACTTGGACTACATGGTTACTATCCTTTGCATTATGGAGTGATGGACTTCTTGGACTTAGGATTAGAGACCTTGGCCTATCTTGGAGACTTTGTGACTTTATTTGATATTTTGTCTGGAGTTCTTGAGGCTTACCTCAAGACATTGGGTTGTTTGTTTGTTTTGTGTGCAGGTTTTGAGATTACGATCTTTGTTTGTAATCTGGAATTCACCCGTATACAGCCGTTACTCTGCCCAATTTTTGCGAAGACTTAAAACACTTGAAGTTTGGTTCTCTCAAGTGGTCTAGTATCTTTGCTTGCTTGGTTTCAATCCGAAGAATGGGAATTCTATATTGACTCATAATGTCAAGTATTGGCTTCTTGTTGGTTAGATGGTTATTATCCCTAGCTTTTACATTATGCTTTAGGATAGCCTCTTCTTCTCCTCTCATCTTCTTTAACTTCAAAAATCTTCTCCCTCCTTTAAAAAAAAACTCTTCTTGTTTTGAAACTTGAAACATTTTCATAATAAACTTGGACTTAGGTCCATGCATCTTCGAAACATTCTCATAAATAAATTTCAATCAATTTAATAATACCTTGACCTTTTTTTGTGAGAAGACTAAAAGTTAATCAATCTCATTTCAAACCATTTTGCCACTTTGGCTTTTATCTTTAAACTTTTCTCAAAAGATTAGACTCTTGTCAATCCTTGTAGTGATGCAAACAACTATACTTCTACAATATGTAGTGAAGTGAGATATTTTCCACTTGGGTGTTGAGTGAGGCATTGTTGATTTTAAAATCCAAGCCATATCCTCCACTTTGAGATGATGCAAATTCTCCTTTCTCATGATTGTGGGTAGTAAGTATGTTTTTCACACGGACAATTGTGATGATGTCTTATCTCATAAAATCAACCAACACACTTGTGTTTCAAACTTTTAAAAGAGGAACTACGTGTACCCTGATCCCCTATTGCACGAAAGGTGGTACGTAGGCACTAAAGGTTCGCAACCGCGGCGGGTGCAAAAATCATAAAAATATTTCTTTTCTCACTTCCACCATCCATTTTATATACAACACATTTTTATAGCCAAAATATACAGATTTTTCAAAGAGGTTCCTGCGGAGTACCGTAGATTTTTAGGATGCTAATACCTTCCCTTTTCATAACCAACCCCCTTACCTTGAATCTTTCCCCCTCTTTTTGGGTTATTCACTCTTTTCCCATTCCTTTGGAAACAATAAAGCGCGGTGGCGATTTTTATTTTGATTTGTATAAAGTCTAGTCAATCCAATGGCTTAGTCTTGCACATTTCTACCGCCACAGGATGTCCATCACATAGAATGTGGAGTTGAAGGTTTCAGTTCCCACCTTAATCGGGATGTCCACCTCCCTGTAGACCATCTTTTTAGAACCATCAAAGGCTCTGACAATTATATTGCTGGGTTTCAGGGTTAAGCCTTCACAATCCAGTCTATCCAAGGCTTTCTTTGGCAAGACGTTCAAAGACGAACCAGTGTCTACCAGTACATGTGCTAGGGTTGTCCCTCTGCATTCCATCGAGACATGCAAAGCATCATTATGTTTTCTCCCTTTCGAAGTTAAATCTGCATCGGAGAATCCTATACCATTGTCAGCTGTTAGACTAGCCACACATTCCTGGAATTGATCAGCGGAGGTTTCTTGTGGCACGTGGGCCGTCTTCAAAAATCTTATCAGAGCCATAGCATGAGCTTCTGAACAAAGCAACAGGGACAACATGGAGATCTTCGAGGGGGTTTGCCCCAGCTGTTCCACCACATCATAATCGCTTTTCTTGATTATTTTCAAAATTTCCTCCATTTCTCTTTGAGAGGTTTCAGGTATGATCAACGGCTGAGCCCTCATCCTGACGGGCTCTTCTTGGATCCCTTTCCCTCGAACATCAGTAGCAGTAGAGGGGATAACTACAGGGGTTGTGACTTCTTCTGTGATTGGTGTACTTGCAGATACGTTTACCGGTGTAGAGATAACCTTAGGAGCAGCTAAGGGTCCAAGAATTGCCTTTGGAGGGGAAATCTTTGGAGAAAAGATTCTTCCACTACGGGTAACTTTGCTTGTTCCGGAAATGTTACTGATATCGGAATTGTCTTCTTCAGAACTCTCTTCCTCGGTAGTCTGTTCAATCTGTTTAACACCATGGTAGTAGATTTCTCCACCATAGTTCCATGGTATTGATTTGTCGGACTTGTACGGGACTGGCCTGGGCATGGTTATCTTCAAAGGTGCAGCCTTCGGAGCGGGTGTAATCCTAACAGGTCTTTTAGGGACCTTGGAAGGATTGGCAGATATGGTTATTATTGAAACATCGTTAACAGGAGTTGATAAAACAGGAGTCTTCTCAAATAGGATTTCTTGGTTATCAATTAGGCGTTGGATGCCTATCTTCAATAATGGACAGTGGGTTAATGAGGATGAACAAAGGTGACAATCTTCTTCACAACCTGGGAAAACCCCAGCCTTCAACAAATTTAACTTGATTATAAGGAGAAGAGTTATTAAATGATCTACAGAAGCAACAAACAGATCCTCCTCAACAGCATGGGCGTTGTGGTCGTGCCTTGGCATTGCAGCAGAGATAACATTGGGTTTTTCAGGTGCGTCGAATTCAACTTCTTTAGCATCTATCAGATCCTGAATTTTATTCTTCAGGGCCCAACAATTGTCACTGTCGTGTCCTGGGCTCTCCGAATGGTAAGCGCACCTGGCGCTCGGATGGTAATATGGAGAAGCAGTGTTAGGATTTTTAGGGGCCTCTTTCAGCATGGCAAGGTTCAACTTCAGAAGATGGGGTAGGACTTGAGCAAGAGTCATGTTTATCTTGGTGAATTGCCTTACAGGCCTTTCTACTCTTTGCTTATTGTTTCTAGGCTGATCATTCCTCGGCTGATTGTTTCTGAGCTGGTCTGATGCAGACTTCTGAATCATAACGGCCCCCACCGCTGGCCGGTGCTCAACTCTTCCTTGACCCCTCTGAGAGTAGACAACTGACACTTCCTTCTTTCCCGTGAAAGGTTTTCTGATGGCAGCAGAAGTAGATGCATCTTTTTGAATTTTCCCGCTCTTAATACCGGCCTCCACTCTTTCTCCGATTAGAATCAAATCAGTGAATCCAGCGGACGAACTTCCAATCAGGTGATTGAAGAAAGGACCTGATAGGGTACCCAGGAACATGTCCACTAGCTCTCTTTCTGACAATGGTGGTTGCACCCTTCCAGCTAAGTCCCTCCATTTTTGGGCGTAGTCTTTGAATCCCTCGTTGGTAGCCATAGCCATACTCTGTAGCTGAGTACGGGTTGGCGCCAAGTCGGCGTTTTATTGATACTGTTTATAGAAGGCGGCTGCCAAGTCTTCCCAATTGTGAACATTAGACCTCTCCAACTGGTAGAACCAATCCAGCTGCGTCCCCGATAAACTGTCTTGGAAAAAGTGGACCCACAAGTCTTTGTCAGAAGAATGTGGTTGAATTTTCCTGACATAAGATCGTAGGTGCATCTTTGGGAAAGACACCCCATCATACTTAGCAAACAATGGCGCTTTAAATTTAGGAGGGATTACAATTCCAGAAACCAACCCTAGCTCCTCAAAATCCATCCCCGGTACTCTTTGCACTTCCATAGCAGCCAAACGTTCTTCCAAGTTCTTGTATTTGTCATCAGCCGAAGGGTACTGCTGTTCGGAGTAGTCCTCATCTTCCTCTTCTTCTGCTTCAGAATCAGATGGCACTGTCATTCCCTTACCTTTTCCTTCCCCCTCTTCAGATGTTGATGGAAAATCCAAGACCCTTTTGGCTTGTCCTTCAAATCTTCTGCCCATGATAGCCACGCCGGCTCGCTTCTTCTTCTTTTTCTATTTTCCTTTCTCTAGAAGAGTCTTGAGCTCCTCCTGCCCCTTGGCCAAGGTCAAGAGTAGCTATTGAAATTGTGAATTCTGAGCTTGTAAGTCTTTGACCGTTTGTTCTAGATCCATCTTGTTGAAATAAATAGCAGAGAGATGAGGAGACTTGGTGTGAAGACCTGCTTATGCATATGATGAATAAAGATGCGATATGCAAATGATTTCAAGGAAATTTAGAAGATTTAAATTTGTTCAAACCAAAAAAGAACACACGTCATATTAAATAAAACCAAGTTTGAATACATCATGCCTCTTCGGGCTTACAAAGAAAGAAACTAAAATACAGCAAAATTCTCAATACAAAAAGACCGAACGCATCCTTTTTGGAGAAATGTAAGTATTCAAATTCTTCTCTTCATGAAGCAGTTTGGTGAGCTCCAGAACTTTCTTCTCACTGGCGTAGTACTGGGTTTCAAAGGTGTCTCGCTCTTCCTTCAACTGAATCCAGGCTTTCTGCAGGTCTTCGGGAGAGGTAGGAATGTCAGGATGAAGAACGGTGTATGGGACGTCTCCTTCAATAACAGGCTCAATGATGACAGGAAGGATAGAAGGGTAAGGCATTAAGAGACTCTGGGCATGAGCCCGTACCCACTTAAAGTAAGGCTTGAGAGGGATAGAGTTTTTATGTCCCAAAGTTCTACTGTCCACTTTGTTCATCATTCCCCAAGCACGTGTAAACCTCTGGCGGTAACCTTGGTCTTCTTTGTCGTAGTCAAAAACCAGACCTCGGACGAGCATCTCTTGAGGGTCGTCCCTTCGGGCATACCCAAACTTCCGAAGAGATAAACATGGTTTGCAGGTGATACCTCCCCTAATACCTAGCAGAGGTACATTAGGGAACTCCCCACAGTGGTCAATGATAGAGATATCTTCCAAGGATCTTGAGCACCAACGGATATCAGAGTGGGTGAGAGACATCATCCTTTGAGACCAAGTCAATCTTTACTCATTCTTCAATGTTGACTGAGGCAGGTGTGAAGTGAACCACTTAGCGAGTAGAGGTATACAACACAAAAGGGTACCTCTTTTCTTCATGGTACGGGTATGAAGACAATGCAAGATATCTCCTAGCAAGGTGGGTATAGGATTGCGAGAGAGAAAGACTTTGATGGCATTAACGTCTATGAATTGGTCCAAGTTAGGAAACAGAACCAAACCATAAATGAGGAGAGCTAGCACTTCTTCGAAAGCTTGGAAATCCATGTCATCCCAGAATGAACGAGCTTTTTCCAACATAAACTTAGCTAAAAATCCTTTAACCCAACTTCTTGTCTCCCAATTGGCTGTGACGTCGGCCCTCTTCATATGTAAAGCTTCGGCGATGACTTCAGGTTTTGGAATCCCTTCTAGACCGGTGAACGGTATCTGATTAATCACGGGCACCCCTAAGAGCAGAGAGAACTCTTCCAATGTTGGTACCAACTGATAGTCCAGAAAAGTGAAATAATGATGTACGGGGTCAAAGAATTGGAATAGTACACACATCATCTCTTCTTGGAAGTTGGATGTAGCCAAACTGAGAAGTCGGCCATACTTCTTGGTAAAAGGAGAATCCCCGGGCACTCTTGAGGCTAGCTCTTGAAGTTGAGGATGTGCTTTTACAAAGCTGATTCGGATGATGTTTCTTCGGAGAGGATTCATTTCCTACAAAACAAAAACAAAGATAAATTTCTAAATCCTTGAAATGGTTAGTGAGCATGCATATGATGTTGATGATGTTTATGATGTTTCTTTACAAGCAAACATATATACACACAACAAACAGATCCCTATGTTTCAGGCTTACATGAGTTTGTAGGTAAGTACCCTCTTGAAGTTTTAGTTGGCTCAACCAGTCCTAGAAATAAAGATCGGGTTCTAAAGGATCTCAATATCACCGACCTTTTTTTTAGGCATTGTCTCAGCACAATCAATCTTTTCTTGCGGCCGAGATATCCCAAAAGTCTAGCCTCAATGAGTGTAGTATCGAGTGTTAACCAATTTTCAGCTTTACACTGAAACCGATTACCTCACTACGTCCTAATGGCCAAGTTTGTTCAATTAGGGTTCTAAGGTTAATTAGTGCTTCACGATGCCACTCAGCGGCCCCGTATTCTCCTCGATTCACCACGAGGGATACCGGTACCCACAAATGTGTCACACTAACATATCCATTGTTTCAACCATATCGGTCTACGCCGTACAGTCTCCACAATCTATTGCTATTTACCTAAAAAGGTGCCCCAAATCTGGGTAGAGGATTCAAACCCAAACAATAGAACCAAAAGATAAAGCATACAAGTCGAGCAAGATAATCATGTAAAGGTGATCTAAAACCCTAAGGTAACCCCACTTTTTATTATTTCCCCAGCAGAGTCGCCAGTTATGTGATGCGGTGGGAGAACTGACTAGATGTTTTGCGTTTCATTCGCACTTGTGCGGTTAGCAAGAGTCACCACCGACTTTTCTTTTATCCAAAAGGAAAGATAAAAAAGCACAGGAAAGACCTTTCGAGAATTTTTTCTCGGGTTCGGGGGGTAGATTATGAAAAGGGAAGGTATTAGCACCCTTTTCATCCATGGTTTTCCATGGGCTCTTAGTTACTCTTTTAGATCACTTGCTTTTGTTTGATTTGTGTGCTTGTGGTGTGGGCTTTGAAAGTATTTTGAAAAAATCTCTTTGTAATGGTTCTCGTCTCTATAAGAACGTATACAACGTTTTGTTTTTAAAAGTGGTTCAAAGATGTGTTTTTGAATCGTGTTTCAAAAAGTGTTTTGAAAAGAGGTTTTGCAATGGTTCTCATTTCTATAATAACGTATACAAAATGTTTTGTCTTTTTGGAAAATGTTTTGAAATGGGAGTGTAGGTGTAAAGAGTTTTTGTCGTGAGCAAGCGAGTAACTAAGAGCGAATCTATCTACTCGAAAGGTCTTAAGTTGTTCTTTTCTTCCTTTTAATGGTGCTATCTTACCATTGATTTGGTAAGAAGCCCCACCATTGGATGTGAAGGGACAGGCGCGGGTCAATTTTACAATCATTGAAGGCAACTTGTGAGACGCTTTAGCAATTTTTGTAAGGGACGAGATCGTTTTAATCGAAGGCAACATCGAAGGTCATCGAGGGAATACGATCTTTGTTTATCGAAGGGTCATTGCTAAAGTGTCTCATATTCGAGGGACATGATTGTATTTCCGAGGCAATGAGCGAGGTTACCCTAGAGTGATAACGAGAAAACGTATCATATAATTACTATGCTTTTTACCGATTTTATAATACATTAAGTCGTCTAACTCCCGATTATTCCGAGTTTATTTGTATTTTAACAGGTATAACATTTTTCAACTCAAACCAATGGAAAAGGACTACATGAAGGAGGCTAGACAATAAACAGAGAAAAAGAACTAAAACTGCAAAGTTTAGAGATTTTGGAGCAGTGACGGTCGTCACACCCTTGTGACGGGCGTAACGACCCCCAACTTGAAGCAACGCTCGTCACACATCACTAACGAGCGTAATGCGCTATTTTAGCGTGTTACGACCGTCACCCACCTGTGACGACCGTCACGCGCGTGAAGATGAACGTTGTGAATTGGTGGAGACGTGGGCAACGTGAGGGCAGACTTGTTCTCCTATTTTCCCTCCACTCAGTAACCATGTTCCCTATATTTCCTCCACTCAACATTTTCTCAAGATACTTTCAACTGCTATTTCCTCTCCTATATATATGTGTGGTAGTGCAAAGCTGCAGGGGTCGAAGGAATTTTCCCAGAACAAATTTATTACTTTTGCAATTATTTTTATTTCCTTGTTTTAGAGCATTTTTCCACATACTGTAATTCCTACTTCCAGTATTATTTCAAGCTTTAGTTTTTAGGTGTTAATTCTTCATTCAAGAATTAACACAATTTATTTACTTCAATCAAGCTGCAAGGAATATTGTAACATTTCAAGATTACCATAGCAACGTTAATTCCAGGTTTTTATTGTAATTAATATTTATTCATTTTTGTATTATGCCAATTATTTTTATAAATTATATTTTGAATTGCATTATTGTTAAATCTATTATGTCCGGCTAAATTATTCGTACCGGTATGTGACTCTTAAGAACCAAAAGAATTCAGTGATACCTTGGCCAAAAATATTTATTTATAAAACAATTTCTAGTTTCCAATTTCCAAGATTAATTTAACTACCCTTGTCAGAGAGTGAGAGGTTAATTAACACGATTTTGCCACGAGAGTGGGAAATTAATTAAGGCAAGAACCTGCATGCAAGAGCTGGGGTTCAACCCAGATAGTGGTAACGAAACATTAATTTTTAAATACACGAGAGTGTTTTAATAAATTAATTAAACTCAAATTGTTTTCAAAAAGTGTTATTAAATTTAAAGTGCATCCACTAGGTTTAGTAGCATAACTTATTTCATGAACACGAGAGTGTATGTCTCAGGTTTTTAAACAATTAGTTTTTACCGAAATACTTTATAGGCCAAGCGATTCACCGAATTCCCGAAGTCCGACTATCACATACCGGTATAATTATTACTATTATTTTTAATTAAACTGTTTCCCCCCTAAAATCGAATATCCATCGCTTAGTTAAACAAACTGTAGCATTAGATCGTATGTGATTGATCCTCAGTCTCTGTGGGTTCGATAATCATTTAAAACTAGAACGACTGAACTGTATACTTGCAGTTAGTATCCCGACAGACTCATAAAGTCCCGATCAAGTTTTTGGCGCTGTTGCCGGGGACTGGTAGTCAATTAATTACGATTCTTCTGTTGCGCGTTTAGACTAGGCAACATATACCATTTTTCAATTTGTATGCCAAGGACTCGCTCATAAGGCGAACCACTTGACAAATCGACGGACGAACCTGAACGCATTCTTTCCGTAAGACGTGCAGTCAGGGATTACTATTTAAATCACGCTATTCCTTTACCCAAACCCGAAATCAAGATTGATTCTGAAACAGATTCTAATTCTTCCTCTGAGACCGAAACCAATCCAGAATTAGACATGGCCAAAGAACAAAGGACCCGTCCACTGAAGGAGTACGCAGCTCCATCACAACAAGAACCCCACAACAGCATTGCTGCTCCAACAATAAACCGAAACGATTTTGAGTTGAAACCGTCATTGATATCAGCTATCCAACAACGCCAATTCTCTGGAGATCCTTCCGAGTATCCAAATGAACATCTTACAAAATTCGTTCAATTTGCCGACACAGTTATAGCAAATGGTGTTAGTAAAGATGCAATAAGATTATGTCTTTTCCCTTTCTCGCTAAGAGATAGAGCTTGGGCTTGGTTGCAATCCTTGCCATCAAATTCCGTCACTACGTGGGAAGGACTGAAGATTGTATTTTTAGCACGATACTTTCCCCCGAGCAAGACTGCTGCACTAAGAGCCCAAATCAACGAATTTAGGCAGAAGGATATTGAATCGCTATTCGATGCATGGGAACGCTACAAAGATATGATGCGAATGTGCCCACATCACGGATTAGAAAAATGGCTGATCATCCACACGTTTTATAATGGACTCTTGTACAACACAAGACTCTCTATAGATGCCGCCGCAGGTGGTACACTGATGGACAAGCCTTATGACGAAGCTAACCAACTCATTGAAAACATGGCTCAAAACCACTATCAGTGGGGAGGAGAAAGAACATCTGTGGAGAAAACTCAAACCAAAGGTGGGATGTACGAGATTAGTAGCCTAGATAAAGTTAATGCTAAGGTAGATGCTCTTACCCAAAAGATAGAAAGCTTGACCTTACCTCCTGCAGCTACCGTGGCTGTAGTTACCCCAAGCTGCGAAGTTTGTGGAGTTCCTGGTCATGTTGGAACTGAATGTCAAATCTTAGCAGGAATATCAGTTGATCAGGTAAATTACGCTCAAGGTAATCCTTATGCTAATACTTATAATCCTGGTTGGAAGAACCATCCTAACTTCTCGTACAAGAACAATAACGCTTTATATGCACCTGGCCAAGCACCTGCTGTACCTCCAGGTTATCAAAATCCCGCTGGTAATGTTCCTAACATTCCTAAGAAATCTAACCTTGAAATCCTAATGGAAAATTTTATCGCTAATCAAGCCCAACAAAACAAAGAATTCCTCAATCAAAACGTTCACACCAGTGAACAGTTGAAGCTATTAGCAAATAAGGTAGATGCCCTAGCAACTCACAATAAAATGTTAGAAACCCAAATCTCCCAAGTAGCATAACACCAAGCTAGTTCTGCCGCACCTGCTGGTACATTTCCTGGACAGCCACAACCCAATCCTAAAGGACATGCAAATGCTATCACATTACAAAGTGGGACAGCCCTTGATGGACCGATAGATCCTAGACTCCAAAACCCGACCATGTATCAAAAACCTGAAAAAGAAGTAGAGAAGTCGAAAGATCAATCTGAGAATGTAGAGGAAGACGCGAATGAGAACAGAGAGGCTTCAGAAAAACCTTACGTGCCTCCACCACCATATAAACCACCAATTCCATACCCCCAAAGACTTGCAAAATCCAAGAACGAGGGACAATTCAAGAAATTTGTAGAACTTTTGAAACAATTAAATGTTACTATTCCGTTTACAGAAGTTATAACCCAAATGCCGTCATATGATAAATTCCTAAAAGAAATATTGTCTAATAAGAAAAAAATCGTTGAAAACGAAATCGTTATGCTAACTGCCGAATGTAGCGCCATAATTCAAAATAACATGCCTCCAAAGCTAAAAGATCCTGGTAGTTTCTCCATACCATGTGTGATTGAAAAATCTGTCATAGACAAAGCTCTATGCGATTTAGGAGCCAATGTTAGTCTAATGCCCTTATCTATTTGTAAGAAGCTCAAATTAGGCGACATGAGACCTACGAAGATGTCCCTACAACTAGCCGACAAATCAGTCAAATTCCCTGTTGGTATGCTAGAAAACATTCCTGTCCGAATAGGACAATTTTACATACCGACTGACTTTATAATAATGGACATCAAGGAAGATTCAAACATTCCCATCATACTAGGAAGACCATTTTTAGCTACTGCAGGAGCCATCATTGACGTTAAGAAAGGAAAACTTACCTTCGAGGTAGGAGAAGAAAAAGTAGAATTCATTCTTTCCCAATTCTTTAAAGCCCCTGCTATAGATGACTCATGCTGTCTCCTAGATATTATTGATGAATGTGTCAAAGAACTTGAAAGCCAAGAAGACACCTATTCTGGGATGTTAAAAATTCAGACACCAACTATCCTCAAGGATGATGACTGGAATCAAGAACATTTAGATGCCGACCTAAGCGAATGTTTAGCCTTAACACCCGATCCTGCCCCGACTGATAAGAAAACTGGTATAGAACTTAAAACATTACCTGAAGATCTTAGGTATGAATTTTTAGATAAAGAACTCGAACGGCCAGTTATAGTTAATGCCAAATTAGGGAAGATCGAAACCGAAAAACTTCTTAGTGTGTTAAGGAAATATCCAACCGCATTAGGCTATAACATATCAAATCTAAAGGGAATAAGCCCTTCTCTCTGTATGCACCGCATTATGTTGGAGGAGGACTGCAAGACTTCTAGAGAACATCAAAGACGAATAAATCCTATCCTAAGTGAAGTCGTTAAGAAAGAAGTGCAGAAACTACTAGAGGCAGGCATCATATACCCAATATCAGATAGTAACTGGGTCAGTCCAGTTCACGTAGTGCCTAAGAAAGGAGGTGTTACGGTCATAACGAACACAAAAGGTGAATCGGTAGCACAACGTACCCAAACAGGATGGAGAATGTGTATCGATTATAGAAAACTAAACAAAGCTACGTGCAGGGACCATTTCCCATTACCATTCATTGATCAAATGCTCGAGCGCTTAGCCAAACATTCCCATTTCTGCTATCTTGACGGATACTCAGGATTCTTCCAAATTCCCATTCATCCTGATGATCAAGAGAAAACCACGTTCACATGTCCCTATGGTACCTTTGCATACCGAAGAATGCCATTTGGACTATGTAACGCACCTGCAACTTTCCAACGATGCATGATGGCGATTTTCGCAGACTTTTTAGACTGAATTATGGAAGTATTCATGGACGATTTCTCTGTCTGTGGAGAAAGTTTTGACGGATGTTTATCAAATCTTGAATCAGTACTGAAACGCTGTGTCAATGTCAACCTAGTGCTCAACTGGGAAAAATGTCACTTCATGGTGAGACAAGGAATTGTGTTGGGTCACATTGTATCAAACAGAGGGATTGAAGTCGACAAAGCAAAAATCGAAATTATCAAAAACCTTCAACCACCTAAAACAGTTAGAGAAATAAGAAGTTTTCTAGGACACGCTGGTTTTTACCGATGTTTTATAAAAGATTTCTCTAAAATCACCAAGCCACTAACTGAATTATTAATGAAAGAAGCTGAGTTTATTTTCGACGATAAATGCTTGAACGCATTTGAGACGCTTAAAGAAGCCTTAATCTCAACACCTATTATGCAACCTCCTGATTGGAACCTACCATTTGAAATAATGTGCGATGCGAGCGATTATGATGTAGGCGCAGTCCTAGGACAACGCAAAGATAAGAAGCTCCACACTATCTACTACGCAAGCAGAACACTCGATCCCGCACAAATGAATTACGCCACTACGAAGAAGGAACTCTTAGCTGTGGTATTCACATTGGATAAATTTCGTTCCTACTTAGTAGGCTCCAAAATCATTATTTACATGGATCATGCCGCGATCCGATACTTACTAAGCAAGAAAGACACCAAACCGTGACTACTCAGATGGATCTTACTCCTACAAGAGTTTGACTTGGAAATAAAAGACAAAAGAGGAACTGAAAATGTGGTAGCCGACCATTTATCAAGATTAGATGGAATCCAAACCGAGAGTGTTCCCATAAACGAAGATTTCCCTTATGAACGCCTTATTGCTAAGCTAGAGATAGACCCTACTGATAGTTTAGATCAACACAATGAACCTTTAACAATTGCGGTAGTAAAAGCCATTTGTACCAACACCGCATTACCATGGTACGCTGATTTCGTCAACTATTTAGCTGCCGGTGTTTTACCACCTGACTTAACGTACCAACAGCGGAAGAAATTTTTCCATGATCTTAAACACTACTTTTGGGATGAACCATTACTCTTTAAAAGAGGCGCCGATGGTATCTACCGTCGCTGCGTTCCTAACGATGAAATCGACGACGTTATTTCCCATTGCCATTCCGCCCCTTATGGTGGACACGCTAGTACATCAAAAACTTGTGCAAAAATACTTCAAGCTGGCTTCTTTTGTCCTACCTTATAGAAAGACGTCCACGTAGCAATTATGAACTGTGATAGATGTCAACGCACAGGAAATATATCTAGACGCGACGAAATGCCGCAAAAGGGAATCCTCGAAGTAGAAATTTTCGATGTATGGGGAATTGATTTCATGGGACCATTCCCCGCATCTTTTGGAAATAAGTATATTTTGGTAGCCGTTGACTACGTATCAAAATGGATTGAAGCCATCTCCGCACCCACAAATGATACACGAGTGGTACTAAAACTATTCAAGCATAGTATCTTCCCACGATTCGGTGTACCAAGACTAGTAATCAGTGATGGTGGTTCCCATTTTATCTCTAGAATTTTCGAAAAATTACTTTCCAAATATGGCGTTAAACATCGCATAGCCACACCATACCATCCTCAAACGAGTGGACAAGTGGAAGTGTCAAATAGGGAGATAAAACAAATCCTTGAGAAAACCGTATCCACATCCAGAAAAGATTGGTCCTCCAAGCTAAATGATGCTCTTTGGGCATATCGGACAGCTTTTAAAACCCCTATCGGAACAACACCGTTCAAGTTAGTTTATGGAAAATCTTGTCATTTGCCAGTAGAATTAGAACATAAAGCTTATTGGGCCATCAAAACCCTTATCTTAAATTACAAGATTGCTAGCGAGAAACGAGTATTAGATATCCATGAATTAGAAGAATTGCGTATAGAAGCTTATGAAAATGCTAAAATCTATAAGGAAAGAACAAAAAAATGGCACGATAAGCGTATCTCGCGAAAAGAGTTTAAGTAAGGAGACATCGTACTCCTATTTAATTCTAGACTGAAGCTTTTCCCGGGAAAATTACGTTCCAGATGGTCCGGACCATTCGAAATTAACAAAGTTTTCCCAAGTGGTGCGATAGAAATTAAAGGAAATTCTATCGAACCATTCATAGTCAATGACCAGCGCTTAAAGCACTACTTTAACGTCGGAAATATCAACTATTCGGCTTATCTTCAGTTAAGTGAGCCACCTACCCCGATACCTAACTGAATAGGTATTATCTGTCGAGCCGTCAACATAAAATAAAGGCGCTTCGTGGGAGGCAACCCATGTTTTATTTTAATTATTTTTACTGTTTTAACATGTTTTTCTTTTTCTTTTCTTTTTCTTAATCTTTAAAATTTTCATGATTGCATCTCTTACTCCTTTCTGTTTTCTTCTATTTTTATTTTCCCTTTAAACTTTCTTTTTCTTTTTCTTTTTATTTAACTTCGGAAAATTCTTAACCTGAAAATACTAACTTAGTTTTTTCAAACATTTATTAAATATTTTCAGGGGGTAATTCTTTTGCTTTCATATTTAGCTATATGGCACGTGTAAACTTCATGAATGTCACTTTGAGAAGCAGACACCAAAGAAGACGCTTTGAGGATCTGGCTGAGCGGGAAATGTGCCCTACAATCTACGTTGATGACCATGTTATGACCGCTCTTGGAATTCGTGAGAGTGTCATGTATTTGCTACATCAGATTGGTTGGGACACTGCTCCTATTCGAAGACGGTACTGTACTTACAAGAAGCTGACCCTTGAGTTCCTGAGCACCCTAAGCTTCATTCCAAATCACGGGATAGGATTCAACCGTGGGTTGATCACTTTCAGGATGTTTGACATGGACTACACCTATAACCTCAGGGAGTTTAGCCACCTGCTAGGATTCCCTTTTGGACCTGATGTTATCACTATGACCCAGGAGGACCTCTTGCTTGATACTGACCTTGATTTTTTCTGGGGAAGCATTGCTGGCAATAACCATCCAGAGCCGTCTGACCTTTATTCTGAGTGCATCCATAACCCGGCGATCAGGTACTTTCACAAGATCAACGCCCACACACTCTTTGGTAAACAGCAGAATGTTACATCCGTGTCCCGCGATGAGCTCTTCATTATGTACTGTGCATCCCAGAGCCGTCCGGTAAACGGTTCCGCTTATATGCTAGCTAACATGGAGCGTATCATCCAGACTCCAAATGCACCAATCATGTTGGGTGGTTTAGTCACTATGCTATCAAATGCAATTGGACTCCGCAGGCCTATGCTTGGATCAGCCCCGCTTTATGGAATAAAGCTGATGAACATTGAATTCTGCTTCAACACTAGCTTTATCGGGAACATTGGGCCAGATCAATTTGAGCTGTTAATTAATCATGAGATTGTCCACCAGTTTAAGCTCCCGAACCCTATCACTAGTGTGCATAATAGAGTTAATTGGCTTTTTGACCTCCACCATCCTGCTACACCGCCTTTGTCTCCTTCTACTATTGACATTTACGAAGTACCCAACACTTCTAATGCTGATGAAGACCCTGCCACACCACCGGGATACCATGAGTTCCCTGATCCATGGGAACAGCAGGCAGCTTCTACTGAGACCGCCACCCAGGCTTCAGAGCTCACACCACCACCTCCACCTACTGTTACCTTGCACTCTTTGCATGAAGAAATTACTGAAATGCGGGGCGAGCTTACATCTCTCCGGGTGGATTTCATTGCTTTCATGGATTTGGTGACCGATCAGCTAGATTTCATGCACCAGCATATGTTCCCGACTCCCCGTGGCTAGAGTTGTCGTTGTTCTCTTATTCTTTTCTCTCGCATTTGTACATACAGTGGGGAACTGTTTAGTTTTAGTGTGGGAGGGATTCTAGTTATTTTAGCATTTTATTCTAGTTATTTTAGCATTTTATCATTTTTATTTTTTTAGTTATTCCGAAACAATTTTTATGGTTTAATTCAATTATTTATCAAGTACCAAGCTTATTTTATTTTTTTCATTCCTTTTCATTTTCAGCATAATGTTTATTTCCTTTAATTTACTGTTTGTATTTTCACGTAAATGTTATTTCATTATGTGTTAGTAAATAACATTTCAGAACTTTAATTATTAGAATACTTAAAAATATTTCAAAACTCTAATTAATTAAAATATTTCAAACTTAATATATTAAGAAAATAATAAAAAATATATAAAAATATATAAACATCTCCAACGGTCCTGTAACGGTCTTCTCATTAATGACATTGAACGTGTTACGACCGTCACACCCTCGTGACGAGCGTAACGCGCCTTTTTACCTTGTGACGACCGTCACACCCTCGTGACGAGCGTAACGCGCCTTTTTACCTTGTGACGACCGTCACACCCTCGTGACGACCGTCATGCATACAATGTATCAGAACGGCTATTACAGAACCGTTCCAACCATTCCCTTCATAAACCCACTTCCTCCATTGTTACAAAATCACACGAAAACTACCCACTCCACTCCATTTTTCTTCAAACTTTCAAACTTCCAACACTAAAATACTATCCACCCACTACCCCAATTTCATATTCCAAACCTTTTGCAATCAAATTCTACCTACACCATGGCCAACAACCAACAAGCTCCCGCTCTCACATTCAGATCCGGCGAACAAGGAGAAAACCAACGGGTCAAATTTCATAAGTTTCAACGCCGAGGTCTTCAACCTACACGGTACGTTGATATCGACTACCTGAGGAGTTTGGGACTACTTGACAGTGTCCACCAATTGTTGCAGAGTGTAGATTTATGGAACTTGTGTCGTGAACCAAGACCGATTTATGAATCTCTGACTCTTGAGTTTTTGAGTTCCTTTGTTTACATCACTCCGCCAGGTGCCACGAACCAACTGTCAGGCCTGGCCAAATTCCGCATGTTTGGCATTAAGCACGAGTTGCCTCAATCCGACATCGCGCGACTTTTAGGCTTCTGTTCGGACGAAGGTGTTCATCTCCAGGTGTCGGATAATTTTGGTGAGGAAGCCTTCAACTTATGGCACAGTTTGACGAATATCTGTGCCGGATCCTACGACCACCTAAATGCCACCCACATTCATAATCCGGCCATCCGCTATTTCCACCGCATCCTCAGCAACACAATCTTCTCCCGTGACAGCAACCACAAGCTCAACTCTAAGGATCTCTTCTTTATGCATTGCACGTTCACAGGGCAAAAGATCAACGCCGCCCCGTTCTTACTCGCTCACATCCACTCTATTTGTGCTAGAGGCGGAAAACCCTTTTATTTCGGAGGGCTGGTCACTTCACTTGCCATAGGTCTGAACTACGGTGTTGCTCTAGCGACTTTGCCTTCTATGGCACCGGCTTTGCTAACTTTGGATCACTGCAAAGCCGCACATCTCATTTACGAGCGGGAGGATGGCAGATTCCACCCTGTGATCAGGAACACTGTTTATCAGAACATCATTTTGCCTTGCAGGGACCGAATCGATCCAAGAAACCGAGCAAACTGGTTATTCGATCCTGCAACTCCCGCAGAGCGTGCACCTACTCATGAAGACCAACCTGCAGTCCCCGCAGACGAAATGCAAGAAGAGCTGGATAGTGCTCCTCCCGTCCACGACATTCTAGGATCCTTATCTTCACCTCCTCCTATTAATCTTGAAGACATCCTCCGCGCCATCCATATGCAAAACCAAATGAGCGCAGCGCTTGAAAGAAGGCAACACGAGCAATTTGAGTCTCTGTGCGCTCAAAACGCTCAAATCTTGACTGGGCAGCGCAACATGAATGAGAGGTTAGATGAGGCCCTGTCAGAGCTTAATGCCCTAAGTCTGGACGTCAGCACCCTTGGTTTCCAAGACACTGACACAGAAGCCACTCCTACCAGACGCTCTCGCACCAGGAGTAGAGGACGTGGTCACCAGTAGTTTTTCTTTATTTTTTTATGTAGTTTATTAATTTTTCTGTTTCTTTTCCTTTCCGTTTGTTTTTTTTGTAATTGTACTTCCCCGCCTATACACCGCAACATTGAGGACAATGTCGGATTTAGTGTGGGAGAGGTACCTTTCCTTCATTTATAAACTAGTAATTTTTATGATATATCTCGATTTAAATTCTTCACTTTATTCAGCCATACCAAAAAATCGTATCTTCGCATTAACCTGACACACCTATTTTATCGAAATCCCCAGTTAGGGAAGCTGAATACGACATAACAAGATTGATACGGTTATGACACTGTAGACTTCCTACTTACGCGATCCGTTTCAATAACCATTATACCGACATCTAGAGTTTTTAGTTCTACAGTAACCCCTAGTAGTTTATACTAGAAGTCAGCACCGTCTTGACACAAACCACGTGGAGAATCGATGAATATAAGTGTTTGATGCCTGATCATTAAAATATCCTTCCTATCTCGCTGCTAAAAGAAAAGAAATTTTGTGCACCAAAATATACGGTCACATATAAGAATTGAGAAAATAACGAAGGAATCCAGTGTAGGTTGGTTCAGAGGTATCTGGTTCTAAACTCGGTAGGGCGTGCTATGGCTAGATCCCCCACAACCTCCAACTTGGATAACATATGTAGGGTTGCCACATTCATGTACCAGACCCCATGCTAAAAGGATCAAAGTCACTAACCGGCTACTCCACTACGTGCGTGCTAAGACAAAGGGCTTAATGTGATTGCGCCAGAACAAAACCGGGTGAAATAGATACGAGGAACTCTGGGAAGAATTATAAAGGAACTGTTGAATATCTCGTTTGAAATGGAAGCCTACGACTAAGCTTATTGCTTATGTCATTAGCGTATCTTTAGTGTTTCACTCAAGTATTGGCCGAACCGACGAGGATTTCCCGAAATTACTTTAAAAATCCAAGGTATGTCATGCGTATGCGCTTGACAAAACTTGTTCGACCTTTCGAATGACTATTTGCTTGAGGACAAGCAAAGGTTTAAGTATGGGGGAATTTGATAACGAGAAAACGTATCATATAATTACTACGCTTTTTACCGATTTTATAATACATTAAGTCGTCTAACTCCCGATTATTCCGAGTTTATTTGTCTTTTTACAGGTATAACATTTGTCAACTCAAACCAATGGAAAAGGACTACATGAAGGAGGCTAGACAATAAACAAAGAGAAAAAGAACTAAAACTGCAAAGTTTGGAGATTTTGGAGCAGTGACGGTCGTCACACCCTTGTGACGGGCGTAACGACCCCCAACTTGAAGCAACGCTCGTCACACATCACTGACGAGCGTAATGCGCTATTTTAGCGCGTTACGACTGTCACCCACCTGTGACGACCGTCACGCGCGTGAAGATGAACGTTGTGAATTGGTGGAGACGTGGGCAACGTGAGGGCAGACTTGTTCTCCTATTTTCCCTCCACTCAGTAACCATGCTCCCTATATTTCATCCACTCAACCTTTTCTCAAGATACTTTCAACTGCTATTTCCTCTCCTATATATATGTGTGGTAGTGCAAAGCTGCAGGGGTCGGAGGAATTTTCCCAAAACAAATTTATTACTTTTGCAATTATTTTTATTTCCTTGTTTTAGAGAATTTTTCCACATACTGTAATTCCTACTTCCAGTATTATTTCAAGCTTTAGTTTTTAGGTGTTAATTCTTCATTCAAGAATTAACACAATTTATTTACTTCAATCAAGCTGCAAGGAATATTGTAACATTTCAAGATTACCATAGCAACGTTAATTCCAGGTTTTTATTGCAATTAATATTTATTCATTTTTGTATTATGCCAATTATTTTTATGAATTATATTTTGAATTGCATTATTGTTAAATCTATTATGTCCGGCTAAATTATTCGTACCGGTATGTGACTCTTAAGAACCGAAAGAATTCAGTGATACCTTGGCCAAAAATATTTATTTATAAAACAATTTCTGGTTTCCAATTTCCAAGATTAATTTAACTACCCTTGTCACGAGAGTGAGAGGTTAATTAACACGATTTTGCCACGAGAGTGGGAAATTAATTAAGGCAAGAACCTGCATGCGAGAGTTGGGGTTCAACCCAGATAGTGGTAACGAAACATTAATTTTTAAATACACGAGAGTGTTTTAATAAATTAATTAAACTCAAATTGTTTTCAAAAAGTGTTATTAAATTTAAAGTGCATCCACTAGGTTTAGTAGCATAACTTATTTCATGAACACAAGAGTGTATGTCTCTGGTTTTTAAACAATTAGTTTTTACCGAAATACTTTATAGGCCAAGCGATTCACCGAATTCCCGAAGTCCGACTATCACATACCGGTATAATTATTACTATTATTTTTAATTAAACTGTTTCCCCCCTAAAATCGAATATTCATCGCTTAGTTAAACAAACTGTAGCATTAGATCGTATGCGATTGATCCTCAGTCTCTGTGGGTTCGATAATCATTTAAAACTAGAACGACTGAACTGTATACTTGCAGTTAGTATCTCGACAGACTCATAAAGTCCCGATCATAGAGGTGCACGTGTGAAGAGTATGTTGGTCTCAAGTTATTTATTCTTTGATTAGGTCATCTAGCGATTGGTTTTTGAATCTTGACATACATGCCTAGTTACTATACAGTATATGGAAAACAGTAAATTGCGGGAATTGAAATTCTACGCTATTACAAAATGTTCGGGAATGGGGGTACAATTGTTACAAATGGGGATGAATCAAGTGAAAATAGCAATGCCCAAATATAATACAACCAAATCGAATTGTTGTGCGATTCAATATAAAGCTATGACAATTTATGAAATAAAGTCAACAAAATATGAAATGAAATGTATTTACTTGAAAAGAGAAAAATAAAACCTATTCTAAAAAAGAAATTGATTAAATTTGTATTATTATTATTTCTTTTGTATTTTATTAATTATGAATAAGTAAATTTAAAGAAACTAAACTAAATTAATTCTTTTGATATTTTTATTAAATGTAAAAAAAATAATAATAAAAGGGAGTTTATAAAAAAAAGGTAAAAAATTAATTTCAAGACTTAAATTAATTTAATAAACAAAAAAAGTATTTTGGTTTTCTTTGGCGTTTTTCAAAACAAATAAAAACAAATTAAAAAGAAGAAATGGGCTTAGGAGATTCAAGGTTGAGGCCCAAAAGAGGAATGTTGAAGCAAAACAAAGCCAGATGGGGTTGAAATAGCAAACGTGCATGGGCTTTAGGAGCAAATGTAAACACAACAAGGCCCAAGGTTCTTAAACTGTTTAATGTTTGATTAGGGTGAGCTAAACGAAATTTAGGGTTTGTGGAAACCCTTGGTACAGCGGTGTCGTTCTCGCCTTCTCTCATTCATCTCCTCCAATTTTTGTTCATCTTTCTATCTCTGTTATTATCTCACCGATTGCCTCTTCCTAATTTCATGAGTGAAACGACCCTTGGCCTCTTGGTCTCGCCCTGATTTGCCCCTTTTCTGGAAACCCTAAGTTTGAAATGAACTTATCTAAGGGGTTTGAAATTTGTGCTTATTTGATCCTCCCTCTACCCTCTGTTGCTGGAGCGTCGTCTCTCACGCTTCCTAACCAAGCTCTAAGGGTTTTGTTCTTGAAAGGGTGAGATTCTGTTTTGTTTAAGGTTTAACAGTTTCATCATTTTTTGCGTGTTTTGTTCATGCTCTTCTGTTAATCTACTTGTTATTCATTGAGATGTAGGAAATAGTTTGTAAGGAGGGTGAAGAAGTCATACCTGTTTGGGGTTTTTCTGTGAAATGGAAGGGAATAGTGAGACGATGATGATGCTCCTTGGTGGCGAGAGCTTGCGAGGGAGGAGATGAATATTGAAAGTGCTGGTGTTTCTGGTAACCTTTTTTTCTATCCTCTTTGCTTTGAATGATGATGATGTTTGTTGTTGGATTTTTGTGATTGAATATGTTGTTCTATCAGTTTTTTTGTTGGTTCTGGAATTTGGTTTTGTGATGATGGTTTTAGTTTGATGATGTTGGTTATCTGGGATGATGTTACTGTGCCTTTGATTGTTGGATGTTGTGTTTGAGATTTGGAGATGGTGATTTTGTTACAGTTTTTTTTTTTGGATATGTTTTTTATGTTGGTATTTCAATAGGTTTGATGAGTTTTTTCTATTTCTTTTATTTGTATGTTGGTTTGAGATTTGTTTTGAGGTTGGGCGGTTTGAAGGTTGGTTGTTGCAGTTTGGTTTTGATAGGTTTGAAGATTGTGGTTTTGTTGTCTTGACAGTTTGTTTTCCTTTGGTTTTGGTTGTGGATATGTTTATGGTTTGACGGTTTCTTATGGATTTGGTTACAGTTTGCAGGTGGTTTCTGAGGCTTGTGTCAATTGTTGTTGATATTTGTCTTATTGTGTTTTTTTAGGTTTTGGACTTGTTGGTGTTTCAACAGGTTTTTGTTATTGAAAGTTTGATAGGTTCTGGTTATGGGTTTGATGGAAGATGCTAGGAGTTTTGGCTTTTGGTTATGTTTTGACAGTTTTGATGCTTTGTTGGTTAACAGGTTTAGTTTGATGGGTTGAGGATTTGTTGATGTTCTTAGGCCATTTGGTTTTTGAACTGTTTGACAGTTTTGGGGCTTTTGGTTTGTATGTTTCAGCAGGTTTTGATGCTTGGAGGCTTGTTTTCAGTTTTTCTGAGTTTGATAAAAATGTTCTCTCTATCTTCTGCTTGACAATTGTGTATTGTTATATTAGTTGCTTTGGTTTGACAGCTTATTTAAAATGGTGGGAAAACCACCAAATTTTGAATACTTTGGCATGTTCTTCTTATGCTCTTTTCCTTGCAGTTTTTGTTTTCTAGCAACTCTTATGCAATTGTGACAGCAGGGCTGTGCATCCCTAGGTGACTTCTTTCCTCTCTTCTCTCTCAATGACCCTAAGAGTCAATTGTTTTTTCTGAAAAGTTTGCAATAAATGGAAAATGATGAAATGGCTATTGAATAATCCTCTTGCTTGTTGACTTAGTTTATCATATTGTTATATTTTCTTTTTGTTGCTGCCTGCTTCCTACTGCTATGTTGCTGCCTCATTTGCATGGATGTTGTTTGTATTTTGTCCAATTTGCTGCTTGTTTGTTAGTGATGCGCTGCTGTCTAGTTTATACTGTTTGGACAGCTTTGTTGTTTGTTTGGAAAGCCTTGCTGCATTTCTCTTGTTTGGATAGCTTGCTTGCATTTCCTATTTCTTCTTTTTGTGAACCAAGAGGAATAATTCTCTTGTGATTTGCAAAATAGAGAAAAATAAAAATGTGATGAATTAAAAATAGCCTTCTGATTCCAAATTGCAAACTTTAATGATGAACATTTTTTCTTTTGAAAATTCTTGCTCATGTCCAATTAATTGTACTAACTATTTTTCTTCTGTCTTTTATTTCATGTGAGCACAACTGGATGGTGGAAAAGCAGGGGAAGCAAGAGACTCTGTGGAAAGCATGGAAGCAAAGGAAGCTCGGTCAACCTTAGGCATAGATTCATTTTCTTTTCTTTGTAATTTAGAGAAACATTCTTGTATAGTAATCAATAGTTGTACTAATTTATTTCAAATACGATAAGTTGTAAAACGTAAAGTATTTAAATAATGAATTGTTTTGTAACAACTTTTGAAATAAATGGAGAAAGTCTTATGAGATATTGTGGTGTCCATTGAAATCTTTGATCAGTAATAACTTGTAGTCTTCTCTTTGCATCCTAAATAATTCTTAAAGATTCCCAATCAAGATAATTGAAACAAAATGCTCCCATCTGATAACTTAAACTCCAAGTAATCCAATAATTATGTAATCTTGCAAACGCATTCCAATCAAAACACGCACTGTCTATTCCATTTCCTAAACAAGAAAATGTTTTAAAAAATGCAAATTATCTGGTTAACCCGGATCAAACAAAACATGAATGTCCCAAATGACAGTCTTAGATTCCATATCTTGTCCCAAACAAACATGCCTTGAGAACAAACATTAACCTTTCAGTAAACTTGGAAAAGCATAAAAACATGTGAAATCCAATTGGATCTTTGAGAATTCATTTCTTTTGAGAATTTCAAGAAAAACCCTAATTGCTGGTTTACTGCCACAGGAGAAAATCTGTCTGATCAATTCCTGAGCCTATCTTGAATATCTGAGAAACCCTAGGGTTGTGTCTTTTTATGAAAAATGGGAGGGCAAATTTTGGGGTACAACACCAAGTTGGTCAAGTAAAGGTTCTAGAGGTTCATTAGTGCTTCATGACATTACTCAGCGGCCCCATATTCTCTTTGATTGACGCAAAGGCTACCGGTACCCATAAATATGTCGCACTAACATAGCTATTGCTTAGACCATGTCAGTATACCCCGCACAGTTTCCACAACGTATTGCTATTTACCTATAATGTTCCCCAAATCCGGGTGGAGGATTCAAACCCAAACAATAGAACCAAAATGTAAAGTAAACAAGTCAAACAATTGTAAGCAAATAAAGGTGATCTAAACCCTAAGGTAACCCCACTTTTAGAACTTTCCCCAGCAGAGTCTCCAGTTCTGTGATAAGGTGGGAGAACTGTCTTGAGGTTTTGCGTTTGTGTTCGCAAATTCGCGGTTAGAAAGAGTCGCCACCGACTTTTCTTTTATCCAAAAGGAAAGGTAAAAAAGCACAGGAAAGACCTTTGAGATATTTTCTTGAATTCGGGGGGTAGATTATGAAAAGGGAAGGTGCTAGCACCCTTTTCATCCATGGTTTTCCATGGGCTCTTAGTTACTTGTTTAGATCACTTGCTTTGCTTTGTTTTTTTTGAAATGGTGCTTGGTGTGGTTTTGAAAGTATTTTGAAAAGAGGCCACTCGCTTAGGCAATCTTTGTAATAATTCTCGTTCATAAGAATGTATACAAAGATGTTTGTCTTTTGAAAATGTTTTCCAAGATGTTTTGAAATGTGTGTGTGTTTTTTTTTTTAAATAGCAAGGATTGTTTTGAAATGGAACAAGTAACTAGAATCCATCTACCTACTCAAATGTCTTTCTTGTGCATTTTTATTCCTTTGACATTGTTGACTTACCATTGATTTGGTAAGCAACCCTATCTTTGGATGTAAACGGGACGGACGTGGGTCATCGTATAACCATGATAGCAATGTTGCCAAGTATCTTAGCACTTTTGAGGGACCAAGATCATTTTGTTTTAGGCAACCTTTTGATAGCGTCATCGAGGGACTATGATCTTATTTTTGTTTGGTTTTGCCAAGATACTTCGCATGCGTAACATGGCCATTTTATTTTAGGCAACCAAGTGGGAGAAACCCTAAGGGTGCTTGTGTGCAAAGTGTATCATTTTCATGCTTTTGTCTTGCATTTAGGGTTTTCTATTTTGCTTTTGTTTTTTGTTCTTGTCATGCAAACCCTAATTTACTAAACATGGTATAAAAGCGATAAATTGCGTAAAATAAACTAAGCTATTACAACAATTATTATGGGAGGGGGGATACAAGTTTTGAATGGGGATTTTGCACAAATATAAACCTAAAAATATTATTACAACACAATCGAATATTGCGCGAATTAAATAAATGTACAAGTATTTAAAATGCAATGCAATGTATTTATGTAAAAAATGTTTTGGTATTTGTTTTTTGTATGAGAAAACAATTTAATTTAAATCCTAAAAAATAAGGAAAAATAATATTATTTTTGGAGGGGTGAAACCCTAATTTTTTAATTAAAAGAAAATAATGCTTTATGTTATTATTTTGTCCATTTTTAATAAATAATATTATGCTTAAATATTAAAAATTAAATATGTATAGAAAATAAATATTTTATGAGTATAAATAATATAATAAAAATAATAAGTATTTTTAAATATATTTACAAGTTATTTAAGACAATAAGTTCTATTTATTAAAATAAACTATTTTTTCAAGTAAAAAAATAATAAAAAATAAAATAAAATTGCAAAAAAATTATTTAATTATTTTTAGGATTTTTTTATTGTTCAGAAAAAATAATCAAAAGCAATAAATATAAAAATATGAAGAAATATGAAAAATGTAACAAATAAAGCCAGGGGGTGCAAATAGTGGGTCAGGAGGTGCAAATATCAAAAACAAAAAGCCAAGGCGCCAAAAAGCCCAGACTTCATCCATGTCCTCTAGCCAGTCTTCCTTGCGCGCGTTCTTCCATTCAAACTGTAACTCTCATATGCTTGCACAAAAACAAAATCTCATAACACGAAACATGTGGCATTTGAGCTTACGATTCCAACAATATAAATTATGTGACCTAACTCTAAAAGATCAAAGAAAATTTTAGCAGCCCTAATTCGTGACCTAAAAATTTCAGCATATTCAACCTTCAAATTCTCTCAGCATAGTTAATATAAATGAAAAGTATGTATATGTACAGCTTCACCATGTTATGGACTACATTTTTTCTTCACAAATCGTGGCTTGAGGATGCCTATTCAGAGAGATAGAGTTCAAGAAAATACCTCCTTCAGTTGGATTCGAGTAGAGCAATGTAGGGACTTTAATGGAGGCCTGAGGATTGTGTGAGCTTCCTTGAACTTCCTTCAAGCTATTCCAATGCTTACTTTGCTTTGAGGATAGCTGGAACTCTCTGGACAAGTCAAGTTACAAGCTTCAAAAGTGAAAATGGTGGATGCTGAAACAGGGCTCACAGAACCAGGGTAAGGCCTTGGCTCGCTTTGGTATGATATGTAGAAGGTGTTTGAAGTGTTAAAATACAAAACGCACGAGTCAAAAATTAATGGGCTTGGGTTTTGCAGAAATGTTGTGTTTGGACAGAAAAATGGTGTTTTTGAGTTTTGGGGAGTTTTAGCTTCAATCCAATTGTGCTGAGCCTTGCCATAACTTTGTATATTTGTAAAGAAATGATACAAAGTCCACTCCTTACTAGATGTACAAGTTCTGACCTTTTGGAAACCTTTCTTGCATTTTAAGCAAAGTGAAGTGACTAATGCTACATGCTTGTACTGGCTAGCTTGAGGGCTGCAAAGAGCTTGTACAAATTGCTTAAGCCCTGTGTGAATTGCTTGCACCAAAGGGACAGGTCCAAGGCTCAAGATTGACAAAGTTGCAAAAGTTGCACTTTATGAAAACGGCATTGTGATCTTTTGGCCAAAAATGGAATTATCTCTTGTACAAAGCTCCAAAAGAAAAAATAATGCCTTTAGCTTCTGAGTTTTCATTTAATTATGGATTTTATAGTGAGTTTAGGACCTGTAAAGCAAGATTCAAACAGCATGGATTGGATTTGCAACTTGATACTTTGTAAAAATGGCTTGATCAAAAGTGATAAAATACCAACTTCCCTTCTTCGATTCTCCCTACTCAAAACTGATATTGGAGAGTTCTTTGACATTTTGGAAAGCTTGTAATGTGCTTTATAATCCATATTTGAAATGCAATTTGAGATACCTCTTGGAACTAGGTGAAAAATGTCCATGAAGTTGGGTCTAAAACCTGCCTAAATTAGGGCAAAATTTCACAAAGTTAAGAAGTTCATGGACCTATATTCACAAATTCATAACTTGAGATCCAAGCATCTTTTGGGAAAATTTTGTGAGGCAAAGTTGTAGATTTCATGGAGTAATACAACTTTCATGTTGGAATTTTTCTTTGAATCAAAATGTATCATGGTGAAAAAGTGGTGAAAAGTTGGGAAAAAATAAGAAAATTTGTATACTTAGAAAAATTCTAAGTTATGAAAATTTTCAAATTCAAAACCCTAATTTTCAAAATTGGTTTTCTTGGTGAACAAGTTTCATATTTTGACATATCTTAATGGATTATGACCCTTGGCACTTGATTTTGACCAAAAAAGTCAAAGTTTGACTTTTCAGTACACAGTTGACTTTTGATCAGTTGACTGCAAAATTCATCTGTCAATCCAATGAACTTGAGATCTTTTGAACTATGTAATTAGGTCAAGATGATGCCATTGAACCCTTGAAATCATGATTGAACTCAATTGGTCATTGGCTAGGTTAAAAATCAGAAATTGCCCTTTCTCAGTCAAAACCCTAATTTTGACCATTTTGCCCTTTTGATGATTTGATCAAATTTCTTGAGGAGTTGTGATCCAAACTTGATCAAATGGTACATATGAGTCTAAAATGTTGATGTGGATCAAAAATTATGAAGTTTGACTGTAAATTGGCCATGGTTGACTTTTTCTCCAATACAGCTGATTTTTAGGTCAACTGTTCAATTGACTGATCAAAAATGTGGTTCAAGACTTGAAACTTAACATGAACAATCTTAGGGGTCCAAAATGGTGTATGAAAGTCACATGAAGCATTGATGGTCCAAAAATCCTTGTGCAAACTCAAACCCTAATTTTGGGTTATCAGTGCAAGATGAGATGTCTTGAGCTGACCAAACCCTAATCTTGTCTTGAGTCCAAGAAGTCTTGTGAGAAAAATCTTGATAAATGAGAGGGAAAATTTTGGGGTACAACACCCAGGAAGACGCGGGAAGGCACATCATCGGGCAAGAGGACCTCGAGAGTATCCTGCTGGCTTCTCCTCGAGCAAGACTTCTCCTCTCGCACGACCTCAGGATGGCGGGGATCTTGTTCGACGGAAAGAAGTACCCCATGAGTATCCTCCTCAAAGGAATGACTATCATCGCTTCCAAACGTCAGGGAGTCCACTTGACCCCGAAAAAACCTGCATCCATATTCTCCTAGTTAGAGGAAGAATCCATCCAGCCCCACTACTCACGTAGAAACCTGGCAGTCTCCACTTTGGGCATGCTTGCCCAGCCTAATGAGGGGACCTTAATGGGAGCTATAAATACCCTCTCTTTTGAGAGGGTGAGATATTGAACATTTATTACTCACTCTTACTTTCTAGCTCATTCCGAATTTCACTTTGGCATCGGAGTGTTTTGCAAGTACCCCCCCCCCCCCCCCACCCCCACCTCACTTTCAAGTTTTGCTCGACGTAAGTTGTGACGATCTATTTTGGTCAGGTACGGTCAGTGGCGCTGTCTGTGGAAATCAAGCTTCCCCGTCTTTCACTTGCATAAGACAAAAGCTAATTCAACTCCTTTTTTATTATCATGGCTGACCTCACGGCAGAAAATAACCTGAATGTCAATCCCGCTGATGCCAACAACAACATCGCCGACAACAAGGTCGGCACCAACAAAGCTGGTCCCGCTGGCCACAATACCGATAACAAACAACACCAGCAACAACAACATCGACCACACCGTTGACATGCACGGCCCCTCATAATATAGAGACGGCCTGACTGCCTCATCGTCATCACTGTCCTGATGACTCGAAGACGATCGTCGTCCTCCCCAGAACTATCATCCGAACGCATTCTAGGAGGTCCCCGTTTCTGTGGGCGTTGATGCCACGACCAGGGCACTGTTCGCGACTATAAATCAAACAAACTACTTGATCTTTTCACAAGGTGAGAGATTAAGGATGCTCAAAGATTCTTGAAGAGCCCCTAGAAGACACAGGAGGCCTGATTCTCCTCCTACCCGTCAGATAAAGGACCGTCCCCAATCTCCCCGCAGAGACGTAGACGGGATGCCTCTCGAAGCCCCTTTCCCCGACGAACCGGGCGACGCCCCGTGTTGGAGAGGAAACAGCCCGTTGATACCGGGAGACGTGATCACGTCCCCCCGCGCCAAAAGCGAAGACCCCCTGGAAACAGAAATAGGGGAAATGAAGAACAACGACCCTGACCGAGGGATCCTCCCCGCGACCAGGGCCGCCATCAAGACCGCCATTACAACAGGTTGCCTTCTCGATCTCTAGACAGAAGCGACGAAGACGACCCCCGCGGTCCCTTATCCCAGGCTATTATGGAGGCACCCATCCCCCCAAGTATGGAGAAACCTCCCCAACTGAAGGAGTACGACGGCATTGTCGATCCAGTCGACCACATCAACGTGTTCGAGGCAATACTGCACTATCATAACATCGGGGGACTGATCAAATGCTGGTTGTTCCCTATGACTTTGAGAAAGACTGCGATGGACTGGTATAAGAACCTCACCCCGGGGTCAATTACCTCTTGGAGGAACTTAAAAAACTAGTTCATCAGCTCATTCACTGCCTCACATTGACACCCGAAGACTGAGGCAACCCTCGAAGCCATCGTCCAAAGAAGTGACGAGACCCTCAGGGAGTTTATTTATTGATTCAACCGCGAGGCCATTCAGGTCCCCTGCACCGATCATATGAAGAGATGCCTTCTCGAGAGGGTACTCCTCCCGGGCACGGAGTTCAGGAAGGTCGTTGGCATCGAACCACCCTGGACATTCGATGCTCTCCTCAAAAAGGCTAGGGAAGTATATGGACTATGAGGAGAGGGAAGCGGCCAATAGAGCCCGCGACCCAAGGAATCATGGACCAACCAACAATCCACGACACCAAGATTCAGGACTTCCTCGACGGATGGGCGAGAAAAGGAGGGATGACAAACCACAGGATCCTCGTGAGAAAGAGGGCCCGCAAGGCGATTCACTGAGTACACTCCGCAGACAGCTTCCCGCGAGCGCATCTTGGTGGAGTGCGCTAATATAGACTTCAAGGACGGCGGCGTCAAACTTCCTCGCTCTGCTCCTGTAAAGCTCGGGGCTGACATGAGCAAATACTGCCAGTACCACCGGAGCCACGGGCATCTGACTGAAGACTGTGTCCATCTCAAAGACGCCATTGAGACCCTCATCAAGGGTGGAAGGCTCGGGTAATATCGCGGCAACAACGCCCCTCGCTGGGAGGTCTGCGAAACAAGACTTCTCGTCGAGACAGAGGAACAAAGAGCTCCACCCAAGGTCGACTCCATCTCACTGGATGCTCGCTTCGACAAGGATGAAGCACCCAATGACAAACAGGAACTCCTCCGATCAATCCCGGATGGAGACTTCGAGTTCATCCCCCTCGATGAAGACCCTCACAAAGGCGTAAAGATCGGCACAAGACTCCCCGACCTGGAAAGGAAGTAGATTAAAGCTTGCTTGAGGGAGAATGCAAACCTGTTCGCATGGAGCACCGTGAAGATGCCCGAACTCGACCCTGAGGTCGCCTGTCACCACTTGGCCATTGATCCAGCTTCTAGGACAATAGTACAACATAGACATAGGTCCGAGAAAGCGAAGGTTGCTGAAAATGCTGTAAAAGACCTCCTAGAGGCTAATTTTATTTATGAGGCCCGGTATTCAACCTGGCTCTCAAATGTTGTACTTGTTAAGAAAAATAATGGAAAATGGAGAATGTGTGTTAACTATACGGATCTTAATCGGGCATGTCCCAAAGATGCTTTTCCTTTGCCTAATATTGATATGTTGGTCGATAACTCGGCCGACTATAAAATTTTATCATTTATGGATGCCTATTCGGGCTATAACCAAATCCCAATGGCGATGAGCGACAAGCATTGCACTGCTTTCATGACCAGTTTGGGCAATTATTACTACAACGTAATGCCCTTCGGTCTGAAAAATACAGGGGCGACATACCAGCGGATGATGAATAGAGTCTTCCGCAACGAGATCGGGAATATGCTCGAGGTATACATGGACTACATGATCGTCAAATCTCAAGCAGATGCCGACCATGCTGCCCACCTCAGAAAGGTCTTTGCCCAAGCGAGACAATGTAGAATGAGGTTCAATCCCGAGAAATGCACTTTTGGGGTTAAAGCGGACAAGTTCCCCAAATTTTATCTAATAGAACGGGGAATCGAAGCCAACCCCGACAAGTGTCGCACATTCTCCGAGCTCCTTACACCTAATTCGAAGAAATCCATACAAGTCATGAACGGCATGCTCATCTCGCTCTCTCGTTTCATGGCGAAGTTCGTGTAACACGCCATTCCATTGTTCAAACTTCTACGCAAAGAGGCAGCTTTCGAATGGACCGAGGAATGCGAGTAAGCCCTCCTCCATCTCAAGCGAAGCCTTTCACAATCGCTCGTACTATCGCGACCTGTGGGCAGGGAGACCTTGTTTCTGTATCTGGCTGTCTCCTTCGAGGCCGTGAGCACGGCCCTCATTCGCGAGACTCCTAACGGGTAAAAGCCAGTGTATTTCACGAGCAAAGCACTTCAGGGACTCGAGGTCAGGTACCAATCGATTGAGAAGGTGGGCTTGGCCCTCGTCAACATGGAGATGAGGCTCAGACACTACTTCCTGGCACACATGATCATCAGACGGACATACTAACCCGTAAGATAACTTCTAGGTCGACCAGACATGGCAGGCCGAATGCTAAAATGGTCCTTGGAGCTCTGGAAATTCGACATCTAATATGAAAGCAGAAAGGCCCTCAAGGCCCAACCTTTGGCTGACCTCGTTGCAGAGATGACGGCTCACGACCCCTCCGCAAGGAAAGAGCACAAGTGGACCATCTTTATGGACAGAGCTTCCAGCTTGACAGGAAGTTGAGCAGGAATCCTCCTCGAAAACGAGGAAGGCGTCGTGATCGAACACTCTCTCACTCTTTCCTTTCCAACCTCGAACAATCAGGCTGAATATGAGGTCTTGCTCGTAGGATTAAGACTAGCTGAGGATCCGGGTGCCCGAGAGATACACATTTTCACTGATTCCCAACTTGTCGCATCTCAAGTTCAAGGGGATTACCAGGCTAAGAACAACAACCTCATTGAATATTTAAACTTGGTCAAGAACATATGGAAAAGTTTGACCAGGAAGAAATCACGCACGTGCCACGCAAACAAATCACGCGGGCCGACATACTTTCAAAGCTCGCGAGCACGAAGAAGAAAGGCGAGAACAAATCAGTCATACAAGATTTCGTTTCTCGCTCAAGCATAGAAAGGTCCACTGTGCCACCCGAAGTGAATGTCATCGGGGACAACTCATGTTGGATGACCCCGTTGTTCAATTTTCTGACAAAGAGGGATCTCCCCGTGGATCAAAGAGAGGCATCCGCAACCAAACAACGAGCCTGCTCGTACGTGGTACTCAAACACAAACTTTACCGTTGGGGATTCTGCATCCCACTCCTAAAATGTGTCGAAGAGTCTGAATCCCTGGGATACTGTGGGAAATCCACGAGGGAATCAACGCCCAACATATAAGCGGAAGATCCCTAGCACGAAAGGCGTTGCGAGCAGGCTATTATTAGCCGACCATGCAGCAAGACGCAATGGAACACATCAAGAAATGTGACAAGTGTCAAAAACACGCGGACATGCACCTCGCACCTCCGCACGAGCTCATAACATTATCCTCCCTGTGGTCATTCACATGGTGGGGAATGGATATCCTCGGACCTTTCGTGCAAGCAACATATCAAATAAGTTCCTTATCGTAATCGTCGACTACTTCACAAAATGGATAGAAGCCGAAGCTCTGGCTAAAATCACTTCACACAAAATCCTCTATTTCTACAAGCGAAACGTACTTGTCCGGTTCGAAATACCGCGAGCGCTCGTCAACGACAATGGGACACAGTTAACGGATCAAAGTTTCCAAAGCTCCGTCGTCGGACTCGGCACCTAACCATATTTCACCTCGGTCGAACACCCCCAAAATAACGGATAGGCCGAGGCCGCGAATAGAGTCATCTTGCAATGACTCAAATGTAGGCTGGGTGAAGCCAAGAGGGGTTGGGTCGAAGAACTACACATCGTCCTATGGGCTTATCGAACAACGCTCCATTCGACGACTGGCGAGAAACCATTCTGAATAACCTACGACACCGAGGTCGTCATCCCTGTAGAAATCATGGAGTCGTCCAACCGAACTGAAATGCTCCTCGACGAGGAGATGAACGACGAGGCCCTCAGAGATGAGCTCGACCTAGTCGAAGAAATCTGATCAGGAGCAGATCTTCGCGAGGCCACGCTAAAACAATAGGTAGCTGTTGTACCCCAAAATTTTCCCTCTCATATTCCTCAAAACATTGCAAGGAAAATCTCCAAGTGTCTCAAGATTGCTCAAGAGTTGGACAATCAAGCTATCTCCTAAGGCAGTCAACCCAAAATTAGGGTTTTGTGTTGCATCAAGACCCTTGAGTCCAAATGACCTCAAGTGCTCCCCAATGTCCTAATATGTTATCAAGGTCATCCCTGTCAATTTTCAAGCCTTGCAGAGGAAGTTTGCTCAATCAAATGCTCAAAGGGTTCAAAAATCGACTGTGTTAGGGCAAAAGTCAACTGTGACCCAAATACAGTCAAACTTCAAGTTTTTTTGTCAACATTCTCATTTTGAAGGATATTTCATCATTTGATCAAGGGTTGATCATGATTCATCAAGGATTGCTCAAAATTCATCAAGACTCAAAAGTTGCTAAATTAGGGTTTTGTAGGAAAAGTCAACTCAACTTTGACCAAGCATAAATTTCTCATACTTTATGATATGTGACCAATCCAAAGCTCATTTTGAAGAGGATTCAATTTCCTACAATCCATCTTCATACCCCAAGATCAAAAAATGCACTCACAAGAAGTTATAAATTTGGACATTATAGGTCATTTTTGAAAGTCAACAAAAACACCTTTTTTCCAAAGCTTATAACTTGAGCATGGAATATCAAAATGAGATGAGACTAAAAGGGTTGGTTAGAGGACATCTCAATCTTTCTAAAAAGTCCAATAACATTTCCAAAAGTTCAAAATTGAAGAAGTTATGCATTGTTGAAGTTGGACATTTTTGCAAAATTGCCAAAAGTCAACTATCCCCAAAACTTCAAATTTTGTCAAATGGGCCCATTCTTTTCCACTTGATTTGAGCTTGCATCATTTTCCACGTGTACTAGCTTCATCCATGAGCCCATATCTTATTTTTATTATTTAATTTGATTTTTAATTGAATTTATTCATTTTAAATCAAATAAAATCAAATAAAATCATATAAAATCAAAAGTATTTATAACTCATGATTTTTTTGGTTGCTTTAGGCTTTGAATACAGATATTATGTGAATCAAATTCGCATCAAGTGCATTGGTTACAAGAAGATATGATTTAGGCCAAATTTGGAAGGTTGTAATGGTGGAATCAAATCCAATTCATGAGCATTGATGTGGAGAGATTTGTACCAAGTTTCTTACCCTAATGCAATATACGTTACATAAGGAAGGCAAAGGCACGAAAATAATAGTTAGAGGCTGCAAGAAGAGGCAGAACAAAAGTTTGAAAAAGTGGTAAAAAGCTTGAATTCGAGATCATAACAAGAGGCGTTTTCAGAAGCCAAAAGTTATCCCAATTGCTTCCTGGGTGTTCACTCAACCTTCCTGGATCAAGAGCAAGCGTTCTCACATACCACAAAGCACTGTAAGTATCACGAAAATCACCTTGGTTCTTGAATTCGTGATTCTTTATTCTTGCATCATTTGAACAAATTGCTTGCATATTCATAACCCTCACGACATTTGTAAACTTTTTGCATTATTCAATTTGGTTTATAGGCGTTGTAACCCCAAAACACCATAGCTAGGGTTGCGTGTTTGTTTTTAGGGCTTTCTTTTTCAGGAAAAATCAGGACTCAAGAAGGACATAATGTTAATCAGGAAGCCAAGACGAACTCAGCCATGTTTTTGGAATTGATTTATGTGGCCTAGGGAAGATTTTAGAGCAAGCTTGTGTATTTAGCTGCGGATCTAAATCCGCGGGTAATATTTGCAGGATTTGGAGGTAGAAGACGACGAGCTGTCGTTCTCCCATTGGCCAATTCAAATTAATTTTCGCGCATTTTTATTTTCTGGCATATAATTTGTTTTGTTTATATTATAATTTCTTTGTATTTTACTAACAATAGAATCAAAGCAATGCAGTGGCAAGCGTGCAAGCACATCACTTTCAGGACCTGGGTTCGAATCCCAGGTCCCCCACTTTCTTTGTTATTTTCCTTCTTCAGGTAATCACATGTACGTCCAAGCATGCAGCGCACCATACGCCTTCACACATCCAACAGCCAGATGGCCAAAGGCCAGATCTGGTGATCCAGGCTAAGAGTCCACCATGGAGTCAAGTTCAAGTGCGCACACGGAATCCTAAAAGTCAAACCAGGCCAGTGCTTAATGGGCCTTAGCATTGCTATATGCACCACAAAATTCAGGCCCAAACCTCTCTCTCTCTCTTTATTTTATTTATTTTGTTTATTAATTGTTTTTATTATTTTTGTTTTTAATTCTAACCAACCATTAAAATTCTTTTTCTTTAAAATAAAATCACACCAAAATATTTTTATTTAATCAAATTCTAACTTTTATTTTTATTAATAAACATTAATTAAATTAATTTAGGTTTTAATGTTAGAATAATTTTAACCCTTTTTGCAAATAATTAAAATTAACTAGACTTAATTAGGTTTTACTAATTCAATTAATTTTTATTTTCTTTCTTTAAATAACCAAAAATCCAAAAATAACTTTTTTTCATTAATTAATTAATTTATTTAATTTAGTGATTAATTTAGATTTATTTCTTTCTTAAAATATAAAAAAACCACGAAACATTTTCTTTATCAAATTAAATTCTAACTTTTATTTTTGTTAATAAACATTAATTAATTGATTTAGAATTTTAATTAGAATAACTTTCACATTTTTTGTAAATAATTAAAATTCAATTAGATTTAATTAGGTTTTTTTTACTACCATTAATTAATTTTTATACAAAAAAACTCAAAAATATTTATTTTTATTACTTAATTTATTTAATTTAGTAATTAATTTAGATTTATTTCTTTCTTAAAATAAAAAAACAACAAAAAAATATATTTTCTCTCAAAAAGGGTCAAAACCCTATTTGCGCTCGATTTAATTTCTCGCACGCGATTTATTTTCTTTTATATCATAATGTATTTGTTCCCGGTTTGTAATAGTTAATAAGACCTTTATTTATTTTTTATCGCTTTATTTATTTTTACAAAGGGTTTGTCTTTGGCGATGTAAATACCAGACGCCTTGTAATTTAAATTCCGCATTTTATTTCCCGCAAAATATAATTGTTAGATGTTTGATAATAGAAATGCATGACAAGAATGAATGTTCAACCTAAAATCAACTTAGATCACCCTTAACATGTACAAAGATAAAAATAACCGAAAACGACACACTCGCACATGCGCACTCTTAGGGTACACCCCACTTGGTTGCCTTCGTACGCGGTCATTGAGTATAGGTCACTTTAGAGGTCGCCCTCTTGTCTAAAAGATCATAGCTACCTCGAAACGGTTGCCTCGGATATTGTTGCCTCAAAACAAATGATCTAAGACATTAGGGTTACCGCTAAGGCGTCCTAACATTGCTTTAATGACCGTAAGTCCCTAATTCGAATTGACCCTTAAAATCCAATAATTGTGCTACCTATTCATCAATAGTAGGATAGCATTGTCTAAAGGACATTAGCATAGAACGATTCCTTTTTCGAGTAGGTAGATGGTTCTTAAGTACTTGCTCTTTAAAAAAATAAAAACGTTTCACACTTACACTTTTGCAAACAATTTTTCAAAACACTTCATTACACTCTTGAGGACAGAAGCAAGAGTTAAATCGAAGTTTCAAACAAAAACTTTTTTTCAAAACCCCCAAGCACAAAGAAAGCAATATTTTGAAAACAATGTGAGCAAGTACCTAAGAGCCCGTGGATAACCACGGATAGAAAGGGTGCTAACACCTTCCCTTTCTATAATCTACCCCCCGAACCCGAGAAATATCTCGAAAAAGGAATTTTTCTGTTCTTTTTTCCTTTCCTTGTTGGATAAAATAAAAGTCGGTGGCGACTCTTGCTTATCGCGATATTTTGCGAATACAAAACGCAAAACGCAAACCAGCATTCCAAAAACAGTCAGTTCTTCCCACCGTATCACAGAACTGGCGACTCTGGTGGGAATATCTTATAAGTGGGTGTACCTTAGGATTAGTTCATAATGTTTTCAATTGCTTGATTTGTATGCTTTATTTTTGTGGGCTTGAATCGGAGTTACTATAGATCCTAACCCGGATCTGGGGGATACCCTTTAGGTAAGTAGCAATAAACTGTGAGGGAACTGTACGGCGTAGACCAATACGGTTGAAGCAGTAGCTACGTTGGTGTGGCACTTTAGTATGTACCGATATCCCTTGTGGCGCAACGAGGAGAATATGGGTCTGCTAAGGGGTCATTAAGCACCAACTGGCCTTAGAACCTTTAAATTGACCAACTTGGCCATAGAACAGTAGCAGTATGCTACACTCATTGAGACTAAACTCTCGTGATGATTTCGGCCGCAAGAAAAGGTTGCTAAACTAGAATTATGACCGATCGAGGGTAGTCAGTGATATTGAGATCCTCTAGAACCCGGTTACTATTTTTAGGACAGGTTTGAACCAACTAAACTGAAAGAGGGTAGTACATAAGCTCCTTGCCAGCCTGAAATTTAAGGGCTATTGTGTGACTTGTGTGCTTTCAACTTGAACTACTTGCACATGTTTGTTATCTAACAACTTGAGTTCCTTGCAGGTTTTGTTTACAATCCTTATCCAGTAACTTGGATTTCTTGCCGGATTTACTTGTTTATATCACCTCGCATTTTTGCCTAAACGCATAGCATACACATCATAACATCATGCCTTAACATTTCCTTAACCATTTCAAAGATCTCAAGGGTTTGTGATGCAGGTTATGGTAAATCAAACATCTAGCAAGGGGCAAAGAGGATTTATTTTCCTCTAGCCAATGTTGTCTAGAAATCAAAACACGATAACTTGAGTCAGTGGCTATGACCCACACGATATGGTGAGCTTGACTCTTGAAGGAAGATTCTCAACGACACGAAGTTTCTTAAAGCAAAGCTGCAAAATTCAAATTCTAACAGTTTCTTGTTTACCCCACGAGATCCTTAAAAACATCGCATACATATCATACATATCATTACATAACAGGTCTTTCAGTACAGGTCTCTCATGTTCTCGCTGTTTATTTCAGCAATGGCTTTCCAACCAGACAACCAAGATCTTCAAACTCGCGAAGCTCAGTTCAAGGACGTATTCCTAAACCTATCCAAGGGGCAGGAAGAGTTGAAAACACTCCTCGTTGGGAACTTGGTCAAGAAAAGTCCTGAAGACAATAAGGACGAACGGCTGGAACAACTGCAAGCTGAGTTCAGTGCCATGAAAACCCATATGCTGGGGCAGATGGCTCTTATCCAAGGCTTAGCTCGGGAACAAGAAGAGCTGAGAACCATTATCAACCAGCTTCATCAAGACAGATACAACAACATGAAGCAAACAATCAAGGTCGGGGACCAAGTCATTAATCAACTTCCGAGAAGTCAAAGGTTTGGTTTGATGAAGAATAGACCTCTCCAAGTTGCTACTACCTCACGAGTCCAACAACAACCTTGCCATAAACAACGGGTTGATCAGAGTAAGCCAAATATGCCCAAAAGGCAATTTACCAAGTTCTACATGTCGCTGTCTCAGGCTTTACAACACCTGTTGAGATTGAATCTGGTGATGTTAAGTGACCCTCCTAAGAATCCCAACATAGCCTCCCCAAGGTACAATCCTGATGCAAGGTGTGCATATCACTCCAACATCCTAGGGCATGATACTAACATCTGTTGGGCATTGAGCAACAAAATTCAAGACCTGATTGATGAAGGAGCATTGGAACTCACACAAGACGGTCAGATTGAATTCTTTTTCCATCCCCCCAAGGTTCACCATTTGAAGTGACAAGTACTGAGACGAGAAGACTTTTTGTTCATTAGAATTTTCAAGTTGTAATTTTCTTTTGATTGTTCGAACATTTATTCATGTCAAACTTTATTACTTTATCAATGCATTGCATATGTCTGTTTTAAATCAATCCATTCGTATTCACTATATTCAAATTGCTTTCATTTTTTTTGATGATCAACTCTCGATTAAAAAATTCTAAGCCTTTAGAGGGAGGATGATGAAAATGATATCAAAATCTCTACAGTATGCTTTTGAACAGACCCCACTGACGAGGTACAGGCATTGTTTCAAATCCTAAACAGTGAAGTTATAAGGAAGATAATCCCTAGTCAACCCCTTTGAGTCAAAGAAGTTGGAGTTTTTCTTTTCACAAATTAAAACCCGTAATTATAACCTGGGGAGGGGTAGTTTTCTCAGTTAATCCAGGTGCATAATGAATGGCATCAAAGAAGTCCTTCCGAAGCAAAAGACGGTGATGGTTTCGTATAATCGTAAGGACAGGCAGTCATTATCTCTCGGAAATAAAAGCCCATTAAGTCAAAACCTATGAAGGAGACTTAAGAAAAACTGGGGCATCCCGCTGACTGTAATCACAAAAAGAAACTGTTCATGCAAAAAAAACAAGGATAATAAAAACCAAAAGGGAAGAGATCCTGCAAACTCTCAACAAAATGACTGCCTGTTCAAAATAAATTGTCAGTATCCGAACCATCACTAGACTATCAGAGCAAAGACTCAAACGGGGTCTAATGCACGATTAGCTGAGTTTAGGATCGAAGAACATCACGAAGAACGGGTGGGTACAAATAAAATTTGAGCCTTTATCCTTTGTTTCTTAAACCGTGAACCAGGCCACATTATAACCCTTAAAAAGTCCTAGCTGAAGCATGGGTTAGTCCGAAAGCATACTGTTACAAAAGGTATCCTGACTCCTGTAGGGCTTGCTGCAAATCCTGAGTTGACGTCACATTTTACAAAATTTTCCTATCTTACTGAAAAAATGCATTTTCAAAAACTTTAAGACAGGCATAAGCTTTGCATTCTTAAAATAACATTGTTTGCATATGACTATTTGTTCAAACAGCAGAGAAATTCGCACGAAGAATATCTAGTGAACAAAAAACCTTCTCAATAAAAAGGATCACCTCAAGTGGAAAAACACTTCCAATAAAGGGGCACGGCATGATCATTGTCCATCATCTGGGGCAGTCAAGTCAAGATTCAAGGAATCTCTCAAAATGCCAAATAGTCAGGGGCAAATCTCCATCTTAATCAATTGGGGCATTGGACATGAATTCCAGCAACGAATCTTGCATGATCAAACATCTTCTGGTAGTATAGAAACACGACACTATTGACAGTGACAACTCCCTACACTCTGAGAGCGTGGACATAGTCAAAAAAGTACTACGCATAATCAAAGACCCGCTAGGTTGACTGGCCTAGGCAAAAATAAGGGCTTCCCGGCGAACCAAAAGGGTTCAGGCAAAAATAAGGGATGAAAATAAAAAGATTTGTACACTCGGCAAGTCGAAAACCTGAAAAGGCGGCTTGGGCAAGAAAGGGTATCCCGGTGGACTGAAAATCTGAAAAGACAGTCTAGGCAAAAATTAGGGATTAAAGCGTACGACTATGTCCCGTCATCTCGTCACTTACCTACCAGAAGAAGATTTGTCATTTCAATCGGCAATTACCAAGCATCTCATAGGTTGGGATAATACTCGATCCACAAGGCCTCCGCAGGCACCTTCTCCCGCAGAAACAGGGGCAAAAAAGTCTTGATGCAGAGCCATCATCATATCCTTAGCACGCATCCCAGTAATATTCACTCCCCGCAGAGTAAGACAGTAAAGATAGCTCTCCCCAGCTGAGGCTTGCAACTATGAATGAATCGGTAATATTCTCCCCCAAAGAGAGTTTATCTACCATCAACACTGAAAAGGCTTAATATCCCCGACAGTTCTAATATTCCCCAACGGAGTATAAGAATATTCCCCGGCATAATACAAGATATCCCCAGTAGAGTTAAAATTTTCCCAGCGCTGTCTGAAAAAGCTTCCCCGGTGGAGTTGAAGAATCATCCCCAGTAGACTCTGGAAGTTCATCCCCGGCGGAGTATAAAAATAAACATCCCCAACCGAGTTCAAAGGAAGATTGTCCCCAGCAAAGCTCAAAGGATTCTCCCCACAAGAGTCTAACAGGTTATCCCCAGGGAAGTCGCAACTGAAAGATCATCCCCAGAGGAGTTCTTTCCTTTCACAAACAAGAATTCAATCCCCAACAGGATTCAGTATCACCAGCAACAGTAATTCGTCCCCAACGGCATTTATCAGTGGAATCCTTAACAAAACATCTCTTCCCCACAGAGTAATCTCCTCATCAGTTTATTCCCTAATGGAGTTATCCTCTCCTGCAGGTTTATTCTCACAATCATCTTCGTTCACCATCCCCAGCAGAAACAAAGAATCCAACTTTATTCTCCAGCAGCTATCCGGTATTTACTTTCCCCAGCTAAAGCATTACATTCTCATACATCATGATACATGCATATAAGCATCATACAACACAATCTCATTTATTTTGAGAACATCATTGCTTGATATATATCATGCATTGCATACGACTGACCTTTACTTTTCAGGAGAGATACAGTTTAAAAGTTCTCATCCATGTCGAAGACCTGACCGGTTCTTAAATCTCAACTGAATTATCCTCGGTTGAATCTCAGATAAGGTTCTCAATCTCGACAATTTTCCTCTGTCATAGTGTGGACGAGTTCTACAATCTCAACGGTATACTATGTTGAAGACCAGACAGTTCCTAGATCTTGATGAAGATGTTTCCCTCCGTCATACTGTGGACGAGTTCTACAATCTCAACGGTATACTACGTTGAAGACCAGACAGTTCCTAGATCTTGATGAAGACAATTTTCCTCCGTCATAGTGTGAACGAGTTATACAATCACAACGGTATACTACGTTGAAGACCAGACAGTTCCTAGATCTTGATGAAGATGTTTCCCTCTGTCATAGTGTGGACGAGTTCTACAATCCCAACAGTATACTACGTTGAAGATCAGAGAGTTCCTAGATCTTGATGAAGATGTTCCCTCCGTCATAGTGTGGACGAGTCCTATAATCTCAACGGTATACTACGTTGAAGACCAGACAGTTCCTAGATCTTGATGAAGATGTTTTCCTCCGTCATAGTGTGGACGAGTTCTGTAATCTCAATGGTATACTACGTTGAAGACCAGACAGTTCCTAGATCTTGATGAAGATGTTTCCCTCTGTCAAAGTGTGGACGAGTTCTATAATCTCAACGGTATACTACGTTGAAGACCAGATAGTTCCTAGATCTTGATAAAGATGTTTCCCTCCGTCATAGTGTGGACGAGTTCTATAATCTCAACGGTATACTACGTTGAAGACTAGACAGTTCCTAGATCTTGATGAAGATGTTTCCCTCCGTCATAGTGTGGACGAGTTCTATAATCTCAACGGTATACTACGTTGAAGACCAGACAGTTCCTAGATCTTGATGAAGATGTTTCCCTCCATCAAAGTGTGGACGAGTTCTATAATCTCAACGGTATACTACGTTGAAGACCAGACAGTTCCTAGATCTTGATGAAGATGTTTCCCTCCGTTAAAGTGTGGACGAATTCTATAATCTCAATGGTATACTATGTTGAAGACCAGACAGTTCCTAGATCTTGATGTTTTCCTCCGTCATAGTGTGGACGAGTTCTGTAATCTCAACGGTATACTATGTTGAAGACCAGACAGTTCCTAGATCTTGATGAAGATGTTTCCCTCTGTCATAGTGTGGACGAGTTCTATAATCTCAATGGTATACTACGTTGAAGACCAGACAGTTCCTAGATCTTGATGTTTTCCTCCGTCATAGTGTGGACGAGTTCTACAATCTCAACGATATACTACGTTGAAGACCAGACAGTTCCTAGATCTTGATGAAGATGTTTCCCTCCGTCATAGTGTGGACGAGTTTTATAATCTCAACGGTATACTACGTTGAAGACCAGACAGTTCCTAGATCTTGATGTTTTCCTCCGTCATAGTGTGGACGAGTTCTACAATCTCAACAGTATACTACGTTGAAGACCAGACAGTTCCTAGATCTTGATGAAGATGTTTCCCTCTGTCAAAGTGTGGACGAGTCTATAATCTCAACGGTATACCATGTTGAAGACCAGACAGTTCCTAGATCTTGATGTTTTCCTCCGTCATAGTGTGGACGAGTTCTGTAATCTTAACGGTATACTACGTTGGAGACCAAACAGTTCCTAGATCTTGATGAAGATGTTTCCCTCCGTCATAGTGTGGACGAGTTCTATAATCTCAACGGTATACTACGTTGAAGACTAGACAGTTCCTAGATCTTGATGAAGATGTTTCCCTCCGTCATAGTGTGGACGAGTTCTATAATCTCAACGGTATACTACGTTGAAGACCAGACAGTTCCTAGATCTTGATGAAGATGTTTCCCTCCATCAAAGTGTGGACGAGTTCTATAATCTCAACGGTATACTACGTTGAAGACCAGACAGTTCCTAGATCTTGATGAAGATGTTTCCCTCCGTTAAAGTGTGGACGAATTCTATAATCTCAATGGTATACTATGTTGAAGACCAGACAGTTCCTAGATCTTGATGTTTTCCTCCGTCATAGTGTGGACGAGTTCTGTAATCTCAACGGTATACTATGTTGAAGACCAGACAGTTCCTAGATCTTGATGAAGATGTTTCCCTCCGTCATAGTGTGGACGAGTTCTATAATCTCAATGGTATACTACGTTGAAGACCAGACAGTTCCTAGATCTTGATTTTTTCCTCCGTCATAGTGTGGACGAGTTCTACAATCTCAACGATATACTACGTTGAAGACCAGACAGTTCCTAGATCTTGATGAAGATGTTTCCCTCCGTCATAGTGTGGACGAGTTTTATAATCTCAACGGTATACTACGTTGAAGACCAGACAGTTCCTAGATCTTGATGTTTTCCTCCGTCATAGTGTGGACGAGTTCTACAATCTCAACGGAATACTACGTTGAAGACCAGACAGTTCCTAGATCTTGATGAAGATGTTTCCCTCTGTCAAAGTGTGGACGAGTCTATAATCTCAACGGTATACCATGTTGAAGACCAGACAGTTCCTAGATCTTGATGTTTTCCTCCGTCATAGTGTGGACGAGTTCTGTAATCTTAACGGTATACTACGTTGGAGACCAAACAGTTCCTAGATCTTGATGAAGATGTTTCCCTCCGTCATAGTGTGGACGAGTTCTATAATCTCAACGGTATACTACGTTGAAGACTAGAAAGTTCCTAGATCTTGATGTTTTCCTCTGTCATAGTGTGGACGAGTTCTACAATCTCAACGGTATACTACGTTGAAGACCAGACAGTTCCTAGATCTTGATGAAGATGTTTCCCCCCAGTTGAATTATGGACAAGTTCTTAAAACTCAGCAAAGATTTTTTCTCAATTGAAGTACAGGCAAGTTCCTAAATCTCAACAAGGGTCAGACTTCCCCCAGCGGAATCTTCCATAACAACAGGTATGCAAGTTCTCGCTAAGGAATCTCTTATGCGATCGACGCTTCTTCAGATGGCATCTTTAAGCCCATCCTCCCGTCAGCAATCTCCAAATGGCATCTGTAAGCCCATTCCCGACATCACAAAGCCTGATTCTCCTCCTGCCCGTCAGATAAAGGACCGTCCCCAATCTCCCCGCAGAGACGTAGACGGGATGCCTCTCGAAGCCCTTTTCCCCGACGAACCGGGCGACGCCCCGTGTTGGAGAGGAAACAGCCCGTTGATACCGGGAGACGTGATCACGTCCCCCCGAGCCAAAAGCGAAGACCCCCTGGAAACAGAAACAGGGGAAATGAAGAACAACGACCCTGACCGAGGGATCCTCCCCGTGACAAGGTCCGCCATCACGACCGCCATTACAACAGGTCGCCTTCTCGATCTCTAGACAGAAGCGACGAAGACGACCCCCGCGGTCCCTTATCCCAGGCTATTATGGAGGCACCCATCCCCCCAAGTATGGAGAAACCTCCCCAACTGAAGGAGTACGACGGCATTGTCGATCCAGTCGACCACATCAACGTGTTCGAGGCAATACTGCACTATCATAACATCAGGGGACCGATCAAATGCTGGTTGTTCCCTATGACTCTGAGAAAGACTGCGATGGACTGGTATAAGAACCTCGCCCCGGGGTCAATTACCTCTTGGAGAAACTTAAAAAACTAGTTCATCAGCTCATTCACTGCCTCACATCGACACCCGAAGACTGAGGCAACCCTCAAAGCCATCGTCCAAAGAAGTGACGAGACCCTCAGGGATTTTATTGATCGATTCAACCGCGAGGCCATTCACCTGCACCGATCATATGAAGAGATGCCTTCTCGAGAGGGGACTCCTCCCGGGCACGGAGTTCAGGAAGGTCGTTGGCATCGAACCACCCCGGACATTCGACGCTCTCCTCGAAAAGGCTGGGGCAGTATATGGACTATGAGGAGAGGGAAGTGGCCAATAGAGCCCGCGACCTAAGGAATCATGGACCAACCAACAATCCACGACACCAAGATTCAGGACTTCCTCGACGGATGGGCGAGAAGAGGAGGGATGACAAACCACAGGGTCCTCGTGAGAAAGAGGGCCCGCAAGGTGATTCACTGAGTACACTCCGCAGACAGCTTCCCGTGAGCGCATCTTGGCGGAGTGCGCTAATACAGACTTCAAGGACGGAGGCGTCAAACTTCCTCGCTCTGATCCTGCAAAGCTCGGGGCTGTCATGAGCAAATACTGCCAGTACCACCGGAGCCACGGGCATCTGACTGAAGACCGCGCCCATCTCAAAGACGCCATTGAGACCCTCATCAAGGGTGGAAGGCTCGGGTAATATCGCGGAAACTACGCCCCTCGCTGGGAGGTCCGTGAAACAAGACTTCCCGTCAAGACAGAGGAACAAAGAGCTCCACCCAAGGTCGACTCCATCTCACTGGACGCTCGCTCCGACAAGGATGAAGCACCCAACGACAAACAGGAACTACTCCGATCAATCCCGGACAGAGACTTCGAGTCCGTCCCCCTCAATGAAGAGCCTCACAAAGGCGTGAAGATCGGCACCAGACTCCCCAGCCTGGCAAGGAAGCAGATTAAAGCTTGCTTGAGGGAGAATGCAAAGCTGTTCGCATGGAGCGCCGTGAAGATGCCCGAACTCGAGCCTGAGGTCGCCTGTCACCACTTGGCCATTGATCCAGCCGCTAGGACAATAGTACAACATAGACATAGGTCTGAGAAAGCGAAGGCTGCTGAAAATGCTGTAAAATACCTCCTAGAGGCCAATTTTATTTCTGAGGCTCGGTATTCAACCTGGCTCTCTAATGTTGTACTTGTTAAGAAAAATAATGGAAAATGGAGAATGTGTGTTAACTATACGGATCTTAACCGGGCATGTCCCAAAGACGGTTTTCCTTTGCCTAATATTGATATGTTGGTCGATAACTCGGCCGACTAAAAATTTTATCATTTATGGATGCCTATTCGGGCTATAACCAAATCCCAATGGCGATGAGTGACAAGCATTGCACTGCTTTCATGACCAGCTTGGGCTGTTATTACTTCAACGTAATGCCCTTCGGTCTGAAAAATACAGGGGCGACATACCAGCGGATGATGAATAGAGTCTTCCGCAACGAGATCGAGAATATGCTCGAGGTATACATGGACTACATGATCATCAAATCTCAAGCAGACGCCGACCATGCTGCCCACCTCAGAAAGGTCTTTGCCCAAGCGAGACAATGTAGAATGAGGTTCAATCCCGAGAAATGCACTTTTGGGGTTAAAGCGGACAAGTTCCCCAAATTTTATCTAACAGAACGGGGAATCGAAGCCAACCCCGACAAGTGTCCCACATTCTCCGAGCTCCTTACACCTAATTCGAAGAAATCCATACAAGTCATGAACGGCATGCTCATCTCGCTCTCTCGTTTCATGGCAAAGTTCGTGTAACACGCCATTCCATTGTTCAAACTTCTAAGCAAAGAGGCAGCTTTCGAATGGATCGAGGAATGCGAGTAAGCCCTCCTCCATCTCAAGCGAAGCCTTTCACAATCGCCCGTACTATCGTGACCTGTGGGCAGGGAGACCTTATTTCTGTATCTGGCCGTCTCCTTCGAGGCCGTGAGCACGGCCCTCATTCGCGAGACTCCTAACGGGCAAAAGCCAGTGTATTTCACGAGCAAAGCACTTCAGGGACTCGAGGTCAGGTACCAATAGATTGAGAAGGTGGGCTTGGACCTCGTCAACACGGAGATGAGGCTCAGACACTACTTCCTGGCACACATGATCATCAGACGGACATACTAACCCGTTGTTGGCTGAAGATTTTGATAAAGTTATTTAGAAGCCAAAAAGGATAAACGTTCTGATCGAAATGGAATTAAACGCCATATTTCAAAGTTGCAGAAGCAGTGTTTCGAATAAGTGTGTCAAAGCTTGAAGCTTCGAACGGTAATTATGAGAACATATCCAAAGGAGTCTCGAAACAACAGCAAGGCTATGTTTGGAAAGAACGCTCGAAATAGAGAGACACCAAAAGCATTTAAAATTCAAATGGAAGCGGGACTTTCAAAGTTTGAAAGTTATGGTTGGAGCATTTGGGGACACGTGGAAAGATGAAAGAAGCATTGTCTTGCATGTTCGAAACGTGGCATAATCCTGTAGCGAGACCGTTAGGGTCGAATTAGTATAAATAGAAGTCTTAGTATTAGGATTTCGGTGTGTCATATCTGTTATACAAAATACTCAATAACATTCAAACTACCACATGGCAAGGGAAACGAATGCAAGAGAAATGTATGTATGATAGCACCATGTATTTCTAACTTAATGAAAGCCTTTTTACCATTTCCAATATTTTCTTCTTTTCTTTTTGTCGAATAACATTTGCAAGTTTTCTTATTTACTATCTTTTCATTTCAAAGTCTTTTCCTCAAAGTTCTATGTTTTACTGTTTTCTTTATATTTTGAGCAGTTTATACTTCAGAGAACTGTCACATTTTCAATACCTTTACTTTCAAGTATTGTTCTTCAAGCGCATACTTTTATTTAAAATCATTTATAGATTTCTTGCATTAAACGCTTTCTTCACATTTTAAACTTCTACCTTCCAGAAACCTTTTATGTTAAACGTTTTGTAAGTCGAAACTATTTACTTCATTTTTCATTCAGTTTTATATGTCTCTACAATCAGCATTACAATTAACATTTATTCGTATAACTTAGTTTTCATATACATTTTGACCACAATTTTTAAACTCTTAGAGAGAGATCGAAGTAAGCCAAACACTTGTACAATAGCAACCATGAATAATTGTTCGATTGTGAGAGTAACCTTAATATCCAAGGAGTCCTAGGATCAATCTAGTCGATCCTGTGAGTTACCAGAGAGATTGAATAACGTTAAGAAAGATTATTCGATAGTTTGGAAGACTAGCGGTTGTTTACCAGAAATCACTGGAAACAAATTGGCACGCCCAGTGGGACAAATAATTGGATATCAGAATTAAGGATTGTCGAGACGTAGCCATTACAAAAACGTAGGAACCTAAGAAGTTTGCTATTTTATGAACCTGAGAAGTGGTAAGATAACCAACAGCAACCAACCTTTATCCAGAAGAAAACGTTTGGACAAAATGTCTAATTCAGACAATCAACAAGGAGACCAAGGTGGCCCACATGCAACAGGCACTAACGTATCCATTTCGAGCGGAACATCTAATGTAATCCCTTCGAATGCACAGTCTGTTGCATCTTCAACCAGTAACATAGCCACCAATGGAGTAAGTGGCATATCAACTAACAGTTCGATCTTAGGAAATACTGGAACTATGGGCTACCCTGGGGGATTCGTTCCACCATCAGGGACACAATCCCATTTCGCCACACCATTGACTAGACCACCCGGCTTCGATGGGAATAGAATTAGAAGTTCTTCGTACGGAATGCCAACATCTTTTATGGCAAGTTTACACAATTCCACATCGAATTCATCCCCACAACTAGGATCTGGGTCTGGGGCGAATCAGTTTATGACAAATAACCAAGGGTCAGTGGGTTATAGCATGTTGCCTATCCTAACCACAGATAACCAGTTGGCTTTTAGGAAATTGATGGATGACAGCAACCACAATATGATAGGGGTGTTAGCGCAAACTATGCAGGAAATATTTGCCCCAATAGTTCAGAATGTGACTGTGACGAACAGGGAAAACGCTGACAATATGAGTCGAATAGCAGATTTCTTTGCTCCCACAGAAAGGCGTAGGCAGAACCAGGCGGGATTTCGAACAAACATGCCTGTTATAGAACAAATTGCTAACGACCCAATTCATAGACCACCCAGAGAAGAAGTTAACTTAGGGGCCAGAGCACCAAGGTTAGAAGCCCCAATAATTCCGGGTCCACAAAGGGAAGTTATGGAACCAGGGGCAAGGATCGAAAGACCAGAAGCCCCAGAATTTCGAGAAGAACAACCTAGGGGAGTTGTTTTGGTTGGTCGAAATCAAGATGCCGATGCCGTCGTTCATAGGATTCGAAACGATAACATCTTGGCAGAAAATAACCTAACCACCATGATAGAGAGGATCATGGCCCATAATGGCCTCAATACGGGAATGAGGAGGCCAAATTACGCTTCTCCTATACTGGATTGTATAATGCATACTGATTTACCAAGGGGATACAAAGTCCCTAAATTTACAAAGTTCGCTGGGGATACCAATGAGTCAACAGTCGAACACATAGCGAGATATCTAACCGAAGCGGGAGATATAGCCAATAATGAAGATCTCAGGATCAAATACTTCCCAAGTTCCCTGACAAAAAACGCCTTCACTTGGTTTACCACGTTGCCTCCTGGGTCTATTGACACTTGGGCTCTTTTAGAGAGACTATTCCATGAACAATTTTACATGGGACAATCGAAAATAAGTTTGAAGGAGTTGGCGAGTGTTAAGAGAAAATTCACCGAACCCATAGATGATTATTTGAATAGATTTAGGCTGTTGAAATCCAGATGTTACACAGTAGTGCCTGAACATGAGTTAGTCGAAATGGCCGCTGGGGGTTTGGATTATTCTATTCGAAAGAAGCTAGACACTCAGTATTTGAGGGATATGGCTCAGTTAGCCGATAGGGTTCGACAGGTCGAAAGACTAAAGGCCGAAAAACCCAGAGTCTTTAAGAATAGTAAGAAAGAAAGGATTTCCTATGTTGGGACTGAGGAAGTAGAAGAATATCCTGAATTCGAATTCGAAGAGGTCGAAATCGACCTCGCTGAATTAAAACAGGCCCCGCCATACTCCTGCAAAATGTTAGTTCCCACAAAAGGGAAATATATTGTTGAAAATGAGAAAAGTGACAAGTTTCCAAAGAAGGTTTATACCTTCGACGTCACTAAGTGTGACGAAATTTTTGACTTGCTTGTCAAAGATGGCCAGCTAATTGTGCCATCAAATGTCAAAATACCTCCTTTGGATCAGAGGAAGAAGAGGGGATTTTGCAAATATCATAGTTTCCTAGGCCACAAGACCTCACAATGTTTTCTTTTCAGGGACTTGATTCAAAACGCGATCAAAGATGGCAGACTAAAGTTTGCTGATAAGGTGAAGATGAAAGTGGACGAAGATCCTTTGGACGTCGCAGACACCAACTACTCCGAGCCTGCATGCATTGGAGAGGTCAACATGGTGGAAACTGATCGAAGCGACGCCCTAACAGAAGAAAAGGACACTGGAGTCGAAAACTGGGTGATGGTCGAAGTCAGCGAGGAAGTCACTGGAGACATCCAGAATACGCTAGACACTTCGATTGCTGCACCTGTGGCTGTTGCAGGAGAAACCCAGGCTACTGAAGACCAAGGGAATCAAAACGAAGGATTAACACAAGTCACTGAGGGCTTGAGGCTGGAATTGGAGAAGGTCCAAATTACGCAGCCAATTCCCCCTCAGAAGGAAATATGGGACACTCTAGGGGAACCCAGTGGAAAATTTGACTATCTGGTCAAATATTCTGCCCCAGAGAGTTTGAAGGTCCAGATTGAAGATATAAAGCCCACAGGGTGGGGCGATGACGAAACCAAAGAGGGGGATGTGGAAATAAATATGGTGGATATGGAGAGACCCCGCTCTGAGATGGAGGAAGTGGAAAAATACTTAGAAAAAGAAAAGTACAGAATGGGGGATAATCACACTGGAGATGCTAGTCTCAAAGATTATCTCATGACATGCCACAAAGGAGATTCAGGCATGATATTATGCCCTAGGTGCAGCATCCTCTGTAACCAAAGGATTGCTGCGAATTTCGAAAGGGTACAGAGGGCTCGAACTGGCAACAATTGGCGCCAGGATAACCAGCTTTTTAGGTGTTATCCCAAGGCTGGAGAGAGTCTGCTGGAGTTCGTTTTTCGCTGCTACAAAGGGGCAACCAAGTGTTTGATTTGCCCAAGGTGTTCTGCTGTGTATGACCAAAGCATGGCCAGGGCCTTCGAAACCATTCCCTTCGCCCCTTGCTGGAACCATCAAGAAGCTGCCCAGATGGGCCCACATTTCGACAGCAGACACAAACAGCGAAGGCCTGATAGCCCTCACCCCAAAGCTGCTCGAAGAGTGACTTTCAAACTCCCTGCTGAAGTGCCAACCGATAGATGGCTACAAGTCAGAAATGACAAAGGCAAAGACAGATGGAGGAGTGCTGAACGAAATGCACGCCATGCTGTGACATACAGGAGGCAATTCAACACACAAAAAAGGGAGGAAGTGAGATTAGAGAATTACAAAGGAAGGAACCCCATGTCAAGATCCCAGTGGCGCAGACAGCAAAGGATTCGAAAGGCTGAGAGAGAAGCTGTGGCAAACAAAGGGGATACTTCAACGAAGATACAAGGTGAATCGAGCACCAACAAACCAAAAAATCAAACTGAAGAGAAACCTCCAGTCAATAGGAGGCTTTTTTCTGAAGACCAACGAGATGAACCAAACGAATACACTCCAGGCCCGGAAGAGGACGAAGATATGATAACAGATAACTTCGAATCAGAGGGGGAGTCTTCATTCAACCTAAACTGTAACGTGGTGTCTGTGCTTCCCTGCGAATTTGGGCAGGAAACCGAAATCAATGAATATGAGGAGGAAGATACCACAGATTTAATGAAACATAGGCCCGTGTGCTACTACGTGATGGACAATGGGGCTGTTGAGGAACAAAATGCGTTCTTCGAACGTCCAGAACCTGCAATGAAGAATCATCTCAAGCCACTTTTCATTCGGGCGAAAGTAGGTGTCCATGGGGTGAACAAAGTTCTAGTGGATGGAGGTGCTGCAGTCAATCTGATACCCCATTTCATGCTAAAAAGATTAGAGATCCGCGGAGGAGATATCAAGCCCCATAATATGGTTCTGTCCAATTATGAGGGAAAAGTGGGCAAAACACTGGGGGTGGTCCAGTTGGAATTGACAATAGGCTCAAGTTGCAGGCCCACCATGTTTATGGTGATCGAAGCCAAGGCCAACTATAACCTGCTGCTGGGAAGAGAGTGGATCCATGGCGTGGGGGCAGTTCCTTCGTCTATGCATCAACGACTAGTTCTGTGGAGAGATGATGGAATAGTGGAAAACATCGAAGCAGACCAGAGTTACTTTATGTCAACTGTCAATTTAGTTGACAAAAGGGATTATGATAAAAATCTGGCAAAGATTGCCCCATGTGTTCCAAATGATGAGATAAATGAAACTAGAAACGCCCACTACTACATGACACTTCGTCATGATGGCCTTTACTGGGATAGAACAATAGTCAGTGAAGAAGAGGAAGTTGAAGGTGCTATACAAAAACGGTCAGCAGGCTGGAACTTCGACAACCTTAACCATGACTGAATCTACCTTTTTCGAAAGGATTTCGGCCTACATGGATGAGAATGAATCAAAAGCGGCCTTAGAGGCCGAAATAAATGAATCAACTATAAAGACGAATGAAGTTAGTGGCGGGGGTTCGAAAGGCTCACCCGTCAAAGAGTTGGAGATGGATCAAAGGTTGGATGCCATCTATGATAAAGAACCCTTAGGCTTCGAAAGGGACCCCATAAACTCAGGTGTCAAAATGTTGGCACAGGATCCGCTCGAAGAAGTCAACTTAGGGGATAAAAAAACGAAATGAGTAACCTACATAAGTGCTAAACTTAACCCAGGCCTCAAGGAGAAAGTGATCGAAGTCCTTAAGGAAAACAAAGATTGCTTCGCTTGGGATTATGATGAGATGCCTGGTTTAAAGAGGGAGTTGGTCGAACACAGACTGCCAATCAAAGATGGCAAGAGGCCCATCAAACAAACTCCCAGGAGATTCGCACCAGCAGTCCTCACAAAAATTAAAGCTGAGATCGAAAGGTTGCTGCGCTGCAAATTCATCAGAACAACAAGGTACGTTGAATGGTTAGCAAACATAGTACCTGTTATTAAGAAAAATGGTTCTTTAAGAATTTGCATAGATTTTAGGGATTTAAACACTGCAACCCCTAAGGATGAATATTCCATGCCCGTGGTAGAAATGCTAGTAGATTCTGCTGCAGGATTCGAATACTTGAGCATGTTAGATGGATACTCTGGATATAACCAGATTTTCATTGCTGAAGAAGATGTTGCAAAAACAGCATTTCGTTGCCCAGGAGCCTTAGGCACCTACGAATGGGTGGTGATGCCTTTTGGTTTAAAAAATGCTGGGGCAACTTATCAAAGGGCGATGAATTCAATTTTTCATGACTTCATCGAAACCTTCATGCAGGTGTATATTGATGATATAGTCATCAAATCTATATCTGCAGAAGCACATTTGCATCATTTAAGCCAATCCTTCGAACGAATGAGAAAACATGGCTTAAAAATGAATCCCCTTAAATGTGCATTTTTTGTGCAGGCTGGAGATTTTCTTGGTTTTGTGGTCCACAAGAAAGGAATTGAAATCAACCAGAACAAAACCAAAGCCATAATGGAGACGAAAGCACCTGCGTCAAAAAGGGAGTTGCAATCTCTACTAGGGAAAATTAACTTCCTCAGAAGATTCATTTCGAACCTGAGTGGAAGGACCCAAGCTTTCTCTCCGTTACTTCGTCTGAAGCAAGGTCAGGCCTTCGAATGGAACGAAGCTCACCAGGAGGCGTTTGACAAAATAAAAGAATACCTTTCCCAACCTCCTATTTTGTCTCCACCATCATGGGGGAAGCCCATGAGATTGTACATATCTGCCTCTGAAGTTAGCATAGGTAGTATGTTAGCACAAGAGGATAACAATGGCGTCGAAAGAGCCATATACTATTTAAGTAGAGTGCTAAATGATGCAGAGACCAGATATAGCAATTTAGAAAAGATATGTCTCTGTTTATATTTCTCTTGTATGAAACTCAAGTATTATATAAAACCTGTTGATGTTTATGTTTCATCTCATTTCGATGTCATTAAACATATGCTTTCAAAGCCAATAATGCATAGTAGAGTTGGAAAGTGGGCTTTAGCCTTAACAGAATATTCATTGACTTTCATGCCTTTAAAAGCTATGAAAGGTCAAGTGATTTCTGATTTCATTGTGGATCATTCGTTGGTTGAGCAGACAAGCATGAGTTACGTCGAAATGCAACCATGGAAATTGTACTTTGATGGTTCAACCCACAGGAATGGAAGTGGTGTTGGAGTCCTTCTAATTTCTCCTGAAGGAATTCCAACAAAATTCAAGTATAAATTGGATGGTCCTCGTTGTTCGAACAACGAAGCTGAGTATGAAGCGCTCATTGTTGGACTTGAAGCTTTGTTGGAATTGGGGGCAACCAGAATCGAAATTAAAGGAGACTCTGAATTGGTGGTCAAACAAATCACAAAGGAATACAAGTGCATAAAGGAAAATTTAATGGTATACTTCGTCATAGTCAATAGGCTATTAAGGAAGTTTGAATACATGGATATTCAACACATACCAAGATTGGAGAACCAAGAAGCAAATGACTTAGCGCAGTTGGCTTCAGGTTATAAAGTATCCACCAAGAATTTTAAGGATTTGGTCGAAATAAGGGGAAGAGTTATGGCTACTAGATTCACACCGTCGGATCTGGAAAGTATGAGATTGGGATATGATGAGAAACAGGGATTCGAAATTCTAGCCATAAATACTTTGTCAGATACAGATTGGCGAAGTCCATTAAAGAGTTATTTAGCAGACCCAACTCTAAAAGTGGACAGAAAAACAAAATATAGAGCATTGTCATATCTCCTCATGGGGAACGAATTGTTCAAAAAGACCCAAGAAGGTGTACTATTGAAATGCCTAGGAGAAAGTGAGGCATATTTAGCATTGTCTGAAGTCCATAATGGGGCATGTGGGGCACATCAAGCAGGCCACAAAATGAAATGGTTGCTATTTCGATATGGTTTGTATTGGCCTAGCATGCTCAAAGATTGCATAGACTTTGCTAAAGGATGTGAGGAATGTCAGAAACATGCAGGAATTCAACATGCCCCTGCAAGTGAGTTGCATTCGATCATCAAAACATGGCCATTCAGAGGATGGGCATTGGATTTGATAGGAGAGATAAATCCTGCTTCGTCCAAAGGACAGAAATATATCTTGGTGGGAGTAGATTATTTTACCAAATGGATCGAAGCTATACCTTTGGTAGTTGCTGATCAAGAGGCAATTATTGAATTTATACAAAAGCACATTATCTATAGGTTTGGATTGCCAGAAAGTATAACTACAGACCAAGGCTCTGTATTTACTGGTAGAAAGATGCAAGGATTTGCCCAAGAAATGGGGTTTAGATTGCTAACATCAACACCATATTATGCTCAAGCAAACGGACAAGTCGAAGCAGCAAATAAAGTAATAATAGGATTAATCAAGAAGCATATTGGCAAGAAGCCAAGAAATTGGCACAAAACTCTGGACCAAGTGTTATGGGCTTGTAGAACATCTCCTAAGGAAGCCACTAACACTACGCCTTTCCAACTTACATTTGGCCATGATGCAGTGTTACCAGTAGAAATTCATCTGCAATCAGTTCGAATTCAGAAACAAAACGAAATTCCAGCTGCATTATATTGGGAAATGATGATGAATGAATTAGTTGAGTTGGACGAAATTAGATTACATGCGTTGGAAATTTTGATGAGGCAAAAAGAAAGAGTGGCCAGAACATACAATAAAAGGGTGAAGAAAAAAGTATTTGTTATTAATGACTTGGTTTGGAGAGTCATATTGCCTATGGATAAGAAGAACAAAGCATTAGGTAAATGGTCACCTCATTGGGAAGGACCTTTTCGAATATTAAAAGTATTCTCAAACAATGCATACGAAGTCGAAGAACTCTTGGATGATAAACGTGTCCTAAAGGTTAATGGGAAATATTTAAAGAAATATAAGCCAAGCCTGCGGGAGATTCGAATAGTAACAACGTAAACAAAATATTATAAAAAGCCAAGATGGCAAGATAGAATGCCAAAATGGCGTTGTTCGAATATTACATGTAAAAAACCAAAGTTATGGTCAGATAGACATAAAAATCTAGAAATAAACATTATTTTTCAATCGATTAAAGGTGCTTCGAAATGTCTCAAGTCTTTGCTGAGCGAACCGCCTGGCACCTTCTAAGGTTGCCACTTCTCCTTTGAGTTGTTCTGCAGTCTCCATTTCTGCAAGCCCCTGGTTGAGAAGCTCTTCGAATTGGTTACCTGTAGGATTAGCTTCGAAGGCTAGTTGTTGTTCCTTAGCCTCCTTAACTTTCTGCTGAAGTTCCAGAATCTGCCTTTCCCAAATAAGAATGGACTCAGCTCGAGCCTCATATTCAGTTTTCGCCTGCTTCAGATGCATAGCTTGATCCTCAGCTTCTTGAGAAAGTTTCGAAGCTTGTTCATAAGCGGCATCCATGGCAATGCGTTTCTCGTGAACCTTCTTGGCAGCAGATTCGTCTTGGAGAAGGTAGCCAGTTACGTTGTCCAGCAAATTCTGAAGATCAAACAAGAGAGTACTAACTGGCAAGGAGCAGTTGGAAAGATTAACCTTTGTGAGCAGCTCCTTCATAGTATAGCAAGCAGTACTATCTTGCTTAAGCACTTCGAATATATCCACATTGAGAATAGTTCTCCTAATTTTGTTGAGAAGAACAACTCTTTCATCTGTGGGAAGAGGATAGCTGGTTGAATTTGTGCCAGCCCTAGCGAGTGGAACGTCCCTCTGAGCCAACTTTGCCTTCATATACCCAATGGGGTCATTTCGCCTCAGAAGTGCCAGTTCCTCGTCAGTCATTCGAGACGGAGAGGATTGGGGGAATTCCACGCGTAGGGGAACCACGTTTGTTTCAACCTCTAGGGTCTCGTTGATTGCATCACCATCCCCTTCATTTGCTTCGTGCTCTTGGTCTTCTTCATCCTCGTCCAAATCTACCACTTCGATACCATCCCTTTCGCCGCTATTTGCGTTAGACTCCGTCCCGGCAGTCGAACCATCATTGACGTTTTCCTCGTCATTGGCGTTTTCCTCCTCAGATTCTTCGTCTGCAGATTCTTCGGCTCCTTGCCCAGAATCAGCTTTTTCTTCTTCAGTCTGAGTATCCTTTGGGTCCTCTTGAAGAGTTTCAAGAGGGGACTTTTGAAGAACCCTTTGTGAATCCTCTGCAGACGTTTGAATTATCGTTTCATTCACCTCTTTCAGAGGAATGGAGGTACCTTGGTCATCTAGCTGTTCAGAAGTTCCAGCCAAAACCGCCACATTCGAAGAACCTTTGTTTTGGACCAAGTTGCTGGAATCTCCTTGAGGAGAGGAGTTAAGCGGAGCAGCAGCTCTGGATGGTGAGGTCGAAATGGTAGAAGTGGGATTCAAAATGTCCTGCAAAGAGCAGCAGAATGTTAAAGAAAAACATTCACCAAGGTAATAAGAAGTTAAACATTTTTTAGAAGAAGTTCGATTTACCTGTGGACCCTCAGAGGAGAGGTTACTAGCTATGCGTTCCAACGGTGGGTTGGAGGTCGAAGGTGGATTTTTGGATTTAGGTAAGGGAGCAGCATCCCTGGAATCGAGTCCAGAGACACTAGTCGGAACAGTGCTTTTAGGAGTATCTTTCTTTAGCTTCTTCTTCGAAGCAGTATTTGAGTTTCCTCCAGCCTTGGGGTCTTCCCCAGTAGTGCTTAATTTCCGCTTCTTAGGAGTAGTAGGAGGAAGCTTGCTGGTCTGAAAGGATTTGAACGAAGTTAGATATAAACCACAAAGCTTGAGTAAATTCGAAACATAAAAAACTAAGTGATTACCGTTGGAATTAGGGCACTTGTTGTTGTTAGCATTATTGTTGTCATTGTGGTTGCAGCAGTAGTAGTTGTTTCGGGTGGATTAGCTTTTTCGGTGGTTTCGATGGAGGCTTGAGAGGCACTCCCTTCTTTCGATTTCGAGGCAGCGGTCTTTATCCTGATAGCTGAGAATCAAAACAATTAAAGCAAAGGTTAAAGATATGGAAAATAAGAGACATTTGGGATTTTTCCCAAGCATTCGCACCTGTGCCTTGATCAGATTTAATTGACATGGCAGAAAGGTCGTATTGAAGGTGTCCTGGGAAATCATGAAGCCAGTATCGAGCCCATGTCACAGTCTCAGATGGCTTTGGTTTCCTTTGAAGATATTTGAACATCTCTTTGCAAGTAAACCACCATGGATATGGGGGAAACCAAGCCAGAGCCAGTTCTGAGGTAGGTAATCTGGGAAATTTAGGTGGATGCATTTCGAATGCCAACCTATACCTATCCTCAGGTGACAGCCCTGAAGGAAGTTTTAGCTTAGAAACTTTTTGTTTAAATTTTTCCTTCAAGGTCTCAGCTGCTTGATGCACAGTGGAGTCCAAGCGCGTGGGGTCGTAAGTAGTTTCAAAATAATTTTGAAAAGCTTTTATCTCTTTGGCATGAGTAAACATACCTTTCTTTGCTGGTACCTGCACATCGAAGGCATCAATTAGTTTCTGTCGAATTGTAAGTGTATCGAACATACAAGTTTGATAAAACTTAATCCACCACTCCAGAAATCCTTTAGCCGCGAGATGGGTAGGTTCGAAGGCTATCAGCTCAAATTGGGCAAAGCCTTGATATTGTTCTTGCTGGATCTTGGCTTCCCTTGCCTTGAAAGTTCGACCAGATGTGATGGCGCTCTCAGTTTGGAACAAAGGTTCAGGAATCAGTTGGCATAAGCCAAACTGCCTCGAAACGAAGTTTGGTTGGTAGGCAAAGAGAAGAATTTGGTTCTTAGATGGGGTTATCCTTGAAGAGATGAGTCTAGGAAGCAAGAAAGCTCTCCATACATCTTGGATCTCCTTGCTCTTGATGGCTTCTGAGAGAGCCATGGTGAACCAAGAAGGTCCATGAGCCCTCGAAGCAAAAGGCGCCATGCTCTCTTCGAACTTATGCCTTTTAGAGAGTATCATGATGTACTTCGAGAATTGAACCTTGAAGTCATCCTTGTCATCATTAGGAGTTAGTCTTCGAAGCCTAGTGCCTTCGACTATCCTATCACTTATTTCCGAATCTTGCTCATCTATGGTGTTGGCGGTTGATAAAGAAGGTTCGAACATGGCATTTAGCCATAGTTGGAGTAACCAAAATGGGCCAGCTAATAGAATGTTTTTAGAGGTGTGGGATTTGAGACTCGAAACGGCTGACCTCAGGCTCTCATAGAGGTCAACTAAGAGTAATTCACTTAGGCACACTTTGCGATTTTCATGTAAATCCCTAGCTAGAGGAATGAACCTACTAGCTACCTGCAGGGATCTACTGCAGAAAACGTACCTAGACAGCCACAGGGTTAAGAATGCAATGTGCTCTATGTCAGACACATTGTCCCCTTCAGCATGATAATGGCTGATAAATTTGGAAAAGCTGGCTAACTTGACTTCGAAGTCAATTATGCTGGAGTGCTCTTCATTGTCAGGAACATAAGTTTCTCCCACTGGCGACAGCCCAGTAATGGCCGCTATATCGAAGAAGGTTGGGGTAATCATTCCACCTGGGAGATGGAAAGTGTTGTAGGTACTATCCCAGAAATAAAGGGACGCAAACAGCAGAGGATGGCTATAGGTGAATCCAGGTTTCGATAGCTTAATGAGGTTATAAATGCCTAATTCTTCCCATTGCTGGGATTTCTTGGCTTCTACTTTTGTGAACCAATTTTGATAAGCAATATCAGAAGTAGGGCAAGATCGAAATGGCTTAAAATTGCTTTTTACATAATCCAAAACAAATGGGTCCTTGGGAGGAACAGTTGGGGTTTCTACGGTATTCGAACTAAGAGATTCCACTGCCCTAGGGGCATCCATTTTGTTGAATAAGGGTTTGAAGCTATAACATACGGGAAAAATTGTCCTGGTGTCCTTTAGTATTTCAAAAACTGTAAGAGGGCCATTTAAGGCTAACCTCTTACCAGCAACATGGGTAGGGATGAGTACCTGTGATGCGTACAGCATTTCTTTTTCTTTGGAAATCATTTGAGGAGCAAGAGCAGATTGGCCTTGAATGGTGACGATTTTACTCTCCATAGTTGCTCCTGTAGTTTTTCCTTTCTTCTTGGAGACTTTCTTGAGTTGGGATGAGGTGGAAGAAGACATTTTTGTTGTTTGAAAGCTTAGATTGTTTGATGAGAGAAGAAGAGTAAAAATCCAGAGTATGAAAGGTTTAGAGTGTAAAAAAGAAAAAGGAAGATTAAATTGATGTTTTATAATGAGAAGATTAAGCATCCACCGAGTAAAGGTGTGATACGTGGGGATCATGGGTTGGTGTGATGAAGAGGTGGCGTGAAGTTGATATAGGTAATAGGCGTGATTTGAAGAATAATCATTACTTATAACTGCACCACGCTGTGAAGTGACTCTGGGCGGTTAAGGAACCCAAAAGGTGCTATGATTGATGTGACTGGAGTCAAATGCATTAAATGTTACGATGATTCGAAAATCCTATCAAAATCTTGTATAAATGTTTAAAATAGGTATTTCTCGAAGAGATCGAAATACATATTTTAAAGGGGCAATTTGTTGGCTGAAGATTTTGATAAAGTTATTTAGAAGCCAAAAGGGATAAACGTTCTGATCGAAATGGAATTAAACGCCATATTTCAAAGTTGCAGAAGCAGTGTTTCGAATAAGTGTGTCAAAGCTTGAAGCTTCGAACGGTAATTATGAGAACATATCCAAAGGAGTCTCGAAACAACAACAAGGCTATGTTTGGAAAGAACGCTCGAAATAGAGAGACACCAAAAGCATTTAAAATTCAAATGGAAGCGGGACTTTCAAAGTTTGAAAGTTATGTGTTGGAGCATTTGGGGACACGTGGAAAGATGAAAGAAGCATTGTCTTGCATGTTCGAAACGTGGCATAATCCTGTAGCGAGACCGTTAGGGTCGAATTAGTATAAATAGAAGTCTTAGTATTAGGATTTCGGTGTGTCATATCTGTTATACAAAATACTCAATAACATTCAAACTACCACATGGCAAGGGAAACGAATGCAAGAGAAATGTATGTATGATAGCACCATGTATTTCTAACTTAATGAAAGCCTTTTTACCATTTCCAATATTTTCTTCTTTTCTTTTTGTCGAATAACATTTGCAAGTTTTCTTATTTACTATCTTTTCATTTCAAAGTCTTTTCCTCAAAGTTCTATGTTTTACTGTTTTCTTTATATTTCGAGCAGTTTATACTTCAGAGAACTGTCACATTTTCAATACCTTTACTTTCAAGTATTGTTCTTCAAGCGCATACTTTTATTTAAAATCATTTACATATTTCTTGCATTAAACGCTTTCTTCACATTTTAAACTTCTACCTTCCAGAAACCTTTTATGTTAAACGTTTTGTAAGTCGAAACTATTTACTTCATTTTTCATTCAGTTTTATATGTCTCTACAATCAGCATTACAATTAACATTTATTCGTATAACTTAGTTTTCATATACATTTTGACCACAATTTTTAAACTCTTAGAGAGAGATCGAAGTAAGCCAAACACTTGTACAATAGCAACCATGAATAATTGTTCGATTGTGAGAGTAACCTTAATATCCAAGGAGTCCTAGGATCAATCTAGTCGATCCTGTGAGTTACCAGAGAGATTGAATAACGTTAAGAAAGATTATTCGATAGTTTGGAAGACTAGCGGTTGTTTACCAGAAATCACTGGAAACACCCGTAAGATAACTTCTAGGTCGACCAGACATGGCAGGCCGAACGCTAAAATGGTCCTTGGAGCTCTGGAAATTCGACATATAATATGAAAGCAGAAAGGCCCTCAAGGCCCAACCTTTGGCTGACCTCGTTGCAGAGATGACGGCTCACGACCCCTCCGCAAGGAAAGAGCACAAGTGGGCCATCTTTATGGACAGAGCTTCCAGCTCGGCAGGAAGTTGAGCGGGAATCCTTCTCGAAAACAAGGAAGGCGTCGTGATCGAACACTCTCTCACTCTTTCCTTTCCAACCTCGAACAATCAGGCTGAATATGAGGTCTTGCTCGTAGGATTAAGACTAGTCGAGGATCTGGGTACCCGAGAGATACACATTTTCACTGATTCCCAACTTGTCGCATCTCAAGTTCAAGGGGATTACCAGGCTAAGAACAACAACCTCATTGAATATTTAAACTTGGTCAGAGAACATATGGAAAAGTTTGACCAGGCAGAAGTCACGCACGTGCCACGCAAACAGATCACGCGGGCTGACATACTTTCAAAGCTCGCGAGCACGAAGAAGAAAGGCGAGAACAAATCAGTCATACAAGATTCCCTTTCTCGCTCGAGCATAGAAAGGTCCACTGTGCCACCCGAGTAAATGTCATCGGGGACAACTCATGTTGGATGACCCCGTTGTTCAATTTTCTCACAAAGGGGGAGCTCCCCGTGGATCAAAGAGAGGCAGCCGCAACCAAACAACGAGTCTGCTCGTACGTGGTACTCGAACACAAACTTTACCATCGGGGATTCTGCATCCCACTCCTAAAATGTGTCGAAGAGTCTGAATCCCCGGGATACTGTGGGAAATCCACGAGGGAATCAACGTCCAACATATAAGCGGAAGATCCCTAGCACGAAAGGTGTTGCGAGTAGGCTATTATTGGCCGACCATGCAGCAAGACGCAAAGGAACACATCAAGAAATATGACAAGTGTCAAAAACACGCGGACATGCACCTCGCACCTCCACACGAGCTCACAACATTATCCTCCCCGTGGTCATTCACATGGTAGGGAATGGATATCCTCAGACCTTTCGTGCAAGCAACATATCAAAATAAGTTCCTTATCGTAATCGTCGACTACTTCACAAAATGGATAGAAGCCGAAGCTCTGGCTAAAATCACTTCACACAAAATCCTCTGTTTCTACATGCGAAACGTACTTGTCCGGTTCGAAATACCGCGAGCGCTCGTCAACGACAACAGGACACAGTTAACAGATCAAAGTTTCCAAAGCTTCATCGTCGGACTCGGCACCTAACCATATTTCACCTCGGTCGAACACCCCTAAACTAACGGACAGGTCGAGGCCGCGAATAGAGTCATCTTGTGATGACTCAAACGCAGGCTGAGTGAAGCCAAGAGGGGTTGGGTCGAAGAACTACACATCGTCCTATGGGCTTATCGAACAACGCTCCATTCGACGACTGGCGAGAAACCATTTTGATTAACCTACGACACCGAGGTCGTCATCCCTGTAGAAATCATGGAGTCGTCCAACCGAACTGAAATGTTCCTCGACGAGGAGATGAACGACGAGGCCCTCAGATGAGCTCGACCTAGTCGAAGAAATCTGATCAGGAGCAGATCTTCGCGAGGCCACGCTAAAACAATAGGTAGCTGTTGTACCCCAAAATTTTCCCTCTCATATTCTTCAAAACATTGCAAGGAAAATCTCCAAGTGTCTCAAGATTGCTCAAGAGTTGGACAGTCAAGCTAGCTCCTAAGGCAGTCAACCCCAAATTAGGGTTTTGTGTTGCATCAAGACCCTTGAGTCCAAATGACCTAAAGTGCTCCCCATTGTCCTAATATGTTATCAAGGTCATCCCTGTCAAATTTCAAGCCTTGCAGAGGAAGTTTGCTCAGTCAAATGCTCAAAGGGTTCAAAAATCGAATGTGCTAGGGCAAAAGTCAACTGTGACCCAAATACAGTCAAACTTCAAGATTTTTTGTCAACATTTTCATTTTAAAGGATATTTCATCATTTGATCAAGGGTTGATCATGATTCATCAAGGATTGCTCAAAATTCATCAAGACTCAAAAGTTGCTAAATTAGGGTTTTGTAGGAAAAGTCAACTCAACTTTGACCAAGCATAACTTTCTCATACTTTATGAGAAATGACCCATCGAAAGCTCATTTTGAAGAGGATGCAATTTCCTACAATCCATCTTCATACCCCAAGATCAAAAAATGCACTCACGAGAAGTTATAAATTTGGACATTATAGGTCATTTTTGAAAGTCAACAAAAACACCTTTTTTTCCAAAGCATATAACTTGATCATGGAATATAAAAATGAGATGAGACCAAAAGGGTTGGTTAGAGTACATCGCAAGCTTTCTAAAAAGTCCTAGAACATTACCAAAAGTTCAAAATTGAAGAAGTTATGCATTGTTGAAGTTGGACATTTTTGCAAAATTGCCAAAAGTCAACTATCCCTAAAACTTCAAATTTTGTCAAATGGGCCCATTCTTTTCCACTTGATTTGAGCTTGCATCATTGTCCACGTGTCCTAGCTTCAGCCATGAGCCCATATCTTATTTTTATTATTTAATTTGATTTTTAATTGAATTTATTCATTTTAAATCAAATAAAATCAAATAAAATCATATAAAATCAAAAGTATTTATAACTCATGATTTTTTGGTTGCTTTAGGCTTTGAATACAGATATTATGTGAATCAAATTCGCATCAAGTGCATTGGTTACAAGAAGATATGATTTAGGCCAAATTTGGAAGGTTGTAATGGTGGAATCAAATCCAATTCATGAGCATTGATGTGGAGAGATTTGTACCTAGTTTCTTACCCCTAATGCAATATACATTACATAAGGAAGGCAAAGGCACGAAAATAATGGTTAGAGGCTGCAAGAAGAGGAAGAACAAAAGTTTGAAAAAGTGGTAAAAAGCTTGAATTCGATATCATAACAAGAGGCGTTTTCAGAAGCCAAAAGTTATCCCAATTGCTTCCTGGGTGTTCACTCAACCTTCCTGGATCAAGAGCAAGCTTTCTCACATACCACAAAGTACTGTAAGTATCACGAAAATCACCTTGGTTCTTGAATTCGTGATTCATTATTCTTGCATCATTTGAACAAATTGCTTGCATATTCATAACCCTCATGACATTTGTAAACTTTTTGCATTATTCAATTTGGTTTATAGGCGTTGTAACCCCAAAACACCATAGCTAGGGTTGCGTGTTTGTTTTTAGGGCTTTCTTTTTCAGGAAAAATCAGGACTCAAGAAGGACATAATGTTAATCAGGAAGCCAAGACGAACTCAGCCATGTTTTTGGAATTGATTTATGTGGCCTAGGGAAGATTTTAGAGCAAGCTTGTGTATTTAGCTGCGGATCTAAATCCGCAGGTAATATTTGCAGGATTTGGAGGTAGAAGACGACGAGCTGTCGTTCTCCCATTGGCCAATTCAAATTAATTTTCGCGCATTTTTATTTTCTGGCATATAATTTGTTTTGTTTATATTATAATTTCTTTGTATTTTACTAACAATAGAATCAAAGCAATGCAGTGGCAAGCGTGCAAGCACATCACTTTCAGGACCTGGGTTCGAATCCCAGGTCCCCCACTTTCTTTGTTATTTTCCTTCTTCAGGTAATCACATGTACGTCCAAGCATGCAGTGCACCATACGCCTTCACACATCCAACAGCCAGATGGCCAAAGGCCAGATCTGGTGATCCAGGCTGAGAGTCCACCATGGAGTCAAGTCCAAGTGCGCACACGTAATCCTAAAAGTCAAACCAGGCCAGCGCTTAATGGGCCTCTGCATTGCTATATGCACCACAAAATTCAGGCCCAAACCTCTCTCTCTCTCTTTATTTTATTTATTTTGTTTATTAATTGTTTTTATTATTTTTGTTTTTAATTCTAACCAACCATTAAAATTCTTTTTCTTTAAAATAAAATCACACCAAAATATTTTTATTTAATCAAATTCTAACTTTTATTTTTATTAATAAACATTAATTAAATTAATTTAGGTTTTAATGTTAGAATAATTTTAATCCTTTTTGTAAATAATTAAAATTAACTAGACTTAATTAGGTTTTACTAATTCAATTAATTTTTATTTTCTTTCTTTAAATAACCAAAAATCCAAAAATAACTTTTTTTTCATTAATTAATTTATTTATTTAATTTAGTGATTAATTTAGATTTATTTCTTTCTTAAAATATAAAAAAACCACAAAACATTTTCTTTATCAAATTAAATTCTAACTTTTATTTTTGTTAATAAACATTAATTAATTGATTTAGAATTTTAATTAGAATAACTTTCACATTTTTTGTAAATAATTAAAATTCAATTAGATTTAATTAGGTTTTTTTTACTACCATTAATTAATTTTTATACAAAAAAACTCAAAAATATTTATTTTTATTACTTAATTTATTTAATTTAGTAATTAATTTAGATTTATTTCTTTCTTAAAATAAAAAAACAACAAAAAAATATATTTTCTCTCAAAAAGGGTCAAAACCCTATTTGCGCTCGATTTAATTTCTCGCACGCGATTTATTTTCTTTTATATCATAATGTATTTGTTCCCGGTTTGTAATAGTTAATAAGACCTTTATTTATTTTTTATCGCTTTATTTATTTTTACAAAGGGTTTGTCTTTGGCGATGTAAATACCAGACGCCTTGTAATTTAAATTCCGCATTTTATTTCCCGCAAAATATAATTGTTAGATGTTTGATAATAGAAATGCATGACAAGAATGAATGTTCAACCTAAAATCAACTTAGATCGCCCTTAACATGTACAAAGATAAAAATAACCGAAAACGACACACTCGCACATGCGCACTCTTAGGGTACACCCCACTTGGTTGCCTTCGTACGCGGTGATTGAGTATAGGTCACTTTAGAGGTCGCCCTCTTGTCTAAATAATCATAGCTGCCTCGAAACAGTTGCCTCGGATATTGTTGCCTCAAAACAAATGATCTAAGACATTAGGGTTACCGCTAAGGCGTCCTAACATTGCTTTAGTGACCGTAAGTCCCTAATTCAAATTGACCCTTAAACTCCAATAATTGTGCTACCTATTCATCAATAGTAGGATAGCATTGTCTAAAGGACATTAGCATAGAACGATTCCTTTTTCGAGTAGGTAGATGGTTCTTAAGTACTTACTCTTTTAAAAAATAAAAACTTTTCACACTTACACTTTTGCAAACAAGTTTTCAAAACACTTCATTACACTCTTGAGGACAGAAGCAAGAGTTAAATCGAAGTTTCAAACAAAAACTTTTTTTCAAAACCCCCAAGCACAAAGAAAGCAATATTTTGAAAACAATGTGAGCAAGTACCTAAGAGCGCGTGGATAACCACGGATAGAAAGGGTGCTAACACCTTCCCTTTCTATAATCTACCCCCCGAACCCGAGAAATATCTCGAAAAAGGAATTTTTCTGTGCTTTTTTCCTTTCCTTGTTGGATAAAATAAAAGTTGGTGGCGACTCTTGTTTACCGCGACATTTTGCGAATACAAAACGCAAAACGCAAACCAACATTCCAAAAACAGTCAGTTCTTCCCATCGTATCACAGTAGCGCTATGTCATGACAACAAAGTCATAAAGCACGAATTCCAAGTCGGAAGCCTAGTCTTACAAAGAAACCAGAAGGATTCCCGCGAAGGGAAGTTGGCCGCAAATTGAGAGGGGTCATACCGCGTCCAAGGAGCTACGGGCACCGGAGCATATTACCTCGAACAATTAAATGGAGAACCACTACCTCGTCCATGGAATACTGCGAAGCTAAAACAATATTATAGCCAAGTCCTTCATCTGCTACGAGCGTTAGCGATCGGCCGATCCTCTCCAACCGATGAAGGGACGAGTTCGACCACGTAGGCGTGTCTAGGTACGGACATGGCCTCAAAACATCAACGAAAGGTGAGATTTTGTTCATTTCACGAGCAAGATCTTAGCCCGATAGGAACACCTCAATCGAGTTCTACTGTCGAAGTACCCAACATGGCAGAACACCTAGCTCACGATGGGCAGTTCACGCCACGGGTTTAAGATCTCGACTGTGATATTACACTCATTTTGTGGATCCCTACTCCGCCTCCTCGACACATCCCAACATGTTCTGAATAATATGAGGGTCGAGCATACATCTCCACACATGGAAAACACAAACTTTCATGGAAAACTTGTATCGACCACAACAAGGTCGAACATATATCTCCACACATGGAATATACAAATGTTCATGGAATAAATAAGTCAAAAACAACGACGAGCAAAAAATAAGCAAGCATCAGCAAAACATAAAGACATTAAAGCAAAGTAAAGCATTTATAAATATCGACCGCTAGAGTCGACGATGTCTAAATGTTACAAAAAATTACGGTCACGCAGGCCCAAATAAAAAATGCTAAGTTATCAAAAAAATGCTAATCACTCCTCGGAGTGCCCACTTCGACCTCAGGAGAGTCAGGAGGAGGAACCACCTGACCATTAATCACCTGGGACAGAACCCCGGTACCTTCGGTGTTGAGCGCTAGGTTCAACAGAGACAACTGGTTCACGACAACCTCGAAGTCGTCGACTAAAGCATCGACGCAGTCCAACTCGAGGATTTGAATTCGAGCAACAAAATATACACGAGTCCGCGAATCAATTACCCCCTCGGGTTCGCCCTCCACGAGCATCATGGAAGCCTTCAAGTCAGCGACTTCCCTCTCCAGTCGTTCTGTTTTGCTCTCCCACAGTTCTTTGTCGAGCAGGAGGCAATTCTTTTCCTCGAGGGCTTTTTTATCTCTTTCTTTCTCCCTCGCCAGCGCATCGGCCTACTCTCGAAACATCTCCTCGCGTTCCAGGATGGTCCTTAATTTATGTGTCTTCGCCTGAAGAGTCGCTTTCTCCGACTCTAATTCCTTAACCCGACCAGAAGAGCTGTCCCCTTCACCCGCAAGGACCACGACCATCTTCGCCACCTTCATCAACCCGACCATACCGGAAGCCAGATGCTTCCTTCGACCCTCTTCGTCGAGTCGCCTGATGATGTCAGACTCATTGTTGGACACAGTCAGAGGGAAACCCTCAAAGAAATCCTTCTCTACAAAACAAGGTGGAAGGTTGAAAGCCCGAACAGTCACCCCCTCCTCGACTGCACTTGCATGTTCACCTTCTAACCTTCTCTTCTTACTCGGAACAGTTGCGGGCTGTATGCAGTCGCGAGCACCCGATGATCCACTCGAGCCATCCCTGACTGGCTCTGAGCCCGGGCCAAGGCGTGTGGGCTGGTGTGGTTTCACCAACCTCTTATGGTTTTTCTTCTCTTGAGTGAGCTTCAGCAGTCGTTCGCGATGCTCCGCCATGTTACCTGCGAACATAAAAATGATATCCCCGGGTTAGTTTCATTAGAAGGACTTAAACAAATAAGCTCAAGAAGTAAAAAGGCAATGAATCACACGAGCAGAAACCTAGGAGGTTCATGGCCTGCCCGAATGTCTGACATTCCACGAGCGCTTTGGTATTGGTCGGGCGTGCCTCGGATGTCGGTTCACCGTCTTCATCGAGAATGGCATGCCCTTCCCTCGTAACCCACCTCGAGGGAAAGAACCCATCGATGAACAGAGTCAGGATACCATATGACTCTTCATCCTCAGCACTCATACTGCCAAGAGGGGTGTGATAATGGTCGAGACTGTGGTCGTAGTGACCCGAGCACCAATGAATAGGGAACTTCGAAAGTCGCCTAATCTCTGGATTGCCCTCCTCGTCAAGACATGCTTCCCTGTCTTCATCGACTACTTGAACGGCGTTGAACACGACATCCACGACTGCCCGGGATGATGGTTGCACAACGTACCATCTATCCTTGAAGTCGCAGACAGAATCCATGTATATCCTAAATAGTCTCTTCGACTGCTTCAAGGAAACCCAACTATGTTTCCCACCCCTAGATTGACGTTGAAGGTGGAAAACCCTAAAAAACAGAGGGTCGATCCTCAGGAACCGACACGTGATTTCGAAAGCCCGGAGGAAGGTAACCGCATTAGGATGTAGTTAGGAGGGTGCCAAGTTCAGGTGATTGAGCACGCCCATCTGAAAATCGTTGAAGGGAAAACGAAGCCCCAAATATTTGAAAATGATATCATACATTGGGAAGCGATCCTCCTCGAACTCCGAGTATATCCTCGTCGTGGGCATTGGTCACATTACCGTAAAATTATGACGAAACTCTTCCATGTCGCCGCCATGCTCGACGATAGTATAGGCTTGCCTTCCTCTATAACTATAGACCGAAGTTATCCCTCGAGGCTCCGGCCCGACCCGGGACAACGTAGGATCATCGACCAGATGGACACCTTCATCGGCCACACTCGTCTCTTCGACGTCTACATGCTCAGACGATTCGGGAGTATCGGTCATTTCACCTGTAAAGCAGAGGAAACCAGTGAATTCGACAGCAAAATCACATCCACCCTTCCATCGCAGCACGAGTGAAAAGGGGTTGGCTACGTCCAGGATAGGTCGACCATGACTCGAGAAGCGAGGCCATACACGGCCCACTATCAACGCGTGGAACTTATACAAATTTCGTAATATCGCACGACAATGATAAAAACGAAATGCATGTCTAATGGTAACTCAGACTAAGGATAAACATATAGGGCAGGGCCATGGATACTGCGAGGAACATATGACTTCACTAGACAAACTCATGAATTCACCAGGGAGAATAACAATCCCCCGCGCAGAATTCATGAATTCCACAGGGAAGAGACGAATACTACGAGCTTATTAACAAATGTTACGCACAAATATATGAACGTCCGGAGCAAACCCCCTCCCCCTGGTCGCGAAATTCTATAAATATATCATGAATAAAGATAATCTAAACAACGATTATTACGGAAAGCACTTACTTGAATAGAGTAGATGGAAGAATTCGCGACGGACTTTGCGACGGAGAAAAGCAGCAAACGGACTTGAAGACAAAGAGAGTAAAGAGCGCAAAAAAGTGAACAAAAAGATTGAAATGTGGAAAATAGGCCCTAATGCGCTATATATAGAGTTGACGTGGAATACAAAGCGTCGCATCGGGAAGCCAATCGGTCGCCCTTCTCCTCGACGTCTACAGGTAATAATGGATGCCTACTCCCTAGGCCATCATTATCGCCCTTCTCTTCGACATCTACGTGCTCAGGTAATAATTGTCCCTACTCTCTAGGCCATCAATACAGCTCCAAAGGTCACACCACGTGGCGACACCTTGCGGTTTTCTCTCCCCGCGAGTCGAGGAACAACGAGAACATTCCGTGTCAAGTCTATTCCGGCTTCTGCTCGAGTACTCACGCGTACCGACGACGATCCCCATCAACACAATAAAAAATCCTCAGTTGAGATATGCATTCCTCGTAAAGGCAAAAGTGGACTTAAGTCGTAACTCCTTCATCACGAGCAATAACTTGAGGGGCTCCTGTTCTGGACTGGGCTGCTCTTGGCCCAAGTCCATATAAGGCCCAATCCAACCCGACCAGTCGAAGACCATCGGGCAATAGTATTCACTCTTCAAGATGTCACTGCTTCGCCATGTGGGGACGGACCCATGAAGACGCGGGAAGGCGCATCACCAAACAAGAGGACCTCCAGAGTATCCTCATGGCTTCTCCTCGAGCAAGACTGTTCCTCTCGCACGACCTCAGGCTGGCGGGGATCCTATTCGATGAGAAGAAGTACCCCACAAGCATCCTCCTCGTAGGGCTGACTACCAACGCTTCTGAATGTCAGAGTCCACTTGACCCCGAAAAAATCCGTATCCATATTCTCCTGATCATACTAAAGAATCCATCGAGGTAAGGGATCGCGTGTTAATCCCCACTACTCACATAGAAACCTGGCAGTCTCCTCTTTGGGCCTGCTTGTCCAGCCTAATGAGGAGATCTTGACCCAGCGACGAGGACTACAAATACCCTCTCTTTTAAGAGGGTCAGGTATTGAACATTTCTGAATCTCACTCTTCGTCATTTATCATTATTTTTGCTCTTTTAGTTTTATATTTGTATTTTATCAATATAATGGCTCCAAAAAGATGTAACATTTCAAGTTTCAGCAATGTTATTGCTACTCCATTCGTGTCCGATAAGCTCCTGTCATAGGAAGATGTTGCTAAGTAACTTATAAAGGATTTATGCGCATTCAAGAAAGGAGCTTTGATCCAGAAAGTTTGCATGAATTCCTTGAGTTACTTGATGAATTGGTGCAAAGAGGGTGGTTGAAGCTAAGGGTGGAAAAACAGGCCCACTCGTTGGGCCGCCAATTTTGCCCGCCTGTCCATTTTATTTTGGACTTTTGCATGCACAAAAATTAACATAATTTATGCATTTTTAAGCATAAAAGATTCAATATCAGCGGACCCACCCCATCCCTCCCTCACTTTTAATGTATGGCAAATAAGGGTTTTAGGCTTGGACCTTCAACAATATCCGCTCCATTTTTTGCAAGTTTTTGCAAAACTGACCTAAACGACAATCCAGACATACCCGTTTGTCACCGCTAAACTAAACAACTTGATCAAAGCAAACAACTGCACCATTACCATGGAGTCCTACACAAATGCACATGCTCGAGGACACATCCGGTTGGCAGAAGTTAAACAATCATCCAGGTCCTCAAATAATTTTTCAAAGGCACATTTATTTTAAAGAGAACTATTCTAAAGCATTAAAGTCGCAAAAAACTCGACGAATATAAAAAGGATACGAACATGGAAAACTCAACGACCAGAAGAAAAAAAAACTTAAGAGTTTGGTGTTAATTGAGAGATGTGTGATTCTCTCAATTTATAAAAGTTAATCCAATACTGATCTATGGACAAACCAACGAAATCATTTGATCTACAAATGATTTGGCAAAATTTCATTTAACACAGTTCACAAGCTGAAGTCCAAGCTAATTCGACAACTGGCGACCAAATGTGAATGACACGTGAGAGAATTCATTGCTTTCATATAAATCACTTGCAAATTATACAAGTCTCGTACGACATTTAAATATTGCACATGCATGTGGCTGTTCAAAAAAGGTAATACCTAACAAATCCCCTTATAAGAATAATGTTTGGTATAGGATAAGGACAAGACTGTAATTCTAACCAGACACATCCACCATTGACTGTGACTTCCTAGGTTCTGGACGTATTAAGCAAAGCATAGAGTAGGGTGTGACATTAGGCAACAACATATATGATTTACTTAAAACAAAATATAAGTGTAAGATGTAATTTTAGACTAAAAAGCCAAGAAAGAAAGTGAGAATTGCTTATGTTATATGCAATAAAAACTATTAATTCAACTAAAAAGACATAAACATCCTGTTAGTTTAAACCAATATCATTCATCCATCCATCGAACCACTGAAGGTATCCCTGCACTGAAATTCACCCAGAAACATAACCTCATATTAGCCGCTAGAATTACATTTTCCTCCCAACCATATCACGGTTTCAGTTGAAACTTGAAACCTTAGAATTTTCTCAAATGCTTACCAGAAACAGAAATCAGATGCTCCTGTTTACAGGTTCAAGTGCCTCTACAGTTACCACACTATTTCCACGGATTACCTGAGGAACGAGAGTAAAACCATGTTCAATCTCTGTAAGCTGCTACACCTAAACTACAAATAGAAAACAGATAATGCATAATTTGAAGACTTACCACCATCCCTATGTCATTTTTCTCATTGCCGTTGACCTCAACAGTATTGTCAACAACCAAATTCATAAACTGGTCAAAGCCACGGAGAGTACCAACAATCATACGATTTGCATTCAGCTTAACTGCAAAGCAGTAGCAAAATTCATACAAGTGTTTAACCCACATATGCATATATATATACATATCAAGAACAAACAGGAATTATGAAAAATCCAATTTGACGAGAAAGTAAGAAGAAAGATACTTACTTTGAAGCTGTTTGTCCATGTATCTGCGAAAACCCCGAAAATAAACAGAACAAAAATTCATATTTAATATCGATCAATTGTAATGATGAATTGAAGTGAAAAGGAGAAGAAAGCTTACTTCTTCAAATCCGGAGGCTGGCCTGACCTGCTCATGGGGAAGAATGACGAAGGAAGAAGAAGATGATGATTTGAAGGAGATGTAGCCCAAACCCTAAAATTTGGGGAAAATTTGAGGGTTTTGTTGGAGAATGATATGTTGGATCCGGCCCAAGAACATTTTTGACCGACCCAACTTGATAATTCACCTTTTAAAATCCATGAATTTTTCTTTTTGTCAAATAGAGTAGATGTTGTAATTCACCTTTTAATGGTGTCAAAAAATAATGGATAATTGGTATGTAATGTCAATCTTTAACTTTTGAAAAGCTGTTGCACTAAAGCACGTTTTTTATATAAAATATGATGTCTAATGAGACCTATTTTAAATTTTTTAAGAGATTGTATGGATATTTAAAAAATATAAATGATTTGTTTAAATAATTGAAAATGTGAAATAATAAAAAAAATATTGTTGGACCCATTTAAAGAATTCAAGTTAGTATAATGAATGTGAAGACCGGAAGACTCTTTTAACCCCATGATAATTAATTATATAATTTACGAATTAAATCAAAATGAAATTATTATTCGGGGATGTCACATTTTATAGAAAATATCATAACAACAATTTTGCTCCGTAACATAAATTACATCAATTTGAAACATGCAGTTGTTCATAATTCATCACATCATTTAAAACTTCGCAGTGAAAATCGTAGTCATAATATAAATTTCATTCATCTTTCAAAACTCAAGTATTATGATCTCATCAAAAGTTATACTTAAGACCACTTTAACATCTAACAAAAGTAACGTAACATTCACAAAAAATAGAGTTCTCAGCCTGATGTTACATATCAGAGCAAGACACCTCTAATAAACGAAAGTTAAATAAACACTCTAAAGTTATTCTCAAAGCTTCTACAAACTACTCTTGGTCACCTGCACGTTACCTACGTGGAGGCAACATTCAAACAGAACAATAAAAATCATCATCTCACAGAATCAAAGATTGTAACACAACAATTCATCTTATTCATTCATCATCAATCATCACAAAATAACAAAACCCACGTCTACCTGTTTACCGTAAAATTTAGTAAACAACCGCTAGTCTTCCAAATTCTAATGACTTTGGTTACTTACAGTATCAACTAGATTGATCCCAAGACAATAGTGTATGTTTCTTAATTATTTTATAGGTCTTTTCTAAATATTGGTCTTTTCGATTGTAAAGATAAGTTCGAGCATAAATGGTAAAGATGAAATAAAGATAAAGAAAGTAAATGACAAAGGAAAAAAATAAAGACTTCGACTGAAAAAGTATAAAGAAAGGTTTTCGACTGAAAAATGTAAACAAATGATAAATGACTTTAAAAATGTAAAGATTGCAATCAAAGATAAAATGTGGTGTTTCAAATGTACATTCTCAGAACTCCTTTCTCGGTTAACTTTGATACTTTGAGTATATAGAGTAATCTGTACAACAATTAAACACATATAAATCTAAACTAGAAGACTCATATTTTACTAATTCTAAACGAACTGCCTTCTTATCAGAAGATGATACGTTATTGCTTGCATATGTTCGATCCTTCAAAGGTCTCCACGCGTCTCTTTTTCAAAAAGAACAAGTAAGAGCCAAAATTTGAATATTTAGCCTTATTTCAAATTGCTTATTGAACTCGCCTATAGTATCTTTCGAATACTAGATTTTGAATTTGTCTTACTTTAGCAAAAGTCTGGTCAAAAAAAGACCATTATATGCTTCTATCGAAACATCTTTTTAATACTCTTGATTCTTCTTTGAAGAAACCTTAATATTTTTCATGAAACCTTGAGCGTCGAATTTTCCAACTAACAAATTTCCCCCAAACATGTCTTTTTTTATCACAGTGAGAAAATGGCATTTCTTGAAATCTTTTTAACACGTTAACAATTGTTGTTGTGACGTCATGGTCATGATGACCATTTTTTTGAAACGTCTCATTGAGACGTGCACCACTGCTTTGAATCATTACCCCTAAAAAATATGAGTATGGAGGTAACTTGTAAAGTTAACCACCTGTTGATCAACTTCTTCGATAGATTAAGGCAAAAGCCTTTGATGTTGATTTACTTGAATTATTGGAAAATAATGCTCACGCTTGTTATAACATTAAGGAGCTAATAAAACAAGTGGACATATTAAATATTTCTCCGGAGGCTGCAAATATCATTGTTGATCTTGGATTTCTTTTGGATCAAGACACTATAAATCTCCTGCATAAACAAAACATTTCAACTAAGATTGGAAATGAACTGGAAACCCAAGTGGAAGAGTGGGGTGCGGCCACTGAATCCAATAACAAAGTTGAAAAATTGGAGAAGTCTTTCTCGTAGAACACAAAAGAATTCAAATATTGTGCTGCAAACATTTCCTTTTGGGAAGAACAAATCCAGATGCTCCAAGCAAATATCAAGAAAGCCAAAGGTCGTCAAGAAGAGATTAAAAAACTTGATCGAAAAGAGCTTGATGAGGAGATCAAGGTGGGAGTGCATCATGTTGAGAGGGAGCAAAAACTGGGAAGTGAACTTGAAACTCTCACTTTGAACCAGTCCATGATCGAACATCATTTATCAGTAGCAGTTGGGAAGTACAAACGAATGAAGGCTTCACTTATTGCCAACTTTGATAATTATCATAATGTTATGACACTTTTAACTCCTTTTTTTATAATTTTGAAGTCCTTTTTAAATTTGTAACGAACAACTAAGGCATTTATGGCAATCTCTATATTACCATGTTTGGCTTTTTAATTTTCATTTCAATTATTCTACTGATATTTTAACTTCCTGGAGTATATGTTTATATTTTTTCAAATGCTTACCATTTACCCTCATAAGTCTTTGATCTTCTGCTAACTCTTCGATCTCGTAGACACTGTTCGAAAAAGTTTGGACAACTTGGAATTGACCTTCCCAATTTAGGGGCCATTTACACAATGTTCTATCTTTTCGATCCATAGATAGATCACTTTGCACACCAAATCTCCAATCGAAAACACTTTGAATTTTACCTTTTTATTATACACCTTCTCCATCCTCTTCTTTTGTCTCCTTAGAAACTCTAAAGCATTCAACCTCTCTTCATCTAGATCAACCAGTTCATCTAACATCATGTTCCAATAGGACTCTGATGGAATCTCATATTGTCTTTGTATTCTGGCTTATTGGAGACAAATTGCGACTGATAAAACTGCGGCATGCCCATAAGTCAATTGAAAAGGCGTAACATTGGTAGCTTCTTTATGAGATGTTCTACAAGCCCAAAGAATTTGATCTAAAGTCTTATGCCAATTCTTTGGCTTTTTCCCCACATGCTTCTTAATTAGTCCGGTCACCACCTTGTTTGTTGTTATGACTTGACCATTTACCTGTGCATAATAAGATGTGGAGGTCAATAATGTGATCCCTATTTCTTTAGAAAATTTATGCATCCTTCGACCAGTGAACATTGATCCTTGATCAGTTGTAATGGTTTCAGGGATTCCAAATATGTTAATTATATGCCTTTGAATGAATTCGATCACCGCTTCCTGGTCGACATTCACCAAAGGAATAGCTTCAATTCATTTATTAAATTAATCAATCCCTACTAAAATGTATCTTTGACCTTTAGACGATGGTGGTCGAATCTCACCAACCAAATCTAAATCCCGTCCTTTAAAAGACAAAGGTTTAATCATTGAATGTAGTTCGCTTGCTAGGACATGTTGGATGTGTAATAACTGGTTTAAAAATAAGAGTCACCACCATTAATTTTTATCCCATGGAAGGTAATATAACGGATAACCCTAATTTGATAAGATATTATAAGTTGTTAACTCGTTTTAGACGAAGGTAAGGTGTTAAGCACCCCGTCATCTACCTTGTTCACAAGGATACCAGGGTTTAGAATTACAATTTTTAGGAGATATGGTTTTAATTTTTATTAGGGGAACTTGCCGCGATTTTAAGTCGTATGCCTATGTATCCTCTTATGAGGAATCAAAGTCCCAATTCATAATTCGCAGTTGGTTGGTGTTTTTTATGGATTACGAAGATATTTCGAATTAATCCTTGAACCAAGTCTGAGTTTGAAAATTACGAAGTGTTTAGACAAAGTTCGCAGTTAATGAGAAATATCTCCATAATCCTTTTTAAAAATGATATCTTGGATTTTAAATTGTTAGTGGAAAATTGTTAGTAATTTGATTGGTTAGATATTTTTTTTTTAATATATTAAGAAATATAAGAAAAATATTTTTAATGCATGATAAAAATCTTAATGCAATTTTTAAGTAATTAAGAATGAGTTAGTAAAAAAAATTTTAATTTTATAATAATAATAATAATAATAATAATAAAATAATTTTAAAATTTATACAAATATATTAAATGTAAAAAATGATAATTATAGTATAAATAATAAAAAAAAAGGATATAAAGAATAAAAATAAAATTTTAATTAAAAATACCAGGGGGTGTATTTTATGTTTGGCTAGTAAATTCAGGGGGTGCAGAAAGTAAGGCCCTGAATTCAGATATTGGATTCAGGCCCAAATGTCGGAGGGTGTAGATCTATGTTACACAGCAAAAATGGAGGGTTGGTTTAGCAAGGGCCCAAGTTCAGTTATTGAACTGGGCCTGTGATCGGTGGATCTGGAACTGACTGTTTAACGTTGGTTCGCGAAATGTCGCGGAAGCAAGAGTCGCCACCGTCTTTTATTTTCTCCAATATGGAAAGGACAAAAGCACAGAAAAATTCCTTTTGAGATTGTTTCTCGGTTCGGGAGGTAGATTTATAGAAAGGGAAGGTGTTAGCACCCTTTCTATCCATGGTTATCCATGGGCTCTTAGATACTTGCTCATTTGTGTTTTCAAAAGGTTTGTTTGCTTTTCAAGGTGAGTGGGTTTGAAAAAGTTTCGTTTAAAGTTTCAGATCGACTCTTGTATCAGTCCTCAAGAGTGTTTGAAAAGTTGTTTTGAAAGCTTTTTGAAAAATGTCGGTGTGAAAATAAGTTTTTGATTTGTTTTGAATTAGAGAAAGCATCTACGAGTCATCTACCTACCCTAAGGAATTAGTCTGTGTAAATGTCCTTAAGGTAGTGCTATCCCACCATTGAGAGGTAGGTAGCACCACCGTCGGAGGTGTTCGGGTCAATTCGAGTTTAGGGACAGTGTGGCCACCGAGCAACGGTAAGACACCTTAGAAGCTACCCTTATGCCATTGATCTTTTTATTCCGAGGCAACTATTCTGAGGCAACTTGTTTGAGGCAACCGTTTTGAGGCAACTAGATCAATGGAACATAAGGACTCACTAAGACGTCCTATACTCGACGACCACGTTTCGAGGGGCAAGGCAACAGTGAGGCGTACCCTAAGAGTGGTGTGTGAATTGTGTGTCATTTTCAGTTATAGTTTATCTTGATCATGCATTGGGTGATCTACGCTTTGATTTTTTATTTGGGCCATTCATTCTTTCATACAATTATTAGCAGTTAAAAGGTGCGGGAATTAAAATGCGGAAAATAAAAGTCCTACGCTATTACAAGGCGCGGGTCTATACATCGCCAAATTAACAAAGTCCCGATTTTGAATAAAAGTGCGGAAAGTAAAAGTCCTAATTACTATTACAAAGCTTTGGGGCAATTACATAATATTTAAAATGAAAATAAAGACAAACGCGCGAAAAGAAATAAGAATCGAGAGTTCGAGGGCGTTGGACCCTTTAAAGAAATTAAATTGGAATTGAAAGTAAATTAATTATTTTAATGAGAAAAGAAGTTATTTTTTTGGTTTTTTGGTATTTAATGAAAATAAAGAAAATTAATTAACATTAAAAATTAAATAAAACCCTAATTCTAGTTTGTTTTTAATTATTAAAAAAATGTTTAAGTTTTGACCTAATTTACACTAATTATTTAATTACAAGTTTATTTACAAAATAATTAAGAATTAATAATAATGAAAAAAGTTATTTATTAAGAAAAAGAATAAAAGTACTAAAACCCTAATTTCTACATTTTTAGTTTATTTAAGAAAAACATTAAAATTAAACCTAAAATTAAACTAATTTGATTATTAGAATTTTATTTACAAAAGAAAACTATTAATGAATTAAAAATTAAATAAACATATTTTTATTTTTATGATTTCTGATTTTTTTGTATTTTTGTATTATGAAAATTAATTTTATGGAATTAAATAAAATAATTAAAATAACTAAAATAAATGAAAAGAGAAAAATGAGAGAAAGGAAATACAAACAAGGGGGGTATTCAGGCCCTTTTGGAGGTGTATGCAAGAGCAATTTGGCCCAACAGAAGGAGGCCTTTTTTGACTTTCCATGTTCCCATGCTTGTGGTTGACTGAACGTGTATGGTAGGTTGCATGTCCTGGCCATTGGATGGAGCCCCAGAGACACTTGGCAAGTCTCAGCACTAGGACATATGGTGTGCTGCATGATGGACGCTGCATAGAAGCACATTAATGAAAAAATTATGGAAATAGTGGGGGACCTGGGAATCGAACCCAGGTCCCAATACCTGTGTGCCACTTCATTTGCCAATTGAACCAACGCGTTTAGTTGTATGTTTAGTGGACAATAATCATTATATGTGAAAAAGCAAGATTATGCTGGACAATAAAAAAAGGGCGCCAGTTATTCAAACCAACCAACCATAGTTCAACAGCTCAGCATCTCCTTCCTTGGTCCTTCGTTTTGCCTGAAAATATCAAATAGATAGCGGGGGTTTTAAACCCCCACTAACCCTAAACCTGAAAAATAACGATTAGCATATAGTGAAAAAGAAAAAGGGCGCGATGGTTGGTTTCTATTCGTCTGGGCATCCTGGTTTCAATGGTGTAGGTTTCATGGCCTAATTTTTCCATATATGCAAAGCCCCAAATGGAAGCTTCTGAAACCCTAACCTGCGTCCATGGCAACTTCTCATACAGGCAATATTAACTCAATTAAAAGACATCAATAGCTTCAGAGAGTTCATATTAGTGTAAATCAAACATTAGAACGTATGGAAAATGCATGTAAATTCAAATACGATTAAGAAAATTTTCATGAACAGGGCGATTGCGTTCTACCACTTCTTCGAGTATGGAGACTTGGCTTTTATTGGAAAAGATTCCTGGTAGTCTTGGCAAGCTTGTGGAATAGTTTTGAGGCCTTGAATTATGCTCTAGCTATCAAAACATTTTCAAGGTTTTTTTTGAAAAAAAATGCAAAGTTGTTCTTGTGGTTTATGCGCAGCTTCTGTGTTCTTGGCCTTAGGGTTATGTTATGCTTATGTATGTGAACGATTTAGGTTAGAAAAACTGGCCCAAAATCCATGTATTCAATGATTCAATATTTGATTTTTCCTTATATCTTTTTCAATCTTTTTGTCATGAAAAACATGCCTATTTTGGAAGATCTTGCCTCTTGATGTGGTACACGAAATCTCTAGGTCATGATGAGGGAATATGCTGCACAAAAAGATTTGGAAAACATGTTTTGCTATTTTTGTCATATTTAATTTTAATTAAGTGAATTAATAATAATAATAATTCAAATAATTAATCAAAAATGATAAAATAACTCCCTTGGATGTCAATGGGTCGTGAATAGCTTTTGGGTGATGATTCATGGAAGAAATTGAGGCCCATTAGCAATTTTGAGGCATTTGAAGCAAAGTTGACTTTTCAAAATTCCCAAAAATTTCCCAACTTCCACAAGGCATATCTTGCTCAATTTTTAAGCTTTGATCATGTTCTTGGACATTTTGGAAAGGTCTTGAAGTCCTCTAACCAATGTCTTTGGTCCCATGTCATTTTGATTTACCAATCTCAAGTTATGGTCTTTGATTTAAAGTGCCTTTTTGTTGACTTTTGAAAATGACCTATAATGTTGAGATTGATAACTTTTTGTGAGAGCATTTCTTGGACTTGAAGTGTGAAGATGAGTTGTAGGAAATGTCATTCTCTTCAAAATGAGATTTGGATGGAATTTTTCTGATAAACTATGTGGAAGTTATGCCCTGGTCAATTTGTAGTTGACTTTTTCAGCTGTCCAAAAATAGAAACTTTTGCATCTTGGGACTTTTTGAGCCATGCTTTGAGAATCATGATCAAGAATTGATCAAATGATGTTTGTGGCTTCAAAATAAGATGTTGACCAAAAATTTTGACTTTTGACTGTCAAATGACCATTTTGCCCCTACAGTTGACTGTGAAGCATTTAGGGTTTTTGACTGTGCAATTTGATGCTGTGAGTCTTGAAACTTGACATGTGGATGCTTGACAATATATGTAGGCATGTGGGACCTGTTTGGACCTTTGGAAAATTCAATTTCTTTGCCAGAATTAAAACCCTAATTTTTGACTATTATGAGGCAATTGGACTGTGCAACCCTTGAGAGATTTTGAACCTTGACCTTGGCAAATCTTGAAGAATATGGGAGGGCAAATTTTGGGGTACAACAGGGCCCAATAGCGTAGGGGAGTAAGTTATTGTGTTAGCGAAGCAAATCAAGGGTGCGCTTAGTAATGGGCTAGGTCCAAAACAAATATTAGGTTCGTTAGACAGAGTGTGGATGAACGCACAGAGTTACGATGGGCGCGCGTTTGAGAGATATCTGATGATGATTAAAGGGTTGTGATGGAAAGCGTATGGTAAGGGGAGGAGCACCAAATTAGAGTGTGTTATATATACATATTCATCCTATTTTCTTCATTTTTTCCTTTTTGTCTCTCTCTCTCTCTCTCTAACCTTATTCTCTCACTCCAAACAAAATTCTAGAGAGAGATGCCCTCCCATCTCTCTAGAATTCAGGCGACCGAGAATCGCCTCAGCCGTTGGTGCTGCCTTACACCGCTCTGAGCCACCCTTCACCCATCTTAGAAACCCAATTCTCAAGTTTAACTTCCACCGAGAACTTCATATGTTCATCTGAACCACCACCAAAACCCAGAACCCTTTACACACTAAACCTGAACCCTTAGAACCCTAAGTGTTTTAAACCTAACCCTAGGATTCTTGCATGAACCTTAACAATCCCCTAACCTATAAAAGTATGCTATTATGAACCCTAACCCTAGAATTGAAGAACCATAACCCTAAGGATGAATGATGACCTTAGAAAGCCCAGAAAAAACCCCAAATTCACAACACCAAAACAGAGATTACGCAAACATCATAACAACAAATATGAGTCCTAAAGGTAAGTTATTCTCGGCTTACCTTTCCTGAAGTAACCCTGGTCATATAATCCCTTTATGATTTTTCTTTTTCTCCTCTTCTAATTCCTTCTTTTTTTTATTGCAGGTGCAAAGTACGATGGCAACGGCAGAGATGATGGAGGTGCATCTTGAAGCACAAATCTAGGGTTTCAGAAATTGAAACCTAGATCTCAAGAAGGTGACTGACTCTCGGATTGGTGTTCTCACTGTCACGTTTCTTTTCTCCAAATTCTTCCCCTCTTTTAAAATAGTTTTTATGGTTCTTTATATAGGTTAGAACATTTTGATGAATTAGGAAGTTTTTTCTGATTGTCGTTATATTTTAGTGATTGAACCAATTAGTGATTTGGTTTGATTTGATTTTGTATAATTTGTTTTAGGGTATGTAGATTTGAATGTACCTGGTCATTATCTTATGTAAATCCAAAATAAAACGTTTTTTTCATCCAATCTTTAATATTTGATTCAAATAATCTGCAAATATCCGATTTGATTTTGTTTTATGAAAGATCTGATTCATACAGTTTCTCTTGGGTTGCTTAATGTAACACAAAATAGGGCGCTGTTTGGCTTGGTTGGAAATTACGGGTTGAAGCCCTAATTTTGACTAAAGTTAACGAAATGATAATAAATATAATAATAAGATAATTTATAAAAATAAATTGATATAAATATAACAACCATAATTATTGAAAGTCAAATGATGCGCCTTTGTTATGAAAATGGGCCTCTGGCTCAAGATTTCTAACCCAACAACCGAAGAACCCCCCCCTCTTCTGAACAACAATTTTTAAATGGGCCCAGCAATTCAATGGGCCTATCCAATAAAATTGAAGCAACAAAAAAATGTATACCACTCTATTATTTTGACAACATTCTTAATGGGCCGGTATAGAGAGGCTTTAGTGGGCCAATTTAAGAATGAGGCACAAAACTTCCTTCTATTTTTTTAAAGCACAAAACCTTAACGGGCTTAAAAACTAAATACACCCCCTCTTTAAGGTTTAAACCCCCCATAGAATAATACACAAATAACCAATTTTAAATATCATGAATGTAAATTGGCACCATAGTAATAATACGGATATTGAATTGATAGGCAAATTTGGGGTATGACAGCTTCCCCTATTTAATTACCCTTTAATTGAGGGTGCGAGAATACACAGATCTCGCACATTTGAATTAGAGGTTTATTAAATAATGGAAGACCCCTAAAAATTTTCCGAAAGATTATAAGGATATAATGTACATCGTTCCCACGAGTATGAAAAATAGGCATAGATGATGATGTATCATCTTACCAGAGTTTGAACAAGGGGTTATTATTGATCTAGATGTGGCAACGCGGATAACTCACCAAAACCAAGAAAAGTGATTGTGGATTTTTCATGTATTTACCATAACCTAGGAGGTAAATATAAAAGTTTGAAAATCGACTTACTAATGCTTTGAGACTAACATGGTAAGCTTAAGATGTAACTTTTGTCTGTTCATCATGACCTAGGAGATGAATAAAACAAATCTTGATAACACATTGCCGCATGGAGACTGACGCAATAAGTTATAACGCATATTTCATTATGTTTAATACAACCTAGAGAGTAAATAATACGAGGATGAACCTGTGTACTTACCATGACCTAGAGGATAAATGACACGAGGATAGGCTTATGTATTCAACACGACCTAAAAGATGAATAATATAACCTTGAAAATTTGCATACCTATCACAACCTAAGGGATAGATATTTGAGAAAGTTTGTGCATTTATCACGACCTAGAGGATAAATGACACGAAGATAGACTTATGTATTCATTATGACCTAGATAATGAATAACATAAACCTGACAACTCGCACATCTACCACGACCTAGAGGATAGATGATTGAAAAGTTTGTGTTATTATCACGACCTAAAGGATAAATAACGTAATCCTCAAAATTCGCATACCTACCACGACCTAGAGGGTAAATAATTGAAGAGTGTTTTCGGTAATCGAATCTTAGATAGCTAGACCAAAGATAAGATTGGAGTTTTACCAGTTGTGTCTGTTCTTAACCAAGGTATTTGTCTGATTTGTGGACCAAATGATCCAATGATGAGCCCCAAGAAAGTTCATAGTTTTAACTAAAGATGTATTCTGGAAATATCATGCATGATGCATAATGCCCTAAGTTGATATGGAACCCAAAATGTATATGCATCGAGTATTTGTATATGCCCCGAATGTAATATTTGTACATGCCTCAAATGTTGGTTTGTGAAAAACAACTTTTATATTTTCTACTTTTAAACAGTTGGTTTTGTGTTACCAACTCTCCAATGTTATATGTTGTATCGTCGCGGTATTTTGATTTGAACAAGATGAATGAGTATTAGTAGGATTTTTATATTTATATTGCGGGCGCATGTGTGTACACAATTGCGAATGTAGGCGTGGATATGGCTATGATCATAGGCGTGGATGTAGGTGTGGATTTCCTTTCAATTTTTTTTCTAACCAAAATGCTTTTTGATGTTATATCTAATGCTTTTATTTGTCAAATCCCCAAAATGATTTTAACGTGGTATTTACAAGAAATAATCGTGGTATTTTGCAAAAAAAAAGTATGAAAAGGAAAAACACAATTGAAAGATTAAAAAAGTAAATGTTTTATTGATAATTATGCCTCTGAATAGGCGAGAGTACAAGATGCGATTCCTTAAAAGAGGTAATTAAAGAATGATTTAGAACTGAAAATGGCAATGAAAATGATAATTGTTACTGCTAATTCTCCAATGTCCTTTTGATAGCTCCAATCTCCTTTGCTTATGAGTTGAATAATTTAGATCAATCCCTCTCCTTCATGGTAGTAGTCGTGATTCTTAGATCGCAGTCTTTTTGTTCTTTATTTCTGAGCCAGATCCCTAACTTTTTCCTGGATCACCCTTTCGGGTTTTCGATTAACAATTTTTGTATTATCCCTAATTTTTCCTGGATTGCCCTTTAGGGTTTTCAATCCACCGCGATGCTCCTTTTTGCCTAAGTCGCCCGTTTATGGTTTGAACTTAGCGAGCTTTTTATACATAGTATTTTTTTAACTGCGTCTGAATTTGCCGGATGTGGCAGTTCTTTCCCATCCATTGTTGTGAGGATAAGACCACCACCCGAGAATGTTGTTTTCACTACGTATGGACCTTTGTAGTTGGGTGTCCACTTACCACGTGAATCAAGGCGAGGTTGTAGAATTTTCTTGAGCACTAAATCTCCTCCTTTGAACACTCAAGGACAAACCTTCTTGTCAAATGCTTTCTTCATCTGCTTCTGGTACAGCTGACTGTGGCATAAAGTTGTCAAGCGTTTTTCTTCAATGAGGTTAAGCTGATCAAGTCGTGTCTGAACCCACTCTACTTCTTCAATCTTTGTTTCCATTAGGACTCAAAGTGATGGAATATCTACTTCAACCGGGAGTACCACCTCCATGCCATATACTAGAGAGAAAGGAGTTACACCTGTTGATGTACGTACGAAAGTACGATAGCCATGTAGAGAAAAGGGAAGCATTTCATGCCAATCTTTGTATGTCTTCACCATTTTCCGAACAATTTTTTTGATGTTCTTATTGGCAGCTTCAACGGCCTCGTTCATCTTGGGTCGATATGGTGAGGAATTATGATGCTCGATCTTGAAGTTATCGCATAACTCCTTCATCATTTTGTTGTTAAAATTGGATCCGTTGTCTGTAACAATTCTGTTGGGAACCCCATATCTACATATGATGTTGTGCTTAATGAACCGAGTAACCACTTTTCTTGTCACATTTGCGTAGGACGCAACTTCCACCCATTTAGTGAAGTAATCGATGGCAACTAGTATGAACCGATGTCTGTTAGAGGCTTTTAACTTGATCATTAATATCATATCAATTCCCCATATTGAAAATGGCCAAGGAGAACTTAGGAAATTCAAAGGAGTCGGTGGCACATGCATTTTGTCAGTGAAGATTTAGCATTTGTGACATGTCTTTGTATAATGATAGCAATCCACTTCCATCGTCAACCAATAATAACCTGCTCGCAAGATCTTTCTGGCCATGGCATGTCTATTTGTATGAGTTCCAAAAGTACCTTCATGGATTTCTCTCATAAGTGTATTTGCTTCCTGTTTCTTCATGCACCTGAGTAACACCATATCATAGTTTCTTTTGTATAACACATCACCATTTAGAAAGAACTTTGAGGATAGCTTCCGCAGAGTTCTCTTGTCAATTATAGAGGCATTTTCTAGATATTCTTACTTCTCAAGTTACCTCTTAATGTCATAGAACCAAGGCTTGTTATTCGATCCTTCTTCAATAGTAAGGATGTGCAGGTTCTTCAAAATGTATGATTGTAATGTGTGGTTTATGGTTTGGCCAGATTACTTTGAACATGGATGATAAAGTTGCCAAGGCGTCTGCCATCTGATTTTATTTTTGCAGAATATGACTGAACGTAATATTGGTAAATTCCGCAGTTAGCTTCAAAACATGGTCTTGATATGGGATCAATTTGGGATGTTTGGTGTCCCATTCTCTGTTGACTTGGTATATGACTAATGTTGAATCCCCATATACTTTGAGGTGTTTAATTCGCATATCAATAGCAGCTTCCAGGCCTAAGATACAAGCTTCATATTCAGCAATGTTATTGGTGCAGTCAAAATATAACCTTGCAGTATAAGGTTTATGAAAATTCTTCGGAGAAGTCAAAACGACCCCAATACCATGCCCTAGTGCGTTTGAAGCCCCATCAAACATGAGTGTCCAATGTTCCCCTGGCTCAGGTCCTTCGCCGGGTCCTGGTAATTCGTAGTCATATATAACCATGGCATCTTTGTCTGGAAAGTCTAACTTCATTGGTTGATATTCTGGAAATGGATGATGAGTTAGATGGTCAGCCAATACACTACCATTTATGGCTTTTTGAGTAGTATATTAGATGTCGTACTCAGATAGTAACATTTTCCATCGGGAAATCCTTCCTGTAAGAGATGGTTTTTCGAACACATACTTTAAAGGATCCATTCTTGCTATTAACCACGTGGTGTGTGTTAACATATACTTCCTTAACCGCGTAGTATCCCAAGCCAATGCACAACAAGTCTTCTCGAGGAGTGAGTACCTGGTTTTTTAGTCGGTGAATTTCTTGCGGAGGTAGTAGATTGCATGCTCTTTTTTACCCATTTCGCCGTGTTGGCCAAATACACATCCCATTGACCCTTCAAGCACTATTAGATACATGATGAGCGGTATTTCAGGAATTGGTGGCATCAAGATTGATGGCTCTTGTAAATATTGCTTTATTATCTTGAAGGTTGTCTTAAAATCATCATTCCACACCATTGTATGATATTTTCAAAGTAATTTAAATATAGGATCGCACGTAGCAGTTAGGTGCGATACGAACCTTGAAATGTAATTCAATCATCCTAGGAAACCACGAACCTCTTTTTCCGTCCTTGGAGCTGGCATTTCCTGTATGGTTTTCACCTTATCAAGAACTACCTCGATACCATGATGACTTACAATGAAACCCAATAACTTTCCTAACTTGACACCAAATGTACACTTCTTTGGACTCAACCTCAGTTTGAACTTTTGTAGACGTTCGAACAATTTTTGTAAATGTATGATGTGATCCTCCTCTATATGCGATTTGGCAATCATATCATCTACATATACTTCAACTTATTTGTGAATCATATCATGGAATAGTGTGACCATAGCTCGTTGGCAAGTTGCCCATGCGTTCTTTAGACCAAAAGGCATCACCTTGTAATAGAAAGTGCCCCAAGGAGTCATGAAAGTAGTCTTTTCCATATCCTTGGGTGCTATTTTGATCTGATTGTAACCTGAGAAGCCATCCATGAATGAGAATACTGAAGCTTGAGCTATATTATCCACCAAAACATCTATGTGAGGTAACAGGAAATCGTCTTTGGGACTTGCTTTGTTCAGATCCCGATAATTTACATACATGCGTACTTTGTCATCCTTCTTGGGCACTGGCACAATGTTAGCTATCCAAGGTGGATAATCTACCACAACTAGGAACCCTGCGTCGAATTGTTTAAGGACCTCTTCTCAAATATTGCTAGACATGTCTGGATGAGTTCTTTTGAGCTTCTGTCTAACCGGAGAACAACCTTCCTTGAGAGGTAGTCTATGTACCAAAATATATGTATCTAATCCTGGCATGTGTCTGTAAGACTAGGAAAATATATCCACATACTCACATAACAGCTTGATCAATCCTTCTTTGACGCTTTCCTCCAATGTTTCCCCTAGATTGATCTCTTTGGGATCCTCCTCTGTGCCAAGGTTAATGGTCTCAATTGATTCTTGGTATGGTTGTATATTATCAGCTTTTTTCTTTATTTCCCTTGCCAATTCTTTAGAGAGTTCAAGATATTCTCATCTCCCTCTTCCGCTTGTTTGATGGATGCATCAAAATTATATTGGATAACAACAGTAACGTTATCGGTGATTTTAGGCATGGATCTACACATTTATCATTTTTTGGTACAATTTTAGTATGTGAATTTGGAAATTGCATATGAATTTTTTTTCCATTTTTAAATATAAGAAATAAATGCAAGAGAAAGACATGGATCTTAATTGAATGTGAAATATAACTTCTATTAATTGTGAATACTATCTGAAGCAAATCGGGGGACCCTTAAAAGATACCCCTATGCCTCGGGCTTGACATAGCTTCTTTTAGAAACAAGAAAAATTACTTTGGAAAGAAAAAGATCTCTGGAATCTCCACGGTTGTCCAATTCTTGAGCTCTTCGCCTAGAGGATATTCATGGATAAATTCATGCGCTCTTTTGGTGTTTCTCTTGTTAGATATCATCGCCACTTGCCCGCCATGCTCCATTACTTTGTTGATGAAGGTTTCCTGGATAGGAGGAAACTGTGCCTTGCCTTTCAGGGTGGCCTTTGATGATTCGTAGCCCAAACCAAAACGATTATTTTTCTCGGGTATCTCCACATGTTTACCCCAACCTTTCGAGGTACCATCTTCCATATTTGTTTGCAAGTCTCTCCATGAAGTCACAATAGGTTTCTTGATCTTCCCCATTGGTACGGTTACCATTGAAGCAACCTCTAAGACTTGAAATGGTGTTACTATACAATCTTCATCAGTGCTGGTATATCTGTAGGACTCTATGTGACTTACAAAGATGTCCTATTCACCATTGATTATAACCAATCTTCCTTCAATGGAGAACTTCAATTTCTGGTGTAGAGTTAAAGTAACAACCCCTACTGCATGAATCCAAGGTCGTCAGAGTAAACACGTATATGCTGGTTCTATATCCATCACATGAAAAGTGATATAAACATATGCGGACCGATCTTGACAGGAAGATCCACTTCTCCAAACAGTGTACTTTGAGAACTATCGAAAGCTTTGACTATCGTAGAACTTAGCCTTATTACAACACCATCCAATGTTAACTTCATCGAGCTGGATTTTGGTAATACATTGAGAGCAGATCCAGTATCAGTGAGTACCCTGGATAGGCATGTGGTACTTATCTGAATAGAAATATGCAATGCCTTATTGTGAGCTATGCCTTATGGAGGCAACTCACTGCCATTAAAACCTAGATATGATCCAAATGTTAGATTTGCTACAACGTTGTCAAACTAATTCATAGTAATGTCTTCTGCGACATGAGCAAAACTTAGAACCTTCATTAGAGAGTCTCGATGCGCTTCTGAGTTGAGGAGCAACGAGAGTATTGAAATCTTGGCCAGTGTTTGGTGTAGCTGACCACCATCCTATAATCACTTCTCTTGATTATTTTCAAGAATTATTCTGCCTCTTGGTCAGTAAAGTTTTTGCTTGTAGGTTCTCATTCTTGGCTTGCTTCCACCGTAGCTTTCCCTTTATCCTTAACTACAACATCATTCTTCTTTTGTGGCCCGGGACCATAGATTCGACCACTACGGGTCATGCCCACTATTCCAGCTATATATGTGATTTCCAAACCTTGACTTGTCGATGGTTCACGTTCCTGCTTTAAACCATTGACATATATGTTAGAATCATAACTCCAAGGTACTGTTTTGTTACTTTCATAAGGGGTAGGAGATGCCCTCTAATCACCATTGTAGTCTTTGGTACCACTAGTATCCTTAGTGCCTGTCTTGGTTTCATCGTTGGTGCTTTTGTTGACTCTCCCCATGGAATCACAAGAGTCTTATTATTAAGGTTTGGCCCTTGGATTCTTTGTAATTCCATCGATCACAACTACATATTATTCTTTAGGGTATTGCCCGAATTGGACTATCCCCCGATCCACCAATTTTTGTAGTGTCTTCTCAAAAGATTCATTATGTTCCAAGAGGAACCCACACTCCAACAAATTTCTTTCAAAAGGTTTATCGGGGCCTTCGCTTGTCTGGCTTCCCCAAAGCTAGTGACCACTTCAATTGCATTCACAGTTGGACCATCATGCGGAGGCATGGGGTTTGTTTTGATGTTTGGTTTATCAAAAGTGATATCCTGAGAGTCTAAAAAATCCTGAACCTTATGTCTAAAGGCCCAACATTTTTCTATAGTATGTCCCAGAGAATTAGCATAATACTCACACCTGGAATTTGCATCGTACTTTGGTGGGAGTGCCCCAATTGGAGAGGCTAGAGGCTTTAGCTCTACCAAATATGCTTTGATTAAGTGTTGCAATAATTGACTGTGTGGCATGGGGAGAGGATCAAATCTTCTCGGAGGCCTTTCAAACTCATTATGTTGTTGTTCTCTTGGAATTAACAATGGTTTTTGTGCCCTTGGATGCTATGCTACAACATTGATTTCTCCTTCCTTCTTTTTTGAGAAGTTAGGGACATATCTTTTTGAATTATAAGGGGTACTAGATGATACCCCTTGTATCTTTCCACTTTTTATGTCTGCTTCAATCCTTTCACCAATAGTCACCAAATCAGAAAATACGAAAGAGACGCTTCCTACCATCTTATCATAATACAACCCTTGTAAAGTACCCATGAACATATCAACTAGTTCTTTCTCCAAGAGTGGTGGTCGCACACGGGCTGCCATTTCTCTCCATATTTGAGTGTACTCCTTGAAAGACTCCTCCTTCTTCTGAGACAAGTTTTGGAGTTGCATATGGTTAGGCGTCATGTCCAAGTTATACTTGTACTGTCTCAAGAAAGCATTGGCAAGATCTGCCCATGTCTGGATATGAATCTGTCCCAATTGCATGTACCAATCTAAGGATGCCCCACTTAAACTGTCTTGGAAATAATGGATCATCAGCTTCTGGTCTTGAGTGTAGGTGTGATACGGTGATAGAACTGACTTGGGTGTTTTGCATTTGATTACAAATGTTGCAATTAGCAAGAGTCGCCACCGACTTTTCTTTTATCCAAAAGGAAAGGTGAAAAAGCACAGGAAAGACCTTTGAGATTATTTCTTGAGTTCGGGGGTAGATTATGAAAAGGGAAGGTATTAGCACCCTTCTCATCCATGGTTTTCCATGGGCTCTTAGTTACTTGCTAGATCACTTGCTTTTGTTTGAAATTGTGCTTTGTGTGGTTTTTGAAAGTATTTTATAAAGAGGCCAGTGTTTAGGCAAACTTTATAATGATTCTCGTTCGTAAGAATGTATACAAAGATGTTGATCTTTTGAAAATGTTTTCAAGTTTGTAAGATGTTTTGAAAGTGTTGGTGTTTTGAAAATAGCAAGTATGTTTTGTTTTGAAATGGAGCAAGTAATTAGGAGCATTCTACCTACTCAAAAGTCTTTCATGTTCATTTCCCCTTTCCTTTGACATTGTTATCTTACCATTGATTTGGTAAGTAACCCTATCTTTGGATATAAACAGGACGGGCGTGAGTCATTGTATAACCATGATTAGCAATGTTGTAAGGTATCTTAGCATTCTCTTTTAGGGACTAAGATCATTTGAAAGGCAACATAGATAGTGTCATCGAGGGACTATGATCTTATATTTTGCTTGTTTTTGCTAAGATACCTTACATGTGTAATATGGCCATTTTGTAAGGCAACAAAGTGGATTTTACCCTAAGGGTGCTTGTGTGCAAGTGTATTGTTTTCCATGCTTGGTTTTGTCTTTATTAGGGTTTTCTATTGATTGGTTTTAGTCTTTCCATACAAACCCTAATTACTAGCATTTGTATATAAAGCGATAAATTGCAGAATTTAAAATTACTACGCTATTACAATACTTGTGGGAGGGGGTGTACAAATTATAAATGGGGATTGCAAGAAAATAAATCCTAATTATCTATTACAACCATATTGAATTTGTACAAGAATTGAATAAATAATGTACAAAAATGAGTAAATATACAAGAATGTAAATGTAAAGAAAATGAATGTTTCTTTGGATTTTTAGGGGAAAGGGATTTTGTTTTAACCTAATTAATTAATAGAAAAATAATTAAGTAAATTAGTAAAAAGTAAAACCTAACTTTACTAGGAAAAGTATTTAAATAAAACCCTAATCTATTAATTGATTAAAAAAGAAATTAAGTTTATAAGAAGAATATTTTTGGTATTTTTTGTCTTAAAAATAATTTATAGTATTATAAAATATTTTTGGTCTTTTTATATTTTAAAATAATATATTTAAATTATGTAAAACAAAATAACTAAAACCCTAGTTTTTTTTAATTAAATTTACAAACCTATTAGTAAAATAAATAAAGTAATGATTAAAAATAATTATTTTGTGTAAAAAATAAATAAACTATGTCAAAATATAAATCTAATGTTTTTATATTTTTTCTGATTTTTTTTAGTATTAGATAAAATATTTAAGAAAATAAATAAATAAAAAATGAGAAAATAAAATAAAATGGGCCAGGGGTGTGAATAGCCAGCAAAGGGGGTCAGTAGTAAGAAAAAAAAATAAGGCCCAAGGGATGAGGCCCAGCACTGCAAACAAATGACAAAAATATGGAAAGTGTGAGAAAACAAGTAAAAAGGGTACCATTGAGGCTCGAACCCAGGTCTTTATAGTCACAGGTGTGTGCTTTTACCACTGGGGTGGCTATATATCCGTTTATATAAATCAAACCATAAATATATGATAGTAAACAAGTCCATGGCCTGAACTTCATCTTCAACCTCACGCCCAGCCAGAGTACCTGCATCTTGTTCATCTCTCATCCATTTGCAAAAATGTAAATATGAATCTTGTAGCAAATTTCCTCACGATTTCAGAAATGCAAAGCAATAAAATTATAGATCAAAGACAAGCATGAATTTTAATGGCCCTAATCTGAACCCTAAAAATTTCAGAAACTTCAATCCTGAAATTATCTAAGCTCAAGCAATATAAATGAAAATTATGGACATGGTTAGCTTCAGGGCAATGATATATACATTTTTCATTCATAAATAAACCATTAATGATGCTTGTATGAAGAGTTCAAAAGTCAGAAAACTTACCTTGCAAAAGGGTATCGTGTTTTGAGTTTGAGTAACTTTTAGTGAGTTCCAATGATTGGATTAGCTTCCTCAAGTTCCCAGGAAGCTAGTGTGATGCTTAGCTTGAGCTGAAAGTGCCTGAGGAGTTCTGGAGAAGTCAAGGTGCAAGGTGTTGTTTTTGAAAATGGTGGATGATGATGGAGGTGTTACAGTGGTGTTGCAGGTGTTGTAATTGTTTGTGTATGTTATTTAGAAGGTTTTGAAAGTAAAAGGCCAAGAAACGCACGAGCAAATTTGGAGATTGTATTCAAAACTCAGAAATGGCAAGTTTTGAGGTGTTTTTGGTGATTATGTGTTCTTGGTCCTTTCAGGGCTTAAGCATGCGTGGGATTTGTGGCAAATAACTTATGTATGTATAAGCAAAAGGTCTTGAGTGCTTTGGATAGTCAGAAGTACAAGTTACAAGCTAATTGCTAGGTTACTTGATTTTGAAGAAAAGTGGGAAAACAAGTTTCAATGTGTAGTACAAGCATGGACTGGGTGATTGTAAGTGTCTAAAAAAGTTTGTCTTGAGTTATAAGACATGTATGATCAGAAGAGAACAAGTGCAAGGCTCAAGAACAAGTTTTGTGCAAAAAGCTACTTTATCAAAATGGCATTGTGCACTTTCTTCCCAAAATGGATATAAAGCATGGTCTTGCATTTAATGCTTGAATTGAGACCTCTAACAGCTGCGAAAGCAATTAATTATGGAGTTCCTAACAAGTTTGAAGCCTTCAAAGTAGAGGTTATGCAGCATAAGTTTGAATTTTGAATCTTGTTCATCACAAAATGACTTGTAATTCAAGTGTGAAAACCCTAATTTCATCTCTTCGATTCTCCCTACTTAAAAATGATATCAAGGAGTTCTTGGACATTTTGGAAAGCTTGTAATGTGCTCTACAACCCCTCTTTGAATAACTTTTGAAAATTCCCCTTGGAACTATATGAAAAAGTTCCATGAAATTAGGTCAAAATCCTGACCAAATTAGGGCAAAATTTCACTAAGTGTTTTGTTTCATGACCTTGTGTTCTTAAAATTATAACTTGAGATCCAAGAACTTTTGGAAGGAGTTGTGTAAAGAAATGTTGTATATTTCATGGATATCTACAACTTTCATGTTGAAAGTTTCTCTTAAATCATCTTGCATCGTGGTGAAAATTTTGCTCAAAGTTGTAAAAAAAAAAGAAATTTCCAACACTTAGAAAAATTTCTAAGTTTAGAAATTTTATCTTTTCAAAATGAAATCTTGAATTTTTTATTTCTTGATGAATAATTTTCATATTTTCACATACTTTGATGAATTGTGATCTTTGACATTTGATTTTGACCAAAAAGTCAAAGTTTGACTTTTCAGTATACAGTTGACTTTTGATCAGTTGACTAAAAATTCATTTGTCAATCCATTGGGTTTGAGCAATGTTTTGAGCCATTTCATTAGGTTAAAATGATGCAATTGGACTCTTGATATCATGCCTTAAACCAATTGATCAGTTTCTAGGTTAAAAATCAGAAATTACCCTTTCCCAATCAAAACCCTAATTTTAACCATTTTGCCCTTTTGAAGATTTGATCAAATTTATTGAGGAATTATGATCCAAATTTGATCAAATGATAAATATGAGTTTAAAATGTTGATGTAGATCAAAAATTATGAAGTTTGACTGTAAATTGGCCACAATTGACTTTTTCCCCAATACAGCTGATTTTTAGGTTAACTGCTCAATTGACTGAGCAAAAGTGTGATTCAAAGCTTGAAACTTGACATGAGTAATCTTGAGGGTCCATAATGGTCCATGAAAGTCATATAGGGAATTGGAAGTTCAAATATCCATGTGCAATCTCAAACCCTAATTTTGGTCATCAGTGCTTAAGGAGGTGTCTTGAGCTGATCAACCCTAGTGCAGTCTTGAGCCAAAGGAGATCTTGTGAGAAAATTCTTGATAAATGAGAGGGAAAATTTTGGGGTACAACAACTTCCCCCATTCAATCTTCTTAAGCCTGAAGAGTTAGATTGACGAGTTTTGCCATTCGTGACTCGAAGGTGGAAGATGATTGGACACTAGAATGCCCAGAAATTTGCACTCGGTGATGTGATGGTTGATGGTATAGGGAATGGGCTTAAAGATTCCATTTGGAGGGATGATGGAAAATTGTGGAGATGGGATTGTAGATGCCATCCAGAAATGATTGTTGAATCGTATCTGTAAGTTGAAACTGAATGAAAATCAGAATGGCGTCAGTGTCTGGAGTGTATCTGAAATGTATCTGGAAGTTGAATCTGAATGAGTATCAGAATGGCGTCCGTGTCTGGAGCGTATCTGTACTGTATCTGAAAGCTAAATATGAATGAGTATCAGAATGGCGTCCTGTTTAGAGCGTATCTGAACTGTATCTAAAAGTCGAATCTGAATGAGTATCAGGATGGCATCCGTGTCTGGAGCGTACCTGAACTGTATCTGAAAGTTGAATCTGAATGAGTATCAGGATGGCATCCTTATATGGAGCACATTTTAACTGTATCTGAGAGCTGAATCTGAATGAGTATCAGGATGGCATCCGTATCTGGAGCGTATCTGAACTGTATCTGAGAGCTAAATCTGAATGAGTATCAGGATGGCATCCGTATCTAGAGCCTATCTGAACTGTATCTGAGAGCTGAATTTGAATGAGTATCAGGATGGCATCCGTGTCTGGAGCGTATCTGAACTATATCTGAGAGCTGAGTCTGAATGAGTATCAGGATGGCATCCATGTTTGGAGCGTATCTGAACTGTATCTGAAAAAGCCTTTGAACTTTGTTAATGGTAACTATTGATTAACCTTATCCTGAAAAGGGTAAAATGTTAGTTAATATGCAAAATCATGTTGTATGAATTGCATGGTATAATGAGATTGTGATACATGCAATCATATTATCGATGTTTATGATATATGGATGCGACGTATATGTATGTGAGCTAATCTGCTGCACTGCTTGTTTGATTGGGGAAAATAAATCCCCAACTGCTGCTGAGGATACGAAGTGCAAGTCTCCATACTTTGAAGTGTTGATGAATTTCCACTTAGAGAAATAAACCTTGTCGTAAGAGAAAATCCGTGTACTGTTTGTAAAATCCTGTTGGGGAATCCTGAGAAATTTGGCGACTTCTAACGGGGTGTGATAACTGGAAGTTTTGTTCTGCTGGGGATTAAACTGCATACTGCGGGGAATTTTATGGAAATAGCTTAGAGAGATTTCCCTATTTATTAAATCCATTAGTGATTGTCTTTCTATTTTGTTCATTTGTGAACGGTAGTTATGTTCAAAAATAAATCATTGGACGTTTTTGTAAACAAAACATAAGAGTAAAGAAAAAATAGATAGTTTTGCACTTTCAAAGGGATATCTTTGTATTGACTTTGAGTAAGTATTTTTGTACAATAAGACAAACATTCTAGTAAGAGAATACCGTCGTAAAAAATGAAAGTTTGATACAAAGAAAAGGTAGCTATGTGAAATAATCCCATGGGGTTCCCAAATTGCTATAGCCTTCGTGTCTATGAGCATCTTATCTGTTTATTTCCTTGTCTGAAGCTGATTGAATTGATCAGAACCGTCGAGTTTGCATGTTGTCTGTAAGGTGATCCAACGGAGACATAGTCATACGATTTAATTCCCTAACTTTTTCCTGGACCTCCCTTTCGGGTTTTCAGTCCACCGGGATACCCTTTTTTGCCCAAGCCGCCCTTTCGGGTTTTCAGTTTTCCGGGTGTACAGTTTTTTTTTGTTTTATCCCTAATTTTTGCATGAACCTTTTTGGTTCGCCAGGATGCCCTTGTTTTGTCTAGGTGTGTCAACCTAGCGGGTCTCTTATGCGTAGTACCTTTTGACTATGTCCGCGTTCACGGGGTGCGGCAGGTCGTCGCCATCCATGGTGGTCAAGATCATTGCTCCACCAGAGAATATGCTTTTGATTACAAATGGTCCTTCGTATGTAGGAGTCCATTTTCCCCTGGGATCACCCCGCGGTAGTATGATACGTTTGATCACCAGATACCTGACTTGATACACTTGGCGTCTTACCTTTTTGTTGAAAGCCTTGATCATCCGTTTCTGATACATTTGACCATGACAGATAGCAGTAAGCCTTTTCTCATCAATTAAATTCAGTTGATCAAGTCGACTCCGGATCCAATCATCTTCGTTCACACCTGCATCCTTCATGATTCTCAGAGAGAGGATTTAGACCTCAATAGGCAAGACAACCTCCATGCCGTATACCAGAGAGTAGGGTGTTGCTCTGGTTGATGTGCACGCTGTGGTACGATACCCGTGGAGAGAGAATGGTAGCATCTCATGCCAGTCTTTGTATGTGACTGTCATTTCCTGTATGATCTTTTTGATGTTCTTATTTGCGGCTTTGACATCCCCATTCATATTTGGCCGATAAGGGGAAGAATTGTGATACTGGATCTTGAATTGATCATACAGGGCGGTGATCATAGTGAAGGGCCAAGGAGCCGTCAAGACATTTAAAGGAACCGGAGGTACATGCACCTTGTCAGCATAAATCTGACACTTGTGGCAGGTTCGAGAGTGTTGATAGCAATCTTCTTCCATGGTAGACCAGTAATAACCTTCCTGTAGGATTTTCTTTGCCATCCTATGCCCACCGGAATGGGTTCCAAAAGTGCCCTCATGTAGATCAACCATGATCTTTTCTGCTTCAACCTTGTCTATGTAACGGAACAAAAAAGAGTCATGGTTGCATTTGTAGAGAATTACATTAATAAGGAAGATCTTAGCAGAGAATCTCCTTAAGAACTTCTTATCATTGATTGAAGCTCCTTCCGGATATCTTTGAGCCTCGAGATACCTCTTGACTTCGTGAAACCAAGGCTGGTCCATTACTTCTTCAGTATTAATCTCGTGACAGTGAGCTGGTTCATCCATTCGTTCAATGGTGATCTGGGGAGCCTCGTTATCCCATTTGAGTTTAAACATGGATGACATTGTGGCTAGTGCGTCTGCTAGTTGATTTTCTTCTCGCGGGAAATGCTCGAAGGTAATCTTCTCAAAGTGTGGGATCAATGTCAGCACATGTACTTTGTAGGGGATAAGGTTAGGGTGTTTGGTGTCCCATTCCACTTTGATCTGACTGATGACCAAAGCTGAATCTCCGAATACATTTAAGGATTTGATCCCCAAATCTATGGCAACTTTGAGACCAAAAATGCATGCTTTGTACTCTGCCATGTTGTTTGTACAATTAAAGCAGAGTCTTGCAGTAAAGGGAGTATGACATCCTTCAGGAGATATGAGTACAACACCTATGCCATTGCCGAGTGCGTTGGATGCCCCATCAAAAACCAGGGTCCATCGGGATCCTTGTTCAGGTATGTCATATGGTCTGAATCCTTCACAGTTGTTTACCATCATGATATCTTCATTTGGGAATTTGAACTTCATGGACTGGTAGTCCTCCACAGCTTGGTGAGCCAGATGATCAGCTAGTACACTTCCTTTTATTGCTTTCTGGGTGGTATACTGTATGTCATATTCTATCAGAATCATCTGCCATCTCGCTATTCTCCTAGACAGGGCAGGTTTCTCGAAGATGTATTTTATTGGATCCATTTTAGATATCAATAAGGTAGTATGGGTCAACATATACTGTCTTAGCCGGCGAGCAGCCCATGCCAGAGCGCAGCAAGTTTTCTCGAGCAGTGAATATCTTGTTTCATAGTCGGTAAACTTTTTGCTCAGGTAATAAATAACATGCTCTTTTCGGCCAGACTCGTCATGCTGCCCCATCACACACCCCATTGAATTTTCCAAAACGGTTAGATACATGATCAATGGTCTTCCCTCGACTGGTGGCATCAAAACAGGAGGCTCTTACAGGTACTATTTGATCTTGTCGAATGCAGTTTGGCACTCATCATTCCATTTGACTACTTGATCTTTCTTCAGTAATTTGAAGATTGGTTCACAAGTAGCTGTCAGGTGAGAAATGAATCTGGAAATGTAGTTTAACCGTCCCAAGAATCCTCTGACTTCCTTCTCAGTACGAGGAGCAGACATTTCTTGTATAGCTTTCACCTTGGCAGGATCGACTTCAATACCTTTTCCGCTGACGACAAAGCCTAGGAGTTTACCAGACCTCACTCCAAACGTGCATCTATTTGGGTTCAACCTCAACTTGTATTTCTTTAGTCTCTCAAAGAGTTTCTATAAATGGTCTAGATGCTCTTCTTCTGTTTGAGATCTGGCTATCACGTCGTCCAGATAAACCTCTATTTCGTGATATATCATGTCGTGAAATAAAGCTACCATGGCACGCTGATAGGTTGCCCCAGCGTTCTTCAACCCAAATGGCATAACCTTGTAGCAGAATGTGCCCCATTGTGTGACAAAGGTTGTTTTCTCCATGTCCTCAGGCGCCATTTTGATTTGGTTGTAGCCTGAGAAACCGTCCATGAAGGAAAACACTTTATGTTGTGCCGTATTATCTACTAGAATATCAATGTAGGGAAGTGGGAAATCATCCTTAGGGCTCGCCCTATTCAAATCTTTGTAGTCTACGCATATTCGTACTTTGTCGTCCTTTTTAGGCCCGGGAACAACATTGGAAACCCATTGCGGATAGGAAGTAACGGCTAAGAATCCGGCGTTGAATTGTTTCATGACTTCCGCTTTGATCTTCTTTGACATGTCTGGTCGCATATGAAAGACCTTTTGTTTTACCGGTGGACAGTCTTCTTTTGTTGGTAGACGATGTACCACGATGTCTGCATCAAGTCCTGACATGTCTTCATACGACCAGGCAAAGACCTCAACATATTCATGTAGCAGCTGAATCAGATGCTCTTTGACACTAAGTTCCAGATTGGCACCCACCTTGGCTTCTCTTTTGTCTTCTTTGATACCTAGGTTAATTGTGTCCACTGGTTCTTCGTGGGTCTGAATGGTCCTCTCTTCTTGTTGTAGTAACCTGGCGAGTTCTCCTGGTACTTCACAATCTTCCTCACCTTCATCTTCAGCTTGGTAGATTAGATTTTCAGAATCACAGAAGGCCATAGCAGAATTGTTACCCATGGGATCCCGAATGGATGTAGATCTGCATTTTGAATTTGAGTGTGTGTAAGAGTATAACTATCTTTGAAAGAAATAAAAATGTGAAAAGAAAAACAATGAGCACAAGGTTTGTATGCAAAAACGTCCATAATTCATTGATATCATATGGAAATGAGATAATAACCCTTACAAATGGACCATTGTGCCTCGGGCAAGACACAAGGTTTTAAGAGTTTGAATTGTTTAATATTACAGGTCCGACAAAATTTAAAGACAAATTACTGTTGGATAAAAGTGATCGGGATAAAATCTCTAGCTTCTCAGTTGTTGAGCCCTCCACTGACAGTTGGGAAAATCCAATCCTCCAGGTCATAGTTGTCTTCATCATCCTCCAGCGCGTTGACTACGTGGTTGCTGATCTTCAAGGGTGGTCCTCCGGCACGAGCACGGCGTACAGCTTCTTGGGCTCCTGAAGTGAAACCCAAACCAAATTTGTCAGATTCGTATGGGATTTCTGGGAGTTGGCCCCAAATAGTGCACCCACCTTCTTCGATCACTGCCTTGGCATCTTTTAAAGACGACATCTTGAGCGGAGGCCTTGTAATCTTTGGGACTTGAGAAACAGCCTTGGTTACTGCCACAGTTTGTGGGACTTCTTCAAAATGCTGGAATGGAGTTTCAATAAATTCACCATCTAATTCCACATATCTGAAGGAATTTAGATGACTGACCATATACTCTTTTCCCCTGAATTGGATATTTCAGCATTTGATGCAACGTAGAGGTAACTGCACCAGCATTGTGGATCCACGGTTGGCCTAATAGGCAGGAATATGAAGGGCGAATATCATTACATAAAAAGTTGAATCAGATGTTTGGGTTCCAACTTTTATGGGGATGTCCACTTCCCCATGCACCATCCTTTTTGAGCCGTCGAAGGCCCTCACTACTATGTTGCTAGGTTTCAAGGTCAATCCTTCACAATCAAGCCTATCAAGAGCCTTTTTAGGCAACACATTCAGAGACGAACCAGTATCAACCAAAACATGAGCCAAAGTTGTTCCCCTGCATTCGACTGAGACATACAATGCCTAGTTATGCTTCCTTCTCCTTGGTGTTAAATCAGCATCCGAAAAACATAAATCATTATTTGCGGTCAAGCTGGATACGCAGTCTTGGAACTGATCGGCAGATGTTTCTTTGGGTACATGGGCAGTTTTAAGGAATTTTACCAAGGCCTTTGCATGAGCCTCGAAACATAACAATAAAGCCAACATGGAAATTTTTGATGGAATCTGCCCAGTTGCTCGACTATGTTGTAGTCGCTTCTTTTTATAATCTTTAGAATTTCCTCCATCTCTTTTCGGGAGGTCTCAAGGATAGCTACTGATTGTGCCTTCATCCGGACAGGTTCAGCCAGAATACCTTTGCCTCGAGTCTCGGTTGACTCGGCAGTAGGAATGTCAGTAGGGGTGATAACAGGGACTGTAACAGTTTTGTTAACAGGAGTATTAGCAGAGATGACTGCAGGACTGGGAATAGCCTTTGGAGGAGCAACAACAACAATAATGATTATAGGTCCGGAAATAACTTTGAGAGGAGCAATTTATGGAGAGAATACCCTTCCACTTCGGGTTATCTTGCTAGTCCCTGCGATGTTAGTGATATCAGAGTCAACCTTCTCGGAACTTGAATTTTCAGCAGCTGGCCAATCTTGCTTGATACCGTGATAGTAGACATCACCTCCATAATTCTATGGGACGGTTTTGTATGACGAATACGATATTGGTCCAGGCATTGTAATTATCAACGGAGCTACTTTAGAAACTGATGTAATCCTAATGGATCTTTTGGTGGAGACCCTGGAAGAATTGTCGGAAATGGTCACTATGGAAACATCATTATAAGAAACAGTTGGAGTAGAAGTCTTCTCGAACAAAATCTCCTTGTCATCTATTAGGCATTGAACGTATGCTTTTAACAAATGACAGCTGGCTGTTGAGGATAAACAAAAGTGACAGCTTTCATCACAGCCTAGGAATACACCGTCATTCAATAAGTTCTTTTTGATAGTCAGGAGTGGGGTCACAAGTTCATCAATGGACTAATAGATTCTTGTTTGTAAGAATGTATACAAAGATGTTTGATCAATGGCCTCTTTACAAAATACTTTCAAAAACCACACAAAGCATAATTTCAAACAAAAGCAAGTGATCTAGCAAGTAACTAAGAGCCCATGGAAAACCATGGATGAAAAGGGTGCTAATACCTTCCCTTTTCATAATCTACCCCCCGAACTCAAGAAATAATCTCAAAGGTCTTTCTTGTGTTTTTTCACCTTTCCTTTAGGATAAAAGAAAAGTCGGTGGCGACTCTTGCTAACCGCAACATTTGCGATCAAATGCAAAACCCTCAAGTCAGTTCTCCCACCGTATCATAGAACTTGCGACTCTGCTGGGGAAAATTCTAAAAGTGGGGTTACCTTATGGATAGATCACATTTATTTGCTTACATTTTTTGACTTTTATGCTTTATATTATGGTTCTTTGTTTGGGTTTGAATCCTCTACCCGGATTTTGGATACCTTATAGGTAAGTAGCAATACATTGTGGAAACTGTACGGGGTATACCAACATGGTCTAAACAATATCTACGTTAGTGCGACATATTTGTGGGTACCGGTAGCCTTTGAGTTAATCAAAGAGAATACGGGGCCACTGAGTGATGTCATAAAGCACTAATGAACTTTTAGAACCTTTACTTGACCAACTTGGCCTTTAGGATGTAGTGAGATGACCGACTTTGGTGCAGTCCAAAGTTGGTAGATACTCGATAATACACTCATTGAGGTTGGGTTTCTTGGGATATTTCGGTCGCCATTAAAGAGGCTTGTGCTGAAACAATGACCAAGGAAACAAACCAGTGATATTGAGCTCCTTAGAACCCGGTTACTATTACTAGGACAAGTTTAAGCCAACTAAACTTCAAGGGGGTACTTACCTATAAAACCCCATGCAAGCCTAAACCTAAGGATTTGTTTGTTTTGTTTGTATATACATACTTGTACATAACATCATGGACATCATAACATCATATTCATTCACTAACCATTTCAAGGGTTTTAGGATTTATCTTTGTTCTTGTTTTGTAGGACATGGATTCTATTCGCAGGAAAACTATTTAAGTCAATCTTGTAAGGATCCCTCCACAACTTAAGGAGCTGGCTTCAAGGATTCCTAAAAAATCTCCATTCACCGAGAGACATGGTCGCCTACTCAAGTTGGTCACCTCCAACACAGATGAGGACATGATGAAGGTGCTTTTTCAGTTCTTTGATCCTTTACACCATTGCTTCACATTCCCTACTGTTGTACCCCAAAATTTGCCCTCTCAATTCTCAAGGCCTCTCTTACAAAGATTCTTGAGGTTCAAGCTTGCACAAGTGCATTGGGGTTTTCCAGTACCAAAATTAAAAGGAAACTGTCAAAAATGGAGAAAAACAGATAAAATTAACATTTTGACAAATTTGGTGGAAAACATGTCTCCTTCGATTCAGCATACTTCGATTGGCCTTTTGGCCTCTTTCGACACAAGCTTGGCTTGCCTCTTTCGAACCTGGACATTTGGCCTCATGTATGCCTTTTTCGAATGCAACTTGGGTACATCCTTCGTTTGGATTGGAAACATCCTTCGATTCAACCTTTCGATTGGACAAGCTTGCTGCCTGCATGCTTGCAATCGAAGGCCATGACCTGCTGGCCACACATGCCCCCTGCAAGGAACCCCTTTTCGATTCACCAAGTTTTGCTGCCTGCAAGCCTGCTTCGATTTGGACAAGTTTACTGCCTATAAATATACTTCGATTGGGCAACATTGTTTCCTTCGAACACGGACTTTCGATTAGAAAATATGTTTGCTTCGATCCACATGCTTCAATTGGGCAATATGCTTCCTTCGAGCATGAGCTTTCGATTGGGCAATAGCTTCCTTCGAGTTAGCTTGCTTCGACCACAGGTTTCGACTGAGACAAAGGCTTCCTTCGAACAGGTGTGCTTCGATCTCACTCTTGCCTTTGACACAAGACCAGATCTCGTTTGCCAGGCTGTGTTGCGTCCAGATCTTTACATAGTCAGAAGCTTGTACAAAGGTTTCAAACTTTGTCTGTTGGATACTGCTATTCTGGGTTAAAGGCTACATACTTTTTCTGCAAACAGAGAGGCTTTATCACAAAAGCAGCTTTCCATCTGATTTTTGTTCTGAGCACAAGCAACGTCAGAGGCATCTGTCATCTTCTGCACCCCACTGCTGCTGCTGCCAACAGGCCCCTCGCTTGTACTGTCACGTTAACCATTATTTTATTATTCTTTGCAAGCTGGCTATGAACGAACATGTTCATTATTTCTCTATAAATAGAGGAATTTGTTACAAAGCTGAAGAGGACTTTGGAGCCAGAGGAACGAATCTGCAGAAAACTGTTCTCAAACACTACAAAAAAATCTCAAGTTCATCAACACTTGAGAAATAAAAAATATCCAGAATCCAAACACTTGTCCCCTTAGAATCTGAAACGTCCATACACCTTGTTAACTTTTTGAATCCAGTAGGAAGAACCTCACACTTGTTCTTCTCTGTTGAATCCAGTATCATGGACGTGACCCCTGGTTTCCCCCTCCGAATTCAGAAGCATTCAAGGGCCACCACTCGAGGCCCCACATCCATTCAACGCCCCATCAAGGTAAGTCACTCTTACCCTTGAGCTTTTCATTTCATGACATAACATGTAAATAAACTCCCTTTCGTTCCAAGCATGTACATACTGCTATTCCTTTCGTTTCCACCCTGTTAACATGTTTCATTTTGCTTGTTGTTCGCCTGAATTAGCTTTAGTTATTAAACTGTTTACTAGCATGGCCTTAGGCCATGTTGCTATTTAATGTCTCAAACGAAGTAAACAGGAAACAGGAATATGAAACGAAGCCTCAGGCTTCCTCATTGACTCCATGCCCAATTGAAGAAGGCAACAAGGCAGAAAGGCCCCTCCAGAGGCACACTTGCACTAAGTCCATGCTCAGTCGAAAGGTACTCCCATGCTGATGCCAGCTTCCAATCAAAGTACATAACCTGACTGGTGCCAAAGCCCAATCGAAAGACATGACTTCACTGTTGCTGACCCCAATCGAAGGAGGCCAACATAATGCAAATCCAAGGCTGCTCCTGCCCAAATCGAAAGAGGCCAGCAGAATCCCAATCGAAGGATGTTGCTGCCTGGTTCGAAAAAGCTCTTTTTATTTATTTTTATCTTATTTTTTCCTTTACATTTTCTTGCCTTTCAATATGGTTGTAATAGCGTAGGATTTTATCTTTCTGCACTTTATTTACTTTGTACAAATGCTAGTAACTAGGTGTGTATGGAAAGATAAAACCAACAAGTAGACAACCTAAAAATCAAAGACAAATGCATGCAATAAAACACACTTTGCACACATGCACCCTTAGGGTAATCTCACTTGTTGCCTAATCGGAAAATAGTCATGTCCCTCGAGCATGGGAGTTTTAGCAAAGACCCTCGATAAAAGATCGTAGTCCCTCGATGACCCTCGATGTTGCCTTCGGTAAACGATCTAGTCCCTAAAATGACATTGCTAAACATCCCATATGTTGCCTTCTATGACTATACAAACGTCCCGCGCTTGTCCCGTTAACATCCTAACGCAAGGTTGTTCACCAAATACAATGGTGAGACAACACTGTTAAAAGGGTTAAAACATGAGAAAGGCCTTTGAGTAAAATAGGGTAGACAACTCTTAGTTACTGGATCAAACTTGCAAAACATCCTTGCCATTTTTTTCGAACACACATCTCCACACAATTTCAAAACAAACTTTCAAAAACATTGAAACATCTTTTCAAAAAGACATACACCTTTGTATATACTCAAATAAGAGTCATTACAAAGGTTGCCTAGACAAGGCATCTTTTTCAAAACATTTTCAAAACCACACACACAAAGCACCATTTCAAACAATTGAAAAGCAAAGGCAAGTGATCTAAAACAAGTAACTAAGAGCCCATGGATAACCATGGATGAAAAGGGTGCTAGCACCTTCCCTTTTCATAATCTACCCCCCGAACCCACGAAAACATCTCAAAGGCCTTTCCTGTGCTTTTTGACCTTTCCTTAGGATAAAATAAAAAGTCGGTGGCGACTCTTGCTAAACCGAACATTTGCAAACACAAACGCAAAACCCAAGTCAGTTCTCCCACCGTATCACAGAACTGGCGACTCTGCTGGGGAAGTTTCTAAAAGTGGGGTTACCTTAGGGTTTTAGATCACCTATACATGCTTGCTTCGATTGCTTTGATTGCTCTACTTTTTGGGTTCCTTGTTTGGGTTTATTGTAAATCCTACACCCGGATTTGGGGGCACCTTTTTAGGTAAATAGCAATAAACTGTGAGAGAACTGTGCGGGGTATACCGACATGGTTGAAGCAGTAGCTATGTAGTGTGACATATTTGTGAGTACCGGTAGCCCTTGAGTAGTCAAGGAGAATACGGGGCCGCTGAGTGATGTCATGAAGCACTAACGAACTCTTAGAACCTTACTTGACCATCTTGGCCTTTTTAGGGGTAGTGAGATGACTGACTTTGGTGCAGTCCGAAGTTGGTAGATACTCGATACTACACTCATTGAGGATTGTTTTCTTGGAATATTATGGTCGCCAGGTAAGTGGCTAAACCAAAACAATGAACATAGAAAATAATCCAGTGATATTGAGCTCCTTAGAACCCGGTTTCTATTTTAGGACAGGTTGAGCCAACTAACTTCAAGAGGGTACTTACCTACAAACCCCATGCAAGCCTAAACCTAAGGACTTGTTTGCTTTGTGTGAATATGATTACCTGTATATACACTTACTTGCTTTTGCATACATGTACATAACATCATAACATCATACCATAGCATTTACAATAACCATTTCAAGGATCTCGAGGGTCTTTTGATGCAGGGTCACGTTGAACCAGACATCTACCAAAGGGCAAGAGGTTTCATTTTCCTCTAAACAAACGCCGCCAAAGATCAAGTGCAACAACTTGAATCAGGGGCTATGACCCACTTGACATGGTGAGCTTGATTCTCGTGGAAAGACATCCACCGATACAAAGTTCTCCAATCAAAGATGTTGATCAAAATTCAACCTCTAACATTTTCTCATGTTTACCCCGAGAGATCCTTGAAGACATGCATCCACATATCATGCATCATATCATGACAGGTTTCTCCCATACAGGTCTCCTTATCTTCCTACTGTTTATTTCAGTAAGATGGATATGGAACAAACGGTGAAAGATCTCCAAGCTCAAAACGCTCAATTCCAACAAATGCTGCTGGCTATGGGTAAAAGGCAAGAGGATCTGAAAGCTCTCCTTCTCAAAGACAAGAAGAAGAAGTCCAAGAAGGTAACGGGCATCCTGAACTTGAGAAGAAGACCTAAAACCCCAAATCTTTCAACTCCATCCAACATAGGGGATAGTTTTGAAGAAGACCATAATTTGGAGGTTGATGAAGTTAAAGCTGACTACTCCGAGAAACAATATCCTCCCGCCGATGACAAATACAAACAGTTGGAGGATCGCCTCAGTGCTATGGAGATTCAACAAATACCTGGCTTGGATTTAGGAGACATGGGTTTGGTTTCTGGAGTAGTCATCCCGCCAAAGTTCAAAGTCCCTACCTTTGCCCTGTACGATGGAGTCTCTTGCCCTAAGATGCACTTAAAGTCTTATGTCCGCAAGATTCAACCATACACAACTGATCCAAAGCTTTGGATCCATTTCTTCCAAGAAAGCCTGGTAGGGACTCAGCTTGAATGGTTCTATCAATTGGAGAGTTCTCGCATCCACACCTGGGAGGATTTAGCTGCTGCTTTTTACAAACAGTATCAGTATAACGCTGATCTTGCACCAACTCGTGTGCAATTGCAGAACATGACCATGGGTTCTGTCGAGAACTTCAAAGGATACGCTCAAAAGTGGAGAGATCTGGCTGGTAGGGTACAACCTCCTTTAACTGACAGAGAGCTGATTGACATCTTCATGGGAACTTTGACAGGGCCTTTCTTCAATCACTTAATTGGAAGCTCCTCAGCCGGGTTCACCGAGCTAATACTGACCGGCGAAAGGATCAAAGCTGGCATCAAAAGTGGAAAGATACAAGGAGCTACACCCTCTGATGCTCAAAAAAAGCCCTACAATGGAAGAAAGAGTCCAATGCTGTGTATGGTTAAAAGAGTCGTCATGACCAACACGTAGGAGCAATCTTGATCTCTAACCCTACGCCTGCTCAATAAGGGCAGGGGCATCAGCGTAAGGAGGTCGCACCTAAAAGACAATACACTAAGATCAACATGTCGCTGGATCAAGCACTACAATGCATGTTGAAGGCGGAGCTGATTACATTGAAGGCTCCTCATCCGAACCCTAAGACTTCTTCTCCTAACTACAACCCGGATGCAAGATATGCTTATCATTTTGGTAGCCCAGGGCATGACACAAACAACTGTTGGGCTCTAAAGAACAAGGTCCAAGACATGATTGATGCCAAGGAGATCGAGTTTGACCCTCCGGAGACTCTAGCATAATCACTTCTCCTATGACGAATCATTGGAAGCTTTTGTTCATTTGAATTTTCAAGTTGTAATCTCTTTGTTATTCAAACAATTATCTATTAATGTCAAACTTTGTTTCATTAATGCACTGCATATGTTTGTTTTGAATTATTTCATTCATTTTCATTTCATTTAAACTATGCTTTCTACTATCTTTATGATATTCAACTCTTGCTAAAAGTTACAAGCCTTTAGAGGGAGGATGACGAAACAATGCCATAATCTCATACAATATGCTTTTGAAAAGACCTTGCTGATGATGTACAGGCGTTTCTTTCAAATCCTAAACACTGGAGTTATAAGGAAGATAATCCCTAGTCAACCCCTTCGAGCCAAAGAAGTAGAAGTTTTCTGTTTTTTTAACACAAATTGAAACCTTGAATCAAAACCTGGGGCAGGGTAGTCTCTCAGTTAATTAAAAAAAAAGATGCGCATTGAAGTCGCCAACTCTCAGTTCGTAATACAACGAATGACATCAAAAACATTCCTTTGGAACCAAAAGATAGTGATGGTTCTTTATCTCATAGGCAGTCAATCTCTCAAAAGAGAAAAGCCCATTAAGTTAAAACCTACAAAGGAGACTAAAGAAAACTGGGGCATCCCACTGACTGTAATCTCAAAACGAGAACAGTCAGGCGAAAATCAGGGATAACTAATCAAAAGAAAGAGGACACTACAAATCCTCAAACAACATGAAAAATGTTGCAAAAAATGATGACTGCCTTCCAAAATCCAACTTGTGTGAACCATCACCAAAATGCCGTTCCAAATTCGAATAGAGTTCGACGCACAATTAACTGAGTTTAGGACTGAAGGACATCACGAAGAGCTGGTGGGAACAAATATACTTTGAGCCTTTATCCTTTGTTTCTTAAACCGTGAACCAAGCCACGTTACAACCCTTCAAAAGTCCTAATTGAAGCATGAGTTAGTTCGAAAGCATACTGTTACAAAAGGTATCCCAACTCCTGTAAGGCTTTGCCCTAAATCTTGTGTTGAATTTGTCTTATAAAAAGTTTTCATCTAAAAAACGCATTTTTTCAAAACTTCGAGACAAGCATAAACTTTGCATTACTTGAATATCACTGTTTGCATTTGGCTATTTGTTTGACAGCAGAGAAATTCACACAACGAATATCCGATGAACGAAAGCCCTCTCAGTGAACAAAATCAATTCAAAAAGGATGACATTTCCATTGACAAATCTCCTATCAACAAGGGGGCATGACATGTCACTATCCAACACACTTGGGGCAGTCCAGTCAAGATTCCAAGAAAATCTCTCAAAATGCAGAGTAACCTGGGGCAGTCCAGTCAAGATTTCAAGAAATCTCTCAAAATGCAGAGTAACCAGGGGCAGGTCTCCATCTCTGTCACTTGGGACATTGAGCATCAATCCCGGAAAAGGGTAGGTACACTCAAACATTTCCAGGCAGTGTCAAAAACATTTGCTACTAGGGGCAATGACAAGTCTCCCCAAAGTCCTTCTCATAGGATGATTCCCCAACAAGAGTTTAACCTCTGAAAACCTTTACCCAGCTGAATCAACCTCAAGAATCCTCGAGGACTTCCCCCAACGAAGATGTCACCTATCTAGCGGACCGACAACAGGGTTTATTTCCCCAACAACACCAGGATTCCCCATCTTGAGTTTGCCTCTCCGACTACTACAAATCAAAGGACCACAACTCCTCTTCCTCAGTAGACTACTCTACAATCCCCAACAAGTTACTGTGAAACCTGGACCCGACCAAATATCAGTTCAACTTCGACTTCCCAGTAGAGCAACGGACAACCGAGACTCCTGAACTCTTTTCCCAAGCAAGAATAAACATTCTCCCCACAGAGTTTTCAACTTCCCCCAGCGGAGTTCTCCTCAAACAACAAAGCAGGAATCCCCAGTGAAAACATTCTAAGAAAAGTTTGAAGACACACATACTCTTCAACAGCATTCCAGGATTTAATGACTCCCCAGCTTTTGTCAAGGATTTATTTTCCCAGACAAAAATACATTCATTAACATTTCACATTTCATACATCCTATTTACATGCATGATGAGTGCATACAACGCAATCTCATTTATTTTGAGAACATCATGACATTGTGTATTTCATACATCATGACATTGCATACAACTAACGTTCTACCTTTTTCAGGAAAGATCGATCAACAAATGATTACCATCAACCATTTTCAAAGTTCCAGATTAATACCTGTAGCAAGCCAGGAAAACCATCTGTGGATGAGGGATTGAAGATCAATACCTGTAACAAGCCAGGAAAACTATCTTTCTTTCTCAGGTCAGAGATTAATACCTGAAACCAGACAGGACAACTATCTCATCGACCAACCTTTTCAAAGTTCCAGATCAATACCTGTAACAATCCAGGTAAATCATCTGTGGAAGAGGGATTGAAGATCAATACCTGTAACAAGCCAGGAAAACTATCTTTCTTTCTCAGGTCAGAGATTAAATACATGAAACCAGCCAGGACAACTATCTCATCGACAACCTTTTCAAAGTTCCAGATCAATACCTGTAACAAGCCAGGTAAATCATCCGTGGACGAGGGATTGAAGATCAATACCTGTAACAAGCCAGGAAAGCTATCTTTCTTTCTCAGGTCAGAGATAAATACCTGAAACCAGCCAGGACAACTATCTCATCGGCCAACCTTTTCAAAGTTCCAGATTAATACCTGTAGCAGGCCAGGAAAATCATCTGTGGACGAGGGATTGAAGATCAATACCTGTAACAAGCCAGGAAAACTATCTTTCTTTCTCAGGTCAGAGATTGATATCTGAAACCAGCCAGGACAACTATCTACTCGACCAACTCAAACAATTCAACAATCATTTCTGGATGGCATCTTTAAGCCCATCTCCAACAACTATCCATCATATCTCCAAATGGCATCTGTAAGCCCATTCCCGACATCACAATACCTGTAGCAAGCCAGGAAAACTATCTACATGAAGAGATTGAAGATTAACACCTGTAACAAGCCAGGAAACTATCTTTCTTTCTCAGGTCAGAGATTAACACCTGAAACCAGCCAGGACAAATATCTACTCGACCAACTCATGCTTATTCAACTTCAAGACTTTTGAAAACAGTTTACGGATGCTTCCCAACATGGATGCTGATCTATTGCTTATTCAACTTCAAGACTTCTGAAAACAGTTTACGGATTCTCCAAATACGGATGTTAATCTATCGCTTGTTCAAGACTCAACTTCTGAAAACAGTCTACAGATTCTCCAAACATGGATGTCAATCTATTTCTTATTCAGACCCCCAGCTCAGAGATGTTCCAAAACATGGACACCTTTATGATATTCATTTCTTGCACTTACAACAAACATTCTTGGATGGCATCTTTTAAGCCCATCTCCGACAAGATTCTGTCACATTCTTAGATGGCATCTTTAAGCCCATCTACAGCAAGATTCAAAAATCTCCAAATGGCATCTGTAAGCCTATTCCCGACATCACAATGTTGATTTACACCATCCGAGTGCAAATTTCTGGGCACTCTAGTGTTCAATCATCTTCCACCTTCAAGTCACAAATGGCAGATTCGCCAATCTAACTCTTCAGGTGTAAGAAGATTGAACAGGGGCAACTGTTGTACCCCAAAATTTTCCCTCTCAATTCTCAAGGCCTCTCTTACAAAGATTCTTGAGGTTCAAGCTTGCACAAGTGCATTGGGGTTTTCCAGTACCAAAATTAAAAGGAAACTGTCAAAAATGGAGAAAAACAGATAAAATTAACATTTTGACAAATTTGGTGGAAAACATGTCTCCTTCGATTTAGCATACTTCGATTGGCCTTTTGTCCTCTTTCGACACAAGCTTGGCTTGCCTCTTTCGAACTTGGACATTTGGCCTCTTGTATGCCTCTTTCGAATGCAACTTGGGTACATCCTTCGTTTGGATTGGAAACATCCTTTGATTCAACCTTTCGATTGGATAAGCTTGCTGCCTGCATGCTTGCAATCGAAGGCCATGACCTGCTGGCCACACATGCCCCCTGCAAGGAACCCCTTTTCGATTCACCAAGTTTTGCTGCCTGCAAGCCTGCTTTGATTTGGACAAGTTTACTGCCTACAAATATACTTCGATTGGGCAACATTGTTTCCTTTGAACACGAACTTTCGATTAGGAAATATGTTTGCTTTGATCCACATGCTTCGATTGGGCAATATTCTTCCTTCGAGCATGAGCTTTCGATTGGGCAATAGCTTCCTTCGAGTTAGCTTGCTTCGACCACAGGTTTCGATTGAGACAAAGGCTTCCTTCGAACAGGTGTGCTTCGATCTCACTCTTGCCTTTGACACAAGACCAGATCTCGTTTGCCAGGCTGTGTTGCGTCCAGATCTTTACATAGTCAGAAGCTTGTACAAAGGTTTCAAACTTTGTCTGTTGGATACTGCTATTCTGGGTTAAAGGCTACATACTTTTTCTGCAAACAGAGAGGCTTTATCATAAAAGCAGCTTTCCATCTGATTTTTGTTCTGAGCACAAGAAACGTCAGAGGCATCTGTCATCTTCTGCACCCCACTGCTGCTGCTGCCAACAGGCCCCTCGCTTGTACTGTCACGTTAACCATTATTTTATTATTCTTTGCAAGCTGGCTATGAACGAACATGTTCATTATTTCTCTATAAATAGAGGAATTTGTTACAAAGCTAAAGAGGACTTTGGAGCCAGAGGAACGAATCTGTAGAAAACTGTTCTCAAACACTACAAAAAAATCTCAACTTTATCAACACTTGGGAAATAAAAAATATCCAGAATCCAAACACTTGTCCCCTTAGAATCTGAAACGTCCATACACCTTGTTACCTTTTCGAATCCAGTAGGAAGAACCTCACACTTGTTCTTCTCTGTTGAATCCAGTATCAAGGACGTGACCCCTGGTTTCCCCCTCTGAATCCAGAAGCATTCAAGGGCCACCACTCGAGGCCCCACATCCATTCAACGGCTCCATCAAGGTAAGTCACTCTTACCCTTGAGCTTTTCATTTCATGATATAACATGTAAATAAACTCCCTTTCGTTCCAAGCATGTACATACTGCTGTTCCTTTCGTTTCCACCCTGTTAACATGTTTCGTTTTGCTTGTTGTTCGCCTGAATTAGCTTTAGTTATTAAACTATTTACTAGCATAGCCTTAGGCCATGTTGCTATTTAATGTCTCAAACGAAGTAAACAGGAAACAGGAATATGAAATGAAGCCTCAGGCTTCCTCACTGGCTCCAGGCCCAATCGAAGAAGGCAACAAGGCAGAAAGGCCCCGCCAGAGGCACACTTGCACTAAGTCCAGGCTCAGTCGAAAGGTACTCCCATGCTGATGCCAGCTTCCAATCGAAGTACATAACCTGACTGGTGCCAAAGCCCAATCGAAAGACATGACTTCACTGTTGCTGACCCCAATCGAAGGAGGCCAACAGAATGCAAATCGAAGGCTGCTCCTGCCCAAATCGAAGGAGGCCAGCAGAATCCCAATCGAAGGATGCTGCTGCCTGGGTCGAAAAAGCTCTTTTTATTTATTTTTATCTTATTTTTGCCTTTACATTTTCTTGCTTTTCAATATGGTTGTAGTAGCGTAGGATTTTATCTTTCTTCACTTTATTTACTTTGTACAAATGCTAGTAACTAGGTGTGTATGGAAAGATAAAACCAACAAGTAGACAACCTAGAAATCAAAGACAAATGCATGCAATAAAACACACTTTGCACACATGCACCCTTAGGGTAATCTCACTTGTTGCCTAATAGGAAAATAGTCATGTCCCTCGAGCATGGGAGTTTTAGCAAAGACCCTCGATAAAAGATCGTAGTCCCTCGATGACCCTCGATGTTGCCTTCGGTAAACGATCTAGTCCCTAAAACGACATTGCTAAAATGTCCCATATGTTGCCTTCTATGACTATACAAACGTCCCGCGCCTGTCCCGTTAACATCCTAACACAAGGTTGTTCACCAAATACAATGGTGAGACAACACTGTTAAAAGGGTTAAAACATGAGAAAGGCCTTTGAGTAAAATAGGGTAGACAACTCTTAGTTACTGGATCAAACTTGCAAAACATCCTTGCCATTTTTTTCAAACACACATCTCCACACAATTTCAAAACAAACTTTCAAAAACATTGAAACATCTTTTCAAAAAGACATACACCTTTGTATATACTCAAACAAGAGTCATTACAAAGGTTGCCTAGACAAGGAATCTTTTTCAAAACATTTTCAAAACCACACATACAAAGCACCATTTCAAACAATTGAAAAGCAAAGGCAAGTGATCTAAAACAAGTAACTAAGAGCCCATGGATAACCATGGATGAAAAGGGTGCTAGCACCTTCCCTTTTCATAATCTACCCCCCGAACCCACGAAAACATCTCAAAGGCCTTTCCTGTGCTTTTTGACCTTTCCTTAGGATAAAATAAAAAGTCGGTGGCGACTCTTGCTTAACCGAACATTTGCGAACACAAACGCAAAACCCAAGTCAGTTCTCCCACTGTATCACACCTACTATCAACTCGTGCCTACTTTGGAAGAATTCTCCCAACTCTTGAGGATTCCCATTCTCAATCAACTACCTTTCAATGGTACGAAAAGAGACCCAAAGCCAGAAGAGATTGCTCAAGCTCTACACTTGCACTCTTCTGATATCACAACTCATTGGGAAACAAGGGATGGTGTCAAAGGTTTCTTAGATAAGTTCTTGTTCGAGAAAGCCCAAAGCTGTTGGAACTCCTTGGACTTGCAAGCCTTTGCGGAAATTGTGTCTCTCCTCATCTATGGGATGGTTTTGTTTCCAAATCCTGACTAACTCATAGATGTCAACGCTATCAAAATCTTCACATCCCGCAACCCGGTGCCTACATTTCTAGGAGATATCCTACACTCTTTTCACACTCGCACAATGAGGAAAAGAGGTGTCCTTATGTGTTACACTCCTCTCTTGGAAAGATGGTTTATTTCACATCTTCCCCAATCTGTATTAAAAAATGAGCAAGGTTCAAGGTGGTCACAAAGGTTGATGACGCACAAACATTCGGACATTCATTGGTGCTCCCGATCCAAAGAGAATGTTATAATTGTCGACCATTGTGGAGAATTCCCTAATTTCCATCTACTTGGAATTAGGGGAGGTATCACCTACAACCCATGCTTATCCTTAAGACAGTTTGGTTATGCCCGAAGGGATGGTCCACACGAGATGCTGATTCAAGGTTTGGTATTTGACTACAACAACGACGATCAAGGTCTTCGCCAGAGATTTATCCGAGCTTGGAGGATGTTGAATAAGGTGGATAGCAAGAATTTGGGGCACAAGAATTCCATCCCTCTTGAGCCTTATCTCAAATGGGCACGAACTCGTGCTTAGATTCTTATGATGCCTTATCCCTCCATTCTCCCGGTAATCATTGAGCCTGTCATGGAGGGAGATGTTCCATACACTATCCTACATCCTGATATGCCCACCTATCTTGAAGACCTACAAAGAGATTGGATACAACTCAAGGGGGAACGAGATACTTTTGAAGCCCAATTCTACACAAGCGAGAAAAAGGTTTTGTAACTCACTAGGCTACTTCATGAGGAGCAGACTCTGAATGCCTACATTTCACCAAAGAGGACGTGCACCGCCTTTTTATCTTAGAGTTTCTTGTATTTGTTTTGCCTAATAAGGCATTATTACACTCAAGCTTTAATCTATTAATATAACGTGTGTTTCCTTTTTGTCTAAAACGAATTTGAATCTTAAAATCCTTTAAATCATTGCATACGCATTTACCATTCATCATAACATAAGCAGGTTTCTAGCAACAAGTCTCCTCATATCTCTACTGTTTATTTCAGTGAGATGGATCTCGAGCAAATAGTGAAGGACCTCCAAGCTCATAATGCACAGTTTCAACAGTTTCTCTTGACCCTAGCCAAAGGACAAGAAGAGTTGAAGACTTTGCTGGCTGAGGAGAAGAAAAAGAAGACAAAGAAGGTGACCGGAGTCCTAAACATGGGAAGAAGATTTCATGGGAAGACAAGAAGGACCTTAGACTTTGCAACGACATCCGGTGAGAGAGACAATCAAGATGGGAAAGTTAAGGAAACAGTTGTCCCGTTAGAATCGGAAGAGGAAGAGGAAGAAGAAGACTATTCTGAAGAACAATACCCTCCAACTGATGACAAGTATAAACATCTCGAAGAGTGGTTGAGTGCGATGGAAATCCAAAAAGTGTCTGGCTTGGACTTTGAGGAATTAGGGTTAGTGTTGGGGATTATCATTCCTCCAAAATTCAAAGCACATGTGTTCGCCAAGTATGACGGAGTCTCGTGCCCTAAAATGCATCTCTGGTCCTATGTGAGGAAAATCCAACCCCATACCACTAACATAGACTTATGGGTACACTTCTTCCAAGAAAGCCTGTCTGGAACTTAACTTGATTGGTTTTACAAGTTAGAAAGAGCCAATGTTCATAACTGGGAAGATCTTGCTGCAGCCTTCTACAAACAATACCAATATAATACTGACTTGCACCTACCCGTACTCAACTTTAGAGTATGGCCATGGCTTCAAATGAAGGCTTCAAGGACTATGCGCAAAAATGGAGAGATTTAGCCGGAAGAGTTCAACCTCCTCTATCTGAGAGAGAGTTGGTAGACATGTTCTTGGGCACCTTGGCTGGTCCCTTCTTCAATCACTTGATTGGAAGTTCATCAGCAAGTTTTACTGAGTTAATATTGACCGGAGAAAGGGTAGAAGCCGATATAAAGAATGGAAAGATCCAAAAAGATACATCCTCTTCTGTAGCTGTAAGGAAGCCTTTCATCAGAAAGAAAGAGGTGGTTGCTGTATATCCGTAAAGAAATCAAGATAGGCCCGAGCGTCGACCAATGGTGGGGGCTGTGATGATCCCTAAACCTGCACCTGATCAACAAAGAAACAATCAACCGAGGATGGAAAGACCGATCAGGCAGTTCACCAGAATTAACATGACCCTATCTCAGGTATTATCGCATCTACTAAGATCCAATTTGGTGACCTTGGAAGAAACTCTGAAAAACCCCAATACAACCTCTCTTCACTATCATCCCAATGCCCGTTGCGCATATCACTCTGAAAGTCCCGGCCATGACACTAATAACTGTTGGGCTCTAAAGAACAAAACAAGACCTCATTGAAGCCAAAGAGATTGAATTCGATGCGCCCGAAAAGCCAAACATCATTTCTGCCCCTATGCCCAAACATGGCCATAATACCAACGCCATTGAGGAAGATATGTTTGTTACTTCAGTTGATGAGCTTATGACCCCACTCCTAACTATTAAAGTGAACTTGTTGAATGCTGGTGTATTCCCGGGCTGTGATGAAGGCTGTCATTTCTGTTTGTCCTCACCAACCAGCTGTCCTTTGTTGAAAATATGCGTTCAGTGCCTAATAGATAACTAAGAAATTTTGTTTGAAAATACTTCTGTTCCACCGTTTCCTTTTAAAGATGTCTCTATCATTACCATTTCCGCCAATTCTTCCAGGGTCTCCACCAAAAGACCCGTTAGAATTACATCAGTTCCGAAAGCAACTCCTTTAATAATCACAATGCCTAGACCAGTTCCATATTCGTCAGATAAAACCATAATATGGAATTATGGAGGGGATGTCTACTACCACGGTATCAAGCAGGATTGGCCAGCCGCCGAAGATCCGAGTTCTGAGAAAGTCAACTCCGACATTAGTAATATTGCAGGAACTAGCAAGATTACCCGAAGCGGAAGGATATTCTCTCCAGAAATTGCTCCCCCAAAAGCAGTTTCTGGACCTGTAATCATTCCTGTTGTTACTCCTCCAAAAGTTGTTCCTAGTCCTACAATCATCCCCACTAATACTCCAACTAAAAAAGCTGTTACAACCCCTGTTATCATTCCTACTGACACTCCTGTTGCCGAGTTAACCGAGACTCGAGGTAAAAGTATTATGATTGAGCCTGTCCGGATGAAGGCTCAGTCACTGGATATCCATGAGACCTCCCGGAAAGAGATGGAGGAAATCCTGAAGATCATAAAAAGAAGTAACTACGATGTAGTTGAACAATTGGGGAAAACTCCCTCTAAAATTTCCATGCTGACATTACTACTATGTTCTGAGGCGCATGCAAAAGCCTTGGTAAAATTCCTGAAAACTGCCCATGTACCCCAAGAGACATCTGCCGATCAGTTTCAAGACAACGTAGCTAGCTTGACTGCAGATAATGGTCTAGGTTTTTCGGATGCTGATTTAATGCCAAGAGGAAGGAAGCATAATGAGGCATTGCATGTCTCAGTTGAATGTAGGGGCACAACCCTGGGTCATGTTTTGGTGGACACTGGCTCATCTCTGAATGTATTTCCTAAAAAAGCTCTTGATAGGCTTGACTGTGAGGGATTGACATTGAAGCCAAGTAACATAGTAGTAAGGGCTTTTGACGGCTCGAAAAGGATGGTACATGGGGAAGTGGATATCCCCATAAAGGTTGGAACCCAAACATTTGATTCAACTTTTTATGTAATGGATATCCGTCCCTCATATTCCTGCTTGCCAGGCCGACCATGGATTCACAATGCTGGCGCTGTCACTTCTACGTTGCACCAAATGCTGAAGTATCCAATTCAAGGGAAGATTATCACCGTTCATGGAGAAGAAGAGTATATGATCAACCATCTCAATTCCTTCAGATATGTGGAATTAGATGGTGAATTTATTGAAACTCTATTCTAACACTTTGAAGAATTCCCGCAAGATATGGCAATAACCAAGGCTGTTCCCAAGATTACAAGGCCTCCACTCCTGATGTCATCTTTGAAGGATGCCTAGGCAGTAATAGAAGAAGGTGGGTGCACTATCTGGGGACAACTCCCAGATATCCCATACAAGTCAGATAAGTTTGGTTTGGGTTTCTATTCAAGTGCTCAGAAGGCTGTACGCCGTGCTCGTGCCGGAGGACCACCCCTGAAGATCAGCAATCGCGAAGTCAACGCCGTAGAAGATGATGAATATAACTATGACTTGGAGGACTGGATATTCCCAACTGTCAGTGGAGGGCTCAACAACTGGGTGGCTAGAGATTTTGTCCTGATCACTTTTATCCCACAGTAAACTGTCTTTACATTTTGTTGGATCTGTAATATTAAAACAATTCGTACTCTTAAAACCTTGTGTCTTACCCGAGGCACAATGGTCCATTTTTAAGGGTTATCATCTCATTTTCATATGACATAAATGAATCATGGATGTTTTCACATACAAACTTTTGTGCTCATTGTTTTTATTTTTACATTTTCATTTCTTTCAAAGATAGCCATACCCTTACACACACTCACACTCACAATGCAGGTATACATCCATTTGGGATCCCATGGGTAACGATACTGCTATGGCTTTTTGTGACTCTGAGAATCTAATCTACCAAGCCGAAGATGAAGGTGAGGAAGATTGTGAAGTACCAGGGGAACTTGCCAGACTACTACAACAAGAAGAGAGAACCATTCAGCCTCACGAGGAACCCGTGGATACAATCAACCTAGGTACCGAAGAAGACAAAAAAGAGGTCAAGATGGGTGCCAATCTGGAACTCGGTGTCAAGGAGCTTCTGATTCAGTTGTTACACGATTATGTTGAAGTCTTTGCCTGGTCGTATGAAGACATGTCGGGACTTGATGCAGACATTGTGGTACATTATCTTCCTACAAGAGAGGATTGTCCGCCAGTAAAGTTAAAGGTTCACCGCATGAGGCCTAATATGTCAAAAAAGATTAAAGCAGAAGTCATGAAGCAATTCAACACTGGATTCTTGGCTGTCACCTCTTATCCGCAATGGGTTGCCAATGTCGTTCCCGTGCCCAAGAAAGACGGCAAAGTGCGAATGTGTGTGGAATACAAAGATTTGAATAGGGCAAGCCCTAAGGATGATTTTCGACTCCCCCACATTAATATTCTAGTTGACAATACGCCACAACACAAAGTGTTTTCTTTCATGGAAGGATACTCAGGTTACAATCAAATCAAAATGGCGCATGAGGACATGGAGAAAACAATGTTTGTCACGCAGTGGGGCACTTTCTGCTATAAGGTGATGCCATTCGGACTAAAGAATGCTGGGGCAACCTATCAACGTACCATGGTAGATTTATTTCATGACATGATACATCACGAAATAGAGGTCTACATGGACAATATGATAGTCATATCTCAAACAAAATAAGAGCATCTTGATGACTTACAAAAACTGTTTAAGAGACTGAAGAAGTACAAGCTGAGGTTGAATCCAAACAAATGCACATTTGGGGTATGGTCTGGTAAACTCCTAGGCTTTGTCGTTAGCAATAAAGGTATTAAAGTAGATCCTGCCAAGGTAAAAATGATACAATATATGCCTGCTCCTTGTACTGAGAAGGAAGTCAGAGGGTTCTTGGGACGTTTGAACTACATTGCCAGATTCATCTCTCACCTGACAGCTACTTGTGAACCAATCTTCAAATTGTTGAAGAAAGATCAAGTAGTCAACTGGAATAACGAGTTCCAAGTTGCTTTTGACAAAATCAAAGAATACTTACAAGAGCCTCCTGTGTTGATGCCACCAGTCGAGGGAAGACCATTGATCATGTATCTGACTGTTTTAGAAAACTCAATGGGGTGTGTATTGGGGCAGCATGATGAGTCTGGCCGAAAAGAGCATGCTATTTACTACCTGAGCAAAAATTTTACCGACTGTGAAACCAGATATTCACTGCTTGAGAAAACTTGCTGCGCTCTGGCATGAGCTGCTTGCTGGCTAAGACAATATATGCTGACCCATACCACCTTATTGATATCTAAAATGGACCCGATAAAATACATCTTCAAGAAGCCTGCTCTCTCTGGGAGAATAGCAAGATGGAAGATGATCCTGACAGAATATGACATGTAGTATACTACCCAGAAAGCTATAAAGGGCAGTGTACTAGCTGATCACCTTGCTCACCAAGCCGTGGAAGACTACCAATCCATGAAGTTCGAGTTTCCGGATGAAGACATCATGATGTTAGACAACTGTAAAGAATTCAGGCCATATGACGGACCTGAACAAGGATCCTGATGGACCCTGTTCTTTGATGGGGCATCCAACGCTCTTGGAAATGGTACTGGTGTTGTACTCATATCTTAGGAAAGGTGTCGTACTCCATTTACAGCAAGACTCTACTTCAATTGTACAAACAACATGGTGGAATACGAAGCATGCATCTTTGGCCTCAGAGCTGCCATAGACCTAGGGATCAAATCTTTGAGTGTGTTTAGAGATTCAGCTTTGGTCATCAGTCAGATAAAAGGGGAATGGGACACCAAACACCCTAACCTTATCCCTTATAAAGAACATGTTTTGACATTGCTACCACATTTTGAGAAGATTACCTTCGAGCATTTCCCGCGAGAAGAAAATCAGCTAGCAGACGCACTAGCCACGATGTTGTCTATATTTAAACTTAATTGGAATAATGAGGCTCCCCAGATCACCTTTGAACGAATGGATGAACCAACACACTGTCACGAGATTAATACCGAAGAAGTAGTGGATCAACCTTGGTTCCACGAAGTCAAGAGGTATCTCGAGGCTCAAGAATATCCGGAAGGAGCTTCACTTAATGATAAGAAGTTCTTAAGGAGATTCTCTGCTAAATTCTTCCTTAGTAATGGCATCCTGTATAAATGCAATCATGACTCTGTGTTACTTCGGTGCGTAGACAAGGTTGAAGCTGAAAGGATCATGGCTGAATTGCATGAAGGCACTTTTGGCACCCATTCTAGTGGGCATACGATGGCAAAGAAAATCCTATGGGCAGACTATTACTGGTCTACCATGGAAGCAAATTGTTATCAACACTCTCGAACCTGCCATAAGTGTCAGATTTATGCTGACAAGGTACATGTACCTCCGGTTCCTCTGAATGTCTTGACGACTCCTTGGCCCTTTGCTATGTGGGGGATTGACATGATTGGGTAAATCAAGCCAACAACTTCCAATGGACACCGCTTCATCCTAGTGGCCATTGACTATTTTACAAAGTGGGTGGTGGCAGCTTCTTTCGCTTCCGTTACCAAGAATGTTGTCGCCCGGTTCATCAAGCAGAATCTCATCTGTCGTTACGATATCCCATAGAAGATCATTATAGACAATGGTACAAACTTGAACAATACTATGATCACCACCTTGTGCGAGCAATTCAAGATCCAGCATCACAATTCTTCCCCTTACCGGCCATAGATGAATGGTGCTGTCGAAGCCGCAAATAAGAACATTTAAAAGATCATACAGAAAATGACAGTCACATACAAAGACTGGCATGAGATACTACCATTCTCTCTCCACGGGTATCGTACCACAGCTCGCACATCAACCGAGGCAACACCCTATTCTCTGGTTTATGGTATGGAGGTTGTCTTGCCTATCGAGGTCCAGATCCCCTCTCTGAGGATTATGAAGGATGCAGGGCTGAACGAAGACGGTTGGATCCAGACTCAACTTGATCAACTGAACTTGATTGATGAGAAGAGACTTACTTCTATTTTCCATGGTCAAATGTATCAAAAACGAATGATCAAGGCTTTCAACAAGAAGGTTAGACGCCAAGTGTATCAAGTTGGGGATCTAGTGATCAAATGGATCATATTTCCACAAGGTGATCCTAGGGGCAAATGGACTCCTACCTATGAAGGACCATTTGTAATCAAAAACATTTTCTCTGGTGGGGCAATGATCTTGACCACCATGGATGGCGACGACCTGCCGCATCCTACGAACGTGGACATAGTCAAAAGATACTACGCATAAGAGACCCGCTAGGTTGACATACCTAGGAAAAACAAGGGCATCCCGGCGAACCAAAAAGGTTCGGGCAAAATTAGGGATAAAACAAAAAAATTTGTACACTCGGCAATTTGAAAACTCGAAAGGGCGACTTGGGCAAAAAAGGGTATCCTAGTGGACTGAAAACCCGAAAGGGAGGTCCAGGAAAAAGTTAGGGAATTAAAGCGTATTTGTTGTACCCCAAAATTTTCCCTCTCATTTTACGCAATACATACTCCTAGAGATCCTCAATTTCCTCAAGCTTGCCCAAGAGTTGACCAGACAAACTCTCTCCTAAGGCAGTGTGTCATAAATTAGGGTTTCCATTTTCATCAAGATAGGTGGACTCACAAAGGCCTCATATGCTCTCCATGGTCTTAATATGTTCTCAATACCTTATATGTCAAGTTTCATGCCTTTCACAAGAGGTTTGCTTAGTCAACTGCTCAGATGCTTGAGAATCGACTATATTAGGTCAAAAGTCAACTGTGACCCACATACAGTCAAACTTCAAGATTTTTGGTCAACATTAACATTTTGAAGTGACTTTCATCATTTGATTAAGGGTTGATCATTATTCCCCAAGGAATGCTCCAAATTCATCAAAACCCAAAAGTTGCTAAATTAGGGTTTCTTAGTAAAATTCAACCAAACTTTGACCAAGCATAACTTCCACATGCTTCATCAGAAATTTTCCAACCAAGAATCATTTTGAATAGGATGCAATTAACTACAATTCATCTTCATCCCACAAGTTCAAAATATGCACCCACAAAAAGATATGAATTTCTACATTATGGGTCCTTTTGAAAAGTCAACAAAAACACCTTTTGGGTCAAAGCTTCTTACATGAACATGGAAGACTCAATTGAGATGAGACAAAAAGGGTTGCTTAGGGGACATCCTAAGCTTTCTAAAAAGTCCAAGAACACCTCTCTAGGGTTAAAATTGGGGGAGATATGCCTTGTCAAAGTTGACATTTTTTGCAAAATTGCCAAAAGTCAAATGTGCTCAAATATGCATCTTTTGCCAAATGCGCCTAACTTTTTATGCTTGCACCTCACTTATAATATGATCCACGACCCAAATATTCACCCACACATTATTTGCTTCATTTTTCAATTTATTTTGATTTTTTATTAATTAAGAATTGAATTTAAATCAAATAATTGGTGAATAATGTGAGTAACACCTTCATAAATTGATTTTTGAATGATTGCAAATATATATGTGAAACAATAAATACATGTGTGCACTATAAAAATATAATATAGCATGTTTAAATAATACAAAAATGTATTTCACTCATAATGCATCATTATGAGTCGACACAACAAGTTTTGTATCGATACATAACTTTCTGAAGTCCCTGGAATACTATTTCAAAACTATTATGCATCGATACAAAAGCTTATGCGTCGATACATAACTCTTTGATGACCCTGGAATGCAAGCTTAAAAAATGCATGCATCGATACATAATTTCATGCATCGACACATAACATTTTGATGCCCCTGTAATACTTGTATGCATCGACACAAAACCTCATGCATCGACACATAACACTTTGATGTCTCTGTAATACATTCTTGAATTTGTATGCATCGCCATAAAACCTCATGTATCGATACAAAACATTCTGATGCCCCTGGAAATTTTTTTTGAACTTATATGTATCGATACATAATATCATGTGTCGACTCATACTATGTTTTAAATTCAAAAATTAAATTTACAATCAGTATGTATCGACACATACGTGTTATGTGTCGACGGATATAAAAGTGTTGGTTCTGTAAAACATTATAACATGATTTTGTATCGACTCAAAACACAATGTATCGACTCATCCTGTCACACATAACTAACATGAGTCGACACATGACCAACATGCATAGACTCATAACACTTTCTTTTTGACTAACCGTTTTCTGTTATAAATATAAGCAAACATTTTTCTCAGTTACATGATAGCAACATATTTGAATTGTGTGCAAACAATTGTGAGCAACCAGAAGCTTAAAGAAACTTCATCTTCATCATCTTCTCAACCATCTTAAATTCAACAACAACAAAGAAAATCAAACATCCTTGTTGAACTGAATCAAGCGGTTTGAGATAATGTTCATCTGTGTATTGAAGAAATCTCAGCTGAGTTGAAGGTTGAAGAGGAGGCTTCAAGAAATAAACCAGAGGGTTTGTCCTTCAAGAACGAGTGTGTTCTTGAGGGTTTTGTTAGCATAGTCGCACGAGTCGGATTCAACCATAGCGAGGGGTTTGGAAATCAGAAGGATTTTAACAAACAGGTCGTGGAAGCAGAGGATCGTTCGTGGACTTTGCAGGGAATCTTGATACAGCTCATATCAAGTGGTGGTTCTTACAAGAAGAAGAATATCATAGGGATTTCTATCTTTCTGTGTAGTGTAACCTTGTTATCAAACATTCAGCAAATTGATATAAAAGTTCTCAGTTTCGATTGTAAAATTGAGAGGGAGACGTACCCACACGCGAGGACGACAGTGGGGAACTTCCTTACCAAACTGCATGTGTATCGTTCTTTCTTTCTTTCTCTTTATAATTTTACATATTCTATAATTTTGTAATTTGATTGGCTTGCTAAGTTTTACTGTCTAATGATAAACATAGTGGTTTAAACATTTTCACCAAACCACCACTACTAAATCATTATACAAGCATATGCCAAGTGTTTGACAAAATTCCAATCAAAATTCTAAATTCATTGGAAATACTGTTTTATGATAAGTGCATTGAAATGTTAAGATTTCTGAGTTGTATATTCATCCATTTCATTCAATAAAAATCCAGCAAGTTTTTCACATGTCAAGTTTTCTAGTAGTCGGTTCAAAAAAGACGGAATTGATTCAGGACATTGATTTTCGCTGCTTTCAACTCGCTTTGATAAAATAATTTTAAATCCTTGAAAAACTAAGAGGTGATCTATTCACCCCTCCTCTAGGTCACTTTCCACACCATATAACAAGTAATAGCAAAGATATGATTTGATTTGATTTTTGGACAGGTTGGCAATCAAAATATGCTGAGTTATCAAGACAAAAACGAATCAAACATAATTGGCACAAGAAAGGGATGATTTGGCTCAAAATAGAAAGTTTACATGTAGCATGAAAATCAAATCAAATCTCTCATAATTGCAAATATTAAATCCAATTTCATAACCCTAATTCATTCCTAGATATATATTGGACATGTACAAAGCATAAAACAAGGTTTTGCAGGCATGAACATGGAGAACAAAGTTTCAATTTTCGAAAGAAAAGTGCAGATTCAATCTTGTTCCGTTGGACGTTTCAAGCGTTTAAAAAGATCAAGTCATCTCCCTAGATACTCACTGAACCTGTAGCAAGCATTTGCAAGGCCTAAAACATTCGGAATCGCGCACTACAACTATCACGGTTTGCTTATTTTTTCCAAATCGATTATTGAATTTTCTGCATTTATAATACATTTGATTGACATATTTGTGATCTTTATCGTGTTTTCAAGCTAACTGAATAGTTTAATTTCACTTTTGAAGCATATATCTGTACTTTCCATTGTTAGGGTTTCCATATGCATTTTGGGGTTTTTGGCTACAGGCAAAATTAGGTCACGAGCTAGATACTCGGATGACCGTGACATCAAGACCAATCGACCCTGGTCTTTGAATTCATTTATCATGCATATTTTTGATGTTTGAAATACATAGGTTGTAGCAACGGAGAATGTCTGTAGGTATAGGTCATATACCTAAGACGACAGGCTGGAGGTAGAAGAAGGTGATTTGGCATTACCCTATTGGCTCATTTGAAAATAACGCGCGAGATTTTTGTTTCAGCCTCTTGGAATTTGTTTTGATATATTATACATTATGCTTATTTCTTTGACAACTAACCAGCGTAGCTCAGCTGGTAGAGGCGTGTTGTTGGCAAGCATAAGGACCTGGGTTTGATCCCAGGTGTTGTACCCCAAAATTTACCCTCCCATTTCTCAATAATTTCTCATCACAAAGCCCTTGAAGCTCAAGATCCAGTTAGGGTTTCATCTGCTTAAGACTTCTCCTTGCACTGTTGACCCAAATTAGGGTTTGTGTTTGCACAAAGATGTTTTGGCCAAAAACACCTAAAATGACTTTCATGCTTCATATTGGACTCCCAAGCTTATCCATATCAAGTTTCAAGTCTTGATTCCAAATTTTGCCCAGTCAATTGGACAGTTGACCTAGAAATCAGCTGTATTGGGGAAAAAGTCAACTGTGGCCAATTGACAGTCAAATCTCATGAAAATTTACCCACATCAACATTATGAACTCACATGGACCATTTGATCAAGTTTGGATCACAAGTCCACAAGAAATTTGATCAGATCACCAAAAGGGCAAAATGGTCATTTTTAGGGTTTTGACTGCACAAAGGCAATTTTTGACTGTTTGACCTAGCCAATGGAAAACCAAGCTCACATATGGACTCAAGGACCCCATGGAATTGTCTTGACATACTCAACAAGTTCAAAAGATCCCAAATGCACAAGATTGACAGTTGAATTTCCCAGTCAATTGATCAATTTTGACTGTATACTGAAAAGTCAAACTTTGACTTTTTGGTCAAAATCAAGTGTCAAGATTCATTTTTCATCAAAACATGCCAAATCATGAAACTTGTTCATCAAGAAATCAAGAATTGCAAATTAGGGTTTGAAATGAAGATTTTTCATAACTTAGAATTTTTCTAAGTTATGAAAAACCCTAATTTTTTCCTAACTTTGCCCCACTTTCTCACCAAGATTCATTTGGATTCAAGCAAAAGTCAAAACATGAAAGTTGTAGCCTATTTCATAATATACAACTTTGATTCACAAAGTTTTCCCAAAAGAAGCTTGTAGCTCAAGTTACAATTTTTGGAACAAGGGTACCAAACCATTCTTAACTTAGAGAAAATTTGACCTATTTTAGGCAGGATTTTTGCCTAACTTCAAGACCATTTTTCACATACTTATACTTGGAATTTCAATTTGAATTTCAAAGATGGATTTAAGTACACATTCCAAGATTTCCAAAATGTCCAAGAACTCATCAAACAACCTCATGGTTTGAGAGAATCGAATTTTGCAATATGGGAAAAACTCACTTTTGTTATGGCCAATTTCCATGTTCATACACTTAGGCAATTTTCAAATCAGCATGCATTCCTTGATTACAGGCCCTAAATCCTTTTTACAATCATAAATTTAATGCAAACTCATTGTGCCAAGACCATATTTTTTGTGTTCAAGCATTGCATAATGGTTTAATCCCAAAATAGATAAAGCATTTTAACCATTTTTGCAAAAGTGAACTTTATGTCAATTAACAATCCAAGCAAGGACAAGGCAAATCTCTTTGGCACAAGTTATTAGACTAATTACACTGATCAAGGCCAAGGTTTGCAGCACATTAGGGGGGCCTCTATCAGTCTAGAACTCCACTTGACCTTTTCTTGCTTAAGTGTGAAGAAACATAGCATTTTGGACACAACTCTCATTTCCTGTAAACAAACCTTAAGCAAACTTGTTACACACATTCAAAACATCAAACACAAGCTAAAACACGAGCTATCCACCTCCATTGCCCTCTCCAATACAGAATCACTCTCAAACTGTCCAAACAGAGCACCTACTGCAGATTGAATCCCACAACTCATTTCCATCGTGCATTCTTGCCCAAACCAATTCAAACACCTTCCCTACCATCAATGCAAACTATCCAAAGCATTAGAAGTGGACTGTAACTCCTCTAATCAGTTTGGCCATTTTCATTTTTCTGATTTGTAGGTGGAGTTCTATAACTCGATTCAGCTAGTTTCAAAGCAAAGTAAAACTTGGAATAGCATCCCTGGACATCAAGGAAGCTGTACCAATCATCACCTTGCACTGAAAGTACCTCCATCACCAGATACAACTTCAACTGAACAGGTAAGTTCACGAACTCGTATCTCTCTATCCAGGCATTGTTAGCTTTAGGTTTGTGAAGAAAATATGTCACATTCATAGCCCTGAACATGCCCATGTAGTTAGTTTTCATTTATGTTACGTGTGCCATGAGAATTTGATGTCTGAACATTGATAAAAAATTAGGTTAAGATTTGGGAATGGAGAAATTCTCTCTCATTTTTTAGAGTTAGATCAAGTTTTTGGTATGTATGGATTCGTTGTTTGATGCTGAACATTTTTGATGTTGTGAGTTTTCATTAAAAAGCCAGGAATCAGGATGTTTGAATCAGGGTACAAAACGCGCGTTTTTTGAACAAGAATGGTTGGAGGTTGAAGAAGCTCCACGTGGGCTGGGCCTGTGTTGTTATTTCTGTTTACACCACTTGTTTGCTTTTACACCCCCAAGGCCCATTGAGCTTATTTTTATGATTTTATGATTTTTTGACTTTTTCTTTTTTGTTCTGACTTATTTATTTTTTCTCATAATATTAAAAATATAAAAAATATTTTTCAGACCATTTTTGTATTTATTTATTTAAATGGATATTTTGTACATAAATAAATATATTACTTCTTTTTTTAAAAATACTAAAAAATAATGTAAATACATTTATTTTTCTGATTTTTATTTTATTTCATATTTTGAAAACATTTTCTTAAAATACACTTTTTTTTATAAATAATAAATATTTTATTTTTATTTTTTTTGTATATATTTAATATATTTGATATATAATATAAATGCTTATTTATTTATTACAATATTTAGGATAAAAACATGAAAATAATACATTTTTTATTTTATTAATATTTGACATTATAAATACCTTTTTTGACAAATATACTTCATTTTTATTTTATTTTTGTATATAATAAATAAACATTGTACATATTAAATAATTAATATATTTACTTAATAAATTAGGGTTTTACCCTAAACATAAAAAACTCCAAAAAAATAATACTTTTTATTTTGTTTATTTGACATATAAAAATCCTTTTTTTCATACATATAAAAAACCCTTTTTGCATCTTGCATATTTATTTTATTTCCATTTAATTTGTGCAATCAATTATCTTGTAAATAATTCCAAATTGATGTAATAGTTAGATTTAAATTTCTTGCTAAAATACCCCCCATTTTAACATTTGTACCCCCCTCCCCATATTGTGTTGTAATAGCTTAGGAACTTTAATTTTCGCACTTTAAAGCTTTCTAAATATACCATGATAGAATTAGGGTTTGTATGCAAATAAAAACAACAAAATAGTTTGACCTAATTTCAAGATAATCAAGCATGAAAATGGACAACACTAATCACACTTGCACCCCTAGGGTATTCCACTTGTTGCCTTCAATAAATGGGCCATATTGCATGTTAGGTCTCTTTGAGCAAAACAAACAATTCAAATGATCATAGTCCCTCGATGACGCTTTCGAAAAGTTGCCTAAAAATGATCAAGTCCCTTAAAGGAAAATTGCCCAAAGATACTTGACACCATTGCAATTATGATCTAAACGATGACCCGCGCCCGTCCCTTTCAAATCCTAACACAAGATTGTCCATCAAATGCAATGGTGGAACAAAATTGTTAAAAAGGTTAAAACATAGCAAAAATCTTTGAGAACTTTAGGGTAGATAGCTCTTAAGTACTTGTCAACTTGCAAAACAAAAACACTTGCCTATTTTTCAAACCACACTTCACAAACACTTTCAAAACAAACTTTCAAAAAAACCTTGAAACATCTTTTCAAAAAGACAAACACCTTTTGTAAAACATTCGAGTAAAGAATTGTTACAAGGGTAGCCTAGACAAGACATCTTTTTCAAAACATTTTCAAAACCACACACAAAGCACCATTTCAAACAATTGAAAATCAAGGCAAGATGATCTAAGCAAGTACCTAAGAGCCCATGGATAACCATGGATAGAAAGGGTGCTAATACCTTCCCTTTCTATAATCTACTCCCCGAACCCAAGAAAATATCTCAAAGGTTTTTGCTGTGCTTTTTAAACCTTTCCTTAGGATAAAATAAAAAGTCGGTGGCGACTCTTGCTCAACCGAAACATTTGCGAAAACAAACGCAAAACCCTAGTCAGTTCTCCCACCATATCACAGAACTGGCGACTCTGTTGGGGAAAATTTTAAAAGTGGAGTAACCTTAGGGCTTAGATCACCCTCTTGCATGATTAATTGTTTGACTTGATTGCTTTATATCTTGGCTCTCTTGTTTGGGTTTGCAATCCTACACCCGGATTTTGGGAAATATTCATAGATAGCAATACGTTGTGGAAACTGTGCGGGGTATACCGACACGGTCAAAGCAATAGCTATATTAGTGCGACATATTTGTGAGTACCGGTAACCCTTGAGTTCAATCAAGGAGAGTACGGGGCCGCTGAGTGATGTCACTAAGCACTAATGACCTAGAACCTTACTTGACCATCTTGGCCTTTCATTAGGGGTAGTGAGATGACCGGCTTTGGTGCAGTCCGAAGTTGGTAGATACTCGATACTACACTCATTGAGGGTTGTTTTCTTGGAATATTTTGGTCGCTAGTTAAGTGGCTAAACCAAAACAATGAACAATGAAAACAATCCAGTGATATTGAGCTCCTTAGAACCCGGTTACTATTTATAGGACAGGTTTTTAAGCCAACTACACTCAAGAGGGTACTTACCTATGAAACCCCATGCAAGCCTGAAACTAGGGTTTGGTGTGAATTGCTTGTACATGTGTTTTGTGCATACATCATAAACATCATAAAGAATCATATGCATTCACTAACCACTTCAAGGGTTTAGATCTTCATCTTTGTTCTTGTTTTACAGGTCATGGAAATTCCTCGCAGAAAAACCATCCAAGTCAACCTTGTGAGAATCTCTCCTCAACTCAAGGAGCTCACCTCAAGAATTCCAGAAAGCTCATCCTTCAGTGAAAGACATTGTAGACTGCTCAGCTTAGTCAACACCAACATTGAAGAAGACATGATGAAAGTGCTATTCCAGTTCTTTGACCCTCTTCACCACTGTTTCACTTTCCCTGATTACCAGTTGGTGCCCACTTTGGAGGAGTTTTCTCAACTCCTAAGAATCCCTATCCTTAATCAACTACCCTTCAACGGTACGGAAAAGGAACCAAAGCCGGAAGATGTTGCTCGAGCATTACATCTACAACCATCCGACATCAAGGGGCATTGGGAAGCTAGAAGTGGCGTCAAAGGATTCTTAGCAAAATTCTTGTTTGAGAAGGCACAAGAGTGTTGGAATTCATTGGACCTACAAGCCTTTGAAGAGATTGTGGCACTCCTTATCTATGGGTTGGTCTTGTTCCCAAATTCTGACCAATTGGTAGATGTCAACGCCGTCAAAATCTTCTTGTCCAGAAATCCAATACCAACATTGCTTGGGGACATCCTTCACTCATTTTACACACGAACAATGAGAAAGAGGGGTGTTCTCATGTGCTGTACTCCTCTCCTTGCAAGGTGGTTTATTTCGCACCTTCCACAATTTGTCTTGAAGAATGACCAAGGCTCAAGGTGGTCCCAACGATTGATGACTCTTACTCACTCTGATATACATTGGTGTTCTCGGTCCAGAGAAAATGTCATCATTGTCGATCGTTGCGGAGAGTTTCCTAATGTTCCTTTACTTGGAATCAAAGGAGGTATCACCTACAACCCTTGCCTAGCTTTGAGGCAATTTGGATATGCACGGAGGGATGGTCCTCACGACATGTTGATTCCTGGCCTAGTTTTTGACTTCGACAACGATGCGCAAGGACTTCGCCAAAGATTCATCAGAGCTTGGAGGATGCCCAACAAGGTTGATAGCAAGACACTGGGACACAAGAACTCCATCCCTCTTGAACCTTATCTCAAGTGGGTACGAGCCCGAGCCCAGAGTCTAATGATGCCTTATCCTCATGTACTCCCTATGATTAAAGAGCCCGTCAAGGAAGGAGAGGTTCCCTACACTATCCTACATCCTGACATGCCTACATCGTGGGAGGAAATGCAGAAGAGTTGGATTCAGCTCAAGGAGGAACGAAACACTTTTGAAGCTAGCTTCTACGCTAGTGAGAAGAAGGTTCTAGAGCTTACCCGCCGACTCTATGAGCAAGAGGCCCTCAACACCTACATCGCACCAAAGAGGATGCGCAATGTCTTTTTACCTTGAGAAGTTGTTTTTGTAATATTTGGCCCATGGGGCATTTATGTACTAACAAATTTCTTCTTATTAATATGACGTGCGTTCTTCTTTGTCTGCAACAATTTTGAATGTTCTAAATCCTTGAATGCATTGCATACATAAGCATATCATTCATCATGTGCATAAGCAGGTCTCACTCCAGGTTTCCTTATCTGTCTGCTGTTTATTTCAGTAGGATGGATCTCGAGCAAACAGTCAAAGACCTACAAGCTCAAAATGCACAGTTCCAGCAACTCCTGATGACCTTGGCTAAGGGTCAGGAGGATCTCAAGACCTTACTGGGGAATAAAGACCCAGTGAAAAAGAAGAAAAAGAGACTCGGGGTGGCTACTTTAGGGAGAAGATTTGACGGAGAGGCCAGGAGAGTGCTTGAATTTCCTCCTACTTCTGATGAAGGAACCAGTAAAGGAGGTGGGGCTGCGGTACCTTCCGAGTCCGATGTGGAAGAAGAGGAGGTCGAAGAGGATGAAGACTACTCTGATCAACAGTACCCTCCAGCTGATGATAAATACAAAGGTTTAGAAGACAGGTTGGCCGCCATGGAGCTACAGAGAGTACCAGGTTTGGATTTTGAAGACTTGGGTTTAGTTGCCGGGATTGTGATTCCCCCAAAGTTCAAAGTGCCAGTTTTTGTGAGGTATGACGGGCTGTCCTGTCCAAAAATGCATCTCAGGTCCTACGTAAGAAAGATCCAACCTTATACGGCAGATAAGAACCTTTGGATCCATTTCTTTCAAGACAGCCTTTCTGGGGCTCAACTGGAGTGGTTTTATCAGCTAGAGGGAACCAGCGTCTGAAATTGGGAAGACTTGGTCACCGCCTTCTACAAACAATATCAGTACAATTCTGACCTTGCTCCTACGCGTACCCGACTTCAGGGTATGTCACTGGGAACAGGCGAAGGATTCAAAGAATATGCACAAAAATGGAGGGATTTGGCTGGCAGGGTGCAGCCTCCTTTAACCGACCGTGAACTTGTTGATATGTTTCTAGGGACCCTATCTGGGCCATTTTTCAATCATCTGATTGGTAACTCTTCCGCGGGGTTTACCGATTTGATCTTAACAGGCGAAAGAATAGAAGCAGGCATCAAGTCAGGAAAGATTCAGAAGGGTGCCGCTGCAAGTGTTGAGAAGAAACCTTTCAAGAAGGAAACGGCTGTTGTATACTCCCAAAGAAGAGCAGGGAAGACTGAGCGCCGGCCGACCGTGGGGGCCGTAATGATTCAAAACCCTTCAAGTGAGCAGCCTCGCTATAACCAGTCCAGACCAAATCAGCAACGGGTGGAACGGCCACAACGGCAGTTCACCCGAATTAATATGACTCCAGCGCAAGTGCTTCCCCATCTGTTAAAGTTGAATCTCGCCACTATCAAAGAGGCACCAAAAAATGTGAATACGTCCTCTCTGCATTATCATCCTAATGCTAAATGCGCCTACCATTCTGACAGTGTCGGGCACGACACCAATGATTGTTGGGCACTCAAGCATAAAATCCAAGACCTGATAGAGGCGAAGGAGGTGGAGTTTGACGCTCCGGAGAAGCCTAATGTGATATCTGCTCCCATGCCGAAGCACGGCCGAAATGTCAATGCCATTGAAGAATATTTGTATGTTGCTGATGTCAATGATCTGATAACTCCGTTGCTAACCATAAAGTTGAATCTGTTAAGGGCCGGGATCTTCCCGGGATGTAAAGAAGATTGCTATTGTTGTTACTCTCTGCCGTTTGATTGTCCGTTACTGAAGAAAGGCATCCAAGGCCTAATGGACAGTCGACAGATTTTGTTTGAAAAAGTTTCTGCTGTTCCAACCCATACTGAAGATGTCTCAATCATAACCATTCACGCCAATCTTTCCAAGGCCGTCAGAAAGCCTGTTAAGATTACACCAGCTACGAAATCTGTTCCTTTGAAGATAACAATGCCAGGGCATGTCCCCTATATTTCTGAGAAGTCAATACCATGGAACTATGGCGGTGACGTCTACTACCATGGTATTAAAGAAATCGAAATAACCGAAGAAAGTTCAGATGATGAAGAAGCCAGCATTGGAAACATTGCGGGCACGAGCAAAATCACCCGGAGCGGGAGAATATTTTCTCCAGAGATTGCCCCTCCAAGAGCAATCTTTGGACCCTCATCTACCGACAAGGTCATCCCTGCACCAATAAAACTCTCTGCTAAAACCCCTTTGATTGAAGATGTTGTTGTTCCTAGTATTGTCCCTCCTACCACTGTTGATAAAGGTAAGGGAATCCAAGATGAGCTCGTCAGGACGAGGGCTCAACCCTTGGTCATCCCGGAAACCTCCAAGAAGGAAATGGATGAGATCTTGAAGATAATCAAAAGGAGTGATTACGATGTGGTAGAACAGCTCGGGCAAACCCCCTCAAAGATCTCCATGCTGGCACTACTACTTTTCTCAGAAGCGCACGCTAAGGCTCTGATAAAATTCCTAAAGGCAGCCCATGTGCCCCAGGAAAGCTCTGCGGATCAATTCCAAAATTGCGTGGCTAACCTTACTGCGGACAATGGATTAGGTTTCTCTGATGCCGACCTAACTCCTAAAGGTAGAAACCACAATGATGCTTTGCATATTTCAGTCGAGTGCCGAGGAACTACTCTCGCACATGTCTTGGTCGACACTGGTTCGTCGCTAAATGTACTGCCTAAGAAGGCCTTGGACCGACTAGATTGTGAAGGGTTAGAGTTGAAGCCGAGTGATATTGTTGTCAGAGCTTTCGATGGTTCGAAGAGGATGGTCCATGGGGAGGTTGAAATTCCCATCAAGATAGGCACCGAGGTCTTTAAATCTACTTTCTATGTGATGTACATCCGTCCGTCATACTCTTGCTTGTTGGGTAGGCCTTGGATACACCATGCTGGGGCAGTCACCTCCTCCTTACATCAGATGTTGAAGTATCATGTCAAGGGAAAGATCATAACCGTCCATGGCGAAGAGGAGTACATGATCAGCCACTTGAACTCCTTCCGGTATGTGGAGGTAGAGGGGGAGTTCATTGAGACACCTTTCCAGCATTTCGAAGAAGTCCTTCCTGAAATAACAGTAGAAAAGTTGGCAGTTGAAGTATCGAGGCAGATGGCCAGGATGGCATCTCTGGAGGACGCAAGGGCCGCAATAAATGAGGGGAAGAATTCAGCATGGGGGCAGTTTCCTGATATTCCACATAAAACAGACAAATTTGGATTAGGGTTCACTACCGCGGGCCAGAAAGCCATGCGCCGTTTGAAGATTGGAAGAGCGCCAGTCAAAATTTCTCCCTATGGAATCAACGCTTTGAAGGACGAAGACAAAGAGAGCAGCATCGAAAAGTGGATTTACCCAACTGTCAAAGGAGGATTGTGCAACTGGGAGGCAAAGGACTTTGTCCCCATCACTTTTATTCATCAGTAATTTATCTGTCAAACATTTCCCATTTGGTCTGTAATATTTATTTTCGAACAATCCGTACACTATCTTTTCACCTCATGCCTTGCCCGGGGCATGTAGGTCCATTTGTAAGGGTTTTGATTATTTTTCATATCCATATGCCATGTTTAATGATTCATTGGACGTTTTTCATTTGATAAACTGCTTGTGTTCATTTTCTTTCCTTTTGCATTTTTTGTTTAAGGATGGCTATCCCTTACACACACCCACACTCACAAATGCAGGTACCCATCCACTCCGGATTCCATGGGTGACTATTCTGCTATATCCTTCAATAACTCTGAAGATCTGGTCAGTCAAGCCGAGTATGAAGATGACGAAGGTTGTGAAGTACCAGGGGAACTAGCCAGACTTCTACAGCAAGAGGAAAGGGCCATCTTACCGCACGAAGAGTCATTGGAAACTGTCAACTTAGGGACCGAGGAAGACCGGAAGGAGGTGCAAGTGGGTGCCAATCTGGAACCAAGTGTCAAGGAGCGCCTGATACAGTTGTTAAATGAGTATGTTGAAATCTTCGCTTGGTCTTATGAAGACATGCCGGGTTTAGACACGGACATCATGGTTCACCGTCTCCCCACAAGAGAGGATTGTCCACCGATCAAGCAAAAAGTCCGCCGAATGAGGCCTGACATGTCTGAAAAGATCAAAGCAGAAGTGATGAAGCAATTCGACGCTGGCTTTCTGGCTGTTACGTCTTATCCTCAATGGGTCGCTAACATCGTGCCAGTACCTAAGAAAGATGGCAAAGTCAGGATGTGTGTGGACTACCGGGATTTGAATAGGGCCAGCCCCAAAGATGATTTTCCGCTACCACACATTGACATTTTGATCGACAATACAGCTCAAAACAAAGTGTTTTCCTTCATGGATGGATTCTCGGGCTACAATCAAATCAAAATGGCCCCCAAGGATATGGAGAAAATAACTTTTGTCACACAATGGGGCACTTTCTGTTACAAGGTGATGCCGTTCGGACTGAAGAACGCTGGGGCAACTTATCAACGCGCCATGGTAGCTTTGTTTCATGATATGATACATCATGAGATTGAAGTTTACGTAGACGATATGATAGCTCGGTCACAAACAGAGGAGGAGCACCTTGAACATCTAGAAAAGCTGTTTGCCAGGTTGAAAGAATACAAACTCAGGCTGAATCCAAGTAAGTGCACTTTTGGAGTTAGGTCTGGTAAACTTCTAGGATTCATTGTAAGCAACAAAGGCATTAAAGTCGATCCAGCAAAAGTGAAAGCAATACAAGAGATTCCTGCTCCCCGTAGTGAAAAGGAGGTTAGAGGGTTCTTGGGGCGCTTGAACTATATTGCCAGATTCATCTCTCATCTGACTTCTACCTGTGAGCCAATTTTCAAACTCTTGAAGAAGGATCAGGTAGTCGAATGGAACGACGATTGCCAAGCTGGTTTTGATAAAATCAAGGAGTATTTGCTAGAACCTCCTATTCTAATGCCACCCGTCGAAGGAAGACCATTGATCATGTATCTGACCGTCTTGGATAACTCAATGGGGTGTGTTTTGGGCCAGCATGACGAGTCTGGTCGAAAAGAGCATGTATTTATTACCTTAGCAAAAAGTTTACCGACTGTGAGACTCGCTACTCACTGCTCGAGAAAACTTGCTGCGCTTTGGTATGGGCTGCTCGCCGACTAAGACAGTATATGTTGACTCATACTACCTTGTTGATTTCCAAAATGGATCCTATCAAGTATATCTTCGAAAAGCCTGCTTTATCTGGAAGGATAGCCAGATGGAAGATGATCCTGACTGAGTATGACATCCAGTACACCACCCAAAAAGCTATAAAAGGGAGTGTACTAGCTGACCATCTGGCTCATCAAGCTATCGAAGATTACCAACCCATGAGATTTGACTTCCCAGACGAGGACATCATGAATTTGGACAACATTGAAGGTAACAGACCGTATGACGGACCCGAAAAGGGATCCCGATGGACCCTGTACTTTGATGGTGCTTCAAATGCACTTGGAAACGGTATCGGCGCAGTACTCATTTCTCCGGAAGGCTGTCACACACCTTTCACGGCCCGACTTTGATTCAGCTGCACAAACAACATGGCTGAGTATGAAGCTTGCATCTTTGGTCTCAAGGCTGCTATAGACTTGGGGATCAAATCTTTGATCGTATTTGGGTACTCGGCTTTGGTTATCAGTCAAATCAAAGGAGAGTGGGATACCAAGCATCCTAATCTTATCCCGTACAAAGAACATGTCTTGACATTGTTGCCTCATTTCGAGCAAATTACCTTCGAGCATTTCCCACGAGAAGAGAATCAGCTAGCAGATGCTCTAGCTACAATGTCCTCCATGTTTAAACTCAACTGGGATAACGAGGCTCCCCAAATCACCATCGAGCGAATGGATGAACCTGCACATTGTCACGAGATTAATACCGAAGAAGTAGTGGAACAACCCTAGTTCCATGAAATCAAAAGGTATCTCCAGACTAGAGATTATCCCGAAGGAGCTTCCGTAAATGACAAGAAGTTCTTAAGGAAATTTGCTGCCAAATTCTTCCTGAGCAACGACATCCTTTACAAACGAAGCCATGATTGTGTATTACTCCGATGTGTAGACAAAGCTGAAGCAGAGTTGATCATGACTGAGATACACAGCGGCATATTTGGCACTCACTTGAGCGGGCATACAATGGCTAAGAAGATCCTAAGGGCAGGCTATTACTGGTCTACCATGGAAGCTGACTGCCATCAACATTCCCGTACTTGCCACAAATGTCAAGTCTACGCTGACAAAGTTCATATCCCTCCGGTTCCTCTCAACGTTCTGACTGCTCCTTGGCCATTTGCAATGTGGGTCATCGACATGATTGGAGAGATCAAGCCCATGGCTTCCAACGGACATCGTTTCATCCTGGTTGCCATTGACTATTTCACCAAATGGGTCGAAGCAGCTTCCTTCGCCTCTGTTACTAAAAATGTGGTTGCCCGCTTCATCAAGCAAAATCTCATATGCCGGTATGGTGTTCCAGACAGGATCATCACAGACAACGGTACAAATCTGAATAACACCATGATCACCGCTTTGTGCGAACAGTTTAAGATTTATCATCACAATTCATCTCCCTATCGGCCGAAGATGAACGGTGCTGTTGAAGCTGCAAACAAAAACATTAAGAAGATCATTCAGAAAATGACAGTCACTTACAAAGACTGGCATGAGATGTTACCGTTTGCCCTACATGGATACCGTACGACGGCACGTACTTCAACCGGGGCAACCCCATTTTCTTTGGTTTATGGCATGGAAGCTGTCCTGCCTATGGAAGTTCAGATTCCTTCTCTAAGGATTATGAAGGACACAGGTTTGAATGAAGACGATTGGATTCAGACCCGACTTGATCAACTCAATCTGATCGACGAGAAGCGACTCACTGCTATATTCCATGGTCAGACGTATCAAAAACGGATGATCAAGGCCTTCAATAAGAAAGTCAGACGTCAAGTGTATCAAGTCAGAGATCTCGTAATCAAGCGGATTATCTTGCCGCAAAGTGATCCCAGGGGCAAATGGACTCCTACATATGAAGGACCATTTGTGATCAAGAGCATATTTTCTGGTGGTGCGATGATTATGACCACCATGGACGGCGACGATTTTCCGCACCCTACGAACGCAGACATAGTCAAAAGATACTACGCATAAAATAACCCAACAAGTCGAAAACCCGAAAGGGCGGCTTGGGCAAAAATGGGCATCCCGGTGAACCGAAAACCCAAAAGGGCGGTTCAGGCAAAAATTAGGGATAAAAACAAAAAAAATCTGTACACCCGGCAAGTTGAAAACCCGAAAGGGCGGCTTGGGCAAAAAGGGGTTTCCCGGTGGATCGAAAACCCGAAAGGGCGATTCAGGCAAAAGTTAGGGAATTAAAGCGTATGACTATGTCTCGTCGGATCACTTCAAAGACAATCTCTTCATCAACCAGTTCCAGGTTTCTGATCAATCCAGTCATCGACAAACGAAGCATTGGATGGACAGATATTCAGAGTTGTGAAGGCTATAGCGGAATGGAATCCCATGGAATTATTTCACATAGCCATCTTTATTTTGTATAAATCTTTCAATATTTACGACAAAATCCTCTTACTAGGATGATTGTCTCCTTTGTACAAATATACTCATAGAAAGTTAATACAAATACTTTTCCCAGAAATTTGTGTCGTTTCCTTTTTCTTTTCTCTTACACTAGTTGTTTTATTTTGAGAAACGTCCAATGTTTTGTTAAATAGGCATATGCATTTAAACATAATCATTTCCTTATGAATCAAGAAAAAGGATTACTGATAGGTTGGAGGTGCAGTTGGATATCTTGATACCCTTTCAAAGGAAATCCCCAGGAGATTTGGAATCCATATCCCCAGCAAGTCTTGAAGCTTATCCCCAGTAGATTCTGGAAGCTTATCCCCTGCAGAGTACGGACGTCTCTCCCGAGCCTTATTCAAAGTTATTCCTCACAAGGGCTTATAACTGGGTTATCCTCAGCTTAGTGCCACGGAAGATCGCACTCGGCAATTTCTTCCTATCCCCGGCGGAGTTCATCAGAGTTCCCCAACATAACTTATCAATACAATCCCCAGAGGAGTTTATCTTTGTTATCCCCAGCCAGAGAATCCTCCAGAACTCAATTCCCCTCAGAGTTTAAGTTTAAGTTCCCCAGCAGAGCTGAAACTTCAAACTATCAACCCCCAGCGGAGCCAGACTAGTGAACCTTCTCCCCACAAAAATGCTTCTCACTAGACTAGAAATTCTCAGTCTTATCTCCCCAGCTTAATTCTACCAGGTTTTAAAATCCCCAGCAGAAATCATCAGAAATTCTCTTACCCTGCAAGTCACCAAGGAAATTCCAAGTCCCCGCAAGTGGTTCTTAGGCCCCTCAACGCTTGAAGGTCTGGTATTCCCCAAGCAAATTTGAAGACTTTCAGTTTTCAGTTCCTCATTGTATATTCAAGATTCTCCAATGAAGATCTCCTCAAGACAGGAATTCCCCAGAAGATTGGTATACAACCCAAGCTCCTTATTCCCCAGCAACAACCAGGAATTATTCTTCCCGGCAGCAGTCAAGATGCTTTTATCTTCAGCCATCTCGGGTTCATCTATCCTTTGCAAGACAGCTCTCCAGCTTACATGCGCATCCATTTACATTCATATCATATAACATACATTGTATCATGCATCATGACATTGCATATAACTAACTCTTTGCCTTTTCAGGTAAGATCAGTCGACAGAAAAAAATCATTATCTTCCGAGATTCTTTCCAGGAATAGTTCAGATGTGACCCAGACATGGCGACATTCTGATGCTTATTCCAGATTCATCCAGATGCAGTTTTACACGAGCTCATCATCAGGAAACCCTACACCGGTTCCTCCTCAAACTTCAAGATTTCTGAAAATAGTTCACGGGTTCTCCAAGTAACGGATGTTAACCTATCGCTTGTTCAGATTCTTCTCAAGACTTCTGAAAACAGTTTATAGATTCTTCCCAACAACGGATGTTAATCTATCGCTTGTTAAGATGCAACTTTTGAAAACAGTTTACGGACGCTTCCCAATAACGAATGCTGCTCTATTGCTTATTCAACTTCAAGATTTCTGAAAACAGTTCACGGGTTCTCCAAGTAACGGATGTTAACCTATCGCTTGTTCAGATTCTTCTCAAGACTTCTGAAAACAGTTTATAGATTCTTCCCAACAACGGATGTTAATCTATCGCTTGTTCAGATGCAACTTTTGAAAACAGTTTACGGACGCTTCCCAACAACGGATGCTGCTCTATTGCTTATTCAACTTCAAGATTTCTGAAAACAGTTCACGGGTTCTCCAAGTAACTGATGTTAACCTATCACTTGTTCAGATTCTTCTCAAGACTTCTGAAAACAGTTTATGGATTCTTCCCAACAATGGATGTTAATCTATCGCTTGTTCAGATGCAACTTTTGAAAACAGTTTACGGATGCCTCCAGATACGGATGTCAATCTATTGCTTGTTCAGACCCCCAGTTCAGAGATGGTCCAAAGTATGGATACCTTTCTGATTTTCATTCCAGATGGCATCTTTAAGCCCATCCCCGACAAAATTCTGTCACCCTTCCAGATGGCATCTTTAAGCCCATCTCCAAATAACATCTCTAAGACCATTCCCGCATCCATTGCTTTGACGAGTGCAAGTTTAAGGGCACTCTAGTGTCCAATCTCCTTTTACCCTCGAGTCGCGAAAGGCAAACTTGCCAATCTAACTCTTCGGATTCAAGAAGATTGAACAGGGGCAACTGTTGTACCCCAAAATTTGCCCTCCCATTTCTCAATAATTTCTCATCACAAAGCCCTTGAAGCTCAAGATCCAGTTAGGGTTTCATCTGCTCAAGACTTCTCCTTGCACTGTTGACCCAAATTAGGGTTTGTGTTTGCACAAAGATGTTTTGGCCAAAAACACCTAAAATTACTTTCATGCTTCATATTGGACTCCCAAGTTTATCCACATCAAGTTTCAAGTCTTGATTCCAAATTTTGCCCAGTCAATTAGACAGTTGACCTAGAAATCAGCTGTATTGGGGAAAAAGTCAACTGTGGCCAATTGACAGTCAAATCTCATGAAAATTTACCCACATCAACATTATGAACTCACATGGACCATTTGATCAAGTTTGGATCACAAGTCCACAAGAAATTTGATCAGATCACCAAAAGGGCAAAATGGTCATTTTTAGGGTTTTGACTGCACAAAGGCAATTTTTGACTGTTTGACCTAGCCAATGGCAAACCAAGCTCACATATGGACTCAAGGACCCCATGGAATTGTCTTGACATACTCAACAAGTTCAAAAGATCCCAAATGCACAAGATTGACAGTTGAATTTCCCAGTCAATTGATCAATTTTGACTGTATACTGAAAAGTCAAACTTTGACTTTTTGGTCAAAATCAAGTGTCAAGATTCATTTTTCATCAAAACATGCCAAATCATGAAACTTGTTCATCAAGAAATCAAGAATTGCAAATTAGGGTTTGAAATGAAGATTTTTCATAACTTAGAATTTTTCTAAGTTATGAAAAACCCTAATTGTTTCCTAACTTTGCCCCACTTTATCACCAAGATTCATTTAGATTCAAGCAAAAGTCAAAACATGAAAGTTGTAGCCTATTGCATAATCTACAACTTTGATTCACAAAGTTTTCCCAAAAGAAGCTTGTAGCTCTAGTTACAATTTTTGGAACAAGGGTACCAAACCATTCTTAACTTAGAGAAAATTTGACCTATTTTAGGCAGGATTTTTGCCTAACTTCAAGACCATTTTTCACATACTTCCACTTGGAATTTCAATTTGCATTTCAAAGATGGATTGAAGTACACATTCCAAGCTTTCCAAAATGTCCAAGAACTCATCAAACAACCTCATGGTTTGAGATAATCGAATTTTGCAATATGGGAAAAACTCACTTTTATTATGGCCAATTTCCATGTTCATACACTTAGGCAATTTTCAAATCAGCATGCATTCCTTGATTACAGGCCCTAAATCCTTTTTACACTCATAAATTTAATGCAAACTCATTGTGCCAAGACCATATTTTTTGTGTTCAAGCATTGCATAATGGTTTAATCCCAAAATAGATAAAGCATTTTAACCATTTTTGCAAAAGTGAACTTTATGTCAATTAACAATCCAAGCAAGGACAGGGCAAATCTCTTTGGCACAAGTTATTAGACTAATTACACTGATCAAGGCCAAGGTTTTCAGCACATTAGGGGGGCCTCTATCAGTCTAGAACTCCACTTGACCTTTTCTTGCTTAAGTGTGAAGAAACATAGCATTTTGGACACAACTCTCATTTCCTGTAAACAAACCTTAAGCAAACTTGTTACACACATTCCAAACATCAAACACAAGCTGAAACACGAGCTATCCACCTCCATTGCCCTCTACAATAGAGAATCACTCTCAAACTGTCCATACAGAGAACCTACTGCAGATTGAATCCCACAACTCATTTCCATCGTGCATTCTTGCCCAAACCAGTTCAAACACCTTCCCTACCATCAATGCAAACTATCCAAAGCATTAGAAGTGGACTGTAACTCCTCTAATCAGTTTGGCCATTTTCATTTTTCTGATTTGCAGGTGGAGTTCTATAACTCGATTCAGCTAGTTTCAAAGCAAAGTAAAACTTGGAATAGCATCCCTGGACATCAAGGAAGCTGTACCAATCATCACCTTGCACTGAAAGTACCTCCATCACCAGATACAACTTCAACTGAACAGGTAAGTTCACGAACTCGTATCTCTCTATCCAGGCATTGTTAGCTTTAGGTTTGTGAAGAAAATATGTCACATTCATAGCCCTGAACATGCCCATGTAGTTAGTTTTCATTTATGTTACGTGTGCCATGAGAATTTGATGTCTGAACATTGATAAAAAATTAGGTTAAGATTTGGGAATGGAGAAATTCTCTCTCATTTTTGAGAGTTAGATCAAGTTTTTGGTATGTATGGATTCGTTGTTTGATGCTGAACATTTTTGATGTTGTGAGTTTTTATTAAAAAGCCAGGAATCAGGATGTTTGAATCAGGGTACAAAACGCGCGTTTTTTGAACAAGAATGGCTGGAGGTTGAAGAAGCTCCACGCGGGCTGGGCCTGTGTTGTTATTTCTGTTTACACCACTTGTTTGCTTTTACACCCCCAAGGCCCATTGAGCTTATTTTTATGATTTTTTGACTTTTTCTTTTTTGTTCTGACTTATTTATTTTTTCTCATAATATTAAAAATATAAAAAATATTTTTCAGACCATTTTTGTATTTATTAAGCATTTATTTGTTTAAATGGATATTTTGTACATAAATAAATATATTACTTCTTTTTTTAAAAATACTGAAAAATAATGTAAATACATTTATTTTTCTGATTTTTATTTTATTTCATCTTTTGAAAACATTTTCTTAAAATACACTTTTTTTTATAAATAATAAATATTTTATTATTATTTTTTTGTATATATTTAATATATTTGATATATAATATAAATGCTTATTTATTTATTACAATATTTAGGATAAAAACATGAAAATAATACATTTTTTATTTTATTAATATTTGACATTAAAAATACCTTTTTTGACAAATATACTTCATTTTTATTTTATTTTTGTATATAATAAATAAACATTGTACATATTAGATAATTAATATATTTACTTAATAAATTAGGGTTTTACCCTAAACATAAAAAACTCCAAAAAAATAATACTTTTTATTTTGTTTATTTGACATAAAAATCCTTTTTTTCATACATATAAAAAACCCTTTTTGCATCTTGCATATTTATTTTATTTCCATTTAATTTGTGCAATCAATTATCTTGTAAATAATTCCAAATTGATGTAATAGTTAGATTTAAATTTCTTGCTAAAATACCTCCCCATTTGAACATTTGTACCCCCTCCCCATATGGTGTTGTAATAGCTTAGGAACTTTAATTTTCGCACTTTAAAGCTTTCTAAATATACCATGATAGAATTAGGGTTTGTATGCAAATAAAAACAACAAAATAGTTTGACCTAATTTCAAGATAATCAAGCATGAAAATGGACAACACTAATCACACTTGCACCCCTAGGGTATTCCACTTGTTGCCTTCAATAAATGGGCCATATTGCATGTTAGGTCTCTTTGGGCAAAACAAACAATTCAAATGATCATAGTCCCTCGATGACGCTTTCGAAAAGTTGCCTAAAAATGATCAAGTCCCTTAAAGGAAAATTGCCCAAAGATACTTGGCACCATTGCAATTATGATCTAAACGATGACCCGCACCCGTCCCTTTCACATCCTAACACAAGATTGTCCACCAAATGCAATGGTGGAACAAAATTGTTAAAAAGGTTAAAACATAGCAAAAATCTTTGAGAACTTTAGGGTAGATAGCTCTTAAGTACTTGCCAACTTGCAAAACAAAAACACTTGCCTATTTTTCAAACCACACTTCACAAACACTTTCAAAACAAACTTTCAAAAAAACCTTGAAACATCTTTTCAAAAAGACAAACACCTTTTGTAAAACATTCGAGTAAAGAATTGTTACAAGGGTAGCCTAGACAAGGCATCTTTTTCAAAACATTTTCAAAACCACACACAAAGCACAATTTCAAACAATTGAAAATCAAGGCAAGATGATCTAAGCAAGTACCTAAGAGCCCATGGATAACCATGGATAGAAAGGGTGCTAATACCTTCCCTTTCTATAATCTACTCCCCGAACCCAAGAAAATATCTCAAAGGTTTTTGCTGTGCTTTTTAAACCTTTCCTTAGGATAAAATAAAAAGTCGGTGGCGACTCTTACTCAACCGAAACATTTGCGAAAACAAACGCAAAACCCTAGTCAGTTCTCCCACCGTATCACACCAGGTCCCAACGTTTCCCTTTATTTTATTTTCTCTCAACAGATCATGTGCAACTCTTATCAAGGTTTCTACCATACATCACCAACATCCAGCCATTTGATCAAGCATGGTCTCAGATCTAATGCATAAGCAACGAGAGACTATGATACACCCCCAGGTAAACACCACAGGAAACCATGCGCTGACTGGGCTTGAAGGGCTATTGGGCCTGGAAATTCAGAATCACACCCTCCAATTGCTAACAACACGCAGGCCCTTTCTTAATTCATTTTTTTTATTATTTCTTTTATTTCCTTTATTTTTAATTAATGTGTTTAATTATTTTTCACTAAAAATTAATTATTTTTTTTAATTCACCATAAAATCAACAAATCACAAAAAAGAGCTTTTTTATATATAAAATATTTATTTAATGTAATTAGGAAGTCAGGTAAATTTAATTTCTTTTTCATAACTAAAATTAAATAGAAATTAGGTTTCAAATTTGGTAGTTAAATTGTTTCTTTTCTCAAATAAAAAACCACAAAAATACATAAAATCTTTTTATAAAATACTTTATTTTCTTGAATTATTTAATTTAGTTTAAATTAGGTTAATTTCAATTTCTTTTATAATGAAAAAAAATGATTAGAATTAGGGTTTTAATTGTACATAACCTAATTAAGTCTTTTCTCAAAAATAGTTTAAATATTTTTTTCAATTAGATTTTTAGGGTTCTCAGTCTTTTCTCGCACTTAATTTACCGTGCGCGTTTTAGTTTTTTTAAAATCATTTTTGTAACTGCTCCGAGGTTGTAATAATTTTAATTAGGGTTTTAAGCTTCCACATTTTTATTTTCCGTCAAGACAATTATGTAACTGTCAAAGCCTTGTAATAGCTAGGTTTATTTTTCTCACTTTAAATTCTTGCAAATATTTAACTGTTAGATGCATGCTAATAGGATTGTATGGCAAGAGTATCTTGAAATTAAAACGGTAGATCACCTAATATGCAAAGATTAAATAACTGAAACAATACATATTCACTCCTAGGGTTTACCTCACTTCGGTTGCCTTCGATAAAAAGTCATTAAACATAGGAGATTTTAGTGGTTGCCCTCCAGTCTAAAAGATCAAAATGTCCCATTCGAATGTTGCCTCGAAAAGATCTTAAGACTCTAGGGTTACTACTAAAGTTTCCAACCCATTGCTTTAGTAACTGTACTTGTCCCTTTCGAATGTCCCTTACAAACTCCAACGACGGGGCTACCTACTCCTTAATAGTGGGATAACGTTGTCTAAAGGAAACGAGAACAAACAATATTTTTTTCGAGTAGGTAGAATCTTAAGTACTTGCTCAATAAAAACTTTTCACACAAACACCTTTCAAAATGAATTTTCAAAACAAACTTCGTCACATCCTTGAGGACTGATACAAGGGTTATCACGAAGTAAAAGATTTTCAAAACAAGCACGCACAAGCAATTTCAAAATGAGCAAGTACCTAAGAGCCCATGGAAAACCATGGATAGAAAGGGTGTTAACACCTTCCCTTTCTATAATCTACCCCTCTTACTCAGAAATATCTTGAAAAAAGGTTTTTTCTATTCTTTTTCCTTTTCCATGATTGGATGAAATAAAATCCGGTGGCGACTCTTGCTTACCGCGACATTTTACGAACAAAAAGCACAAAACGCAAACCAGTAAAAATAGTCGGTTTTGCCACCGTATCACAGAACTGACGACTCTGCTGGGGAGCAAAATAAGTGGGGTATACCTTAGGATCTAGGTCATTTTTAAATTTCTTTCTTGTTTGCTTTGCATGCTTTATCTTTGAGGGTTTTTGTTTAGGTATTATTAAAGATCCTACACCTGGATCTGGTGACACTTTTTAGGTAAACAACAATAGATCATGAGTGATGGCTGTGTTGGTGTGACACTTTGGTTGGTACCAGTATCCTTCGTGTGGAAACAAGGAGAATACGGGGCCGCCACGTGGTGTCGTGAAGCACTAACGGACCTTAGAACCTTAGTTGAACAAACTTGGCCATTAGAAAGTAGTGAGATAGCCGGCCTCGGTGTAGAGCTGAGGATTGGTTGATACTCGATACTACACTCATTAAGGTCATACTTTCGGGATATTTCAGCCGTAATAAAATATTTCAGCCGATAAAGGATGGTTAGTGATATTGAGATCCTCTAGAACCCAGTTACTTTTTAAGACAGGTTTGAAACCAACTAAACTTCAAGAGGGTACTACCTTTAACCTCATGCAGGCCTTAAACCTAAGGACTTGGTGTGATTTGACTGTGTTGTACCCCAAAATTTGCCCTCCCATTTCATCAACATTTTCTCATCACAAGACTCTTGGAACTGAAGATCAAGCTAGGGTTTGCTCTGCTCAAGACACTTCCTTGCACTGTCGACCTAAACTAGGGTTTGAGTTTGCACATGGATTTTTTGACCCACAATGACCAAAGTGACTTTCATACTTCATGTTGGACTCACAAGTTTGTCCTTACCAAGTTTCAAGCCTTGATTCAAATCTTTACCCAATCAATTGGACAGTTGACCTAGAAATCAACTGTATTGGGGGAAAAGTCAACTGTGGCCAATTGACAATCAAACCTCATGATTTTTGACCCACATAAACATAATAAACTCATATATGTCATTTGATCAAGTTTGGATCACAATTCCACAAGAAATTTGATCAGATCACCAAAAGGGCAAAATGGTCATTTTTAGGGTTTTGACTGCACAAGGGCAATTTTTAACAGTTTGACCTAACCAATGGCAAATCAAGCTCAACCATGGACACAATGACTCAATGGTATTGTCTTGACCCATTCAACAAGTTCAAAAGATCTCAGATGCATAGGTTTGACAGATGAATTTTTCAGTCAACTGATCAAAATTTGACTGTATACTGAAAAGTCAAACTTTGACTTTTTGGACAAAATCAAGTTCCAAGGGTCATTTTTCATCAAGACATGTCAAATTATGAAACTTGTTCATCAAGAAACCCAAAAATGCAAATTAGGGTTTAAAATGGAAAATTTTCATAACTTAGAAATTTTCTAAGTTATGAATTTTTCTTATTTTTTCCTAACTTTGTCCCATTTTTTCACCAAGATGCAAATGGATTCAAACAAAACTTGCAACATGAAAGTTGTATTTCATCATAAAGTATACAACTTTTATTCACAAAGTTTTCTCAAAAAAGACTTGTATCTCAAGTTATGATATTTGGAACAAGGGTACCTAAAACTTTTAACTTAGAGAAAATTTGCCCTAATCTAGGCAGGATTTTGACCCATCTTCTTAGCCACTTTTCACATAGTTCCACTTGGAGTTTCAAGTTGCATATCAAAGATGGATTATAGTACATGTTACAAGCTTTCCAAATTGTCCAAGAACTCCTCAAACAACCTTTTGGTTAGAGAGAATCGAATGCTTGAAGTTGGCAAAAACTCACTTTTGTCCATGGCCAATACATGTTCATACAAACGTGCATTTTCAAATCAGCATGTTTGGTGCTAGCTTGCAGGCCTCAAAACTAGTTTATACTCCATAATTTAATGCATAACCATTGAGTTAAGGTATTATCTTGTTCATGTGGACATTACATACAAAATTAAGCCCTAAATGGTAAAAGGTAAAATGCCATTTTTGTAAAGATGCACTTTATGTCAAAACAAAATCCTTGAGGCATGGGGGCCACATCTTTGAGGCAGGATCAAATCCACTAATTCCAATAACCAAGAGCAAAATGTGCAACATGATATAGGGCTTGTATAGGCCTGCATTGGGAGGACACACACTCTTGCTTCAAGTAGAAGAAACTTGCAAAATATAAGCCATCTCTCACATCTGTTGAAACCAGCTTACACACACTCTTGCTTCAAGTAGAAGAAACTTGCAAAATACAAGCCATATCTCACATATTTTGAAACCAGCTTACACAAACATTGTAGACAAGTTTCATACCTTCCAACAAGCCAGAAACACGACCCTTCTGCCTTCCAAACCCCCTTGTACACAAAATCCCTGTTTTGCTGCAAAACAGGGCAAGCTCTGCAAACTTGAAGCCATAACCAATTTCCATCGTGCGTTTTGTCCCAAGATACTTCAAACACCTTCCAATCAACTCACCTGAACTATCCCAGGCCTCCATTGCAATCTGTAACACCATTAACACACTTTGCCATTTTTGTTTCAAAGCTCTACAGGTTGAGTTCTACAGCACAATTCAAGCTGTTTCAAAACAAGCCAAGCATTGGAAAAGCTTCCTTGGACCTCAGGCAAGCTCAAAAGAAGACCAAACACCATTGAAGGTTGCTACATTGTCCAGCTCGAAGTCAACTGAAACAGGTATTTCATGGACTTCTATCTCTCTATTTAGAAATGGTTAGGCTTAGGTTTGTGAATGAAATGTGTTGTACTCAAAGCCCTGAAGCCATATATATGCTTAGTTTTCATTTACATTAATCGTGCTAAGATAATTTCACTCATGAACTTTATGAAAAAACTAGGTTAGAAATTAGGGCCAGAGAAATTCTCTCTGGTCTTTGAGAGTTAATCCAAGTTTTTTATATGGTTGGATTCGTTTTTAATTCTCTACAATGTTCATGTTATGAGTTTTGTCAAAAGATCAAAGAATCAGGAGTTACAGTTCTCTACATAGCACGTGCGCAGGTTTGTTTAAAGGGAGAAGAAGAAGTGGATTCTGGGCTGGGCCTGGTTTCTTTTGCTTTTGACACCCCTTTGTTTAGTTTACACTCCCCTGGCCCATTTGTTTGAATATTTATCATTTTGATATTTTTATTTTTTTATTCTGACTTTATTATTTTTTGTCTAAATATAAAAAATGCCAAAAAATTATTTTCTATATTTTTCATATTTATTTGATATTTATTTTTATTTTACTAGTATAAGTATGTAAATAAACTATTTCCTTTTTATTAAAAACTCAAAAAATAATACAAAAAATATACTTATCTTCATTTATTATTTTTATTTACACTTGAAAATATTTTCTAGAATATACACATTTTTTGTAAATAATTAATTTCTATTTTTTTATTTAATATATATATATATATATATATATATATATATATATATATATATATATATATATATATATATATATATATATATATATATATATATATATATATATATATATATATATATATATATATATATATATATATATATATATATATATATATATACTTATATACTTTATCTTATTAAATAATTAGGTCAAAAATATAAAAATATTATATTTTTACTTTTATTAATATTTTACACTAAAACATCTTTTTTACAATATACTTTTATTTTGTGTATAAATCAATATATTATTGTATATAATTAATAAATAATATTGTTTATTTAAGAATTAGGGTTTTGCCCTAAATAACAAAAACAATTAAAATTGACTTTTTTCTTATTTATTTACATTTCACATTAAAAAATATACCTTTTACATACATAAAAACTTTTTGCATATTACATTTTATCTAACATTTATTTGTTGTATTTTATTTAGTCATTGTACATTTAAATATTGCCTATACATTCGATTTGGCTGTAATAACTTAGAATTTAATTTCTTGTCAAATACCCCCAATTCAAATTTGTACCCCTCCCTATATCATGTTGTAATAGTGTAGCATTTAAATTCTCACACATTTAAAAGCTTCTAATTATGCCATGCTTAGACCTAGGGTTTGTATGCAAATAAAATCAACAATTAGTTTGACCTAATCCAAGATAAATATGTATGAAAAACAAACACAATGCACACTTGCACCCCTAGGGTTACAATTCACTTGTTGCCTTCAAAAATGGGCCATGGTTGCATGTCAAGTATTTTGGCCAAAAGAAAACAAACAAAAAGATCATAGTCCCTCGATGACGCTATCTGAGTTGCCTAAACAAAATGATCAAGTCCCTTAAAAAAATTTGCCAAAAATACTTGACACCATTGCTATCATGGTCTATACGATGACCCGCGCCTATCCCGTTTAACATCCTAACACAAGGTTGTTCACCAAATACAATGGTTAAACAACACTGTTAAAAGGGTTAAAAACATAAGAAAGATCTTTGAGTAAAATAGGATAGATAGCTCCTAGTTACTTGATCAAGCTTGCAAAAACATCCTTGCTATTTTCAAAACACACTTCACTACACAATTTCAAAACCTTACTTTCAAACATTGGAAACTTTTCAAAAGATAAAAACACCTTTGTATACATTCAAACAAGAATCATTATAAAGGTTGCCACAACGATGACCTCTTTTCAAAACATCTTTCAAAATCACACACAAAGCACCATTTCAAACAATTGAAGAGCACCATTTCAAACAATTGAAAAGAAAAGCAAGTAATCTAAGCAAGTAACTAAGAGCCCATGGATAACCATGGATAGAAAGGGTGCTAATACCTTCCCTTTCTATAATCTACTCCCCGAACCCAAGAAAACATCTCAAAGGTCTTTCCTGTGCTTTTTGACCTTTCCTTAGGATAAAATAAAAAGTCGGTGGCGACTCTTGCTAAACCGAAACATTTGCGAACACAAAACGCAAAACCTCAAGTCAGTTCTCCTACCGTATCACAGACTGTATTTACTATACCTGTGGTTTCTCATGACATCATGCATCATAACATAACATCCATTCTTATTGCACTAACCATTTCAAAGACCAATGGAATTTATCTTTGTTCTGTTTTGCAGATCATGGCTTCCGTTCGCAGAAACACTATCCGAATCAACTTTGTGAAGATACCTTCTGTTGTACCACAAAATTTTCCCTCTTTTCATACATGCATATTATTGGTTTTATGGTTATGGAATAAAGGTATATTTATCAAGCTTCTTCAGGTTACAAGTGACGTTTATTTCGTCAATGGATATTCTCAGAGTATTTTCCGTGTTGAAGATCGGTTCGCCTTTTTGCAATGATTCGGGGTTCAAAGATTCACAAGTCCAACCCGACGCGTCATATTCAGGTGTTCTTTCGCCAAGATATCTCTGATAACGTATTCTCAAATTCAAGTTCGGCTCAAGAGTCAATTCTTTAAAGAAGGTCTCAGAATGTGTGAGTTTTCTCGAAGAAATATGGTGAAAAAGTGTGCTGAAAGTGCAGTTTTTACGCGCTAAAAAATTCATAACTTGAAGATCATGGCTCGTTTTGAACCCATTCCGATGGCTAAAATTCCGTATTGACGTCATCTACGTTTTCATCTCTCACGGATGGAAGCCAATTTCGATCAGAAGGTCTTCAAAAATGCATATTTATCAAGTATTTCCGTACAGAAAATTTGTGACAGAAGTTTATTCGCGTCATGTTCATAAAATCATAACTTGGTCGATTTTCAACGTATCGAGTTAGTTCCGGCACCAAAATTTTACAAATCGAGTTGGCTAAGTTTTCACAGGAGGTATTGAGTTCGAACGGTATCCAAAAGGCCTTCGTTTTTGCTCAGAGTGCGGGTGATGCGCCGAAAATCCTGAATGCTGAATATTATTTCATCTAGGTCGAAACTTCAAAAATTCATAACTCGGTCAATTTTTATCGGATCGGATCCATCTTCTTACACAAGGTCAATGACTCTGAGATCTACAACTTTTCTTCTAAAGTCGAGGCCAGATTATGCTCCTATCAATAGTAGTTTCTTATTGAAGAACGTGTCAGAGTCGACACTGGAGCCCAAAATAAGTTTGTCTGAGCTGAAACTTCAAAAATACATAACTAATTCTCCGTTTATCTTATTGAGCATGTTTTTGGACAGGAGTTAGTTTTCGATGTCGGCTACATTTTGTTTTCACATTTCAACTTCAAAAATTGCACTTAAGCCCCTGCGATTTAGCCTGCAACATGACGAACTCAAGTGAACATTGGAGGCCCAATTGCACATTCAAAGCCCATTTTCTTTGCTCAAATTTCCATTATATAATCTCATTTTTTCACACAAATAGGGGAAAAAACGAGACGAAAAAACCTTTGCCATAACCCTGTCAGAATATCAAATTCTTTCAAGAACTCTAAAATCTTTAAATCCTTATTACAAACCCACATCTCACTATTTCTCCAGTAAGAGTAAGGCTGCTTTGATCTCCATGATCAAAAGGACATAGAAGCATTCATCTCACTACTTCTCCAGTAAGGGTAAGGCTGATTTGATCTCCATGATCAAAAGGGCGTAGAAGCATTCATACAGCCCATATTGGTTTTAACATTAAAAAATGTTTATATATTTATTTTCTTTGTATTTCATGATATAGTAACTTATTTAATGTCTTCATGAGATTCAACACTGCAGATTTAGACAGGATCCCATGTAGGATTATTACAAAATGCTGATGGCCAAAACAGAAGCGGATGGCCAAAATAGAACAACCACAAATGCATGGCGAGGCAGACATCCTGAGAAGGTTAAGGGCGTGGATTCAACAACTACCCCTATTAGTTTTGGTTTTCTTCCTTTCTATTTATTCTTTTACCTATTTTCATTCTTTCTGTTTAAAACTTTTTTTTTTCATAAAACTTAACATTTTTCACAAACCTTTGATTTTTTCTCCTAAACTCGAATAATTAATTTTAGGTTTTTTAAATTTAATTTTAGGTTTTAAATTAATTTGTGGTTCATCACCCATCCCTGATATTTGCATTATTTTTATTTTCTAACCCTATTTTTCATTGATGTTTCTTCCCCTATCTATTTTTCGGCAAACTTAATTCTTTTTTATTAATCATTAGACATAAACTTTTTTTAAAACCTTTTTTTATTAAAATTAATTAGGTTTTAGGTTTTTTTAATTAACCTTTTTTTCCTTCAAAATTAACCTTTTTTTATTAATTAAAATTAATTAGGTTTTAGGATTTTTTAATTAAATTTTTTCAAAACTAACCTTTTTTTTAATTCAAACAAATTAGGATTAGGTTTTTGTTTTAGTTAGTAACTGAATTTTTGACTTTTTTTCATTTATTAATAAATTAAGTTAATTAACTTTTTATTATTATTAAAATTAGTTAGAATTAGGTTGTTTAATTAACTTCAAATTATTTTCTACAAAAAACACCAAAAACATTAACTTAGAATTTTAGGTTTTAATTTTTCCTTAATTTCTTTTTATTTATTCTTTTACATTTTAATTTCTAAGAAAATTGTATAGGTCACATTATCAATGTAATAGCGTAGATTTATCTTTTCTCGCATTTTTTTTCTAATTGTGTAATTGCTTCCGGGATGTAATAGTATTAGGATTTCTTTTCCGCATTCTTCACTATTATGTATCTGCAAAAGCCTTGTAATAGCTAGGACTTTAAACTTTCTTGCTTTTAATTCCGCAAACTATAAACTGATTAGATGTATGTTAATAGGATTGTATGGAAAAACAAACTGAAAATTAAAACAGTAGATCACCTTAATTGTGCAAAGATTAAATAACTGAAATCAAACACATGCACATGCTCACTCTTAGGGTATGCCTCACTTGGTTGCCTCGGAAAACAATGGTCATGTCCCTTGAACATAGGGATACCCTTAGCAAAGACCCTCGGTTAAAATCATCATAAAGATCATGGTCCCTCGATGTCCCTCGAAGTTGCCTACGGTATATGATCTTGTCCCTCGATGTTGCCTACGAATATATGATGACAGTCCCTTCGAAATACTAAGGTATCCTTACATGTTGCCTTCAATGACCATTACGTCCCTTTCGAATTGACCCTTACAATTCCAACGACGGTGCTACCTATTTCTCAAATAGTAGGATAACATTGCCTAAAGGAAACAAGAATAGAAACAATCTTTTTTTCGAGTAGGTAGATAACTGTTAGGTACTTGCTCAAAACAAACAAACTTTTTTTACACCAAACACTTTTCAAGCAAGTTTTCAAAAACAACTTCTTAACACTCTTGAGGACAGAAACAAGGGTTAAAACGAAGTAAAACAAAACTTTTCAAAACAAGCACACACAAGCAATTTCAAAATGAGAAAGTACCTAAGAGCCCATGAAAAACCATGGATAGAAAGGGTACTAACACCTTCCCTTTCTATAATCTACCCCCAGTACTCAGAATATCTCGAAAAAGGATTTTTTTTTGTGCTTTTTTCCTTTCCGGTTGGATGAAATAAAAGTCGATGGCGACTCTTGCTTACCGCGACATTTTGCGAATAAAAAATGCAAACCAGTATTTAACAGTCGGTTCTGCCACCGTATCACAGAACTGGCGACTCTGCTGGGGAATTTATAAGTGGGGTATACCTTAGGATCTAGTTCATCATAATTGCTTCTCTTGTTTGTTTTGTTTTCTTTACTTTTAAGGGTTTTGTTTGGGAGTTACTATAGATCTTAACCCGGATTAGGGACACCTTTTAGGTAAGTAGCAATAAACTGTAAGGGAACTGTACGGTGTAGACCGATACGGTTGAAGCAGTAGCTACGTTGATGTGGCACATTGGTTGGTACCGGTATCCCTTGTGGAGAAACGAGGAGAATATGGGGCCGCTGTGTGTGTCGTTAAGCATCAACTGACCTTAGAACCTTTAATCGACCAACTTGGCCATTAGAAAGTAGTGAGATAGCCGGCCTCAGTGTAAAGTTGAGAACTGGTTGATACTCGATACTACACTCATTGAGACCATACTCTCGAGATAGTTCCAACCGCAAGAAAAGATTGCGTGAGTTGAAACCATGACCGATGGAGGATGGTCAGGGATATTGAGATCCTCTAGAACCCGGTTACTTTTCTAGGACAGGTTTAAAACCAACTAAACTTCAAGAGGGTACTACCTTAAAACCCATGCAAGCCTAAATTTAAGGCTGTTTGTGTGACTTGTATGCTTTCAACTTGAACTACTTGCACAATTTTATTATCTGACAACATGAGTTCCTTGCAGGTTTTGTTTACAGTCCTTATCCAATAACTTGGATTTCTTGCCGGGTTTACTTGCTTACATCACCTCGCACTTTTTCTTAAACGTATAACATACACATCATAACATCATGCCTTAACATTTCCTTAACAATTTCAAGGATCTCAAGGGTTTGTGATGCAGGTTTCGGTAAATCAGACGTCTAGCAAGGGGCAAGGGGATTTATTTTCCTCTAGCCAATGTCGTCTAGAGATCAAAACACGATAACTTGAGTCAGTGGCTATGACCCACTCGATATGGTGAGCTTGACTCTTAAAGAAGGACTCTTAACGACACGAAGTTTCTTCAATCAAGCAGCAATCAAATTCTAACAGTTTCTTGTTTACCCCGCGAGATCCTTGAAAACATTGCATACATATATCATACATATCATTGCATAACAGGTCTTCCAGTACAGGTATCTCATGTTCTCGCTGTTTATTTCAGCAATGACTCTCAAACAATACAACAAAGATCTTCAAACTCAAGAAGCTCAGTTCATGGAAATATTCCTAAACCTATCCAAGGGGCAGGAAGAGTTGAAACACTCCTCGTTGGGAACTTGGTCAAGAAAAGTCCTGAAGACAATAAGGACGAACGGCTGGAACAACTGCAAGCTGAGGTAGGTGCAATGACAGATGCTGGGGTAGATGGCTCTTATCCAAGGCCTAGCCTGAAGACAAGAAGAGCTGAAAGCCATCATCAACCAACTTCATCAAGACGGATACAACAGTATGAAGCAAACAGTCGAGGCCGAGGACCAAGTCATTGATCAACCTCCAAGAAGACAAAAGGTTGGTTTGGTGAAGAGTGGACCTTTCCAAATTGCTACTACATCACGGGTCCAACAACAACTTCGCCAAAAACAACAGGTTAATCAGAGTAAGCCGGATATGCCCAAAAGGCAGTTTACCAAACTCAACATGTTGTCGTCTCAAGATTTGTAACACCTATTAAGGATGAATCTGATTACGTTGATAGAACCTCATCCTAATCCCAAGACTTCTTCCCCTAACTACAACCCTAATGCAAGGTGTGTATATCACTCCAACAGTCCGGGTCATGATACCGACGACTGTTGGAGGTTGAAATACAAAATTCAAGACCTGGTTGATGAAGGAGCATTAGAATTCACACAAGATGGTCAACTGGAATGTTTCTGTCAATCCTCCAAGGCTCACCATTTAAAGTGACAAGTTCTGACAAGAGAGGCTTTTGTTCATTAGAATTTTCAATTTGCAATTTTCTTTTGATTGTTCGAACATCTATTCATGTCAAACTCTGTTACTTTATCAATGCATTGCATATGTCTGTTTTGAATCAATTCATTCGTATTCACTATATTTAAATTGCTTTCCTTTTTGTGATATTCAACTCTCGAACAAAAGCTCTGAGCCTTTAGAGGGAGGATGACGAAAATGATATCAAAATATCTACAATATGCTATTGAACAGACCCCGCTGACGATGTACAGGCGTTGTTTCAAATCCTAAACAGTGGAGTTATAAGGAAGATAATCCCTAGTCAACCCCTTTGAGCCAAAGAAGTAGGAGTTTTTCTTTTCACACAAATTAAAACCCTTAATCACAACCTGGGGCAGGGTAGTTTTCTCAGTTAATCTAGGTGCACAATGAATGGCTTCAAAGACGTCATTCCAAAACAAAAGACGGTGATGGTTCCCTATAATCGTCAAGACAGGCAGTCATTATCTCTCTAAATAAAAGCCCATTAAGTCAAAACCTATGAAGGAGACTTAAGAAATAAACTGGGGTATCCCGCTGACTGTAATCACAAAAAGAAACAGTTCAGGCAAAAGACAGGGATAATAAAATCAAAAATAAAGAGGTCCTACAAACCCTCAACAAAAAGAAATGACTGCCTATTCAAAATAAACGGTCAGTATCCGAACCATCACTGGAATATCATAGCAAAGACTCAAACGGGATCTAAATGCATAATTAACTGAGTATAGGATCGAAGAACATCACGAAGAACGGGTGGGTACAAATAAATTTTGAGCCTTTATCCTTTGTTTCTTAAACCGTGAACCAGGCCACGTTATAACCCTTAAAAGTCCTAACTGAAGCATGGGTTAGTTCGAAAGCATATTGTTACAAAAGGTATCCTGACTCCTGAAGGTCCGTTACAAATCCTGAGTTGACATCACATTTTACAAAATTTGCCTGTTTTACTGAAAAATGCATTTTCAAAAATTTCAAGACAGACATAAGCTTTGCATTCTTAAAATATTATTGTTTGCATATGACTATTTGTTCAACAGCATAGAGATTCGCATGACGAATATCTAGTGAACAAAAAACCTTCTTAATAAAAAGGATCACCTCAAGTGGAAAAACACTTCCAACCAAGGGGCACGACATGATCATTATCCATTATCTGGGGCAGTCAAGTCAAGATTCAAGGAATCTCTCAAAGATGCCAAATAGCCAGGGGCAGATCTCCATCTGAATCACTTGGGGGCATTGGGTATGAATTCCAGCAACAAATCCTGTACGATCAAACAAATATCTTCTGGTAGTGTGGCAACACAACACTACCGACAATGACAACTCCCTACACCCTGAGAGCATGGACATAGTCAGAAATTACTGCGCATGAACAAAGACCCGCTAGGTTGACTGGCCTAGGCAAAAATAAGGGCATCCCGGTGAACCAAAAGGGTTTGGGAAAAAATTAGGGATAAAAAATGAAAAATTTGTACACCCGAAAATTCGAAAACCCGAAAGGGAGGCTTGGGCAAAAAAGGGTATCCCGGTGGGCTGAAAATCTGAAAAGACAGTCCAGGCAAAAGTTAGGGATTAAAGCGTACGACTATGTCCCGTTATCTTGTCACTTGCCTATCAGTAGAAGACTTATCATTCTGATCGGCAGTTACCAAGCACCTCATAAGTTGGGATGACACTTAATCCACAAGGCCTCCACAGGCACTTTCTCCAGCAGGTACAAGGGCATAAAAGTCTTGATACGAAGTCATTGTCATATCCTCAGCATGCGTCCCAGTAACATACACTCCCCGCAGAGTAAGAAGTATCCAAAGACAGTGGTGTTAGCTTTCCTGAACAGAACACAACTCTCCCCAGCTGAGGTTCACAATCGCGAGTGAGTCGGCAAAATTCTCCCCAAGCAGAGCTTGTTTATCACCAGCAACAGAAGTTCATCCCCAGCTGAGTTTATTTCTCCAAATCAGCAGATCTTCTAACAGAGTATCTCTCTTCCCCATAAAGTCATTCTCCCACAGGATTATTCTCAAACAGAGTCTCTCCCAGCGGAATATTCTCGAGCAGAACGGATGCAAATCTCCAGCTAATCATCTTTGATCGCTATCCCCAGCGAGAACGAAGAACTCAACTCCTTATACTCTCCAGCAGCAGTCCATGATTTATTCTCCCCAGCCAGAGAATATCACAAGAACATTGCATATTATTACATCATGGCATGCGCATACGCATCATACAACACAATCCCATTTATTTTTCTTTACTCAATACATTTTATACATTATGACATTACATACGACTAACTTTTTACCTTTCAGGGAAAGATGCAATCAAGTTCTCACAAGTTTTCTCTGGTTCAATCAAATCGATACTAAGATTTCTCTCCCAGTTGAAGATAACTCAAGACTTTTCCCTGGTTCAGTCAAATCGATACTAAGATTTCTATTCCAGTTAAAAAGGGCTATGAAGCACGGAAACCGACCGAATAATAGTCAACCAACAATACATCATACTGTGAAACCTGGAGCGCCACCAGATAATAGTACAAAATACTACGAAGCCTGGAATTGACCAGATAGTGGTATATCTTAAATTCAAGTTATGAAGCTCGAAAATCGACCGGATAATATCTTGATTTCTCCAAAATACTACGAAGCCCATAATCGACCATATAGTGCTATATCTTAAATTTAAGTTATGAAGCCCGAAAATCGACCGGATAATATCTTGATTTCTCCAAAATACTACGAAGCCTGGAATCGACCAGATAATGGTATATCTTAAATTCAAGTTATGAAGCCCGGAAATTGATCGGATAATATCTTGATTTCTCCAAAATACTACGAAGCCTGTAATCGACCAGATAGTGGTGTATCTTAAATTCAAGTTATGAAGCCCGAAAATCGACCGAATAATATCTTGATTTCTCCAAAATACTATGAAGCCTGGAATCGACCAGATAATATCTTGATTTCTCCAAAATACTACGAAGCCTGGAATCGACCAGATAGTGGTATATCTTAAATTCAAGTTATGAAGCCCGAAAATTGACCGGATAATATCTTGATTTCTCCAAAATACTACGAAGCCTGGAATCGACCAGATAGTGGTATATCTTAAATTCAAGTTATGAAGCCCGAAAATTGACCGAATAATATCTTGATTTCTCCAAAATACTACGAAGCCTAGAATCGACCAGATAGTGGTATATCTTAAATTCAAGCTATGAAGCCTGGAAATCGACCAGAAAATAGCTTATTCCCCAGCGAGTTACTATGAAGCCTGGAATCGACCAGATAGTGGTATATCTCAGACTCAAGCTATGAAGCCCGAAAATTGACCGGATAATATCTTGATTTCTCCAAAATACTACGAAGCCTGGAATCGGCCAGATAGTGGTATATCTCAAATTCAAGCTATGAAGCCCGGAAATCGACCGGATAACAGCTTAATTTCCTTATCATACAGTGAAGCCTGGAAATCGACCAGATAACATTAGAAAATACTACGAAGCCTGGAATCGACCAGATAGTGGTATATCTTAAATTCAAGTTATGAAGCCCGAAAATTGACCGAATAATATCTTGATTTCTCCAAAATACTACGAAGCCTGGAATCGACCAGATAGTGGTATATCTTAAATTCAAGCTATGAAGCCTAGAAATCAACCAAAAAACAGCTTAATCCCCAGCAAGTTACTATTTAGCCTTGAATCGACCAGATAGTGGTATATCTCAGACTCAAGCTATGAAGCCCGGAAATCGACCGGATAATATCTTGATTTCCCCAAAATACTATGAAGCCTGTAAATCGACCAGATAACAGTATAAGGTACTACGAAGCTTGGAATTCGACTAAATAGCAATTTACCCGACCAAGTACTATGAAGCCCAGAAATCGACCAGATATTAGTAAGCCTTGAATTCAAGTTGAAGCCCGGATGCGACCAGATAACCACTTGATTCCTTCTGAAGCCTGGAGCACGACCAGATAAGAATGGAGAAATTGCAAAGCATGGAAGACGAACAAATAACAAGCCTAATCTTATCTCCCCAATAAGTCACTGTAAATCCTGGAGCAAGACCAGATAGCAATCGATCTTATTTTCCTCAGTAAATCACTGTAAAGCCTGGAGCACGACCAAATAGCAGTTCATTTTGACCTCCTCGACAAAGATGATTCCCCAGTAGAGTAACCGACAACTAAAGCTCCTAAAATTCTATTTCTCCCAAGACATAGACCAGCATTCCCCAGCGAAGTCCTCCTTAACAACAGGTATACTGGATATCGCCAAGGAATCTCTTATGCGACCGACGCTTCTTCGGATGGCATCTTTAAACCCATCTTCCGTCATTGACTTCCAAATGGCATCTATAAGCTCATTCCCGATATCGCAAGACAAGTACCACTTCATGCGAGTGCAAATTTCTGGGCACTCTAGTATTCAATCATCTTCCACCTCCAGATCACGAAAGGCAGACGAGCCAATCTAAATCTTCAGGTTTAAGAAGATTGAACAGGGGCAGCTGTTGTACCATAAAATTTGCCCTCTTTTCATACACGCATATTATTGGTTTTATGGTTATGGAATAAAGGTATATTTATCAAGCTTCTTCAGGTTACAAGTGACGTTTATTTCGTTAATGGATATTCTCAGAGTATTTTCCGTGCTGAAGATCGGTTCGCTTTTTTGCAACGATTCGGGGTTCAAAGATTCACAAGTCCAACCTGGTGCGTCATATTCAGGTGTCCTTTCGCCAAGATATCTCTGATAACATATTCTCAAATTCAGGTTCGGCTCAAGAGTCAATTCTTTAAAGAAGGTCTATGAATGTGTGAGTTTTCTCGAAGAAATGTGGTGAAAAAGTATGCTGAAAGTGCAGTTTTTACGTGCTAAAAAATTCATAACTTGAAGATCGTGGCTCGTTTTGAACCTGTTCCGGTGGCCAAAATTCCGTATTGACGTCATCTACGTTTTCATCTCTCATGGATGGAAGCCAATTTCAATTAGAAGGTCTTCAAAAATGCGGATTTATCAAGTATTTTCGTACAGAAAATTTGTGACAGAAGTTTATTTGCGTCATGTTCAGAAAATCATAACTTGGTCGATTTTTATCGCATCGAGCTGGTTCCGGCACCAAAATTTCACAAATTGAGTTGGCTAAGTTTTCACAGGAGGTATTGAGTTCGAACGGTATCCAAAAGGCCTTCGTTTTTTGCTCAGAGTGCGGGTGACGCGCCGAAAATCCTGAATGCTGAATATTATTTCATCTGGGTCGAAACTTCGAAGATTCATAACTCGGTCAATTTTTATCGAATCGGGCCTATCTTTTTACACAAGGTCACTGAATCAGAGATCTACAACTTTTCTTCCAAAGTCAAGACCGGATTATGCTCTGACCAATACCAGTTTTTTATTGAAGAACGTGTCAGAGTCGACACTGGAGCCCAAAATAAGTTTGTCTAAGCTGAAAATTCAGAAATTCCTAACTAATTCACCATTTATCCGATTGAGCCCATTTTTAGACAGGAGTTATTTCTCGATGTCGGCTACATTTTGTTTTCACATTTCAACTTCAAAAGTTGCACTTAAGCCCCTGCAATTTAGCCCGCAACATGACGAACTCAAGTGAACATTGGAGACCCAATTGCACATTCAAAACCCATTTTCTTTACTCTAATTTCCATTATATAATCTCACTTTTTCACACAAACAGGAGAAAAACGAGACGAAAAAACCTTTGCCACAACCCTGTCAGAATATCAAATTCTTTCAAGAATCTTAAAACCTTTAAATCCTTATTACAAACCCACATCTCACTACTTCTCCAGTAAGGGTAAGGCTGGTTTGATCTCCATGATCAAAAGAGCATAGAAGCATTCATCTCACAACTTCTCCAGTAAGGGTAAGACTGGTTTGATATCCATGATCAAAAGGGCGTGGAAGCATTCATACAACCCATATCAGTTTTAACATTAAAAAATGTTTATATATTTATTTTCTTTGTATTTCATGATATAGTAACTTATTTAATGTGTTCATGAGATTCAACACTGCAGATTTAGACAGGATCCCATGCAGGATTATTACAAAACGCTGATGGCCAAAACAGAAGCGGAAGGCCAAAATAGGACAACCACCAATGTATGGCGAGGCAGACATCTTGAGAAGGTTAAGGGCGTGGGTTCAACAATCACCCCTATTGGTTTTGGTTTTCTTCCTTTCTATTTATCCTTTTACCTATTTTCATTCTTTCTGTTTAAAACTTTTTTTCTTCATAAAACTTAACATTTTTCACAAACCTTTGATTTTTCCTCCTAAACTCGAATAATTAATTTTAGGTTTTTTAAATTTAATTTTAGGTTTTAAATTAATTTGTGGTTCATCACCCATCCCTGACATTTGCATTATTTTTATTTTCTAACCCTATTTTTCATTGATGTTTCTTCCCCTATCTATTTTTTTGGCAAACTTAATTCTTTTTTATTAATCATTAGACATAAACTTTTTTTAAAACCTTTTTTATTAAAATTAATTAGGTTTTATGTTTTTTTAATTAACCTTTTTTTCTTTTTAAAATTAACCTTTTTTTATTAATTAAAATTAATTAGGTTTTAGGATTTTTTAATTAAATTTTTTCAAAACTAACATTTTTTTAATTCAAACAAATTAGGATTAGGTTTTTGTTTTAGTTAGTAACTGAATTTTTGGTTTTTTTTCATTTATTAATAAATTAAGTTAATTAACATTTTTTTAATTAAAATTAGTTAGAATTAGGTTGTTTAATTAAATTAAAATTATTTTCTACAAAAAACACCAAAAACATTAACTTAGAATTTTAGGTTTTAATTTTTCCTTAATTTCTTTTTATTTATTCTTTTACATTTTAATTTCTAGGAAAATTGTATAGGTCACATTATCAACGTAATTGCGTAGATTTATCTTTTCTCGCATTTTTTTTCTCTAATTATGTAATTGCTTTCGGGATGTAATAGTATTAGGATTTCTTTTCCGCATTCTTCACTATTATGTATCTGCAAAAGCCCTGTAATAGCTAGGACTTTAAACTTTCTTGCTTTTAATTCCGCAAACTATAAACTGCTTAGATGTATGTTAATAGGATTGTATGGAAAGACAAACTGAAAATTAAAACAGTAGATCACCTTAATTGTGCAAAGATTAAATAATTAAAATCAAACACATGCACATGCTCACTCTTAGGGTATGCCACACTTGGTTGCCTCGGAAAATAATGGTCATGTCCCTCGAACATAGGGATACCCTTAGCAAAGACCCTCGGTTAAAATCATCATAAAGATCATGGTCCCTCGATGTCCCTCGAAGTTGCCTACGGTATATGATCTTGTTCCTCGATGTTGCCTACGAATATATGATGACAGTCCCTTCGAAATACTAAGGTATCCTTACATGTTGTCTTCAATGACCATTACGTCCCTTTCGAATTGACCCTTACAATTCCAACGACGGTGCTACCTATTTCTCAAATAGTAGGATATCATTGCCTAAAGGAAACGAGAATAGAAACAATCTTTTTTCGAGTAGGTAGATAACTGTTAGGTACTTGCTCAAAACAAACAAACTTTTTTCACACCAAACACTTTTCAAACAAGTTTTCAAAAACAACTTCGTAACACTCTTGAGGATAGAAACAATGGTTAAAACGAAGTAAAACAAAACTTTTCAAAACAAGCACATACATGCAATTTCAAAATGAACAAGTACCTAAGAGCCCATGGAAAACCATGGATAGAAAGGGTGCTAACACCTTCCCTTTCTATAATCTACCCCCCGTACTCAGAATATCTCGAAAAAGGATTTTTTCTGTGCTTTTTTCCTTTCCGGTTGGATGAAATAAAAGTCGGTGGCGACTCTTGCTTACCGCGACATTTTGCAAACAAAAAATGCAAACTGGTATTTAACAGTCGGTTCTGCCACCGTATCACACCTTCCCAACTCAAAGAGTTAGCATCAAGGGTTTCTGAAACTTCTGCATTCACTAAGAGACACATTCGACTTCTTAACCTGCTTACTTCAAACTTTGATGAAAAGATGATGAGTGTACTCTTTCAGTTCTTTGATCCCAAGCACCACTCTTCACCTTTCCAGACTATCAGTTAGTGCCTACCTTGGAAGAATTCTCTCAGCTGTTGGATATACCCATTCTTGAACAGTTGCCCTTCACAGGTCTAGAAGAAGTTCATAAGCCATAAGTCATTGCCTCAGCTTTTCATCTGAAACGGGCCGACATGGTATCCAATTGGGAAACAAGAAGCAGAGTCAAGGGTTTTCTAGCTAAGTTTCTGATAGACAAGGTCCAACTATTTTGGGATGATATGGATTTTCAGGCTTTTGAGGAGGTTTTGGCTCTTCTAATCTATGGGTTAACCCTATTCCTTAATCCGGACTCATTCATAGATGTGAATGCTATCAAGATCTTCCTCTCCCGCAACCCTGTGCCTACCTTGCTCAGAGATATTTTGCACACTCTCCATACTCGTACAATGAAGAGAAGAGGGGTTCTTATGTGTTGTATGCCATTGCTGTCGAGGTGGTTTATTTCTCACCTCCCTAAGTCCGTACTGAAAAACGAAGAAGGATTGGGTTGGTCGCAAAGGATAATGTCACTCGCTCACATGGATATTCTCTGGTGTTCCCGAGCTATCAAAAACACTGCTATTATTGACCGGTGCAGGGAGTACCCTAATGTCCCGTTGCTTGGTATCAGAGGAGGTATAACCTACAATCCTTGTTTAGCTCTGCGACAATTTGGTTACGCTCGAAGTGATGGTCCCCATGAGTTACTTATCGAGGGAATTGTATTCAACTATGAGGATGACACTCACGAATATCACCGGAGGTTCATACGAGCTTGGGGCATGGTAAACAGATCTGGCGCCAAGGCTTTGGGGCCAAAAACTTCCATTCCTATGGAACCTTACCTCCAATGGGTACGAGCTCGTGCCCAGAAGCTTATGATGCCCTATGTGTCCGTTTTACCAGTGATTATGGAACCCACTACTGAAGAAGGTATTCCTTACATGGTTCTCTATGCTTACATACCCACTGATCTTGGGGAATTACAGAGGTCTTGGATTCAGTTGATGAAGGAGCGAGATACTTACAGGGATCAGTTCCATGCTCAAGAGAGGAAGGTTTTAGAGCTCACAAAGCAACTACATGAAGAAAGAGGGCTCAATGATTATCTCGACACAAAGAGAAAGCAACCATAGGAATTTTGATTTGTTTTCTAGTTTTAGATTTATTTTTAATTGTAACGCCTAAAAGGAATTTTGAACCTTCAAATTCAGCTGATAAAATCTTTGTTTATTTTGGTTTGCAAATTTAAATTTCTCGAAGTCTTTGAAATTATTGCATACGCATCCCATTATCATACACATCATTACATGTACCATTACAGGTTTCTCATCTTCTTCGCTGTTTATTTCAGCACAAAATGTCTTACGAACAAACCATCAAGGACCTTCAGGCAGATAACGCCTAGTTCCAACAAATGTTCATTAGTCTGGCAAAAGGGCAGGAGGATCTGAAAGCCCTCATCCTGAAAGAGAAGAAGAAAAAGAAGAAGGCCGCTAGTATTCTGAATATGGGAAGAAGGTTTGGAGAGCGGTTGAAGCGACAAGTCGATCTGACCTCTTCATCTAAGGAAGGGGAGAATCAGGAAGAAGAGAAGGACCCCAGTCCTGCAGTTTCTGACAATGATACCGATTACAATGATGAGCAATATCCTCCTGCTGAGGATATATACAAACAGTTGGAAGATCGTCTGAGTGCCATGGAAGTTCTGAGGATACCTGGACTAGATTTTGAAGAATTAGGATTGGTGTCGGGGGTGGTCATCCCGCAGAAGTTCAAAGCTCCTGTTTTTGCTAAGTATGATGGGGTGTCCTTCCCAAAGCTCCATCTTCGTTTTTATGTCAGAAAGATCTAGCCCCACACCACTGATAGAAATCTGTGGGTTCATTTATTTCAAGACAGTCTGTCAGGGACTCAGCTTGAATGGTTCTACCAGCTGGAGGGAGCCAATGTCCGAAATTGGGAAGATCTAGCTGCTGCTTTCTACAAGCAGTATCAATACAGCGCCAACCTTGCTCCTACTCGTACTCAACTCCAGAGTATGTCCATGGGTGCAAGTGAAGGCTTTAAAGACTATGCACAAAAATGGAGAGACTTGGATGGAAGAGTTCAACCCCCGTTTTCTGATAGGGAGTTGGTTGATATGTTTCTGGGGACGCTATCTGGTCCATTTTTCAATCATTTGATAGGCAACTCGTCAACTGGTTTCACCGAGCTGATTCTAACTGGAGAAAGAGTAGAAGCTGGGATTTGGATCGACAAGATACAGAAGGATGCCTCTTCGAGCATAGTAAAGAAGCCTTTTGCTGGTAAGAAGGAAGCCAGTGCCATCTATAGCCCGAGGGGCCAAAACAGGGCTGAACATCGTCAGACAGTAAGCGCTGTAATGATACCTAGGCCTATAGTTGCTCCATAACGCAACAATCAACAAAGAGTGGAAAGACCACAACAACAGTTTACCCGAATCAACATGACATTGGCTGAAGTTCTACCTCATCTGTTGAGATCCAACTTGGTAACCTTGAAAGAGGCTCCCAAGAATCCAAATACTGCATCTCCCCGATATAATCCGAATTCCTAGTGTGCCTATCATTCTGAGAGTCCTGGCCACGATACAAATGACTGTTGGGCTCTGAGGAACAAAGTACAAGACTTGATTGAAGCCAAGGAATTAGAGTTTGATGCTCCGGAGAAGCCAAATGTCATAATGGCTCCCATGCCCAAGCACGGTCGTGGAGTTAATGCTGTTGATACTGATTTTTTTCTACCTCTATTGATGAAGTTTCTACTCCTCTCATGACTGTGAAGAAAAGTTTGTTGTTGGCCAGTTTATTTCCGGGTTGTGGTGAAGGTTGCCACATGTGTTCGTTGCTACCTTCTGGTTGCCATTTGCTGAAATTAGGTGTTCAACGCCTGTTGTACCCCAAAATTTTCCCTCTCATATTCCTCAAAACATTGCAAGAAAAATCTCCAAATGGCCCAAGGTTGCTCAAGAATTGGTCAGACAAGCTACCTCCTAAGGCAGTCTACCCCAAATTAGGGTTTTGTGTTGCATCAAGATCCTTAATCCCAAATGACCTCAAGTGCTCACTAATGTCCTAATATGTTCTCAAGATCATCCATGCCAAATTTCAAGCCTTGCAGAGAAAGTTTGCCTAGTCAATTGCTCAAAGGGTCCAAAAATCGATCGTGCTAGGGCAAAAGTCAATTGTGACCTACAAACAGTCAAACCTCAAGATTTTTTGTCAACATTCTCATTTTGAAGGATATTTCATAATTTGTTCAAGGGTTGATCATGATTCATCAAGTATTGCTCAAATTCATTAAGATTCAAAAGTTGCTAAATTAGGGTTTTGTAGGAAAAGTCAACTCAACTTTGACCAAGCATAACTTTCTCATACTTTATGAGAAATAACCCATCCAAAGCTCATTTTGAAGAGGATGCAATTTCCTACAATCCATATTCATACCCCAAGATCAAACAATGCACTCACAAGAAGTTATAAATTTGGACATTATAGGTCATTTTTGAAAGTCAACAAAAACACCTTTTTTTGCCAAAGCTTATAACTTGAGCATGGAATATCAAAATAATATGAGACCAAAAGGGTTGGTTAGAGGACATCTCAAGATTTCTAGAAAGTCAAAGAACACTTCCAAAAGTTCAAAATTGAAGAAGTTATGCATTATTGAAGTTGGACTTTTTTGCAAAATTGCCAAAAGTCAACTATCCCCAAAACATCAAATTTTGTCAAATGAGCCCATTTTTCCCCACTTGATTTGAGTTTACATCATTGTCCACGTGTCCTAGCCTCAGCCATGAGCTCATATTTCATTTTTATTATTTAATTTAATTTTTTATTGAATTTATTCATTTTAAATCAAATAAAATCATAGAAAATCCAAATAATTAATAACTCTTGATTTTTTGATTGTTTTAGGTTCGGTTCACAGCTAGCATCACCATCAAATTCGTATCAAGCCAAATCATGGGCAAAAAGATTGAATGGAATCAAATTTGGAAAGGTTTAAAGTGGAGATCAAATCAAATTCATATGCATTTATATGGGAAGATTTAATCCATATTTGTTACCCTAATACACTACACAATACATAAGCAAGCCAAAGGGGACAAAATCAGGGTTGAAGAGGGCAGAGAGAGGCAGAACAAGATTGGAAAAATTCACTAAAAAGCTTGAGATCGAAATCATAGTTAGAGGTGTTTTCAAGAGCTGAGACATATCTCAATTGATTCCTGGGCGTTCACTCAAGCTATCTGGATCCAAAGCAAGCTTGTTCAGACATCCAAACACGCTGTAAGTGTCACGAAACATCCCTCTGTTCTTTAAATCGAAACTCACCATTCTTGCATCCATTGAATGAAATAACTGCATATTTTTAATCCTCACATCATTTGTAAACTTTTGGCATCATTTAATTTCGTTTATCTAACCTGTAATGCAAAACGCCATAGTTAGGGTTCTTGGAAGCGTTTTTGGGGTTTTTCTTTTCAGGTGAAATTAAGCTACAAGATGGACATGGTTGTGACTGGGAGGGTGAGACGAACACAACCATGTCTTTGAAACTCATTTTTGTGGCCTGAGAAGGATTTTAGGATGGACCTGCGCTTTTAGCTGCAGATTCAAATCCGCAGGTATTCTTTTACAGGTTTCAGGACAGGGACGATGATGTGTCCCCCATCTATTGGCCCTTTCAAATACCGCACGTTTTTTTAACTTTCTGGTCATTGACTTGTTTTATCATATTATATACTCTTTGCATTATACTAACAAACAAACCATCATAGCGTAGTGGCAAGCGTGCACGTGCAAACTCCTTCAGGACCTGGGTTCGAATCCCAGGTCCCCCACTTTCTTATTAATTTTGTCTTTCAGGTGTTCCTTTGCGCGCGTTGGCCTGCAGCTCACCATGCATCCTCGTGTATCCAAGAGATAGATGGCCAATGGCCAGATCTGATGGTCAGGGATTGAAGGACCACCAAGACATTGGTCAACGCATGCATACTAGATTCCAGGAAGTCCAAGAAGGCCAGCGCTTTTGGGCCTACAAGATTGCTTCTTACACTCCCAATTCAGGCCCATACTCCCTTCTCACTTTTATTTATTTCATTCTTTGTTTTAATTATTTTTATTATTATTTTTATTTAACTTCTAACCAATCACAAATTCCTCTTTTATTAAATAAAATCACCAAAAAATATTTTTATTCAATCAAATTTTAACTTTTATTTTTTATTAATAAATACTAATTAATTAATTTAGGTTTTAATTCTAGAACAATTTTAACCTATTTTGAAAATAATTAAAATTAATTAGATTTAGTTAGGTTTTAATTACTAATTCAATTAATTTTATTTATTTCCTAAATAATTAAAAACTCAAAAAATAATTTATTTTTCATTTAATTAATTTAATTTAATTTAGTGATTAATTTAGGTTATTTCTTTCTTAAAAATAAAAAAAACAACAAAAATATATTTTCTTTAACCAAAAGGGTCAAAACCCTAATCATGCGCCCGATTTAATTTTGCGTCGCGATTTAATTTTCTTATCCAATAATGTACTTGCTCCCGGACTGTAATAGTAAATAGGACTTTTAATTATTTTTATTCGCTTTATTTTATTTTTCAAAAGGGTTTGTCTTTGGCGATGTAAATACCCGACGCCTTGTAATTTAAATTCGGTATTTTATTTCCACAAATTATAACTGTTAGATGTTTGATAATAGGGTTGCATGACAAGACTAAATGTTTTAACCTAAAAACAAATTAGATCACCCTTAACATGTACAAAGATAAAAAATAACTGAAAACGACACACTCGCACATGTGCACTCTTAGGGTACACCCCACTTGGTTGCCTTCGTACACGGTCATTGAGTATAGGTTGTTTTAGAGGTCGTTCTCTTGTCTAGAAGATCATAGTTGCCTCAAAATGGTTGCCTCAGATATTGTTGCCTCGAATAAATGATCTAAGACATTAGGGTTACCGCTAAAACATCCTAACATTGCTTTGGTGACCGTAAGTCCCTCATTTGAATTGACCCTTAAACTCCAACGATGGTGCTACCTACTCATCAATAGTAGGATATCATTGTCTAATGGAAATTAGCATAGAACGATTCCTTTTTCGAGTAGGTAGATGGTTCTTAGATACTTGCTCTTTCAAAAACAAAAACTCTTCACACTTACACTTTTCGAACAAAGTTTTCAAAAACACTTCATACGCTCTTGAGGACAGAAGCAAGAGTTAAATCGAAGTTTCAAAACAAAAACTTTTTCAAACCCACAAGCACAAAGAAAACCATTTTGAAAACAATATGAGCAAGTACCTAAGAGCCCGTGGATAACCACGGATAGAAAGAGTGCTAACACCTTCCCTTTCTATAATCTACCCCCCGAACCCGAGAGATATCTCGAAAAAAGGAATTTTCCTATGCTTTTTCCTTTTCTTGTTGGATAAAATAAAAGTCGGTGGCGACTCTTGCTTACCGTAACATTTTGCAAAAACAAACGCAAAACGCAAACCAGCATTCCAAAAAATAGTCAGTTCTTCCCACCGTATCACAGAACTGGCGACTCTGCTGGGGAATATTAATAAGTGGGGTGTACCTTAGGAATAGTTCATAATGTTTTCAATTGCTTGACTTGTATGCTTTATCTTTGTGGGTTGAATCGGAGTTACTATAGATCCTAACCCGGATCTGGGGAATACCCTTTAGATAAGTAGCAATAAACTGTGAGGGAACTGTACGACGTAGACCGATACGGTTTAAGCAGTAGCTAAGTTGGTATGTCACTTTAGTATGTACCGATATCCCTTGTGGCGCAACGAGGAGAATATGGGTCTGCTAAGGGGTCATTAAGCACCAACTGACCTTAGAACCTTTAAATTTACCAACTTGGCCATAGAACAGTAGTAGTATGCTACACTCATTGAGACTAAACTCTCGCGATGATTCCGGCTGTAAGAAAAGGTTGCTAAACTGGAATTATGACCGATCGAGGGTAGTCAGTGATATTGAGATCCTCTAGAACCTGGTTACTATTTTTTAGGACAAGTTTAAACCAACTAAACTGAAAGAGGGTAGTACCTAAACTCCTTGCCAGCCTGAAATATAAGGGCTATCTGTGTGACTTGTTTGCCTTTACCATGTTTGCTGTTTGTGGGTACTTGTAGTGTGTTTCTATCATAACATCATGCATCATGACATTGCATGCATCTTGCATCAAGACTAACCTATTTCAAATACAGAGGGGATTCATCTTTGTTCTGTTTTGTAGGTCATGGCACCCATGCGTAGAAATACCATTCGGATCAACTTTGTCCAGATTCCCACTCAACTCAAGGATTTGGTTGCAAAGATGCCAGATACTTCTTCCTTTATCAGAAGACATGGTCACCTCCTGGGTTTGGTCACCTCCAAGATGGATGAACAAATGATGAGTGTCTTAGTCCAGTTATTTGATCCACTGTACCATTGCTTTACTTTTCCGGACTACCAGTTGGTCCCTACCTTGGAAGAGTTCGCTGATCTACTTGGTATCTCTATTCTGGAGCAGACCCTATTTACAGGTTGGGAGAAGATCCTTAGGCCGGAAGAGATTGCTTCAGCCCTTCATCTGACAAAGGCTGAGGTAATGTCAAACTGGGAGACTAGAAGTGGTACAAAAGGTTTCTTGGCTAAATTCCTGGTTGATCGGGCTAATCAGTTCTGGGACAGTCTAGACTTTCAGGCATTTGAAGACATTCTGGCTCTTCTCATATATGGCTTGGTGTTGTTTCCTAACTCAGATTCTTTCGTCAGCATGAATGCAGTGAAGATTTTCATATCCGGTAATCCTGTGCCCACTCTCTTGGGTGATATTTTGCACTCTCTTTATGCCCGTACTGCTCGGAAACGGGGAACCCTTATGTGCTGTGCACCATTGCTGGCGAGGTGGTTTATTTCTCACCTCCCCAAATCGGTTTTGAAGAACAAGGAAGGCATGGGTTGGGCCTATAGGATTATGTCTCTCTCTCATAATTACATCATTTGGACTATTAAAGGTATGGAAGATTTGGATATTATTGATCGCTGTGGGGAATAACCCAATGTTCCACTGCTAGGAACCCATAGAGGAATCGCCTATAATCCGTGTTTGGCCTTACGTCAATTTGGGCGAGCTAGGAGGGAAGGACCTCATGAGTTACTAATGCCAAGTATTGTCTTTGATTTCCAAGGGGATAGTGATGAGCAACGCCGTAGATTCATAAGAGCTTGGGATAGGGTACACAGGTCTGATCCACATGAGCTGGGTGCAAAGACTTCTCTACCAATGGAACCATATCTCCGATGGGTTCGCATACGTACCCAAAAGCTGGGAATGTCGTACGAAGCCGTCTTTCCTGTGATTGTTAAGGTTGATGATGAAGAAGGGGTTCCTCCTACCATCCTCCATCCACACATGCCTACTGACATTGGGGCATTAAAGAGATCATGGATGCAACTGAGAGAAGAGCAGGATACTTACCGAGAAAAGTATCACGAGCAAGAGCAGAAGATTCAGAAGCTGACAAGGCAGCTGGAGAACGAGCGGATCCTCAACGACTATGTCAGCACCAAAGGCAAACGACCATGGGAGAGCTAATGTATTTTGATTATTTCTAGCTTTGATTTACTTTTCAGTTTTTCTTTCTTGTAACGCCTTAAAGGCATGTGTTGAACAATTGAATTTCAAGTTTATCTAATAAAAGTGTGTTTCATTTTGGTTTACGAATTTGAATCTCCAAAGTCTTTGAAATCATATCACACGCATTTCATTCCATGCACCTCATCACAGGTACCCCTTACAGGTTTTCTCATCTTCTTTGCTGTTTATTTCAGCACATCATGTCTTCCAAAACATCAACTGATCAAGCTATCAAGGCACTACAAGCTCAAAACGCTCAATTTCAGGAGATGTTCATGAACTTGGCTAAGGGTCAGCAATATTTGAAGACCCTTATCTTGAAAGAGAAAAAGAAGAAGAAGAAGAAGACAATCCTCTTAAACATGGGGCACAGGTTTGGAAACAGGCTGCGAGATAAAGTCAATCTATCCCACTCATCTGGATGGGGAGAAAACCAATAATAAAGGAGGGTGCCTAGCCCTGTGGTATCTGACCATGAGACTGACTTTGACGAAGACCAGTATCCTCCGGCTGAGGATAGGTATAAACAACTTGAAGACCGGCTAAGTGCCATGGAGATTCAGAAGGTCCCTGGGTTGGACTTCGGTGATCTAGGTCTTTCATTTGGGGTGGTGATTCCCCATAAGTTCAAAGCACCAGCCTTTTCTAAATACGACGAAGTTTCTTGCCCAAAGCTGCACCTCCGTTCGTATGTTAGGAAAATTCAGCCGTACACCGCTGATAAAAACCTCTGGATCCATTTCTTTCAAGACAGTCTCTCAGGGACTCAGCTTTAATGGTTTTACCAGCTGGAAGGAGCTAGTATCCGTAATTGGGAAGACTTGGCTGCTGCTTTCTACAAGCAGTACCAATATAATGCCGACCTCGCTCCCACGCGTACCCAACTTTCAAGTATGTCCATGGGTGCGGGCGAAGGTTTCAAAGATTACACTCAGAAGTGGAGGGACCTTGCTGGTAGAGTGCAACCTCCCTTGGAAGATAGGGAGCTATTGGATATGTTTTTGGGGACCTTGTCTGGTCCGTATTTCAACCATCTGATTGGAAGTTCATCGTCTTGGTTTACAGAGCTGATTATGACCGGGGAAAGAATTAAAGCTGGTATCAAGAGCGGTAAGATACAGAAGGGTGCTTCGTCTAGGGCCGAGAAGAAGCCTTTTAAGAAGGAGTCGAGCGCAGTTTACAGCACAAAGAGCCATAATAGACTCGAACGCCACCAAGCAGTTAATGTGGTGGTTATATCAAGACCTGCTGTTGCTCCTCAGTGCAACAATCAGCCAAGGGCCGAGAGACCGCGAAGAAAATTCACTCATCTCAACATGACTTTATCCCAAATTCTACCGCAGTTATTAAAGACCAATCTGGTGATTCCAAGGGAGGCCCCGAAGAATCCAAATACAACATCACCGATGTACGATCCGAATGCCCGCTGTGCTTTTCACTCTGATAGCCCGGGGCATGATATGGATAACTGTTGGGTCCTGAAGAACAAGGTACAGGACTTGATTGATGCGAAGGAGATTGAATTCGAAGCACCTGAAAGACCTAATGTTGTGACTGCTCCTATGCCCAAGCATGAAGTAAATGCTATAGATGAAGACTCGTTTGTGGTTTCTCTGAAAGACATTGTTACTCCCTTAATGACTGTAAAGAAGAACCTTCTGTTAGCCGGTTTATTTCCGGGCTGTGACGAAGGTTGCCGTATGTGTTCCGTCCTACCTATCGGTTGCCATCTTTTGAAGTCAGGTGTCCAACGCCTGATGGATAATAAAGAAGTTCTGTTTGAGAAGACTTTTGTTCCTTTGGTTCCTACTGAAGAAGTTGCTATAATCACCATTTTCGACAATTCTTCCAAGGCTTCCTCGAGAAAGCCTGTTAGAATTACATCTGTTCCAAGAATCGCACCATTAATCATCACTGTTCCTGGGCCTATCCCCTATACATCAGATAAAGCTGTCCCTTGGCACTACGGGGCTGACGTATACTATCACGGAGTTAAATAAGATTTGAATGCTGAAGAGGCTGATACTGACGTCAGCAATATTGTTGGACCTGCTAAAGTCACCCGCAGCGGAAGACTTTTCTCCCTCGAGATCTCTCTGCCAACTGTTCGAAAACCTGTTGTTATTACACCTGCCAGTGTACCTGCTGCTGTTCCTGTTCAAGTTCCAATTCTTACCCCTGTTGCCGAGTCTTCTGACACTCGGGGCAAAGGGACCACTGATGAGCCTGCCCAGACGGAGGTGCCGAAGATGATTACTATTGAAGCCTCTAGACAAGAGATGGAGGAGATTTTGAAGATCATTAAAAAGAGCGACTACGATGTAGTCGAGCAGCTGGGGCAAACCCCATCCAAAATCTCTATGTTGTCTCTGTTGCTTTGCTCAGAAGCCCATGCCAAGGCTCTGATTTATTTCTTGAAGACCGCACACATGCCGCAAGAAACATCAGCTGATCAGTTTAAAGATTGTGTGGCTAGTCTGACAGCAGATAATGGGTTGGGCTTCTCTGACGCCGACTTGACTGTTAAGGGAAAGAATCACAATGACGCCCTGCATGTCTCCATTGAATGCAGAGGCACTACTCTTGCTCACGTACTGGTAGATACTGGATCATCGCTGAATGTGTTACCCAAGAAAGCTCTAGACCGGTTAGACTGTGAAGGGTTGGAGCTGAAACCAAGCAACATTGTGGTCAGGGCATTTGATGGGTCCAAGAGGATGGTGCATGGAGAAGTGGATATTATAATTAAGGTTGGTTCTCAGGTTTTTGCATCTACATTCTATGTGATGGACATTCGGCCATCCTATTCTTATTTGCTGGGTCGCCCATGGATCCACAAAGCTGGGGCAGTGACTTCTACGCTCCACCAGATGCTGAAATACCCAGTCAAAGGGAAAATTGTTATGGTACGAGGGGAAGAGGAGTACATGGTGAGCCACCTCAACTCTTTCTGGTATGTAGAGATGGATGGGGAGTTCATTGAGACCCCGTTTCAACATTTTGAAGAGGTTCCCCAGACATTGGCATCAGCTGAAACTGTCACCAAAGATCCTCCCATGAAGATGGCTTCCCTCAAGGATGCCCGGGCTGTTATTGAGAAAGGTGGGTGTGCAAATTGGGGCCAACTCCCCGACTTTGCACATAATACTAACAAGTTTGGTTTGGGTTTCACTGCAGAAGCTCAAAGAGCTGTTTGGAGTGCACGAATCAGAAGAGCTCCCCTGTTTATCAGCAATTCAGGAGTGAATGCCGTTGAAGACGACGTTGAAGAATCTGAGTTTGATAGTTGGATCTATCCTACTACTGATGGTGGACTGAGCAATTGGATAGCAAAGGACTTCATCCCAATTTCTTTTGTTACCCAGTAATGAGACTTTTTGTTTTGAATTTGTAACAGACAATTTTTAAACTTTACGACCCGATGTCTTACCCGGGACACCGTGGTTTTGTTTGTGAGGGCTTTATGTGTGTCATCTACATATATCATTAATAAAAGCATTGGACGTTTCTTGAATTTCAAATTTTGCGCTCCTTGTTTTTCTTTTTATATATTGCAAAACAACTATTTTACACACACTCACATATACAGGTCTACATCCACTCTGGATCCTACTGGTAACGACTCTGCTACTACCGGTTATGACTTCGAAAGTCCGATCAACTTAGCCGAAGACGAAGGTGAAGATGATTGCGAAGTGCCTGGTAAACTTGCTAGAATCTTACTTCAGGAAGAGAGGGTCATACAGCCGCATGAAGAGCCAGTGGAAACAGTGAATCTGGGTACAAAGGAAGACAAGAAAGAGGTCAAGATCGGTGCAAATCTGGAATCTAATGTTAAACAACGGCTGATTCGGATGCTGCGTGACTATGTTGAGATATTTGCCTGGTCTTATAAAGATATGCCTGGGTTAGATACCGATATTGTGGTTCACCGATTGCCTACCAAGGAAGATTGTCCTCCAGTGAAACAGAAGGTTCGCCGAATGCGCCCGGAGATGTCTGAGAAAATCAAGGCTGAAGTTATGAAACAGTTTGATGTTGGTTTTCTAGCAGTTACTTCTTACCCACAGTGGGTGGCCAATGTGGTTCCCGTGCCGAAAAAGGATGGTAAAGTTTGGATGTGTGTTGACTATAGGGATCTGAATAGGGCTAGCCCCAAGGATGATTTCCCTCTGCCTCATATCGACGTTCTGGTTGACAACACCGCTCAGCATAAGGTCTTCTCCTTTATGGATGGTTTCTCCGATTATAATCAGATTAAAATGGCTCCCGAAGACATGGAGAAGAAAACCTTTGTTACTCAATGGGGTACCTTTTGCTACAAAGTCATGCCTTTTGGATTACAGAATGTTGGGGCGACGTATCAGCACGCCATGGTCGCTTTGTTCCATGACATGATTCATCATGAGATTGAGGTATATGTCGACGACTTGATTGCAAGATCCCAGACTGAAGAAGAGCATCTGGACCACCTTCAGAAGTTATTTGACAGGTTGAAGTCGTACAAGTTGAGGTTAAACCCGAACAAGTGCACCTTCTAAGTGAGATCTGGTAAGCTGCTGGGTTTCGTTGTAAGTGATAAAGGTATTCAAGTGGATCCTGCAACGGTGAAGGCTATACAGGAAATGCCAGCTCCCCGAACAGAAAAAGAAGTCAGAGGCTTTTTGGGACGTCTGAACTATATTGCTCGATTCATCTCACACCTGACTGCTACTTGTAAGCCAATCTTCAAGTTACTGAAGAAAGATCAAGTGGTAAGATGGAACGATGAATGTCAGGCTGCTTTCGAAAAAATCAAAGAGTATCTCCAAGAACCTCCTATTCTGATGCCGCCAGTTGAAGGGAGACCTTTGATCTTATACTTGACAGTACTCGATAATTCAATGGGGTGCGTGCTGGGGCAGCATGACGAGTCTGGCCGAAAAGAGCATGCTATTTATTACCTTAGCAACAAACTTACCGACTGCGAGACCCGATACTCGTTGCTCGAGAAAACTTGCTGCGCTTTGGCATGGGCTGCTCGCCGGCTGAGACAGTATATGCTGACTCACACTACTCTGTTGATATCAAAGATGGATCCAATTAAGTATATTTTCGAGAAGCATGCCTTATCCGGAAGAATAGCAAGATGGCAGATGATCTTGACTGAGTATGACATCCAGTATACGACCCAAAAGGCAATCAAGGGGAGTGTGTTGGCAGATCATTTGGCACATCAGGCAGTGGATGATTACCAGTCTATGAACTTTGAATTCCCGGATGAGAATATCATGATAGTGACTGACTGTGAGACACCTGGACCGGATGAAGGACCTGAGGAGGGATCCCGATGGTCTATGTACTTTGATGGAGCTTCAAACGCTTTGGGTAATGGCATTGGCGCCGTGATCATATCTCTTGAAGGCTCTCGTACTCCGTTCACCGCCCGGCTATGTTTCAACTGCACCAACAACATGGCGGAGTATGAGGCGTGCATCATGGGTCTTCGAGCAGCTATTGACCTAAGGATTAAGTTCTTAAGTGTATTCAGAGATTCCGCTCTCGTGATCAGTCAGATCAAAGGCGAGTGGGATACGAAACACCCAAATCTTATTCCTTACAAGGAGTATGTGTTGACGTTGCTTCCACATTTCGAAGAGATAACCTTTGAGCACTTCCCTAGAGAGGAGAATCAGTTGGCGGACGCGCTGGCTATGATGTCTTCTATGTTCAAAGTCAATTGGGACAACGAGGCTCCCCAGATTACCATTGAAAGGTTGGACGAACCTGCACATTACTGTGAAATTGAGACTGAAGAGGTAACAGATAAACCCTGGTTCCACGAGGTGAAGAGGTATCTTGAAGCTTAGGAGTACCCCGAGGGTGCATCTGTTAATGATAAGAAGTTTCTGAGGAGGTTCGCGGCGAAGTTCTTCATCAGTAATGACATCCTTTACAAGCGTAACCATGATTCAACCTCACTGCGATGTGTGGATAAGAATGAGGCAGAAAGGATCATGGTAGAGTTACATGAAGGTGCTTTCGAAACTCATTCCAGTGGACACACCATGGCAAAGAAAATCCTTCGGGCAGGATATTATTGGTCTACAATGGAAGCTGATTGTTATCAGCATTCTCGTACCTGTCACAAGTGCCAAGTCTATGCTGATAAGGTGCACATACCTCCAGTACCTCTGAACGTCTTGACAACTCCGTGGCCTTTTGCAATGTGGGGAATTGACATGATCGGCAAGATCAGACCTACAGCGTCCAACGGGCATCGTTTCATCCTGGTAGCAATTGATTACTTCACGAAGTGGGTTGAAGCAACTTCCTTTTCTACTGTAACCAAGAACGTCGTGGCACGGTTCATTCGGCACAATCTGATCTGTCGATACGGTGTACCAGAGAGGATCATTACGGATAATGGTACTGTTGTACCCCAAAATTTGCCCTCTCAATTATCAAGGCAAAAAGCTCCCTTTTGGGGTCCTTCGATTTACACTTTTTTGCCTCATGTATGCCTCTTTCGAATCTGGACATTTTGCCTCATGTATGCCTCTTTCGAATCTAGACATTTTGCCTCATGTATGCCTCTTTCGAATCTGGACATTTTGCCTCATGTATGCCTCTTTCGAATCTGGACATTTTGCCTCATGTATGCCTCTTTCGACTGGGCCTGTAACTTCTCGTTGCAGGCTTCGTTTGTGTCTTTTGCTGCCTGCATGCTTGCAATCGAAGGCAATGACCTACTGGTCACATGTACCCCCTGCAAGGCAAGTCTTCGTTTGGGCACTCACCTTCTGTGTGCCTGGATGAAAACTTCAGTTAAGCAAGAGCCTCCTTCGAATGCAGCTTGGATTACATCCTTCGTTTTGAGCAAGAGCCTCCTTCGAATGCAACTTGGATTACATCCTTCATTTTGAGCAAGAGCCTCCTTCGAGCGCAAGTTTAGAAATACCCTTCGATTCAGAAGCCAGGAACTTCCCTCACACAAGGAAATGACTCCCTTTATGTGTGTTTCGATCCACATGCTTCAATTGGGCAACATTATTTCCTTCGAACACAATCTTTCGATTGGGCAATATGTGTGTTTCGATCCAAGCTTCGACAGGGAATTAGCTTCCTTCGAGTAAGTTTGTTTCGGCCACAAGCTTCGACTAAGGCAAAGGCTTCCTTCGAACGGGTGTGCTTCGATCTCACTCTTGCATTCAACACAAGACCAAATCTCGTTTGCCAGGCTGTGTTGCATCCAAATATTTACATAGTCAGAAGATTGTACAAAGGTTTTAAACTTTGTCTTTTAGATACTACTATTCTGGGTTAAAGGCTACATACTCTTTCTTTTCATAGAAAGTACTTTTATCATAAAAGCAGCTTTCAACCTGAATTTGGTCTGAGCACAAGCAACGTCAGAGGCATAAGTCACATCTCCTGCACCCCGACTGCCAACAAGCCCCCCACTTGTACTGTCACATTACATTATTCTATTATTTTGCAAGGCTGGCTGTTGAAGACATGTCCTTTCTTTTTCTCTATAAATAGAGGAATTTATGCAAAGCTAGAGGAGGATCTTTTGGACCAGTGGAACGAATCACCCAAAGTTTCTCAAACACAACAAATCTCTCAAGTCCCTTCAACACTTGTGAGAACAAACCCAGAATTTACTTCCTTCGATTCTGAAGAACAAGTATTCTTCAGTATCCTTTGAATCCAGTTTGGAAAGAAACATAAGACTTGTTTCTTTCCTTCCTTCGAATCCAGCAGTCCAAGCACAGCTGTTGGCCCCTCTGTCAAATCCAGAACCTTGGACCTCCACTCAAGGTCCCACATCCATTCAACGCCTCTATCAAGGTAAGTCACTCTTACCCTTGAATTTTTCATTTCATGACATAACATGTAAATAATCTCTTCGTTCGTTTCAAACATGTATATACCATTATTCCTTCGTTTCCACCCTGTTAACATGTTTTTTTAAAAGTTAACCCTTTCGTTTGGGCTTTCTGTTTACCTGAACCAACTTTAATTATTAAACTGTTTGAAAGATAAATACTAGCATGGCCTCAGGCCATGTTGCCATTTAATGCTTTAAATGAAAGAAACAGGAAACATGAAATAGGAAATGAAGCCTCTGGCTTCTACCCTCTTTCTCCAGGTCAAACGAAAGAGACAACCAGGGGGAAAACCATGTTGACTTATAGGCCCAAACGAAAAGCATGCCTTCACTGACTTTCAGCCCCTAATCGAAAGGCATTCCCTCACTGCTTTCAACCTCCAGTCGAAGAAGACAACAAGGCAGAACCAGAAGGCTTCGCCATACACTGACTTCCAGGCCCCAGTCGAAGGATACAGCTTGCTGCTGCCTTTGCCCAATCGAAGGACAGGACCTCGCCCCTGCCAAGGCCCAATCGAAAGACGTGACTTTGCTATTGCCAGCCCCAATCGAAGGAGGCCAACAGAATGCGAATCGAAGGCTGCTACTTCCTGGGTCGAAAGACACTCATTTTTCTTACTTTTATCTTATTTTTTCCTTCATATTTTTTATGCCTTTCGATATGGTTGTAATAGCGTAGGATTTTATCTTTCTGCATTTTATTTACTTTGTACAAATGCTAGTAATTAGGCGTGTATGGCAAGATAAAATCAACAAGTAGACAACCTAAAAATCAAAGACAAATGCATGCAATAAAACACACTTTGCACACAAACACCCCTTAGGGTAATCTCACTTGTTGCCTCGGAAAATAGTCATGTCCCTCGAGCATGGGCGTTTTAGCAAAGACCCTCGATAAAAGATCGTAGTCCCTCGATGACCCTCGATGTTGCCTTTGGTAAACGATCTAGTCCCTAAAAACGACATTGCTAAAACGTCCCATATGTTGCCTTCTATGACTATACAAACGTCCCATGCCCGTCCCGTTCAAACATCCTAACGCAAGATTGTTCATCAAACACAATGGTGAAACAACACTGTTAAAAGGGTTAAAACATAAGAAAAATCTTTGAGTAAAATAGGGTAGACAACTCTTAGTTACTTAATCAAAAAACTTGCAAAACATTCTTGCCATTTTTCAAAACACACTCCACAACACCACTTCAAAAACAATTTCAAAACAAACTTTCAAAAACATTGAAACATCTTTTCAAAAAGACAAACACCTTTGTAAAACATTCTAACAAGAATTGTTACAAAGGTTGCCTAGACAAGGCATCTTTTTCAAAACATTTTCAAAACCACACACACAAAGCACCATTTCAAACAATTGAAAAGCAAAGGCAAGTGATTTAAAACAAGTAACTAAGAGCCCATGGAAAACCATGGATGAAAAGGGTGCTAGCACCTTCCCTTTTCATAATCTACCCCCTGAACCCACAAAAACATCTCAAAAGGTTTTTCCTGTGCTTTTTGACCTTTCCTTAGGATAAAATAAAAAGTCAGTGGCGACTCTTGCTAAACCGAAACATTTGCGAACACAAATGCAAACCACAAGTCAGTTCTCCCACCGTATCACAGGTACCAATCTCAACAATAAAATGATCACTGAGCTCTGCAAGCAGTTCAAGATACAACATCACAATTCTTCTCCCTACCGGCCGAAGATGAATGGGGTTGTAGAAGCGGCTAATAAGAACATTAAGAAGATTGTGCAGAAGATGACGGTAACATATAAAGATTGGCACGAGATGTTACCTTTTGCTCTTCATGGGTATCGTACCTCAGCGCAGATGTCAACAGGGGCAACACCTTATTCCTTGGTATATGGCATGGAGGCAGTCTTTCCCATTGAAGTTCAGATACCCTCTCTTCGGATTATGAAGGATGCAGGTTTGAGCGAAGATGACTGGATTCAGACCCGGCTTGATCAGCTGAACCTAATCGACGAAAAAAGACTTACTGCTATTTGTCATGGTCATACGTATCAAAAACGGATGATCAAGGCATTTAACAAGAAATTTAGACGACAAGAGTATCAAGTTGGGTACCTGGTTATCAAGCGCATCATACTACCTCAAGGTGATCCCAGGGGAAAATGGACCCCTACTTACGAAGGGCCATTTGTGGTTAAGAACATTTTCTCAGGAGGAGCTATGATTCTAACCACCATGGATGGTGATGACCTTCCTCACCCCGTCAATGCAGACATAGTGAAAAAATACTACGCGTAATCAAAGACCCGCTAGGTTGACTGGCCTAGACAAAAATAATGGCTTCCCGGCGAACCAAAAGGGTTCAGGCAAAAATAAGGGATGAAAATGAAAAAATCTGTACACCCGGCAAGTCGAAAACCTGAAAAGGCGGCTTGGGAAAAAATGGGTATCCCGGTAGACTGAAAACCCGAAAGGGCGGTCCAGGCAAAAATTAGGGATTAAAGCGTAACACTATGTCTCATTGGATCACCTTGCAACATGACTTCGGTATCGAATATCAAGCTCAGACGACACTAATCAATCTAATCTACCTTCAACCAGTAGCAAAGTGATGAGATGCTCGAGAACATAAAGACAATAGCAGAGTTGGAACCCAGTGGGATTGTTCACATAGCTGTTTTGTTTTGTTTTTCACAAATTTCATAAATTCTATTTGTTTGGCGGTGTTCCCTTACTAGGACGTCAGCCTCTTGTACAAAAACGCCTATTTACAGGCCAAACTTCAAAATCAATACAATTCATTTTCAGAGAAATTTCAAACTGGTTTTTCCTTTATTTGTTTTGTTTTGCAAAGAACGTCCAATATTCATTTTTGATATATGCATTTGACATTAATTGCTGCTCATAAAAATTTACATGCAAGACAAAAGACGGTTACTTGTAATATCAGAAACAGGGGCAATAAGAATTGTCCAAGGCGGTACGGATGCTTTATCCACCAGGTACAAAGGTAGATTCAGCTGAAGAATATGGTTAAGGTGCCTTCACTCTCTGCAGAGTAAGAAAAGACAGTAATGATAGCTCTCCCCAGCTGAGACTTACAACCGCAAATGAATTAGTAATATTCTCCCCAAGCAGAGTTTATCTACCATCAGCACTGAAAGGTCTTAATATTCCCCAGCAGAGTATAAGAATATTCCCCGGCAGAGTACAAGATATCCCCAATGGAGTTTGAGATTTTTCCCAGCACAGTCTGAAAAAGCTTCCCCAGTAGAATTTGGAGAATCATCCCCACTAGACTTTGGAAGGTTGTCCCCAGCATAGCTCAAAAGGATTATCCCCATAAGAGTCTAAAAGGTTATCCCCAGTGAAGTCGCAATTGAAAGATCATCCCCAGCGGAATTATTTCCCTTCACAAACAAGAAGTCAATCCCCAACAGGATTCAGTATCACTAGCGACGGTAATTCATCCCCAGCGGAATTTATCGGTGGAATCCTCAGCAGAGTATCTCTTCCCCACAGAGTAATCTCCTCATCAGTTTATTCCCCAACGGAGTTATCCTCTCCTGCAGGTTTATTCTCACAATCATCTTCGTCCACTATCTCCAGCGGAAACGAAACATTCAATTCTTTTCTCCAGCAGCTATCCGGGATTTATTTTCCCCAGCTAAAACATTACATTTCCATACACCATGATACATGCATATACGCATCATACAACACAATCTCATTTATTTTGAGAACATCATTGTTTGATACATATCATACATTTTCATACAGCTAACCTTTACCTTTCAGGAAGGATGCAGTCAAATTCAAAGCTATGAAGCTTTTTATCTCAGTCGAAGTACTGACCGGTTCTTAAATCTCAACTGAATTATTCTCGGTTGAATTACAAATAAGGTTCTAAATCTCGACAATTTTCCTCCGTCGAAGTGTGGATGAGTTCTTAAATCTCAACAGAATTATCCTCGGTTGAATTACAAACAAGTCCTAGATCTCGATGAAGATGTTTCCCTCAGTCGAAGTACTGACTGGTTCTTAAATCTCAACTGAATTATTCTCGGTTGAATTACATATAAGGTTCTAAATCTCGACAATTTTCCTCCGTCAAAGTGTGGACGAGTTCTTAAATCTCAACAGAATTATCCTCGGTTGAATTACAGACAAGTCCTAGATCTCGATGAAGATGTTTCCCTCAGTCGAAGTACTGACCGGTTCTTAAATCTCAACTGAATTATTCTCGGTTGAATTACAGATAAGGTTCTAAATCTCGACAATTTTCCTCCGTCGAAGTGTGGACGAGTTCTTAGATATCAATAGAATTATCCTCGGTTGAATTACAGACAAGTCCTAGATCTCAATGAAGATGTTTCCCTCAGTCGAAGTACTGACCGGTTCTTAAATCTCAACTGAATTATTCTCGGTTGAATTATATATAAGGTTCTAAATCTCGACAATTTTCCTCTGTCGAAGTGTGGATGAGTTCTTAAATATCAACAGAATTATCCTATGTTGAATTACAGACAAGTCCTAGATCTCGATGAAGATGTTTCCCTCAGTCAAAGTACTGACTGGTTCTTAAATCTCAACTGAATTATTCTCGGTTGAATTACAGATAAGGTTCTAAATCTCGACAATTTTCCTCCGTCGAAGTATGGACGAGTTCTTAAATCTCAACAGAATTATCCTCGGTTGAATTACAGACAAGTCCTAAGTATCGATGAAGATGTTTTCCCCCGTTTAAATTACAGACAAGTTCTTAAAACTCAGCAGAGATGTTCTCTCAGTTGAAGTACATGCAAGTTCCTAAATCTTAACAAAGATCAGACTTCCCCAGCAGAATCTTCTACAACAACAGATATGCAAGTTCTCGCTAAGGAATCTCTTATGCGATCGACAATCCTGCAGATGGCATATTTAAACCCATCCTCCCGCCAGCAACCTCCAAATGGCATCTGTAAGCCCATTCCCGACATCACCAGGCTGATACCACTTCATGCGAGTGTAAATTTCTGGGCACTCTAGTGTTCAATCATCTTCCACCTTCGGATCACGAAAGGCACGAAAGCCAATCTACATCCTCAGGTTTAAGAAGATTGAACAGGGGCAGCTGTTGTACCCAAACATTTCCCCTCTCATATTCCTCAAAACATTGCAAGAAAAATCTCCAAATGGCCCAAGGTTGCTCAAGAATTGGTCAGACAAGCTACCTCCTAAGGCAGTCTACCCCAAATTAGGGTTTTGTGTTGCATCAAGATCCTTAAGCCCAAATGACCTCAAGTGCTCACTAATGTCCTAATATGTTCTCAAGATCATCCATGCCAAATTTCAAGCCTTGCAGAGAAAGTTTGCATAGTCAATTGCTCAAAGGGTCCAAAAATCGACTGTGCTAGGGCAAAAGTCAACTGTGACCTACAAACAGTCAAACCTCAAGATTTTTTGCCAATATTATTATTTTGAAGGATATTTCATCATTTGATCAAGGGTTGATCATGATTCATCAAGGATTTCTCAAATTCATCAAGATTCAAAAGTTGCTAAATTAGGGTTTTGTAGGAAAAGTCAACTCAACTTTGACCAAGAATAACTTTCTCATACTTTATGAGAAATGACCCATCCAAAGCTCATTTTGAAGAGAATGCAATTTCCTACAATCCATCTTCATACCCCAAGATCAAAAAATGAACTCACAAGAAGTTATAAATTTGGACATTATAGGTTATTTTTGAAAGTCAACAAAAACATATTTTTTGCCAAAGCTTATAACTTGAGCATGGAATATCAAAATGAGATGAGACCAAAAGGGTTGGTTATAGGACATCTCAAGCTTTCTAGAAAGTCCAATAACACTTCCAAAAGTTCAAAATTGAAGAAATTATGCACTGTTGAAGTTGGACTTTTTACAAAATTGCCAAAAGTCAACTATCCCCAAAACTTCAAATTTGGTCAAATGGGCCCATTCGTTTCCACTTGATTTGAGTTTGCATCATTGTCCACGTGTCCTAACCTCAGCCATGAGCCCGTATTTCATTTTTATTATTTAATTTGATTTTTTATTGAATTTATTCATTTTAAATCAAATAAAATCATAGAAAATCCAAATAATTAATAACTCTTGATTTTTTGATTGTTTTAGGTTTGGTTCACAGCTAGCATCACCATCAAATTCGTATCAAGCCAAATCATGGGCAAAAAGATTGAATGGAATCAAATATGGAAAGGTTTAAAGTGGAGATCAAATCAAATACATATGCATTGATATGGGAAGATTTAATCCATATTTGTTACCCTAATACACTACACAATACATAAGCAAGCCAAAGGGGACGAAATCAGGGTTGAAGAGGACAGAGAGAGGCAGAACAAGATTGGAAAAATTCACTAAAAAGCTTGAGATCGAATTCATAGTTAGAGGTGTTTTCAAGAGCTGAGACATATCTCAATTGATTCCTGGGCGTTCACTCAAGCTATCTGGATCCAAAGCAAGCTTGTTTAGACATCCAAACGCGCTGTAAGTGTCACGAAACATCCCTCTGTTCTTGAAATCGAAACTCACCATTCTTGCATCCATTGAATGAAATAACTGCATATTTGTAATCCTCACATCATTTGTAAACTTTTGGCATCATTTAATTTCGTTTATCTAACCTGTAATGCAAAACGCCATAGTTAGGGTTCTTGGAAGCGTTTTTGGGGTTTTTCTTTTCAGGTGAAATTAAGCTACAAGATGGACATGGTTGTGACCGGGAGGGTGAGACGAACACAACCATGTCCTTGAAACTCATTTTTGTGGCCTGAGAAGGATTTTAGGATGGACCTGTGCTTTTAGCTGCGGATTCAAATCCGTAGGTATTCTTTTACAGGTTTCAGGACAGGGACGATGATGTCTCCCCCATCCATTGGCCCTTTCAAATACCGCGCACGTTTTTTTTAACTTTCTGGCCATTGACTTGTTTTATCATATTATACACTCTTTGCATTATACTAACAAACAAACCATCATAGCATAGTGGCAAGCGTGCACGTGCAAACTCCTTCATCCTCGTGTATCCAAGAGACAGATGGCCAATGGCTAGATCTGATGGTCAGGGATTGAAGGACCACTAAGACATTGGTCAATGCATGCATACTAGATTCCAGGAAGTCCAAGAAGGCCAGCGCTTTTGGGCCTACAGGATTGCTTCTTACACTCCCAATTCAGGCCCATACTCCATTCTCCCTTTTATTTATTTTATTCTTTGTTTTAATTATTTTTATTATTATTTTTATTTAACTTCTAACCAATCACAAATTCCTCTTTTATTAAATAAAATCACCAAAAAATATTTTTATTCAATCAAATTTTAACTTTTAATTTTTATTAATAAATACTAATTAATTAATTTAGGTTTTAATTCTAGAATAATTTTAACCTATTTTGCAAATAATTAAAATTAATTAGATTTAGTTAGGTTTTAATTACTAATTCAATTAATTTTATTTCTTTCCTAAATAATTAAAAACTCAAAAAATAATTTATTTTTCATTTAATTAATTTAATTTAATTTAGTGATTAATTTAGTTTATTTCTTTCTTAAAAATAAAAAAACAACAAAAAGATATTTTCTTTAACCAAAAGGGTCAAAACCCTAATCATGCGCCCGATTTAATTTTGCGTCGTGATTTACTTTTCTTATCCAATAATGTACTTGCTCCCGGAATGTAATAGTAAAGTGGACTTTTAATTATTTTTATTCGCTTTATTTTATTTTTCAAAAGGGTTTGTCTTTGGCGATGTAAATACGCCTTGTAATTTAAATTCACATTTTATTTCCGCAAATTATAACTGTTAGATGTTTGATAATAGGGTTGCATGACAAGACTAAATGTTTTAACCTAAAAACAAATTAGATCATCATTAACATGTACAAAGATAAAAAATAACTGAAAACGACACACTCGCACATGCGCACTCTTAGGGTACACCCCACTTGGTTGCCTTCGTACACGATCATTGAGTATAGGTTGTTTTAGAGGTCGTCCTCTTGTCTAGAAGATCATAGTTGCCTCAAAATAGTTGCCTCAGATATTGTTGCCTTGAATAAATGATCTAAGACATTAGGGTTACTGCTAAAACATCCTAACATTGCTTTGGTGACCGTAAGTCCCTCATTTGAATTGACCCTTAAACTCCAACGATGGTGCTACCTACTCATCAATAGTAGGATAGCATTGTCTAAAGGAAATTAGCATAGAACGATTCCTTTTTTGAGTAGGTAGATGGCTCTTAGATACTCTCTCTTTCAAAAACAAAAACTCTTCACACTTACACTTTTCGAACAAAGTTTTCAAAAACACTTCATACGCTCTTGAAGACAGAAGCAAGAGTTAAATCGAAGTTTCAAAACAAAATTTTTTTCAAACTCACAAGCACAAAGAAAACCATTTTGAAAACAATATGAGCAAGTACCTAAGAGCCCGTGGATAACCACGGATAGAAAGGGTGCTAACACCTTCCCTTTCTATAATCTACCCCCCGAACCCGAGAAATATCTTGAAAAAAGGAATTTTCCTGTGCTTTTTACTTTCCTTGTTTGATAAAATAAAAGTCGGTGGGGTCTCTTGCTTACCGTGACATTTTGTGAAAACAAATGCAAAACGCAAACCAGCATTCCAAAAAACAGTCAGTTCTTCCCACCATATCACAACGCCTGATAGATAGCAAAGAAATTCTGTTTGAGAAAACTTTGATTCCCGTTTTTCCATCTGAAGACATTGCCATTATAAACATTTCCGCAAATCCTTCCAAGGTCTCCTCGAGAAGACCTGTTAGGATTACATTTGCTCCAAGAATTGCTCCGCTGATAATCACTGTTCCTAGTCCTGTCCCGTATGTCTTGAACAAAGCTGTCCCATGGTATTATGGTGCTGATGTGTACTATCATGGCATCAAACAAGATTTGAAATATGAAGAAGTTGATCCCGATGTTGGTAACATTGTCAGAACCAACAAAGTTACCCGAAGTTGAAGGGTCTTCTCTCCCGAGATTTCGCCTAAGACTGTCAGCAAACCTATTGTCATTCCATCTGCTGTTCCTGCTAGTACATCAACTACAGTTCCTGTTCTTACTTCAGTTATTACCCCTTTCGGTGAATCGTCTGATACACGCGGAAAGGAAATTATAGGTGAGCCCGCTCGGACGGAGGCTCCTAGGAAAATTGTTGTGGAAGCCTCTAAGCAAGAGATAGAGGAAATACTGGAAATCATTAAGAAGAGCGACTACAATGTGGTCGAGCAGCTGGGGAAGACCCCATCAAAGATATCCATGTTATCCCTGCTGTTGTGCTCCGAAGCCCATGCGAAGGCTTTGATTGAATTCCTCAAAACTGCGCATGTGCGGCAAGAGACTTCAGCTGATCAGTTTAAAGATTGTGTGGCCAGCCTGACTGCTGATAATGGGCTGGGTTTTTCAGATGCAGATTTGACACCAAAGGGAAGGAAGCATAATGATGCTCTGCATGTCTTGATTGAATGCAGGGGCACCACTATGGCTCATGTGCTGGTAGATATTGGGTCTTCACTAAATGTCTTACCTAAGAAGGCGTTGGATCGGTTGGATTGCAAGGGTTTGACGTTAAAGCCTAGTAACATTGTGGTAAGGGCTTTTGACGGGTCGAAGAGAATGGTGTACGGGGAGGTGGACATCCCTGTCAAAGTGGGTTCTCAGACTTTTGGGTCCACTTTCTATGTGATGGATATCAGGCCGTCGTATTCTTGTTTGTTGGGTTGTCCTTGGATCCACAAGGCGGGGGCAGTCACTTCCACACTCCACCAAATTCTGAAGTATCCGGTGAAAGGAAAGATTGTCACAATGCGGGGTGAAGAAGAGTATATGGTGAACCACCTCAATTCCTTCCGGTATGTAGAGATGGACGGGGAATTCATAGAAACTCCTTGTTAGAACTTCGAAGAGGTCCCTTAGATCTTGGCATCAACTGAAACTACTAGCAATAAACCTCCTTTAAAGATGGCTTCTCTCAAGGACGCCAGGGCTGTGGTTGAAGAAGGTGGGTGTAGCAATTGGGGTCAGCTCTCTGATTTCAGTTATAAAACTGACAAATTTGGTTTGGGCTTTACTATATGGGCTCAAAGGGTTGTTCGACACGCTCGGGCTGGAAGACTTCCCCTACACATCAGTAATCGGGGAATTAACGCCATTGAAGATAACAAGGAAGACTCAAACATCGACAACTGGATCTACCCAACTACCAACGGTGGACCGAGTAACTGGACGACTAGGGACTTTATACCAGTTTCTTTTATTTCACAGTAATTGACTTATTTGTTTTAAGATTTGTAATAAACAATTTGAAACTTTACAGCCTAGTGCCTTGCCCGAGACACCTTGACTTTGCTTGTGAGGGCTATTATTTGTCATTTCATATACCATTAATAAAGCATTGGATGTTTCTTGCATACAAATTTTGCGCTCTTTGTTGTTCTTTTCTGTTTTCACTTTATCAAAATAGCTATTCTCTTACGCACACTCATGTATCATAATGCATATCCATACCCACTCTGGATCCCGTTGATAACAGCTATACTATTTCCAATTATGACTTTAAAAATCCGATCAACCAAGCCGAGGACGAAGGTGAGGATGATTGTGAGGTGCCTGGGGAACTTGCTAGACTACTACAACAGGAAGAAAGGGCCATACAACCCCATGAAGAGCCAGTTGAGACAATGAACTCGGGTACTGAGGAAGACAGAAAAGAGGTTAAAATAGGTGCAAATCTGGGGCTTAGCGTCAAACAGAGGTTGATACTGATGTTGCACGACTATGTTGAGATCTTCGCCTGGTCCTATGAAGACATTCCTGGTTTGGACACCGATATCGTGGTACATAGCCCGCCGACTAAAGAAGACTGTCCTCCAGTTAAACAGAAGGTCCGTCGTATGTGCCCTGAAATGTCAGAGAAGATCAAGGCAGAGGTCATGAAACAGTTCGACACATAATTCTTAGCTGTCACTTCATATCCACAGTGGGTTTCTAACGTCGTCCCGGTACCTAAGAAGGACGGTAAAGTACGGATGTGCGTAGATTACAGAGACCTTAACCGGACAAGCCCCAAAGATGACTTCCCACTTCCTCACATTGACGTTATGGTCGACAATACCGTACAACACAAAATATTCTCCTTTATGGATGGTTTCTCTGGCTACAACCAGATCAAGATGGCTCCTGAAGACATGGAGAATACAACCTTTATTACACAGTGGGGCACCTTCTGCTACAAGGTGATGCCGTTTGGGTTGAAGAATGTTGGGGCAACTTATCAGTGCACCATGGTCGCTTTGTTCCATGATATGATTCACCATGAGATCGAAGTTTATGTTGATGACATGATAGCCAGGTCTCAAACCGAGGAAGAGCACCTGGATCATCTCCAAAAGTTGTTCGACAGGTTGAAAATGTACAAGTTGAGGTTGAATCCGAACAAGTGCACCTTCGGGGTAAGGTCTGGTAAACTTCTGGGTTTCATTGTCAGCGACAAACGCATCCAAGTAGATCCTGCAAAGGTAAAAGCTATACAAGAAATGCCAGCTCCCCGTACAGAGAAAGAAGTTAGAGGTTTCTTGGGACGTCTGAATTACATTGCCAAGTTCATTTCACATCTGACCGCTACTTGTGAACCAATCTTCAAGCTTCTGAAGAAAGATCAAGTGGTAAAGTGGAATGATGAATGCCAGACCGCTTTCGAAAGAATCAAAGAATATCTTCAAGAAGCACCAATTCTGATGCCTCCAGTTGAAGGAAGACCTTTGATATTATACTTGACAGTGCTAGACAATTCAATAGGGGTGTGTGTTGGGGCAGCATGACGAGTCTGGTCGAAAAGAGCACGCCATATATTACCTTAGCAAAAAGTTTACCGACTGCGAGACACGATACTCATTTCTCGAGAAAACTTGATGTGCTTTGGCATGGGATGCTCCTCGACTGAGACAATATATGCTGACTCATACTACTTTGTTGATATCAAAGATGGATCTGATCAAGTACATTTTCGAGAAGCCCGCACTCTCCGAAGGATAGCAAGGTGGAAAATGATCTTAACTGAGTATGACATAGAATATACAACCTAAAAAGCAATTAAAGGAAGTGTATTGGCTGATCATTTGGCTCATCAGGCTGTGGATGATCACCAGTCCATGAATTTCGAGTTCCCGGATGAGAATATCATGTTGGTGACTAACTATGAAGAACATGGATCGGATGAAGGACCTGAGAAGGGATCCCGATGGTCTATGTATTTTGATGGAGCCTCAAACTCACTAGGTAACAGCATTGGTGCTGTAATCATATCTCCCGAGGGCTGTCATACTCCGTTCACCGCCCGATTATGTTTCAACTGCACCAACAACATGGTGGAGTATGAAGCGTGCATCATGGGTATTAGGGCTGCTATCGACCTAAGTATTAAGTTCTTGAGTGTATTCAGGGATTCCTCTTTGGTGATAAGTCAGATCAAAGGCAAGTGGGATACGAAGCACCCGAATCTTATCCCGTACAAAGAATATGTACTGACACTGTTGCTGCATTTTGAAGAGATAACCTTCGAACATTTCCCACGAGAGGAGAACCAGTTAGTGGACGCGCTAGCTACCATGTCTTCTATGTTCAAGGTTAGGTGGAACAATAAAGCTCCCCAAATCACCATTGAGAGGTTAGATGAACCAACACACTGCTGTGAAATCGATACCGAAGAAGTGGCAGACAAACCCTGGTTTCACGAAGTCAAAAGGTATCTCGAGGCTCAAGAGTACCCCGAAGGGGCATTTGTCAATGATAAGAAATTTTTGAGAAGGTTCGCTGCGAAGTTCTTCCTCAGTAATGGAATCCTCTATAAACGCAACCATGAATCTACACTACTACGGTGTGTAGACAAGAGCGAAGTAGAGAGGATCATGATAGATCTACATGAAGGCACCTTCGGCACCCATTCTAGTGGACATACCATGGCTAAGAAGATCCTACGGGAAGGATATTACTTGTCCACTATGGAATCCGGCTGTTATCAGCACTCTCGAACCTGTCATAAGTGCCAAATCTACACTGATAATGTGCATGTGCCTCCGGTCCCCTTGAATGTCTTGATAGCTCCGTGGCCCTTTGTAATGTGGGGAATCGACATGATCGGCGAGATCAGACCCACCGCTTCCAATGGACATCGCTTCATCTTAGTGGCTATTGATTACTTCATGAAGTGGGTTGAGGCAGCTTCCTTTGCTACAGTAACCAAGAACGTCGTGGCGCGGTTTATCCGACATAACCTGATCTGTCGATACGGTGTGCCAGAGAGAATTATTACTGACAATGGTACGAATCTCAACAACACAATGATCACCGAGCTCTGTAAACAGTTCAAGATACAACATCATAATTCTTCCCCCTACCGGCCAAAGATGAATGGCGCTGTTGAAGCAGCTAACAAAAATATCAAAAAGATTGTACAGAAGATGACGGTGACATATAAAGACTGGCATGAGATGTTACCATTCGCTCTTCATGGGTACGGTACCTCAGCACGGACATCGACAGGGGAAACACCCTACTCTCTGGTATATGGCATGGAGGCAGTCCTACCCATCGAAGTCCAGATACCCTCTCTCAGGATTATGAAGGATGCGGGTTTGAACAAAGACGACTGGATCTGAACCCAACTTGATCAGTTAAATCTAATCGATGAAAAAAGACTTACTGCTATTTTCCATGGTCAGACGTATCAAAAGCGAATGATTAAGGCTTTTAACAAGAAAGTCAGATGCCAAGAATATCAAGTCGGAGATCTAGTGATCAAACGCATCATACTGCCGCAAGGTGATCCCAGGGGCAAATGGACCCCCACGTACAAAGGGCCATTGTGGTTAAGAACATTTTCTCGGGAGGAGCTATGATTCTAACCACCATGGATGCTGACGACCTTCCTCACCCCGTCAATGCAGACATAGTGAAAAGATAAGGGCTTCCCGGCGAACCAAAAGGGTTTGGGAAAAAGTAAGGGATGGAAATGAAAAAAATTCGTACACCCGGCAAGTTGAAAACCCGAAAGGGAGGCTTGGGCAAAAAAGGGTATCCGGGTGGATTAAAAACCCGAAACGGCAATCCAGGCAAAAGTTAGGGATTGAAGCGTATCACTATGTCTCATTGGATCATCTTGCGACCAGACTTCGGTATCGACTATCAAGCTAGGACGGCGCCAACCAATCTGATCAACCTTCGGCCAAGTAGCAAAGTGATGAGACGCTTGAAGATATAAAGGAAATAGTAGAGTTGGAACCCAATGGGGTTGTTTCACATAGCTGTTTTTTATTTCTTTTACACAAATTGTAATTTCTTTCAGCGACGTTCTCTTACTAGCGCGTCAGCCTCTTTGTACAAAAACGCCTATTATAGGCCAACTTCAAAAATCAATACAAATCATTTTCACAAGAAACTTCAATTCACTTTACTTTTTCTGTTTTGTTTTGCAAGGATGTCCAATGATTTATTTTTGATATATGCATTTGAAAATGATCGCTGCTCATAAATACGTACATAAGAAACAAAAGACAATTACTTGTAATTCTAGAAACAGGAAAAATAAGAAGTGCCAAACCCTACAGTTTCTCTGCCCAGCAGGTGCTGGGATAGAGCCAGCTTGGGAATATAGTTATTAGTATATACACTTCCCACAAAGTAAAAGTATCCAAAGACATTGATGTCAGTTTTCCCGAAACAGTACATAACTATCCCCAGCCAAGGTTCATAATCGCGGGCGAGTCTGTAAATTTCATCCCCCAAGTAAAGTTTATTTCTCCAGATATAGAAGCTCAATATCCAACAAAGCTCATCATCTCCAGCAATGGAATTTCATCCCCAACTGAGTTTATTCCTGCAGATCAGCAGGTCTACCAACAGAGTATCTCTTCCCCTAAGTTGGTCCCCGCAGAGTTATTCTCCAGCATCTCTTCCCGACAGAATATTTACAAATCTCCAGCAATCGTCAGAGATTTATTTTCCCAGATGCGAGCATACCCCGATAGAATTTCATAAACATACATCATAACATACACATACATATCATATACATCATAATCTCATTTATTTTGAGGACATCATCTCACCCCGCATTTCATGCACCGCATATAACCAACCCTGACATCTTTTTCAGGAAAATACGATTAGCTTCAACAAATCTAGCAGTTATACAGATCACATCTACAAACGACTAATGGAAACTCAGTTCCCGAAATAAAACGGGTCAACTAATCTACACAATCGCTTTGAAGTAACCCTACGACCCAGGTTCCTTCTTGCAACCCTACTACCCAGGCTTTCATATCGAAGTAACCCTACGACCCAGGTTCCTTCTCACAGCCCTACTATCCAGGCTTTCATATCGAAGTAACCCTATGATCCAGGTTCCTTCTCACAGCCCTACTATCCAGGAATTCATATCGAAGTAACCCTACGACCCAGGTTCCTTCTCGCAGCCCTACTATCCAGGCTTTCATATCGAAGTAACCCTACGATCCAGGTTCCTTCTCACAGCCCTACTATCCAGGATTTCATATCGAAGTAACCCTATTATCCAGGTTCCTTCTCACAGCCCTACTATCCAGGCTTTCATATCGAAGTAACCCTATAATCCAGGTTCCTTCTCACAGCCCTACTATCTAGGCTTTCATATCGAAGTAACCATATGATCCAGGTTCCTTCTCACAACCCTACTATCCAGGCTTTCATATCGAAGTAACCCTACGATCCAGGTTCCTTCTCACAACCCTACTATCCATGCTTTCACATCGAAGTAACCCTACTATCCAGGTTCCTTCTCACAGCCCTACTATCCAGGCTTTCATATCTAAGTAACCCTACTATCTAGGTTCCTTCTCACAACCCTACTATCCAGGCTTTCATATCAAAGTAACCCTACGATCCAGGTTCCTTCTCACAGCCTTACTATCCAGGCTTTCATATCAAAGTAACCCTACTATCCAGGTTCCTTCTCACAGCCCTACTATCTAGGATTTCATATCGAAGTAACCCTACTATCCAGGTTCCTTCTCACAGCCCTACTACCCAGGCTTTCATATCGAAGCAACCCTACTATCTAGGTTCCTTCTCATAACCTTACTATCCAGGTTCCTTCTCATAACCTTACTATCCAAGTCTCTTCTCTCTTATCTCCAGCCAACAGTCCATAACACTGTAAGACCGAGACCGGATCAAACACGATTGGTTTCGCATTTCCCCAGTAGAGTAACAGACACCTAGAGCTCCTAAAATTCCATTTCTCCCAAGACAGATGCCAACATTCCTCAGCAGATTCCTCATCAACAATAGGAACAGGAATTCTCATCAAAGGAATATCTCAGGAAATCAACATCCTCTAGATGGTATCTTTAAGCCCATCTCCGACGATTCTCCGTCACATCCTGGATGGAATCGTTAAGCCCATCTCTGACAATTCTCTAGCAAATTCAAAATGGCATCTGTAAGCCCATTCCCGATATCACCAATCAAGTATCACTTCATGCCAGTGAAAATTTCTGGGCACTCTAGTGTTCAATCGTCTTCCACCTTCAAATTACGAAAAACAGACAACCTATCTACATCCCCAGGTTTAAGAAAATTGAACAAGGGAAACTGTTGTACCCCAAAATTTTCCCTCTCATTTTACTCAATACATACTCCTAGAGATCCTCAATTTGCTTAAGCTTGCCCAAGAGTTGACCAGACAAACTCTCTCCTAAGGCAGTGTGTCTCAAATTAGGGTTTCCATTTTCATCAAGATATGTGGACTCACAAAGGCATCATATGCTCTACATGGTCTTAATATGTTCTCAAGACCCTACATGTCAAGTTTCATGCCTTGCACAAGAGGTTTGCTCAATCAACTGCTCAGATGCTTGAGAATCGACTATATTAGGTCAAAAGTCAACTGTGACCCGCATACAGTCAAACTTCAAGATTTTTGGTCAACATTAACATTTTGAAGTGACTTTCATCATTTGATCAAGGGTTGATCATGATTCCCCAAGGAATGCTCCAAATTCATCAAAACTCAAAAGTTGCTAAATTAGGGTTTCTTAGTAAAAGTCAACCAAACTTTGACCAAGCATAACTTCCACATGCTTCATCAGAAATTTTCCATCCAAGGTTCATTTTGAAGAGGATGCAATTCCCTACAATTCATATTCAGCCCACAAGTTCAAAACATGCACCCACAAAAAGATATAAATTTCTACATTATGGGTCCTTTTGAAAAGTCAACAAAAACACCTTTTGGGTCAAAGCTTCTTACATCAACATGGAAGACTCAATTGAGATGAGACAAAAAGGGTTGCTTAGGGGACATCCTAAGCTTTCTAAAAAGTCCAAGAACACCTCTTTAGGGTTAAAATTGGAGGAGATATGCCTTGTCAAAGGTGACCTTTTTTGCAAAATTGCCAAAAGTCAAATGTGCTAAAAAATGCATCTTTTGCCAAATAGGCCTAACTTTTTATGCTTGCACCTCACTTATAATATGATCCACGGCCCAAATATTCACCCACATATTATTTCTTCATTTTTCAATTTATTTTTATTTTTTATTAATTAAAAATTGATTTAAATCAAATAATTGGTGAATAATAGCAAAGATATGATTTGATTTGGTTTTTGGACAGGTTGGCAATCTAAATATGCTGAGTTATCAAGACCAAAATGAATCAAGCATAATTGGTACAAGAAAGGGATGATTTGGTTCAAAATAGAAAGTTTACATGTAGCATGAAAATCAAATAAAATCTCTCATAATTGCAAAGATTCAATCCAATTTCACAACCCTAATTCATTCCTAGATATATATTGGACATGTACAAAGCATAAAACATGGTTTTGCAGGCGTGAACAGGGAGAACAATGTTTCAATTTCCGAAAGAAAAGTGCAGATTCAATCTTGTTCCATTGGCCGTTTCAAGCGTTTCAAAAGATCAAGTCATCTCCCTAGATACTCACTGAACCTGTAGCAAGCATTTGCAAGGCCTGAAACATCCGGAATCGCGCACTACAACTCTCACGGTTTGCTTATTTTTTCCCAAATCGATTATTGAATTTCCTGCATTGTTAATACATTTGATTGACATATTTGTGATCTTTATCGTGTTTGCAAGCTAACTGAATAGTTTAATTGCATTTTTGAAGCCTATATTTATACTTGCCATTGTTAGGGTTTCCATATGCATTTGGGGTTTTTGGCTACAAGCAAAATTAGGTCACGAGCTGGATACTGGGATGACCGTGACATCAAGACTAATCGACCCCTGGTCTTTGAATTCATTTATCATGCATATTTTTTATGTTTGAAATACACATGTTGTAGCAACAGACAATGTCTGTAGGTATAGGTCATATACCTAAGACGACGGGCTGGAGGCAGAAAAAGGTGATTTGGCATCACCCTATTGGCTCATTTGAAAATAACGCACGTGATTTTTGTTTCAGCCTCTTGGAATTTATTTTGATATATTATACATTATGCTTATTTCTTTGACAACTAACCAATGTAGCCCAGCTGGTAGAGGCGTGTTGTTGGCAAGCATAAGGACTTGGGTTCGATCCCATGTCCCAGCGTTTCCCTTTATTTTATTTTCTCTCAACATACCATGTGCAACTCTTATCCAGGTGTCTACCATACATCACCAACATCCAACCATTTGATCAAGCAAGGTCTTAGATCTAATGCATAAGCAACGAGAGACTATGACACACCCCCAGGTCAACACCACAGGAAACCATGCACTGACTAGGCTTAAAGGGCTATTGGGCCTGGAAATTCAGAATCACACCCTCCAATTGCTAACAACATGCAGGCCCTTTCTTAATTCATTTTTTTATTATTTTTTTATTTCCTTTATTTTTAATTAACGTGTTTAATTATTTTTCACTAAAAATTAATTATTATTTTTAATTCACCAGAAAATCAACAAATCACAAAAAAGAGCTTTTTTTATATAAAATATTTATTTAATGTAATTAGTAAGTCAGGTAAATTTAATTTCTTTTTCATAACTAAAATTAAATAGAAATTAGGTTTCAAATTTGGTAGTTAAATTGTTTCTTTTCTCAAATAAAAAACCACAAAAATACATAAAATATTTTTATAAAATACTTTATTTTCTTGAATTATTTAATTTAGTTTAAATTATGTTAATTTCAATTTATTTTATAATGAAAAAAATGATTAGAATTAGGGTTTTAATTTTACATAATCTAATTAAGTCTTTTCTCAAAAATAGTTTAAATATTTTTTCAATTAGATTTTTAGGGTTCTCAGTCTTTTCTCGCACTTAATTTTCTGCGCGCGTTTTAATTCCTTTTTTATCATTTTTGTAACTGCTCCGAGGTTGTAATAGTTTTAATTAGGGTTTTAAGCTTCCGCATTTTTATTTTCCGTCAAGACAATTATGTAACTGTCAAAGCCTTGTAATAGCTAGGTTTATTTTTCGCACTTTAAATTCTTGCAAATATTTAACTGTTAGATGCATGATAATAGGATTGTATGGCAAGAGTATCTTGAAATTAAAATGGTAGATCACCTAATGTGCAAAGATTAAATAACTGAAACAATTCATATGCACATATTCACTCCTAGGGTTTACCTCACTTCGGTTGCCTTCGGTAAACAGTCATTAAGCATAAGAGATTTTAGTGGTTGCCCTCCAGTCTAAAAGATCAAAATGTCCCATTCGAATGTTTCCTCGAAAAGATCTTAAGACTCTAGGGTTACTACTAAAGTTTCCAACCCATTGGTTTAGTAACTGTACTTGTCCCTTTCGAATGTCCCTTACAAACTCCAAAGACGGGGATACCTACTCCTTAATAGTGGGATAATGCTGTCTAAAGGAAACGAGAACAAACAATCTTTTTTTCCGAGTAGGTAGAATCTTAAGTACTTGCTAAATAAAAACTTTTCACACAAACACCTTTCAAAACAAATTTTCAAAACAAACTTCGTCACATCCTTCAGGACTGATACAAGGATTATCACGAAGTAAAACATTTTCAAAATAAGCACACACAAGAAATTACAAAATGAGCAAGTACCTAAGAGCCCATGGAAAACCATGGATAGAAACGGTGCTAACACCTTCCCTTTCTATAATCTACCCCTTACTCAGAAATATCTCGAAAAAAGGTTTTTTCTGTTCTTTTTCCTTTTCCATGATTGGATGAAATAAAAGTCGGTGACGACTCTTGCTTACCGCAACATTTTACGAACAAAAAGCACAAAACGCAAACCAGTAAAAACAGTCATTTCTGCCACCGTATCACAGTATGACTATGTCCGTTGGATCACCTTACGGACAACTCGCAAACTCGACATTTCTGACCAATTCAATCATCCTCTAACAAGGCAACAAACAGACAAGATGCTCAGAGGTACAAAGGCTATAGCATAGTGGGAACCCCATGGGATTATCACACATAGCTATCTTTTCTTTGTATTAAAATTTTCATTTTTTCTTACGACGGTGTTCTCCTACTAGAATGTTTGTCTCACTGTACAAAAATACTTACTCAAAGTCAATAGAAAGATATTCCTTTGAAAGTGCAAAACTATCTATTTTTCTTTACTCTTGTGTTTTGTTTACAAAAACGTCCAATGATTCATTGTTGAACATATGCATTTGAACATAATTATTGTTTACAAATAAACAAAATAAAAGACAATTACTAATGGCTTTAAGAGGTAGGGAAATCTCTCTAAGCTATTTACATAAATCCCCCACAATTTCCAGTTTAATTCCCAGCGGAACAAGCTTCCAATTATCAATCCCCAGTAGAAGTCGTTCAATTTCTCAGGATTTCCCAACATGATTTTACAAGCAGTACACGGCATTTCCCTTACAACAGAGTTTGTTTCTCTAAGCGGAAATTCATCAACACTTCAACTTCAGAACATGAAGACTTACACTCCATATCCTTAGCAGCAGTAAGGGATTTATTTTCCCCAATCCAACAATAGTGTGGCAGATTAGCTCGCATGCGCATACATCGCATCCATATGTCATAAACATCGATAAAGCGAATGCATTATATCATACATTTCATACAACATGACCCTGCATTTTAGCTAACATTTTACCCTTTTCTGGATAAGATTAACAACTATCATTAACAATGTTTAGAGCTCTCAAATACAGATCAGAGACGCTCCAGACACGGATGCCATTCTAATACTCATTCAGATTCAACTCTCAGATACAGTTCAAATATGTTTTAGACACGGATGCCATTCTGATACTCATTCAGATTCAACTCTCAGATACAGTTCAGATACGCTCCAGACACGAATGCCATTCTGACACTTATTCAAAACTAGCTTTCAGATATAGTTCAGATACGTTCTAGACACTGATGCCATTCTGATACTCATTTAGATTCAACTCTCAGATATAGTTCAGATACGCTCCAGACACGGATGCCATTCTGACACTCATTCAAAACAAGCTTTCAGATACAGTTCAGATACGCTCTAGACACAGATGCCATTCTGATAATCATTCAAAATCAGCTCCCAGATACATCTCAGATACGCTCCAGACACGGATGCCATTCTGATACTCATTCTTTCAGCTTACAAATTACAATACAAACAATCATTTTTGGATGGCATCTTTAAGACCATCTCCTACAGCTTTCTATCACCTCTCCAAATGGCATTTTTAAGCCCATTCCCTCAACCATCACATCACCGAGTGCAAATTTCTGGGCACTCTAGTGTCCAATTATCTTCCACCTTTGAGTCACGAATGGAAAAACTTGCCAATCTAACTCCTCAGGCTTAAGAAGATTGAACAGGGGCAGCTGTTGTACCCCAAAATTTTCCCTCTCACTTATCAAGAATTTTCTCACAAGATCTCCGTTGACTCAAGACTGCACTAAGGTTAATCAGCTCAAGACATCTCCTTAAGCACTAATGACCAAATTTAGGGTCTGAGTTTGCACAAGGATTTTTGAAATTCCAATGACCCATATGACTTTCATGGATCATTATGGACCCCCAATATTATTCATGTCAAGTTTCAAGCCTTGGATCACACTTTTGATCAGTCAATTGAACAGTTGACCTAAAAATCAGTTGTATTAGGGAAAAAGTCAACCTTGGCCAATTTACAGTCAAAACCCATAATGTTTTATCCACATAAACATTTTAAACTCATGTGTATCATTTAATCAAGTTTGGACCATAATTCCTCAAGAAATTTGATCAAATCTCCAAAAGGGCAAAATGGTCAAAATTAGGGTTTTGACTAGGAAAGGGCAATTTCTGATTTTTGACCTAGCAATTGATCAATTGGTTTAAGGCATGATATCAAGAGTCCAATTGAATCATTTTGACCTAATGATAGGGTTCAAAACATTGCAAGTCCATTGGATTGACATATGAATTTTGCAGTAAACTAATCAAAAGTCAACTGTATACTGAAAAGTTAAACTTTGACTTTTTGGTCAAATTCAAGTGCCAAAGATCATAATTCATCAAAACATGTCAAAATATGTAACTTATTCATCAAGAAATCAAAAAGTCAAGATTTCATTTTGAAAAGTCAAAATTTCTAAACTTAGAAATTTTTCTAAGTGTTGGAAATTTCATGTTTTTTCATAACTTTGAGCCAAATTTTCACCATGATACAAGATGATTCAAGAGAAACTTCCAACATGAAAGTTGTAGATCTCCATGAAATATACAATTTTTCTTCACACAAATTCTTCCAAAAGTTCTTGAATTCCAAGTTATAATTTTATGAACATAGGGTCATGAAACTAAACACTTAGTTAAATTTTGCCCTAATTTGACCAGGATTTTGAACTAACTTCATGATACTTTTTCATATAGTTCCAAGTGGAATATTCAAAAGTAATTCAAAGATGGGTTGTAGATCACATTGCAAGATTTCCAAAATTTCCAAGAACTCCTTGAGATCATTCTTGAGTAGGGAGAATCGAAGAGATGAAGTTAGGGTTTTGTCACTTGAATTACAAGCCATTTTTGATGAACACATGAACCAAATCCATGCTAGGCTGCATAATATTTGCTTTTTAGGCCTCAAACTTGTTTGTAACTCCATAATTAAATGTTTACACAGCTGTTAGGGCTTTGATCCAAGCAATTGAGCTATTATCCAAGTTGCATTTCCATTAATGGCACAAAGTTAACATTGCCATTCTTGTAAAGCAAGCTTTTTGCATAAAGTTCGCACTGAGCCTCTAACTTGTTCCCTATGATCACACTCCATCCAAAAAGTCAGAAGCAAGCTTGTTTAAAGCATAACCACTCTATCTTAGCAAGTACACAAGACTTTGAAACTTGTTTTGTCAAAAAATCACATGTTTAGCTTAAGGATGCAAATTTGAATTCTGATCAACTAGAGCATCCCAAACTTGTTTCTTATAAATAGAGTCACTATTTGTGAGCTAGAACACGAGTTTGAACACCCTGAAATACATCAAAACTCTCTCAAATAAGAAATTTCCCAAAAACTCCATTTTTGCACAGTTTCTGACCTTGAACTTCAAACTCACATTTCCCTCGTGCGTTTCTTGGCCTTTTAGTTTCTAAAGCTTCCTTGCATCAAGAGTAACTCATCCATGTACCTGTTTCACTTCTGTAACACCATTTTCCCTGCCTTCCATTACCAAAAACCGAGCATCACAGTTGGACTTCTGCACACTATTCCAGCCACCCTTAACTCAAGCTAGCTATTGCATTAGCTTCCTAGAGGTCCAAGGAAGCTAACCTGATCATCAGCACTTCCTGAAACAAGCTCAAATCCATTTCACAATTTCCAATTTTGAGGTATTTTTCTTGAACTTCTATCTTATTACTTAGGCATTGTTATTTTGCATTTGTGAAGATAAAATATAGACATCATTGCCCTGAAGCTGTACATATCCATAGATTTCATTTATTTTGATTGAGCTAGGGGAATTTTGAGTTTGAACTTTCTATAATATTTAGGTCAGAATTTGGTACTGTTAAAAATTTTCATTCATCTTTGACTTATAGTTTATGATATTTATATGGTTGGATTCATGTGACAAAATGAAGCAATTTTCATGTTTACATTTTTGCAAAAGGTTGAGAAATGAGCAAGTTACAGATCCTTTGGCTGGAGGTTGAAGATGAAGTACAGTCAGGGCGCGTTTTGTGTTATGTATTTATTATTTCATACAAGTTAACAGATGTATAGCCACCCCCCGTGGTAAAGCGCGCGCCTGTTCACCCCATGGTCCTGGGTTCAAGCCCCAACGTGACCATTTTGTTAGTTTTACATATTCTAACCCCTTTTTTTGTTTGGCAGGCGCTGGGCCCTCTGGGCTTGGCTTTTTTTTTTTTGTTTTTACTAATTAACTCCCATCCTGACTTTTGGCACCCCCTGGCCCATTTGCACTTATTTATTTATTTATTTCATTTTTCTTTTTAAATATATTTTCTAAAATACTAAAAATCATAAAAATACAAAAAAATGATATATTTTATATTTTGACTTATTTTATTTTTATTTTTCCATAAACAAAAATATTTTTTATTTACTATACTTTATTTATTTTATTAACTAAATCTTATAGACTTAATTAATATTATATTATTCATTTATTTTTCTTCACACCATTTAAAAATATATTATTTAAATACCAAAAAAAAGACTAAAAATATTTTTAATGCTATAAATATTTTCAAGATAAAAAATGCCAAAAAAATACTTTCCTTAAATTATTTTCTTTTGATTGATTAATAGAACTGGGCTTTATTTTAAAATCTTTTTTTTTCTAAATAAATCAAAACTTAAAATTAATCATTTTCTTTAAATTAGGTTAAGACAAAATCTTTTTATGAAAACCAAACAAAAATCCATTCTTTATCCATTCATACTTGTACATTATATTCATTTCACTTATTGTACATTATATTTACATTTATTTTTGTACATTTATTAAATTCGATAAGGTTGTAATAGATAATTAGGGTTTTAAGTTCTTGCAATTCCCCATTTGTAATTTGTACACCCCATCCCCAAATGTTGTAATAGCGTAGTAACTTTAAATTTCACAATTTATCGCTTTTATATAACATGCTAGTAATTAGGGTTTGTATGGAAAGACTAAAATCAATCAAATAGAAAACCATAATTCAAGACAAAAACAAGCATGAAAATAATACACTTGCACCCAAGCACCCCTAGGGTAAAATCCACTTGGTTGCCTTATACAAAATGACCATATTACGCATGTAAGGTATCTTAGCAAAAACAAGCAAATACAAGATCATAGTCCCTCGATGACGCTATCTAAGTTGCCTTACAAATGATCTTAGTCCCTCAAAAAGAATGCTAAGATACCTTGCAACATTGTTAATCATGGCTATACGATGACCCACGCCCGTCCCGTTTACATCCAAAGATAGGGTTGGTTACCAAATCAATGGTAAGACAACAATGTCAAAGGAAAAAAATGAACAAGAAAGACATTTGAGTAGGTAGATTGCTCCTAATTACTTGCTCCATTTCAAAACAAACATCCTTGCTATTTTCAAAAACAAACACTTACACCTTCAAAACATCTTACAAAACTTGAAAACATATTTCAAAAGATCAACATCTTTGTATACATTCTTACAAACAAGAATCATTACAAAGATTGCCTAAACAATGGCCTCTTTACAAAATACTTTCAAAAACCATACAAAGCACAATTTCAAACAAAAGCAAGTGATCTAGCAAGTAACTAAGAGCCCATGGAAAACCATGGATGAAAGGGGTGCTAATACCTTCCCTTTTCATAATCTACCTATGATACGGTGGGAGAATTGACTTGGGTGTTTTGCGTTTGTGTTCGCAAATGTTGCGGTTTAGAAAGAGTCGCCACCGAATTTTCTTTTATCCAAAAGTAAAGGTGAAAAAGCATAGGAAAGACCTTTAGAGATGTTTTCTTGAGTTTGGGGGGTAGATTATGAAAAGGGAGGGTATTAGCACCCTTTTCATCCATGGGCTCTTAGTTACTTGCTATATCCCTTGCTTTTGTTTGAAAATTTTCTTTGTGTGGTTTTTGAAAGTATTTTGAAAAGGCGCCATCATTTAGGCAAACTTTGTAATAGTTCTCGTTCATAAGAACGTATACAAAGTGTTGAGCTTTTGAAAATATTCCATGTTTGGAAAGTGTTTTGAAAGTGTTTTTGAAAGTGTTTGTTTGTGAAAATAAAAAGGATGTTTGCTTTTAAATTGTGCAAGTAATTAGGAGCATTCTATCTACTCAAAAGGTCTTAGGTGTTCTTTTCCTCCTCCTTTAGATGTTGCTATCTTACCATTGATTTGGTAAGAAGCCCCATCGTTGGATATGAAGGGATGGGCATGGGTTATCGTATAACCATGATAGCAATGTTGTGAGATGACTTAGCATTTTCTTTTAGGGACTAAGATCATTGTGAAAGGAAACTTTGATAGCGTCATTGAGGGACTATGATCTTGTATTTTTCGATTTGTTTGTGCTAAGACATCCCACATACACAACATGGCCATTTTGTAAGGCAACAAGTGGAATCACCCTAGGGGTGCTAGTGTGCAACTGTGTTTTATTGCATGCATTTAGTCTTGATTAGGGTGGTCTATTTGTCAATTTCATGTCTTGCCATACACACCCTAATTACTAGCATTTACATTTAAAAGCGATAAATTGCAGAAATGTAAAGTCCTACGCTATCACAATATTTAGGGGATGGGGGTACATATTTATGAATGGGGGTTGCAAGTAAAAATAAGTCCTAAGTTACTATTACAACCATATTTAAATGTACAATATAAGAAAGAAAAAAGACTTGTTTAGAAAATGGTTTTTTTTTTGTCTTAATGAAAAAAAGAAATAAATTAATTAATAAAAGAAAATATTTTTATGTCTTTTTATGTTAATTAAAAAAAGGAGTTAATATTAAAAATGATGAAAAATAAAATAAATGAAAGATAGAAACAGTGCTGCTGCAAGCAAAACAACAAGGATCAGAAATTCTGAAGCCAGGCGCGTGATGACTCAGAAAGGAACGTCAGTGGAATCAGAAGTTATGGATTCGTACACTCTGAGGTCCTGCAACAAACGTTAGAGGGAAAACACAGAAGTTCTGGGTGGTATTCAGACAGTGGGCCACAAGTCAGAATTTCTGTATTACACTAAAATAGTGAGTAAACATCAGAAGCTCTGTGCGTGTCAAAACAGTAAGAAGAACTCATAAGTTCTGTATGGTGCTAAGACAGTGAACAAACAATCAGCAGTTCAACATTATCAGCATGTGAGAATCAGAAGTTCAGTTTGTGTTAACAACACATGAAAATCAGAAGTTCTAAGTGTTAAAACAATGAGTGAACAATCAACAGTTCAGTGTGCATTAACAGTGAGGAGAACTCAGAAGTTATGTGTTGTGTTAGAACAGTGAGTGAATCATCAGAAGTTTTGTATTGTGCTGAGCCAGTGAGTGAACATTAGCAATTCAGTGCATTATCAACATGTAAGAATCAGAAGTTCAGTGTGTGTTATCAGTGAGAAAAATCATATAAGTTCAGTGTACTTGACATGTAAGGAGAACTCAGAAGTTATGTGTTGTGTTAGAACAGTGAGTGAATCATCAGAAGTTCTGAATTATGCTGAGCCAGTGAGTGAACATTAGCAGTTCAGTGCGTTATCAGCATGTAAGAATCAGAAGTTCAGTGTGTGTTAATAGTGAGAAAAATCATAGAAGTTTTGTGTGTTAAAACAGTGAGGAGAACTCAGAAGTTCTGTGTGTGTTTAACAGTGAGAAAATTCATAGAAGTTTTGTATGTTAAAACTATGAATGAACATCAAGAGTTTTATGCCATATTTCAACTCTTAATCAACACATCAGCAATTTATTTAGTTATTTTTAAACAGAAAATCAGAAGGATAACAACAAAACAGTTTATAGAAGTTCTAAATCTAAATCTGAGTCTAGCCCTAATCAAGAAACTCTGATCCACAATTTTTCTACTTATGCAATGATATGGACAACATTAATACTATGATATTTACATGTTAATGATGTTTAGAATGAAAAACAAGCAAAGTCAGAAATACTTACCTTGAACCTGGAACTTGGGCTTGGAGCTTTGAGCTGCTACCTTTGGATGTTCTGGAATCAGCAAGAGTAACGGAAGAGGAAGTGCCAAGCTCTTTGATTCAAAAGAAAGAACAAAGGTTTGGTTTTCTGTTTGGGATTCCTGGGTTTTTATATGAAGGTTTCACAACTTCCTTTTCTCTCTTTTTATGATTCTCTCCCTTCAAAAGCCAGCCTCTCCCTCCAAGCCCAGTCCCTTGAACGTGTGATGGAGAAAAGTATTTATAGGTGAATTTGTTGTGATTTTGGGGGGAAAGACAAATGGGATTTTAAATAAATTTGGAATCTTGCTCCCTTGCTTTTCCATCACTGTTTTTGTATGCTAGTTTGGTGCAATTATGGGATGCATGCGTAGGCTGAATTAGCTGTTGGTTATAGGTCTGCAACAAGTTCTATAAACAAGGTTTTAGGATTTGGTCAAGTTCTGACCAAAGCGTTGAATATAGCCTTCATATGCTAAAGCGCTGCCTTATTCTTGAAGCAAGCATGGTGGTTGTCAGTAGGAATTAAGGAAAAGCAAGAAGCAAAGTATGGGCTTAATACCTAAGTTGCTATCCCAAGACAGTAGAGGTACACGTGGGGGAAATCCTTTGGACAAAGACTCAGAAAGTGGTTGTGAGCATTAAATGATGATGAGACTTATCACAACCAGAAATCCTGCAACGTGAGATTCTACACCAAGGCTTAGTTCTGGATTAGAAGTTCTGAGCTTGCGTAGCATCCAATCTTCTGATCCTTTTATCTTCTGGTGCCAACATATTCTGAAGGAGTTTCCAGGCTCTCCTGAAAGTTTGTAACACGCTTCTTAACCTTCTTTGAATTACCCTGGAAAAGTCTGACTAAAGCTTTTGTGAAAACTTGCCCAAAAGTTCTGACCAAACTCTGCCTTGAGAGTGTCCAGAATTTGCTGAGTGTTATGGTGATAATCTGGTCATAAGTTCTGAGTTTTGTCATGCTTCTTAAACACTTAGAAAAATTTCTAAGTATTTAGAATTTGACTTTTCCAAAGTAAAATTTGACTTTTGAAATTCTTGATGAAACAAACTTCATATTCCAACATGTCTTGATGAAATATGATTTTTGAGATTTGAGTTTGATCCAAAAGTCAAAGTTAGACTTCTCAGCATGCAAATGACCATTTTGCCCTTACGGATGACTTTCTTGAAAAATTACAGTTCAAGGCTTGGAATTGGATGGAAGCAAACTTGAGGATCCAGGGTGATTCCTTGAGAAATGAGAGGGCAAATTTTGGGGTACAACAGCTTCCCCTATTCAATCTTCTTACACCTGAAGAATTAGATTGGTAATTCTGCCATTCTTGATTTGAAGGTGGAAGATGATTGAACACTAGAGTGCCCAGAAATTTGCACTCGATGATGTTGTGATTGATTGTATAGGGAATGGGCTTAAGGATGCCATTTGGAGAGATAATGGATAATTGTTGGAGATGGGATTAAAGATGCCATCCAAAAATGATTGTTTGACTGTATTTGAATGAGTGACAGAATTACATCCGAATCTGGATCGTATCTGGACTATATTTGAATGAGTGACAGAATGACATCCGAATCTAGATTGTATCTGGATTGTATTTGAATGAATCTAGAGTAAGTATCAGAATGTAAGCTGTTGTACACCAAAATTTTCCCTCTCATTTATCAAGATTTTTCCTCACAAGACTTCTTAGACTCAAGACAAGATTAGGGTTTGGTCAGCTCAAGACACCTCATCTTGCACTGATGACCTGAAATTAGGGTTTGAGTTTGCACAAGGAATTTTGGACCATCAATGCTTCATGTGACTTTTATACACCATCTTGGACCCCTAAGATTTCTCATACCAAGTTTCAAGCCTTGAACCACATTTTGCTCAGTCCATTGGATAGTTGACCTAAAAAATCAGCTGTATTGGGGAAAAAGTCAACCATGGCCAATTTATAGTCAAACTTCATAATTTTTGATCCACAACAACATTATAGTCTCCTATGTACCATTTGATCAAGTTTGGATCATAACTCCTCAAGAAATTTGATCAAATCATCAAAAGGGCAAAATGGTCAAAATTAGGGTTTTGATTGAGAAAGGGCAATTTCTGATTTTTAACCTAGCCAATGGCCAATTAGGTTCAAGCATGATTTCAAGGACTCAATAGCATCATCTTGACCTAATCACATAGTTCAAAAGATCTCAAATGCATAGGATTGACAGATGAATGTTGCAGTCAACTGATCAAAAGTCAACTGTACACTGAAAAGTCAAACTTTGACTTTTTGGTCAAAATCAAGTGCCAAGGGTCATAATTCATCAAGATATGTAAAAATATGAAACTTGTTGACCAAGAAACCTAAAATTTCAAATTAGGGTTTTAATTTGAAATTTTTCATAACTTAGAATTTTTCTAAGTATGGAAAATTTCTTGTTTTTTCCCAACTTTCCACAAATGTTTCACCATGATGCAATTGGATTCAAAGAAAACTTTCAACATGAAAGTTGTAGTCCTCCATGAAATATATAACTTTGATTCACAAAGTTTTCCAAAAAGATGCTTGGATCTCAAGTTATGAATTTGTGAATAGGGGTCCATAAACTTTTTAACTTAGTGAAATTTTGCCCTAGTTTAGGCAGGTTTTTGACCTAACTTCATGGCCACTTTTCACCTAGTTCCAAGAGGTATCTCAAGTTTCATTTCAAATATGGATTGTATATCATGTTACAAGCTTTCCAAAATGTCCAAGAACTCTCCAAGATACTTTATGGTTAGGGAGAATCGAAGAAGCGAAAATAGCATTTTATCACTTTTGTTCAAGCCATTTTCACAATGCACCAACTTGCAAATCAGATCCTAGCATGCTTGTACCTTGCACTACAGGTCCTAATCCCTTCTACACTCCATAATTAAATGCTAGCTCAGTGGTTAATGGCTTTATTTTGACCTTTAGAGCATTGTACAAGAGTTTAATCCATAAATGGCATAAAGGCCACATTGCCATTTTCGTAAAGCATGCTTTTTGCAACTTTGCAATTCTTGAGCCATGGACCTGTTTCTTTTGTGAAAGCATTGTCCAGAGATATAAAGCTTTGTTCACCAACCCTCTGCAGCCTATAAGCAAGCAAGTACAAGCCTTTTGCATAGTCACTTCAACCTTTCTTCAAAAGCAAGAAAAGTGGCAAAAGTGAAGAGAACCAGTACATCTGATAAAGGGTGAACTTGGCTTCATTCTAAAAAACTTCACAAACTTGTCTCAAGCAGAAAAACGAAAGCAAAAGATCCCAAACACTCTCAAACACAAAAAACACAAATATCTTCCCAAACAGGGCAGCTTCTGCAAATTTCTTGCCAACTCAATATTGGCTCGTGCGTTTCTTGATTCAACACTTCAAGCACCTTCCATACATCATATCCAAACTATCCAAGCCTCTGTCCTGGTTCTGTAAGCCCTATTTTAGACATCACCATTTTCATTTTGGAAGGTTGCAGGTTGACTCGTGCAGGGAGTTTCAAGCATCCTCAAGGCAAGCTAAGCATTGGAATAACTTGAGGGAACTTCAAGGAAGCTCACACGATCCTCAGGCCTCACTCAAAGCCCCCACATTGCCATATCCAAACTCAGATGAACAAGGTATTTTTCAAATCTCTATCTCTTTATTTAGGCATCCTTAAGTCACGATTTGTGAAGCAAAAATGTAGTCCTTAACTTGCTGAAGTTGTACATATGCATAGTTGTCATTTATATTAACTGGGTAGTGAGAATTTGAAGCTCGGAGTTCATGAAAAAATTAGGTCAGGAATTAGGGCCACTGAAATTCTCCCTGGTCTTTTAGAGTTAGGTCACAAACTTTATATCATTGGAATCGTGAGTTTACAAGCTACATTTTTATGTTATGAGTTTTTGATTTTATGCAAACTATAGCAAGATACATGTTTGAAGCAAAAACGCGCGCGTATGGAAGAGGCTGGAGGACATGGATGAAGTCCTGGGCCTAGCGCGCTTGGGCATGTTGTTTTACTTCCCATACCCCCAGTTTACTATTTGCACCCCCCTTTGCATATTTTTATGTTTTTGCATATTTTCTCATATTTTTATGTTTATTGACTTTATTATTTTTTTCTGAACATTAAAAAATCACAAAAATATTTTCTTAATTTTTTGCATTTTTATTTTATTTTTTATCTTATTTTTTGCATAAAATATTGATTATTTAGAATAAATAGAATATATTTTCTTAAAATAAATAGTAAACATATTTAAAAATATCATACCTTTTTATTTTTATTATTCATATACATAAAATATTGTTTTATCATATATTTTAATTTTTGATATTTATTAATAATATTATTTATTATTTCTTGTATAAAAATAGACAAAATAAAATAAATATAGAATATATATTTCTTTTAATAAAAAATTAGGGTTTTACCCCTTTCAAAAAATAACAATATTATTTTTCTTATTTTTAGGACTTAAATAATTTTATTTTTTCATACATAAAACAAAATACAAAACATTTTGCATATTTACATTTTTATTGCATTTTTAATATTGGTATATTTATTTAATTTGCAAATATTCAATTGGGTTGTAATAGTATTTTAGGGTTTTATTTTTTGAAAATATCCCCATTCAAAAACTTGTATCCCTCCTCCCATATTAATTGTTGTAATAACTTAGATTTACTTTACGCAATTTATCGCATTATATATTTGTGTAGTAAACTAGGGTTTGCATGATAAGACAAAAATCAAACATATAGACATGACCTAATACAAGACAAACAAATTCATGTAAAATGACAACACATTGCACACAAGCACCCCTAGGGTTTCACCCACTTGGTTGCCTTAACAAAATGGCCATGGTATGCATGCAAAGTATCTTGGAAAAACAAAACAAAACAAAAGATCATAGTCCCTCGATGACGCTATCAAAAGGTTGCCTAAAAACAAAATGATCTTAGTCCCTCAAAACTTGCTAAGATACTTGGCAACATTGCTATCATGGTATACGATGACCCACGCCCGTCCCATTTAACATCCAAAGATAGGGTTGTTTACCAAAACAATGGTAAATCAACAATGTCAAAGGAATAAAAATGTACAAGAAAGACTTTTGAGTAGGTAGAATGCTTCTAGTTACTTGATCAATTTCAAAACAATCCTTGCTATTTTCAAAACAAACACACACATTTTCAAAACATTTCCAAACAACTTTCAAAACATTGAAACATTTTTTAAAAGACGAACATCTTTGTATACATTCTTACGAACGAGAATCATTACAAAGATTGCCTAAACGATGGCCTCTTTTCAAAATACTTTCAAAACCACACAAAGCACCATTTCAAACAATTGCAAAAGCAAAGCAAGTGATCTAAACAAGTAACTAAGAGCCCATGGAAAACCATGGATGAAAAGGGTGCTAGCACCTTCCCTTTTCATAATCTACCCCCCGAACCCAAAAACAATCTCAAAGGTCTTTCCTGTGCTTTTTTACCTTTCCTTTTGGATAAAATAAAAGTCGGTGGCGACTCTTGCTAACCGCAACATTTGCAAACACAAACGCAAAACCTCAAGTTAGTTCTCCCACCTCATCACATAAGCCATATCTGGATCGCATCTGAACTGTTTCTAGAAGAGAATCTGGAATAAGTATCAGAATGTCAGCCATATCTAGACCGCATCTGAACTGTCTCTAGAAGGAATCTGGAATAAGTATCAGAATGTCAGCCATATCTGGATCGCGTCTGAACTGTCTCTAGAAGGAATCTGGAATAAGTATCAGAATGTAATCTATATCTGGATCGCATCTGAACTGTCTCTAGAAGGAATCTGGAATAAGTATCAGAATGTCAGCCATATCTGGATCGTGTCTGAACTGTCTCTAGAAGGAATCTGGATAAGTATCAGAATGTCAGCCATATCTGGATCGTATCTAAATTGTCTCTAGAAAGAATCTGGAATAAGTATCAGAGTGTCAGCCATATCTGGATCGCATCTGAACTGTCTCTAGAAGGAATCTGGAATAAGTATCAGAATGTTAGCCATATCTGGATCGCATCTGAATTGTCTCTAGAAGGAATCTGGAATAAGTATCAGAATGTCAGCCATATCTGGATCGCATCTGAACTGTCTCTAGAAGGAATCTTTGGTCTCCTGTCATTAACTCAGAAAGATGATGAAGGATCTGAGACGATTGCTACTCCAAAAAGATGATGAAGGAATCTGAGATGATTGCTACTCCAAAAAGATGATGAAGGAATCTTGGACGATTACTACCTCAGCAGGAAGATGAAGGAATATGAGATGATTACTACCTCAATAGATGATGAAGGAATCTGAGACGATTGCTACTCCAAAAGATGATGACCTTTATTTGTTGACTGATCTTTCCTGAAATGGTAAAGAGTTAGCTGTATGCAATGTAATGATGTATGCATTGCGTAATGATGTTCTAAAAATAAATGAGATTTGTGTTATATGTATTTGGTATGCATATGCTATGAATGTTGTAGAAATGTAATTTTGTCTTGGAGAATAAATTCTTGACAAGTGTTGGGGAGTTATTAAATCTCATATTGCTGTTGAAGAGTAGGTATGTCTTCAAACTTTGCTTAGAATGTTTCCACTGAGGATCCCTGTTTTATTGAGGAAAACTCTGTTGGGGAAAGTTGAAAACTATGTGGAGAGTTTTGATTCCTGCTTGGGAAAAAATTTTAGGAGTCTTAGTCGTCCGTTGCTCTACTGGGGAGTCAAAGTTGAACTAATGTCTGGTTGGGTCCAGGCTTCACAGTAACTTGTTGAGGATTGTAGAGTACTCTACTGGGGAAAGGGAGTTGTGGTCCTTTGATTTGTAGTAGTCGGAGAGGCAAACTCAAGATGGGGAATCCTACTGTTTGTTGGGGAAATAAACCCTGTTGCCGGTCTGCTTGAGAGATGACGACTTTGTTGGGGAAAGTCCTCGGGGACTCTTGAGGTAGTCTCAGCTGAGGGAAGGTTTTCAGAGATTAAACTCTTGCTGGGAGTCATCCTATGAGAAGGATTTTTGGGAGATTTGTCATTGCCCCTAGTAGCAAGTGTTTGTGGCATTTCCAGGAAATGTTTGATTGTACGTAGCCCTTTGCTGAGATTGACGTTCAATGCTCCAAGTGATGGAGATGGAGACCTGCCCCTGGTTATTCTGTACTTCTTGAGAGATTTCTTAGAATCTTGACTGGACTGCCCCAGGTGTGCTGGATAGTGACATGTCATGTCCCCTTGTTGATAGGAGATTTTTCATTGGAAACGTCATCCCACTTGAAGTGATTTTGTTCACTGAGAGAGCTTTCGTTCACTGGATATTCGTTGTGTGAATTTCTCTTGCTGTCAAACAAATAGCCATATACAAACAGTGATATTCAAATAAATTCAAAGTTTATGCTTGTCTTGAAGTTTTGAAAAATGCGTTTTTAGAAAGTAAAGAAGTTTGTAATTCAACTCTGGATTTTGAGTAAAGCCTTACAGGAGTCAGGATACCTTTTGTAACAGTATGCTTTCGAACTAACCCATGCTTCAATCAGGACTTTTGAAGGGTTGTAATGTGGCTTGGTTCACGGTTTAAGAAACAAAATATAAAGGCTCAAAGTGTATTTGTACCCACCCGTTCTTTGTGACGTGCTTCGGTCCTAAACTCAGCTAATTGTGTGTTTGAACTCCAAATGAGTCTGGAATGACGTATTGGTGATGGTTCAGACATGTTGAGTTTGTCGGAAGGAAGTCATTCTTGCAATATTTTTTCATGTTGTTGAGGATTTATAGTGACCTCTTTTTTTTGATTTGTTATCCCTAATTTTTTCCTGACTGTTCTTGTTTTGAGATTACAGTCAGTGGGATGCCCCAGTTTTTCTTAAGCCTCCTTTGTAGGTTTTGACTTAGTGGGCTTTTCCTTTTGAGAGATAATGACCGCCTATTTGGTAGGGAGCCATCATCGTCTTTTGATTTCAAAGGAATATTTTTGATGTCATTCGTTGTATTACGAGATGAGAGTTTGCGGCTAAACGCGCGTTTGAATTAACTGAGAGACTACCCTGCCCCAGGTTTTAAAGGTTTTAATTTTGTGTGAAAAAAAGAAAACTTCAACTTCTTTGGCTCGAAGGGGTTGACTAGGGATTATCTTCCTTATAACTCCAGTGTTTAGGATTTGAATGAATACCTGTACATCGTCAGCAAGGTCTGTCCAAAAGCATACTGTATGAGATTATGGCATTGTTTTCGTCATCCTCCCTCTAAAGGCTTGTATCTTTTAGTAAGAGTTGAATGTCATAAAGAGAGTAAAAGGCATAGTTTAAATATAGAGAAAACGAATGGATGAATTCAATACAAACATATGCAATGCATTAATGAAACAAAGTTTTACATTAATAGATAAATGTTTGAATAACAAAAGAGATTACAACTTGAAAATTCAAATGAACAAAATCTTTCAATGATTCGTCATAGGAGCAGTGATTATGTTTGGAGTCTCCGGAGGGTTAAACTCGATCTCCTTGGCATCAATCATGTCTTGGACCTTGTTCTTAAGAGACCAACAATTGTTTGTGTCATGTCTCGGACTATCAGAGTGGTATGCACACCTTTCATTGGGATGATAGGTAGGAGCGGAAGTATTTGGGTTCCGGAGAGGAGCCTTTAACGTAATCAGCTCTGCCTTCAACATGTGTTTTAACGCTTGAGCCAGTGACATGTTGATCTTAGTGAATTGTCTTTTAGGTGCGACCTCCTTACGTTGATGCCCCTGTCTTTGTTAAGCAGGCGTAGGATTAGAGATCAAGATTGCTCCTACGTGTTGGTCATGATGACTCTTTTGACCATACACAACATTGGACTCTTTCTTCCCATTGTATGGCTTTTTCTGAGCATCAGAAGGTGTAGCTCCTTGGATCTTTCCACTTTTTATGCCAGCTTCGACCCTTTCGCTGGCCAGTATTAGCTCGGTGAACCCGGCTGAGGAGCTTCCGATCAAGTGTTTGAAGAAAGGACCTGTCAAAGTTCCCATAAAGATGTCAATCAGCTCCCTGTCAGTTAAAGGGGGCTGCACCCTACTAGCCAGATCTCTCCACTTTTGGGTATACCCTTTGAAGCTCTCGTTGGAACCCATGGTCATGTTCTACAATTGCACACGAGTTGGTGCAAGATCAACATTATACTGATACTGCTTATAGAAAGCAGCAACTAAATCCTCCCAGGTGTGGATGCGAGAACTCTCCAATTGATATAACCATTCGAGTTGAGTCCCTACCAGGCTCTCTTGGAAGAAATGGATCCAAAGCTTTGGATCAGATGTGTATGGTTGAATCTTGTGAACATAAGACTTTAAGTGCATCTTAGGGCAAGATACTCCATCGTACAGGGCAAAGGTAGGGATTTTGAACTTTGGCGGAATGACCACTCCAGAAACCAAACCCATGTCTCCTAAATCTAATCCAGGTACCTGTTGAATCTCCATAGCACTAAGGCGATCCTCCAACTATTTGTACTTGTCATCAGTGGGAGGATATTGTTCCTCGGAGTAGTCAGCTTCAACTTCATCAATCTCCAAATTGTGGTCTTCTTCAAGACTATCCCCCGTGTTGGATGGAGTTGAAATATCTAGAGCTCCCTTGACTGGTCCTCTAGGTCTTCTTCCCAAGTTCAGGACGCCTATTGACTTCTTGGACTTTTTCTTCTTGTCTTTGAGAAGAAGAGTCTTCAGGTCCTCTTGCCCCTTTGCCATAGCCAGGAACATTTGTTGGAATTTAGCGTTTTGAGCCTGGAGATTTTTCACTATTTGTTCCATATCCATCTTACTGAAATAAACAGTAGGAAGATAAGGACACCTGTATGGGAGAAACCTGTCATGATATTATGCATGATATGTGGATGCATGTTTTCAAGGATCTCGCGGGGTTAGTAGTCACTTACAGTTGGAGAACTTTATATCGGTGGATGTCCTTCCATGAGAATAAAGCTCACCATGTCAAGTGAGTTGTAGCCCTTGACTCAAATTGTTGTACTTGATCTTTGACGGCGTTTGGTTAGAGGAAAGTAAATCCTCTTGTCTCTTGATAGACGTCTGGTTCAACGTGGCCCTGCATCAAAGACCCTCGAGATCCTTGAAATGGTATGATTGATGTTATTCAAAATGCTATGGTATGATGTTATGATGTTATGTACAAATACGTGAGGTAGGCAAGTTTATATACAAATAATCATATACACACAAAGCAGACAAGTCCTTAGGTTTAGGCTTGCATGGAGTTTGTAGGTAAGTACCCTCTTGAAGTTTAGTTGGCTCAACCTCTCCTAGTTAATAGTAACTGGGTTCTAAGGGATCTCAATATCACCGATCTTTCTCCCAGCTTCGTTCAATAGGCGATTGACTCGCAACCAAACAAAGCTCAAGAGTCCAACCTCAATGAGTGTAGCATCGAGTATCTACCAACTTCGGACTGCACCAAATCCGGTCATCTCACTACGTCCTAATGGCTAAGTTGTGCAATCTAAAGGTTCTAAGGTCAGTTGATGCTTTATGACACCACGCGGCGGCCCCGTACTCTCCTTGATTGACTCAAGGGTTATCGGTACCAACCAAAGTGCCACATCGATGTAGCTACTGCTTCAACCGTGTCGGTATACCCCACACAGTTCCCTCACAGTTTATTGCTACTTACCTAAAAGGTGTCCCCAAATCCGGGTGTAGGATTTTTAACAGTAACCCAAACAAGGACCCATAATGTAAAGCAAACAAATCAAACAATGTAAGCAAGTAAATATGATCTAAACCCTAAGGTAACCCCACTTTTAGAATTATTATCCTCAGCGAAGTCGCCAGTTCTGTGATACAGTGGGAGAACTGACTTAGGTGTTTTGCGTTTGTGTTTGCAAATGTTGCGGTTTAGCAAGAGTCGCAACCGACTTTTCTTTTATCCAAAAGGAAAGGTGAAAAAGCATAGGAAAGACCTTTAGAGATGTTTTCTTGAGTTCCGGGGGTAGATTATGAAAAGGGAAGGTATTAGCACCCTTTTCATCCATGGTTTTCCATGGGCTCTTAGTTACTTGCTAGATCACTTGCTTTTGTTTGAAAATATGCTTTGTATGGTTTTTGAAAGTATTTTGAAAAGGCGCCATCATTTAGGCAAACTTTGTAATAGTTCTCGTTCGTAAGAACGTATACAAAGTGTTGAGCTTTTGAAAATATTCCATGTTTGGAAAGTGTTTTGAAAGTGTTTTTGAAAGTGTTTGTTTGTGAAAATAGCAAGGATGTTTGTTTTGAAATTGAGCAATTAATTAGGAGAATTCTACCTAGTCAAAAGGTCTTAGGTGTTCTTTTTCTCCTCCTTTAGACGTGTTATCTTACCATTGATTTGGTAAGAAGCCCCATCATTGGATGTGAAGGGACGGGCATGGGTTATCGTATAACCATGATAGCAATGTTATGAGATGACTTAGCATTTTCGTTTAGGGACTAAGATCATTTTGAAAGGCAACTTTGATAGCGTCATCGAGGGACTATGATCTTGTTTTTTTTGATTTGTTTATGCTAAGACATCCCACATACACAACATGGCCATTTTGTAAGGCAACAAGTGGAATCACCCTAGGGGTGCTAGTGTGCAAGTGTTTTTGATTGCATGCATTTAGTCTTGATTAGGGTGGTCTATTTGTCAATTTCATGTCTTGCCATACACACCCTAATTACTAGCATTTACATTTAAAAGCGATAAATTACAGAAATGTAAAGTCCTACGCTATTACAATATTTAGGGGATGGGGGTACATATTTATGAATGGGGGTTGCAAGTAAAAATAAGTCCTAAGTTACTATTACAACCATATTGAAATGTACAATATAAGAAATAAAAAAAGACTTGTTTGGAAAATGTTTTTTTTTGTCTTAATGAAAAAAAAGAAATAAATTAATTAATAAAAGAAAATATTTTTATGTCTTTTTATGTTAATAAAAAAAAAGAGTTAATATTAAAAATGATGAAAAAGAAAATAAATGAAAGATAGAAACAGTGCTGCTGCAAGCAAAACAACAAGGATCAGAAGTTCTGAAGCCAGGCGCGTGATGACTCAAAAAGGAACGTCAGTGGAATCAGAAGTTCTGGATTCGTACACTCTGAGGTCCTACAAGAAACGTTAGAGGGAAAACACATAAGTTTTGGGTGGTATTCAGACAGTGGGCCACAAGTTAGAAGTTCTATATTACACTAAAACAGTGAGTAAAAGTCAGAAGCTCTGTGCATGTCAAAACAGTAAGAAGAACTCAGAAGTTCTGTATGGTGCTAAGACAGTGAACGAACAATCAGCAGTTCAGCGTTATCAGCATGTAATAATCAGAAGTTCAGTTTATGTTAACAACACATGAAAATCAGAAGTTCTAAGTGTTAAAATAGTGAGTGAACAATCAGCAGTTCAATGTGCATTAACAGTGAGGAGAGCTCAGAAGTTCTGTGTTGTGTTAGAACAATGAGTGAATCATCAGAAGTTTGTATTATGTTGAGCCAGTGAGTGAACATTAGCAATCCAGTGCGTTATCAACATGTAAGAATTAGAAGTTCAGTGTGTGTTATCAGTGAGAAAAATCATAGAAGTTCAGTGTACTTGACATGTAAGGAGAACTCAAAAGTTCTGTGCTGTGTTAGAACAGTGAGTGAATCATCAGAAGTTCTGAATTATCCTGAGCCAGTGAGTGAACATTAGCAGTTCAGTGCGTTATCAGCATGTAAGAATCAGAAGTTCAGTGTGTGTTAACAGTGAGAAAAATCATAGAAGTTATGTGTGTTAAAACAGTGAGGAGAACTCAGAAGTTTTGTGTGTGTTTAACAGTGAGAAAAATCATAGAAGTTATGTATGTTAAAACTATGAATGAACATCAGAAGTTTTATGCCATATTTCAACTCTTAATCAGCACATCAGCAATTTATTCAGTTCTTTTTAAACAACAAATCAGAAGGATAACAACACAACTGTTTATAGAAGTTCTAAATCTAAATCTGAGTTTAGCCCTAATTAAGAAACTCTGATCCACAATTTTTCTACTTATGCAATGATATGGACAATATTAATACTATAATATTTACATGTTAATGATGTTCAGAATGAAAAACAAGCAAAGTCAGAAAGACTTACCTTGAACCTGGAACGTGGGCTTGGAGCTTTGAGGTGCTACCTTTGGATGTTCTGGAATCAGCAAGAGTAACGGAAGAGGAAGTGCCAAGCTCTTTGATTCAAAAGAAAGAACAAAGGTTTGGTTTTCTGTTTGGGATTCCTGGGTTTTTTTTATGAAGGTTTCACAACTTCCTTTTATCTCTTTTTATGATTCTCTCCCTTCAAAAGCCAGCCTCTCCCTCCAAGCCCAAATCCTTGAACGTGTGATGAAGCAAAGTATTTATAGGTGAATTTGTTGTGATTTTGGGGGGAAAGACAAATGGGATTTTAAATCAATTTGGCATCCTGCTCCCTTGCTTTTTCATCACTGTTTTCGTATGCTAGTTTGGTGCAATTATGGGATGCAGGCGTAGGCTGAATTATCTATTGGTTATAGGTCTATAACGGGTTCTATAAACAAAGTTTTGGGATTTGGTCAAGTTCTGACCAAAGCGTTGAATATAGCCTTCATATGCTAAAGCGCTGCCTTGTTCTTGAAGCAAGCATGGTGGTTATCAGCAGGAATTAAGGAAAAGTAAAAAGCAAAGTATGGGCTTAGTACCAAAGTTGCTATCCCAAGATAGTAGAGGTACACGTGGGGGAAATCCTTTGGATAAAGACTCAGAAAGTGGTTGTGAGCATTAAATGATGATGAGACTTATCACAAATAGAAATCCTGCAACGTGAGATTCTACACCAAGGCTTCATTCTGGATCAGAAGTTCTGAGCTTGCGTAGCATCCAATCTTCTGATCCTTTTATCTTCGGATCCTTTTACCCTGGCAAACTCTAACTGAAGCTTTTGTGAAAACTTTCCCAGAAGTTCTGACCAAACTCTGCCTTGAGAGTGTCCAGAATTTGTTGAGTGTTATGGTGATAATCTGGTCAGAAGTTCTGAGTTTTGTCATGCTTCTTAAACACTTAGAAAATTTTCTAAGTATTTAGAATTTGACTTTTCCAAAGTAAAATTTGAATTTTGAAATTCTTGATGAAACAAACTTCATATTCCAACATGTCTTGATGAAATATGATTTTTTAGATTTGATTTTGATCCAAAAGTCAAAGTTAGACTTCTCAGTTTGAAAATGACCATTTTTCCCTTACGGATGACTTTCTTGAAAAATTGTAGTTCAAGGCTTGGAATTGGATGGAAGCAAACTTGAGGATTCAGGATGATTCCTTGAGAAATGAGAGGGAAAATTTTGGGGTACAACACTACCCCCCGAACTCAAAAAACAATCTCAAAGGTTTTTCTTGTGCTTTTTCACCTTTCCTTTTGGATAAAAGAAAAGTCGGTGGCGACTCTTGCTAACCGCAACATTTGCGATCAAACACAAAACACCCAAGTCAGTTCTCCCACCGTATTACATACATGATCAATGGTCTTCCCTCGACTGGTGGCATCAAAATAGGAGGCTCTTGCAGGTACTCTTTGATCTTGTCGAACGCAGTTTGGCACTCATCATTCCATTTTACTACTTGATCTTTCTTCAGTAATTTGAAGATTGGTTCACAAGTAGCTGTCAGGTGAGAAATGAATCTGGAAATGTAGTTTAACCATCCCAAGAATCCTCTGACTTCCTTCTCAGTATGAGGAGTAGGCATTTTTTGTATAGCTTTCACCTTGGTAGGATCAACTTCAATACCTTTTTCGCTAATGATAAAGCCTAGGTGTTGTACCCCAAAATTTGCCCTCCCATATTCTTCAAAGATTTGCCAAGTCAAGCTTCAAATCTCCCCCAAGGGTTGCACAGTGCAAAGGTCTCCCATACAGTCAAAACTAGGGTTTGTGATCTGATCAAGAAAATGAAGTTTTCAAAGGCCCAATCAAGTCTCACATGCCTACAAATATGGTCAAGCATCCTCATATCAAGTTTCAAGGCATTCAGCATAAAATTGCACAGTCAAAACCCTAATTGCACTACAGTCAACTGTAGGGGCAAAATGGTCATTTGACAGTCAAAAGTTCAAATTTTTGGTCAACATATAATTTTGAAGCCACAAACATCATTTGATCAATGCTTGATCATGATTCTCAAAATTTGGCTCAGAAATCATCAAGATGCAAAAGTTTCCTTATTTGGACAGCTGAAAAAGTCAACTGAAATTGACCAGGGCATAACTTTCACATGGATTATCAGAAAAATCCCATCCAAAGCTCATTTTGAAGAGAAAGCCATTTCCTGCAACTCATCAGCATACTTCAAGTCCAAGAAATGCTCTCACAAAAAGTTATCAATTTCAACATTATAGGTCATTTTCAAAAGTCAACAAAAAGGGACTTTAAGTCAAAGACCATAACTTGAGATTGGTAAATCCAAATGACATGGGACCAAAGGCATTGATTAGAAGACTCAAAGACCTTTCCAAAATGTCCAAGAACATGAGAAAAGCTTAAAAATTGAGCAAGTTATGCCTTGTGGAAGTTGGGAAATTTTTGGATATTTTGAAAAGTCAACATTACTTCAAATGACCTAAAATTGCTAATGGGCCCATTTTTCTTCCATGATTCATTATCCATGACATGTGCACGACCACTTGGCCCAAAGGGAAGTATTTTCTCATTTTTTATTTATTTATTTGAATTTTTAATTATATTAATTCATTTAAATCATTTAAATATATGAAAAATATTTAACTTAACCTAACCAATCTTTTTATACATGTTTTAGCCTCAAGATTTCGTGCTTGTACCAATATGGAAAGAATTGGACTGATTAGATCATGATTTGCACAAGAACATATGGAAAAAGATTTAAAAAGATCCTTAAGAATCAAATTTTCAAAAGCCATGAATGCATTGGATTTGTGCTACTTTTCTTGACCTAATGCTCTCAATACAAATGCCTGATCACAACCCTAATGAGAACAGACACTAAGCTGCGCAAGAAAGCTCTTCACAAACTTGAAAAATTCTCTAAAAACTCAAATCTGAAAAACACTTTTTAGGTGGATTCAAGACACAAAACCTATCCCATTAGCTTCCTTGAGCAATATAGGACGTATTCTGATCAAAAACCTCAAGCCTTACACGTTGAAACGGTATACAGAAGTCACTCTTGTTCCATTTTTTTTTCATTATCGTGTTTCAATATTTACGCACATTCATGGCATTCTAATTATACATTCATGATCAGGGAAAGGTTTGCAAGCTAACCAATATGATTAATTGCGTTTTTATGCTGTATACACGATTTCACCATGTTTGAGTTTTAGGGTTTTCAGAGGTTGGAATTGGGGATTTTCAAACAAGGAAAAATTGAGACTCCAAACCACCACCATTAGATTCAGCAGGTCTGGACGAAGAAGACACCATGCTCGCGCCTAATTTATGAACACTATAGGCCTAATCGCTATTTTCTCAAAAACGGCCTAAAAGAACATTCATAAAACCGTTGCTTAATATTTTATGTTTCAGGGATGATGAAGAAGATAAGTCCGTGGCACACGCTGATTGGCTTGTTCAAAAATTCGCGCGCGTCTCCAAGCATTAACCCACTTTCTTTTATATTATTTGTTTGTTTATTATATAACAAATGCGTTGTAGTGGTCCAGTGGCAGGCGAGAACGTTGGCAATATATATGACCTGGGTTCGAGCCCCAGGTCTACGTTATTTCCATATTCTTTTCCAATTCATCATCACATGCAGGCATCATATTGAGGACCATCATGTTCCTTCATCATCCAGTCATCCACGTGCACATTGGAATCAGATCAAAGGCTGAAAATTGGAGAGCACGCTACGCCCTAGTCAACGCACCACACGTGATTCAAAAAAGTCTACCAGGCCTGGCTAAATGGGCCAGATTGCTAAGGCCAAAACCTCCATATTGGGGTCTGAACCCCCCCTGGTTTGCAAATTCTCTATGTTTTTTTCTTATGTTTTATTTTCAATTATTATTTTATTTTCTTTATTGTTTTAATTTAATTAATTATTTTCACAAAAATATAAAAATACACAAAAAAATCAGAAAAGGAAAAAATAATAATAAATATCTTTGTTTTAATATTTTCATGGAAAATTTGCATGTAAATTAATTAGTTTAAATTAGGGTTTTAATTTTAATTCGTTTCATAATAAAAATCTAAAAAATATAGCAATAGGTTTAATAAATGTTTTATTCCTTTTAATTTTTCTTTTTCACAATAATATTATTTATTTTATTTGTTTTCATAATTAAAATTGTAAATAAAAATTAGGTTTAATTTAGGTTAAATTTAATGTTTTTTTCAAATAAGTTAAAAGCCATTAGAATTAGGGTTTGCCTTTTATTTTAATTTTAATTAATTCTTTTTCTCATTAAATTCCTAAAACACTAAAAAATACCCAAAAAACAATTTCTTGCTTTCTTGTTAATTAATTAATTTGTCGTTAATTCAATTTTAATTCCTCATTAATTTTAATTTTTGCAAAAGGGTCCAACGCCCTCGTTTCATTCGTAATTTCTTATTTCTTCGCATATTTATTTTATTTTGCTTAAATAATTATGTACCTCTCCCGAAGCCATGTAATTACTTTTCGCACTCTTAATTCTTTTACTTTATTTATTTTTCTGTCAAATCGGGTCCTGGTTAATTTTGGCGATGTGGACCCGCGCCATTTGTAATAGCTTTAGATTTACTTTTTCTCGCAATATTTTAACTGTTAATAAAAGCATGCAAGAATGAATGGCCTCAAAATAAAATCAAGCGTAGAACACCAATGACATGATAAGACAAATACAAATGAAAACGACACACAAATCACACACCACCCCTAGGGTACGCCTCGCTGTTGCCTTGCCTCGAAAGGTGGTCGTCGAGTAGAGGATGTCTTAGTAAGTCCTCATGATCCGGGAACCTGGCATGAGGGTAGCTTCTAAGGTGTCTTCCCATTGCTCTGGTGATCACCATGTCCCGAACCTCGAATTGACCCGAACACCTCCAACGGTGGTGCTACCTACCTCTCAATGGTGGGATGGCACTACTTTAAAAGACATTTACACAGACGAATTCCTTAGGGTAGGTAGACGATTCTAGATACTTGCTCTAAATTTCAAAACAAAACAAAATACTTTTCACACCGACACCTTTTCAAAAAGCTTTCGAAAGCAAATTTTCAAACACTCTTGAGGACCGATACAAGAGTCGAACTGGAATTTTCAAAGAAACTTTTTTCAAAACCCACAGTTGAAAAGCAAACAAACCATTTTTGAAAACACAATGAGCAAGTATCTAAGAGCCCATGGATAACCATGGATAGAAAGGGTGCTAACACCTTCCCTTTCTATAATCTACCTCCCGAACCGAGAGCAATCTCTTTAAGGAATTTTTCTGTGCTTTTGTCCTTTCCATTTGGAGAAAATAAAAGACGGTGGCGACTCTTGCTTCCGCGACATTTCGCGAACCAGCGTTAAACAGTCAGTTCCAGATCCACCGATCACAGAACTGGCGACTCTGCTGGGGACCTATTTTAAAGTGAGGTGTACCTTAGGACTAAGATCACTTGTGTTTTCAATTGTCTGAATTGTTTGCTTTAAATTGTGGGTTGCTTGGGAGTTCTATAGATCCTAACCCGGATCTGGGGGATACCTTCTTAGAAAGTAGCAACAAGGCTGTGAGGGAACTGTGCGGGGTATACCGACATGGTTGAAACAGTCTGCTACGTTGATGTGGCACTTTGGTGTGTACCGGTAACCCTTGAGTTCAGTCAAGGAGAGTACGGGGCCTCCGCGCGGTGTCGTGAAGCATCAACAGACCTTAGGAACCTTAATTGAACTATCTTGGCCTCTTTAGGGTAGTGAGATAACTGACTTTGGTGCAGTCCGAGGTTGGTTGATACTCGATACTACACTCAATTGAGGGTTGCTTTCCTGGAATATTTCGGTCGCCAGTTCAGTGGCTAAATCGAAACGATGAACAATGAAAGCAATCCAGTGATATTGAGACCCTTAGAACCCGGTTACTTCTAATAGGACAGGTTGAGCCCACCAACTTCAAGAGGGTAACACCCAGACCCCATGCTGGCCTAAACTCTAAGGGCTTTCTCTTGTGTGATTTGTGTGCCTTCGTACTTGACTACTTGCATGCTTGTTATCTGACACTTGAGTTTCTTGCAGGTCTTGTTTATAGTCCTTAATAGGGACTCATAACAGGGTATACTAAGTTTCTTGCAGGTTTTGTTTTAGTCCTTAATTAGGACTCATAACAGGGTTACCTATATTACCCCCATGCATACCATAACATCATACCATTGCATATATACTAACCCATTTCAAGGATCTCAAGGGCTTGTGATGCAGGTCATGATGAACCAACATCTAGCAAGGGGGCAAAGAGGATTCATTTTCCTCTAGCCAAAGGTGTCAGGGGCTATGACCCACTGGATATGGTGAGCCTTTGACCCTTGACGAAGGACTCTCAACAACATGAAGTACCTTCAATCAAGTCACCAGTTTTCAACTCTAACAAGTTTCTCTGTTTACCCCGCGAGGTCCTTGAAATCATTGCATGCATATCATACATATCACTGCATAACAGGTACCCTTTCTCTGCAGGTTACTTACCTTCTTCGCTGTTTATTTCAGCAGTCTCGTCATGAATCCTGAATCTTCAACCGAGCACACTATCAAGGCCCTCCAGGCTCAGAACGCCCAGTTCCAAGGGCTGATCATGAATTTGACCCAGGGGCAGCAAGATCTGAAGGCTCTGCTTTTGAAGAAGGAAAAGAAGAAGAAGAGGACTGTTTTGTTCAGCCCTAGACGCAGATCTGGGAACACCCTGCAGGATCAAGCTGAGAGGACAACTCCATCTGTGGGGAAAGGCAGTCATCAAGAGGAAAGGATTCCCAGCCCAGTGGTCTCTGACAATGAGACAGATTTCAACGACGAACAGTACCCTCCGGCTGAGGATAAGTACAAACAGTTGGAAGACCGGCTCAGCGCTATGGAGATACAAAAAGTGCCTGGCCTGGACTTCGAGGATATAGGTCTGTCTTCTGGGGTGGTGATCCCGCATAAGTTTAAGGCACCTGCCTTTGCTAAATACGACGGGGCATCCTGTCCTAAATTGCACCTCAGGGCTTACACAAGGAGGATCCAGCCCTATACAGCTGACAAAAACTTATGGATCCATTTCTTCCAAGAGAGTCTTTCAGGGACTCAGCTCGAGTGGTTCTATCAACTGAATGGAGCCAACATCCGTACCTGGGAGGACCTAGCCACTGCATTTTACAAGCAATACCAGTACAATGCTGACCTTGCTCCTACACGTACCCAACTCCAGGGTATGTCACTAGGGTCAAGTGAAGGTTTCAAGGAATACGCGCAGAGATGGAGAGACCTTGCTGGAAGGGTACAGCCTTCATTAACTGACCGGGAACTCGTTGATATGTTCTTGGGGACCCTATCCGGGCCATTCTTCAACCACCTGATTGGTAATTCATCTGCTGGATTTACCGACCTCATCCTGACCGGTGAAAGAATTGAAGCTGGTATCAAGAGTGGGAAAATTCAAGAAGCCACACCTTCTGATACTCACAAAAAGCCTTACACGGGAAAGAAAGAATCTAATGCTGTGTACAGCCAAAAGAGTCGTCGTGACCAACATGTAGGGGCAGTCATGATTTCCGGTTCTGCACCACGCCGCCAACTACAAAAGGGAAACCAGCGAAGGCCGGACGAGCCTAAAAGACAATTCACCAACATTAACATGCCATGGTCACAAGCATTGCAGCATATGTTGAAGATGAACCTGGTTGCAGTAATCAATCCTCCTGCAAACCCCAAGACCTCCTCTCCAAGTTACAACCCAGAAGCGAGGTGTGCTTATCATTCTGATAGCCCGGGGCACGATACTGAGGACTGTTGGGCACTGAAGTACAAAATTCAGAACATGATCGATGCCAAAGAGATCGAGTTTGAACCTGCTGAGACCCCCAACGTGATCACTGCTCCCTTGCCAAAACATGGCTAGGATCGAGAGATTTTTGTTCATTTGAATTCAAGTTGTATTTTTTTTCTCTTGTTCAGATAAACAATTATCATGTTAAACTCTTTTATTTCATGAATGCATTACACATGTCTGTCTTGATTTAATTATGTTTACTATGCTTAAAACTGCTTTCATATTTTGTGATGGTCAACTCTTAATTGAAAATTCTAAACCTCTTGAGGGAGGATGACGAAAACGATACCATAATCTACAGTATGCTTTTGAATAGACCCCGCTGATGAGGTAAAGGCATTGTTTCAATCCCTAAACACTGGAGTAATAAGGAAGATAATCCCTCGTCAACCCCTCTGAGCCAAAGAAGTAGAAGTTTTTATTTTCGAAATTTAAAACCCTTAATCATAACCTGGGGCAGGGTAGTTCTTTCAGTTGATCTAAGTGCACAACGAATGGCACCAAAAGAAAAAGGTCCTTACAAAACAAAGAAAGACAGTGAGGGTTCAGAACAATCATAAGGACAGGCAGTCATTATCAAAAATCATAAATGAAAAGCCCAAGAAGTCAAAACCCATGAAGGAGACTTACAAAACTGGGGCATCCCGCTGACTGTAACTCCAAAAAAGGGATACAGTTCAGGCAAAAAAAGAGAGGGATAACAAAAATCAAGAAAGAGGTCTTACAAACCCTCAACAAAAACAAAAATGACTTCCTAGTCAGAATAAATCATCAATGTCCGAACCATCACCGGAATATCAGAGCAAAGACTCAAACAAGGTCTAACGCATGATCAACTGAGTTTAGGTTTGGAGAACATCACGAAGAGCGGGTGGGCACAAATAATTTGAGCCTTTATCCTTTGTTTCTTAAACCATGAACCAGGCCACGTTACAACCCTTAAAAGTCCTAGCTGAAGCATGGGTTAGTTCGAAAGCATACTGTTACGAAGGTATCCTGACTCCTGAAGGTTTACGGTAAAATCTTGAGTTGACACCGCATTGTATTACAAAAAATGCATTTTCAAAATATTCAAGACAGACATAGGCTTTTGCATTCTTAAAATAACCTTGTTTGCATATGACTATTTGTTTGAACAACAGGGAAATTCGCACGATGAACACCTTGTGAACAGAAATACCTCCAATCAAGGGGCACAGTAGGAGCATTACCCATTATCTGGGGCATGGCAAAATACTTCCAACAGGGGCAACTCCCTACATTCTGAGAACGTGGACATAGTCGAAAAATACTACGCATAATCAAAGACCCGCTAGGTTGACACACCTAGGCAAAAATAAGGGCTTCCCGGCGAACCAAAAGGGTTCGGGCAAAAATAAGGGATGAAAATGGAAAATATGTACACCCGGCAAGTCGAAAACCTGAAAAGGCGGCTTGGGCAAAAATGGGTATCCCGGTGGACTGAAAACCCGAAAGGGCGGTCCAGGCAAAAGTTAGGGATCAAAGCGTACGACTATGTCCCGGCATCTCGTCACTTGTCTACCCGAAGATTTGTCAATCACCCACACAGGTATCCTCTTCCCTCATCTCCGAAGCAGGGGCAATAATGAGTTATCCAGGCAATCCAATTGCTCTGTCAACCAAAGTACAAAGGAAAGATCAACATAAGGATGATTACCATCTACCTTTACAAATTCCAGATCATGGGTTAACATCCGAAACCAAACAGGACAATCATCCACTTAATCAAAATCATGCAATCCTACACCAGTTCCTTCTCAATTTTCAGAAGAAGTTTTTACACAAACTTATCCAAGTAACCTAACCCCGGTTCCTCCAGAAGTCTTACATGGACCTATCTCAAGATGACCTAACCCCGGTTCATCAAGAAGTTTTTACACAAACTTATCCAAGTAACCTAACCCCGGTTCCTCCAGAAGTCTTACATGGACCTATCTCAAGATGACCTAACCCCGGTTCATCAAGAAGTTTTTACACAAACTTATCCAAGTAACCTAACCCCGGTTCCTCCAGAAGTCTTACATGGACCAATCTCAAGATGACCTAACCCCGGTTCATCAAGAAGTTTTACACAAATTTATCCTGCCGTAACCTAACCCCGGTTCCCCCCAGAAGTCTTACATGGATTTAGCTCAAGATAACCTCACCCCGGTTCATCAAGAAGTTTTACATGAACTTACCTCACCAAGCAACCCTACACCGGTTCCCTCTCTTCAAGACGCAGTTTTACATGGACTCGTCACCCAGAAACCCTACACAGGTTCTCCCTTTCCAAAAACGAAGTTTTACATGAACTCATCATCAAAGTGACCCTACACAGGTTCCTTCTCCATTTCAGATGCGGTTTTACATGAGCTCATCAGCAGGCAACCCCACATAGGTTCCCTCTTTCAACTTAAAAAATTACAGTTCAAAACCTCCCCAGGAAAGTTGGGATCCATCTCCCCAAGCAGTAAGCTTATCCCCAGTAGATTCTGGAAGCTTATCCCCTCGCAGAGCACGAACGCGTCGTCCGGCTTGATTTAAAGAGTTATTTCCTTAACAGGATATAACTGGGTTATCCTCAGCCAAAAGCCACGGAAAGATCGTCGTCGACGAAGTCTCTTTATCCCCAGCGAAGTCTATCAACACTTCCAATACAACAAGGATATCCTCAGCAAGTTATTATCAACACTCAACAAAGTATCTCTCTCCCCACAGAGTATCGCTCCCCAGCATGATCACTAGAGTATTTTTCTCCCCGCAAAATCTTCCATTTGCCAAGTTTATTCCGCGACGGAGTCATCTTCTACCGGTATTCTTGCAGTTATCATCCCCAGCGGAAGCAAAATCTATTCTCCAACAGCAGCCCAGGAGTGACTTCCCGGCATCCGTCAAGGACTTACTTTCCTAGACGAAAAACACATACATAAACATCACATACATCATTATAGCATGCATAGACACATTATATCATACAAATCTCATTTATGTTGAGAACATCATTGCTTAATCCATATCATGCATTTCATATGACTGACCTTTACCTTTCAGGAAAGATGCAGTTAAATTCTCAAAACATATTCCAAAGCCTTCTCTAGTCCAGCTAAATCGACTCCCAACAGATTTTTCTGATAAAGACTCAGTAGAAGTCTCCTAACAGTTCCCTCTCCGACGGTGAGTGAGGCGATCATTCCTTTTCAAACGGTTCCCTCTCCAACGGTGAGTGAGGTGGTAATTCCTTTTCAGATGTTTCCCTCTCCGACGGTGAGTGTGAGGTGATAGTCTCCTATGGTGCCCTCTCCGACGGTGAGTGAGGTGGTAATTCCTTTTCAGATATTTCCCTCTCCGACGGTGAGTGAGGTGATAGTCTCCTGGTGCCCTCTCCGACGGTGAGTGAGGTGGTAATTCCTTTTCAGATGTTTCCCTCTCCGACGGTGAGTGTGAGGTGATAGTCTCCTATGGTGCCCTCTCCGACGGTGAGTGAGGTGGTAATTCCTTTTCAGATGTTTCCCTCTCCGACGGTGAGTGTGAGGTGATAGTCTCCTATGGTGCCCTCTCCGACGGTGAGTGAGGTGGTAATTCCTTTTCAGATATTTCCCTCTCCGACGGTGAGTGAGGTGATAGTCTCCTGGTGCCCTCTCCGACGGTGAGTGAGGTGGTAATTCCTTTTCAGATGTTTCCCTCTCCGACGGTGAGTGTGAGGTGATAGTCTCCTATGGTGCCCTCTCCGACGGTGAGTGAGGTGGTAAGTCCTTTTCAGATGTTTCCCTCTCCGACGGTGAGTGTGAGGTGATAGTCTCCTATGGTGCCCTCTCCGACGGTGAGTGAGGTGGTAATTCCTTTTCAGATATTTCCCTCTCCGACGGTGAGTGTGAGGTGATAGTCTACTATGGTTCCCTCTCCGACGGTGAGTGAGGTGGCAAGTCCTTTTCAGATGTTTCCCTCTCCGACGGTGAGTGAGGTGATAGTCTCCTATGGTTCCCTCTCCGACGGTGAGTGAGGTGATAATTTCCTAATGGTCCCCTCTCCGATGGTGAGTGAGGTGATAATTCCTTTCAGATTATAATTTCCTATAGTTCCCTCTCCGACGGTGAGTGAGGTGATTCCCTTTCAGATTATAATGGCCTATGGTTCTCGTCCCGATCCTGCGAAGATGGTAATTCCCGCTAAGATTTTTCTCAACGAGCGTTGTTGAAGTTAAAATCACCCAAGGTTCTCTTACCATTCATGCTAAAGTAGCAACCATCCCTGGATCATTCATCATCTTGTGAAGCTCCAAACTCAGCTCCTATAACCAGTCAGGACACATCTATACCAAGCATCTGAAAACCAGTTCCTGCAACGTGTCAGGTACTCATTTGTTCTTTTGCAGGTATGCAGGTTCTCACTAAGGAATCTCCTACGCGATCAACATCCAGATGGCATCTATAAGCCCATCATCCTATCCAGCAATCTCCAAATGGCATCTATAAGCCCATTCACCCATCACACTGCTAACATGTGAGCGCAAATTTCTGGGCACTCTAGTGTTCAATCATCTTCCACCTTCGGATTACGAAAGGCACGTCAGCCAATCTGCATCCTCAGGTCTAAGAAGATTGAACAGGGGCAACTGTTGTACCCCAAAATTTGCCCTCCCATATTCTTCAAAGATTTGCCAAGTCAAGCTTCAAATCTCCCCCAAGGGTTGCACAGTGCAAAGGTCTCCCATACAGTCAAAACTAGGGTTTGTGATCTGATCAAGAAAATGAAGTTTTCAAAGGCCCAATCAAGTCTCACATGCCTACAAATATGGTCAAGCATCCTCATATCAAGTTTCAAGGCATTCAGCACAAAATTGCACAGTCAAAACCCTAATTGCACTACAGTCAACTGTAGGGGCAAAATGGTCATTTGACAGTCAAAAGTTCAAATTTTTGGTCAACATATCATTTTGAAGCCACAAACATCATTTGATCAATGCTTGATCATGATTCTCAAAATTTGGCTCAGAAATCATCAAGATGCAAAAGTTTCCTTATTTGGACAGTTGAAAAAGTCAACTGAAATTGACCAGGGCATAACTTTCACATGGATTATCAGAAAAATCCCATCCAAAGCTCATTTTGAAGAGAAAGCCATTTCCTGCAACTCATCTTCATACTTCAAGTCCAAGAAATGCTCTCACAAAAAGTTATCAATTTCAACATTATAGGTCATTTTCAAAAGTCAACAAAAAGGGACTTTAAGTAAAAGACCATAACTTGAGATTGGTAAATCAAAATGACATGGGACCAAAGGCATTGGTTAGAAGACTCAAAGACCTTTCCAAAATGTCCAAGAACATGAGAAAAGCTTAAAAATTGAGCAAGTTATGCCTTGTGGAAGTTGGGAAATTTTTGGATATTTTGAAAAGTCAACATTACTTCAAATGACCTAAAATTGCTAATGGGCCCATTTTTCTTCCATGATTCATTATCCATGACATGTGCACGACCACTTGGCCCAAAGGGAAGTATTTTCTCATTTTTTATTTATTTATTTGAATTTTTATTTATATTAATTCATTTAAATCATTTAAATATATGAAAAATATTTAACTTAACCTAACCAATCTTTTTATACATGTTTTAGCCTCAAGATTTCGTGCTTGTACCAATATGGAAAGAATTGGACTGATTAGATCATGATTTGCACAAGAACATATGGAAAAAGATTTAAAAAGATCCTTAAGAATCAAATTTTCAAAAGCCATGAATGCATTGGATTTGTGCTACTTTTCTTGACCTAATGCTCTCAATACAAATGCCTGATCACAACCCTAATGAGAACAGACACTAAGCTGCGCAAGAAAGCTCTTCACAAACTTGAAAAAATTCTCTAAAAACTCAAATCTGAAAAACACTTTTTAGGTGGATTCAAGACACAAAACCTATCTCATTAGCTTCCTTGAGCAATATAGGACGTATTCTGATCAAAAACCTCAAGCCTTACGCGTTGAAACGGTATACAGAAGTCACTCTTGTTCCATTTTTTTTCATTATCGTGTTTCAATATTTACGCACATTCATGGCATTCTAATTATACATTCATGATCAGGGAAAGGTTTGCAAGCTAACCAATATGATTAATTGCGTTTTTATGCTGTATACACGATTTCACCATGTTTGAGTTTTAGGGTTTTCAGAGGTTGGAATTGGGGATTTTCAAACAAGGAAAAATTGAGACTCCAAACCACCACCATTAGATTCAGCAGGTCTGGACGAAGAAGACACCATGCTCGCGCCTAATTTATGAACACTATAGGCCTAATCGCTATTTTCTCAAAAACGGCCTAAAAGAACATTCATAAAACCGTTGCTTAATATTTTATGTTTCAGGGATGATGAAGAAGATAAGTCCGTGGCACACGCTGATTGGCTTGTTCAAAAATTCGCGCGCGTCTCCAAGCATTAACCCACTTTCTTTTATATTATTTGTTTGTTTATTATATAACAAATGCGTTGTAGTGGTCCAGTGGCAGGCGAGAACGTTGGCAATATATATGACCTGGGTTCGAGCCCCAGGTCTACGTTATTTCCATATTCTTTTCCAATTCATCATCACATGCAGGCATCATATTGAGGACCATCATGTTCCTTCATCATCCAGTCAACCACGTGCACATTGGAATCAGATCAAAGGCTGAAAATTGGAGAGCACGCTACGCCCTAGTCAACGCACCACACGTGATTCAAAAAAGTCTACCAGGCCTGGCTAAATGGGCCAGATTACTAAGGCCAAAACCTCCATATTGGGGTCTGAACCCCCCCTGGTTTGCAAATTCTCTATGTTTTTTTCTTATGTTTTATTTTCAATTATTATTTTATTTTCTTTATTGTTTTAATTTAATTAATTATTTTCACAAAAATATAAAAATACACAAAAAAATCAGAAAAGGAAAAAATAATAATAAATATCTTTGTTTTAATATTTTCATGGAAAATTTGCATGTAAATTAATTAGTTTAAATTAGGGTTTTAATTTTAATTCCTTTCATAATAAAAATCTAAAAAATATAGCAATAGGTTTAATAAATGTTTTATTCCTTTTAATTTTTCTTTTTCACAATAATATTATTTATTTTATTTGTTTTCATAATTAAAATTGTAAATAAAAATTAGGTTTAATTTAGGTTAAATTTAATGTTTTTTTCAAATAAGTTAAAAGCCATTAGAATTAGGGTTTGCCTTTTATTTTAATTTTAATTAATTCTTTTTCTCATTAAATTCCTAAAACACTAAAAAATACCCAAAAAACAATTTCTTGCTTTCTTGTTAATTAATTAATTTGTCGTTAATTCAATTTTAATTCCTCATTAATTTTAATTTTTGCAAAAGGGTCCAACGCCCTCGTTTCATTCGTAATTTCTTATTTCTTCGCATATTTATTTTATTTTGCTTAAATAATTATGTACCTCTCCCGAAGCCATGTAATTACTTTTCGCACTCTTAATTCTTTTACTTTATTTATTTTTCTGTCAAATCGGGTCCTGGTTAATTTTGGCGATGTGGACCCGCGCCATTTGTAATAGCTTTAGATTTACTTTTTCTCGCAATATTTTAACTGTTAATAAAAGCATGCAAGAATGAATGGCCTCAAAATAAAATCAAGCGTAGAACACCAATGACATGATAAGACAAATACAAATGAAAACGACACACAAATCACACACCACCCCTAGGGTACGCCTCGCTGTTGCCTTGCCTCGAAAGGTGGTCGTCGAGTAGAGGATGTCTTAGTAAGTCCTCATGATCCGGGAACCTGGCATGAGGGTAGCTTCTAAGGTGTCTTCCCATTGCTCTGGTGATCACCATGTCCCGAACCTCGAATTGACCCGAACACCTCCAACGGTGGTGCTACCTACCTCTCAATGGTGGGATGGCACTACTTTAAAAGACATTTACACAGACGAATTCCTTAGGGTAGGTAGACGATTCTAGATACTTGCTCTAAATTTCAAAACAAAACAAAATACTTTTCACACCGACACCTTTTCAAAAAGCTTTCGAAAGCAATTTTTCAAACACTCTTGAGGACCGATACAAGAGTCGAACTGGAATTTTCAAAGAAACTTTTTTCAAAACCCACAGTTGAAAAGCAAACAAACCATTTTTGAAAACACAATGATCAAGTATCTAAGAGCCCATGGATAACCATGGATAGAAAGGGTGCTAACACCTTCCCTTTCTATAATCTACCTCCCGAACCGAGAGCAATCTCTTTAAGGAATTTTTCTGTGCTTTTGTCCTTTCCATTTGGAGAAAATAAAAGACGATGGCGACTCTTGCTTCCGCGACATTTCGCGAACCAGCGTTAAACAGTCAGTTCCAGATCCACCGATCACACTAGGAGTTTACCAGACCTCACTCCAAACGTGCATTTATTTGGGTTCAACCTCAGCTTGTGTTTCTTTAGTCTCTCAAAGAGTTTCTGTAAAAGGTCAAGATTCTCTTCTTCTGTTTGAGATCTGGCTATCATGTCGTCCAGATAGACCTCTATTTCGTGATGTATCATGTCGTGAAATAGAGCTACCATGGCACGCTGATAGGTCGCCCCAGCGTTCTTCAACTCAAATGGAATAACCTTGTAGCAGAATGTGCCTCATTGTGTGACAAAGGTTGTTTTCTCCATGTCCTAAGGCGCCATTTTGATTTGGTTATAGCCTGAGAAACCGTCCATGAAGGAAAACACTTTATGTTGTGCTGTATTGTCTACTAGAATATCAATGTGGGGAAGTGGGAAATTATCCTTAGGGCTCGCCCTATTCAAATCTTTGTAGTATACACACATTCGTAATTTGCCGTACTTTTTAGGCACGGGAACAACATTGGAAACCCATTGCGGATAAGAAGTAACGACCAGGAATTCGGCATTGAATTGTTTCATGACTTCCGCTTTGATCTTCTCTGACATGTCTGTTCGCATACGAAAAACCGTTTTTTTTTACCGGTGGACAGTCTTCTTTTGTTGGTAGAAGATGTACCACGATGTCTGCATCAATTCCTGGCATGTCTTCGTACGACCTGGCAAAGACCTCAACATATTCACGTAGCAGCTGAACCAGACGCTCTTTGACACTGATTTCTAGATTGGCACCCACATTGACTTCTCTTTTGTCTTCTTCGGTACCTAGGTTAATTGTGTCCACTGGTTCTTCGTGGGGCTGAATGGTCCTCTCTTCTTGTTGTAGTAACCTAGCGAGTTCCCCTGGTACTGCACAATCTTCCTCACCTTCATCTTCAGCTTGGTAGATTAGATTTTCAGAATCACAGAAGGCCATAGCAAAATTGTTACCCATGGGATCCCGAATGGATGTAGATCTGCATTTTGAATGTGAGTGTGTGTAAGAGTATAGCTATCTTTGAAAGAAATGAAAATGTGAAAATAAAACCAATGAGCACAAGGTTTGTATGCAAAAACGTCAATGATTCATTGATGTCATATGGAAATGAGATAATAACCCTTACAAATGGACCATTGTGCCTCGGGTAAGACACAAGGTTTTAAGAGTCTGAGTTGTTTAATATTACAGGTCCGACAAAACTTAAAGACAAATCACTGTTGGATAAAAGTGATCGGGACAAAATCTCTAGCTTCCCAATTGCTGAGCCCTCCACTAACAGTTGGGAAAATCCAATCCTTCAGGTCATAGCTGTCTTCATCATCCTCTATTGCGTTGACTCTGTGGTTGCTGATCTTCAAGGGTGGTCCTCCGGCACGAGCACGGCGTACAACTTTCTGGGCTCCTGAAGTGAAACCCAAACCAAATTTGTCAGATCTGTATGGGATTTCTGGGATTTGGTCCTAAATAGTGCACCCACCTTCTTTGATCACTTCCTTGGCATCTTTTAAAGACGACATCTTGAGCGGAGGCCTTGTAATCTTTGGGACTTGAGAAACAACCTTGGTTACTGCCACAGTTTGTGGGACTTCTTCAAAGTGTTGGAATGGAGTTTCAATAAACTCACCATCTAATTCCACATATGTGAAGGAATTTAGATGACTGACCATATACTCTTCTTCTCCATGAACAGTGATGATTTTCCCCTGAATTGGATGTTTCAGCATTTGATGCAACGTAGAGGTAACGACACCAGCATTATGGATCCACGGTCAGCCTAATAGGCAGGAATATGAAGGGCGAATATCCATTACATAAAAAGTTGAATCGAATGTTTAGGTTCCAACTTTTATGGGGATGTCCACTTCCCCATGCACCATCCTTTTTGAGCCGTCGAAGGCCCTCACTACTATGTTGCTAGGTTTCAAGGTCAATCCTTCACAATCAAGCCTATCAAGAGCCTTTTTAGGCAACACATTCAGAGACGAACCAATATCAACCAAAACATGAGCCAAAGTCATGCCCCTGCATTCGATTGATACATACAATTCCTCGTTATGCTTCCTCCCCCTTGGCGTTAAATCAGCATCCGAAAAACCTAAACCATTATCTACGGTCAAGCTGGCTACGCAGTCTTGGAATTGATCAACATATGTTTCTTGGGGTACATGGGCAATTTTAAGGAATTTTACCAAGGCCTTTGCACGAGCCTCGGAACATAACAATAAAGCCAACATGGAAATTTTTGATGGAGTCTGCCCCAGTTGCTCGACTATGTTGTAGTCGCTTCTTTTTATAATCTTTAGAATTTCCTCCATCTCTTTTCGGGAGGTCTCAGGGATAGCTACTGATTATGCTTTCATCCGGACAGGTTCAACCAGAATACCTTTGCCTCGAGTCTCGGTTGACTCGGCAGTAGGAATGTCAGTAGGGGTGATAACAAGGACTATAACAGTTTTGTCAACAGGAGTATTAGCAGAGATGATTGCAGGACTGGGAATAGCCTTTGGAGGAGCAACAACAACAGGAATGATTACAGGTCCAGAAATAACTTTGGGAGGAACAATTTCTGGAGAGAATACCCTTCTACTTTGGGTTATCTTGCTAGTCCCTGCGATGTTACTGATATCGGAGTCAACCTTCTCAGAACTTGAATTTTCAGCAGATGGCCAATCTTGCTTGATACCGTGATATTAGACATCACCTCCATAATTCCATGGGACGGTTTTGTCTGATGAATACGAGATTGGTCCAGGAATTATAATTATCAACGAAGCTACTTTAGGAACTGATGTAATCCTAACGGCTCTTTTGGTGGAGACCCTGGAAGAATTGTCGGAAATGGTCACTATGGAAACATCATTATAAGAAACAGTTGTAGTAGAAGTCTTCTCGAACAAAATCTCCTTGTCACCTATTAGGCATTGAACGCATACTTTTAACAAATGACAACTGGTTGGTGAGGATAAACAGAAGTGACAACTTTCATCACAGCTTGGGAATACACCGACATTCAACAAGTTCTTTTTGATAGTCAGGAGTGGGGTCACAAGTTCATCAACATAAGTAACATACATATCTTCCTTAATGGCGTTGACATTACGGTCGTGCTTGGGCATAGGGGCAGTGATGAATTTGGGAATTTCTGGCGCATCGAATTCAATTTCTTTGGATTCAAGAAGGTCTTGTACCTTGTTCTTCAGAGCCCAACAGTTGTTAGTATCATGGCCAGGACTCTCAGAATAGTATGCACAACGGGCATTAGGATGATAATGAGGAGAGGTTGTGTTAGGATTCTTTGGAGATTTTTTCAAAGTCACTAGATTGGATCTTAACAAATGAGGCAATACTTGAGATAGTGTCATATTAATTCAGGTGAATTGTCTGACTGGTCTTTCCGTTCTTGACTGGTTGCTTCTTTGCTGAGCAGGTGCGGGTTTAGGAATCATGACAGCCCCCACCATTGGACAGTGTTCAGCCCTATCTTGATTTCTCTGAGGATATACAACAATAACTTCTCTTTTTCAAAATGAATGGTTTTCTTACAACAGCATAGGATGCATATTTTTGAATCTTCCCATTCTTTATCCCGACTTCCACTCTTTCTCCGATTAATATCAGTTTGGTAAAACCTGCCGAGGAACTCCCAATCAAGTGATTAAAGAAAGGACCAAACAAGGTGCCCAAAAACAAGTCTACTAACTCTCATTCAGATAGGGGAGGCTGAACTCTTCCTACTAAGTCCCTCCATTTTTACACGTAGTCTTTGAAGCCTTCACTTGAAACCATGGACATACTCTAGATTTGAGTACGGGTGGGAGCAAAGTCTGCATTGTATTGGTATTATTTGTAAAAGGCAGCGGCCAGATCTTCCCAATTATGAACATTAGCTCTTTCTAGCTGATAAAACCAATCAAGTTGAGTTCCGGACAGACTGTCTTGAAAGAAATGTACCCATAAATCCTTGTCAGCGGTATGAGGATGTATTTTCCTCACATAGGACCGAAGATGCATTTTGGGACATGAAACTCCATCGTATTTGGCGAACACCGGTGCCTTGAATTTTGGAGGAATGACAATCCCAAATACTAACCCCAACTCCTCAAAGTCCAATCCAGGCACTTTTTGAATTTCCATTGCACTTAACCGTTCTTCCAGATGCTTATACTTGTCATCGGCCGAAGGATATTGTTCTTCAGAATAATCTTCTTCTTCCTCTTCCTCTTTTGAATCTGGCTGGACAACTGCTTTCTTGCCTTTCCCATCTTGATTATCTTTCTCACTAGATGACGTTGCATAGTCTAAGGTCCGTCTATCTTGTCTGTGAAACCTTCTTCCCATATTTAGAACTCCGATTATTTTCTTTGTTTTCTTATTTTTCTCTTCAACCAGCAAGGTCTTCAACTCTTCTTGTCCTTTGGCTAGAGTTAAGAACATCTGTTGAAACTGAGCATTTTGTGCTTGGAGGTCCTTCACCGTCTGCTCGAGATCCATCTTACTAAAATAAATAGTAGAAAGATGAGGAGACTTGTTGCAAGAAAACTGCTTATGTTATGATTAATGGTATATGCATATGCAATGATTTCAAGGATTTTAAAGATTCAAATTTGTTTTAGACAAAAAGGAAACACACGTTATATTAATAAATTAAAGTTTGAGTACATCAATGCCTCTTTGGGAAAAACAATACAAAAACTCTAAGATAAAAAGGTTGTACGCATCCTCTTTGGTGTGATGTAGGTATTCAGGGTCCGCTCCTCAAGGAGTTGCTTAGTGAGTTCCAAAACCTTCTTCTCGCTGGCGTAAAATTGGGCTTCGAAAGTGTGTCGCTCCCCCTTAAGCTGTATCCAATCCCTTTGTAAGTCTTCAAGAGAGGTGGGCATGTTAGGATGCAGGATATGGTACGAAACATCTCCTTCCACAACAGGCTCTATGATTACCGGGAGAATGAAGGGGTAAGGCATTATAAGACTTTAAGCACGAGCTCGTACCCATTTGAGGTAAGGCTCAATGGGGATGGAATTCTTATGCCCCAATGTCTTACTATCTACCTTGTTTAACATCCTCCAAGCTCAGATAAATCTCTCGAGCATAACTAAACTATCTTAAGGCTAAGAATGGGTTGTAGGTGACACCTCCTCTAATGCCAAGTAAAGGGACATTAGGGAATTCTCCACAACAGTCGACAATAGTAACATTCTCTAAGGATCAGGAACACCAATGAATGTCTGAATGTTTGAGCGTCATCAACCTTTGTGACCACCTTGAACCTTGCTCATTCTTCAATACAGATTGGGGAAGATGAGAAATAAACCATCTTGCTAAAAGAGGAGTACAACACATAAGGATACCTCTTTTCCTCATAGTGCGAGTGGGAAAGGAATGTAGGATGTCTCCTAGCAAAGTATGCATCGGGTTACGAGACATGAAGATTTTGACGGTGTTCACATCTATGAGTTGGTCAGGATTTGGAAATAACACCATCCCATAGATGAGGAGAGCCACAATTTCCTCAAAAGCTTGCAGATCCAAGGAGTTCCAACAGCTTTGGGCTTTCTTAAACAAGAACTTTGCTAGGAAACCCTTGAGAGCACTCCTTGTTTCCCAATTGGTTGTGACATTAGATGGTTGCAAGTGTAGAGCTTGAGCAACCTTTTCTGGCATTGGATCTCTTTTCGTACCGTTAAAAGGTAGTTGATTGAGAATAGGAATTCTCAAGAGTTTGGAGAATTCTTCCAAATTTGGCACAAGTTGATAATCGGGAAATGTGAAGCAATGGTGTAAAGGATCAAAGAACTGAAAGAGCACCTTCATCATGTCTTCATCAGTGTTGGAGATGACCAAGTTTAGTAGGCGACCATGTCTTTCGATGAATGGAGAATTTTCAGGAATCCTTGAAGCTAGCTCTTTAAGTTGTGGAGGGATCCTTACAAGATTGACTTGAATGGTTTTCCTGCGGATAGAATCCATGTTCTACAAAATAGAACAAAGATAAATCCTAAAATCCTTGAAATGATTAGTGAATGAATATGATGTTATGATGTTCATGATGTTATGTACAAGTAAATACACACAAACAAATCAAACAAGTCCTCAGGTTTAGGCTTGCATGGAGTTTTATAGGTAAGTACCCTCTTGAAGTTTAGTTGGCTCAAACCTGTCCTAGCAATAGTAACCAGGTTCTAAGTAGCTCAATATCACTGGTTTGTTTCCTTGGTCATTGTTTCAGCAGAAGCCTCTTTAATGGTGACCGAAATATCCCAAAAAACCAAACCTCAATGAGTGTAGTATCGAGTATCTACCAACTTTAGACTGCACCAAAGCCAGTCATCTCACTACGTCCTAATAGCCAATTTGGTCAAGTAAAGGTTCTAAAATTTCATTAGTGCTTCATGACATCACTCAGCGGTCCCGTATTCTCATTGATTAACTCAAGGGCTACCGGTACCCACAAATATGTCGCACTAACATAGCTATTGCTTAGACCATGTCGGTATACCCCGCATAGTTTCCACAATGTATTGCTACTTACCTATAAGTTATCCCAAATCCGGGTAGAAGATTCAAACCCAAACAAAGAACCATAATGTAAAGCAAACAAGTCAAACAATGAAAGCAAGTAAATGTGATTTAACCCTAAGGTAACCCCACTTTTAGAATTTTCCCCAGCAAAGTCGCCAGTTCTATGATACGGTGGGAGAACTGACTTGGGTGTTTTGCGTTTGATCGCAAATGTTGCGGTTATCAAGAGTCACCACCGACTTTTCTTTTATCCAAAAGTAAAGGTGAAAAAGCACAGGAAAGATCTTTGAGATTATTTATTGAGTCCGGGGGGTAGATTATGAAAAGGGAAGGTATTAGCACCCTTATCATCCATGGTTTTCCATGGGCTCTTAGTTACTTGCTAGATCACTTGCTTTTGTTTGAAATTGTGCTTTGTGTGGTTTTTGAAAGTATTTTGTAAAGAGGCCGTTGTATAGGAAAATTTTGTAATGATTCTCGTTCGTAAGAATGTATACAAAGATGTTGATCTTTTAAAAATGTTTTCAAGTTTGTAAGATGTTTTGTTTTAAAATGGAGTAAGTAATTAGGAGCATTCTACCTACTCAAAAGTCTTTCATGTTCATTTCCCCTTTCCTTTGACATTGTTATCTTACCATTGATTTGGTAAGTAACCCTATCTTTGGATGTAAACGGGACGGGCATGGGTCATCGTATAACCATGATTAGCAATGTTGCAAGGTATCTTATCGTTCTCGTTTAGGGACTAAGATCATTTGAAAGGCAACATAGATAACGCCATCGAGGGACTATGATCTTATATTTTGCTTGTTTTTGCTAAGATACCTTACATGCGTAATATGGCCATTTTGTAAGGCAACCAAGTGGATTTTACCCTAAGGGTGCTTGTGTGCAAGTGTGTTGTTTTTCATGCTTGGTTTTGTATTTGATTATGGTTTTCTATTGATTGGTTTTAGTCTTTCCATACAAACCCTAATTACTAGAATTTGTATATAAAGCGATAAATTGCGGAATTTAAAATTACTACGCTATTACAATACTTGTGGGAGGGGGGTGTACAAATTATAAATGGGAATTGTAATAAAATAAAGCCTAATTATCTATTACAACCATATTGAATTTGTACAAGAATTGAATAAATAATGTACAAAAATGAGTAAATATATAAGAATGTAAATGTAAAGAAAATGGATATTTGGATTTTAGGGGAAAGGGATTTTGTTTTAACCTAATTAATTAAAAGAAAAATAATTAAGTAAATTAGTAAAAAGTAAAACCTAACTTTACTAGGAAAAGTATTTAAATAAAACCCTAATCTATTATTTGATTAAAAAAGAAATTAAGTTGATAAGAAGAATATTTTTGGTATTTTTGGTCTTAAAAATAGTTTATAGTATTATAAAATATTTTTGGTCTTTTTATATTTTAAAATAATATATTTAAATTATGTAAAAGAAAATAACTAAAACCCTAGTTTTTTTAATTAAATTTACAAACCTATTAGTAAAATAAATAAAGTAATGATTAAATAAAATAATTATTTTGTGTAAAAAATAAATCAACTATGTCAAAATATAAATCTAATGTTTTTATATTTTTTTCTGATTTTTTTTAGTATTAGATAAAATATTTAAGAAAACAAATAAATAAAAAATGAGAAAAAAATAAATAAAATGGGCCAGGGGTGTGAATAGCCAGCAAATGGGGTCAGTAGTAAGAAAAAAAATATAAGGCCCAAGGGATGAGGCCCAGCGCTGCAAACAAATGACAAATATATGGAAAATGTGAGAAAACAAGTAAAAAGGGTACCATTAGGGCTCGAACCCAGATCCCTATAGTCACAGGCGTGCGCTTCTACCATTGGGGTGACTATATACCCGTCCGTTTATATAAATCAAAACATAAATATATGATAGTAAACAAGTCCATGGCCTAAACTTCATCTTCAACCTCACGCCCAGCCAAAGTACCTGCATCTTGTTCATCTCTCATCCATTTGCAAAAATGTAAACATGAATCTTGTAGAAAATTTCCTTACGATTTTAGAAATGCAAATCAATAAAACTATAGATCAAAGACAAGCATGAATTGAAATGGCCCTAATTTGAACCCTAAAAATTTCAGAAACTGCAATCCTAAAATTCTCTAAGCTCAAGCAATATAAATGAAAATTATAGACATGGTTAGCTTTAGGGCAATGATATCTACATTTTTCATTCACAAATAAACCATTAATGATGCCTGTATGAAGAGTTCAAAAGTCATAAAACTTACCTTGCAAGAGGGTATCGTGCTTGGAGTTTGAGTAGCTTTTAGTGAGTTCCAATGATTGGATTAGCTTCCTCAAAATCCTAGGAAGATAATGTGATGCTTAACTTGAGCTGAAAGTGCCTGAGGAGTTCTGGAGACGTCAAGGTGCAAGGTGTTGTTTTTGAAAATGGTGGATGATGATGGAGGTGTTACAGTGGTGTTGCAAGTGTTGGAATTAATTGTGTATGTTATTTAGAAGCTTTTGAAAGTAAAAGGCCAAGAAATGCACGAGCAAATTTGGAGATTGGATTCAAAACTCAAAAATGGCAAGTTTTGAGGTGTTTTTGGTGATTCTTTGTTCTTGGTCCTTTTAGGGCATAAGCATGCGTGGGATTTGTGGCAAATAACTTGTGTATGTATAAGCAAAAGGTCTTGAGTGCTTTGGATAGTCAGAAGTACAAGTTACAAACTAATTGCTAGGTTACTTGATTTTGGAGAAAAGTGGGAAAAAAGTTTCAATGTGTAGTACAAGCATGGGATAAGTGATTGTAAGTGTCTAAACAAGTTTCTCTTGAGTTATAAGACATGTATGATCAAAAGATAACAAGTGCAAGGCTCAAGAACAAGTTTTGTGCAAAAAGCTACTTTATCAAAATGGCATTGTGCACTTTCTTCCCAAAATAGATATAAAGCATGGCCTTGCATCGAATGCTTGAATTGAGACCTCTAACAGCTGTGCAAGCAATTAATTATGGAGTGCCTAACAAGTTTGAGGCCTGCAAAGTAGAGGTTATGCAACATAAGTTTGAATTTTGAATCTTGTTCATCACAAAGTGACTTGTAATTCATGTGTCAAAACCCTAACTTCATCTCTTCGATTCTCCCTACTTAAAAATGACCTCAAGGAGTTCTTGGATATTTTGGAAAGATTGTAATGTTATCTACAACCCCTCTTTGAATCACTTTTGGAAGTTCCCTTTGGAACTATATGAAAAAGTGCCACGAAATTAGGTCAAAATCCTGACCAAATTAGGGCAAAATTTCACTAAGTGTTTTGTTTCATGACCATGTGTTCTTAAAATTATAACTTGAGATCCAAGAACTTTTGGAAGTAGTTGTGTAAAGAAATTTTGTATATTTCATGGAGATCTACAACTTTCATGTTAAAAGTTTATCTTGAATCATCTTGCATCATGGTGAAAATTTTGCTCAAAGTTGTAAAAAAAAGAAATTTCCAACACTTAGAAAACTTTCTAAGTTTAGAAATTTTAACTTTTCAAAATGAAATCTTGAATTTTTGATTTATTGATGAATAAGTTTCATATTTTGACATGATTTGATGAATTGTGATCTTTAACATTTGATTTTGAATAAAAAGTCAAAGTTTGACTTTTCAGTATACAATTGACTAAAAATTCATCTGTCAATCCATTGGGCTTGAGCAATGTTTTGAGCCATGTCATTAGGTAAAAATGATGCAATTGGACTCTTGAGATCATGCCTTAAACCAATTGATCATTTGCTAGGTCAAAAATCAGAAATTACCCTTTCCTAGTCAAAACCCTAATTTTGACCATTTTTCCCTTTTGAAGATTTGATCAAATTTCTTGAGGAATTGTGATCCAAACTTGATCAAATGATACATATGATTTCAAAATGTTGATGTGGATAAAAAATTATGAAGTTTGACTATAAATTGGTCACAGTTGACTTTTTCCCCAATACAGCTGATTTTTAGGTCAACTGTTCAATTGACTGAGCAAAAGTGTGATCCAGAGCTTGAAACTTGACATGAGTAATATTGAGGGTCCATAATGGTCCATGAAAGTCATATGGGGCATTGGAAGTTCAAATATCCTTGTGCAATCTCAAACCCTAAGTTTGGTCATCAGCTCTTAAGGAGGTGTCTTGAGCTGATCAACCCTAGTGCAGTCTTGAGCCAAAGGAGATCTTGTGAGCAAATTCTTGATAAATGAGAGGGAAAATTTTGGGGTAGAACAGTAGGCATGCATCTTTCTACAATACATGCGTAGATGGTCCCTCAGACATGTGATTCCCTTGTATTTTCCAAAGTCATGTACTTTGAATTTCGGAGGGATCACCACATTAGGAACTAGACCCATTTCGAGAGCATCAACTTCGAAAGCATCGTAACCCTCCATAGATTTCAACCTTTCTTCCATGGCTTTGTACTGATTGAGCGCCAAGGGATTCTCAACAATTTTGGGTTGGTGTGCTTGAGTGACGCCTTCCAAATTAAGATCTCCATATTGTAGATCTGCATAGTTGTCTGTATTGTTAACCAGAATCTGTAAAGTATGGGATGCCCCTAACTTTGGTGGGGGGGGGGGGGACAAACCCTTAAGTATCCACTTGGATGACTTCTTGTTGTGCCATAGTTTACTTTTGGGGTCCTGTCTCCGGTTATCTTCTTGGTTGGTGACCACTCGATACACCAATAGTCTGGGCTACTTCCTCAAAGGCTACCCTAGGAATCTGTTCTTGCCTCTCATTGATGTTCTTTAAGGCTAGAAGGAATTGACTCATATATCCCTTCATTGAGTTGATGTTGCCTTTTACTTGATCCAAATATTCCCTGAATGCGGTTTGGTTCTCTTTGATTTGTTCCATCACTTTCTTTTGATGGGCCCATGTTTGATATGGCGGTCGGAGAGGTGGTGATTTTCTACCAATGGCTTAACTGGAGATTATTTTGAAAATTAATGAGTGTTTTATTATGCAATGTGAAATGATGCGATGTTTGTGAATGCATGGATGCGTATGAATATGCTAGGAGTTTTTGTTTTTGAATGTCTTATTCACTTGGATTTTCCATATATATATTTTCTTTTTTTTAAATATTTTTTTTGGGTTTTTCTTTTTATTGGTGAGCATCTAAAAAATAAATACACAATTGAAATATGGAAACAAAATATTCTTATTGAAATAACCATTGTCTTTAAAAAATGAGAATACAATTCAGATATTGAAAAATATTCAAACTTTAAAACATCAAAACTTGTTTAAAGAAATAACAAATGGAAACAAAAATATTCTAAGCGCATCTGTGGATTTCTGCTCTGAAGCCATCGACCATTGTCTAACAAAGCTTGAGGAAGTCTTAAACTTCTTTCGGGAGAGGGACCATCATATTTTTCGCATCTCTCAAACTTCTAGGGATGTCACCAATAAGATTGTTGGATAAGAAGGAGATTCTTGCATGCTTGTCTTTGTAGAATCAGTATTCTTGGTAAAGGTCTGGAATTATCTTATGATTATCCTCTCCTGCTTAGGAAATCTTTACATACCTCTCTTCCCCATATAATTTTTCATCCCTCGTCTCCGTATAGAGTTTTCGTTGTATTAGGAAATTCTTTTGGAGGTCTTATAACTCAAGACACACTTGTTCCTATTCATCAGTCTTTTGGGGCGAGAAATCTTTCGGCCATCATCCCTTTGAGGCGCTCCCCTACCTTCGATTCTTGGCTATCTTGGAGTCTTGTGGTAAGATACTTCATTTGTTCTTCTTGATCTAAAGAATCTTGCACCAAGCTTTGGATTTGAGCCCTCAAATATTCTTCTATCTCCTTCTTGTCTTGCATTGCCTTTTCGTACCACCTACTTAGTTTCCCGATTTCGCTAGCAGCATCTTCCAAACGATGGTTGTGGGAATCCAAGTTGAAAGTAGCATTCAACAACCCTTTAGACGAACGCTTCCGCTTAAGACTCTCCTTTTTAAATGCCTCATGATCTTTATGAATTTGTTGATCTTTTGATTCAAGTATGCATTGCATCTCTCTTTTCTCCTTAGCTAAGTTATGGAGCTTAAGCTCCAATTCTTCTTTATCTTTTTGAGCTTGTTTAAAAGCTTTCTTCAAGTTGTCTATTTCTTCTAAGGACATAGGCGGAGAGTCTGGGACATCTGGCTTGTACTCAGTATCAATATCGAAAGGTAGCTTAATAATTTGTACCCTATTTAAAACTCATAGAGTATAAGGTTCTTTTGCCACAACATTATTCTTTTCGGCCTTTCTTTTGTTAACCTTACTCCAAGCTCGGATGATCTTGTTGAGCAACTCTCGGTCGTTTTTGCCCATGTCATGAATGGTCAATTATTAAAGTTGTTCATTGGAGGGTTTATCATACAAATGGTACCCTAGTTGTTGCAAAGCCAAGGTAGGGTTGTAGTTGATGCAACCACGAGATCAAATCAACGGAACATTCAAAAAGTCTCCGCAACTATAAGTGATATCTCCAATGTCTAGCTTCCTCGCATACCACAACACATAATTAACAGTAAGAGACCTTAATTTTTGAGGCCACTCGTATCTCGTCAGATTTAGAACCATGTAATATTCTTTATAGAGGTGAGTCATGAACCAAGAATATAAGAGCGAGATACAACAATTTAGAGTACCCCTCCCTTTTTCATATCGAGTGTGAAATGCATAATAAACATCAGCAAGTAAAGCAGGATTTGGGTCTGCACTTAAAGTTTTTGTGCCCCAAAATACACTAATATCTCGACGGTCAATATAGTCTAAAGTCCACAAAAACAAAATTACACCAAATACAAGTATCCCTAAGCAATCAACACATGACTCCCGTTTTTTGTTATCGGCAAAATAAATAGCTTTAGTTTCCAAATAGCATCTCTTAATCCCTTGTACATCACCTTCTTTGTAATTAAGTGACAATTCAGGATAAGGGATCCCTAAACCATTTGCTAAGTCTTTAATGTCAATAGTCTGCCCAATTCCCACATAAGCCTTTATCTTAGAGAAATTTTAGAGTCTATCAAACTCTTCCAAAGTCGGCGCTAGCTAAAAGTCTTGGAAGGTAAAGCACCTAAATGGAGGGTCGTGGAACTGAATCAAGGCATAAACAACATCCAATTGTACATCCACTTTTGTCAATTCAAGGGTATCCCCATAATGGAGAGTAAACATCTTCAAAATCTTTCACACAGTTTCCCTTTAATAGTCTTGATCTTCATCATATATGATTTGACGACATTAATACAGACAAGTTATTTCCCTATGGAATTCTTTTTTAAGACACTTCACCAAAAAACCTTCGATTATATTTTTTAATCCTGTAAATAAGACAGACAAAAAGAATGGAGAATAATGAATATATGAAATGCAAGATGTATGAATGCATGATTGTGTAGCATAATAACAGGATTTCATGAAAGGTATCCTTAATTGGTAGGCTCCTAGTTTTGACCTACGTATATTCTACCCTCCCCATAAGATGGTTTCTTTAAGGGTATCATGGATAACACTAGAGAGAAAGGCACAATGGCCTCCCTTAAGTGGAGCCTATTTACAGACCGAAACTTTCGTCTCTAGGTCATGAAAGGTCTCACCATGAGATTTTGGTTTAAGGGTTATACAAAAAGTCATAGGTTTTGTTCCAAAGTCCTACCCCCAAGAGGATGTCTCTTGAGACATATTTATTTTTTTTGGAATTCCACCGACTCTAGGCAAAGTTGTCACAAAAACTCAAAGGGATGATGTATCCCCTTGGCCAATAGACGAACCTTCTTTTTAAGGGTTTTTGAAAATAATTTTTTGAAATAATAAAATCCCGCCAGCAGATGAATAAAGATGACAAATAATATAATAAGAATAAATAAATAAATAATTAAATAAGCAAGTATAAAAACCCAAAAATAAGAAAAACCCTAAAACCAAAAGGAAAGGCTTTTAAACCCTAGGGTTGGGTCCCCAACAGAGTCTCCATCTGTAATAAACAGTTTAAAAATAAGAGTCTCCACCATTAATTTTTATCCTATGGAAGGGAATATAACAGATAACCCTAATTTGATCAGAGATTATGAGTTATTGACTCGTTTTAGATGAAGGGAAGGTGTTAGGCACCCCTCATATACCTTGTTCACAAGGACACTAGGGTTTAGAATTGCAATTTTTAGGAAATAGGGTTTTAATTTTTATTAGGGGAACTTACCATGATTTTAAGTCGTATGCCTACGTATCCTCTATGGAGTAAGTGTCAGAATGACATCCGTCTTTGGATCGTATTTGCACTATTTCTAGAGGAGAATCTGGAATAAGTATCAGGATGACATCCGTCTCTGGATCGTACCTAAACCGTTTCTAGAAGAAAATTTGGAATAAGTGTCAGAATGACATCCGTATGTGGATCATATTTGCACCATTTCTAGAGGAGAATATGGAATAAGTATCAGGATGACATCCATCTCTAGATCGTACCTGGACCGTTTCTAGAAGAAAATCTGGAATAAGTGTCAGAATGACGTCCGTCTCTGGATCGTATTTGCACCATTTCTAGAGGAGATTCTAGAATAAGTATCAGGATGACATCCATCTCTGGATCGTACCTGAACCGTTTCTAGAAGAAAATATGGAATAAGTGTCAGAATGATATCTGTCTCTGGATCTTATTTGCACCATTTCTAGAGGAGAATCTAGAATAAGTATCTGGATGACATCCGTCTCTGGATCGTACCTGAACCGTTTCTAGAAGAAAATCTGGAATAAGTGTCAGAATGGCATCCGTCTTTGGATCGTATCTGAACCGTTTCTAGAGGAGAGTATGCTTTATTTAGAATGTTTCCGCTGGGAATTCCTGTTTTATTGTTTTGAGAAGAAATCCATTGGGGAAAATTGATTTTGCTTGATTGTACGTGCTCTTTTGATGGGAATCACATTTGATGCCCCAAGTGATGGTGACCTGCCCTGGATATTCAAGACTTTATGAGATTTTCTTGGAATTTTGACTTGACGGCACCAGATGTGTTAGGCACCATGTCATGCCCCTGATTTTGGAAGGCCTGTTACTGGAAATGTTTTTTTCCATCTGAGGTGATTCTGTTCATCGAGAGGATTTATGTTCATTGAATATCCGTTGTGCAAATTTCTCTGTTGTTGAACAAATAGTCATATGCAAACAATGGTATTTAAAGAATGCAAAGCTTGTGTTTGTCTTGAAGTTTGAAAATTCATTTTTTAGTAAAACAAACAAGTTTTGTAAAAGTGTGATATCATCTCAGGATTTATGGAGAACCTTACAGGAGTCAGGATACCTTTGTAACAGTATTCTTTCGAACTAACCCATGCTTCAACTGGGACTATTAAGGGTTATAACTTGGCCTGGTTCACGGTTTAAGAAACAAATGATAAAGGTTCAAACTTTATTTATACCCAACCCATTCTTCGTGATGTTCTTCAATTATATGCTCAGCTAATTATGTGTTTAGATCCCAATTGAGTCTGGAATCTTTGCTCTGATACTAGGTGATGGATCAGAAATTGAACGTTTGTTTGAGAAGGCAGTCATTTTTGTAACCTTTTCTTTTTTTGTTGAGGATTTGTAGGACCTCTTTTTTTTGTTATCCCTACTTTTGCCTGAACTGTTTCTTTTGTGATTACAGTCAGCGGGATGTCCCCGTTTTCTTAAGTCTCCTTCATAGGTTTGGACTTAGCAGGCTATTCTTTTGAAAGATAATGACTGCTTGTTTTAATGATTATGCGGAACCATCATCGTCTTCTGTTTTGGAACGATTCCCACGACACCACTTGTCGTGTATGAAGGGAAAGTTTGTGATTGAATGCACGTCTGAATTAACTGAGAAAACTATCCTGCCCCAGGTTATGATTAAGGGTTTTAGTTTTGCGTGAAAAAGAAAAACTCCTACTTCTTAGGCTCAAAGGGGTTGACTAGGGATTATCTTCCTTATAACTCCCCTATTTAGGTTTTGAAACAACGCATGTACATCGTTAGCAGGGTCTATTCAAAAGCATCCCGTAGAGATTGTGGTGTCATTTTTGACATCCTCCCTCCAAAGGCTTAGAGTTTTTAATCGAGAGTTGAATACCATAAAAGGGAAGTAAAAACACAGTTTGAATATGGTGACTACGAATGAATTGATTAAAGACAAAGATATGCAATGCATTGATGAAATAACAAAGTTTTATATGAAACAAATGTTCGAATAATCAAAAGAAATTACAAATTGAAAATTCTAAATGAATAAAAAGTCTCTTTGTCTTGGACTTGTCACTTCAGATGGTGTGCCTTGGAGGGATGACAGAAAAATTCTAGTTGACCATCTTGTGCGAATTCCAACGCTCCTTCATCGATCAAGTCTTAAATTTTATATTTCAACGTCCAATAGCTATCAGTATCATGCCCCGGACTGTTGGAGTGATATGCACATTTTGCATCAGGATTGTAGTTAGGATAAGAAGTTTTGGGGTTTGAAGGAGGATCATTCAATGTGACCAAATTCAACTTCAACATGTGTTGCAAGACTTGCGACATTAGTATGTTGAGTTTGGTGTATTGCCTAGTGAGTGCATCCCATCTATGCTAATTACCCCGTCGTTGTTGGTGAGGTGGCGATTGGGTTCGTGACGTAGCAGCAATTTGGAAAGGTCTACTCTCCACCCAGCCAACTTCTTGTCTCATCGGGGGTTGATTAATGACCAGATCCCCAGCCTTGGCAGTTTGCTTCATACGGTTGCATCCGTCTTGATGAAGCTTGCTGTTGAGAGACCTTAACTCTTCTTGTTCCCGAGCTAAACTTTGGATAAGAGCCTTTTGATTACTCATCTGGACTATCATCCTTTCCATTTCATCTTGTAGTTGTTCCAACTGGTCATCCTTGTTGTTGTCAGGATGTTTCTTGGTCAAGTTCCCGTTGAGGAGTGCTTTCAATTCTTCTTGTCCCTTGGATAGGTTGAGGAACATTTCCATGAACTGAGCCTCTTGAGTTTGGAAAACTCTGTCGTTCAGTTTGAGAGCCATTTTCCTTGCTGAAATAAACAGCGAGAACATGAGAAACCTATATTGGAAGACCTATTATGTAATGACATGCATGATGTGTAAATGTTTTCGAGGATCTCGCGGGGTAAACACAAGAAGATGTCAGAAGTTGAATTTTTCTTTGATTGAAGAACTTTCGTATTGTTGAATGTCCTTCTACAAGAATCAAGCTCACCATGTCAAGTGGGTCATAGCCTCTCACTCAAGTTATTGTGTTTTGGTATTTTGACAGCATTGGCTAGAGGAAAATAAATCCCCTTGCCCCTTGCTAGACGTCTGGTTCATAATAAACAGCTGTCGTACCCCAAATTTGTCCTACCTCGACGATCGTATTTTCAAGATTAAAAAAATAGAAGAAATGTTTAATTAAAGATGGTACAACAATATCGAATTGCCCATCTTTATCCAAGACTGTGGGGTGTATTTTAATAAGGGTTTTTTTATCAGGAAGACTCACATGGCCGTAAACCCACTCGCGATGCATGTGGGCCTATGGCCCATGCGATTCAAAAATGGAAAAATTATTCAAATAATCGTTATGTCCTTAAGTCTTAAAATCAACTTAAGTTTAAGTTGTTAGTTGGAATTAAAAGTACAATTCCGAATTACAGACCCATTAAGGTTTCTTCTTTAGCTGGCCCGTGTTGATTATTTTGTTTAGAAGTAAAGAGGGGGGTGTACGTATCAGCCCATAATAATTCATTTTTAAAAGGCCCAAACAATGGATGCAATCTGGGCCCATTTGGCATTTTTGAGAAAATCATTTTTATTTTATTTTTTTGTTACTGTTATTATTGAATATTTTTTATTATAATTATTTTATTAAATATTTTTTATAAATTATTTATTAAAAGATTTGTTTTAAGTATTATTATCAACAAAAAAAGAAAATTGTTGTTGTTTTTGAAAAAAAACGTAACTTGTTATTAATAGATTTGTTTGGATTTGTTAAGAAGTTGTTGTTGTTATATATATTGCTGTTATTTGTATATTACATTTTTATTAGTAAAAAAATGTTATTAATTACAGTTATCAAAACTGGGCTTGGTTTAAGAAATATTTTTACTGTAATAATAATTAAGGGTTGATTGGGCTAAGTAACTAAAATGCAACGCAGGTCCAATGTGCTAAAACACACAATGTTCAAATCTAAGCCAAAAATCACGCGTATGTGGAATCATTAACAGATACTGTTCGGATCTAAGCCAAAAATCACGCACAATGAACACATGTTTCCTTTTACAACATAAAACATAAAAACAATCTTAAAAATAAAACAAATCTGTAGAACAGGTATTCAAAGAAATCAAATATTTCCTCATTGAATCAAATCCCAGAATTTTGTACAAAATCTAAAACAACTAAATCAAATCTTTTGCAGTAAAACGAAATCAATTATAAAAAGCTCAAGAATCAATTACAATAAAATTCTCAAATCCCTAATTGATCTAATATCCCTAACCTAAGCTAAAATAATCGTAACAACAATCTTATATTAACTCTATAAATACAGAAAATTAAAAGAAACGAGGGGGGAGAAATTCGAAGAACCAAAATTGAAGAAATCTGGGAGAGAAGAACGCGAAGAAGCTTGATGTTGACCTGTTGAAAACCGAAGCAAGGAGCGATTAGGGTTTCATTGTCTGAAACCATAATCGCGTATTCAACCTTCATCGCCGCCGCTATCATCGTTGCCGTCGCGCCTTCACCACCATTGGCCTCCACCTTCAAAGCTTCACTAGAACCTGTGAATTGGAGGAGAAAAGCGGATTAGTTAAAATCAGAGAGGAAGCAGAAAATCAGAAGGAATGAAATCTCACGAAGAGGGTAACTTAACTTTTCCATTTTTGACTTTGTTGGGTAGAAGATCTTGTTGATTAGGGCAACAAAAGGGGTTATGGTTCAAGGACAACATCGTGGGGGTGGTTTAGTGCTAGGGTTTGGTGAGGTAGAGTGAAAGGGTTTGAGGTTAGCGAGGGAGAAAGGAGATGAATCTACTGTAAAACACAAATGAAACTAAAAAAAATGAAGAAAAAACATTTTGTAATTTGTTTCAATCACGTATGTGCGCTCCTACCATAACTAACGTGCTCCCTTGTTATTATCCATTTGATCTTGATCATACGGTCATAGGTCAAGTCTGCACCACAGTAGCATGCACCCTCACCATACTAGAACACGCTTACCCCTCTCCCAAATGCAATGGGCTGGGCCCAGATGTTATCCACACCCCTTTCCATCCAATTACTAAATTGTAAAGCAAATCACACCCCCTTGACAAAATTGTGTTGGGCTTAGCCTAGATTTCTAGTGAAACCCCCTTGTTTTACTACACAACTAGAATTGACACCCCCCTTGAATTTAATTAATTTTATTTATTTTCTTTTATAATTCAATTATTTTTTCTATTTTTTTTATAAATATACACATATTATTTATTTATAATTATTATTATTATCAAATAAATTATTATTATTATTATTATTATTATTATATTTTTATATTATTATTATATATTGTTGTAGTTATTTAATTTTTTTTAGTATTATAATTATAACTTATTATTTATAATCCCTTTTTATGTGAATATTATTATTAATATATTTACCATTTAAACATTATTATATTATTAAATAAATCTATTTTATTTTAAAATTGCATACATTATTTTATATAGTATTTGCATTAATCTTTTCTAATCATGCATTAATCAAGATCTTCGCAAATAATACGATTAAAAAACACAAACGATTCATCAAACTATTTTTCGCAATAAACTAAAACTAATCAACTATTTTTTTGCAAAGGGGCTTCAAACTAATTTTGACTTACTGCGCACTCAGTTAAAATCTCCGCAATCACTACTCCCGACCGAGTGCGAGGTGATTCAAAGTATGTTTGCAAACCCATAAAAAACACCAACCCCATACAAACTACGAATTGGGACTCTGATTCCTCATAAGAGGATACGTAGGCATACGATCAAAAATCGTAGCGAGTTCCCCTATAAAAAATTTAAACCCTCATTCAAATTAAAACTTAAAATCCTATTTACCCCAAACCTAAACCTAGAGCCTAGTATCCTTGTGAACAAGGTAGATGAAAGGTGACTAACAACTTCCTTTCGTATGATTGAGTCTGAAACCTAGAATCTATGTATGCAAATTAGGGTTTCCTATTAGATGCCCTTCCCTAGGATAAAAACTAATAGTGGCGACTCTTGATTTAAAAACCAGTTGCTACAGTTGGCGACTCTGCTGGGGACTCTCCTTAACCCTAGGTTTAGGTATTTTTTGGTTTCTATTTTTATTTGCTTTATTTATCTATTGCATTTATATACTTTGTCGCATTTATTTATTTACTGCCAATTTCTCTGATTATCATATATTTACTGCGTGGCGGGATTTTTCTATCTCAAAAAATATTTTTGATAATCCTTAGAAAGTAGGTTCGTCTATTAGCTTAGGGGGCACATCATCCCTGCGAGTTTATGTGATGACTTCGCCTAGAGTCGGTGGACTTCGGAGAAAGGAATACTTATCGAGAGATATCCTCTTGAGGAGTAGGACTTTGGAAGGTCACCCATGACTCTTTGTAACGACCTTAACCCAAAAATCTCATGACGAGATCTTTCACGACTTGGAGACGAAAGTATCAGTCCGTAAAGAGGCTCCACCTAAGGGAGGCCCTTGTGCCTTTCACCTCTGATGTTATTCAAGACACCCTTAAGGAAGCCACCTTTTGGGAGGGTAGATCAATTATAGGTCAAGACTAAGGAACCTACCTTATAAGGGTACTTATTACAAAAGTTCCCATCACTCAACCTTACACCCACGCATTCATATACTTCATGTATTCGTCATACATTCATCATATATTCGTCACCCGTTTCTTTGTCTTATTCACGGGGTACAAAAAAAATAAAATCAAGATCTCAGTGACTGTCTTTAAAAATGGATACCGAAGGAAACAACTTGTCCGCGTCAGTGCACCAAACATGTCTGAAATCAAGGCCACAAAAGGGAAATAACGTGCTGAAGACTTTCTCAAGTTTTGTCCAACAACAGTGGATGGTTTCAAGAGCAGATATTTGCAGGCGTGCCTAGAAGACTTATTTCCTTTTTTCCTGATTTCACGCAAACAAAGTTTTGGCTTAAGATTGTAATATTTTCAATATCTGAATTACGTTACTTTCAATAAAGGCGTTTTGTTTCCACACATTGTTTTCATATCTATTTTAAAGATAGTCTCTGTGATCGGTGGATCTGGAACTGACTGTTTTAAAGCTGGTTCGCGAAATGTCGCGGAAGCAAGAGTCGCCACCGTCTTTTATTTTCTCCAAATGGAAAGGACAAAAGCACAGAAAAATTCCTTAAAAGAGATTGCTCTCGGTTCGGGAGGTAGGTTATAGAAAGGGAAGGTGTTAGCACCCTTTCTATCCATGGTTATCCATGGGCTCTTAGATACTTGCTCAATGTGTTTTCAAAATGTTTGCTTGCTTTTCAATGTGGGTTTCAAAAATATTTTTTGAAAAGTTTCAGTTCAACTCGTACGTCAGAGTGTTTGAGAAGTTTGTTTTGAAAGTTTTTGAAAGTGTGTTGGTGTGAAAAGTATTTTGATTTGTTTGAAATTAGAGCAAGTATCCTTGAGAACCTACCTACCCTAAGGAATTCGTCTGTGTAAATGTCCTTTAAAGTAGTGCCATCTCACCATTGAGAGGTAGGTAGCACCACCGTCGGAGGTGTTCGGGTCAATTCGAGTTTTAGGGACATGGTGATCACCGGAGCAATGGGAAGACACCTTAGAAGCTACCCTCATGCCAGGTTCCCGGATCATGAGGACTTACTAAGACGTCTTCTACTCGACGACCACCTTTCGAAAGGCAACAGTGAGGCGTACCCTAGGGGTGGTGTGTGCGAATTGTGTGTCATGTTTCAATTATTTGTCTTGTCATGTTTGTTGTGTTCTACGCTTGATTTTAATTAGGGCCATTCATTCTTGCATGCATATTTAACAGTTATAAAGTTTGCGAAAAATAAATCTAAGGCTATTACAAATGGCGCGGGTCCACATCGCCAAAATTAAACCGGACCCGATTTGACTGAAAAATAAATAAAGCGAATAAAAGTGCGAGAAATAAAATTATTACAAGGCTTTGGGACATGTACATAATTATAATAAGCGACAAAGTAAAATACGCGAAACAAAATAATTAAAAACAATGGGCGTTGGACCCTTCTTGCAAAAAGATTAAATTTAATAAGGAATTAAAAAAAAATAAATGTTTTTGGTATTTTGTGTTTTTTAGATTTAAAAGAAAAAGAAAAATCAATTAAAATTAAAATGAAATACTAAACCCTAATTCTAATGTTTTTTAAGTTTATTGTGAAAATATTGAATTTTTGACCTAATTAAAATCTAAGTTAATTTACATGCAAGATTTAATTTATGAAAATAAATCATAATAATATTATGGTAAAAAAGGAAAAAAAATCAAAAGGAGTGGAAATTATTAATTAACCTAATTCTAATTATTTTTATTTAATATGAAAGGAATTAAAATTGCAAAATCCTAATTAAACTAAATTTATTTACATACATTTATTCATAAAAATAATTAACATAAATAAATATTATACTTTTTTGCCTTTTCTGAATTTATGATGTTTTTCATTTTTTTTTTTTGTAAAAATAATTAATTAATGAAAACAAATAAGAAAAATAAAATAACATAGCAATTGAGAAAATAAAAATATAAAAAGGAAAAACAAACCAGGGGGGGGGGGGGGGGGGGGGGGTAGCCCCAAATTGGAGGTGTTGATCCAAAGGTTCTGGCCCATTAAAGCTTTGATCCATTGACTTTGCCAGTTTGCATGCTAGCGCGTTGACTTGGATTCATGGTACACCCTACCTCTGAGCCCTTTGATGGACCTGCCAGGACGCGTGGCTGCTTGGATTGTGATGGTACATGGTGAACCATAGCATTGTGCCTGCATAGGAATGAGTATGGAAAAATAATAGCGAAATTATTCAGACCTGGGGTTCGAACCCAGGTCTTTGGACATCAATGCGTTGATAGCGTGCCAGCTGAGCCACCTTGCCAATTTGATATATAATTAACAAATAAATATAATAAGAACAATCAAGAGTTAGTGCTCCAAAACGCGCGCGATTTCAAAATGGCCAATGACTGATGAACACGAAACCATCTTCTTCCTCACCCTGTAAAACAAAACACTATGGCAACAGTTTTCGTAGCGTTGTGTTAGAGGGTCTTTGGAAAAATAGCGATTAGCGCTACGTGACTCATAAATTAATCGCGAGTATATCACTCTCTTCGTCCAGATGCGTGGAATGTAGTGGTGTGACTTTCATGGGCTAATTGTTCTTGGTCTGAAAACCCCTAATTTAAAAAACCTGCAACCCTAGAAATTGGTTATGGCAAAATCGCATACGATGCATGATTATTCAATTAAATACCATGGTCAGCTTTAGAACTTCATAAGGAACAAGAATCAACAAATAAAAAGTGCAAAGGATGCTTAAAAAATGATGCACGATTTCAACAATTTTTCTTTACAGTTTGAGTTGTAGCTACCACTTCTTTGCGTTTTGATTGATGTTAGGGATTGGCACACGTTCAGAGTTTGTCCAGGAAGCTATTAGAAAAAGAATTAAGGCTTAAAACTCACCCCAACCTTGATTTCAGATTTGAGTTATATGGCTAATTTTTCAAGTTGTCAATAAGCTTTTGAGCGCAGCATATGATGTGTTATGGTTAGGGTTTGACTTGGTGCTTATGATGGAAGAGAATTAGCTTGCTAGCTGACCTAGATTCATGCTTATGAAAGAACTAGTCCTAGGGTTTTCACCATTAACCAATTTTCCTTCTTTTAAGCCAAGACCAAGACTTAGTGTGCAATTTAACCCTAGCCTGAGTTTTTGAGTTGGCCCATGATATATGGAAGTTGTCCAAATTCAAATGACACTATTCCATTGGTTTTTGAATTTTATTTGAATTTTTAAAGATTTAAAATGAATTAAATTATCAAAAATTAAATAAAATAGAAAAATCAATATTTGGTCTTGAAATTAATCATGGGACACGTGTGTGGCATGACAAGGATGAATCAAGTGGAAGAAAGTGGGCCCTTTTGTCAAAAATTGGAGTTTCAAGGATAGTTGACTTTTGCCATTTCACAAAGATTTCCCAACTTCTACAAGGCATAACTTGCTCAATTTTTAAGCTTTTCACATGTTCTTGGACATTTTGGAAAGGTCTTTGAGTCCTCTAACCAATGCCTTTGGTCCCATGTCATTTTGATTTATCAATCTCAAGTTATGGTCTTTGACTTAAAGTCCCTTTTTGTTGACTTTTGAAAATGACCTATAATGTTGAAATTGATAACTTTTTGTGAGAGCATTTCTTGGACTTGAAGTATGAAGATGAGTTGTAGGAAAAGTCTTTCTCTTCAAAATGAGCTTTGGATGGAATTTTTCTGATAATCCATGTGAAAGTTATGCCCTGGTCAATTTCAGTTGACTTTTTCAACTGTCCAAATATAACAACTTTTGCATCTTTGATGATTTCTGAGCCAAATTTTGAGAATCATGATCAAGCATTGATCAAATGATGTTTGTGGCTTCAAAATGATATGTTGACCAAAAATTTGAACTTTTGACTGCCAAATGACCATTTTGCCCCTACAGTTGACTGTAGTGCAATTTAGGGTTTTGACTGTGCAATTTTGAGCTGAATGCCTTGAAACTTGATATGAGGATGCTTGACCATGTTTGTAAGCATATGAGACTTGATTGGGCCTTTGAACACTCCATTTTCTTGATCAGCACACAAACCCTAGTTTTGACTGTATAGGAGACAGTTGACCTGCACAACCCTTGGGGAATTTTGTGACTTGGCTTGGCAATTTCTTGAGGAATATGGGAGGGCAAATTTTGGGGTATAACAGTTGCCCCTGTTCAATCTTCTTAGACCTGAGGATGCAGATTGGCTGACGTGCCTTTCGTAATCCGAGGGTAAAAGATGATTGGACACTAGAGTGCCCGGAAATTTGCGCTCACATGTTAGCAATGATGGTGGAATGGGCTTATAGATGCCATCTGGATGTTTGATTGCGTAGGAGATTCCTTGGCGAGAACCTGTATACCTGCAAAACAGAAAATGAGTACCTGACACGTTGCAGGAGCCGATTTTTTAGATGCCTGGTATAGATGTGTCCTGACTGGTTACAGGAGCTGAGTCTGGAGCTTCAAACGGCGATGAAAGAACCAGAGATGGTTACTACCTTAGCATGAATGGTAAGAGAGCCTTGGGCGACTTTAACTTCAACAACGCTTGTTGAGAAAAATCTTGGGGATTTTAACTTCAACAACGCTCGTTGAGAAAAATCTGGGGGATTTTAACTTCAACAACGCTCGTTGAGAAAAATCTGGGTGATTTTAACTTCAACAACGCTCGTTGAGAAAAATCTGGGTGATTTTAACTTCAACAACGCTCGTTGAGAAAAATCTGGGGTGTCTTCTACTGGGATAAGAATCAGGGAGATCTTAGGGTCGATCTGACTGAACCAGAGAGGGCCTTTGACTGAATAAGCATCAGGAAAATCTTGGGACGATTTAACTGAACCGGTCTAGGTCTTGAAATGTCTTCAACTGGATAGGCATCAGGGAGATCTTAGGGTCGATCTGACTGAACCAGAGAAGGCCTTTGACTGGATAAGCATCAGGAAAATCTTGGGACAATTTAACTGAACCGGTCTAGGTCTTGAAATGTCTTCAACTGGATAAGCATCAGGGAGATCTTGGGACGATCTGACTGAACCAGAGAAGGCCTTTGACTGGATAAGCATCAGGAAAATCTTGGGACAATTTAACTGAACCGGTCTAGGTCTTGAAATGTCTTCAACTGGATAAGCATCAGGGAGATCTTGGGACGATCTGACTGAACCAGAGAAGGCCTTTGACTGGATAAGCATCAGGAAAATCTTGGGACAATTTAACTGAACCGGTCTAGGTCTTGAAATGTCTTCAACTGGATAAGCATCAGGGAGATCTTGGGACGATCTGACTGAACCAGAGAAGGCCTTTGACTGGATAAGCATCAGGAAAATCTTGGGACAATTTAACTGAACCGGTCTAGGTCTTGAAATGTCTTCAACTGGATAAGCATCAGGGAGATCTTGGGACGATCTGACTGAACCAGAGAAGGCCTTTGACTGGATAAGCATCAGGAAAATCTTGGGACAATTTAACTGAACCGGTCTAGGTCTTGAAATGTCTTCAACTGGATAAGCATCAGGGAGATCTTGGGACGATCTGACTGAACCAGGGAAGGCCTTTGACTGGATAAGCATCAGGAAAATCTTGGGACAATTTAACTGAACCGGTCTAGGTCTTGAAATGTCTTCAACTGGATAAGCATCAGGGAGATCTTGGGACGATCTGACTGAACCAGGGAAGGCCTTTGACTGGATAAGCATCAGGAAAATCTTAGGACGATTTAACTGAACCGGTCTAGGTCTTGAAATGTAGCTTGAGAATTTAACTGGATCTTTCCTGAAAGGTAAAAGTCAGTCATATGCAATGCATGATATGGATCAAGCAATGATGTTCTCAACATAAATGAGATTTGTATGATGCAGTGCGTTATGCATGCTATAATGATGTGTGTGATGTTTTATGTATGTTTTCGTCTAGGAAAGTAAATCCTTGACGGGTGCTGGGAAGTCGTATCCTGGGCTGATGTCGAAGAATAGATTTTGCTTCCGCTGGGGATGATAACTGCAAGGATACCGGTAGGAGAAGATGACTCCGTTGCGGAATAAACTTGGCGAATGGAAGATTCTGCGGGGAGAAAAGATACTCTAGCGATCATGCTGGAAAGCAATACTCTGTGGGAAGAGTGATGCCTTGCTGAATGTTGATAGTAACTCTGTTGGGGATACCGTTGTTGTATTGGAAGTGTGAATAGACTTCGCTGGGGATAGGAAAGAACTACGTTGACGACGACCTTCCCTTGGCTTTTGGCTGAGGATAACCCAGTTATATCCTGTTGAGGACATAACTCTTTAAATCAAGCCAGACGACGCGTTCGTGTCCTGTGAAGGATAAGCTTCCAGAATTTACTGGGGATAAGCTTACTGCTTGGGGAGATGAATTCCATCTTTCCTGGGGAACTTGGATGGGACTCTCCTGGGGAAATTTTGATAGTTTTGATATGCTGGGGAAGTGATTCCTTTGAATGTTGATGTATGCCGCCGGGGAACAATCTTTAGACCAAGACTGCCGGGGATGCTTGTTAAGAATATATGCTGCTGGGGAATATTGGGATCTACTGGAGGATACCCAATTTCCTTGAGACTTGTTAACTTTGTTTGGGGAAGAATGCACTGACTTGCTGTCTCACTCTCTGGGGAATTTAAGATGCCTGGTTAGGTTCTTTAGCTGAACCTACCTTGGTACCTTGGAGGATAAAACAATTAGACTGCTCAGACAACTCTTTATTGCCCCTGTTTCTAGTGTCACCTGCAATTAATTCTTTGTTTCGTATGCAAATATTTATGAGCTAGCAAATTATTGTCAATGCATATATCACAAATTGAACCTTGGACGTTCTTCACAAAACAAAACAAAAAAGAAAAACAGTTGGCACGTTTAACTGAAAAGTATATTTGTATTGATTTTGAATAGCCTGTGAATAGGCGTTTTGTGTACAAGAGGCTGACATCCTAGTAAGAGAAACGTCGCCAAGCAAAAGAGTTTATACAAGTTTTGTACAAAAGAAAATAAAACAGCTGTGTGAAAGATGAATGATCCACTGGGTTTCAACTCTGCTATTGCCTTTATACTCCGTGCGTCTCATCACTTGATGACCTTGGTTGAAGGTGAAGCTGACTGATCGATGCCGTCTGAACTTGATGTAGATACCGGATTTTGGATGCAAAGTGATCCAATGAGACATAGTATTACGCTTTTATCCCTAATTTTTGCCTGGACTGCCCTTTCGGGTTTTCAGTCCACCGGGATACCCATTTTTGCCCAAGCCGCCTTTTCAGGTTTTCGACTTGCCGGGTGTACAGATTTTTCCATTTTCATCCCTTCATTTTGCCCGAACCCTTTTGGTTCGACGGGAAGCCCTAATTTTTGCCTAGACATGTCAGCCTAGCGGGTCTTTTTTCATGCGTAGTATTTTTTAACTATGTCTGCATTGGCGGGGTGAGGAAGGTCGTCACCATCCATATTGGTTAATATCATTGCTCCTCCTGAGAACACATGTTTAACCACAAATGGCCCTTCGTACGTAGGGGTCCATTTGCCCCTTGGATCACTCTGAGGAAGGATGATTCGCTTGATCACCAGATCCCCGACTTGATATTCCTGTGGTCTGACCTTTTTGTTAAATGCCCTGATCATTCGTTTCTGATACGTCTGACCATGACAGATAGCAGCAAGTCTCTTTTCGTCAATAAGGTTGAGCTGATCAAGTCGTGTCTGGATCCAATCATCTTCATTCAGATTTGCATCCTTCATTATCCGGAGAGAAGGAACTTGTACTTCGATCGGCAAGACTGCCTCCATGCCATAAACCAGAGAGAAAGGAGTTGCCCCGGTTGACGTCCTAGCTGAGGTACGATACCCATGCAGAGCGAACGGTAACATCTCGTGCCAATCTTTATACGTTACTGTCATCTTCTGCACGATCTTCTTGATGTTTTTATTAGCTGCTTCTACAGCCCCATTCATCTTCGGTCTGTAAGGAGAAGAATTGTGGTGCTGTATCTTGAACTGTTCGCAGAGCTCAGCGATCATCTTATTGTTCAGATTGGTACCGTTATCTGTAATAATCCGCTCAGGGACACCGTACCGACAGATCAGATTGTGCCGAATGAACTGTGCCACAACAGTCTTGGTTACCGTAGCATAGGATGCTGCCTCAACCCACTTCGTAAAATAATCAATCGCCACTAGGATGAAGCGATGTCCATTGGATGCCGTAGGTTTTATCTCGCCGATCATGTCTATGCCCCACATTGCAAACAGCCAAGGTGCAGTCAGAACATTCAGGGGAACCGGAGGAACATGCACTTTATCTGCATAAATCTGGCATTTGTGGCATGTCCTGGAATGCTGGTAACAGTCAGCTTCCATTGTAGACCAGTAATATCCTGCCCGTAGGATTTTCTTAGCCATAGTGTGTCCACTGGAATGTGTACCAAAGGTCCCTTCATGCAGCTCTTCCATGATTCTTTCTGCTTCAGTCTTATCCACACAACGCAATAAGGTGGAATCATGGTTTCGCTTGTACAAGATGCCGTTGCTTAGGAAGAACTTGGTTGCAAACCTCCTCAGGAATTTCCTATCATTGACAGAAGCACCTTCAGGGTATTCCTGAGCTTCCAGATATCTCTTCACTTCGTGGTACCAAGGCTTCTCAGTTACCAATTCAGTCTCGAGATCACAACAGTATGCCGGTTCGTCCAGTTTCCAGATGATGATCCGGGGAGCTTCATTATCCCATTTAACCTTGAACATTGAAGACATTGTAGCTAACGCGTCCGCCAGCTGATTCTCTTCCCTTGGAAAGTGCTCAAACGTTATCTCTGTGAAGTGGGGGATCAGGGCCAACACACATTCTCTGTAAGGAATCAAGTTTGGATGTTTCGTATCCCACTCTCCTTTGATCTGATTGATCACGAGAGCGGAATCTCCGAAGACACTCAGAAATTTGATCCTCAGGTCGATCGCCGCTTGAAGACCCATAATACACGCTTCATACTCCGCCATGTTGTTGGTACAGTTGAAACACAGCCGGGCGGTGAGTGGAGTATGAGTACCTTGTGGAGATACGATTATGGCGCCGATACCATTTCCCAAAGCATTGGAGGCTCCGTCAAAGTGCATAGACCATCGGGATCCTGGTTCAGGTCCTTCATCCGGTCCAGGTATTTCACAGTCAGTTACTATCATAATGGTTTCATCTGGAAACTCGAAGTTCATTGATTGGTAGTCATCCACAGCTTGATGTGCTAGGTGGTCTGCCAATACACTTCCCTTGATGGCTTTTTGGGTCGTGTACTGAATGTCGTATTCCGTCAAGATCATCTGCCATCTTGCAATTCTCCCAGACAGAGCAGGCTTTTCAAATATGTACTTTATAGGATCCATTTTTGAGATTAACAAGGTAGTGTGAGTCAGCATATACTGTCTCAGCCGGCGAGCAGCCCATACCAAAGCGCAGCAAGTTTTCTCAAGCAGTGAGTATCGGGTCTCACAGTCGGTAAACTTTTTGCTAAGGTAATAAATGGCATGCTCTTTTCGGCCAGACTCGTCATGCTGCCCCAGCACACACCCCATTGCATTATCAAGCACTGTCAGGTAAAGTATCAAAGGTCTCCCTTCGACTGGTGGCATAAGGATGGGTGGTTCTTGGAGATATTCTTTGATTCTGTCAAAAGCAGCCTGACATTCATCATTCCAGCGTACTACCTGATCTTTCTTCAGCAGCTTAAAGATTGGTTCACAGGTAGCAGTTAAGTGTGAGATGAACCGAGCAATGTAATTCAGACGTCCTAGAAAGCCTCTGACTTCCTTCTCTGTCTTAGGAACTGGCATCTCTTGAATGGCTTTGACCTTAGCAGGGTCCACTTGAATTCCCTTGTCACTCACCACGAAGCCTAGCAACTTTCCAGATCTTACCCCGAAGGTGCACTTGTTCGGGTTCAACCTCAGCTTGTACAGTTTCAAACGGTCAAACAGTTTCTGCAGATGATCAAGGTGTTCTTCCTCAGTCTGGGACCTAGCGATCATGTCGTCAACATACACTTCTATCTCATGATGGATCATGTCATGAAATAAAGCAACCATGGCACGTTGGTAGGTTGCCCCAGCATTCTTTAGTCCAAAAGGCATGACTTTGTAGCAGAAGGTGCCCCACTGAGTAACAAACGTAGTCTTTTCCATGTCTTCCGGAGCCATCTTGATCTGATTGTAGCCTGAAAAACCATCCATGAAAGAGAACACTTTATGCTGAGCTGTATTATCAACAAGGACATCAATGTGGGGTAGAGGGAAGTCATCTTTGGAGCTGGCCCTGTTCAGATCCCTGTAATCGACACACATCCTGACCTTGCCGTCCTTCTTAGGTACCGGCACCACATTAGCAACCCACTGAGGGTAAGAAGTCACTGCAAGAAACCCGGCATCAAACTGCTTCATCACCTCGGCTTTAATCTTCTCAGACATCTCTGGACGCATACGGCGAACCTTTTGCTTAACCGGAGGGCAATCCTCTTTAGTTGGTAAGTGATGGACCACAATGTCGGTATCTAATCCGGGCATATCTTCGTAGGACCAGGCAAAGATTTCTTTATAGTCATGCAGCATCTGAGTCAACCGTTGCTTCACGCTGAGTTCTAGGTTGGCACCAATCTTCACCTCTTTCTTGTCTTCCTCAGTACCCAAGTTTATTATTTCCACTGGCTCTTCATGGGGTTGAATTGCCCTCTCTTCCTGTTGTAACAGTCTTGCAAGTTCACCAGGCACTTCGCAGTCATCTTCACCTTCGTTTTCGGCTAAGTTGATCGGATTTTCGAAGTCATAACTGGCAGTAGCAGAGTCGTTACCAGTGAGATCCAGAGTGGATTGAAACCTGTATGAGTGAGTGTGTGTGTAAATACAGCTGTTTTGCAATATGTAAAGAAAGGAAAGAAAAGGAGCGCAAAATTTGAATTGTGAAAAACGTCCAATGCTTTTATTCATGATATATGATAGTGACAAACAAAAGCCCTCATAAATAAAACCACGGTGCCCCGGGTAAGACACCGGGCCATATAGTTTCAAATTATTGTTTATTACAAATCAAAAACAAAGAAATTCATTACTGGGGAACAAAAGTTATGGGTGTAAAATCTTTAGCAGTCCAATTGGTCAATCCACCGTCGGCCGTCGGGTAGATCCAGCTATCGAACTCTGACTCTTCCACTTTGACTTCATCTCCAATAGCATTCACTTCTGAGTGGGTGATGAGCACAGGAGGTCTTCCAATTCTCGCCTTGCGCACCGCTTTCTGAGCTTCTGTGGTGAAACCCAGCCCAAACTTGTTAGTCTTAGGAGTAAGATCAGGGAGCTTGCCCCAGTTTGCACATTCACCTTTTTCGATCACAGCCCGGGCGTCCTTTAAGGAGGCCATCTTCATAGGAGAAACCTCTTCATCTGCTTCTGCTGCTGCCAGGGTTTGTGGCACTTCCTCAAAATGTTGAAAGGGGGTTTCAATGAACTCCCCATCCATTTCCACGTATCTGAAGGAGTTGAGGTGGCTGACCATGTACTCCTCTTCCCCTTGCACTGTTACGATCTTCCCCCTGACCGGGTACTTGAGCTTCTGATGCAATGTGGAGGTCACAGCTCCAGCCTTGTGGATCCACGGGCGACCCAACAAACAAGAATAGGACGGATGGATGTCCATCACATAGAATTTTGAATCAAATACCTGTGACCCAACCCTGATTGGGATGTCTACCTCACCATGTACCATTCTTTTGGACCCGTCAAAGGCCCGGACAACAATGTGAGTTGGTTTGAGCTCTAGACCCTCACAATCCAGCCTATCCAGAGCCTTCTTGGGCAGCACGTTTAATGAAGAACCTGTGTCAACCAGCACATGAGCAAGAGTAGTGCCCCTGCATTCAATGGAGACATGCAGGGCATCATTATGGTTCTTCCCCTTTGCTGTCAGATCGGCATCAGAGAAACCCAGGCCATTATCAGCGGTTAGGTTGGCCACACAGTCGGTGAACTGGTCAGCAGACGTCTCTTGGGGTACGTGGGCTGTCTTTAAGAAAGCAATCAGAGCCTTTGCATGGGCCTCTGAACACAGCAGCAGTGACAACATGGAGATTTTAGAGGGGGTGTGCCCCAGCTGTTCTACAACGTTGAAATCACTTTTCTTTATTATCTTGAGGATTTCTTCCATTTCCTGCTTGGAAGCCTCAACAATGGTCTTTGGTGCCTCCGTCCTGGCAGGCATATCAGCAGCAATTCCCTTGCCCCGAGTATCAGATGACTCCGTAGCAGGGGTGGATACTTGGTCAGGGGGAGAAACAGGCACTCTGGCAGGTGTGAAGACCAAAGGCCTATGAATTGTCGGAGGAGCAATGTCTGGCGAGAACAGTCTTCCACTACGAGTGACCTTAGCAGGCCCGGTGATGTTGGAGACACCAGTATCAATGTTGCACTCTTGTTTCACACCCAGAACATAAACATCCGCCCCATAGTGCCATGGGACAGCCTTATCAGATTTGTAGGGTATAGGCCCCGGAACAGTAATGGTGATGGGAGCACTCTTGTGAACTGGCAAAATTTGTATAGGCTTCTTTGAAGGAGCCTTGGAATGGTTGTTGAAGATGGTAACGATCGACACTTCTTCAACAGGAGCAGCAGGAACAACAGTCTTTCTGAACAAAATCTCTCTACTATCTATCAGGTTTTGGACGCCTGACTTCAGCAGAGAACAACCAGCAGGGGAAGCAACACATAGAGGGCAACCTTCACTACATCCCGGAAATAAACCGGCTAGCAACAGATTCCTCTTGACCATCAGCAACGGAGTAGCAACATCATCCACCGAAGCTACATACAAATCCTCCTCAACAGCATTCACTCCATGCTGGGGCATGGGAGCAGTTACAACATTCGGCCTCTCGGGCGCCTCAAACTGTATTTCCTTTGCATCAACGAGGTCTTGAACCTTATTCCTTAGGGCCCAACAGTCATCTGTGTTATGCCCCGGGCTATCAGAGTGATAAGCACAGCGAGCATTTGGATTGAACTTGGGGGATGCGGTATTGGGAAACTTTGGAGCCTCCCTGACAGTCACTAAATTGGTGGATAGCAACTGTGGCAGGATCTGTGATAAGGTCATGCTTAACCGGGTAAACTCTCTCCGGGGTCTTTCAAACTTTTGAGGATTAGTTGGCCGAGGAGCGGCAGCAGGTTTGGCAATCATTACCGCACTGACAGATTGGTGGCGTTCAGGTCGCTCTGTTCTCCGGGAGCTATATACAGCACTAGCCTCCTTTTTGAAGGGTTTCTTCTCAGTACTGGAGGAGGCAACTTTCTGTATCTTCCCCGATTTTATACCGGCCTCGATCCTTTCACCAGTTAGGATCAGATCAGTAATCCCAGCAGAGGAATTACCAATGAGATGATTGAAAAATGGACCAGATAGGGTCCCCAAAAACATATCTACCAGCTCCCGATCCGTCAATGGTGGCTGCACCCTGCCAGCCAGGTCTCTCCATTTCTGGGCGTACTCCTTAAAACCTTCACCCGACCCTAGCGACATACCCTGGAGCTGGGTACGCGTAGGAGCGAGGTCGGCATTATATTGATACTGCTTGTAAAAAGCAGTGGCCAGATCCTCCCAGTTACGAATGCTGATTCCATCCAGCTGATAGAACCAATCGAGGTGAGTCCCTGAAAGACTCTCCTGGAAGAAGTGGATCCAAAGGTTCTTGTCTGCTGTGTAAGGCTGGATCTTCCTTACATAAGAACGGAGATGCATCTTGGGACAGGAAGCCCCATCATACTTCACGAAGGCAGGTGTTTTGAACTTGTATGGGATCACCACCCCAGTAGATAACCCCAAGTCTCCGAAATCCAATCCAGGCACCCGTTGAACTTCCATAGCCTTTAATCTGTCTTCCAGCTGTTTGTACCGGTCTTCAGCAGGAGGGTACTGTTCGTCGTTGAAGTCTGTTTCAGTATCAGAGCCCACAGGAGTAGGGACCTCCCTTTCTTGATGACTACCTTCCTCCACAGATGGAGGATTCCTTTCAGCTTCAACCAAGGTGTTCCCGAGTCTGCGCCCAGTGTTAAATAGCACAGTCCTCCTCTTCTTCTTAGTCTTCTTCAGCAGCATGGTCTTCAACTCTTGTTGACCCTGAGCCAAGCCCTTGATCAGCTCCTGAAATTGGGCGTTCTGCGCCTGAAATTGGACGTTCTGCGCCTGAAGAGCCTTGATAGATGCCTCGGTTGATGATTCAGGATTCATGATGCTGAAATAAACAGCGAAGAACAGTAAACAACCTGAAAAGAAGAGTACCTATGATGCACATGATGAATGATATGTGTCTATGCAATGCATTCAAGAGTTCGAAAATTCAAATTTGTTGTAGACCAAAAGGAACACACGTTATTATTAAGAAAATCATTGTTTAATACATCAAAGCCTCATGGGCAAGAGTACAAAAAGATCAAATCAAATCAATCCCAAAATATGTTGCGCATCTTCTTTGGAGCTATGTAAGTGTTGAGGTTCCTTTCCTCGTGCAACAGGCGGGTGAGCTCCAAGACCTTCTTTTCACTGGCATGCAAACTAGTCTCAAGAGAATTCCGCTCTTCCTTAAGCTGGATCCAGCTCTTCTGCATCTCTTCCCAGGATGTGGGCATATCAGGGTGCTGAATAACATGAGACACCTCTCCTTCCAAGGCAGGCTCTTTGATTACTGGAAGCATGTGAGGATAAGGCATTACTAATTTCTGAGAGCGGGCTCGTACCCACTTGAGGTAAGGCTCCAAAGGGATGGAGTTCCTGTGCCCCAGTGTCTTGCTGTCTATCCTACTAGGCATCCTCCAAGCTCTGATAAATCTCTGGCGAAGTCCTTGAGTATCGTTGTCGAAGTCAAAAACTATGTCAGGAATCAACATGTCATGAGGACCATCCCTCCGAGCATAACCAAATTGTCTCCAAGCCAGGCATGGGCTATAAGTAATACCCCCTCTGATTCCAAGTAAAGGAACATTAGGATACTCCCCACAACGATCAATGATAGTGACATCTTCTCTGGACCTAGGGCACCAATGTATATCTGCATGTGTAAGAGTCATCAACCGTTGTGACCATCTCAAACCCCGCTCGTTCTTCAGGACTGATTGTGGAAGGTGCGAAATAAACCACTTTCCCAGGAGAGGAGTGCAACACATAAGGACACCTCTTTTTCTCATGGTTCGAGTGTAACATGAGTGAAGGAGGTCCCCCAGCAACGTAGGTATAGGATTCCTGGACATAAAGATCTGGACAGCATTGATGTCAACGAGCTGGTCTGGGTTAGGGAACAACACCAAACCATAAACAAGGAGGGTCACAACCTCTTCAAAAGCTTGCAAGTCAAGGGAGTTCCAACATTCATAGGCCTTTTCAAACAGAAGCCTGGCTAAGAACCCTTTAATACCACTTCTAACTTCCCAATGTCCCTTGAGGTCAGATGACTGTAGGTGCAAGGCTTTAGCAATCTCTTCAAGCTTAGGTTCCTTTTCTGTACCGTTGAAGGGTAGCTGATCAAGGATAGGGATCTTCAGGAGTCGGGAGAACTCCTCTAATGTAGGTACCAACTGATAATCCAAGAAGGTAAAACAGTGATGCAGAGGGTCAAAGAATTGGAACAGGACCTTTATCATATCTTCCTCAATGTTGGTGTTGACCAAGCTGATGAGGCTTCCATGCCTTTCACTGAATGAAGAGTTCTCGGGAATCCTGGATATAAGCTCCTTAAGCTGAGGAGGGATCCTTACAAGACTGATTTGAATTGTCTTTCTACGAATAGTTTCCATGTCCTACAAAACAAGAACGAAGATGAAAATTCGAACCCCTGAAATGGTTAGTTAATGCATATGATGCTGGATGATGTCATGATGCTATGATTAAACACACCACGGATATGTACAAAGACAAACATGTAAGGCACACAAGGCACACAAGACAAGCCCTTAAGGTTTAAGGCCAGCATGGGGTTTGGGTAGTACCCTCTTGAAGTTGGTGGGTTCAACCTGTCCTAATCAAAGTAACCGGGTTCTAAGGTTCCCAATATCACGGGATTACTTTCATTGTTCATCGTTTCGATTTAGCCACTGAACTGGCGACCGAAATATTCCAGGAAAGCAACCCTCAATTGAGTGTAGTATCGAGTATCAACCAACCTCGGACTGCACCAAAGTCAGTTATCTCACTACCCTAAAGAGGCCAAGATGGTTCAATTAAGGTTCCTAAGGTCTGTTGATGCTTCATGACACCACGCGGAGGCCCCGTACTCTCCTTGACTGAACTCAAGGGTTACCGGTACACACCAAAGTGCCACATCAACATAGCAGACTGTTTCAACTATGTCGGTATACCCCGCACAGTTACCTCACAGCCTTGTTGCTACTTTCTAAGAAGGTATTCCCCCAGATCCGGGTTAGGATCTATAGAACTCCCAAGCAACCCGCAATAATAAAGCAAGCAAAGAAGACAATTGAAAACATAGTTATGACCTAGCCCTAAGGTATACCTCACTTTAAGTTTTTATCCCCAGCAGAGTCGCCAGTTCTGTGATCGGTGGATCTGGAACTGACTGTTTTAAAGCTGGTTCGCGAAATGTCGCGGAAGCAAGAGTCGCCACCGTCTTTTATTTTCTCCAAATGGAAAGGACAAAAGCACAGAAAAATTCCTTAAAAGAGATTGCTCTCGGTTCGGGAGGTAGGTTATAGAAAGGGAAGGTGTTAGCACCCTTTCTATCCATGGTTATCCATGGGCTCTTAGATACTTGCTCAATGTGTTTTCAAAATGTTTGCTTGCTTTTCAATGTGGGTTTCAAAAATATTTTTTGAAAAGTTTCAGTTCAACTCGTACGTCAGAGTGTTTGAGAAGTTTGTTTTGAAAGTTTTTGAAAGTGTGTTGGTGTGAAAAGTATTTTGATTTGTTTGAAATTAGAGCAAGTATCCTTGAGAACCTACCTACCCTAAGGAATTCGTCTGTGTAAATGTCCTTTAAAGTAGTGCCATCTCACCATTGAGAGGTAGGTAGCACCACCGTCGGAGGTGTTCGGGTCAATTCGAGTTTTAGGGACATGGTGATCACCGGAGCAATGGGAAGACACCTTAGAAGCTACCCTCATGCCAGGTTCCCGGATCATGAGGACTTACTAAGACGTCTTCTACTCGACGACCACCTTTCGAAAGGCAACAGTGAGGCGTACCCTAGGGGTGGTGTGTGCGAATTGTGTGTCATGTTTCAATTATTTGTCTTGTCATGTTTGTTGTGTTCTACGCTTGATTTTAATTAGGGCCATTCATTCTTGCATGCATATTTAACAGTTATAAAGTTTGCGAAAAATAAATCTAAGGCTATTACAAATGGCGCGGGTCCACATCGCCAAAATTAAACCGGACCCGATTTGACTGAAAAATAAATAAAGCGAATAAAAGTGCGAGAAATAAAATTATTACAAGGCTTTGGGACATGTACATAATTATAATAAGCGACAAAGTAAAATACGCGAAACAAAATAATTAAAAACAATGGGCGTTGGACCCTTCTTGCAAAAAGATTAAATTTAATAAGGAATTAAAAATAAATAAATGTTTTTGGTATTTTGTGTTTTTTAGATTTAAAAGAAAAAGAAAAATCAATTAAAATTAAAATGAAATACTAAACCCTAATTCTAATGTTTTTTAAGTTTATTGTGAAAATATTGAATTTTTGACCTAATTAAAATCTAAGTTAATTTACATGCAAGATTTAATTTATGAAAATAAATCATAATAATATTATGGTAAAAAAGGAAAAAAAATCAAAAGGAGTGGAAATTATTAATTAACCTAATTCTAATTATTTTTATTTAATATGAAAGGAATTAAAATTGCAAAATCCTAATTAAACTAAATTTATTTACATACATTTATTCATAAAAATAATTAACATAAATAAATATTATACTTTTTTGCCTTTTCTGAATTTATGATGTTTTTCATATTTTTTTTTTGTAAAAATAATTAATTAATGAAAACAAATAAGAAAAATAAAATAACATAGCAATTGAGAAAATAAAAATATAAAAAGGAAAAACAAACCAGGGGGGGGGGGGGGGGGGTAGCCCCAAATTGGAGGTGTTGATCCAAAGGTTCTGGCCCATTAAAGCTTTGATCCATTGACTTTGCCAGTTTGCATGCTAGCGCGTTGACTTGGATTCATGGTACACCCTACCTCTGAGCCCTTTGATGGACCTGCCAGGACGCGTGGCTGCTTGGATTGTGATGGTACATGGTGAACCATAGCATTGTGCCTGCATAGGAATGAGTATGGAAAAATAATAGCGAAATTATTCAGACCTGGGGTTCGAACCCAGGTCTTTGGACATCAATGCGTTGATAGCGTGCCAGCTGAGCCACCTTGCCAATTTGATATATAATTAACAAATAAATATAATAAGAACAATCAAGAGTTAGTGCTCCAAAACGCGCGCGATTTCAAAATGGCCAATGACTGATGGACACGAAACCATCTTCTTCCTCACCCTGTAAAACAAAACACTATGGCAACAGTTTTCGTAGCGTTGTGTTAGAGGGTCTTTGGAAAAATAGCGATTAGCGCTACGTGACTCATAAATTAATCGCGAGTATATCACTCTCTTCGTCCAGATGCGTGGAATGTAGTGGTGTGACTTTCATGGGCTAATTGTTCTTGGTCTGAAAACCCCTAATTTAAAAAACCTGCAACCCTAGAAATTGGTTATGGCAAAATCGCATACGATGCATGATTATTCAATTAAATACCATGGTCAGCTTTAGAACTTCATAAGGAACAAGAATCAACAAATAAAAAGTGCAAAGGATGCTTAAAAAATGATGCACGATTTCAACAATTTTTCTTTACAGTTTGAGTTGTAGCTACCACTTCTTTGCGTTTTGATTGATGTTAGGGATTGGCACACGTTCAGAGTTTGTCCAGGAAGCTATTAGAAAAAGAATTAAGGCTTAAAACTCACCCCAACCTTGATTTCAGATTTGAGTTATATGGCTAATTTTTCAAGTTGTCAATAAGCTTTTGAGCGCAGCATATGATGTGTTATGGTTAGGGTTTGACTTGGTGCTTATGATGGAAGAGAATTAGCTTGCTAGCTGACCTAGATTCATGCTTATGAAAGAACTAGTCCTAGGGTTTTCACCATTAACCAATTTTCCTTCTTTTAAGCCAAGACCAAGACTTAGTGTGCAATTTAACCCTAGCCTGAGTTTTTGAGTTGGCCCATGATATATGGAAGTTGTCCAAATTCAAATGACACTATTCCATTGGTTTTTGAATTTTATTTGAATTTTTAAAGATTTAAAATGAATTAAATTATCAAAAATTAAATAAAATAGAAAAATCAATATTTGGTCTTGAAATTAATCATGGGACACGTGTGTGGCATGACAAGGATGAATCAAGTGGAAGAAAGTGGGCCCTTTTGTCAAAAATTGGAGTTTCAAGGATAGTTGACTTTTGCCATTTCACAAAGATTTCCCAACTTCTACAAGGCATAACTTGCTCAATTTTTAAGCTTTTCACATGTTCTTGGACATTTTGGAAAGGTCTTTGAGTCCTCTAACCAGTGACTTTGGTCCCATGTCATTTTGATTTATCAATCTCAAGTTATGGTCTTTGACTTAAAGTCCCTTTTTGTTGACTTTTGAAAATGACCTATAATGTTGAAATTGATAACTTTTTGTGAGAGCATTTCTTGGACTTGAAGTATGAAGATGAGTTGTAGGAAAAGTCTTTCTCTTCAAAATGAGATTTGGATGGAATTTTTCTGATAATCCATGTGAAAGTTATGCCCTGGTCAATTTCAGTTGACTTTTTCAGCTGTCCAAATATAGCAACTTTTGCATCTTTGATGATTTCTGAGCCAAATTTTGAGAATCATGATCAAGCATTGATCAAATGATTTTTGTGGCTTCAAAATGATATGTTGACCAAAAATTTGAACTTTTGACTGCCAAATGACCATTTTGCCCCTACAGTTGTATGTAGTGCAATTTAGGGTTTTGACTGTGCAATTTTGAGCTGAATGCCTTGAAACTTGATATGAGGATGCTTGACCATGTTTGTAAGCATATGAGACTTGATTGGGCCTTTGAACACTCCATTTTCTTAATCAGCACACAAACCCTAGTTTTGACTGTATAGGAGACAGTTGACCTGCACAACCCTTGGGGAATTTTGTGACTTGGCTTGGCAATTTCTTGAGGAATATGGGAGGGCAAATTTTGGGGTATAACAGTCTCCAAGTAAAATAATAAAGGACAAGCATGTACCCAGAGGAATAATACATTTAAAACAGTAACCATTTCATATTCATACATATTCATTCACACGCATGCATTCACGAACACCCGCATATCATGTCAAAACTCATTTTTCAAAAAAACATCTCTCCAGTTGAACCATTGGTAGAAGAAGGTCTCCACCTCCTTGGCCTCCATATCAAACAAGGGCCTACCAATAAAAAGAAATGGAAAAAATAGAGGAAACTCAGGCTTCATTCAAAGAGGATCTCGACCAAGTAAAGGGTGACGTCACTTCAATCAAAGGAGATATGAGTCAAGTTCTCCTAGCTTTTAAGAACATTATTGACCGATAAGATCAGATTCCCAGGGCAACTTTCGAAGAAGTATCCCAGACTATTGGTGTATCAAGCGGTCACCAACTAAGGAAAGAGTCAGAGGCAGGACTCCAGAAGTCCGTCATAGCCCAACAAGAAGCTGAAACGGAAGGGTTTATCCCACTGCCTCCAAAAGCAGGGGCACCTCGTACCCTGCAGATTCCAACCAATAATGCAGACAACTACTGGGACATGTAATACAGATACCATGACCTATAGGATGCCAACCGAGCACCCTCAAAGGTGACTGGTACTCATGCTGTTGATAATCCATTAGTGATGAATCAATATAAAGCTATGGAAGAAAGTGTTGGTGTAAGCCCTAGAGGCCAATACTTTTGGTACTTGTATCGAATTATTTATTAATAATAAAAGGCATTTCTTTATTATGTTTGCTTTCCAAAATAATAAAGTCCCTAGAATGGTTTATTTGTTTAATGAAATGTTAAGTGTGACTTAATCATGAGATCCCATTAAACATAAGACACTATTCTTAAAGTATTTGTAGTCAAGCTTTAATGTGAAGTGGGATAACATTAAAGCATTAAGATTATTATGAAGATAGATTGATGATCACATCTCATGGATCATAGATAAGGAGTTATCAAGTCTTGACATAAGTATGAATATTAGGAGTAATATTTATACTGGATTGACCCGCTATGAGAATACTACATAGAATGTTATGCAAAGTGTCATAAGTTATTCTCATGATTATAATGGTGTATACCACCCTTTGACCTGAAACCACTATGGACCCTAGATGTAGAGTCAAGTACTTTATTGCTGATCAAACGTCATCCATAACTGGATGACTATAAAGACGGTTGATGGGTACTTCACAAAGCATTCTAAGGGACATGAAGTGACCTAGATGGAATTTGCTCATCCTGCATAACAGGATAAATGTCTAAGGGCCCAATATTGAAATGGACAAGGGTGACACAGTGTATGCCTTGTGTTCAATATAGACATGAGGGCAAAAGGGTAATTGTACAACACAAATATTATCACGGAAAAGGTTTGGTCAGATCACATGACATTTTCGTGACTTGGGTAACAGTGATGTGTTGATAGATACCGCTCACTGTTTATTATATTAAACAGTGTGATTTAATATAATTGCCAACGTCGCGAAAACCTACAGGGTCACACACATAAGGACAGGTTGATGAGAGATAGAATAAATAAGGAACACTGTAAGGTACGGTGCACTTAAGTGTAATACGGAAAGTGGTAAGGTACCACGTGGATAAGTGATATATGGTACATCATAAGGTATGATATCCATAAGCTTAATTGGGCTTTTAGCTTATAGCCTTAATTGGGATTTTAGCTTGTAGCCCACACGAGTGATTCTATAAATATATCCCTTGTGATGAAGCAATTTCACTTGATGCAATTTCGTTTTTGATTCTCTCTCTCACTCAAGGTTTCCGTTCGTGATCAACTAGCACTGTGACCGGAAGCGATCTGTTCGTATGGACTGAGTAGAGGCGTTGTTCTTCATCAACGCTCGTGATCACAACATCAAAGGTCTGAATCGCCACAAGAGGTAAATATTTCTATCACTGACCATGCTCATTCGTAAGGATCGCTAAAGGAAAATTTTAAATTCCGCTGCGCTTTTGATCGCAATTTTCCTTTAGAAAGATCAAAGGCTATAGAGGGTTTTAACGCTTTCGAAGTGGACGCTCTCGAAATGGGCCTAGTTCCTGATGTGGTGATCCCACCGAAGTTCAAAGTACCTGACTTTGAAAAATACAAGGGGCTCACTTGTCTAAGAAATCATCTTTGTATGTATTGCAGGAAAATTCATGCCCATGCCCATGATCAGAAGATGATGATTCACTATTTTCAAGATAGCCAGAGTGGGGCATCTTCAGACTGGTATATGCAATTGGAGAGAATGCATATTCAAACCTGGGCAGATCTCACATGCAACTCCAGAATTTGTCCCAGAAGAAAGAAAAGTCCTTAAGGAGTATGCTCAGTGATGGAGGGAGTTGGCATCCCATGTGCAACCACCACTGTTATAGAAGGAGTTAGTAGACACGTTCATGGGAACTTTGCACGGGCTGTATTATGAGATGATGGTTGGAAGTATCTCTTCGGGGTTCTTAGACCTGGTAACCATCAGAGAAAGAATCGAGATGGGGATAAAAAGTGGGAAGATATCAGGGGGACCATCAAATGCTCCCTACAATTCAAAGCGGCCTACTTCAAACTTCACAAAAGGAAATGAGGGAGAGATTAATGATGTGGCACCACAACCCAGGGTTCAACAACCATTAGTGATCCCCCTAGGGCAACAACAGGGAAGAAGGCCACCCAGGAAATTTGATCCACTCCATATGCCACCTAGCCAGTTATTGCAACAGCTAGTTAAGGCATCCTTAGTGGAACTCAAGCCTCTAGCTCCTCCAGTCGGGCCACTCCCGCGAAGATATGATGCCAACACCAGATGTGAGTATCATGCTAATTCTCCTGGACATACCGTAGAACAATGTTGGCCTTTCAAACACAAAGTGCAGGATTTATTGAATTCTCAAGACATCACTTTCGAGAAGCCCAACATCACATCAGACCCTACGCCGTTGCACGATGGGCTAACAATAAACGCAATTGAAGTAGTCACTGACTCTGGGGCAAGAAGACAACCAAAAACCCCGATAGACTCGCTGAAAGAATATCCGTTGGGATGTGGACTCCCGCTAGAACAAAATGAAGCTCTCGAAAGAGCTCTACAAAGGCTAAGGGACCAGGGGATAGTCCAGTTCGGACAATACCCTGAAGAAAAATATAAAGTTATTCTGAAGGGCGAAGCACATTTTCCTATGATCCAAGAGACTTTTGTCAACAATGGAGTGGTGCATGGCAGACATGGGAAAAAATATTCAACAAAGCCAACACCAAAGGGGCAACTGAATTCATCCGAGAATGCTCCCTAGGAGAAAAAACTCAAAAGATGGACGACAATGGAGATTCCTGAGATCTTTTTCTTTCCTAATTAATTTTTCTTGTTTTCGAAAGAACCTATGTCAAGCCCGAGGCGTAAGGGTTACTTGTAAGGGTTTCCCTATTTTGTTTCAGACAATATTCACGATTAATAAAAGTTATGTTTTGTTTTCAATCAAGATCCCTGTCTTTCTCTTGCATTTATATCTAAAATTTTAAAAATGGCAATACTTTCTCTGCACATGCATTTTCAAATATTGATATACTAAATTTGCACAAAAACATGATAAAGGTGAAAATTCATGCCCAAAACCACTGATAATGGTACTGTTGCGATCCGATATATTTTGATGCTCCTATCAACCAAGCTAAAGAGGAAGATGATAAAGATCTTGAACTCTCTGAGAAAATGGCAAGGGAAATAAAAAGAAAAGCTAACAATACGCAACCATATCAAGAGGATATTAAGACCATTAATCTAGGCACATGAGAAAACCCAGAAGAACCCAAGCTAAGGGGCAATGTAAAGAGCGGAGCCATAAAAGAAGCTGATCAAGTTATTCCATATAAATAGGCCAAGGTTAGATACATACATGATAGTGGACAAATCACCTTTTCAAATAATGTTGTTCGCCAGTTAGGCAAAAATAAGCGACTACGAAATACCAGGACCTGATGAAAAACCCGATCCAGGGGCACGTTGGACATTCACGTTCGACAGGGCTTCAAATACACTAGGGCTCGATATAGGGGCCGTTTTTGCTTCTCCAAAGAGGGCTCACGATCCATATACCAATTCAACAGCGAATGAGATACTAAACATCCAAAACTGATTCCATATCGGGATCATGTTTTGAAAACTAACTGCGGAATTCGCAAAGATCACTTTCGGTCACATCCCACGAAAAGGAAATCAAATGAAAGACGCCCTGGCGACTATATCGTCTATGTTCAAAGCAACTTGGTCAAACCACGGACCGCACATCACAAACAGATACAATAAAGAGCCCATATTTAGTCTTTCTATCAAATAAGAACCAGATGACAAGCCTTGGGTTTAGGGCATCCAGAAAATGCCTCCAGCATCGACAAACGAACTCTACAGAAATTAGCCTCAGAATTATTTCAGAGTAACGGTGTACTGCACAAGATGAACCACGACATGGTCTAGTACTCAAGAAGATTATGCTACCTCACATCGACTCTCGTGGTAAATGGACATCCAATTATGAAGGTATATATGTAGTTAAAACAACATTCTTTGGTGGTAGTCTTATCTCCACAACAATGGATGGGGAAGAACTACCGCATCTGGAAAATTCAGACGTAGTCAAAAATACTATGTATAAGAAGATCGCTAAGCTCGGACCTTAAACAGGCGACTTAGGCAAAAACGAGCATCCTGGTCCATCGAAAACCCTAAAGGGCGATCCAGGCAAAAATTAGGGGCATATAAACAAAAAACATTATCCCGGTGGATTGAAAACCCAAAAGGGAAATCCAGGAAAAAGTTAGGGATTTCATACTGTGATACGGTGGCAGAACCGAAATTTTAATACTGGTTTGTGTTTTTTGTTTGCAAAATGTCGCGGTAAGCAAGAGTCTCCACTGACTTTTATTTTATGCAACAAAGTAAAAGGAAAAAGAACAAAAAAAACCTTTTTCGAGATGTTTCTGAGTACGGGGGGTAGATTATAGAAATGGAAGGTGTTAGCACCCTTTCCATCCATGGTTTTCCACAGGCTCTTAGGTACTTGCTCATTTTGAAAATTGCTTGTGTGCTTGTGTGTGCTTGTTTTGAAAAGTTTGCTTTACTTCGTTTTAACCCTTGTTTCTATCCTCAAGAGTGTAATGAAGTGTTTTTGAAAACTTTAGTTTAAAAAGAGTTTTGAAAGTGTAGGGTGTAAAAAGTTGTTTGAGCAAGTACCTAACAGTTATCTACCTACTCGAAAAAAGCTTGTCCTTTTCCTCCTATCTTTTAGACCGTGTTATCATACTATTAGTGAGTAGGTAATCCTAGTCGTTGGATGTTGAGGGACTATCGAAAGAGACGAAATGGTCATTGAAGGCAACATGTAAGGATATCTTAGCATTTCGAAGGGACTATCATCATATGGGCGTAGGCAACATCGAGGGACAAGATCATTTCTCGTAGGCAACTCGAGGGATATTGAGGGACTATGACCTTTATGATGACTTTTAGATTAAATGTCTTTTGCTAAGATATCCCTACGTTCGAGGGACATGACCATTGTTTTCCGAGGCAACCAAGTGGGGAGTAGCCAAGGGGTGCAAGTGTGCAAAAGTGATTCAGTTCGGTTATTTATCTTGAAATTAGGTTATGCTATGTTCAATTAGTTTACCGGTCTTTCCATACAATCCTATTAATCTAAGCATTGCATAAAATATAGTAGTAGGAGATAAAGGCGTAAATATAAACCTAAGCTATTACAGAGCTTTGGGGCAGTTACATAATAGTGAAGAGTGCGGAAAAGAAATCCTAAAACTATTACATCCCGGAAGTAATTACATAATTAGAAAAAAAATGCGAGAAAAGATAAATCTACGCTATTACATTGATAATGCGACCTATACAATTTTCTTAGAAATTAAAATGTAAAAGAATAAATAAAAAGAAATTAAGGAAAAATTAAAACCTAAAATTCCAAGTTAATATTTTTGGTGTTTTTGTAGAAAATAATTTTAAGTTAATAAAAAAGAACCTAATTCTAACTAATTTTAATAAAAAAAGTTAATTAACTTTATTTATTAATAAATGAAAAAAGCCAAAAATTCAGTTACTAACTAAAACAAAAACCTAATCCTAATTTGTTAAAAAAATGGTTAATTAAAAGGTTAATTACAAAGAAAACCTAAAACCTAATTGTTTTCCTAATTTGCAGGAAAAAAAAGTTAATTAATTAAATTAAAGAGTTAATAAAAAAAAAGAGTTAATCATAATAAAAAATTTTAAAACGTAAATTAATTAGGGTTTGTAAAAAAGGTTAAGTTTGCCAATCAATAGGGTTTTTGATTTAAATAAAATTAGAGTTTATATGAATTTAGGATTTTTAAGGAAGATATTAAAGAGAAATAAATGATGTACAAAAGGTTAAAAATAAGAAAAATTATACATATTGTCAGGGATGGGTGTTGACCCAAAAATTAATTTAAAACCTAAAATTAAAAAAACCTAAAATTAATTATTCGAGTTTATTATGAAAAATCAAAGGTTTGTGAAAAATGTTAAGTTTTATGAAAAAGATTTTAAACAGAAAGAATAAAAATAGGTAAAAGGATTAATAGAAAGGAAGAAAACCAAAACCAATAGGGGTGAGTGTTGAACCCACGCCCTTAACCTTCTCAGGATGTCTGCCTCGTCATGTATTGGTGGTTGTTCTATTTTGGCCTCAGTGTTTTGTAATAACCCTGCATGAGATCCTGTCTAAATCTGCAGTGTTGAATCTCATGAACACATTAAATAAATTACTATATCATGAAATACAAATAAAACAAATATATGAAATTTTGTAATATTAAAACCGATATATCATGTATGAATGCTTCTATACCCTTTTGATCATGGAGATCAAATCAGCCTTACCCTTACTGGAGAAGTAGTGAGATGTGGATTTGTAACAAGGATGGCTTGTTTGTAGTGAGATGAGGGTTTGTGATAAGGATTTCAAGGTTTTAGGGTTCTTGAAAGAATTTGATATTTTTGGCAGGATTGTGGCAAAAGTTTTTTTCTCTTTGTTCTTTGTGTGAAAAGTATGAGATTATATAATGGAAATTAGAGCAAAGATATGGGCTTTGAATGTGCAATTGGGCCTCCGATGTTCACTTGAGTCCGTCACGTTCCAGGCTAAATCGCAGGGGCTTAAGTGCAATTTTTGAAGTTGAAATGTGAAAACAAAATGTAGCCGACATCGAGAACTAACTCCTGTCTGAAATGGGCTCAATCGGATAAACGGTGAATTAGTTATGAAATTTTGAAGTTTTGGCTCAGACAAACTTATTTTGGGCTCCAGTGTCAACTCTGACACGTTCTTCAATTAAAAACTAGAATTGATCGGAGCATAACCCGGTCTCGACTTTGGAATAAAAGTTGTAGATCTATGAGTCAGTGACCTTGTGTAAAAAGAAGGGCCCGATCCGATAAAAATTGACCGAGTTATGAATTTTCGAAGTTTCGGTCCAGATGAAATAATATTCAGCATTCAGGATTTTCGGCGCGTCACACAGACTCTGAGCAAAAAACGAAGGCCTTTTGGATACCGTTCGAACTCAATACCTCCTGTGAAAACTTAGCCAACTCAATTTGTGAAATTTTGGCGCCGGAACCAGCTTGATACGATGAAAATCGACCAAGTTATGCTTTTCTGAACATGATGCAAATAAACTTCTATCACAAATTTTCTGTACGAAAATACTTGATAAATCCGCATTTTTGAATACCTTCTGAACGAAATTGGCTTCTAGCTGTGAGAGATGAATACGTAGATGACGTCAAGACGGAATTTTGGCCACTGGAACGGGTTCAAAATAAGCCACGATCTTCAAGTTATGAATAATTTTGTGCGTAAAATCTGCACTTTCAGCGCACTTTTTCACCATATTTCTTCGAGAAAACTCACACATTCGGAGACCTTCTTTAAAGAATTGACTCTTGAGCCGAACCTAAATTTGAGAATACGTTATCAGAGATATCTTGGCGAAAGAACACCTGAATATGACGCGCCGGGTTAGACTTGTGAATCTTTGAACCCCGAATCATTGCAAAACGGCGAATCGATCTTCAGCACAGAAAATACTCTGAGAACATCCATTGGCGAAATGAACGTCACTTGTAACCTAATGAAGCTTGATAAATTTACCTTTATTCCATAACCATAAAACCAATAATATGCGTGTATGAAAAGAGGGTAAATTTTGGGGTACAACAGCTGCCCCTGTTCAATCTTCTTAAACCTGAAGATTTAGATTGACCTGTCTGCCTTTCGTAATCTGAAGGTGGAAGATGATTGAACACTAGAGTGCCCAGAAATTTGCACTCGTCCGAGATGATGTTGGATTGTGTAGGTAGTATCAGGAATGGGCTTACAGATGCCATTTGAAGGAGATGACGGAAGGTCACCGGAGATGGGCTTAAAGATGTCATCTAGACGATGTTGATTTCACGAGATATTCCTTTGATGAGAATTCATGTTCCTGTCGTTGAGGAGGAATCTGCTGAGGAATGTTGGTATCTGTCTTGGGAGAAATATAATTTTAGGAGCTTCAGTTGTCCGTTACTCTACTGGGGAATTAACTCCGGAGTTGAACTGCATATCTGGTCAGTGTACAGGCTGCACCACGACTTACTGGGGAAATGCGAAACCAATCGGGTTTAATAAGGTCCAGGTCATACAGTGTTGTGGACTGCCGTCTGGAGATAAGAGAAAAGAAACCGGGATGGTAAGGTTATGAGAAGGAACCTGGATGGTAGGGCTTATGGGAAGGAACTTGGGTAAGGTTGCTTTGTGAGGAGTTTGGGTAAAACTGCATCTGAACCGAGAAGGAACCTGGGTAAGGTTGCTTTGTGAGGAGTTTGGGTAGAACTGCATCTGAATCAAGAAGGAACCTGGGTAAGGTTGCTTTTTGAGGAGTTTGGGTAGAACTGCATCTGAACCGAGAAGGAACCTAGGTAAGGTTGCTTCAGGATAAGTCTTAGTGAAACTTTAGAAGGAACCTGGGTAAGGTTGCTCGTGATGAGTCCGTGTAGGGCTTTAGGAGGAACCTGGGTAGGGTTACCTCGGGATAAGTTCGTGTAAAACTTCAGCAGGAACCTGAGTAAGGTTACTTTGGGCTAAGTCTGTGTAAAACTTCAAGAGGAACCTGGGTAAGGTTACTTTGTGATAAGTTCGTATAAAACTTCAGAAGGAACCTGGGTAAGGTTACTTTGGGATAAGTTCATGTAAAACTTTAGAAGGAACCTGGGTAAGGTTGCTCGTGATGAGTCCGTGTATGGCTTTAGGAGGAACCTGAATACGGTTACCTTGGGATAAGTCCGTGTAAAACTTCAAGAGGAACCTGGGTAAGGTTACTTTGGGCTAAGTCTGTGTAAAACTTCAAGAGGAACCTGGGTAAGGTTACTTTGGGATGAGTTCATGTAAAACTTCAAGAGGAACCTGGGTAAGGTTACTTTGGGATGAGTTAGTGTAAAACTTCAGGAGGAACCTCAGTAAGATTTTTCAGGATAAACCCGTGTGAAGCTGCGTTTAGGAGAAACCTGTGTAAAGCTGCATTTGGTCGCGCAAATAATTATTCTGTTTAGTTTTAGGAGCTAATCTTGAACTTGCTGGAAGTTGTTAATGATAACCATCTTTCTTGAAAAGATAAATGATTAATCGTATATGATGCATGAAATGCATTGTATGATGATGTTCTCAAAATAAATGAGCTTATGCTGGATGCAATATGTATGCGCGCGTCATGATGTATGAGCATGAAATACTATTGTGGCACGTCCAAGTTTGGGAAAATAAATCCCTGACTGCTGTTGGAGAGTAATGGAAATTGAGTTCCTGACCGTCGTAGAAAAAGTGATTCTCCTACTTCTACCGGAGATGGTGAACCAGAGACGACTATGTCGGGGATTTGCCCCTTGTTTACGGGTATTCTGCCGAGGAGAGACTCTGCTTGAGAACAACTCTGCGGGGGAATAATTCTGTTGGAGAGAGAGGCTTCCATAGCTGAAGGGATAAACTTTGTCGGGGATTGAGCTTCTGTATTCAGAGAAATAAACTATGTTCGGGAGAAAACTTTATAAAACCACTTGCGATTACAAAATTCGGGTGGGGAATATAGACGTCGAATCTCCGAAAGAGCTTGGCTGGGGAAAGTAACTCCTATTTGGGGAGGCAGAGATCAAAACTTTGGTTGCCTCTACTCTGTGGGGAGTGTAGATGTTACTGGGATGCATGCTGAGGATACGACAATGTCTTCGTATCAAGACTTTTCTGCCCCTGTACCTGCTGGGGAAAGAGCCTGCAGAGACCTTGTGGATTGAGTGTTATCTCAACTTATGAGGTGCTTGGTAACTTCCGATCGAAATGATAAGTCTTCTACTGATAGACAAGTGACGAGATAACGGGATATAGTCGTATGCTTTAATCCCTAACTTTTGCCTGGACTGTCTTTTCAGATTTTCAGTCCACCGGAATACCCTTTTTTGCCCAAGCCGTCTTTTCAGGTTTTAGGCTTACCGGGTGTACATATCTTTTTTGTTTTTATCCTTAATTTTTGCCCGAACCCTTTTGGTTCGCCGGGATGCCCTCATTTTTGCCTAGGCCATTCAACCTAACGGGTCTTTGTTCATGCGCAATATTTTCTTACTATGTCCACGCTCTCAGGGTGTAGGGAGTTGTCACTATCCATAGTAGTAAGTGTTTCCACACTACCAGAAGATGTTTGTTTGACCGTACAGGATTCGTTGCTGGGATTCATGCCCAATGCCCCAAGTTTTTCAGATGGAGATCTTCCCCTGGCTATTTGGAACTTTTTGAGAGACTGCCCCAGGTGTGTTTAAACATCAGGTCATGCCCCTTGCTTATAGAAGACCTGTTTTTGGAAGTGTCTTTCCCACTGAGGTGATTTTGTCCATTGAGAGGATGTCTGTTCATTGAATATCCATTATACGGATTTCTCTACTATCAAACAATTAGTCATATGCAAACAATGTCATTTAAAGAATGCAAAACTCATGTCTGTCTTGAAATTTTTTTTTGAAAATGTGTTTTGTGTAGTAAAGCGAAATTTGCGAGAATGTGATATCAACTCAGGATTTGTAACAAAGTCTACAGGAGTCAGGATACCTTTGTAACAATATGCTCTCAAACTAACCCATGCTTCAGCTGAGACTTTTAAGGGTTATAACGTGGTCTGGTTCACGGTTCAAGAAACAAAGGATAAAGGCTCAAATTTTATTTATACCCAACTCGCTCTCCGTGATGTTCTTCAGTCCTATGCTCAGTTAATTGCGCGTTTAGATCCCGATTGAGTCTGGAATCTTTGCTCAGATACTTGGTGTTGATTCAGAAATTGAACCTTTGTTTTGAAAAGGCAGTCATTTTTGTAATCTTCTTTTTTTCGAGGATTTGTAGTAACCTCTTTTTTTTTTTGGTTTCCGTTATCCCTAATTTTTGCCTGAACTGTTTCTTTTGTGATTACAGTCAGCGGGATGCCCCAATTTTTCTCTTAAGTCTCCTTCATAGGTTTTGACTTAATGGTCTTTTATTTCGAGAGATAATGACTGCATGTCTTGACGATTATATGGAACCATCACCGTCTTTTGTTTTGGAAGGACGTCTTTGATTCCATTCATTATGTATGAAGTAGAATATTGCGACTGAATGCACATCTAAATTAACTGAGAAACTACCCTGCCCCATGTTATGATTAAGGGTTTTAATTTGTATGTAAAGAAAACTCCTACTTCTTTGGCTCGAAGGGGTTGACTAGGGATTATCTTCCTTATAACTCCACTGTTTAGGATTTGAAACAACTCCTGTACATCTTCAGCGGGGTCTGTTCAAAAGCATACTGTAGAGATTGTGGTATCATTTTCGTCATCCTCCCTCTAAGGCTTAGAGTTTTTAATCGAGAGTTAAATATCACAAAAGGAAATAAGAACGCATTTTTGAAATAGTGAATACGAATGAATTGATTCAAGACAAACATGTGCAATGCATTGATGAAATAACGAGGTTTGATATGAATAAATGTTCGAACAAATCAAAAGAAAATTTCACATTGAAAATTCTAATTAACGAAAAGTCTTCTTGTGAGAACTTGTCACTTTAGATGGTATGCCTTGGAGGGATGGCATAAGAACTCAGCTTGACCGTCTTGTGCGAATTCTAGCGCTCCTTCATCAATCAGGTCTTGAATTTTATTTTTCAATGCCCAAACAGTCATCATTATCATGCCCCGGGCTGTTGGAATGGTATGCACACCTTGCATCAGGATTGTAGTTAGAGGAAGAAGTCTTGGGATTTGGATGAGGTCCTATCAATGTAATCAGATTCATCCTTAACATGTGTTGCAAAGCTTGAGACAACAACATGTTGAGTTTGGTAAACTTCCTTTTGGGCATATCCGGCTTACTCTGATTAACCTGTTGTTTTTGGCGAGATTGTTGTTGGACCAGTGATGTAGTAGCAATTGGGAAAGGTCCACTATTCACCAAACCAACCTTTTGTCTTCTTGGAGGTCGATCAATGACTTGGTCCCCGGCCTCGACTGTTTGCTTCATATTGTTGTATCCATCTTGATGCAGTTGGTTGATGATGCTTTCAGCTCTTCTTGTCTTCGGGCTAGGCCTTGGATAAGAGCCATTTGCCCCAACATCTGGGTTCTCATTGCACCTACCTCAGCTTGCAGTTGTTCCGGCCATTCGTCCTTATTGTCTTCAGGACTTTTCCTGACCAAGTTTCCAACGAGGAGTGTTTTCAACTCTTCCTTCCCCTTGTATAGGTTTAGGAATATTTCCCTGAACTGAGCTTCCTGAGTTTGAAGATCTCTGTTGTCATGTTTGAGAGCCATTTCTGAAATAAACAGCGAGAACATGAGACACCTGTATTGGAAGACTTGTTATACAATGATATGTATGCAATGTTTTCAAGGATCTCGCAGGGTAAACAAGAAACTGTTAGAATTTGATTGCAACTTGATTGAAGAAACTTCATGTCATTGAGAGTCCTTCTTCAAGAGTCAAGCTCAGCATATAGAGTGGGTCATAGCCACTGACTCAAGTTATCGTGTTTTGATCTCTAGACGGTATTAGATAGAGGAAAATAAATCCCCTTTCCCCTTTCTAGACGTTTGGTTCATCATAACCTGCACCACAGGCCCTTGAGATTCTTGAAATGGTTAAGGAAATGCTATGGTATGATGTTATGATGTGTATAATATGCGTTTAAGCAAAAGTGCGAGGTGATGTAAGCAAGTAAACCCGACAAGAAATCAAAGTTATTGGATAAGGACTGTAAATAAAACCTGCAAGGAACTCATGTTGTCAGATAATAAAACTGCGCAAGTAGTTCAAGTTGAAAGCACACAAGTCACACAAACAGCCTTAGGTTTAGGCTTGCATGGGTTTTAAGGTAGTACCCTCTTGAAGTTTAGTTGGTTCAACCTGTCCTAAAAAGTAACCGGGTTCTAGAGGATCTCAATATCACTGACCATCCTTTATCGGCATTGTCTCAGCTCACGCAATCTTTTCTTGCGGCCGAAATATACCGAAAGTCTGATCTCAATGAGTGTAGCATCGAGTATCAACCAGTTCTCAGCTCTACACTGAGGCCGGCTATCTCACTACTTTCTAATGGCCAAGTTGTGAAATTAAAGGTTCTAAGGTCAGTTGATGCTTCACGACACCACGCAGAGGCCCCGTATTCTCCTCGTTTCACCACAAGGGACACCGATACCAACCAAAGTGCCACACCAACGTAGCTACTGCTTCAACCGTATCAGTCTATGCTGTACAGTTCCCTTACAGTCTATTGCTACTTACCTAATGAGTGCCCCCATATCTGGGTATAGGATCTATAGTAACCCCAAACAAAACCCTCAAAAATAAAGCAAACAAAGCAATCAAGAGAAGAAATTTTAATGACCTAGATCCTAAGGTATACCCCACTTATAATTCATTCCCAACAGAGTCGCCAGTTCTGTGATACGGTGGCAGAACCGACTGTTAATACTGGTTTGCATTTTTTGTTCGCAAAATATCGCGGTAAGCAAGAGTCACCACCGACTTTTATTTTATCCAATAAAGGAAAAGGAAAAAGAACAGAAAAAACATTTTTCGAGATATTTCTGAGTACAGGGGATAGATTATAGAAAGGGAAGGTGTTAGCACCCTTTCCATCCATGGTTTTCCATGGGCTCTTAGGTACGTGCTCATTTTGAAAATTGCTTGTGTGTTTGTGTTTGCTTGTTTTGAAAAGTTTGCTTTACTTCGTTTTAACCCTTGTTTCTGTCCTCAAGAGTGTAATGAAGTGTGTTGTACCCCAAAATTTGCCCTCCCATATTTCTCAAAAAAACATTTCAAGAAAAATTCACAAGTCCAACCTGGCGCGTCATATTCAGGTATTCTTTCGCCAAGATATCTCTGATAACGTATTCTCAAATTCAGGTTCGGCTCAAGAGTCAATTCTTTAAAGAAGGTATCCGAATGTGTGAGTTTTCTTGAAGAAATATAGTGAAAAAGTGTGCTGAAAGTGCAGTTTTTACGCGCTAAAAAATTCATAACTTGAAGATCGTGACTCGTTTTGAACCCGTTCTGGTGGCCAAAATTCCGTATTGACATTATCTACGTTTTCATCTCTCACGGCTGGAAGCCAATTTCGATCAGAAGGTCTTCAAAAATGTGGATTTATCAAGTATTTTCGTGCAGAAATTTGTGACAGAAGTTTATTTGCGTCAAGTTCAAAAAATCATAACTTGATCGATTTTCATCGTATCGAGCTGGTTCTGGCGCCAAAATTTCACAAATTGAGTTGGCTACATTTTCACAGAAGGTTTGAGTTCAAACGGTATTCAAAAGGCCTTCGTTTTTTGCTCAGAGTGCGTGACACGCTGAAAATCCTGAATGCTGAATATTATTTCATCTGAGCCGAAACTTCGAAAATTCATAACTCGGTCAATTTTTATCGGATTGGGCTCATATTTTTACACAAGGTCCCTGACTCATAGATCTACAACTTTGCTTCAAAAGTCGAGACCAAATTATGCACCGATCAATACCAGTTTTTTATTGAAGAACGTGTCAGAGTCGACACTGGAGCCCAAAATAGGTTTGTCTGAGCTGAAACTTCAAAAATTCATAACTAATTCACCGTTTATCTGATTGAGTCGATTTTCGGACAGGAGTTAGTTCTTGATGTCGGCTACATTTTGTTTTCACATTTCAACTTCAAAAAATGCACTTAAGTCCCTGCGATTTAGCCTGGAAAGTGACGAATTCAAGTGAATATTGGAGGCCCAATTGCACGTTCAAAGCCCATTTGCTTTACCCTAATTTCCATTATATAATCACCTTCTTTTCACACAAACAAAGAAAAGTGGAAAAGAGAGAAAAAACCTTGCCACAACACTGTTGGAATATCAAACTCTTTCAAGAACCCTAAAACCTTGAAATCTTTATTACAAATCTCTCTCTCACTACAAACAAGCCATCACAGTTATAAACCAATACCTTACTACTTCTTCAGTAAGGATAAGGCTGGCTTGATCTCCATGATCCTAATTTTCCAGTAAGGCATAAAAGCATTCAGGTCACTAATCTTTCAGTAAGGGTAAGATTGATTTGATCTCCATGATCAAAAGGGTATAATCATTCATACGTGCCATATTGTGCCTAAACGTTAAATTTCTTCATATGTTGGTTTTATTTGAATTTTTATGATTTTATTTAATGTGTTCATGAGGTTCAACTCTGCAGATTTAGACAGGATCCCATGCAGGTTCATTAAGGAACGTTGAGGCCAAAAGCCAAATGGCCAAAAGGCCAAAAGCCAAATGGCCAAAACAGAACATTTTACACATGACACCAATACATGGCGAGACAGACATTAAGCCAGACATTAAGGAACGTTGAAGCCAGAACACAAATGGCCAAAAGTCAAAAGCCAAATGGCAAAAGTAGAACAACTTATGCATGATGAGGCCAGAACACAAATGGCCAAACCACTCCAATTCACCTCCAAAAAAGGGGACAGAAACCCCCCAAGGTATTGTATTTTCTTTCGTTTCCTTATTTTATTTATTTCAATTATTTCTTTTTTAATTAATTCCTTTAATTTAACTTATTTTCATAAAATATAAAAAATAGTAAAAAACAGAAAAGTCATAAAAATCAAAATATATTTATTTAATTAATGTTTTTTGTAAACAAATTTCACTAATAATTAATTATTTATTTTTATAAATCAAAATTGCATGTAAATAATTAGATTAATTTTAGGTTTAATTTTAACATGTTTTTCTTAATAAATAAAAATTAGAATTAGGGTTAATATTTTAATTTCATTTAATCTTTCTCATAAAAATACATAAAAAACATAAATACCAAAAACTCAAAAAAAAAAAAATTTCTTTTTTCTCTTTAATTTCATTAGTTTAATCATTTAATTTAATTTCATTAAAAAGGGTCCAACGCCCTCGCTTCCAATTTTAATTCCAATTCGCGCATTTTATTTTATTTCTTATAATATTAATGTAATTCTCTCAAAGCCTTGTAAACTCGGACATTTTATTTCCTGCACTTTACTTCTTTATTTTATGTCAAATCGGGTCCTGGATTAAATTTGGCGATGTGGACCCGCGCCTTTGTAATAGTTTAGAACTTTTAATTTCCGCATCTTTTTAACTGTTAATAAATGCATGCAAGAATGAATGATAAAATAAAAACAAAAGCGTAGAACACCAATAACATGACAAGATAAATGCAAATGAATATGACACACAAATCGCACACACCACCCCTAGGGTACGCCTCACTGTTGCCTTGCCTCGAAAGGTGATCGTCGAGTAGAGGATGTCTTAGTAAGTCCTCATGATCCGGGAACCTGGCATGAGGGTAGCTTCTAAGGTGTCTTCCTATTGCTCTGGTGATCACCATGTCCCGAACCTCGAATTGACCCGAACACCTCCAACGGTGGTGCTAACTATCTCTCAATGGTGGGATGGCACTACTTTAAAGGACATTTACACAGACGAATTCCTTAGGGTAGGTAGGTTCTCGTAGATACTTGCTCTAAATTTCAAAACAAATTCAAAAATACTTTTCACACCAACACATTTTCAAAAAGCTTTCGAAAGCATTTTTTCAAACACTCTTGAGGACCGATACAAGAGTCGAACTGAAATTTTCAAAGAAACTTTTTAAAACCCACAGTTGAAAAGCAAACAAACCAATTTTGAAAACACAAATGAGCAAGTATCTAAGAGCCCATGGATAACCATGGATAGAAAGGGTGCTAACACCTTCCCTTTCTATAACCTACCTCCCGAACCGAGAGCAATCTCTTTAAGGAATTTTTCTGTGCTTTTGTCCTTTCCATTTGGAGAAAATAAAAGACGGTGGCGACTCTTGCTTCCGCGACATTTCGCGAACCAGCGTTAAACAGTCAGTTCCAGATCCACCGATCACAGAACTGGCGACTCTGCTGGGGATTTAAACTTAAAGTGAGGTGTACCTTAGGACTAAGATCACTGTGTTTTCAATTGCCTTCTTTGGTTGCTTTATTATTGTGGGACTGTCTTGGGAGTTCTATAGATCCTAACCCGGATCTGGGGATACCTTCTTAGAAAGTAGCAACAAGGCTACGAGGGAACTGTGCGGGGTATACCGACATGGTTGAAACAGTCTGCTACGGTGATGTGGCACTTTGGTGTGTACCGGTAACCCTTGAGTTCAGTCAAGGAGAGTACGGGGCCTCCGCGTGGTGTCATGAAGCATCAACAGACCTTAGGAACCTTAATTGAACTATCTTGTCCTCTTTAGGGTAGTGAGATAACTGACTTTGGTGCAGTCCGAGGTTGGTTGATACTCGATACTACACTCAATTGAGGGTTGCTTTCCTGGAATATTTTGGTCGCCAGTTCAGTGGCTAAATCGAAACGATGAACAATGAAAGAAATCCCGTGATATTGGGACCCTTAGAACCCGGTTACTTCTAATAGGACAGGTTGAACCCACCAACTTCAAGAGGGTAGTACCCCAAACTTCATGCTGGCCTAAACTCTAAGGGCTGTTGTGTGACTTGTGTGCCTTCGTACTTGACTACTTGCATGCTTGTTATCTGACACCTAAGTTTCTTGCAGGTTTTGTTTATAGTCCTTAATTGGGACTCATAACAGGGTTTACTGAGTTTCTTGCAGGTTTTGTTTATAGTCCTTAATTGGGACTCATGACAGGTTTTACTTGAGTTTCTTGCAGGTTTTGGTTTGCAGTCCTTAATTGGGACTCATAACAGGGTTACCTACATTACCCCATGCATACCATAACATCATACCATTGCATATATCCTAACCCATTTCAAGGATCTCAAGGGCTTGTGATGCAGGTCATGGTGAATCAACTATCCCAGCAAGGGGCAAAGAGGATTTATTTTCCTCTAGACAAAGTTGTCAGGGGCTATGACCCACTCGATATGGTGAGCCTTTGACCCTTTGAAGAAGGACTCTCAATAATATGCAGTTCCTTCAACCAAGCTACCGGACCCAAATTCTAACAAATTTTCTTGTTTATCCCGCGAGATCCTTGAAAACATTACATGCATGTCATACACATCATTACATAACAGGTATCTTTGTTGCAGGTCACTTACCTTTCTCGCTGTTTATTTCAGCAATGGCTTCCCAACAAGACAACCAGGACTCCCATGCTCAAGAGACTCGGTTCGGGGAAATCCTCCTGAATCTATCCAAGGGGCAGGAGGAGCTAAGGACATTTCTCATGGAGACTTTGGTCAGGAACAACGTTGAGGACGAACGGCTGAAACACTTGCAAGCTGAAATGGATGCAATGAAAGCCCAAATGCTGGGGCAGGGGATTGCCATTCAAGGGTTAGCTCAAAGACAAGAAGAGCTCGGAGTTCTCATCAACCAACCGCTTCAGAATAACCAACTGGGGCAAACATCTAAGGGTAAAAAGCCAGTCATCGTTCAACCACCTTTGAGACAAGGAGATAAGGGGAGAGCTCCTCAAATAGCTCCAGTATCACAAATTCAGCATCAACCTCACCGGCTTCAGCCAGATAAGTCCAGGAGGCAATTCACCCCGCTCAACATGTCGTTGTTTCAAGCTTTACAACGCCTGTTGAGATTGAATTTGATCACATTAAGGGCTCACCCCCAGAACCCCAACACAGCACATCCTACTTATGATCCCAATAAAAGGTGTGCCTACCACTCTGCCTGTCCAGGACATGATACAAATGAGTGTTGGGCTCTGAAGAACAAGATCCAGGACCTGATTGATGAAGGAGCACTGGAGTTCACCCAAGATGGTCAGGCTGAATTTTTCTACCATCCCTCCAAGGCTCACCATTTGAAGTGACAAGCCCTGAGATGAAAAGACTTTTGTTCATTCGAATGTTCAAGTTGTGTTGTTCTTTGGTTGTTTAGACATTTATTCATGTTAAACATTGTTATTTCATTAATGCATCGCATATGTCTGTTCTGAAACAATATATTCGTATTCACTAAATGCAAATTATTTTCATATATGTTCTGATGATCAACTCTCATTAATAATTCTAAGCCTCTTGAGGGAGGATGACGAAAACGATACCGCAAACGACAGTATGCTTTTGAACAGACCCCGCTGATGAGGTACAGGCATTGTTTCAATCCCTAAACACTGGAGTTATAAGGAAGATAATCCCTCGTCAACCCCTCTGAGCCAAAGAAGTAGGAGTTTTTTTTTCTTTTCGAAATTTAAAACCCTTAATCATAACCTGGGGCAGGGTAGTCTCTCAGTTGATCCAAGTGCATAACGAATGGCACCAAAGAGGTCCTTACAAAAACAAAGAAAGACAGTGATGGTTCCGAATAATCAATAAAGAAAGGCAGTCATTATCTCAAAAAATAAAAAACCCATTAAGTCAAAACCCATGAAGGAGACTTACAAAACTGGGGCATCCCGCTGACTGTAATCACAAAAAGGAACAGTTCAGGCAAAAAATAGGGATAACAAAAATCAGAAAAAAGAAAGAGGTCCTACAAACCCTCAACGAAAAAGGAATGACGACCTATTCAAAATAAATCATCAACATCCGAATCATCACCGAAATTTCAAAGCAAAGACTCAAACAAGGTCTAACGTATAATCAACTGAGTTTAGGTTTGGAGAACATCACGAAGAGTGGGTGGGTACAAATAATTTGAGCCTTTATCCTTTGTTTCTTAAATCGTGAACCAAGCCACGTTATAACCCTTAAAAGTCCTAGCTGAAGCAGGGGTTAGTTCGAAAGCATACTGTTACGAAAGGTATCCTGACTCCTTAAGGCCTACGGTAAATACGGAGTTGACATCACGTTTTACAAACATTCACTGGTTTTATGAAAAAAGAATGCATTTTCAAAATCTTCAAGACAGATATAGGCTTTGCATTTTTAACATAACTTTGTTTGTATATGACTTTTGTTTGAACAACATAGAAATTCGCACGATGAATACCTAGTGAACAAAAGCACTTCCAATCAAGGGGCATGGCATGAGCATGGTCCATCATCTGGGGCAATCCAATCAAGATTCAGAGAATCTCTCAAAGGCCAAATAGCCTGGGGCAAATCTCCGCCTGAGTCACTTGGGGGCATTCCAGCAACAAATCTTGCCTGATCAAACACCTTCTGATGGCATGACAAAACACTTCTGACAGGGGCAATTCCCTACATCCTGAGGACACGGACATAGTCGAAAAAATACTACGCATAATCAAAGACCCGCTAGGTTGACATACCTAGGCAAAAATTAGGGCTTCCCGGCGAACCAAAAGGGTTCGGGCAAAATGAGGGATGAAATGAAAAAATCTGTACACCCGGCAAGTCGAAAACCTGAAAAGGCGGCTTGGGCAAAAATGGGTATCCCGGTGGACTGAAAACCCGAAAGGGCGGTCCAGGCAAAAGTTAGGGATCAAAGCGTGCGACTATGTCCTGTCATCTTGTCACCTGCCTACCAGAAGAAGGTTTGACCCTCAACAATTATCAGCATCCCACATGTGCCTCCCCCATAGAAACAGGGGCAATAACGGGTGTCTTAAGCAATCTGATTGTTCTATCCTCCAAGGTACCAAGGTAGGTTCAGCTAAAGAACATAACCAGATATCCTAATTCCCCAGAGAGTAAGCAAGTCAGTGCATTCTCCTCCAAGCAGAGTTATCAAATCTCAAGGAAGTTGAGTATCCTCTAGTAGATCTCAATACTTCCCCAGCAGCATACATACTCATAACAAGCATCCCCGGCAGTCTTGGTCTAAAGATTGTTCCCCGGCGGTATATCAATATTCAAAGGAATCACTTCCCCAGCAATCCAAAACTTCCCCAGGAGAATCCAATCCAGTTTCCCCAGGAAAGTTGGAATTCATCCCCCCAAGCAGTAAGCTTATCCCCAGTAGATTCTGGAAGCTTATCCCTCGCAGAGCACGAACGCGTCGCCCGGCTTTATTTAAAGAGTTATTTCCTTAACAGGATATAACTGGGTTATCCTCAGCCAAAAGTCATGGAAAGAGCGTCCCCGACGAAGTTCTCTTATCCCCAGCGAAGTCTATTCATACTTTCAATACAACAAAGACATCCCCAGCAAAGTCTATTAACACTTCCAAAAGAACAGTGGTATCCCCAGCGAAGTTACCATCAACATTTCAGCAAAGTATCTATCTCCCCACAGAGTTTTGTTTCCCAGCAAGATCGTTAGAGTACTTTTCTCCCTGCAGAATAATCTATTCGCCAAGTTTATTTCCCAACGGAGTTATCTTCTCCTACCGGTATTCTTGCAATCATCATCCCCAACGGAAACGAAGAATCTCACTCTTTAACATCAGCCCAGGATTTGACTTCCCGGCATCCGTCAAGGATCTATTTTCCTAGACGAAGATACATTCATAAACGTCACATTGTTATACATCATGATACATGCACATATGCATCATATCATACAATCTCATGTGTTGAAAAATATTATTGCTTGATCCATATCATGCATTGCATATGACTGACCTTTACCTTTCAGGAAGGATACAGTTAAAAGATTAGCTATGTAGACGAATTCAGTCAAAGTAGACAAATCCAGTCAAAAGAAGACAAGTCCAGTTAAAATTACTTCCGCTCGTCGTTATAGACACTCGTCGTCATAGACACTCGTCGTCATAGACACTTGTCGTTATAGACACTCGTCGTTATAGACACTCGTCGTTATAGACACTCGTCGTCATAGACACTCGTCGTCATAGACACTCGTCGTCATAGACACTCGTCGTTATAGACACTCGTCGTTATAGACACTCGTTGTTATAGACACTCGTCGTCATAGACACTCGTCGTTATAGACACTCGTCGTTATAGACACTCGTCGTTATAGACACTCGTCGTTATACACACCCGTCGTTATAGACACCCGTCGTTATAGACACTCGTCGTTATAGACACTCGTCGTTATAGACAATCGTCGTTATAGACACTCGTCGTTATAGACACTCGTCGTTATAGACACTCGTCGTCATAGACACTCGTCGTTATAGACACTCGTCGAGATAGACACTCGTCGTCATAGACACTCGTCGTTATAGACACTCGTCGTCATAGACACTCGTCGTCATAGACACTCGTCGTTATAGACACTCGTCGTTATAGACAATCGTCGTTATAGACACTCATCGTTATAGACACTCGTCGTTATAGACACTCGTCGTCATAGACACTCGTCGTTATAGACACTCGTCGTTATAGACACTCGTCGTCATAGACACTCGTCGTCATAGACACTCGTCGTCATAGACACTCGTCGTTATAGACACTCGTCGTTATAGACACTCGTCGTCATAGACACTCGTCGTTATAGACACTCGTCGTCATAGACACTCGTCGTTATTGACACTCGTCGTTATAGACACTCGTCGTCATAGACACTCGTCGTCATAGACACTCGTCGTTATAGACACTCGTCGTTATAGACACTCGTCGTTATAGACACTCGTCGTTATAGACACTCGTCATTATAGACACTCGTCGTTAAAGATCACTCGTCGTTAAAGATCACTCGTCCATGAGGATAACCTGTCAGTAGAGACAACTCACCAACCTTACTAATTCCAGACTTGATTCATGTATCTTGCCAGGGTGTATCTGTTAAAGACATTTCAAGACCTTCTCTAGTCCAGCTAAATCGACCCCAAATAGATTTTCCTGATAAAGACTCAGTAGAAGTTATCCTATGGTTCTCTCCCCGATCCTGCGGAGTTGGTAATCCCAGACTTCTCTCAATGATTGCTGTTGAAGTTGAAGTTATCCAAGGTTCCCTCACCGTTCCTGTTGAGGTAGTAACCATCCCTGGTTCATTCATCACCGTTTGAAGCTCCAGACCCAGCTCCTGTAACCAGTCAGGACACATCTATACCAAGAATTTGAAAACCAGCTCCCGTAACAGGTCAGGTAATCATTTTTCTTTTGCAGGTATGCAAGTTCTCGCTAAGGAAGCTCTTACGCAATCAACATCCAGATGGCATCTATAAGCCCATCCACCTTCCATCATCTCCTAGCACGGCATCTATAAGCCCATCATCCTATTCATCAACTTCTAAATGGCATCTATAAGCCCATTCCATCATCACACTGCTACCATGTGAGCGCAAATTTCTGGGCACTCTAGTGTTCAATCATCTTCTACCCTCGGATTACGAAAGGCACGTCAGCCAATCTGCATCCTCAGGTCTAAGAAGATTGAACAGGGGCAACTGTTGTACCCCAAAATTTGCCCTCCCATATTTCTCAAAAAAACATTTCAAGAAAAATTCACAAGTCCAACCTGGCGCGTCATATTCAGGTATTCTTTCGCCAAGATATCTCTGATAACGTATTCTCAAATTCAGGTTCGGCTCAAGAGTCAATTCTTTAAAGAAGGTATCCGAATGTGTGAGTTTTCTTGAAGAAATATAGTGAAAAAGTGTGCTGAAAGTGCAGTTTTTACGCGCTAAAAAATTCATAACTTGAAGATCGTGACAAGTTTTGAACCCGTTCTGGTGGCCAAAATTCCGTCTTGACATTATCTACGTTTTCATCTCTCACGGCTGGAAGCCAATTTCGATCAGAAGGTCTTCAAAAATATGGATTTATCAAGTATTTTCGTGCAGAAATTTGTGACAGAAGTTTATTTGCGTCAAGTTCAAAAAATCATAACTTGATCGATTTTCATCATATCGAGCTGGTTCTGGCGCCAAAATTTCACAAATTGAGTTGGCTACATTTTCACATAAGGTATTGAGTTCAAACGGTATTCAAAAGGCCTTCGTTTTTTGCTCAGAGTGCGTGACACGCTGAAAATCCTGAATGCTGAATATTATTTCATCTGAGCCGAAACTTCGAAAATTCATAACTCGGTCAATTTTTATCGGATTGGGCTCATATTTTTACACAAGGTCCTTGACTCATAGATCTACAACTTTGCTTCAAAAGTCGAGACCAAATTATGCACCGATCAATACCAGTTTTTTATTGAAGAACGTGTCAGAGTCGACACTGGAGCCCAAAATAGGTTTGTCTGAGCTGAAACTTCAAAAATTCATAACTAATTCACTGTTTATCCGATTGAGTCGATTTTCGGACAGAAGTTAGTTCTCGATGTCGGCTACATTTTGTTTTCACATTTCAACTTCAAAAAATGCACTTAAGTCCCTGCGATTTAGCCTGGAAAGTGACGAATTCAAGTGAATATTGGAGGCCCAATTGCACATTCAAAGCCCATTTGCTTTACCCTAATTTCCATTATATAATCACCTTCTTTTCACACAAACAAAGAAAAGAGGAAAAGAGAGAAAAAACCTTGCCACAACACTGTTGGAATATCAAACTCTTTCAAGAACCCTAAAACCTTGAAATCTTTATTACAAATCTCTCTCTCACTACAAACAAGCCATCACATATATAAACCAATACCTCACTACTTCTTCAGTAAGGATAAGGCTGGCTTGATCTCCATGATCCTAATTTTCCAGTAAGGCATAAAAGCATTCAGGTCACTAATCTTCCAGTAAGGGTAAGATTGATTTGATCTCCATGATCAAAAGGGTATAATCATTCATACGTGCCATATTGTGCATAAACGTTAAATTTCTTCATATGTTGGTTTTATTTGAATTTTTATGATTTTATTTAATGTGTTCATGAGGTTCAACTCTGCAGATTTAGACAGGATCCCATGCAAGTTCATTAAGGAACGTTGAGGCCAAAAGCCAAATGGCCAAAAGGCCAAAAGCCAAATGGCCAAAACAGAACATTTTACACATGACACCAATACATGGCGAGGCAGACATTAAGCCAGACATTAAGGAACGTTGAAGCCAGAACACAAATGGCCAAAAGCCAAAAGCCAAATGGCAAAAGTAGAACAACTTATGCATGATGAGGCCAGAACACAAATGGCCAAACCACTCCAATTCACCTCCAAAAAAGGGGACAGAAACCCCCCAAGGTATTGTATTTTCTTTCGTTTCCTTATTTTATTTATTTCAATTATTTCTTTTTTAATTAATTCCTTTAATTTAACTTATTTTCATAAAATATAAAAAAATAGTAAAAAACAGAAAAGTCATAAAAATCAAAATATATTTATTTAATTAATGTTTTTTGTAAACAAATTTCACTAATAATTAATTATTTATTTTTATATATCAAAATTGCATGTAAATAATTAGATTAATTTTAGGTTTAATTTTAACATGTTTTTCTTAATAAATAAAAATTAGAATTAGGGTTAATATTTTAATTTCATTTAATCTTTCTCATAAAAATACATAAAAAACATAAATACCAAAAACTCAAAAAAAAAAAAAAATTCTTTTTTCTCTTTAATTTCATTAGTTTAATCATTTAATTTAATTTCATTAAAAAGGGTCCAACGCCCTCGCTTCCAATTTTAATTCCAATTCGCGCATTTTATTTTATTTCTTATAATATTAATGTAATTCTCCCAAAGCCTTGTAAACTCGGACATTTTATTTCTCGCACTTTACTTCTTTATTTTATGTCAAATCGGGTCCTGGATTAAATTTGGCGATGTGGACCCGCGCCTTTGTAATAGTTTAGAACTTTTAATTTCCGCATCTTTTTAACTGTTAATAAATGCATGCAAGAATGAATGATAAAATAAAAACAAAAGCGTAGAACACCAATAACATGACAAGATAAATGCAAATGAATATGACACACAAATCGCACACACCACCCCTAGGGTACGCCTCACTGTTGCCTTGCCTCGAAAGGTGATCGTCGAGTAGAGGATGTCTTAGTAAGTCCTCATGATCCGGGAACCTGGCATGAGGGTAGCTTCTAAGGTGTCTTCCTATTGCTCTGGTGATCACCATGTCCCGAACCTCGAATTGACCCGAACACCTCCAACGGTGGTGCTACCTATCTCTCAATGATGGGATGGCACTACTTTAAAGGACATTTACACAGACGAATTCCTTAGGGTAGGTAGGTTCTCGTAGATACTTGCTCTAAATTTCAAAACAAATTCAAAAATACTTTTCACACCAACACATTTTCAAAAAGCTTTCGAAAGCATTTTTTCAAACACTCTTGAGGACCGATACAAGAGTCGAACTGAAATTTTCAAAGAAACTTTTTAAAACCCACAGTTGAAAAGCAAACAAACCAATTTTGAAAACACAAATGAGCAAGTATCTAAGAGCCCATGGATAACCATGGATAGAAAGGGTGCTAACACCTTCCCTTTCTATAACCTACCTCCCAAACCGAGAGCAATCTCTTTAAGAAATTTTTCTGTGCTTTTGTCCTTTCCATTTGGAGAAAATAAAAGACGGTGGCGACTCTTGCTTCCGCGACATTTCGCGAACCAGCGTTAAACAGTCTGTTCCAGATCCACCGATCACAAAGTGTTTTTGAAAACTTTAGTTTGAAAAGAGTTTTGAAAGTGTAGGGTGTAAAAAGTTGTTTGAGCAAGTACCTAACAGTTATCTACCTACTCGAAAAAAAGCTTGTTCTTTTCCTCCTATCCTTTAGACTGTGTTATCCTACTATTAGTGAGTCGGTAACCCTAGTCGTTGGATGTTGAGGGACTATCGAAAGGGACGAAATGGTCATTGAAGGCAATATGTAAGGATACCTTAGCATTTCGAAGGGACTGTCATCATATAGGCGTAGGCAACATCGAGGGACAAGATCATTTCTCGTAGGCAACTCGAGGGACATTGAGGGACTATAACATTTATGATGACTTTTAGATTAAGGGTCTTTTGCTACGATATCCCTACGTTCGAGGGACATGCCCATTGTTTTCCGAGGCAACCAAGTGGGGAGTATCCTAGGGGTGCAAGTGCGCAAAAGTGATTCAGTTTGATTATTTATCTTGAAATTAGGTTATGCTATATTCAGTTAGTTTACCGATCTTTCCATACAATCCTATTAATCTAAACATTGCATAAAATATAGTAGCTGGAGATAAAGGCGGAAATGTAAACCTAAGCTATTATAGAGCTTTGGGGCAGTTACATAATAGTGAAGAGTGCGGAAAAGAAATCCTAAAACTATTACATCCCGGAAGCAATTACATAATTAGAAGAAAAAAATGCGAGAAAAGATAAATCTATGCTATTACATTGATAATGCGACCTATACAATTTTCTTAGAAATTAAAATGTAAAAGAATAAATAAAAAGAAATTAAGGAAAAATTAAAACCTAAAATTCTAAGTTAATGTTTTTGTTGTTTTTATAGAAAATAATTTTAAGTTAATTAAAAAAAACCTAATTCTAACTAATTTTAATAAAAAAAGTGAATTAACTTTATTTTTTTAATAAATGAAAAAAGCCAAAAATTCAGTTAGTAACTAAAACAAAAACCTAATCCTAATTTGTTAAAAAAATGGTTAATTAAAGGGTTAATTACAAAGAAAACCTAAAACCTAATTTTTTTCCTAATTTGCAGGAAAAAAAAGTTAATTAATTAAATTAAAGAGTTAATAAAAAAAGAGTTAATAATAATAAAAAAAATTTAAAACCTAAATTAATTAGGGTTTGTAAAAAAGGTTAAGTTTGCCAATTAATAGGGTTTTTTATTTAAATAAAATTAGAGTTTATATGAATTTAGGGTTTTTAAGGAAGATATTAAAGAGAAAGAAATGATGTACAAAGGGTTAAAAATAAGCAAAGTTATACATATTGTCAGGGATGGGTGTTGACCTAAAAATTAATTTAAAACCTAAAATTAAAAAAACCTAAAATTAATTATTCGAGTTTATTATGAAAAATCAAAGGTTTGTGAAAAATGTTAAGTTTTATGAAAAAGATTTTAAACAGAAAGAATAAAAATAGGTAAAAGGATAAATAGAAAGGAAGAAAACCAAAACCAATAGGGGTGGGTGTTGAACACACGCCCTTAACCTTCTCAGGATGTCTGCCTCGTCATGCATTGGTGGTTGTTCTATTTTGGCCTCAGTGTTTTGTAATAACACTGCATGAGATCCTGTCTAAATCTGCAGTGTTGAATTTCATGAACACATTAAATAAATTATTATATCATGAAATACAAATAAAACAAATATATGAAATTTTGTAATATTAAAACTGATATGGCAAATATGAATGCTACTATACCCTTTTGATCATGGAGATCAAATCAGCCTTACCCTTACTGGAGAAGTAGTGAGATGTGGATTTGTAACAAGGATGGCTTGTTTGTAGTGAGATGAGGGTTTGTAATAAGGATTTCAAGGTTTTAGGGTTCTTGAAAGAATTTGATATTTTTGACAGGATTGTGGCAAAAGTTTTTTTCTCTTTGTTCTTTGTGTGAAAAGAATGAGATTATATAATGGAAATTAGAGCAAAGATATAGGCTTTGAATGTGCAATTGGGCCTCCAATGTTCACTTAAATCCGTCACGTTCCAGGCAAAATAGCAGGGGCTTAAGTGCAATTTTTGAAGTTGAAATGTAAAAATAAAATGCAGCCGACATCGAGAAATAACTCCTGTCCAAAAATGGGCTCAATCAGATAAATGGTGAATTAGTTATGAATTTTTGAAGTTTTGGCTCATACAAACTTATTTTGGGCTCCAGTGTCAACTCTGACATGTTCTTCAATTATAAACTGGTATTTATCGGAGCATAACCCGGTCTCGACTTTGGAAGAAATGTTGTAGATCTCTGAGTCAGTGACCTTGTGTAAAAAGATGGGTCTGATCCGATAAAAATTGACTGAGTTAAGAATTTTCGAAGTTTCGGCCCAACTGAAATAATATTCAGCATTCAGGATTTTCGGTGTGTCACACGCACTCTGAGTAAAAAAGGAAGGCCTTTTGGATACCGTTAAAACTCAATCCCTCCTGTGAAAACTTAGCCAACTCAATTTTTGAAAATTTTGCGCCGGAACCAGCTTGATACGATGAAAATCGACAAAGATATGATTTTCTGAACATGACGCAAATAAACTTCAGTCACAAATTTTCTGTATGAAAATACTTGATAAATATGCATTTTTGAAGACCTTCTGATCGAAATTGGCTTCCAACCGTGAGAGATGAATACGTAGATGACGTCGAGACGGAATTTTGGCCACTGGAACGGGTTCAAAACAAACCACGATCTTCAAGTTATGAATTTTTTTGTGCGTAAAAACTACACTTTCAGCGCACTTTTTCACCACATTTCTTCGAGAAAACTCACACATTCAGAGACCTTCTTTAAAGAATTGACTCTTGAGCCGAACCTCAATTTGAGAATATGTTATCAGAGATATCTTGGTGAAAGAACACCTAAATAAGACGCGCCGGGTTGGACTTGTGAATCTTTGAACCCCGAATCGTTGCAAAACGGCGAACTGATCTTTAGCACGGAAAATACTCGGAGAACATCCATTGGCGAAATAAACGTCACTTGTAACCTGAAGAAGTTTGATAAATATACCTTTATTCCATAACCATAAAACCAATAATGTGCGTGTATGAAAAGAGGGTAAAATTTTTGGGGTACAACACATACAAAGAAATAAAGAACAAAAAGACTGCAATCTAAGAACTGCGACTACGAACCACGAAGGGAGAGATAGATCTGAATCATTCAACTCACAAGCACATGAGATAAGATCATTAAAAGGATATTGGGGAGCAGTAGCAGCAATTATCATTTTTATTTCCATTTATAGTTTAAAACTTTCTATAATTACCTCTTCCTAGGAATTGCATCTTGTATTCTCGCCTATTCAGAGGCATATCAATAAAACAGTTGCTTTCTTTGCATCACTAAAATTGCGTTTTCTTTTCTTTTCTCAGACTTGTTTACAAAATACTACAATCATTACTTGTGAATATTGTCTTGAAATCATTTCAGGGAATTAACGAATAAAAGCATTTGAGAAAACATCGAAAAAGTATTTTGGTTAGAAAAATATCGAAAGAAAATCCACGTCTACATCCACGCACATGTCTACTCTTGCGTCTACAATACAAATTCCATACATATGTCCATGTCTATGCCTATGTCTACACTCACGATGCAAAAAGACTACATCCCCGTCTACGCCTATGCTTGCATTCAACAAAACAAAGTCTATACACATATCTACTCCTACGTCTACGCGTCCATACACAAAGTCTACGTTTGCACGCGTCCACACATATGTGTACTCCTGTCAATTCTATGCATATGTCTACGCTTACGCTTGCACTCACAACATGCGAATCTACATATGTCTATGCTTACGCCTGTGCTTACAACACAAAGTCCACACATATGCCAATACATACGTCTACGCCTGCGCTCACAACATACAAATCTATGCATTGGCCATTACATAAGTCTACGTCTACACCCGTGCTCACAATACAAAATCAACGTTCAAACTTTGCTAACATTGTCCACTGTGTTCAAGTTCAACAATGCTACGACAACATAACATACAACGCCAAAAATTGGTAACTCTAAGCCAATGGTTTAAAGGAGAGAATGCCAGAAATGGTCTTCATAACATTTTAAGGCATATACGCATCTTACACATATTTCACACATATATTTTGCATATCTAAAACATATATACCTTATACATTTCAATATTCAATACACTCAAGGTTCCATATCAATGTCAAACATCATACATTTTGCATCCATACAACATTCAATACGTATGCATACACATGTATCACATAGTAAACAAACAGTATCACCCTCGATTTAACTATCTAAGGGTCAACCAACCAAACACTTCTCCTACGATTCAACTAGTCACCTCAGTCTTCGTGCCATGACACATTCAGCCCATCACCTAAGTCTTCCCACAGTGATGAGTTTCTTACAAGACCCATTACATTTCCTCTAAGCCACAATGTATTCTCAAAACCCATTACATTGCCTCTAAGCCGCAATGTATTCTCAAAACCCATTGCATTGCCTCTAAGCCGCAATGTATTCTCAAAACCCATTTCATTTCCTCTAAGCCACAATGTATTCTCAAGACCCATTACATTGCCTCTAAGCCGCAATGCATTCGCAAAACTCACTACATTTCCTCTAAGCCGCAACGTATTCTCAAAACCCATTACATTGCCTCTAAGCCGCAATGTATTGTTTGAACTCACTACATTGCCTCTAAGCTGCAATGTATTTGCAAAGCCTAGACCATCGCCTCAAACTTCAGGCAGCGATGTTCGAAAATCGAATTTAGCTTATCACATCAGACTTCACGCAGTGATTTGCAAACCTAACCCATTGCCTTAGACTTCATGCAACAATGTTTTTCTTATTCTGTGACACATATCATTGCCTCATACTTCATGCAGCAATGTTTGAAACCAAATTTAGCTTATCACATCAGACTTCCCGCAGTGATTTGCGAACCTAACCCATTGCCTCAGGCTTCATGCAGCAATGTGTTCCAAACTCCAGACTATCATCGTAGACTTCATGCAGTGATGTTCGAAACGAAAAATTTAGCTTATCATATCAGACTTCAAGCAGTGATTTGCAAATCTAATCTATTGCCTCAGACTTCATGCAGTAATGTGTTTCATTATGCCAAGTTCCAGATCAGCGTCTCAGACTTCATGCAGTAATGTTCGAAATAACAAATTTAGCTTATCGCCTCAAACTTCACGCAATGATTTGCGAACTTAACCTATTGCCTAAGACTTCATGCAACGATGTTCGACAACCAAGTTTAGCTTATCACATCAGACTTCACGTAGCGATTTGCGAACCAAACTCATTGCCTTAGACTTCATGCAGCAGTGTACGTTTCTTTGCTCCGTAACACAAACCATCACCTCATACTTCATGAAACAATGTCCGAAAACTAAATCTAGCTTATCGTCTCAGACTTCACGCAGTGATTCGCGAACATAACCCATGGCCTCAGTCTTCAAGCAGCCATGCATCATCAATCATCATTGTATTCATCCTCCAAATGGGTAAATAAGCCAAGACATACGAAATTACGCTCGTAAAACCATCTGCCTCAGTATTAAAACCGGGTAAGCGATATATCATCAGCTTTGCCTACCTTCCCAAAGACTCGTAAAGTTATGCTATTTCAGTGTAACCTTATGTTTGTCGTATAAATTTTGGGGATACTCAAGTATTCAATAAACTTCCAATTAGGATGCGCAAGACTCAAGTTTTCTCACGCTATTCGACTAGAAGATGATTGAATAGGGGCAGCTGTCGTACCCCAAATTTGTCCTACCTCGACGATCATATTTTCAAGATTAAAAAAATAGAAGAAATGTTTAATTAAAGATGGTACAACAATATCGGATGGCCCATCTTTATCCAAGACTAGGGGGTGTATTTTAATAAGGGTTTTTTGGCAGGAAGACTAACATGGCCGTAAACCCACTCGCTAAGCATGTTGGCCTATGGCCCATGCGATTCGAAAATGGAAAAATTATTCAAATAACTGTTATGTCCTTAAGTCTTAAAACCAACTTAAGTTTAAGTTGTTAGTTGGAATTAAAAGTACAATTCTGAATTACAGACCCATTAAGGTTTCTTTTTTAGCTATCCCATGTTGATTATTTTGTTTAAATGGGGTATCAGCCCATAGTAATTCATTTTTAAATGGCCCAGACAATGGATGCAATCTGGGCCCATTTGGCATTTTTGAGAAAATCATTTTTATTTTGTTTTTTGTTACTGTTATTATTGAATATTTTTTATTACAATTATTTTATTAAATATTTTTTATAAAGTATTTATTAAAAGATTTGTTTTAAGTATTATTATCAACAAAAAAAGAAAAGTATTGTTGTTTTTGAAAAAAAACGTAACCGGTTATTAATAGATTTGTTTGGATTTGTTAAGAAATTGTTGTTGTTATATATATTATTGTTATTTGTATATTACATTTTTACTAGTAAAAAAAATGTTACTAATTACAGTTATCAAAACTGGGCTTGGTTTAAGAAATAGTTTTACTGTAAAAATAATTAAGGGTTGATTGGGCTAAGTAACTAAAATGCAACACATGCCCAATGTGCTAAAACACGCACTGTTCAAATCTAAACCAAAAATCACGCGTATGTGGAATCATTAACAGATACTGTTCGGATCTAAGCCAAAAGTCACGCGCAATGAACACATGATTCCTTTTACAGTAAAAAACATAAAAACAATCTTTAAAATAAAACAAATCTGCAGAACATGTATTCAAAGAAATCAAATATTTCCTCATTGAATCAAATCCTAGAATTTTGTACAAAATCTAAAACAACTAAATCAAATCTTTTGCAGTAAAACGAAATCAATTATACAAAAGCACAAGAATCAATTACAATTAAATTCTCGAATCCCTAATTGATCTAATATCCCTAACCTAAGCTAAAACAATCGTAACAACAATCTTATCTTAACTCTATAAATATAGAAAATTAAAAGAAACGAGGGGGGAGAAATTTGAAGAACCAAAATTGAAGAAATTTGGGAGAGAAGAACACAGAGAAGCTTGATATTGAGCTGTTGAAAACCGAAGCAAGGAGCGATTAGGGTTTCATTGTCTGAAACCCTAATCACATATTCAACCTTCACCGCCTCCGCTATCATCGTTGTCGTCGCGCCTTCACCACCATCGGCCGCCACCTTCAAAGCTTCACCGGAACCTGTGAATTGGAGGAGAAAGGCGGATTAGTTCAAATCGGAGAGGAAGTAGAAAGTCGGAAGGAATGAAATCTCGCAAAGAGGGTAACTCAGCTTTTCCCTTTTTGACTTTGTTGGGTAGAAGATCTTGTTGATTAGGGCGAGAAAAGGGGTTACGGCTCAAGGACAACGTCGTGGGGGTGGTTTAGTGCTAGGGTTTAGTGAGGTAGAGTGAAAGGGTTTGAGGTTAGCGAGGGAGAGAGGAGATGAATCTACTGTAAAACACAAATAAAACTAAAAAAAATGAAGAAAAAAAGTTTTGTAATCTGTTTCAATCACGTATTCGCGCTCCTACCATAACTAACGTGCTCCCTTGTTATTATCCATTTGATCTTGATCAGACGGCCGTAGGCCAAGTCTGCACCACAGTAGCGTGCACCCTCACCACACTAAAACACGCTGGCCCCTCTCTCAAATGCAATGGGATGGGCCCAGATGTTATCCACACCCCTTTCCGTCCAATTACTAAATCGTAAAGCAAATCACACCCCCCCCCTGACAAAACTGTGTTGGGCTTAGCCCAGATTTCAAGTGAAACCCCCCTGTTTTACTACACAACTAGAACTTACACCCCCTTGAATTTAGTTAATTTTATTTATTTTATTTTATAATTAAATTATTTTTTCTATTTTTTATAAATATACACATATTATTTATTTATAATTATTATTATTATCAAATAATGTTTATTATTATTATTATTATTATTATTATTATATTTTTATATTATTATTATATATTATTGTAGTTATTTAATTTTTTTTTAGTATTATAATTATAACTTATTATTTATAATCCCTTTTATGTGAATATTATTATTAAACTATTTACTATTTAAATATTATTATATTATCAAATAAATCTATTTTATTTTAAAATTGCATACATTATTTTATATAGTATTTGCATAAACTCTTTTCTAATCATGCATTAATCAAGATCTTCGCAAATAATACGATTAAAAAACACAAATGAATCATCAAACTATTTTTCGCAATAAACTAAAACTAATCAACTGTTTTTTTGCAAAAGGGCTTCAAACTAATTTTGACTTACTGCGCACTCAGTCAAAATCTCCGCAATCACTACTCCCGACCGAGTGTGAGGTGATTCAAAGTATGTTTGCAAACCCCTAAAAAACACCAACCCCATACGAACTACGAACTGGGACTCCGATTCCTCATGAGAAGATATGTAGGCATACGATCAAAATTCACAGCGAGTTCCCCTATAAAAAATTTAAACCCTCTTTCTAATTAAAACATAAAATCTTGGTTACCCCAAACCTAAACCTAGAGCCTAGTATCCTCATGAACAAGGTAGATGAAAGGTGCCTAAAACCTTCCTTTCGTCTAATTGAGTCAGAAACCTAGAATCTCTGTCTGCAAATTAGGGTTTCCTATTAGATGCCCTTCCCTAGGATAAAAACTAATAGTGACGACTCTTGATTTAAAAACCAGTTGCTACAACTGCACCACAGTCCCTTGAGATCCTTGAAATGGTTAAGGAAATGATATGGTATGATGCTATGATGTGTATGTTATGCATCAAGCAGAAATATAGGGTGATGAAGACAAGTATGTCTTGCAAGGAAACTAGTTTATTGGATAATGTATACAAACAAGTTTCTGCAAGGAATACAAATAAAAGCCATGTAATGAGTTCAAGTTGTTAGATAATGAAGGCAAACAAGTCACACAAGCAGCCTTAGGTTCAGGCTTGCATGGATTCCATAGGTAAGTACCCTCTTGAAGTTTGGTTGGCTCAACCTGTCCTATTAATAGTAATCGGGTTCTAGGGGATCTCAATATCACTGATCTTTCTTCACCAGGCATTGTTTCAGCACAAGCCTCTTTATTGGCAACCGAAATATCCCAAAAGTCAGATCTCAATGTATGTAGCATCTAGTATCAACCAACTTCAGACTGCACCAAAACCAGCTATCTCACTACTTCCCAATGGCAAAGTTGTTCAATTAAAGGTTCTAAGGTCAGTTGGTGCTTCATGACACCACACAACGACCCCGTATTATCCTTGAATACTCAAGGGCTACCGATACCAATAAATGTGTCACACCAACGTAGCTATCATTTCAACCTTGTCAATATACCCCACACAGTCCCGACGATCTATTTCTACTTACCTAAAAGGTGTCCCAGATCCGGGTGTAGGATCTTTACAAGTAAACCCAAGCAAAAACCCTCAAATATAAAGCAATAAAAGCATACATGGAAATCAAATTAAATATGACCTAAGCTCTAAGGTAACCCCACTTGATATTTTCCCCAACAGAGTCGCCAGTTCTGTGATACGGTGGCAGAACTGACTGTTATACTAGTTTTGCGTTTGTATTCGCAAATGTTGCAGTAAGCAAGAGTCGCCACCGACTTTTCTTTTATCCAACAAAGGAAAGGGTGAAAAGAATAGAAAAATATCTTTCGAGAGTTTTCTGAGTAAGGGGGTGGATTATGGAAAGGGAAGGTGTTAACACCCTTTCCATCCGCAGTTATCTACGGGATCTTAGATGCTTAGCTCATTTTTTGAAATACCTTGTGCTTTTGTGGGTTTTGAAAAGTATTTTTGAAAATGCCTTAGTGCGGCGATTCGCTTTATGATAACTCTTGTATCAGTCCTCAAGAGTGTTGATAAAGCGTTTTTTGAAAGTGTTTTTGAAAATTTTTGTGTAAGTGCAAAAGTTTGTTTTTGAGCAAGCATCTAAGAACTATCTACTTATGCTCGAAAGGTTCGTTCTTTTCCTCCTATCCTTTAGACAGCGCTATCCTAATATTAGTGAGTAGGTATCCCTATCATTGGATGTTTGAGGGACGTTTGTGGGTCATCGTACAATCATAAAGGCAACATGTAGAGACGCTTTAGCAATTTTGTTTAAGGGACTAGATCATTTACCGTAAGACAACACTGAAGGATCATCGAGAGACTATGATCTTTTGATTTGAGGGTATTTGCTAAAGCGTCCCTACTTTTGAGGGACATGACTGTTTTATTTTCTGGAAGGCAACTAAAGTGGGCGTACCCTAGAGGTGTAAATGTGCAAGGTATGTTATGTTCATTTATTTTAGTCTTGTGTTAATTTTTCTAACATTTGATTTTAATCTTTGTCATACAATCCTATTAGTCATACATCTAAGCAGTTTAAATGTTACATGAATTTTAATTGCAAGAATTTAAATCTACGCTATTACAGTGCTTCGGGGAGGGGGTATTTACATGTCCAAACTTTGGGGGAAAAATAAAAGAAAGCAGTAAAGAGCCCTAGTTAATTCTATTACATACTGTGAGCAGTTGCAATAATTTGGAAAAAATAAAATGTAATAATACGCGCGAAATGGAAAAGAACGTCTAAAAATCCTAAGGGAAAGGAAATCCTTTTGATTTGTTTTGTTTGTAAAAAAAAGTTAAAATCGACTATGACAATAAAATTTGATTAAATCCTAAGTCTATTAATTTTAATTTGAATAACAATATTAAAATAATTAATTAATTAGTTTACAAATCTAATTTAATAAAAAAAACCTAAGACTATATTTTTGTGATTTTTATGATGTTGATTTAAAGAAGAAACCATTAAAATAAATTAACAACATAAAAAATAAATCACAAAAAGAAGTCTTTCGATCCAGAGGATGATGTCTTTCGATCTAGAGGAAGGTATCCTTCGATCCAATGAAGGAGATTATCCTTCGATCCAGTGAAGGATTTCATCCTTCGATCCAGGGAAGGATGTGGCTTTCGATCCAGCAAAGGCTTTGTTGAAAGTGCCTGATGGATTTCCTGTGGGGGCACTGGGTCTGCAAAAAACGTTAGCAAAAATAAAAGCATGACCTGGGTGTCAGACCCAGGTCTTTCGATTCTGTGCGCATTGGTCTGTTTAGGCTGGATATGCAATATAGTCGTTAGAGATAAAAAAAACATGGACCTGGGTGTCACACCCAGGTCCTTCGATTCTGAATGCAAATTAATATGACATGCAAAAAAAAACGTAAAATTTGATTCTTTACATTTTTTCCTTACCAACAGTAATGTATGAATCTGTGGTGTTGGAGATGCCCCTAGAGGTCTTAGGATCAAGGCGTGATTGACTAGTTTGGACTAAGGGTACCTGCAAAAACTGGTTAGAATTTTGATATGCTTTCTGAGGCAGTATGGGTGCTCTTTCAATAGGCAATTTGTACGTGTATGAGGCAGTCTATAGTCATGTTCCTTCGATAGCCAATTTGTGCGTGTATGAGGCAGTATGTAGGCATGTGGGATGCTTGCAGGAAGGCTGTATTTATAGAGGATACGGAGAAGGCAAGGAAATAAGGAAAGAATCCCAGCCATAAACATGTTTTTTAAAGCCATAATTCTCATTTTGAAAAATTGCCAAAAATGAGATTTCATGCCATTTTGAGACTTGGATGCATCTGTACATGTGATAATTGGCGCCTTGTACGCATTCAAATTGCTCAGAATTTTTTTCACCAGAGTGTCTTTGATCAGCCCCCAAGTGTTACTTTCTTCGATTGCCTTTATTTCAATTCAAACCAATCGAAGCATAAACTTTTCCTTTTTTATATGGTTGAATGCTTCTTCAGCTTTTTATTAATCGAAGGCTTTGCAGAAGCTTCCTCACCTTCCTTCGAATTTCCCCAGGCCTCATCCGTGTGGCTTTCGATTGAGCCACTACTTGCCTTAGTATCTTGATCTGAAAACCCTTTAACTAACCCAAATGAAAGCTATTTTCTGGCCAGTCGAAGCTTCTTTTTGTCATGAATGCGATTTGTGCAGGAGGCTTGGGCATGGAAGTATGCAAGACTTTGGCTAGCAAGCAAAAAATGTTTCCAACCATTATGTGTCTTTGACTGGACCAAATGCATGTCCTTCGAAGGCATCATTTGTGTGTCCTTCGAATAGGCCTTACTAGGTGTCAAAAGGTGGAGAACTGTGTGTTAAGGATTTTAGACATGGAATCGAAACTTTTTCAAAGGGGACCATTGCCCAGTCGAAGCTGGCACAAAGGAAGCCAATGCCTTGTGGATGCTAGCATGAGGGAGGCCAAAGCAAGCATAAAAGAGGTCATTCCCTAGTGAATCGAATCAGGAACGAAGGAAGTATTTTCCTTGTGGGTCGAAGGAAGCTTTTTGCCTAGTGGGTTGAAGGCAAATCTGAAGGAGTCTTGGCCTTGTTTATTGAAGGCACGCACAGGGAAAGTCATTTCATTGTCAATAGAATCAGGCATGAAATAGCCCATGCTCAGTCGAAGTCTTGTGAACCAAGCTTGTGTCGAAGGATTTTAGACATCCGATCAAAGCTCCTTGTCCAGATGCCAATCGAAGGAAAACATGCTCAAATTCCACTCGAAGACACCTTGTCCCAAGGCCAATTGAAGACACCTTGTCCCAATGCCAATCAAAGATACCTTATTTCAACGCCAATCGAAGATACCTTGTTTCAATGCCAATCGAAGATACCTTATTATCTTCAAAATTCTTATTTTCTTTAAGCAAGTGTTTGTAATCACCCATGTAAGAGAAAATCTTGGAAAACATGAGAGGACAAATTTTGGGGTACAACACATATATTCTGGATAACCACTGTGTAGTCCTTTGCATAAACTGAAAGTAACAGGATCAAAAGTACGACGTCATAAGCATGGAGTCAAGATAACCACCCATAATGTATGTACTAGGGGTTTATCACCTGCCGAACAAGGTTCTAGGGAAATCTCAGGGTCTACGCTCTTCCTTTAGATATTACCGATGTCCTAATTACTCGGTAAATAGTAATATTCGGAGGAAAAACTCGTCCGAGTGTATCATCGCGTGACAACTACTTCCGGATTTACTCTGTCATAGTCTCTGCACTACACCTAAAAAGGCCAGGATGGGTTAATGGTTCTACGACTCTCGGCTTCTCGGGCTCCCAATTCGAAAGCAATAATGTCTTCCCGATTACTCGGTAAACAACACTACATTCAAGGGGACCTCCACTGAGTGGGGGATCTCATGCCTCCTTCTTCGAGATTACTCCCTCAAAGTTAACATGACTATACCGCCCGTCCTAATCCTAAGTGTAACCCCAAGTCCGGGTATAGGACTTATCAAACGTAATCACCCAACCCATCATCATAAAAGATACAACATATCCAGAATATGTGAGTAGCAACAAATACAATGCAATACAAAATAAAGCAATAAATAAATAAATAAATAAAGAAGTAAAGAAAATAAAGTAAATAAATAAATACCCAAAGAAACAAATAAACAAAACTAGGATAAACCTGCAGATATCCCCAGCTGAGTTTCCAGCTGAAGCTACCGACAAAAAACACAGAGCCACCACTGAACTTTATTTATCCCGAAGGAAGGGGAAATATCGAGAAAACCACAAGAGGATGGATAAGATGGTCTTGCGACCAAAAGAGAGGGTAAGGAAGTCGATTATGCAAGGGGAAGGTATTAGCACCCGTCTCATCCGTTGTACTCAACGGGATCGTTTTGTTTGTTTGCTTCTAAGGGTGTGTTTATCTATAACTATACTTGCTAAGGGGAAAGAAATGATTTTTTATTAGTGCGTTCGTGAGGGTCTCGCAACCCTTTGCCTATGTATCCAGTGAAGGAATCAGAACATCATAGTTCCTCTAAGAAATGTTGTTTTGTTGGTGTTTTTTAGTGGGCAACATTAACGCACACATTCTAGCAATATGCACGGCGTGTATCGCGGTAGAACGGAGATAACATGCCCTTTTTTGGGGAAATTTTGATTTATTGAGTATTTTCGTTAATTGCAAAATGGGTTTGAGTAATGATTAAGTGCTTTTAATTTTTGGTTTTTGATTATAGAAAGAAGTATTAATTTTATATTAGGAAATATTCAATGCAAAATAAAAGTGTAAGGGAGACTAACCTAGTTCTAGCCCTAATGTTATCGTACAATGATGGCTCTAAAGTTAGATTTGAAAGGGAAATTTATACCTAAGTTAGCATGCATGGATAAGAACCTAATTTTTAATTAGTTCACATCTTAAAGAAGATGAAACTAACATCCTAAGGGAGCATGTTATAAGCATCAAGTAAAATGAGACAATGTTTGTGAAGAGTGACCATGCATGATGATCATGGCAAAAGTGACGACAAAATGAGTAGTATCATGAAAGGCGTAAATGGAATGTTTGGTGTATGAGGATTGAATTGGGTTATGATTAACTAAGGGGTGCACTTGATTAATCTCGTGAGGGTAGGTGCTCATTCCCTCAACCATGAGACCCTTTGTGCATGGAAACACTTGGTGTGTGGACTAAAGTGATTGATTCAGGTTATGATTAATCAAGGGAAAAACTTGATTAATCTCGTGAGAATGTCCATGCCCAAACTCAAATATGAAACCCTTTAAGAAAAGTTTGGTATGTGGACTAAGGAAAGAGAGAGGGAATTTGCTTTAATGCATAAGATAGAAATTAAAAGCCCATACAAGGTGGCCATATGCATGCTCCTAGAAAATGGGACTAGCGTGTTGCTAGTATTCCTGAAACAATCAATCAAATAGTTGTCACCATAGGAAAGGCCAAGACCAAGCTATGAATGTGTGAGAGTGTGATTTTGTAAGTGTATACCTTTTCATTGATGATGAGCCCAAGAGGAGACCACGTGTTCTAATTGAATGATATATGCATAATTAAGCAACAATTAAAATGTACAAAGAAATAAACTCTAAGCTATTACAACCATATGGGGAATGGGGGTACAAGTTTTATGAATAGGGACGAGTCGAATCAAAAGTTCGATTAAAAGTCTAACTAAACAAACTATACAACCCGATTGAAAATTAACTTAAACTACTAATTAAATTAAATAATCTTATTCAATATAATTAATTAATAAATTAATTAAAAATATTTAATAATTTTTTTAAATCCAATTAATCATTTAAAACAAATATTTTTTTTGTATTTTTATTATATATTTTTTATTTGATAATAATCAAAGTGAATAACAAAACAATAAGAATATAAAGAAAGTAAACCAAATGGGCCTGGAAGCAGCAATTCTGTGGGTGCAATCAATAGGGAGTATCTAGGCCCAATGACCACAAGGTTCAAGCGCTGGAATGAGAAATGGTGGGGAGTGAATCCGAATTTGGTGTGAATCCACAAGGTCCAAAGCCCACCATATGAGGGTCCAAAGGTGCTGCAAAATCTGGTGTGGCAGGCTTCAGAAAGTGCATTGTGGACGTGCGATCCTGGGCGTTTAGACAGTGATGACAATGATCACATGGTGATCCGATGGCAGAGTGAGCGAGGGTGCATGGTATCCAGCGTGGGGTATTTGCATGAATCAACAAAGATTAGCCACAAGGGCGGTGACAAGTGTCGCCGCCAGGTTAGTTTCTCTAAACAAACTTAATTAACAAAATAGATTATTTATAAATCCCAAATAGTAAAATTAAAAGAAAGATCTCCCTCTCCTCTCTATCATCCTACTACCGCTCTCTCTTCTCTCTGAGTTATTCATCTTCTCTCTTTGAACCAAACACAAAACACAAGACCCACTTAAAATTTAAGATCCAACGTGGTGGCCCTCAAGAACAAAAATGGCGGGGAAAGATGAACACACAACGGAGACGATAAATATCCATGGCAGAGATGAAGAATATCGCGGCAGTTCCGCTGCGAATCGCTCTGGGTCTCAATTTTTTTACATCATTCTCTTCATCTCTCTCTTCTGATCATGATTCCGGTGTTAGATTTGACAGATATTGGATGATTTCGCCTAGATCTTGAAGGGAGCGACCGAAAACCCTAAGTGTTAGAATGCAGAACCGGTGATGACGACGAAGATGATATGTTGGAGATGCTGCTTCTAAGAATAATTTGGTGAGATCGTTTCATTTTTCACTCTTTTCTTCTTCTTCTCTCTCGATCTGTAAAGAACTGAAGGGTTGTGTTTAGCGAAAATGATGAAATCGTTTCAGGGTTTGGCTTGGTTTGTGATTGCTATGGTTTTTTGTGATAAGTGTGAACAAATTTTTTTCTCTGTTTCTCCTCGACAATCTTTGATGGGGTTTTGAGATAAGGGAGATGATTTAGGGTTTGTGCCGTTTCTGGTTTTTCTGAATAGTATTGTATATTTTTTTTCTGAAAGGGGTTCATGGAAAGGGAAGATGATGATATTGTTTTTTTTTTGTGGTTGCTGCCGTCTTGCTATGCCTCTTCTAACAATTCCTCTTTTTCATTTTCTGAAGGGGTTTTGTGTAAGGAAATGGATGAAGGGATATTCGGGTTTTTGGTTTGAGTTGCTTCCATGTGTTGTTGTGAACCGTTCTCTCCTTCCTATTTTTTGTGTCTCTGTTATATCTTTCAAAAGAAAAGGATTTTGAGGGGAAAGATACAAGATTTTTTGAACAGATTTGTTGCCCTGTTTCATGGCTTTTTTTTATGCAGTTCTTGTTAGACATTTGTGTACAATGTATACAGGTTTTGGAGGGGAGTGGACAGGTTTTTCGGCCTGTTTCTACAGGATAGTAGTAGCTGGCTTTGGGACAACATAGGAGGTTGTCTTTGTAGGGGATATTTGGGGCTGTTTTGGCTTGTTGTATTTGGTTTTACAATATAGTAGACTGTTTGCAGCATGGCTGAGTTTTTGACAATGTGTTTATTGATTTTGTTACTGTAGTAAACTATCTTATTGTGAATCAAACCAGTTTTGTGATTTGCAATAGGAACACTCTTGAGCCAATGGTAGAATATGATTCTATTTTCAAGATAGTGAGGCCTTTGTTGGGCTTTGGCACATGATTGAATCCAACCCCTGTATTTTGATTCCTTTCTCAACCCTAATGATGAAGCTAAAAAGGAAAACCCCTTTTTTTGTGAAAACTTGTTATGGATTAAGTTTTGATGATGATTGTTCTAACAAATACCTTGTTTGTTTTCAAGTGACATTGATGGAATATGAAGAAGACAAGGCAAGATTGAAGACTTGAAGAAGAAGTTATAGCAAGGCGTGACAACAAGTCGCTTGAAGATGGAGCAAGGAAATTTGAAGAATAATTATCTTTTCTCTGTATCTTGTAACTTGCATTTTAAATTTGTAATTGAACTTTATACGACTTGAAGACTTAGAAATATGAAACTCGCATTCTTCTTGTAAATTGAATAATCTTGAGAAATTTAAGCCATGTTCATTTGGGAAATTCTTGTAAATTAGTGAAGTACTTGGCCTTTGGAACTCCAATTATAATTTGTAACTTAAAACCTCTTGAATGTTGAATGGGTAATCATGATGCGGAAAGAGAATTCAAAAGTTCCAACTTGTTTGGAAAAATAATGAAGTGATGTCTTGAAAGAATGAGAAATTTGGGCATTCTTGCATTTTCCAATGACAAAACTTGAAATCTAGGCCATAGAGACTTGAATCATACTTGCATCTTGAAAACAAATCTTGGAACAACAACTTGCCGAATTATGAAATTAAGTTCTATTTGAAAAACTTCTTGAGTGAAAATTTAATGAAAGTCAAAGTCTGAATCATCGTGATGTCCTATAATTCTTTAAAGATTCAATTGATGAAACTAACTTGAAAATCACAAGAAATAATACCAATTTATCTTTAAATAGAACTTTTGAAAGAGAATTGATATCAAGACTTGAACTCGAACTCTTAAATGCCCAAAAATGATGCACTCCTCACGCCCAAAGATCTTCAAAAACTCTTGCATAACAGACTTAAATATTCCTCTTTAAAAGGATGACCCAACCAGCAATCCAAAAAATCACTCGGTCGTAGAAATCCAGTCTTGATGAAAATGAAGCTCCCCACTTAAAAGGGGCCAAAACCCTAATTTCTGATTGAACAACATAGAAGATGGTAACTGAGGAGAGAACCCTGATTTTTTCAATCACACATAGGGAAATAAAACCTAATCCAAGATCATGGTGAGTCATGAATGAGAAAAGGCCTTGTACATGTATGAACAAGAAACTCATACTTTAAAGCCCTTATTCACATAGTCCACTGCTTAAGAGAAGAACCAAGGAAGTCAAATGTACTGAGTGTAGAAGCCTCAAACCAATAGAAACCCTAATTCGCACAACCTCTAATTGTGAACCCCTGCTTTATTGAATGAAGTAATGATGTGTGATTGACCTAATGAAAAGGATGCAAATTAAATGCAAAGCCTAAGCCAGATAAGAGAAAAATGGGTAGGACAAATTTTGGGTATGACAATAGTGACTTGGATCAAATTATACACTATGCGTGTTTACTTTATTTTAATATATGTGCACTTTTGTATTGTACATTGTTCACACATGCATACATTCTAACATTACACATAACAAATTTCTCTCTCTCTCTCTCTCTCTCTCTCTCTCTCTCTCTCTCTTTTAAGGCTTACAAGCACTTGTTGCTTTTAAGTCAGTATAGGTCAGAACATAAATCCTATGTGTCGATACATAAACTCAATTTTCATAAGTGTTCAAATTTGCTTCAGTATGTGTCGGCACAAAAATTGCATAGGTGGCACATAAATCAATTTCTTGTATTGTTACGTAAATACTTCAATATAGGTTGGCACATAGTACGTATATGTCAACACGTTATCTAATTTGGTCGACATGTGTATTCAATTTTGGGCCAAATCTTACCCTTTTCATCTTCCATCTTCCTTCACCATCATTTTGTGTCATAAACCTAAACTAAATTCTTTCTTCACTCACCTAAATTTCGTTCAAACATTTTTCCTCCACATATTTTGTCAGAAACTCCTTTCCAATCACCTCATTAGTATCCGTCACCTTCAATATTCCAAATTAATTACCATTCAAAGTTCTCTACATTCAAGGTACACTCGTTCATTGCATCTTTCATTCATTATATATATATATATATATATATATATATATATATATATATATATATATATATATATATATATATATATATATATTGGATGTATATTTTTTGTTATGTGCATTTACCTTTCTCATAACATCATTTCCATTTGTTAGAGTAGCATATCTCTCAAAATCCAACTGTTTTGGTTGGGGAATTTTGTCGAACACCTTTCAGGCAAGCTTGATCCTATGAAATTGCTCATGGATCTGAAAGTTTCAAGAGGAAAATGGGCTGGAAGAGGTAAAGGGAAGGTTGGTTCATCCTTAAACACTTCTGAAGTTGTATTTTATTTGGTTAATGAGGAGAACATTGATTTCATTGATGAAAAATGTCGTGAAAGAATTATTGCCAAGCAACATTACTACAAAGTGCGTACAACTGAAGAACTTCATATTCCTGAGGTTATTAGAAGGCTAAAACATCAAGAGATAAACTACTTCCTACACTTAACTCAACAATACAATGAGGATTTGATTTGCATATTTTATATGGTATTGTGCAAGAGGGACAATGCTTAATTCACCTTTGAGATTAGAGGTAAAATCTACACTTTTACAAATGATATGTGGCGAACTGTTTTCGGAATTAGTATAGGGAATGAACCAATGGTTATGGAATCAAGAGTTCATCCTGATTTCAATTAGAGAATGCATTCTAATGAGTAGTTGAAACCTCTAAGAGATAACAATAATAATGAACCAATTACTACGAGCTACCTCAAGAGATTACCCCGAATTTTGCACTGGTTTGTCTCACATATTTTACGTCCTAATGGTGGAGGCTTCTCAAGAGTCGATAATGTTGGAATACATTTGATTTATCTTCTCTCAATCAGATTAAGATGAATTGGCCGTATTATTTTGTTGCTCGCATGTTCACTATCAAGACATGTAACAAAGAGACTGTCTTTAGCTACCCATCTATGATAGCTAAAATCCTTAATTTCTTTAATATTGGCTTCCCAAATCTTCCATTGCTCTATCCAGGTGCGATGTTGGAATTCACCAATAGAACCATGACTAATCTGAGATATCATTGGGATCCCGAAAAATAAGTATACTATTACCAAGTTCTTCATACAAAACGGAGAATTTACAATTTTGATGATCTTGATGAATACTATGATGGTGGGGATGAGAAAGGGAATGATGAAGGTCATGAAGACATAAGTTGTGCTCCTCATGGAGACATTCCCATGGATGATGCAACTCATGAGGAGGATGAAATCTGGATGAATGCAATTGCTGCTTAACAACATGACTATGAGCAACCTTGGACGGAAAATTTGCAACAAAACTCTCAGACTGCACAAGAAGGTAACTATAGAGGCTATGATGGAGGTTCTTATGACTATACTACTAGTTCACATGAAAATAGATATGGATATGATACAGGAAATAATTATGAGATCCTTACTATGCTTCAGAACATGTAACTTCAATAAAATCAATGTTATGAAGAAGAAGTGGAATAGCGTGCAACTGAAGTGCAATGGTGCACTGATTTTCAGACCGCTCAAAATGAGAAATTCATGTTGGTTAATGCAAGATTGTATACTAAAGAGACCAACTTTGAATTATTTGCTTCTACTTCTAATGCACAGTTTAAGTCTCTTCATGAAGAGATCCACGGGTCAAGTGGAGTTATCCAAGGAAGAATCAACCATCTCCACATAATTGGTGTCCAGCAAAGTGATGAAGCATCTGAGTTCTATGAAGATATGCGTATAAGTGGAAGGACCTATCAAAGGTGTTGTGGTGGCACTGATGGATGTTATTGTGTTGCATATCATTCTGTTATGGCCTATGTTCTTTTCATTTCATGCCATACATTGCATTTGCATAACTCTTTGTTATTTGTTTTTATGCAGTTGAATTTCCTTTATGTGTTTGAACAATGTGTGATTCTTTGCCTTAATTATGTATTGTTGGATATCTATCATTTATGTTATCTATTATCTATCTTTAAAAATAGTTCCATTGCATATGTATAATGATGTATGTGTATGTACACTCTTTCTAAGAAAAAATACCTCTATATGATATATATATATATATATATATATATATATATATATATATATATATATATATATATATATATATATATATATATATATGTCATGGTGTGACAGTTGAGATACCTCTAATCGTGTGCTTTGTCTCTTTCTGATGTTGTCAAAGGGGGAGAAGACGTATGAGCAACCTTGGACGGAAAATTGGCAACAAAACTCCCAGACTGCACAAGAAGGTAACTATAGAGGCTATGATAGAGGTTCTTATGACTATACTACTGGTTCACATGAAAATAGATATGGATATGATATAGGAAATAATTCTGAGATCCTTACTATGCTTCAGAACATGTAACTTCAATAAAATCAATGTTATGAAGAAGAAGTGGAATGGCGTGCAACTGAAGTGCAATGGCGCACTGATTTTCAGACCGCTCAAAATGATAAATTCATGTTGGTTAATGCAAGATTGTATACTAAAGAGACCAACTTTGAGTTATTTGCTTCGACTTCTAATGCACAGTTTCAGGCTCTTCATGAAGAGATCCACAAGTTAAGTGGAGTTATCCAAGGAAGAATCAACCATCTCCACATAATTGGTGTCCAGCAAAGTGATGAAGCATCTGAGTTCTATGAAGATATGCGTATAAGTGGAAGGACCTATCAAAGGTGTTGTGGTGGCACTGATGGATGTTGTTGTGTTGCATATCATTTTGTTGTGGCCTATGTTCTTTTCATTTCATGCCATACAATGCACTTTCATAACTCTTTTTTACTTGTTTTTATGCAGTTGAATTTCCTTTATGTGTTTGAACAATGTGTGATTCTTTGCCTTAATTATGTATTTTTGGATATCTATCCTTTATGTTATCTATTATCTATCTTTAAAAATAGTGCCATTACATATATATAATGATGTATGTGTATGTACACTCTTTCTAAGAAAAAAATTGCCTCTATATGATATATGGGATGGCCCAAATGTGGGAGGCCCAAACACGCTAGCTGTTGACAAAAATGAAGTAAAAATATGGGGAAAAAATGACAAAATGGACGCTAGGGCTCAAACCCAGGTCCTAAAGGTGACAGGCGCGCGCTTCTACCACTGGGGTGGCTATACATCTATTTACTTATATCAAACCATAAATATATATTTGAAAACCCTTCCTAGGCTTGAATTTCATCTTCAACCTTGCATCATCCAGACCATCAGCATATTATTCATCTCTCAACCAAAATGAAAAATATAAACATGAAACTTGTGGTAAATTTCATCACGATTCCAAAAATGTAAGCATTAAAACTATAAATAAAAAACAAGCATGAATTTTGAATGGTACCAAATTTAACCTAATTTTTTCAGAAAGTTCAAGTAAAAAAGTCTCCCTACTCAGGCCATATAAATGAAATCTATGGATATGTACAGTTTCAGGGCAATGATATCTACATTTTGTCTTTGAAACTGCAAGCCTAACAATGCCTAAATAATGAGATGAAAAGTTATAAAACTCACCTTGCGGCTGGAAATCGTATTTTGAGTTAGAGCTTGATTCAAGTTGTTGTGATGATCAGGTTAGCTTCCTCAAGTTCCCATGAAGCTAATGCAACCCTTAGCTTGAACTATGGATGGCTGGAATGTCCTGGAGAAGTCAAGGTGCAAGCTTCAAATTTTTAAAATGGAGGATGATGAAGATGGAGTTACAGAAGTGTAGATGGGTGTGGGATTGTTTATGGATGATGTTTATAAGGTTTTGGAAGCAAAAGGCCAAGAAGCACACGAGTAGATTGGGAGATTGGATTCAGAAATGACAAGTTTTTGTGCTTGTATTTCAATTTCTGGTTTTGGGGATTTTGAGGGCTTCTAAAATCGTGTCTTAAGTTGCAAATTATGTCCTAATTTATATAGGAAAGAGGTTTGAGGACTTAAGATGTTCAGAAAACAAAGATCACATGTTATGGCTTTTTGCCTTGTCTTTGAAGCAATATTGACAAAATTGGTTTCAATGCTTATAGCCTGTCTTCTAGAGTGGTTGAACACTTTAAACATATTTCTTTTGAGCTTGTGGATTGAGTGTGTGCATAGGAAACAAGTTGGAGGCTCAAGAAGTTTTCGTTGTGATTAAAGCAATTTTTCCAAAATGGAAGTCTTGCCTTTCTTCCAAAAATGGCAAGTTAACTTTGATAAAGCTTGGATTTAATGGATAATAGCCATACAGTTTATGAAATCTTCTGATTATGGAGAGATTTAGAGACTTGGAGGCCTGCATAGCAAGATTACAAGGCATGGCTAAGAGATTTGAATTCTTGTTCATCATGGAAATGACCTATAGTTCAAGAATGAATGTCCAAATTCTTGTCTTCGATTCTCTTAGCTCAAACATGACCTTAATGAGTTCTTAGACATTCTGGAAAGATTTTAACATCCCCTACAACATTTATGTTGGACATTTTTGAAGATTCAATTTGGAACTAGGTGAAAGGTTGCCATGAAGTTAGGTCAAAAACCAAGTAGGGCAAAATTTCCCTAAGTGTTTTAGTTTCATGGACATGTCTTTATGAATTAATAACTTGAGATCCAAGCATTTATAGAAAAAAATTTGTCCTAAAATGTTTTATATCTCATTATGATCTATAACTCTCATGTTGGAAGTTTTCCTTGAATCATCTTGCATCATGGTGAAAATTTGGCACAAAGTCATGAAAAAAAGGTTAACTTTCCGAATTTTTATTATTAATAACCATGTATTAAAATAATATTTCGTAAATAACCGGGTTTCAGAAAAAATTACGCAAATAACCATGTTTGAGATGGCTCCACAAAGGAGGAGCCATCTCAATTGGCGCATGCACCTCCTTTTTTAAGGGAGGCGCCATCTCACTTGGCGCCTAAGTGCTTAGGGCATGCCCTAAGCCAAGTGAGATGGCGCCTATGTACAAAATTAGGGCAAATTTTTTTTTTATTTTCTTTCCTGTGCGTTGCCTATTAGACAGAGATCAACAAAATGGATTTTTTATTTAAAAAAAAATAATTACATTCAACTGTTTTACATTAAAAGAACAGTAAAAAAATGGATACAAAAAATACTGGGAAAAAAAAAGATACATCAGTGATCCCCCGGAACCCGGTAATGACCCCCGGTTCCGCATCCCCGTCCTCGCCTTTCTCTTGCTGGGTGCCATCGCGTTTCCTGCTGTGGCAAGGTCGATGGCCCAGCGAAGTCAATGCGATCCGAATCCATAAAATCAGTAAGATCTCCATATCTCGAAGATCCGCTCTGGTACAGTCGGTTACCCATACCCTCAAAGTTTGGTCGTGTTGGCGGTGGGTGGGGTTCCATGGTTGGTCGATAGCATTGGTCGTCTGAGTATGGGGGGTAGAAAGGAAATGGATCTTGGGGTGTTTGGTATTGTGGATGTTGGGTTGTTTGGTGATATGGTGGTTGATGGTAGGTTTGGTCGGCTTGGTCATAATCTTCTGACATTCCCATATCAGGGCTAAGGCTGGATGTTGAGGGCGCCATATTGGGATATGTGGAAGACTGAAATTGTGTCTGGGGTATGTGGGTGTGCTGGTATTGGGGTTGGTATTGTGGTTGGGTTTGAGGCATATCTGGGTATTGGTAGTTTGGTGGTGATTGTGGTTGGTAGTACGGTATTTGATTGTAGTTGTGTTGTGGTATGGAATATGGTTGTGTGTTTGTTGGTCTGTTTCTTCTTGGGGGTTGGTTTGAGGTTGATGGATTTTGGGTTTGTTGATGGGGAATCGAGGGTTGTGCCCATTGTGTGCGTGGGTCAACCAAGTACCTCGGATGAGACACGTGCATTTCTGGGTTACTAACCGACCTGTACCACGACATATATTGATCAGTGTGTCCCATGTTACCTTGAGTAAGGAAAACCGGGGATTGCAAGATGTAGCGGTGACGCCTTTGCCACATTTTACACCATTCCGGAGCAAAGTCTTTCCAGTTGGTAAGACCCCACTGGGCGTCGACCCTTTTTAGATGCCAGGGGGACAAATCTGTTGGATCACTTGGTATCTCTTGATGCATTCTGAACTGCATCTTCACACGGTCGCTGTGGTGCATCTCCACAATGTTGAACCGAATGAGTGCAGTCTTTGCAGTCCAAGTTGCTGCATCCTCTGGGTTTGGAGAATGGCCCAAACCCAAATATGGTCTCCAGACGAACTACGATAAAATTTAAATCAGGTTAGCGCAAAAGTAATGTATAAATAATTAAAATGAACAAAAGTGAAAAGCTACGACGTACGTCATCTGGGCCTAAGTGATCCAACAGATTCCGGTAGAGTGCGACATTGAATCTTAGATTCTTGCTGTAATCCATACCCCTCATGCAGTACCTAAAGGAAATGAGAAACATGTTATTTTTAGCATATATTTTGGAAAGAGCAGAATAGTTATAAATGCTATAACTTAATGACTTACTTTGTTGCGTACGGGAAACCAAAAGTGTTGTTGTTGATGGGGTTTAAGGACTCCATCCTCCACCAACCCCAGGCTTGTAGTAAAAATGCGCACCCATAAAATGTACATTTTTCCTTGACTGCGTTTTTGCACAAGGAACTGTACAGGTGGGCTAATACTGCAGAACCCCAACTATATTTTCTAGTTTTTTCAAAATTTGTTAGTAAATGTAAGTACATGAAATTTACACTATTTCCCATACTTTCGGGAAATAAAAATGTACCAAAAAGTATCATAAGATACGTTCTGGCTTTTACTACTCGGTCATTCTCTGAGGAATTTCATTTAATTCCATACTTGCATAATGCCGTTTCAGGTCAGTGAGTAGTATTCCCTGCCCTCTTGCTCCACCACCTTCTACCATATCCCTACCCAACAGTTCTTCACACTGTGAGTTGGGTTGTTGAACCGACCCGTTCACCGCCTTACCGTTGATAGGGAGGCCCAGTAGCATGTACACATCCTCGAGAGTGATGGTACATTCACCTATTGGTAGGTGAAATGTATGGGTCTCCGGTCTCCACCTCTCCAACATTGCAAGAATGAATTTTGAGTCAATGGTGCAGTTGGAGATCTTTATTACATGTCCAAAACCTGCATATTCCAGATAAGGGACGATAAATGGGTCGGGAGCCAGGTAGTTGTAAGAACGGATTCTGAATCTTTTTGTATCCTGAGATCATAATTAAACAAGTGTAAGATTAATTAAGATGAACAACACGTTATTTGAAGTATGAAAAATGTATAACCAAAGAAGAGACTTACAAATGCAGCAATGTTTTCCCTTGTGCCTCTGTGAGAACGCCCATTGTTAGAAGAGCCATTGTTCAGAATGCTTGAGAGTATGAAAGACTTAGGAAGAAATAGAGAGTATGATAGACTTAAGAAATATTTCGTAGTAGAGAGTGAGAGTTGTGTGGGTGTGAGAGATGTTTCATAAGGTATGTATTTATAGGCAAATAAGTTTGATGTAGTGGTTGCTTGTGCTTGCATGCCTGCGAAGTGTCACATTTGCATGCTTAGGGTGTTACACATATGCATGCATGCATTTACAAAAAATGTAAGGTGTCACTCTTGCAGGCTAGGTGGCAGCCCATGCATGTATCACGATTGGACAGTAAGGGAGGCGCCATCTCACTTGGCGAAAGAGTACAAAAATGAATGGTGTCGCCACCCCATTTGGCGAATAAGAGGTGTCATTTGTTACAGCATTGGCTCAGGCTACGTGACAGCCTTTGGGATTCCTTTATTTGTTGCATGCAAGGCCATTGGAGTTGATGGGTGGAGTCTTACACAAAACATTTATGTGTGCAGAATAGGGCCAGGATAGGTGGCAGGCTAGGTGGCTTCATAAGCCCATGCATGTATCACGATTGGACAGTAAGGGAGGCGCCATCTCACTTGGCGAAAGAGTACAAAAATGAATGGTGTCGCCACCCCATTTGGCGAATAAGAGGTGTCATTTGTTACAGCATTGGCTCAGGCTACGTGACAGCCTTTGGGATTCCTTTCTTTGTTGCATGCAAGGCCATTGGAGTTGATGGGTGGAGTCTTACACAAAACATTTATGTGTGCAGAATAGGGCCAGGATAGGTGGCAGGCTAGGTGGCTTCATAAGCCCATGCATGTATCACGATTGGACAGTAAGGGAGGCGCCATCTCACTTGGCGAAAGAGTACAAAAATGAATGGTGTCGCCACCCCATTTGGCGAATAAGAGGTGTCATTTGTTACAGCATTGGCTCAGGCTACGTGACAGCCTTTGGGATTCCTTTCTTTGTTGCATGTAAGGCCATTGGAGTTGATGGGTGGAGTCTTACACAAAACATTTATGTGTGCAGAATAGGGCCAGGATAGGTGGCGGGCTAGGTGGCTTCATAAGCCCATGCATGTATCACGATTGGACAATAAGGGAGGCGCCATCTCACTTGGCGAAAGAGTACAAAAATGAATGGTGTCGCCACCCCATTTGGCGAATAAGAGGTGTCACTTCTTACAGCATTGGCTCAGGCTACGTGACAGCCTTTGGGATTCCTTTTGCATGCAAGGCCATTGGAGTTGATGGGTGGAGTCTTACACAAAACATTTACGTGTGCAGAATAGGGCCAGGATAAGTGGCAGGCTAGGTGGCTTCATAAGCCCATGCATGTATCACGATTGGACAGTAAGGGAGGCGCCATCTCACTTGGCGAAAGAGTACAAAAATGAATGGTGTCGCCACCCCATTTGGCGAATAAGAGGTGTCATTTGTTACAGCATTGGCTCAGGCTACGTGACAGCCTTTGGGATTCCTTTCTTTGTTGCATGCAAGGCCATTGGAGTTGATGGGTGGAGTCTTACACAAAACATTTATGTGTGCAGAATAGGGCCAGGATAGGTGGCAGGCTAGGTGGCTTCATAAGCCCATGCATGTATCACGATTGGACAGTAAGGGAGGCGCCATCTCACTTGGCGAAAGAGTACAAAAATGAATGGTGTCGCCACCCCATTTGGCGAATAAGAGGTGTCATTTGTTACAGCATTGGCTCAGGCTACGTGACAGCCTTTGGGATTCCTTTCTTTGTTGCATGCAAGGCAATTGGAGTTGATGGGTGGAGTCTTACACAAAACATTTATGTGTGCAGAATAGGGCCAGGATAGGTGGCAGGCTAGGTGGCTTCATAAGCCCATGCATGTATCACGATTGGACAGTAAGGGAGGCGCCATCTCACTTGGCGAAAGAGTACAAAAATGAATGGTGTCGCCACCCTATTTGGCGAATAAGAGGTGTCACTTCTTACAGCATTGGCTCAGGCTACGTGACAGCCTTTGGGATTCCTTTCTTTGTTGCATGCAAGGCCATTGGAGTTGATGGGTGGAGTCTTACACAAAACATTTATGTGTGCAGAATAGGGCCAGGATAGGTGGCAGGCTAGGTGGCTTCATAAGCCCATGCATGTATCACGATTGGACAGTAAGGGAGGCGCCATCTCACTTGGCGAAAGAGTACAAAAATGAATGGTGTCGCCACCCCATTTGGCGAATAAGAGGTGTCATTTGTTACAGCATTGGCTCAGGCTACGTGACAGCCTTTGGGATTCCTTTCTTTGTTGCATGCAAGGCCATTGGAGTTGATGGGTGGAGTCTTACACAAAACATTTATGTGTGCAGAATAGGGCCAGGATAGGTGGCAGGCTAGGTGGCTTCATAAGCCCATGCATGTATCACGATTGGACAGTAAGGGAGGCGCCATCTCACTTGGCGAAAGAGTACAAAAATGAATGGTGTCGCCACCCCATTTGGCGAATAAGAGGTGTCATTTGTTACAGCATTGGCTCAGGCTACGTGACAGCCTTTGGGATTCCTTTCTTTGTTGCATGTAAGGCCATTGGAGTTGATGGGTGGAGTCTTACACAAAACATTTATGTGTGCAGAATAGGGCCAGGATAGGTGGCGGGCTAGGTGGCTTCATAAGCCCATGCATGTATCACGATTGGACAATAAGGGAGGCGCCATCTCACTTGGCGAAAGAGTACAAAAATGAATGGTGTCGCCACCCCATTTGGCGAATAAGAGGTGTCACTTCTTACAGCATTGGCTCAGGCTACGTGACAGCCTTTGGGATTCCTTTTGCATGCAAGGCCATTGGAGTTGATGGGTGGAGTCTTACACAAAACATTTACGTGTGCAGAATAGGGCCAGGATAAGTGGCAGGCTAGGTGGCTTCATAAGCCCATGCATGTATCACGATTGGACAGTAAGGGAGGCGCCATCTCACTTGGCGAAAGAGTACAAAAATGAATGGTGTCGCCACCCCATTTGGCGAATAAGAGGTGTCATTTGTTACAGCATTGGCTCAGGCTACGTGACAGCCTTTGGGATTCCTTTCTTTGTTGCATGCAAGGCCATTGGAGTTGATGGGTGGAGTCTTACACAAAACATTTATGTGTGCAGAATAGGGCCAGGATAGGTGGCAGGCTAGGTGGCTTCATAAGCCCATGCATGTATCACGATTGGACAGTAAGGGAGGCGCCATCTCACTTGGCGAAAGAGTACAAAAATGAATGGTGTCGCCACCCCATTTGGCGAATAAGAGGTGTCATTTGTTACAGCATTGGCTCAGGCTACGTGACAGCCTTTGGGATTCCTTTCTTTGTTGCATGCAAGGCAATTGGAGTTGATGGGTGGAGTCTTACACAAAACATTTATGTGTGCAGAATAGGGCCAGGATAGGTGGCAGGCTAGGTGGCTTCATAAGCCCATGCATGTATCACGATTGGACAGTAAGGGAGGCGCCATCTCACTTGGCGAAAGAGTACAAAAATGAATGGTGTCGCCACCCTATTTGGCGAATAAGAGGTGTCACTTCTTACAGCATTGGCTCAGGCTACGTGACAGCCTTTGGGATTCCTTTCTTTGTTGCATGCAAGGCCATTGGAGTTGATGGGTGGAGTCTTACACAAAACATTTATGTGTGCAGAATAGGGCCAGGATAGGTGGCAGGCTTGGTGGCTTCATAAGCCCATGCATGTATCACGATTGGACAGTAAGGGAGGCGCCATCTCACTTGGCGAAAGAGTACAAAAATGAATGGTGTCGCCACCCCATTTGGCGAATAAGAGGTGTCATTTGTTACAGCATTGGCTCAGGCTACGTGACAGCCTTTGGGATTCCTTTCTTTGTTGCATGCAAGGCCATTGGAGTTGATGGGTGGAGTCTTACACAAAACATTTATGTGTGCAGAATAGGGCCAGGATAGGTGGCAGGCTAGGTGGCTTCATAAGCCCATGCATGTATCACGATTGGACAGTAAGGGAGGCGCCATCTCACTTGGCGAAAGAGTACAAAAATGAATGGTGTCGCCACCCCATTTGGCGAATAAGAGGTGTCATTTGTTACAGCATTGGCTCAGGCTACGTGACAGCCTTTGGGATTCCTTTCTTTGTTGCATGTAAGGCCATTGGAGTTGATGGGTGGAGTCTTACACAAAACATTTATGTGTGCAGAATAGGGCCAGGATAGGTGGCAGGCTAGGTGGCTTCATAAGCCCATGCATGTATCACGATTGGACAGTAAGGGAGGCGCCATCTCACTTGGCGAAAGAGTACAAAAATGAATGGTGTCGCCACCCCATTTGGCGAATAAGAGGTGTCACTTTTTACAGCATTGGCTCAAGCTACGTGACAGCCTTTAGGATTCCTTTCTTTGTTGCATGCAAGGCCATTGGAGTTGATGGGTGGAGTCTTACACAAAACATTTATGTGTGCAGAATAGGGCCAGGATAGGTGGTAGGCTAGGTGGCTTCATAAGCCCATGCATGTATCACGATTGGACAGTAAGGGAGGCGCCATCTCACTTGGCGAAAGAGTACAAAAATGAATGGTGTCGCCACCCCATTTGGCGAATAAGAGGTGTCATTTGTTACAGCATTGGCTCAGGCTACGTGACAGCCTTTGGGATTCCTTTCTTTGTTGCATGTAAGGCCATTGGAGTTGATGGGTGGAGTCTTACACAAAACATTTATGTGTGCAGAATAGGGCCAGGATAGGTGGCAGGCTAGGTGGCTTCATAAGCCCATGCATGTATCACGATTGGATAGTAAGGGAGGCGCCATCTCACTTGGCGAAAGAGTACAAAAATGAATGGTGTCGCCACCCCATTTGGCGAATAAGAGGTGTCACTTCTTACAGCATTGGCTCAGGCTACGTGACAGCCTTTGGGATTCCTTTCTTTGTTGCATGCAAGGCCATTGGAGTTGATGGGTGGAGTCTTACACAAAACATTTATGTGTGCAGAATAGGGCCAGGATAGGTGGCAGGCTAGGTGGCTTCATAAGCTCATGCATGTATCACGATTGGACAGTAAGGGAGGCGCCATCTCACTTGGCGAAAGAGTACAAAAATGAATGGTGTCGCCACCCCATTTGGCGAATAAGAGGTGTCATTTGTTACAGCATTGGCTCAGGCTACGTGACAGCCTTTGGGATTCCTTTCTTTTTGCATGCAGAATATAGCCAGGATAGGTGGCAGGCTATGGGGTTTCATTATTGCATGTAATATTATTGGCAGCCTTGGGGGGTTGCATCCCTTACTTAATTGAAATTTTTTGCCTTACGTTGAACATAACATTCATTCACATAATCTGTAAAATCTTCCAACCTTCGAATCAGTCATCAAACCTTCAAACATTCCAGCATTCATACCTTCATACAATCAATAAACCTCAAACATTCCAACCTTCAAACCTTAAAACAATTCTACATAATGGCCTCTTCACCACAATTTGTTGTCAAAGCACATTTCAACGGTGAGACATACATGTGTCCCACAGTTGGGTTTTTGTTTAGAAACACCGACAACGTTCGATTTCTCTTAAACGGGAAAGCAAATTTCTCGTACTTTAAGAAAAGATTGGAGGCCAAACTTGAACGAGGCCCGGTATCCCAGATATTTTATCAGAGTCCAGTCTTTTTTTGAAACAACCAAGTTATTTTTTATAAGGTTGAAGTTCAAGATGACGAGGATCTCCAGAACATGATTTCCAGCCATGTCTATTCTGGAAACGACTCTATTGAGTTGTACGTTTTGCTTCAAGAGCCTCCGGTGACACAGGAGGTAGAGCCTCCGGTGACACAGGAGGTTGATCCTTTGGAGAATGAACAAGATGAGGTGGATGCAGTTGATGATGAAGAAGAAGATAACGAGTTAGAGTTTGATGAAATGGTGAACGACGATTATGACGATGATGGCATCCCAAGTATTCCTACTGACAAAATCTACACACCACCTACGCACATGACAAACTTCAACATGGGCGGAGATGAACCTTCTACTGACTTGTTTTTCCAACCGTATATGCAGTCGGATGAAAATTTAAGAGAGAAGGACAAGTTTCGTAACAGAGAGGAATGCATAAGGGCCATCAAAAAATTTCACATGCTCAACTCGGTTGATTATAAGGTGGATCGTGTAAACCCGGAAAGGTACAAGATCAAGTGTGTCCACCCTGACTGTATGTTCAAGCTGACCGCATCATACAGACTAAGGGGTGACTGCTGGGTCATAGGTTCCATGACTACCCATACTTGTGTAAGTTCCACTCAATCACAAGACCACCGAAAACTCAACCATGATCTAATCTGTCAAGAAATCCTACCCCTGGTCAGCAACGACCCTTCTTTGAAGGTGAAAACAATCATCTCCCACATCACCACGGTTTTTAACTACACTCCGTCTTACCGTAAGGCGTGGTTAGCAAAGACTAAGGCGATTGAAAGGGTATACGGAAACTGGGAGGAGTCATACCGAGAACTTCCCCGCTACCTAAATGCACTCAAGACATATTCTCCAGGTAGTGTTTATGTTCTGGAAACATTGCCAGTGTACGCCCAAGATGGTAGTCTACTGCATGGCAACGGAATATTCTGTCGCGTGTTTTGGGCATTTCAACCATGCATCACAGGGTTTGCATCATGCAAACCAATTCTACAAATTGACGGGACTTGGTTGTATGGGAAGTACAAAGGCACGCTATTGATGGCAGTTGCACAAGATGGCAACAATAACATTTTCCTCGTTGCGTTTGCCCTTGTAGAGGGGGAGACCGGTGGTGCTTGGATCTTTTTCCTGAAAAATCTTCGTACACACGTGGCTCCTCAACCAGATCTCTGTTTGATCTCGGACAGACATGCCTCCATTGAAAGTGCCTATAATAATCCAGCAAATGGTTGGCATGACCCTCCTTCTACGCATGTCTATTGCGTCAGGCATATCGTCCAGAATTTCTCGAGGGAGGTCAAGGACAAAACATTGAGGAAAGCGGTGATGAATGCGGGATACGCACTGACACATCCCACATTCAAATATTACCGCAACGAGATCCGTTTGTCTAACCCAGAAGCCGGTACGTGGATCGACAATATACCGGTTGAAAAGTGGACTAGGTCATACGACAATGGCCAAAGATGGGGCATATGACAACAAATCTTATTGAATCAATGAATGGGGTATTCAAGGGCATACGAAACCTCCCAATCACTGCCTTGGTGAAATCCACGTATTTTAGGATGGCTGCGTTATTTGCCAAAAGAGGTGAAATGTGGTATGCGGTCTTGCAATCAGGATAACTATGGAGTGAAAGCTGTATGAAATACATTAAGGCTGAAAGTGCTAAAGCCAACACTCACATGGTTACACGGTTTGACCGACACAGCCACAACTTCATTGTGAAAGAGACAATCGACCACAATGAAGGCCTGGCAAGACAAGAATACAGGGTCATTTTACCTTCTCAATGGTGCGATTGTGGCAGGTTTCAAGCATTTCGTATGCCTTGCTCTCATGTCATTGCCGCTTGTGCTCATACCCATCAAGACGCGCTTCAACTGCTCTCAAACGTTTATAAATATGAAACGTTGCTCACTGTTTACAACAACAACTTTCCTTTGGTGGTAAAACCGGACTATTGGCCTGAATACAACGACGATATAGTTTGGCACAATGACCAAATGCGAAGGAACAAGAAGGGTCGTCCCAAAAGCAGGCGCATCACAACAGAAATGGACGATCTTGACAGGTTGGAAAGAAAGTGTGGTTTATGCCGTCAGGTCGGACACAATCGCAAAAACTGTCCGAATCGGGCGTCTGGCTCGACCACATAAATTTTGTAATACAATAAATCTTTTCAATATTTGTGTTGTAAACATTAGGGTTTTCCGTTAATAAAACTGTTAACACAATTTAAGAAATTCAATATAGGAAATTACATTAGGGTTTTCGCGTACAACAATGATTAACGATATTCAATCTAGGAAATTACAACTGTTAACACAATTTCATCTGACCCATGCATCATCAGCATTACATCACTGTCTGTTTTGACTTCCTCCAACCACACATTAGGTCTTCCTGTCGCATGCGAGGTTGTTGTTCGTTTTCGCTGGATCCTTCGAATTTTTTCCCCCTCCGCGATGTCTCCATCTAGCCACCGCATCAACTCCCGCTTCAGACGCTCCATGGAGTGAATGTGCCAGAATTTCATTTTCATCGCAAGTTTCATGGCGGAGAATATAACGTAACCATCTCTGCTAAAAATCATAGGCGACGTCATTACGTAAATAACGGAGTACAAAATAAAAATACAGTGCGAGAAAGTGTGAGAAATTTCAAAGAAACGGACGAATTATTTATAAAACAGCAAAAAAACCCTAGTTTTGCCCTAGGCGCCAAGTGAGATGGCGCCTCCTCTCATTTTTAAGGAGCATGCGCCATCTCACTTGGCTAAAAGACAAGGGAGGCGCCAAGTGAGATGGCGCCTAGGGCAAAACCCTAAGTGCATGCGCCAATTGAGATGGCTCCTCCTTTGTGGAGCCATCTCAAACATGGTTATTTGCGTAATTTTTTCCGAAACCCGGTTATTTGCGAAATATTTTTTTAATACATGGTTATTAATAAAAAAAATTCTAACTTTCCAACACTTAGAAAAATTTCTAAATCTTAGAATTTTGACTTTTCAAAGATAATTTTGACCTTTTGATTTCTTGATGAAAAATATTCATATTTTTAAATTTATTGATGAAATATGATTTTTGAAACTTGATTTTGATCAAAAAGTCAAAGTTTGACTTTACAGTGTATCAGTTGACTTTTCATTAGTTAATTGAATTTCAAATATCAATCAATTGATCTTTGGGGAATGTTTTAAGCCATGCCATTAGGTCAACATGATTCATTTGAATTCTTGATATCATGTCTTAAACCAACAAATCATGTGTTAGGTCAAAAGTAAAAAATTGAACCTTCTCAATCAAAACCCTAATTTTGACCATTTTGCCCTTTTAATGATCTGATCAAATTTCTTGAGGAAGATCCAAACTTGATCAATTGCCATATATGAGTTCAACATGTTGATATGGATAAAAAATTATGAAGTTTGATTGTAAATTGACCACAACAGACTTTTTCCCCAATATAGTTGATTTTAGGTCAACTAATCAATTGATTGACCAAAAATGTGATCCAAAGCTTGAAACTTGACATGAGAAATTTTGGGAGTACAAAATGATCCATGAAATTCATATGAAGAAACTTGACTGTAATGCTTCATATGAATTTCATGGATCATTTTGTACTCCCAAAATTTCTCATGTCAAGTTTCAAGCTTTGGATCACATTTTTGCTCAATCAATTGATTAGTTGACCTAAAATCAACTATATTGGGGAAAAAGTCAGTTGTGGTCAATTTACAGTCAAACTTCATAATTTTTTATCCATATCAACATGTTGAACTCATATATGGCAATTGATCAAGTTTGGATCTTCCTCAAGAAATTTGATCAGATCATCAAAAGGGCAAAATGGTCAAAATTAGGGTTTTGATTGAGAAGGTTCAATTTTTTACTTTTGACCTAACACATGATTTGTTGGTTTAAGACATGATATCAAGAATTAAAATGAATCATGTTGACCTAATGGCATGGCTTAAAACATTCCCCAAAGATCAATTGATTGATATTTGAAATTCAATTAACTAATGAAAAGTCAACTGATACACTGTAAAGTCAAACTTTGACTTTTTGATCAAAATCAAGTTTCAAATATCATATTTCATCAATAAATTTAAAAATATGAATATTTTTCATCAAGAAATCAAAAGGTCAAAATTATCTTTGAAAAGTCAAAATTCTAAGATTTAGAAATTTTTCTAAGTGTTGGAAAGTTAACCTTTTTTTCATGACTTTGTGCCAAATTTTCACCATGATGCAAGATGATTCAAGGAAAACTTCCAACATGAGAGTTATAGATCATAATGAGATATAAAACATTTTAGGACAAATTTTTTTCTAGAAATGCTTGGATCTCAAGTTATTAATTCATAAAGACATGTCCATGAAACTAAAACACTTAGGGAAATTTTGCCCTACTTGATTTTTGACCTAACTTCATGGCAACTTTTCACCTAGTTCCAAATTGAATCTTCAAAAATGTCCAACATAAATGTTGTAGGGGATGTTAAAATATTTCCAGAATGTCTAAGAACTCATTAAGGTCATGTTTGAGCTAAGAGAATCGAAGACAAGAATTTGGACATTCATTCTTGAACTATAGGTCATTTCCATGATGAACAAGAATTCGAATCTCTTAGCCATGCCTTGTAATCTTGCTTTGCAGGCCTCCAAGTCTCTAAATCTCTCCATAATCAGAAGATTTCACAAACTGTATGGCTATTATCTATTAAATCCAAGCTTTATCAAAGTTAACTTGCCATTTTTGGAAGAAAGGCAAGACTTCCATTTTGGAAAAATTGCTTTAATCACAACGACAACTTCTTGAGCCTCCAACTTGTTTCCTATGCACACACTCAATCCACAAGCTCAAAAGAAATATGTTTAAAGTGTTCTGAAGGAGTGAAAAACACAAGAAGGGGGGGTTGAATTGTAAAACTGGAAACTTAAAGCAAATGACAAGGTATTTTTATCCTGGTTCGTTTGATCTCAAACTACTCCAGTCCACCCGTTCAAGGTGATTTCGCCTCTCTCCAACGAGGTCTTAATTCACTATATTCAACTGAATACAAATCTGCTTTAGCAACTGCTAAAACCTTCTTGATTCAAACCACAATCCGGTTTGTCAAGGCAATACTTTCTTACAAAGGAATAATCAAATGTGTGTGAATGTTTCTACGAAAACTATATCACAACTGTGATGTTTACACAAATGAAGCTTAGAATACTAAGATGCTAAACGCTAATAGAGTATCAGAGTTTGGTGGTTTAGCAAAACTTGTAGAGTGAAGATTACTGTTCAGCTTTGTGCGTGTAGAGAGTTTGGAAGCATTAGCCGTGATAATCTTCAAAGCTTGGTTTATATAGCACTTTGAGAAGATGAACGTTGAAGCAAATATTCTTGATTCAATGCTATTAACAAGCTTTCCTTTTTGAGCAGATCTTGTCTAGAATGATGCCGTTGGTATTGATTAGCTTTCAATGCACAGTACCGTTGCTTCTTCAATGCACGATCTGGCTTGGCTCATTCTGATTCTGCTTTGCTGCTGATGAACTGATTTGATTCTGTATCAGAGTGTTTTACGCGCAGTTCTGTTCATCAAGCTTCAGCATATGCAAGCGTTGATCTTCTGATCTTGACGTTCTGATTCAGCAACTTCTGATGCTGATGCACAAACTCATATTCTGATGCTGAGAACGTGATCTTGCTTATTTTAATCAGCATATCTGCAAGTCAGAGCATAGTAATTTTAAGTAGCATATAATTCAATCATGAAATATTTAACTACTATATCTTTTCACTTTGTTATCATCAAAACTTAATTATAGGGTACTAGATTCAAACATTGTTCTAACAATCTCCCCCTTTTTGATGATGACAAAAACTAGATATTTTAAATGAAAAATAACGTGAAAAGTTATCAGATCTATGTATCAGAATAAGAAGTACGGAGAAGTCAGAGTTAAGAAATACTCCCCCTGAGTTTGTTACTTCCCTTTGATATGCGTGTTCTTCAGAGTCAGATCTTTTTCTATCTTTGAGCATCAGATTGTAAATCTTTGACTTATCAGAAAGCAGAGCTTCAGAGCTTTTCCTGTCAGAGCTTTGCTTCGGATCAGAGTGTTAGGTTGATCAGAGCTTCGTATATCAGAACTTCATATTTGATCAGAGCAACATGAGCTTCTAGTCTTCATTGTGTTCAAGAGCTTCCTTGTGCCTGTAGACTTAAAGACAAAAACAGAAAAACATTTCAAGTAATAGAGAGTTAGAATGTTTGAGAGTTTCTGTCTAGTTATCCGTTATTGATTTTAAATATCATTCTTGTTCTCCCCCTTTTTGTCAGCAATCAAAAAGTGCTGGTGATGTGCTAAAATGATTTAGATCAGAAAAACCAATAATATTAAAGATAGTTCAGAATCAGGGCAAAATAGCATTACAAACCATAGTCAAAACATAGTCAAAAGTACATCAGAAAATAAGGAAAATATAGAGAATGTCATGCATGAAAAAAAATTTCAAGGTTGTGGGGGCATGCGTGAGAACAGACTTTCCAGCATTGCCTGAATCTTTTCAGAAGTTGCATTCTGCTTCTGAACCATGGTGACAACAGTATCAATCTTGCTGTCCTGGACATTCATTCTTGCTTCCATCTTCTGATTATTCTCATCCATCCGCTGCTGTAGACGCAAGTCATTCAGCCTTAATTCTTCCAGAGCCTGCCTGTCCAAGGCAGCTTGAGAACTTTCAGCAGGAGGAAGCTTCTCAGAACTTTCAGCTACATCTTCTGCTGGATTTTCTTCTTGAAGAGTCTTGTCTTCTTCTGCTGGTTCCACCTGTGCAGCTTGCTCTTTCTCAGACCACGATTCAGAGTCTAGAGGGAGCACAACTTCTTGAGGCAGCTGACTCTCAACTTCCTTCAGCAGCTTGCTAAAGTTCTGTTGAGCCTGCTCATAGTTGACGTCCTGCAGCTTGAGTGCTTCAGCACGAACCCATACTCTGAACTGTGACCAGAGCTGATCAGAAGCAGCTGGGTCGATCATCCCGGGACAGACTTGCTTCAAGGAAGCAATCCACTGCAGCATACCTGTTTCAAAGTCCAAAATACCAGAGCCAACATCTAATTGCTTTGGTTTGGGAATGGCCAATTTGTGTCTTAAATCAGCAAGACGTTCAAGACTTGTTAAGTCAATGAATGTTTTGCTGGGGTTTTCAGAGGATTGGCTTTCAGAGGTGTGCTGAGGTGCTGTCTGTTTTGGAGGATGGTTATCAGAGTCAGAGGATATGTCTATTGGAGTGGTTGGAGTTTTTGGAGGTGTTGATTCCTCTGATGATGGTAACTGGGGTCTGACAATGGTGGTTCCACATGGCAACTGTATTGCCAGCGGTGAAGGTTGAGGTGAGTGGGGATCAGAATGATGAGGAGATGGGGTTTCATAGCGATGAAACTCTGTTGGAGGTGAGGGAGGATTATTTTCTGGTTGAGGGGGTGGAACTTCTGATTGTTCAGGGATCAGAGGTTCTTCTGTGAGAGGTGGTTCTGGTTCTTGTTCTGGTTCTGGTTGTGGTTCTGGTTGTGGTTGTATTGCTGGTTCAGGTTGAATTTCTGGTTCAGGTTGTGGAGGAGGAATATTTAGTGGTTCAGAGTGAGGTTGAACAGAAGCATGTTCACGCTCAATGTCAGCTAGCACTCTATCAAGTGCTGGTGTTGTTGAAACAGTTGGTTGTTGTTTGGTAATTTTGAGAGGAATTTTTATTCTGGTTCTTCTGAGTTGTAAGTTCTCAGAAGGGTCTTCTGGTATGTTTTCATCAATAGTGGGGATTGGAATGGAAATTCTGTGAGAGGTTTGGGGTGGAGCAACAGATGTTGGAATAGTAGTTGAAATTGAAATAGGAGCAGCAGATGGATTACCTCGTTTCTTTGGAGTCTGGTGAGATGATCCTTCTGCTTTCCTCTTCTTTGACTTCTTCTGAGTCATTTCAGGTTGAACTTGACTCAGATCTTTGATCTTCAGCTTCGAACCTGCAACTTCTTCCTTGAAAGAATCTGGATACTTGGCAACCATATCAGGGTGGGATTCCATCTCAGAAAATCTTGGGAAATCATTCAGAGGCACTCTTCTTCTGGAGATGTCAGCAGTTGAAGAAGCTCTGGGTTCCTTCCTGATATTGTCTATTAGCTTCATCTTCTTCAGATTCTTAGCATTCAGCGCTTTTCCAACAGTTGGTTCAAAATTGCCCAGTACTTTAGCTTCGCTCAGATAATCTATCAGCTTATTCTCTGTCAGAATATCTGATATGAGCCTCCCAAAAGGTATCCAGTCTCGTTTCGTCCTTTCTTCTTCTCTAGTCTCTTTCACACTAGTCTTCAGATGATTGAACAGGAAGTGTGCCAAATTGATCTTCACCCTCTGATCAATAAAGTAGATCAGAAATTGCTGATCCACGTTTATATAGTCAGGAGAGCTTGTTGGCTTCCTGTGATTGAAACAGCCTAGAACAATCTTGGCCCACACTCTGAAGTGATCCTTCAGATCCTTGATTTTGCTGCTGGGAAAACCAAGAGTGAAAATGCAGTTTGCTACCACACCAATATCAGGGCACCTATCAGCCATGTCCACACAACGGACTCCACCACCACTCTGACCAATTAACCTAGCAATGAGGTCTTCAGAAATTATTATCTTCTTTCCCATAACAGAGGAGACGACTAGATGCTTATCAATCTTGGCATGAATCCAAAATTCTTTGACAAGCTCTGGGAAGGTTGGTCCAACCAATCTATCAAAGTACCTCTCCCACCTTTGAGTTTTGACTTCAGCGGTTAGGTCAAATCCATTTTCCTTCAAACTTTCGAAATCCACGATTAACTCAGAGAGAACCTCAAGATTCTTTACTGGTGTGAGAAGAGTTCTGGTAGGCGCTTGATATTGCTCAGAGGTTTCCTTCTTCTGATTTCCTGCAGAAATGCTGGAGGATGCCATTGTTCTCACACAAAAAGCTTGAGAGTTATTTGAGAAAAGCTAGGGTTTTGAAGGAGATATGCAGAAAAATTCTTAAGAGATTATGAGTAAGCGTAAAGATTAAGAATGAAGAGTAATGTGCTTAAATAGGATTTTCAAAAATTATTTTGAAAAATAAAACGTTGTTAAGAGAGAGAAAAAAATAATGATTGCAATTAACAAGCGTGATTACTTTTGCATTTAATGCTTGCTGATTTTGGGGGATTTGAGAAAGATACTTAAAAACGGTTACCAGACATGTGTCTCAATGCACCCAATCAGCGTTTTCCTTTCTCAGAAACGTGCACGCGTTCTGCTTCAGGGATTTGCTGATGATTGGATGACACTTGTTTGATATAGTGATCAGCACGTCTGTCTTTGAGATTAGACTCTCAGATCTTTAGACTTGCCTCTGATACAATCTGCATGTTCTAACTTTCTGAAACAAGGATTGATCAGAAGTTCACAGTAATATAATTACATTCTGAAAGATAAAAATATGGAATTAAAGCATTTTCATTCTGGGCATACTTTCATGCTGAGATGTTTCAGAATGAAATTAAACCTATCTTCTGAAAGGGGTTTAGTAAAGATATCAGCCCATTGATGGTCTGTATCTATAAATTTCAAGTTTAAAATTCCTTTCTGAATATAGTCCCTAATGAAATGATGTTTTATTTCTATATGTTTAGCTCTAGAATGTAAAATAGGATTCTTACTTAAGCAAATAGCAGAAGTATTATCACAAAGAATAGGGATGTTACTCTCAAAAATCTGGAAGTCTTCAAGCTGACTTTTCATCCAGAGCATCTGTGTGCTGCAACCAGCTGCTGCTATGTACTCAGCTTCTGCTGTTGACAGAGCAATAGTTGATTGCCTTTTGCTGGACCACGAGATCAGATTTTCTCCCAGAAACTGGCAGCTTCCAGAAGTACTTTTTCGTTCCACTCTGTCTCCAGCAAAATCAGCGTCGCAGTAGCCTACTAAACTGTAATCACTAGATTTTCTATAAAACAAACCCAGATTAGTAGTACCTTTCAGATACTTGAAAATTCGCTTAACAGCTGTTAAGTGAGATTCTCTAGGATCTGATTGGAATCTAGCACAAATACATACACTGAATAGAATATCAGGTCTTGAAGCAGTCAGATAAAGGAGAGAACCAATCATACCTCTGTAGACTTTCTGTTCTACGCTTTTGCTTACCTCTTCTCTTTCCAGAATGCACGTGGGATGCATTGGAATTTTTGATGGCTTACATTCTGAGAGGTCAAATTTCTTCAGAAGATCTCTGATGTATTTGCTCTGATGAATGTAAGTTCCCTCTGGAGTTTGATTGATCTGAATTCCTAGAAAGAACTTCAGTTCCCCCATGAGGCTCATCTCAAATTCTGCCTGCATACACTTAGCAAATTTTCTTCCAAGAGAAGGATTAGTAGAACCAAAGATTATATCATCAACATAAATTTGACAAACTAAAATGTCACTCTTAACTGTTTTACAGAATAGAGTGGTGTCCACTTTCCCTCTGGTGAACTCATTTTCAAGCAGAAAGTTACTTAGCCTTTCATACCAAGCTCTGGGAGCTTGTTTCAGACCATACAGTGACTTTTTCAGTTTGAAAACATGTTCTGGATGTTTTGTATTTTCAAAACCTGGGGGTTGGTGAACATACACTTCTTCTTCTATATAACCATTTAAGAATGCACTTTTGACATCCATCTGATACAGAGTGATGCCTCTATTAACAGCAAATGAGATTAAAAGTCTGATAGATTCTAACCTGGCGACTGGGGCAAAGGTTTCTGTATAGTCTATCCCCTCTTGCTGACTATAACCTTGTGCAACCAGTCGTGCCTTGTTTCTGACGACTTCACCTTGTTCATTGAGCTTGTTTCTGAACACCCATCTTGTTCCAATGACGTTGAATCCTTTTGGCCTTGGAACGAGATCCCAAACGTCGTTTCTGGTGAATTGATTCAGCTCTTCTTGCATTGCCAGAATCCAGTCATTATCCAGAAGTGCTTCATCAATAGAAGAAGGTTCAATCAGAGACACAAGTCCCATCAGAGTTTCTTCAGAGTTTCTGAGGCTTGCTCTTGTTCTGATTGGATCTTCCTTTCTTCCTAGAATAGATTCTTCTGGGTGATCCAAACTGCTTCTGGGTACTCTCTTCTGAGGTTGATCAGCAGCAGTTGTAGGATTTCTAGCATTGCTTCTTTCAGACGTTGAAGGAATGTCTGTGTTGAGAGCTTCTGATGACTTGTCTTCAGAACCTGCAAATTCAATTTCTATACCTGCAAGATTTTCATTCTGCTTTGACTTTTCAGAGTCAAGCTTGTCATCAAAACGAACACTGATTGATTCTTCCACAATCTGTGTTTCTGTATTGTATACTCTGTACCCTCTTGAGCGTTCAGAGTATCCTAACATAATACACTTCTGTGCCTTAGAATCAAACTTGTTCAAATAATTCTTAGTATTTAACATATAGCAAGTACATCCAAATGGATGAAAATACGAAATGTTGGGCTTTCCGTTCTTCCACAATTCATATGGAGTCTTTTCCAGAATAGGTCTTATTGAGATTCTATTCTGAATGTAACACGCTGTGTTTATTGCCTCTGCCCAGAAAGTCTTAGCAACGTTTGTCTCGTTGATCATGGTTCTGGCCATTTCTTGCAATGTTCTGTTCTTTCGTTCTACAACTCCATTTTGTTGGGGAGTTCTAGGACAAGAGAAATCATGCAGAATGCCTTTGTCATTAAAGAATGACTCAAAATCTTTATTTTCAAATTCTCCACCATGATCACTTCTGACTTTAACGATTCTAAGATCTTTTTCATTCTGAACTTGGTTACAGAAGGTAACAAACACAGAGTGTGACTCGTCCTTGTGTCTTAAGAACTTTACCCATGTCCATCTGCTATAGTCATCTACGATTACTAACCCATACTTCTTGCCACTGACAGAAGCAGTCTTAACTGGTCCAAATAAGTCAATGTGCAGAAGTTCTAATGGCTTAGAGGTAGAAACAACATTTTTGGATTTAAAAGATGGTTTTGCAAATTTGCCTTTCTGACATGCTTCACACAGAGCATCTGAATTGAACTTCAAATTTGGAAGTCCTCTGACCAGATTGAGTTTGTTAATCTGAGATATTCTTCTCATACTAACATGCCCCAATCTTCTGTGCCAGATCCACTGCTCGTTGTTAACAGACAGAAGACATTTTACGTTCTGACTCTTAAGTTCAGAAAGTTTGATTTTGTAAATGTTGTTTTTCCTCTTACCATTAAATAGGATAGTCCCATCTTTCTGACTAACAGCTTTACATGATTTTTGATTAAAGATTATATCATAACCGTTATCACTTAATTGACTTATGGATAACAAGTTATGCATCAATCCATCAACAAGCAGAACATTATTAATAGAGGGAAGATTTCCGTTACCTACAGTTCCAGAGCCAATTATCTTTCCCCTCTGATTGCCTCCAAAGCCAACGTGGCCTCCAGGCTTAAGTTCCAGGCTTTGGAACATATGCCTTCTTCCCGTCATGTGACGTGAGCAGCCAGAGTCCAGGTACCATGACTGGTGTTTCTGACTTGCTGCTAAAGATATCTGCAACATGTATTATTTTATCCTTAGGTACCCAGATCTTCTTGGGTCCTGATTTGTTAGTCTTACCAAAACTCTGGTTGAATTTTGGTTTCACAAAGTGATTACTACTAGTATATTTGATGTCATGTGTGTGACCATACACAAAGTGTGAATTTAGAGGAGTGTATTTAATTGTTAAATCCATGACATTTTTAGGTGTAGGAACCTTACCTAGGTATCCTATTCCTTTCCTGCCGTTTCCGCTAACTCCATAGATCATTGAAGCCATTCTGCTTCTATCTATGCTTTTAGCAAGGAACTTCTGGAAACTATGATCATACTCCTTGATGATCTCATCAGCGTTGCTGGGAGTTTCAGCAATTGGTTCCTTCTGAGAGTTTTGTAAAGAGTTTTCTAATTTTAAAATTTTATCTCTCAGCTCAGAGTTTTCCAATCTGAGACTCTCAGACTTATTAGAGTCAGATTCAAGAGTCCTTTTCAGGTCTCTGAATTTAGCTCTAATCTGCTGATAACGTTCCAGAATTTCATTTAGGCTTTCAGCAAGTTCAGCCTTTGTAAAATTAACAGCGAAGTTAGGAAATACCTCTTCTGTGTCTGATTCTGAGTCTGAGTCAGAAGCTTCACTGTCATCTGGAATGTTAGCCATAAGCGCTATGTTCGCCCTTTCATCATCTGATTCTGAGTCAGCTTCAGACGAGTCAGAGTCATCCCATGTGGCCATGAGACTTTTCTTCTTCTCTCTTCCAAACTTCCTTTTTGGCTTTTCCCTCTGAAGCTTTGGACAGTCACTCTTGTAGTGACCTTGCTCATTGCACTCGTAGCAGATGATGTCTTTTGTATTTGGCTTCTTGCTACCTGAGGAGCCTTCAGATCTTCTGTATCCAGAGGAAGAATCTGTCCTTCTGTATCTGGAAGAAGACTCGTTCTGATCAGATCTTCTGGGATTCCTGAACTTCTTTTGTCTTTGCTTCCACAGTTGATTTACTCTTCTGGAGAGAAGAGAAAGCTCGTCTTCTTCTGATGAGGATCCATCAGATGTTTCTTCAACTGCCTGCAAAACTTTAGATTCAGATTTTCTGTTAGATTTTAAAGCTATAGGCTTACCTTGCTTCTGAGGCTCGTCAGCTTCCAGCTCTATCTCATGACTTCTGAGGGAGCTTATAAGTTCCTCCAGAGTGATTTTGTTGAGATCTTTCGCCAGCTTCAGAGCAGTAACCATAGGCCTCCACTGCTTGGGTAAACTTCTGATTATCTTCTTGACATGGTCAGCAGTAGAGTATCCCTTGTCCAGAACTTTGAGACCAGCTACCAGAATCTGGAATCTAGAGAACATAGTTTCAATGGATTCAGATTCTTCCATTTTAAACGCCTCATACTTCTGAATGAGCGCCAGAGCTTTTGTTTCCTTGACTTGAACGTTGCCCTCATGCGTCATTCTGAGAGAATCAAAGATGTTCTTAGCTGTGTCTCTGTTGGAGATCTTCTCATACTCAGTATATGAGATGGCACTGAGAAGGATGGTTCTGGCCTTATGGTGATTCTTGAAATCACGCTTTTGTTGATCAGTCATTGATTTTCTATCAATCTTCTGACCAGTTGCATTAACAGGGTGCGTGTATCCATCTGTCACCATATCCCACAGATCAGCATCATGTGCTAGAAAGAAGCTTTCAATTCTGTCTTTCCAGTAGTCAAAGTTTTCTCCATCAAAGACTGGAGGTTTGCCGCTGAATCTGTCTCTATCCTCATTGTTGTCATTGCTGAAATGAGAGTTGTTTCCTGCCATAGTGTTTTTCTGATGCTGGATCTTTTACTGACACGGTTAAGTGTTTTAGCTCAGAACCAGGCGCTCTGATGCCAATTGAAGGAGTGAAAAACACAAGAAGGGGGGGTTGAATTGTAAAACTGGAAACTTAAAGCAAATGACAAGGTATTTTTATCCTGGTTCGTTTGATCTCAAACTACTCCAGTCCACCCGTTCAAGGTGATTTCGCCTCTCTCCAACGAGGTCTTAATTCACTATATTCAACTGAATACAAATCTGCTTTAGCAACTGCTAAAACCTTCTTGATTCAAACCACAATCCGGTTTGTCAAGGCAATACTTTCTTACAAAGGAATAATCAAATGTGTGTGAATGTTTCTACGAAAACTATATCACAACTGTGATGTTTACACAAATGAAGCTTAGAATACTAAGATGCTAAACGCTAATAGAGTATCAGAGTTTGGTGGTTTAGCAAAACTTGTAGAGTGAAGATTACTGTTCAGCTTTGTGCGTGTAGAGAGTTTGGAAGCATTAGCCGTGATAATCTTCAAAGCTTGGTTTATATAGCACTTTGAGAAGATGAACGTTGAAGCAAATATTCTTGATTCAATGCTATTAACAAGCTTTCCTTTTTGAGCAGATCTTGTCTAGAATGATGCCGTTGGTATTGATTAGCTTTCAATGCACAGTACCGTTGCTTCTTCAATGCACGATCTGGCTTGGCTCATTCTGATTCTGCTTTGCTGCTGATGAACTGATTTGATTCTGTATCAGAGTGTTTTACGCGCAGTTCTGTTCATCAAGCTTCAACATGTGCAAGCGTTGATCTTCTGATCTTGACGTTCTGATTCAGCAACTTCTGATGCTGATGCACAAACTCATATTCTGATGCTGAGAACGTGATCTTGCTTATTTTAATCAGCATATCTGCAAGTCAGAGCATAGTAATTTTAAGTAGCATATAATTCAATCATGAAATATTTAACTACTATATCTTTTCACTTTGTTATCATCAAAACTTAATTATAGGGTACTAGATTCAAACATTGTTCTAACATGTTCAACCACTCTAGAAGACAGGCTATAAGCATTGAAACCAATTTTGTCAATATTGCTTCAAAGACAAGGCAAAAAGCCATAACATGTGATCTTTGTTTTCTGAACATCTCAAGTCCTCAAACCTCTTTCCTATATAAATTAGGACATAATTTGCAACTTAAGACACGATTTTAGAAGCCCTCAAAATCCCCAAAACCAGAAATTGAAATACAAGCATAAAAACTTGTCATTTCTGAATCCAATCTCCCAATCTACTCGTGTGCTTCTTGGCCTTTTGCTTCCAAAACCTTATAAACATCATCCATAAACAATCCCACACCCATCTACACTTCTGTAACTCCATCTTCATCATCCTCCATTTTAAAAATTTGAAGCTTGCACCTTGACTTCTCCAGGACATTCCAGCCATCCATAGTTTAAGCTAAGGGTTGCATTAGCTTCATGGGAACTTGAGGAAGCTAACCTGATCATCACAACAACTTGAATCAAGCTCTAACTCAAAATACGATTTCCAGTCGCAAGGTGAGTTTTCTAACTTTTCATCTCATTATTTAGGCATTGTTAGGCTTGCAGTTTCAAAGACAAAATGTAGATATCATTGCCCTGAAACTGTACATATCCATAGATTTCATTTATATGGCCTGAGTAGGGAGACTTTTTTACTTGAACTTTCTGAAAAAATTAGGTTAAATTTGGTACCATTCAAAATTCATGCTTGTTTTTTATTTATAGTTTTAATGCTTACATTTTTGGAATCGTGATGAAATTTACCACAAGTTTCATGTTTATATTTTTCATTTTGGTTGAGAGATGAATAATATGCTGATGGTCTGGATGATGCAAGGTTGAAGATGAAATTCAAGCCTAGGAAGGGTTTTCAAATATATATTTATGGTTTGATATAAGTAAATAGATGTATAGCCACCCCAGTGGTAGAAGCGCGCGCCTGTCACCTTTAGGACCTGGGTTTGAGCCCTAGCGTCCATTTTGTCATTTTTTCCCCATATTTTTACTTCATTTTTGTCAACAGCTAGCGTGTTTGGGCCTCCCACATTTGGGCCATCCCATTTTACTTCATTCAGACCCCCCTGTTTCAATAGCTACGCATGCCCAATCACCTTTTTATTTTATTTTTTGTTTACAAAAAACATTATTGGGCCTAAAATTAATCAAACCAAACTGTTTTTTTTCTAATAAACCCCCAAATCCAATTCTTCACCCCCCTGACTTTACCTTTCACATTTTTATTTATTTATTTATTTATTTATATTATTATTAATTTATTATAATTATTTTTGTTAATAACAAAGACAAAAACATTTTTATATTTAATCTCTTTTTCTTAGAATACAATTAATACTTAAATTTAGGCTTTATTTTCTTAGAATTTAGGTATTTCTTTATTTAACTTTCATACCATTTTGATTAAGCTTAAAACTTTTTTCATAAAAAACCTAAAAAATATTTCTTTTGTTTGAACCAATTTCCTTTTTCTATTTTTTAATTTAGGGTTAATTTTCCTAATTTAATTAATCATCTCCATTTAGTCAATTAGATTAAAATCTTTCTTAAAAAACAAAATTCAAAACAAAATCAATTTACTATTCCATTTATATCCTTGTACATTATGTTCATTTCAATTCTTGTACATTTGTTAAATTCAATATGGTTGTAATAGATAATTAGGGTTTAAATTATTGCAATCCCAATTTGTAAATTTGTATACCCCATACCCTAATGATGTAATAGCGTAGGACAGTTACTTTCCGCAATTTATCGCTTTCATATAAATGCTAATAATTAGGGTGTGTATTGAAAGATAAAATCAATGTTTAGAAAACCCTAATCCAAGATAAATCAAACATGAAATACAAACACTTGCACACTTTTCACTTCTAGGGTCTACTCCACTTGTTACCTTGAGAAAATGGTCATGATATGCTTGTGAGACATCTTAGCCAAAAAAAGTCAAAAATACAAGATCATAGTCCCTCGACGACGCTATGAGTGTTTCCTTACAAATGATCTTAGTCCCTTAAGGAAAACACTAAGATATCTCAAACCATTGCTATCCATGACTATACGATGACTCATGCCCATCCCTTCACATCCAAATATAAGGTTACTTGTCAATCAACAGTGAGATAACAATGTTAAAATAAGGAAGAAATGAACAAAAGACTTTTGAGTAGGTAGAACGTTCTTAGTTTCTTGCTCACAATCCATCTTCAAAAATAACCATCTTTTCAAACACACAAAACACTTTCAAAAACATGAAACATTTTCAAAATTTCAACACTTTGTATGCATTCTTATAGAGATGAGAATCATTACAAAGTATTCCTAAACGAAGGGGCTTTTCAAAAATACTTTCAAAACCCACCACAAACACATTTTAAACAAAGAAATTTTCAAGTGATCTAGCAAGCAACTAAGAGCACATAAATAACTATGGATGAAAATTGTGCTAATACCTTCCCTTTTCATAACCTACCCCCCGAACTCAATAAAATATCTCAAAGGTCTTTCCTATTCTTTTCACCCTTTCCTTATTGGATAAAAGAAAAGTCGATGGTAACTCTTGCTATCTGCAACAATTGCGATAAAAGGCAAAACAACCAAGTCAAATTTACTTGCTTTCATCGTGTGATTTATTTGCTTTACATTTTATGGGCCCTTGTTTGTGTTTGTATTGATCCTCTACCCGAAGCTGGGAACACCATTAGGTAAAGATTATGGAGACTGTACAACATAGACTGATATGGTTGAGACAATAGCTATGTTAGTGTGACATATTTGTGGGTACCGATATCCTTTATGGAAAATTAAGGAGAATATGGGGCCACTAAGTGATGTCCTAAAGCACTAACCAACCATAGAACCTTTAATTGAACAACTTGGCCGTTAGGAAGTAGTGAGATAGCTGGTTTTGGTGGAAAGCTGAAAATTGGTTGATACTCGATACTACACTCATTGAGATCGTACTTTTGGGATATTTTAGATGCAAGAAAAGATTGATTGTGCTAAAACAATGACCAATTAATAAAGATCAATGATATTGAGATTCCCTAGAACCTGGTTACTTTCTAGGACAGGTTGAACCAACTAAACTTTAAGAGGGTATGTGATACGGTGGCAAAACCGACTGTTATACTAGTTTGTGTTTTTTGTTCGCAAATGTTGCGGTAAGCAAGAGTCGCCACCGACTTTTATTTCATCCAACAAAGGAAAAGGAAAAAGAAAAGAAAAACCCTTTTTCGAGATTTTTCTGAGTACGGGGGGTAGATTATAGAAAGGGAAGGTGTTAACACCCTTTCTATCTGTGGTTTTCCACGGGCTCTTAGGTACTTTCTCATTTTTAAATTGCTTGTGTGTGTTTTGACAAGTTTTTGTTTAACTTCGTGATAACCCTTGTATCTGTCCTCAAGAGTGTGACGAAGTTTTTTTTAAAACTGTTTTGAAAGTGTTTGTGAAAAAGAGTTTTTATTGTTTTGAGTAAGTACTTAAGAGTTTATACCTACTCGAAAAAGATTGTTCATTTTCTCGTTTCCTTTAGACAGTGCTATCCTACTATTAGTGAGTAGGTAGCCCTATTGTTGGATGTTGAGGGAATATCAAAAGGGATGCTATGGTCATCGAAGGCAACATGTAAAGATATCTTAGCATTCGAAGGGACTATCATCATATAGGCAACATCGAGGGACAAGATCATTTCTCGTAGGCAACTTGAGGGACGTTAGGGACCATGATCTTTATGATGACTTTAGAATTAAGGGTCTTTGCTAAGACATCCCTACGTTTGAGGGACATGACCATTATTTTCCGAGGCAACCAAGTGAGGTATACCCTAAGAGTACATATGTGCAAGGTGTGTTATGTTCAGTTATTTTAGTCTTGTGTTAAGTATGCTAATGTTTGATTATTCTTGCCATATAATCCTATTAGTCATACATCTAGCAGTTAATAATTGCAGTAATTTAAAAGTGCAGAAATATAAAACCTAGCTATTACAAGGCTTCGAGGAGGGGGATTATGTACATATCCCAAACTGGGGGAAAATAAATAAAAGCGGTAAAAGTCCTACTAATCATCTATTACATCCCAATATACAATTACAATAATAAAAGGAAGTGCGAAAGAATAATAACGCGCAAATTTGAAAAGACGTCTAAAAATCCTAAGATATAAAAAATCTTTTTGTTGTTTTTTGTTTTAATTTATGAAAATGGTTTAAGTTAAAAAAAATTGATCTAGATCTATATTTAAAAAATAATAATTATTAAAGAAACATGAAATTTAAATAAAAGAAATTAATTCTATGTTTTTTTGGTATTTTTGTTACGAAAAGGAAAATGAATTAAAATGAAATTAAATCTAAGTTCTATTAATTTTAATTTAAAAAAAAGTTAAAGTGATTAGTTAATTAATTTACCAAAATTAAAATTTAATTAAGAAAAATCCTAAATCTATTTTTAAGTGATTTTTATATTTGTTTATTGATTAAAAAAGGGGATTAAAAGAAATAAATGAAATGAATAAAACAAGAAAATAAAGATGGGCCTAGTAGCAAAAGTAAACAGGGGGTGCAATCATCAAAAATCCCTAGGCTCGAATCTTCGAAAGCTTCATGCCCTAACCATGGTGTTTTCAGATTCTTACGTGGAACCTCTGATTCAACCATCCATGACTGTTCTATATAAACTCAAACAAACGTTAGCATGCCATGAAATGTGATTAAAATTAGAGATTCAAAGTTTAAAATTTTACCAAACCGGTGTTGTCAAATGAGGGTGTGCTAGGCGTGTGATGGATTGCTCTTGGGCCTTGTAAGACTCCTGAGGACTTCAAGAGGATGATTTGAGTCTTGATGTCAATCGAGAGAGACTGGAACCTCGAGATATGACTTGCACCAATTCTTTGATTTCTGGAGAGCTTTTTGAAGAGCTTTTGGAGAGCTTTTTAGAGAGAAATTTTGTGTCTTTCAAGCTTGTATGGCTCTATATTTATAGAGGAGAATGAGGAGACAAGAAAGCATGGAAATAATCTCCCTCATAATGTTGTGTTTTAAGACCATGATCAAAATTTGAAAAATGCCATATTTGATGATTTTATGCCATTTTCACGTGTGGATGAACCTGGACATATTTGAAGGGTTATTGCACGAAATCAATTGACATAAACCAGCATAAAACTTTCCCAAAATGGATTAACATCAAAATTTACATTATTTCTATTATTTATTTATTTAATTCTGAATTTTAATGAACAAAATATCAAAATAAATAGCATAAATTGTAGAAAAATGTATGGGTGGGCTTAGAGGTCGTGGACCATGTTAGGAATGAGTTTTAAACTTGAAAAGATAGGCCCATTTGGAAAAAAAATCCAAGTTTGGTCAATATTTACTTCATGCATTTTTTTCAAAAATTGGCCAACTTTGACAATACATATCTCTCTCAATTTTAACCCTATGAGGGTGTTCTTGGACTTTTTAGAAAGCGTAGGATGTCCCCTAAGCAAGCTCTTTGGTTTAATCTCAATTGGATCTTCCATGTTCATGTAAGAAGTTTTGACCCAAAATATGTTTTTGTTGACTTTTGAAAAGGACCTATAATGTCTGAATTTATATCTTTTCATGAGTGCATTTATTGAACTTGAGGGCTGAAGATGAGTTGTATGGAATTGGATTCTCTTAAAAATGAGTCTTGGATGGGAAATTTCTGATAAAGTATGAGAAAGTTATGCTTGGTCAAAGTTTGGTTGACTTTTCCTATAGGAACCCTAATTTAGCAACTTTTGAGTTTTGATGAATTAGGAAAATTCCTTGAGGAATCATGATCAAACCTTGACAAAATGATGGATATCACTTCAAAATGTTTATGTTGACAAAAATATTGAAGTTTGACTGTATGTAGGTCACAGTTGACTTTTGACCTAGTATAGTTGATTTTCAGGCATTTGAGCAGTTGACTGAGCAAACTTCTTGTGCAAGGCATGAAACTTGGCATGGATGATCTTGAGGACATATGAGGGAAATGGAAACCACTTAGGACCCTTGGAAACTCAAACATCTTGATGAGTAGTGAAACCCTAGTTTGAGGCTCATTGTCTTAGAAGGAGGATTTGTCTGGCTAATCCTTAGTCAACTTGAGCAATTGAGGACCTCTAGGAGTTTATCTGGTGTGAAAATTGGAGGGAAAATTTTAGGGTGCAACAACTGCCCCTGTTCATTCTTCTTAAACCTGAGGATGTAGATTGGTTGGTCTACCTTTCATGATTTGAAGGTGGAAGATGATTTAACACTAGAGTGCCCAGAAATTTGCACTCGCATAAAGTAATACTAATAGATAATATCGAGAATGGGCTTACATATGCCATTTGGAAGGCGACAGAGAATCGTCAGAGATGGGCTTAAAGATGCTATCCAGGAAAGATATCGGGTTGCATAAGAGATTCCTTTGCGAGAATTCATGTACCTGCCGTTGAGGAGGACTTCGCTGGGGAATGTCGATTTATGTCCTGGGAAATAGAGTATAGGAGCTTCGGTTGTCCATTACTCTACTAGGGAATTAACTCCTAATTGAGGAGGTGGGAGTAAACTGCATGTCTAGTCAGGGTCCAGGCTGCACAGTGACTTACTGAGGAAATGTCAAATCGACCGTATCTGGTCGGGTCCAGGTCTTACAGTGTTGTAAACTGTTGTCTGGAGATAAGAGATAAGGAACCTGGATAGTAGGGTTACTTAGAAATGAAAGCCTGGATAATAAGGCTATGAGAAGGAACTTGGGTCGTAGGGTTACTTCGAGGTGATAGCCTGGATAGTAGGGCTTCGAGAAGGAACCTGGACCGTAGGGTTACTTCGAGGTGAAAGCCTGGATAGTAGCGCTATGAGAAGGAACCTGGGTCGTAGGGTTACTTCGAGGTGAAAGCCTGGATAGTAGGACTGCAAGAAGGAACCTGGATCGTAGAGTTACTTCGAGTTGAAAGCCTGGATAGTAGGGCTATGATAAGGAACCTGGGTCGTAGGGTTACTTCAAGGTGAAATCCTGGATAGTAGGGCTATGAGAAGGAACCTGGGTCGTAGGGTTACTTCAAGATGAAAGCCTGGATAGTAGGGCTTATGGGAAGGAACCTGGGTCGTAGGGTTACTTCAAAATGAAAGCTGGGATGGTAGGGCTTATGGGAAGGTACCTGTATGGTAGGATTACTTCGTGATGAGTTTGGGTAAAGTCGCATCTGAACCGAGAAGGAACCCGGGTAAGGTTGCTTCGTGAGGAGTTTGGGTAAAACTACATCGTAACCGAGAAGGAACCTAGGTAAGGTTGCTTCGTGAGGAGTTTGGGTAAAACTGCATCTGAACCGAGAAGGAGCCTGGGAAAGGTTGCTTCGCGAGGAGTTTAGGTAAAACTGCATCGGAACCGAGAAGGAACCTGGGTAAGGTTGTTTTGTGAGGAGTTTGGGTAAAACTGCATCTGAACTGAGAATGAACCTGGGTAAGGTTGCTCCGTAAAGAATCTGGGTAAAACTACATCAGAACCGAGAAGGAACCAAGGTAACGTTTCTTCGTAAGGAGTTTGGGTAAAACTGCATCTGAACTGAGAAGGAACCTGGGTAATGTGGCTTCGTGAGTAGTTTGGGTAAAACTGCATCTGAACCGAGAAGGAACCTGGGTAAGGTGAATTTGGGATAAGTCCGTGTAAAACTTCAGGAGGAACCTGGGTAGGGTTACTTCAGGATAAGTCCGTGTATGGCTATGGGAGGAACCTGGGTAAGGTTACTTCGGGATAAGTTTGTGTGAAGCTTTATTTGGAAATGTATGAGAAGGGACCTATGTGAGATTTTTCAAAATAAATCTGTGAGAAGCTGCATTTAGGAGAGACCCGTGTAAGATTGCTTCGTGACGAGCCCGTGTAAAGCTGCATTTAGCCGCGCAGATAATTACTCTATTTATTTTCAGGAGCTAATCTTGGACCTGCTGGATATTGTTGATGATAACCATCCTTCCTGAAAAGGTAGAGGACTAATTATATGTGATGCATGAAATGCATTGTGCGATGATGTTCTCAAAATAAATGAGATTATGTTGTATGCAATCTGTATGCGCATGTCATGATGTGTGAACATGAAATGCTATTGTGACATATCGGAGTATGGGAAAATAAATCCCTGACCGCTACTGGAGAGTACTAGAAATTGAGTTCCTGACCATCGTAGAAAAAGTGGTTCTTCTACTTCCGCTGGAGATGGTGAACAGAGACGACTATGCCATGGATTTACTCCTTTCTGTTTGTGAATATTCTGCCGGGGAGAGACTCTGCTTGAGGATAACTCTGCAGGGGAATAACTTTGTTGGAGGATGAACTTCCATAGCTGAAGGGATAAACTCTGTCGGTGATTGAGCTTCTGTATTCAGAGAAATAAACTCTGTTCGGGAGAAAACTTTAGGACCCGCTTGCGATTATGAAATTCGGCTGGGGAATATAGATGTTAGTTTTCTGAAGGAACCTGGCTGGGGATAGTAACTCTTGTTTGGGGAAGCTGATGTCAAAGCTTTATTTGCCTCTACTTTGTGGGGAGTGTAGATGTTACTGGGACGCATGCTGAGGATAAGACAATGACTTTGCATCAGGACTTTTCTGCCCCTGTACCTGCTGGAGAAAGTACCTGTGGAGGGTTTGTGAATAGCTTGAGTGTTATCCCAACCTATGAGGTGCTTTGCAACTGCTAATCGGAATAATAAGTCTTCTACTGATAGGCAAGTGACAAGATGACGGGAGATAGTTGTACGCTTTAATCCATAACTTTTTCCTGGACTATCTTTTTAGATTTTCAGTCCACCGGGATACTCTTTTTTGCCCAAGCCGCCTTTTCAGGTTTTCGACTTGCCGGGTGTACAAATTTTTCATATGTATATCCCTAACTTTTTCCTGAACCTTTTTTGGTTCGCCGGGATGCACTTATTTTTACCTAGGCCAGTCAACCTAGCGGGTCTTTTTTATGTGTGGTCTTTTCCGACTATTATCCACGCTCTCAGGATGTAGGGAGTTGTCACTTTCCGTAGTGTTGTATTGTAGTACCATCAAGAATGTTTTCTTGATGGCACATGATTCGTTGTTGGAATGCGTGCATAATACCCCAAGTGGTTCAGATGGAGATCTGCCCCTAGTTATTTGGCACTTTTGGAGAGCCTGCCCCAGGTGTGTTAGACATCATGTCATGCCCCTTGCTTATGGAAGACCTGTTATTGGAAGTGTCTTTCCTGCTGAGGTGATTCTGGCCATTGAGAGGATGTTTGTTCATTGAATATCCATTGTACGGATTTCTCTGCTGTCAAATAATTAGTCATATGCAAACAATGTCATTTAAAGGATGCAAAACTCATGTCTGTCTTGAAAAGAATCTCTATTTTAAAATGTGTTTTGTGTAGTAACACAAAATTTGCAAGAATGTGATATCAACTCGGGATTCGTAACAAGTCCTACAGGAGTCAGGATACCTTTGTAACATTATGCTTTCAAAGTAACCCACTCTTCAGCTAGGAATTTTAAGGGTTATAACGTGGCCTGGTTCACAGTTTAAGAAACAAAGGATGAAGGCTCAAAATTTATTTGCACCCACCCGTTCTTCGTGATGTCCTTTAGTCCTATGCTCATCTAATTGCGTGTTTAGAATCCCAGTTGAGTCCTGGAGTACTTCCCTTAATGTTCCGGTAATGGTTCAAATACTGAAAGTTTATTTTGAATAGGCAGCCATTTTTGTAATCTTTTTTCTGTTTGAGGATTTGTAGGACCTTTTTTCCCCTTCTTTTTCCTGAACTATTTCTTTTTGTAATTACAGTTAGCGGGATGCCCCAGTTTTTCTCTTAAGTCTCTTTCATGGGTTTTGACTTAACGGGCTTTTCTTTTGCAAAATATGACTGACTGCTTTGATGATTATGCGGAACTATCACCATCTTCTGATTCAGAAGGACGTCTTCGAGGCCACTCATTGTGTGCGAAGCGGAAGATTGTGACTGAATACGCCTCTGAATTAACTTAGAAAACTACCCTGCCCCAGGTTATGATTAAGGGTTTTTATTTGTGTGAAAGAAAAACTCATAATTCTTTGGCTCCAAGGGGTTGACTAGGGATTATCTTCCTTATAACTCCACTGTTTAGGATTTGAAACAACGCTTGTACATTGTCAGCGGGGTCTGTTCAAAAGCACATTATAGAGATTGTGGTATCGTTTTCGTCATCCTCCCTCTAAGGCTTAGAGTTTTTAGTCGAGAGTTGAATATCACGAAAAGGAAGTATAGAGCAGTTTAAGCATAATGAAAACAGATTAGTTCAAGACAAACATGTGTAATGCATTAATGAAATAACAAAGTTTTGACATGAAAATAATTGTTCGAATAAGCAAAGAAAATACAACTTGAGAATTAAATGAACAAAAATGCTTTCAATCCTAGCCATGTTTTGGCAAGGGAGCAGTGATCACGTTGGGAATCTCAGGAGGGTCGAATTCGATCTCCTTGGCGTCAATCATGTTCTGAATCTTGTATTTCAACGCCCAACAATCGTTAGTATCATGCCCCAGACTGTTGGAGTGATATGCACACCTTGCATCTGAATTGTAGTTAAGAGAGGAAGTCTTAGGGTTTGGATGAGGGTTTATCACCGTAATCATATTCATCTTCAACATGTGTTGTAATGCTTGTGACAATGGTATGTTAATTTGGGTGAACTGCCTTTGAGGTCTTTCCATCCTTGGCTGATTGTTTCGTTGTTGTGGTCATTGTTTGCATGCCGAATTAGAGATCAGCACTGCCCCCACAGATTGGTGGTAGTCTGCCTTGTTACGCCCCTTTTAGCCGTGCACAGCATTGGCTTCCCTCTTGCCACCAAATGACTTCTTCTCTGTACTCGAAGAGGTATTTTTCTGGATCTTGCCACTCCGGATCCCAGTTTCTACTCTTTCACTAGTCAATATTAGCTCGGTGAAACCAGCTGAGGAGCTACCAATCAAGTGATTGAAGAACGGACTAGACAGCGTACCAAGGAACATATCCACCAACTCCCTATCAGACATAGGGGGTTGGACTCTCCCTTCCAGATCTCGCCATTTCTGCGCATAGTTTTTGAAACCTTTTCTTGCACCCATGGACATACTCTAGAGTTGAGTACGGGTAGGGGCAAGGTCAGCGTTATATTGATACTGCTTGTAAAAAGCAGCAGCCAGATCTTCCCAGTTACAGACATTGGTTCCCTCCAGTTGATAGAACCACTCAAGTTGAGTCTCAAACAGACTGTCCTGAAAGAAATGGACCCACAAGTTCCTATCAGCAGTGTGAGGTTGAATCTTCCTCACATAGGAACGGATATGAAGCTTGGGACAAGACACCCCATTATACTTCGCAAATATTGGAGCCTTGAACTTCTATGGGATGATGACCCCAGATATCAAACCTAACTCTTCGAAATCCAGCCCTGGTATTCTTTGGATTTCCATCGCGCTCAGACGATCCTCTTACTGTTTGTACCTATCCCCAGCCGGTGGATACTGTTTGTCGTTGTAGTCAGATTCATCCTCAAAAACTCTTGGACTAGGGTCTTCCTCCCTTGTTTTCTCCCTCTTGGTTCTCCCCTTCTTTGGATGAAGAGGTCAGATCAACCGTTTGCTTCAACGGTCCCCTAAATCTTCTGCGTAGATTCAGGACACCGACAGTCTTCTTCTTCTTCTTCTTCTTCTTTTCTTTCAGGATAAGGGCCTTTAGATCTTCCTGACCTTTTGCCAAAGCTATGAACATTTGTTGAAATTGGGAATTTTGTGCCTGGAGATCTTTGATGCTTTGTTTAGAAGACATTATTGCTGAAATAAACAGCGAAGAAGATGAGAAACCTGTAATGGTACCTGTTTATGCAATGTTATGGATGGTATGCGTATGCAATGATTTCAAGGAATCTTAAAGGCTCAAATTTGTTTAACCCAAAGAAACACCCGCTAATTGTATTAATAAGTTCGAATTATTACAAAGAGTTCCCTTTAGGCTTACAATTAAACAAAACAAAACTTAAAGCAAAAAGAAAATTAGGTTTCCCAGGAGCGCATCCTCTTTGGTGCAATGTAGGCATTTATGTTCCTCTCTTCATGAAGTAACCTAGTGAGCTCCAGGTCCTTCTTCTCGCTGGCATAGAATTAAGCTTCAAACGTATCCCGCTCCTCTTTAAGTTGAACCCAGGATTTCTGTAACTCCTCATGATCAGTTGGCATGTCATGATGGAGAACAAGATAAGAAGTGTCTCCTTCAGTAACTGGTTCCACGATCGTTGGTAGGACAACAGGGTAAGTCATCATAAGACTTTGGGTGCGGGCTTGTACCCATCTAAGATAAGGCTCAAGAGGGATGGAATTCTTGTGCCCCAGTGTCTTGCTATCAACCCTATGTACCATGCCCCAAGCTCGCATGAACCTTTTACAGTAACCTTTAGGATCATTCTCATAGTCGAAGGTGATTCCTTGGATAAGTGTATCATGAGGACCATCCCTTCTCACATAACCAAACTGTCATAGTTCCAAAAAAGGTTTATAAGTGATTCCTCCCCTAATGCATAAGAGAGGGACGTTAGGGAGTTCACCACAGCGATCGATGATGGTAACATCTTCCGAGGACTGTGAACACCAATGAATGTCTGAATGTGTGAGGGACATCAGCCTATGAGACCATTTAATACCCCACTCATTATTCAAAATAGACCTGGGTATGTGAGAAATAAACAACCTAGCTAATAGAGGGGTGCAACACAGGAGGGCCCCCCTTATTTTTAGAGTGCGAGCATGCAGAGAGTGTAGAATATCCCCAAGTAATGTAGGCACCAGATTATGAGACAGAAAAACCTTAATCGTATTCGCATCTACGAGTTGGTCTGTGTTAGGGAACAGTACCATCCCGTAGATGAGGAGTGCCAATACCTTTTCAAAAACTTGTAAATCCATGGTATCCCAAAAACAGTGAGCTTTCTCGAATAGAAATTTAATCGGGATTCCTTGGACACTTCCCTTAGTTTCCCAATTTGTCACTATATCAGACCGTTGTAAGGACAGAGCTCGAGCAATCTCTTCAGGCTTTGGATATCTTTCCGTACCGTTGAAAGGTAACTGATCAAGAATAAGTATCCCCAATAACCTAGAAAATTCCTCCATAGTAGGCCCTAGCTGGTAATCTGGGAAGGTGAAACAGTGGTGCAAAGGATCAAAGAACTGAAATAGCACTTTTAACAATTCTTCATCAGGTTTTGAAGTGACCAAGTTGAGCAGCCGACCATGTTTTCAGTGAAGGGAGAGCTTTCAGGAATCCTTAATGCCAAGTCCTTTAGTTGGGGAGGCACTTTCACAAGGTTAATCTGGATAGTGTTCCTGCGGGCGGATGCCATGTCCTACAAAACAAAGCAAAGATGAGCCCTAGAAAATCTTTGAAATGGTTAGTATGATATGCGATGCTTATGATGTCATTATTATGCTAAAAAAATCACATGTATAGCAAGCAACAAACAAGTCACACCAAGTCCTTAGGTTTAAGGTCTGCATGAATTTTAAGGTCATACTCTGTTGAAGCTGGATTGGTTCAACCTATCCTATAAATAGTAACCGGGTTCTAAGGGATCTCAATATCACTGATCTTTCCCCCAAGCTTCATTCAATAGGCGATTGACTCGCAACCAAACAAAACTCAAGAGTCAAACCTCAATGAGTGTATCATCGAGTATCTGTCAACCTTGGGAATACACCAAAGTCAGTCATCTCTCTATGTCTTACTGGCTAATTTGTGCAATTAAAGGTTCTAAGGTCACTTGATGCTTTATGACACCACACAGCGGTCCCGTACTCTCCTTGATTGACTCAAGGGTTACCGGTACAAACCAAAGTGTCACATCAACATAGCTACTGCTTTAATTGAGTCGGTATACCCTGCACAGTTCCCTCACAGTTTATTGCTACTTACCTAAAAGGTGTTCCCCGATTCGGGTGTAGGATCTTCAATAATACCCAAACAAAACCCTCGAAGATAAAGCAGGAAAAGCAAACAAGAAAGCAATTTTAAAAATGACCCAAATCATAAGGTATACCCCACTTATATTTCAATCCCCAACAGAGTCGCCAGTTCTGTGATACGGTGGCAGAACCGACTGTTATACTGGTTTGCGTTTTTATTCGCAAATGTTGCGGTAAGTAAGAGTCGCCACCGGCTTTTATTTCATCCAACAAAGGAAAAGGAAAAAGAATAGAAAAAACCTTTTTCGAGATGTTTCTGAGTACGGGGGGTAGATTATAGAAAGGGAAGGTGTTAGCACCCTTTCTATCCGTGGTTTTCCACGGGCTCTTAGGTACTTGCTCATTTTGAAATTGCTTGTGTGTGTTTTGAAAAGTTTTTGTTTAACTTCGTGATAACCCTTGTATCTGTCCTTAAGAGTGTGACGAAGTTGTTTTTGAAAACTGTTTTGAAAGTGTTTGTGAAAAAGAGTTTTTATTGTTTTGAGAAAGTACTTAAGAGTTTCTACCTACTCGAAAAAGATTGTTCATTTTATCGTTTCCTTTAGACATCGCTATCCTACTATTAGTGAGTAGGTAGCCCTATCGTTGGATGTTGATGGACTATCGAAAAGGATGTTATGGTCATCGAAGGCAACATGTAAAGATATCTTAGCATTCGAAGGGACTGTCATCATATAGGCAACATCGAGGGACAAGATCATTTCTCGTAGGAAACTCGAGGGACGTTAGAGACCATGATCTTTATAATGACTTTAGAATTAAGGGTCTTTGCTAAGACATCCCTACGTTCGAGGGACATGACCATTATTTTACGAGGCAACCAAGTGAGGTATACCCTAAGGATGCATATGTGCAAGGTGTGTTATATTCAGTTATTTTAGTCTTGTGTTAAGTTTGCTAATGTTTGATTATTCTTGCCATACAATCCTATTAGTCATGCATCTAGCAGTTAATAATTGTAATTTAAAAGTGCAGAAATATAAAACCTAACTATTACAAGGCTTCGGGAAGGGGGATTATGTACATATCGAAAACTGGGGGGAAGATAAATAAAAGCGGTAAAGGTCCTACTAATCATCTATTACATCCCAATATACAGTTACAATAATAAAAGGAAGTGAGAAAGAATAATAACGTGCAAATTTGAGAAGACGTCTAAAAATCCTAAGATATAAAAAATCTTTTTGTTGTTTTTTGTTTTAATTTATGAAAATGGTTTAAGTTAAAAATAATTGATCTAGATCTATATTTAAAAAAAAAGTTAATTATTAAAGAAACATGAAATTTAAATAAAAGAAATTAATTCTATGTTTTTTTGGTATTTTTGTTACGAAAAGGAAAATGAATTAAAATGAAATTAAATCTAAGTTCTATTAATTTTAATTTTAAAAAAAAATTTAAAGTGATTAGTTAATTAATTTACCAAAATTAAAATTTAATTAAGAAAATTCCTAAATCTATTTTAATGTGATTTTTATATTTGTTTATTAATTAAAAAAAAGGGATTAAAAGAAATAAATAAAATGAATAAAACAAGAAAATAAGATGGGCCTAGTAGCAAAAGTAAACAGGGGGTGCAATCATCAGAAATCCCTAGGTCCGAATCTTTAAAAGCTTCATGCCTTAACCATGGTGTTTTCATATTCTTGCATGGAACCTCTGATTCAACCATCCATAATTGTTCTATATAAACTCAAACAAATGTTAGCATGCCATGAAATGTGATTAAAATTAGAGATTCGAAGTTTAAAATTTTACCAAACCGGTGTTGTCAAATGTGAGCATGCTAGACGTGTGATGGATTGCTCTTGGGCCTTTTAAGACTCCTGATGACTTCAAGAGGATGGTTTAAATCTTGATGTCAATCGAGAGAGACTGGAATCTCGAGATATGACTTGCACCAATTTTTTGATTTCTGGAGAGCTTTTTGAAGAGCTTTTGGAGAGCTTTTTGAAGAGCTTTTTGAGATATTTTTAGAGAGGAATTTTGTGTCTTTCAAGCTTGTATGGCTCTATATTAATAAAGGAAAATGAGGAGACAAGAAAGCATCGAAAGAATCTCCCTCATAATGTTGTGTTTTAAGACCATGATCAAAATTTGAAAAATGCCATATTTGATGATTTTATGCCATTTTCACATGTGGATGAACCCGGACATATTTGAAGGGTTATTGCACGAAATAAATTGACATAAATCAGCATAAAATTTGCCCAAAATGGATTCACATCAAAATTTACATTATTTCTATTATTTATTTATTTAATTATGAATTTTAATGAATAAAATATCAAAATAAATAGCATAAATAGTAGAAAAATGTATGGGTGGGCTTAGAGGTTGTGGACCATGTTAGGAATGAGTTTCAAACTTGAAAAGATAGGCCCATTTGGAAAAAAATCCAAGTTTGGTCAATATTTGCTTTGTGCATTTTTTTCAAAAATTGGCCAACTTTGACAATGCATATCTCTCTCAATTTTAAGCTTGTGAGGGTGTTCTTAGACTTTTTAGAAATCTTAGGATGTCCCCTAAGCAATATATTTAGTTTCATCTTAATTGGATCTTCCATGTTCATCTAAGAAGCTTTGACCCAAAAGGTGTTTTAGTTGACTTTTGAAAAGGACCTATAATGTCTGAATTTATTTCTTTTCATGAGTGCATTTATTGAACTTGACGGTTGAATATGAGTTGTAGAGAATTGTATTCTCTCAAAAATGAGTCTTGTATGAGAAATTTCCGATAAAGTATGAGAAAGTTATGGCTGGTCAAAGTTTAGTTGAGTTTTCTTATAGGAACCCTAATTTAGCAATTTTTGAGTTTTGATGAATTAGGAGCATTCCTTGAGGAATCATGATCAAAACTTGATCAAATTATGGATATCACTACAAAATGTTGATGTTGGCCAAAAATCTTGAAGTTTGACTGTATGTGGGTCACAGTTGACTTTTGACCTAGTATAGTTGATTTTCAGGCATTTGAGCAGTTGACTGAGCAAACTTCTTGTGCAAGGCATGAAAATTGGCATGGATGATCTTGAGGAAATATTAGGGAAATGGAAACCACTTAGGGCCCTTGGAGACTCAAACATCTTGATGAGGAGTGAAACCCTAGTTTGAGGCTCGTTGTCTTAGGAGGAGGATTTGTCTGGCCAATCCTTAGTGAACTTGAGCAATTGAGGACCTCTAGGAGTTTATCTGGTGTGAAAATTGGAGGGAAAATTTTGGGGTGTAATAGGGTACTTACCTATGAAACCCATGCAAGCCTAAACCTAAGGTTTTTGTGCTTTGTTTGTGCTTATTATTCATGTCATCATAAACATCATAAAATCATAAAGAATTTCTCACTAACCATTTCAAGGATTTAGGAATTTATCTTTGTTCTGTTTTGTAGGTCATGACTTCTACTCGTAGGGATACCATCTGAGTCAACTTCGTGAAAGTGCATCCTAAACTTCAAGAGTTAGCATCAAGAGTGCCTGGAGATTCTCCTTTCACCAAGAAATATGGTCTACTTCTCAACTTGGCTACCTCGAACTTCTAAGAAGAAATTATGTGTGTGCTTTTCCAATTCTTTGATCCTATGCATCATTGCTTCACCTTCCCCGACTACCAATTGGTGCCTACATTAGAATAATTCTCTCAATTGTTAGGAGTGCCTGTGCTTAATTAAATACCATTCACCGGTTTAGAAGAGACTCCAAAACCCGAAGTTATTGCCAAAGCTTTGCATTTGAAGAGATCTATCATTGTGGAAAATTGGGAGAGAAGAAGTAGAGTTAAGGGTTTCTTAGTCAAGTCTCTGTTGGAGAAGGGTTGTTTGTTCTTGGAATATTTTGACTTTCAAGATTTTGAGGATGCCTTGGCCCTCCTAATCTATGGTTTGGTTCTATTTCCAAATCCAGACCAACGCATAGATGTGAACGCCGTCAAGGTTTTTCTCTCTCATAATCCCATACCTGCTTTGCTTGGAGACATTCTACATTGTTTCTACACTCGCACCATGAAGAGGAGGGGAACTCTTTTGTGTTGCATTCCATTAATCTCTAGATGGTTTATTTCACACCTACCTCGATTAACATTGAAGAATGAGCAAGGCTTGACATGGTCTCAAAGATTAATTTCACTCACACATTCTGATATTTATGGGTGTGCTCGATCTATGGAGGACCTTACTATTATTGATCGTTATGTGGAATTACCTAATGTCCCTCTACTTGGCATTAGGGGAGATATCACCTACAATCCTTTTTTGGATTTGCGACAGTTTGGGTATGCTAGAAGGGATGGCCCTCATGATGCACTTGTCCAAGGAATTGCATTTGACTATGAGAGTGATGTCCAAGTTTATCGTCAGAGATTCATACGAGCTTGAGGCATGGTTAACAAGGTTGATAGCAAGATGTTGGGGCATAAGAACTCCATTCTTTTGGAGCATTATCTCAAGTGGGTGCTAACTGTAGCGGTGAAAATCGGAGATCAAGCTATTAATTAACTTGACTCACAAAAAGCAAGAGTCGCCACCGCGCTTTATTATTTCCAAGGGAAAAGGGAAAAGAGCGAAATAAAACCCTAAAATATGAAATGTGAAATGATATTTAAAAGTAATAAAAAATACAATGCGTTTTTTGAAAGAGATCGAGAGTTCGGGGGTTGGTTATGCAATGGGAAGGTATTAGCACCCAATGCATCTGCGGTACTCCGCAGGAACCTTTTGAAATATCTGTTTTTGGTTAAAATTGTTTGTTTGATTAAAATGGTTTATTTGGTCAAAATGGGTATGGATGAGATTTTGAAGATACGACGACCTCGTGTCGAAGTTTTGACTTAAAAGGCGTGAGTTTGAAAATGGAGTCTTTTGGGAAAATTATCTTGAGTTTAGCAAAATAGTAAACAAACAAAAAAATGAAAAAGGGTATTCGCACGATCGGATGAGATGTATTTGATGACGTGAAGTCAACTGAGTTGAAACATTTCCCTTGGAATAAGCAAAATAAAATGAACATCAAAATATAAACATTCAGAAGTTCACAAGAAAATAGATCTGACAAAAACAAATTAATGATCAAGAGGCACCGAGAAATTGAAATGACAGAAATATACAAATAAAAAGGAATATAACTAATTATCTAAAGAAGTTATTCGAACTAAATTAAAAAATTACTTACTAAAATAATTCTAAACTAATTACAAATTCTAAGGTTATATAAAAAAAATCTAGTATTATTGAATTTGATCTAAACTAAACTAAGGCTTTAAAATTTAGTAAGTTAAATCTAGATTAAATTAAAATCCTAAGGTTACTAAATTAAATATAAAACAAATGAAAATTTAAAAGTTACTAAGCTAAATCTAAATCAAATAAAATTCTAAAACTAATAAACTAAATTTAAATCAAATAAAAACTCTAAATAAAAATTATAAACTTATTAAACTAATTCTAAATCAAATAAAAATTATAAATTTATTAAACTAATTCTAAATCAAATAAAAATTCTAAAGTCACTAAACTAAAACTAAACAAATAAAATTCTAAAGTTAACTTAAATAAAATCAAATAAAATTCTAAAGTTATTAAACTAAAACTAAACAAATAAAATTCTAAAGTTAACTTAAATAAAATAAAATTCTAAGGTTATAAAATAAATCTAAACTAATTAAAGAATTCTAAATTAATATTAAACTAAATTAATTATAAGATTTACTATTTTATTTTTTTATTTTTTTATAACTAATTAAAAGGAATTTAATTGCATTAATCTAAATATCTAGAAGTATAAGGAAATAGAAAGGGGTGTATAAGCATGTTATCGGCCCTTTAGGCCCAAACTCAACATAAAGACACTAACCCTAATTTCTAATAATAAATAATGAAATTAAACTAAAAAAACAAACGCACCACACCTTGGGGCGGCGCATGCTGCCAGTAGTTGTTTTTATTTCTTTTTTTCATTGGCCAAATTACCATAAGCCATTAAGAAGTATCTTCAAAAATGAAACACAAACACTGAAAGTTGTACCTACATTTCACATATCCATAGAAAAGCCCAGATCACGACCATGAACAGTCAAGAGAACATTACCAGCAGTATCCAAATCGCCAGTATCAAGAGCAATAGCAGCGAATATAGATCGGAAAGCACCACAAACCACAGCAGTGGAAGAAGAATTGGTCTTGGGCGAAACACGAACCACCTTGTGCAAACCCAAACGCAGTCCATCAACGGCACAAGAAGAGTCAACATTGGAGATCAACGATAATCAACGATTCACCTCTTTGGCAGAAACATCAACGTCTTTGGAAAGAAAATTGAAAGAAACGGGTGTTTCTATGATGGTAGTACCAAAAATGCTGAAAGCTTTGTTGTTTTCTTCGGAGATAATGTTTATTTTCTATTTTATTAAATGGAGTGACAAGGTTTGTAGCGATTGGCGGAGGAAGCTCTCCCAGCGATGAAATGGAGTGAAGGGAAATAGAGGGAGTGTTTGGATGAGTGAATGATTGTGAGTTGTAGGTGGAGCAGGTTCGGAACAAGACAGGTGGGTGGTGTTCGGTGATGTCGCTGAAGTTTGGTAGTAGTGAGGAAGGTTGGGTGTGTAGTAGGTGGAGCGGAAAGAGTGAGAAGGTCGGAAAATTGACGAAGAGGAATATGAAGAGGAAAATGGGTTTGCTGGTTCGTGAGAGCCAAATGGAGTGAAGGGTGTTTGGCACTGGAATGTTTAAGAGGAAGGAGGCAGAACTATAATGGCGAGATGACGGTTGGATGAGTTGTGGCTAGTGGAGACGGAAGGGGTGTGATGAAGGTTTAGATCTTGTTCTAATTCAAGCCATGATGGTGTTTGAATTTCTGGCTTTAGAAAACTGAAACTTTGATGCTCTTTCTTTAATGTGAAACCTTATATTTATTGAGTTTGGTGATTGATCATGTTGTGAGAGCTTGGTTGATGAATTACACTTCTTGAACTCTCTTCTGCTAATGCATCACAGAAGGCTCTGTGAGTTATGAAACTGTCCCTCCTTGTGAAGAGGGTTCCAGAGTCACATCTACATTCTCTTGTACCACCGGTTTTGGAGTGAGCTAAGTTGTGGATTAATGCAGTGGATTCTGAAAAGGTGTGTTTTATTTTTTTGTTTTCCCCTTGAGATTTTCTGTGTTGTTGGTATATCTCTTCCCCTCCTTTTTGTTAACCAAGTATAAGTCTATATAGAGAACATAATGAAATTTTGGGGGGGAAAATGAGATGGATTTGGATTCTTTGTGATGCATTATTTTAACACCTTTTTGCTGCAGATTTGTATTGCCATTTTAATGTAATTCGAACTGCTTTTGGACAAATTTTGGAGTGTTGTGGGTAGCAGTAGCAGCTGGCTTTTTAACATATTTTTAAACTATTTTGCAGGACTGATATGCTTGGAACATTATGCAAGTTTTGTTGTGTAGCATGTTTGGATTTTATGGACAGTTAGGATAGGGACAATAGCAAGGTTTTGGACTGATTTTATTGTTTGGACATTTTTTACAAGGAGAGGAATAGCATAATAATAATAATAACAATAATAATAACAAGAAATAAAAATAAAAATATTAAACTAAAAATTTCCAAAACATGAAAATTAAAGAGAAATTAAAATTAATTTTAATTTTAATAATAACTCAACTAAAAAGTTGAATTAAAATTAGAACCAAATCAAGATTAATATTGAAAGAAAGAAATGAAAATTATAATAACTAAAAGAATTAAAAGGAAAAGATATTAACTATATATTTTTTGTGATTAAAGTGAAATGCTAAAATAAAATAATGCTAAGACATGTTTTTTTTTTATATTTTTACTAAATTAAATCTAGAAGACTATAATTTTGACTTAAGAATAAAAATCTAAATGAAACTTGAAGAGACTACTTTTTTTTGATATTTTGAATAATAATGTAAATAAAATTAAGATGACATGAACTAAATATATTTTTTTTAGGATTTTTCATGGAATTAAAAATAAAAGAAGAGAAAGTGTAAAATTTATGGTCGGATAAAACATAGTCCAAAATTAAGAATCAAATTCCATTAAATTCGTGAAACAACTTCGAACGTTAATAACTTTTTCGTGGCTTTTCAATGCATAATCATCTCTTGTCTTGTAAAGAAAAATTGTAGATGGTGTCAAGAAAAATCATATGCAAAAAATAACCCCTCATAATATTGAAACTTGAAGAAGTTATGAATTTTTGAAATCTGACTCGGGAATTGGCAAAAATAGGTCGAATTGCTTGTGAACTCTTGCCATGCAATGATGCGGATGGAATGCGGGATCTTAGGTCAAAAATTAGGGTATGACAGATGCCCCTATTTAAGTTTCTTCTATCCGGAGATATGAAGATTGGAATCTTCATTTCGACGAGATCGAAGGGACTTAAATATAGAATACATAATTTTTGGCCATAAGATACCGCAATTATGTTTATGATCTGATATGAATGTAACATTTTGAATTTAATGAGGAAGGATTCCGTATGAGGCAAACTACTGCTGGAGAAACCAAGCACATTATACAGTAATCCCACTGGGGAAGAGATTATAACTCCACTGGGGAAACAAAGTCATAGACTTCAAATGAGAGACTCTTATTAAAGAATAACTTTGAGGGAAGAAATGAATGATTTACATCAGTATTGAGACTGGAAAAGAAAATGATTTACATCAGTACTGAGACTAGAGAAGGGAAATGATTGACATCAGCACTGAGACTGGAGAATGATTGACATCAGCACTGTGACTGGAAAAGGAAATGATGGACATCAGTACTGAGACTGGAGAATGATTGACATCAGCACTGTGGCTGGAAAACAAAATGATTGACATCAGCACTGTGGCTGGAAAACAAAATGATTGACATCAGCACTGTGGCTGGAGATAAACATCTCTGATTTCTGAATTTTACCAAGAACGGTAATATATTTCTTCTTTAACCAAGATATCGCTTGAAAGGGATAAAATAACAAACTTCCCCACGGGACTTTTCCGAAGGGATGCCATTTGCTGAGTAGACATTATTGTTGGGAATACACAAGTTGCTCAAATAAAGAGGCCGCCACTTGCTTCCTTTCAAAGGTGTCAATAACATACAAGCTGCTCATGAAGAGACCGCCACCTGCTGTCTTCAAAGAATATTAAAGCATACAAGCTGCTCATGAAGAGTCCGCCACTTGTTGTCTTCAAAGAATATCAAAGCACACAAGCTGCTCATGAAGAGTCTGCCACTTGTTGCCAATAACCCACAAGCTGCTCATAAAGAAGCTGCTACTTGCCGTTTTCAAGGGAACAATAACACACAAGTTGCTCAAATAGATAAGCTGCCACTTGTTGTCTTCCAAAAAAACTAACGTACAAGCTGCTCATGAAGAAGCTGCCACTTGCCGTTTTCAAAAAAAGTGTTGATAACATACAAGTTGTCCATGAAGAGACTGCCGCTTGCTGTTTTCTTTAGAAGTGTTGATAACATACAAGTTGTCCATGAAGAGACTGCCGCTTGCTGTTTCTTTTCAAAATTACCAATAACACACAAGTTGCTCATGAAGAGACCGCCGCTTGTTGTTTTCTTTTGAAAATTACCAATAACACACAAGTTGCTCATGAAGAGACCGCCGCTTGTTGTTTTCTTTTGAAAATTACCAATAACACACAAGTTGCTCATGAAGAGACCGCCGCTTGTTGTTTTCAAAGGTGACAATAACAAACAAGTTGCTCATGAAGAGACTGTCGCTTGCTGTTTCTTTCAAGGTATCAATAACATACAAGTTGCTCATAAAGAGACCGCCGCTTGATGTTTTTCAAGAGAAAAATAACACACAAGTTGCTCATGAAGAGACCGCCGCTTGATGTTTTCTCTAAGGTATCAATAACATACAAGTTGCTCATGAAGAGACCGCCGCTTGATGTTTTTTCAAAGGTATCAATAACATACAAGTTGCTCATGAAGAGACCGCCGCTTGATGTTTTTTCAAAGGTATCAATAACATACAAGTTGCTCATGAAGAGACCGCCGCTTGATGTTTTGTTAAAGGTATCAATAACATACAAGTTGCTCATGAAGAGACCGCCGCTTGCTATTTTGTTAAAGGTATCAATAACATACAAGTTGCTCATGAAGAGACCGCCGCTTGCTGTTTGTCAAGAGTATCCATAACACACAAGTTGCCTCATGAAGAGACCGCCGCTTGATGTTTTCTAAAAAGATACCCATAAAATATCGTGAAGATATTGCTGGAGGTGAGAACCAATAATTTCATCGGGGATGGACAAACTGCTCATGAAGAGACCGCCATTTGTCGTAGAGAAATCAGAAATAATCAAACTGCTCAAATAAAGAGTCAGTCGCTTGTTGTCATGTCAATATTCCAGAAGAAGGTTGTGATAACACTGCTGGGGAATAGAGTTCATCTTCAATGGGGAACCATGAATAAATCCTTCTTGAGGAGACCAAGTATTTAAATTGCAAAGTAAATGCACTCTTCATCTAGGTTTCACAGCCTAGAGAGATCCATAGGGTATCGTTCACAAGAGACAAAGCTCAATCCAGGAATAAACTGGAGAGAAAATAATCAAACAAGACTCCACCCAATGAGGAAACAACTCAAATGGGGATTTATCCTATCCAGAGATGGAAAAGGAAAGCTAAAGCAAGATTCTTCCACGAGAGTTAACTCAGTGGGGAATTAGAAAAAAGGCGCACTTTCTGCTTAAGTTGACACTCTATTTGGAAAGATCAAATACGCTATTTGAATAGACATAACCAAGGTGTACGGACTCAATGACATCAACAAATACAACTGTGCATGCATGATGCAAGTGTGAATGAATAAATGAAGGTCATGTATATGCTGACAAAACAGACAGGGGAGATAGACTGAAGATGATAAGACGTCATAGTATAACTCGACACTCGGCTAATCTCAACAGGATGGTAACATTACTGGAGATAGAAAACAAAAGCCATCATTGGAGCAAAGTCCTTTTACAAGGCTTAAATCTCTTTGGAGAGGAAGATATCTTCAGGTAGAAAATCCAAAGTCCAGTCTTCTATTGCAAACAATCCATTGAAAGGATAACAACACAAACAAAGTTTCAACTGGAAAAAGTCATGCTTAGCTGGAGATACTGGGAACACCACCCTCTGATAATGTGTGCAAAACATATCTTGACAAATCTGGATTGCCCCTGGGACTAATTTTGGATGCCCCAAGTTTACTGCTGATAAGCTGCATGATGCACGACGATTCTTGCGAATAACTTCACTTCTAAAATGCCCCAAGCTATATGGTTGATGGGGAGAAATCGTCTCAAGAGGATTTTACAAAAGACCTGGCATTCACCATGCTCTGGTGTCTTCAAACTCTTAGAGAGATTCGTCAAATCTCGACGTGATTGCCCCGGATTGACTGTAGTTGGCACAACGAGGTCTTCAAATTTTTTCCCCAAAAGAGTAAACAAGTTGGGAAAGCATTAACTGGGAGAAGCAACATGTCCATGTTCAAGGTCTTTAGGTGACATGCCCCTGGATATGATTTTTCTTGAAATGATTAGCCCATTACTCAACATAGTTTCAGGCCTTAAAAGAACGAACTCATCACTGGTGCTTATATGTGAGCTTCCTTGATATCAAACAAATGTTTTGCAGTTAGAACAAGTCTATTATGAGGAATGAAAATTCTAATGCAACAGTTATGTAAGTCTTGAAGATTTTGAAAAGATATCGCACAAATTTTGCGAGTTAAAGCACCATTTATTTTTGTATAGGAAAAACATATGATACCAACATAACTATTTAGAACATTCATGAGAGTCAAGAACACTATCTCATTGAAGTATGCTTTCAAAATAATCTTGCTTCAATTAGGACTTTTGAAGGTTGTAATGTGGTCTGGTTCATGGTTTTTAGAAAAAAAGATTTTAAGGCTCAAAATATTTGGTGCCCACCCCCTTCATGATGTTCTCCAACCCTATGTTCAGTTAATTCAACATGAGCATTCATCTCTCAAAAGGATTTTGTGACGGTCAAGGAAACGACGAGGCTTTCGGAGTAGAAACCAACCTCATGTCTTCGTGTTTGTAGTCACCAATTTGTTCTTTGCTGAGGACTTTTCTTTGTAGTCCTTTCTTTGCAATTTTTATTTTCCCTAACTTTTTGCCTGAACTAATTCTTTTGAATTGATAGTCCAGCGGGATGCCTTAATTTTTGCCTAAGTCACACGTTTTCATGTTTTTTGACTTAGCAGGCTTTTTCTTTTTCTCGATTTTTGACTTTTTGAACAAAATGTGTGACATTAGCTTGTCTTTGCTTGTTGAGAGGATTGTGATTGCCTCGTTTCTTGATGAATGAGGGATAACATTGTGGTTCCACATCCTCTAGATTCATTATACATGAAGGATAACCCTCGTAGTTTCTCTTCAAAAAAACATCTTCCTTATGAATTATGAACACTCAGTCAGATTAACTAAAAACTACCCTGCCCCAGGTTAAAATTCAAGGTTTTTTCGTATAGAAAAAGAAACTTCTGCTTCAAATGCTCAAAAGGGGTTAGCAAGGGATTATCTTCCTTATATCTCCAGTGTTTAGGGATTTGAAACAATGCATGTACATCATCAGCAAGATTTTATCCAAAAGCATGCAACCAGGGATTTTGTGTTCTTTAGATCATCATCCTCCCCTCAATCTCTGCCTAGGCAAGAGAACGGGCAACAAGTTGGTATCATAATGCAAAAAGAAATTTAAAATTTTAAAACAAATATGAGTGAAACGAATGAATTTCTTCAAGACAAACATACTCATTGTATTAAGATAATCATACAGATGCAAACAAGTTCTTACATGCAAACAATGTTTTGATAAACAAGAAAAATTACAAAAAGCAGAAATAAGTTAATGATCTGGGAAGGCTTTCCATCTGGACTTGAATCACCGAAAACATCCTTTAAAACTCAAAGTGACCATCAATCGTGTTTACTCTTCGGCGCATGCTTGATTTGAACTTCAAAACCAACGTCCTTGAATGACAAGATACCACTTCTGACCAACTTCTGAACCTCAATCTTAAAAGCAAAGCAACCCTCCAAGTCATGCCCAGGAGCACCTTGATGAAAAGTACAGGCCAAATCAGCTTTGTAGTACCAATGTATCTTCTCAGGAACTTTCGGTGGAGGTCGGGTCTGAACCAAATTCCTCTGCATCGGGATAGGGAACAACTCTGTATAGGTAATTGGAATTGGATCAAACTGGGTTTTCCTTTGATTAGGAACTTGCTGATTCTGTTGATAAATGGGAGAAACATGATGATTCTGACGATGATTATTTCTTCCACTGGTTCTCTTCTTGGAAAAGTTATTATCAAACTTCTTCACACCATTAGTTGAGCTACCATCTTCATATGAACATCCCTTCCTAACATCTTCTTCTAGACGCACTCCCACATTCACCTTGTCAGGAAAGTCATTAGGTGAATTAACCATCACCTTCTCATGAGAGAATGATTTTAGAGTTTCAGTGAAGACCTTTTCCATCACTTCTTCTTTCTTAGAAGGATTGACTCGGGAGGCAACCAAAATTTCAACCAAACCAGTTAAGTGCTCTACACTAGCTTTCAAATTAGTCATCTCTCTGTGGAGTTCAGAAATCTCTTGCTTGATGTTCTCCATTGTCCTCTTAGCCCGAGTGTTGTACTAGTGAGACCAAAGGAAAAATAAGACTTGGAAAAAGACCTTTGAAAGTGAAACAAAAAATGTAGAATGATGTATGATATGCAAAAGAGAGTTTTTATTTGATTTTCAAGGAACTTAAAATATTAAGTTGTAAACATCAAAGTATGAAGATAGAAGATGAGCTCCAAACATTGATCAAGTTATCGTCAAGATCAATCATCCATTTTGGTGGATTAGGGTTTTCGCCCTATCAACACCCAAGATCCATTGAGCTTGACGAAACTTGTGATGTTTACAAAGAAAGACCTCCAAATTCCTTCAAAGTCAAGTGAAAAAGGTTTAATGGATGCATGAATGCATGGCTATGCAAAAACCACAAGCAAGGTCACATATAAAGTCGAAAGGTTCAACGTCACGAGCATGGAGTCAAGGTAAGGAACACCCCCAAGGTATGTACTAACGGTTTAATCACACCTGTAGAACAAGGTTCTAAGAGTTCCCGACGTGTACATTCCTCCTTCGGATATTACCAACGTCTTGATTACTCAATAATCAGTAATATTCTCAAGAGAAACTCATCCGAGCGTAGCATCGCGTAACAATTACTTCCGGATTACTCCGTTATAATCTCCGCGCTACACCTAAAAGGCCAAGATGGGTTAGGGTTCTATGGTTCCCAGTTTCTCTGGCTCCTAGGTCGAAAATAATAATGTCTTCCCGATTACTCGGTAAACAAATATTACGTTCAAGGGGCCTTCCACTGAGTGGGGGATCTCACGCCTTCTTCTTCGGGATTACTCCCTCAAAGTTAACATGACTATACTGCCCGTCCTATTCCTAAGTGTAACTTAGTCTGGGTATAGGACTTATCCTTTGTAAATATTATCAACACCCAAATAATCATAATATATACATATAATCAAACAATCAAATAATGATAAAACAGATAAAACAAATTAGGCTTAACCCACTTAGGGATGGACCAGCAAGAGGTCAATCTCATCCCCAGCAGAGTCGCCAATTCTGTAGCGGTGAAAATCGGAGATCAAGCTATTAATTAACTTGACTCACAAAAAGCAAGAGTCGCCACCGCGCTTTATTATTTCCAAGGGAAAAGGGAAAAGTGCGAAATAAAACCCTAAAATATGAAATGTGAAATGATATTTAAAAGTAATAAAAAATACAATGCGTTTTTTTGAAAGAGATCGAGAGTTCGGGGGTTGGTTATGCAATGGAAAGGTATTAGCACCCAATGCATCTGCGGTACTCCGCAGGAACCTTTTGAAATATATGTTTTTGGTTAAAATTGTTTGTTTGATTAAAATGGTTTATTTGGTCAAAATGGGTATGGATGAGATTTTGAAGATACGACGACCTCGTGTCGAAGTTTTGACTTAAAAGGCGTGAGTTTGAAAATGGAGTCTTTTGGGAAAATTATCTTGAGTTTAGCAAAATAGTAAACAAACAAAAAAAATGAAAAAGGGTATTCGCACGATCGGATGAGATGTATTTGATGACGTGAAGTCAACTGAGTTGAAACATTTCCCTTGGAATAAGAAAAATAAAATGAACATCAAAATATAAACATTCAGAAGTTCACAAGAAAATAGATCTGACAAAAACAAATTAATGATCAAGAGGCACCGAGAAATTGAAATGACAGAAATATACAAATAAAAAGGAATATAACTAATTATCTAAAGAAGTTATTCGAACTAAATTAAAAAATTACTTACTAAAATAATTCTAAACTAATTACAAATTCTAAGGTTATATAAAAAAAATCTAGTATTATTGAATTTGATCTAAGCTAAACTAAGGCTTTAAAATTTAGTAAGTTAAATCTAGATTAAATTAAAATCCTAAGGTTACTAAATTAAATCTAAAACAAATGAAAATTTAAAAGTTACTAAGCTAAATCTAAATCAAATAAAATTCTAAAACTACTAAACTAAATTTAAATCAAATAAAAACTCTAAATAAAAATTATAAACTTATTAAACTAATTCTAAATCAAATAAAAATTATAAATTTATTAAACTAATTCTAAATCAAATAAAAATTCTAAAGTCACTAAACTAAAACTAAACAAATAAAATTCTAAAGTTAACTTAAATAAAATCAAATAAAATTCTAAAGTTATTAAACTAAAACTAAACAAATAAAATTCTAAAGTTAACTTAAATAAAATAAAATTCTAAGGTTATAAAATAAATCTAAACTAATTAAAGAATTCTAAATTAATATTAAACTAAATTAATTATAAGATTTACTAATATATATTTTTATTTTTTTATAACTAATTAAAAGGAATTTAATTGCATTATTCTAAATATCTAGAATTATAAGGAAATAGAAAGGGGTGTATAAGCATGTTATCGACCCTTTAGGCCCAAACTCAACATAAAGACACTAACCCTAATTTCTAATAATAAATAATGAAATTAAACTAAAAAAACAAACGCACCACACCTTGGGGCGGCGCATGCTGCCAGTAGTTGTTTTTATTTCTTTTTTTCATTGGCCAAATTACCATAAGCCATTAAGAAGTATCTTCAAAAATGAAACACAAACACTGAAAGTTGTACCTACATTTCACATATCCATAGAAAAGCCCAGATCACGACCATGAACAGTCAAGAGAACATTACCAGCAGTATCCAAATCGCCAGTATCAAGAGCAATAGCAGCGAATATAGATCGGAAAGCACCACAAACCACAGCAGTGGAAGAAGAATTGGTCTTGGGCGAAACACGAACCACCTTGTGCAAACCCAAACGCAGTCCATCAACGGCACAAGAAGAGTCAACATTGGAGATCAACGATAATCGACGATTCACCTCTTTGGCAGAAACATCAACGTCTTTGGAAAGCAAATTGAAAGAAACGGATGTTTCTATGATGGTAGTACCATAAATGCTGAAAGCTTTGTTGTTTTCTTCGGAGATAATGTTTATTTTCTATTTTATTAAATGGAGTGACAAGGTTTGTAGCGATTGGCGGAGGAAGCTCTCCCAGCGATGAAATGGAGTGAAAGGAAATAGAGGGAGTGTTTGGATGAGTGAATGATTGTGAGTTGTAGGTGGAGCAGGTTTGGAACAAGACAGGCGGGTGGTGTTCGGTGATGTCGCTGAAGTTTGATAGTAGTGAGGAAGGTTGGGTGTGTAGTAGGTGGAGCGGAAAGAGTGAGAAGGTCGGAAAATTGACGAAGAGGAATATGAAGAGGAAAATGGGTTTGCTGGTTCGTGAGAGCCAAATGGAGTGAAGGGTGTTTGGCACTGGAATGTTTAAGAGGAAGGAGGCAGAACTATAATGGCGAGATGACGGTTGGATAAGTTGTGGCTAGTGGAGACGGAAGGGGTGTGATGAAGGTTTAGATCTTGTTCTAATTCAAGCCATGATGGTGTTTGAATTTCTGGCTTTAGAAAACTGAAACTTTGATGCTCTTTCTTTAATGTGAAACCTTGTATTTCTTGAGTTTGGTGATTGATCATGTTGTGAGAGCTTGGTTGATGAATTACACTTCTTGAACTCTCTTCTGCTAATGCATCACAGAAGGCTCTGTGAGTTATGAAACTGTCCCTCCTTGTGAAGAGGGTTCCACAGTCACATCTACATTCTCTTGTACCACCGGTTTTGGAGTGAGCTAAGTTGTGGATTAATGCAGTGGATTCTGAAAAGGTGTGTTTTGTTTTTTTGTTTTCCCCTTGAGATTTTCGGTGTTGTTGGTATATCTCTTCCCCTCCTTTTTGTTAACCAAGTCTAAGTCTATATAGAGAACATAATGAAATTTTGGGGGGGAAAATGAGATGGATTTGGATTCTTTGTGATGCATTGTTTTAACACCTTTTTGCTGCAGATTTGTATTGCCATTTTAATGTAATTCGAACTGCTTTTGGACAAATTTTGGAGTGTTGTGGGTAGCAGTAGCAGCTGGCTTTTTAACATATTTTTAAACTATTTTGCAGGACTGATATGCTTGGAGCATTATGCAAGTTTTGTTGTGTAGCATGTTTGGATTTTATGGACAGTTAGGATAGGGACAATAGCAAGGTTTTGGACTGATTTTATTGTTTGGACATTTTTTACAAGGAGAGGAATAGCATAATAATAATAATAACAATAATAATAACAAGAAATAAAAATAAAAATATTAAACTAAAAATTTCCAAAACATGAAAATTAAAGAGAAATTAAAATTAATTTTAATTTTAATAATAACTCAACTAAAAAGTTGAATTAAAATTAGAACCAAATCAAGATTAATATTGAAAGAAAGAAATGAAAATTATAATAACTAAAAGAATTAAAAGGAAAAGATATTAACTATATATTTTTTGTGATTAAAGTGAAATGCTAAAATAAAATAATGCTAAGATATGTTTTTTTTAGATTTTTACTAAATTAAATCTAGAAGACTATAATTTTGACTTAAGAATAAAAATCTAAATTAAACTTGAAGAGACTACTTTTTTTTGATATTTTGAATAATAATGTAAATAAAATTAAGATGACATGAACTAAATATATTTTTTTTAGGATTTTTCATGGAATTAAAAATAAAAGAAGAGAAAGTGTAAAATTTATGGTCGGATAAAACATAGTCCAAAATTAAGAATCAAATTCCATTAAATTCGTGAAACAACTTCGAACGTTAATAACTTTTTCGTGGCTTTTCAATGCATAATCATCTCTTGTCTTGTAAAGAAAAATTGTAGATGGTGTCAAGAAAAATCATATGCAAAAAATAACCCCTCAAAATATTGAAACTTGAAGAAGTTATGAATTTTTGAAATCTGACTCGGGAATTGGCAAAAATAGGTCGAATTGCTTGTGAACTCTTGCCATGTAATGATGCGGATGGAATGCGGGATCTTAGGTCAAAAATTAGGGTATGACACTAACTCACACCCAAAACCTTATGATGCCTTATGAAGCCATCTTACCTATCATCATGGAGCCTTTTGTCGAAGGAGATGTTATGTATATTGTCCTTTATCCTAACATGCCTACTTCTATTGAAGATCTGCAAAGAGCTTGGATTCAACTAAAATAAGAGCGAGACACCTTAGAAACCCAGTTTTCCACAAGTGAAAAGAAGGTTTTGGAGCTTACGGGACAACTTCATGAAGAGCGATGTTTGAACGCCTATATTGCGCCGAAGAGGATGCGCTCGACCTATTTGTCTTCGGAGTTTATTTTGTGTTTATTTCCTCCATTGTAAGCCCAAGAGGCATGTTTGTAATCAATTTGAACTTATTAATACAATTGATGTTTGTTCCTTTTGTCTAAACAAATTTAAATCTTCTAAGTCCTTGAAATCATTTGCATACGCATTTTCATGCATCATAGCATAAACATGTTTTCCACAATAGGTTTCCTTATCTTTCTACTATTTATTTTAGTAAGATAGATATTGAACAAACAATGAAGGACTTGCAAGCGCAGAATTCCCATTTCCAAGAGACCTTGCTGACCCTAGTTAAGGGGCAACAAGAGCTGATGACTATGCTAGTAGCCAATAAGAAAACCAAAAAGAAGGCCTTCATCCACATGGGTAAGAGATTTAAAGGTGTGGTTCATCAAGTACAGATAGTCGAAGAGTTGTCTGAGGAGGACAAAAATCAAGACGAAGAGGCAAGGAGTACTCGTGTTGGGGTGCAAATGGTCAAGCTTCTGAAGATGAAGACTACTTTGATGAACAATACCCACCTGTAGAGGATAAATACAAGCAGTTAGAGGATAGACTGAAAGCTGTTGAAATTCAAGTCGTACCTGGTTTAGACTTTGGTGATTTGGGCTTAGTACCTGGGGTCATCATTCCCCATAAGTTCAAAATACCGGTCTTCACCAAGTATGATGGATTTTCCTGCCCGAAACTTCATCTAAGGTCTTACATGCATAAGATACAGTCGCACACTACCGACAAAAAGCTCTGGGTCCATTTCTTCCAAAAGAGACTGGCTGGGACTCAACTAGAATGGTTCTATCAATTGGAAGGTTCCCGCATCCACACATGGGAAGATCTAGCCACTTCTTTTTATCATCAATATCAATACAATGTCGATCGGGCACCAACCAGAGTCCAACTTCAAGGTATGACAATGGATACTAATGAGGGGTTTAAGAAGTATGCACACAAATGGAGGGATCTTACTGGTAGGGTCCAACCACCGCTAACTGACAGAGAACTAGTTGACATGTTCATGGGTACATTAACTGGCCCATTTTCAACCTATTGATTGGCAGTTCTTTGTCTGGTCTCACCGAGTTGATCCTAACTAGTGAAATGGTCGAAAGTGGCATTAAGAGCGGAAAAATTCCCATGACATCTGCTTCCGCATCCAACACAATGAAGAAGCCTTTCACTGGAAAGAAGGAAAAAAAATGATGTGTATGAGGCAAGGGACCATACCAAGAAGGATCACTGACCCTCTGTTAATGCCGTTGTGATACGGTGGGAGAACTGACTTGAGGTTTTTGCGTTTGTGTTCGCAAATGTTGCGGTTTAGCAAGAGTCGCCACCGACTTTTCTTTTATCCAAAAAGGAAAGGTGAAAAAGCACAGAAAAGACCTTTAGAGACGTTTTCTTAAGTTCGGGGGGTAGATTATGAAAAGGGAAGGTGTTAGCACCCTTTTCATCCATGGTTTTCCATGGGCTCTTAGTTGCTCGCTAGATCACTTGCTTTTGTTTGAATGTGTGCTTGTGGTGTGGGTTTTGAAATAATTTTGAAAATATAACTTTGTAATGATTCTCGTTTCTATAAGAATGCATACGAAGTGTTTGTTTCGAAAATTTTTTCAAGAAAGTGTTTGTGAGATGTGTATTTGAAAGTGATTTTGAAAAGGGTTTTCTTTGTAACGACTCTCGTTTCTATAAGAACGCGTACAAAGTGTTGTTTTCAAAAGTGTTTCGAAATGAGAGTGTTGGTGTATAAAATGTTTTTGTTGTGAGCAAGCGAGTAACTGAGAGGGAATCTACCTACTCAAAAGGTCTTAGATGTGCTTTTCCTCCTCCTTTAGATATTGCTATCTTACCATTGTTTTGGTAAGAATCCCTATCGTTGGATGTGAAGGGACGGGTGTGGGACGTTTGGATAGTCATAGAAGGCAACTTATGAGACGTTTTAACAATATCGTTTAGGGACTAGATCGTTTACCGAAGGCAACATCGAGGGTCATCGAGGGACTACGATCCTTTTTTATCGAAGGGTTTTTGCTAAAACATCCCATATTCGAGGGACATGACTATTTTCCGAAAGGCAACAAAATGAGATTACCTTAGAGATGCTAGTGTGCAAGTGTGTTAGTTTGCATGCATTTTGTCTTGTATTTGAAAGGTTATCTATTTGCTGATTTTACCTTGCCATACATCCTAATTACTAGCAATATATGAAAGCAAGTAAACATGCGAAAAATAAATCCTAAGCTATTACATCACTTTAGGGAGATGGGGGTACAAATTTACAATGGGGATGAAGTGGAGACTGAAATATTACAACCATATCGAATGATAATGAAAACAATGTAAAAACAGTGTAAAATAAGGAAAACTGCACTTTGAACTGCTATGTGTCGACCCATTCTGCTATGCATTGACACATAGCTTTTCCTTGCTCCTGTAAAACAAAATCTGCTCAGTATGAGTCGACACATAATGGGATGTGTCGACTCATGCACCTTCTTGCATCGACGCGAAACGCGTATGTGTCGACTCATAGTCTTTTCCAACTTCTGTTTTGTAACCTGAAATCAGTATGAGTCGATGCATGGGGGTTATGTGTCGACTCATACCCTGTTTTTTCACTAGGATGAGTCGACACATGAGGATACGTGTCGATACATGCTGCATTTTCCTGCCTTAAACATTATTTTACTGAATGTATAGGTTAGCTTATGGCATATGATGGATAAACATGAACAACAAATGATTAAATAAGCCTAAACAAAGTGCAGATGACTAGTTCAAAAAGATATTAAAGTACTACATCTTGTCTTCAAAATAAACAAATCATTAATGATGTATGGAGAGATATCAAATCAAGAAGACTTACCTCTGGACTGCACTGTCTGTTTTAAATCTGAATGTTTTTCCAAATGTGATGAATACCTCAATGAATCTCCGGAAAGCTACTCCGGACTGTTGAAACTAAGTTGGACTGTACTGTAATGTTTTTGGTGTTTTGAAGATGGAGATGAATAGCAACACAGGAACTGTTTTTTATGATGTTTTGGATCACCTTTGTATGTGATGAGTTGTTTGGTTTAAAGGAGAGTTTGTATGGTAGAGTAATGAGTTGGGTTTCTGTTTTGAACAAGATCAGTTTTGGTTCTAAAAATAAGTCAAGGTTGCAGAGAATATTGTTTTTTCTGCTCAACAAAACTCTTTATCTCTTCTCTTGAAAATCTTACCTCTCTTTTTAAAATCCAAAAAAACCTCTTTGTCTTATGAGACAACCCTCTTTTTTATAGACCCCTTGACTGTGGTTTAGGGGGGAAAACAAATAAGTCATTTTGAATTGCTTTTGCCTACTGTTTTGACACTTTCTTCCCACAATTTTTTCTGTTCCATTTTGGTGCAATTTTGGGGTTGTTGTGGTGCAGGTTTGGGCAGACTGCATAGAGCAGTTTTGGACTGTATTGGCAGCATGTATACTTGGGAGGCAACATAGCACAAGCTTTCTTGCAGGGCAGCATAGGATGTTGTAGCAAGGTGATATATCATAATTTCTTCAACTTTAGACACCATAGTTTGTAGCATGTCACAAATTTAGTCTTGTGCACATTATGTCAAAGGAAGAAATATTGTGACCAGGTTTTAATCAAGACATAGTTTTAGAATTTGTAATTTTGCAAAAATGTCACTTTGTAATGACTTGAATTACTTGCATCATCTTGAATTATTTGGAGTTGTAGTAAAATGCCATGAAGCAAATGAAATTAACCAAGTATAGAAAATACTTAGAAAAATCTCAAAGTCTTGCAAAGTTGGATTTTTTATTCTCTTGACTTCTTGATGATCAAGCTTGATATTTTTGAATGTCTTGATGAAATTTGATCTTTGGGTTGTAATGTTGACCAAAAATTCAAAGTTTGACTTTCCAGTATGCAATTGACCATTTTGCCGTTGCGCCAATTTCAAGCCTAAATTGATGTATCAGTGCTGCAAACTTGACGTCTTAGAATATCTTGTGAGTAAATACTTGAAAAATGAGACGACAAATTTTGGGGTACAACAGCTGCCCCTGTTCAATCTTCTTATACCTGAAGAGTTAGATTGGTAATTCTGCCATTCGTAACTTGAAAGCGGGAGATGATTGAACACTAGAGTGCCCAGAAAATTTACACTCGAAGATGTGAAGGTTCGGGGAATGGGCTTAGAGATGCCATTTAGAGAGATGATAGAAAGTTGTTGGAGATGGGATTAAAGATGCCATCCAAAAGTGATTGTTGGCATTGTAATTTGTAAGATGAAAGAATGAGTATCAGAATGGCATGCGTGCCAGGAGTGTATCTGAACTGTATCTGAAAGCCGGATTTGAATGAGTATCAGGATGTCATCCGTATCTGGTGCATATCTGAACTGTATCAGGAAGCTGTCTTTGAATGAGTATCAGGATGGCATCCATATCTGGTGCGTATCTGAACTGTATCAAAAGGTTGAATCTGAATGAGTATCAAGATGGCATCCGTATCTGGAGCGTATCTGAACTGTATCAAAAGGTTGAAACTGAATGAGTATCAGGATGGCATCCGTATTTGGAGCGTATCTGAACTATATCAGGAGGTTGAATTGTTTGAGCTGGTCGAGTAGATATTTGTCCTTTCTGGTTTCAAGTATTAATCTTTGACCTGAGAAAGAAAGATAGTTTTCCTGGCTTGCTACAGGTATTAATCTTCAATCTCTTCATGTAGATAGTTTTCCTGGCTTGTTATAGGTACTAATCTACAATCAGTCGTCCACAGATAGTTTTCCTGGCTTGCTACAGGTATTAATCTGGGACTTGAAAAGGTCGATGGTAGCCATCTGTTGATTGACCTTTTCCTGAAAAGGTAAAACGTTAGTTGTATGCAATGTCGTGATGTATGAAATGCATGATGTCATGATGTTCTCAAAATAAATGAGATTGTGTCGTATACACTTATCATGTATGTAAATAGGATGTATGAAATGTGAAATGTTTGTGAATGTATTTTTGTCTGGGAAAATAAATCCTTGACAGATGTCGGGGAACCGTTAAATCCTAGACTGCTGTTGAAGAGTTGGTGTGTCTTCAAACTTTGCTTAGAATGTTTCCAATGGGGATTCCTGTTTTGTTGTTTGAGGAGAAATCCGCTGGGGGATATTGAAAACTCTATGGGGAGCATGTTTATTCCTGCTTGGGAAAAGAGTTTAGGAGTCTTAGTCGTCCGTTACTCTACTGGGGAGTCGAAGTTGAACTGATATCTGGTCGGGTCCAGGTTTCGCAGTAACTTGTCGGGGATTGTAGAGTAGTCTACTGGGGAAGAGGAGTTGTGGTCCTTTGATTTGTAGTAGTCGGAAAGGCTACCTCAAGCTGGGGAATCCTGTCGTTTGTTGGGGAAATAAACCCTGTTGTCGGCCTGCTTGAGAGGTGACGACTTTGTTGGGGGAAAGTCGTTGAGGATTCTTGAGGTTATCTCAGCTGGGGAAAGGTGTTCAGAGATTAAACTCTGGCTGGGGAATCATCCTATGAGAAATACTTTGGAGATATTCGTCATTGCCCCTAGTAGCAAATGTTCACGGCATTGCCAAAAATGTTTGATTGTACAAAACTCTTTGCTGAGATTTGATGTTTAATGCCCCAAGTGACGGAGATGGAGGCCTGCCCCTGGTTACTCTGCACTTCTTGAGAGGTTTCCTGGAATCTTGACTGTACTGCCCCAGGTGTGTTGGATAGTGACATGTCATGTCCCCTTGTTGATAGGAGATTTGTCAATGGAAGTGTCGTCTTTCTTTGAAATAATTTTGTTCACTGAGAGAGCTTTGGTTCATCGGATGTTCGTTGTGTGAATATCTCCGTTGTCAAACAAATAGTCACATGCAAACAGTGATATTCAAGTAATGCAAAGTTTATGCTTGTCTTGAAGTTTTTGAAGAATGCGTTTTAGCGAGTAAAGAAGTTTTGTAAGAAAAATTCAAACTCAAGATTTAGAGTAAAGCTTTACAGGAGTCAAGATACCTTTTGTAACAATATGCTTTCGAACTAACCCATGCTTCAATTAGGACTTTTGAAGGGTTGTAACGTGGCTTGGTTCACGGTTTAAGAAACAAAGGATAAAGGCTCAAATGTATTTGTACCCACCCGTTCTTCGTGATGTTCTTCAGTCCTATACTCAGTTAATTGTACGTTTGAACTCCAATTGAGTATGGAATGACGTTTTCGTGATGGTTCAGACATGTTAGGTTTTTCGGAAGGCCGTCATTTTCTGCAACATTTTTTCATTTTGTTGAGGATTTGTAGTAACATCTTTTGATTGATTTGTTATCCCTAATTTTTTCCTAACTGTTCTTGTTTTGAGATTACAGTCAACGGGGTGCTCCAGTTTTCTTAAGTCTCCTTTGTAGGTTTTGACTTAGTGGGATTTTCTTTTTGAGAGATAATGACTGCCTATTTGGTAGGGAAACATCACCGTCTTTTGATTTTTTTTAATGTCATTCGTTGTATTACGAGATGAGAGTTTGCGGTTAAATGCGCGTTTGAATTAACTGAGAGACTACCCTGCCCCAAGGTTTTGATTAAAGGTTTCAATTTGTGAAAAAGAAAAACTTCTACTTCTTTGGCTCGAAGGGGTTGACTAGGGATTATCTTCCTTATAACTCCAGTGTTTAGGACTTGAAAGAATGCATGTACATCGTCAGCAAGGTCTGTTCAAAAGCATACTGTATGAGATTATGGCATTGTTTTCGTCATCCTCCCTCTAAAGGCTTGTAACTTTTAGCAAGAGTTGAATGTCATAAAGAGAGTAAAAATCATAGTTTAAATGTAATGAAAATGAAATAATTCAAGACAAACATATGCAATACATTAATGAAACAAAGTTTGACATTAATAGGTAATTGTTTGAATAACAAAAGAAATTACAACTTGAAAATTCAAATAAACAGAAGCTTCTTTTATGTGAACTCCATCGTTCCTTCTTCAATCAGATCTTGAATTTTATTTCTCAACGTCCAATAGCTATCGGTGTCATGTCCAGGACTGTTGGAGTGGTATGCACATCTTGCATTTGGATTGTACCTTGGAGAGGCTGTGTTGGGATTCTGAGGGGGGTCCCTTAATACAACCATCTTGGCTTCCAACAGGTGTTTCAGTGCTTGAGATAATGACATGTTGATTTCGGTAAAGCATCTTTCAGCTGTATTCCACTTAAGCTTATTGCTCTGTTGTTGTCGGCGAGGTTGTTGTTGGACCCGTGAGGTAGTAGCAAATTGGGGAGTTCTTCCGGCTTCTTGTCTCATGGGAGGCTGAGCAGTGCCTTGATTTCCAATCCTGATTGTTTGCCCCATACGGTTGCAACCTTCTTGACTAAGTTGGTTGACAAGAACTTTCAGCTCTTCTTGTCCTTGAGCCAGATTTTGGATAAGAGCCATCTGGCTCACCAACTGTCCCATCATTTGGACCCTTATTATGGCTATTTCAGTTTGTAGCCTTTCCAACTGGTCATCTTTGTTGCCCTCAGGATTCCCCATGGTCATGCCCTTAGTGAGGAGAGCTTTCACTTCTTCTTGCCCCTTGGATAGTGTGATACGGTGGGAGAACTGACTTGAAGGTTTTGCGTTTTATCGCAAATGTCGCGGTTATCAAGAGTCTCCACCGACTTTTCTTTTATCCAAAAGGAAAGGTAAAAAAGCACAGGAAAGACCTTTGAGATGTTTTCTTGAGTTCAGGGGGTAGATTATGAAAAGGGAAGGTGCTAGCACCCTTTTCATCCATGGTTTTCCATGGGCTCTTAGTTACTTGCTTAGATCACTTGCTTTGTTTTGTTTGAAATGGTGTTTGGTGTGGTTTTGAAAGTACTTTGTAAAAGAGGCCATTTGTTTAGGCAATCTTTGTAATGATTCTCGTTCGTAAGAATGTATACAAAGATGTTTGTCTTTTGAAAATGTTTTCAATGTTTTGTAAGATGTTTTGAAATGTGTGTGTGTGTTTGTTTTTGAAAATAGCAAGGATTTTTTGAAATGGAGCAAGTAACTTAGAAGCTATCTACCTACTCAAATGTATTTCTTGTGCATTTTTTATTCCTTTGACATTGTTGACTTACCATTGATTTGGTAAGCAACCCTATCTTTGGATGTAAACGGGACGGGTATGGGTCATCGTATAACCATGATAGTAATGTTGCCAAGTATATTAGCATTTTTGAGGGACCAAGATCATTTTGTTTAGGCAACTTTTGAATAGCGTCATCGAGGGACTATGATCTTATACTTGTTTTGTTTTGCCAAGATACTTCGCATGCGTAACATGACCATTTTATTTTAGGCAACCAAGTGGGAGAAACCCTAAGGATGTTTGTGTGCAAAGTGTATCATTTTCATGCTTTTGATTTTGTCTTGTATTTAAGGTTTTCTATTTTGTTTTGTTTTGTTCTTGTCATGCAAACCCTAATTACTAATCATGGCATTTAAAGCGATAAATTGCATAATGTAAATATACTAATCTATTACAACAATTTTTATGGGAGGGGGGAATACAAATTTGAATGGGGATTTTCACAAATATAAAAGCTAAATATATTATTACAACCAAATCGAATTTGCGCGAATTAAATAAATATAATACAAATATTTAAAATGCAATGCAATGTTCATGTTAGAAAAATGTTTTATGTCTTGTTTTTGTGTAAGAAAAATATTTAATTTAAACCTAAAAAAAAGGGGAAAAATAATTAATTCTTTTTGAAAGGGATTAAACCCTAATTTTCAATTAAAAGAAAATAATGTTTGATATTATTATTTTGTGCATTTTTTGTATAAAAATAATAAATACTATTATATATAAATATCAAAAATTAAATATGTGCAAATATTGGTATTTGTAAGTATAAAATGTATAATAAAAATATTAAGTATTTTTAATTAAATTTGTAAGTTTATTAAGAAAATAAATTCTATTCTATCAAAATTAATTAATTTTTATGTGTGAAAATAATATAAAAAAAATAAAAGGGTGAAAATAAATAAATCACTTTTTAGTATTTTTTATTATTAAGAAAAATAAATAAAAGTATTAAATAAATAAAAATATGAAAAATTATAAAAATATAAAGTAGTTAGTCGGGGGGGGGGGGGTGCAATAGCAAGTCAGGGGGGTGTTTAGAAGAAAAAAAGGCCAAGCAACAAAAAGCCCAAAACTTCATCCCTGTCCTTCGTTCATCATCTTCACACCATTCTCAGTGCAACCTGTATCTTCCTCATTCTTCTATAAAAATGAAAACTCATAACATGAAAAATGTGGCATTTGAGCTCACGATTCCAACCATATAAATTATGTAATCTAACTATCAAAGATCAAAGAGAATTTTGGAATCTCTAAATCGTGACCTAATTTTTTCAGAGATTTCAAACTTCAAATTCTCTTAGCACAAGTAATATAAATGCAAAGTAATGATATGTACAACTTCGTTATGATGAGAACTACATTTTTTCTTCATAAATCGTGGCTTGAGGTTGCCTGTATAAAGAGATAGAGTTTAAGAAAATACCTCCTTCAGCTGGAATCGTGTATGGCAATGTAGGGACTTTAATGGAGGCCTGATGATTGCTTGAGCTTCCTCGAGCTTCCCTGAATCTATTCCAACCCTTATCTTGCCCTGAGGATGGCTGGAACTCCCTGACCAAGTCCAACTGCAAGCTTCCAAGTTGAAAATGGAAGATGGTGAAACAAATGTTACAGAACCAGGGTGATGGCTTAGATTGACTAGGTATCAAGTGTATAAGATGTTTGAATCAGTTAGACACAAAACGCACGAGCCAAATGAGAGTTGGCTGAGCTTTTTCAGAAACTGTGTGCTTGGGCAGATTTTTAGTGTTTTTCAGTTTGAGAGAGTTCTAGGTTCAAGCCAAGCGTGTAATCTCTTGTACAATGTTTGCATATTAGTATAGAAGTGATACCAAGTCAGCTCTCCACTAGCTGTGCAAGCCTTAGCCCTTTTGCAACTTTTCTTGTACTTGAAGTAAAGTTGATAAGACCAATCCCACATGCTTGTACCAGCTTGCTTTAGGGTTGATATAAGTTTGTACCAATTGCTTGAGACCTATATAGTTTGCTTTTATCAAGGGGACAGGTCTAATGCTCCAAGTTGACAAAGTTGCAAAAGTGCATCTTTATGAAAATGGCAATGAAGCCTTTTTGCCCAAAATGGAATTACAACTTGTGTAAAGTTTCAAAAGCAAGGATAAAGGCTTTGTCAACTTAGTATGCATTTAATTAAGGAGTTTGTAGCAAGCTTAGGACCTGTAAAGTAAGAAATAGCCAGCATAGATTTGGTTTGCAACTTGATTCTTCATGAAAATGGTTTGAACAAAAAATGAGAAAATGCCAACTTCCTCTCTTTGATTCTTCCTACTCAAAAATGATCTTGGAGAGTTCTTTGACATTTTGGAAAGCTTGCAATGTTCTCTATAATACATATTTGAAATGAATTTTGAGATACCTCTTGGAACTAGGTGAAAAGTTGCCATGAAGTTGGGTCCAAAACCTGCCTAAATTAGGGCAAAATTTCACTAAGTTATTTAGTTCATGAGCATGTATTCACAAATTTATAACTTGAGATCCAAGAATCTTTAGGGAAAAGTTTGTGAAGGAAAGTTGTAGATTTCATGGAGGATTACAGCTTCATGTTGGGAACTTTCTTTGAATCAAAATGCATCATGGTGAAAAAGTGGTGAAAAGTTGAGAAAAAATAAGAAAATTTTTATACTTAGAAAAATTCTAAGTTATGAAAATTTTCAAATTAAAACCCTAATTCTCAAATTTGGTTTTCTTGGTGAACAAGCTTCATATTTTGACATATCTTGATGAATTATGACTCATGGCACTTGATTTTGAACAAAAAGTCAAAGTTTGACTTTTTAGTGTACAGTTGAATTTTGATCAGTTGACTGCAAATTTCATTTGTCAATCCAATGAACTTGAGATCTTTTAAACCATGTAATTAGGTCAAGATGATGCCATTGAACCCTTGAAATCATGCTTGAACTCAATTGGTCATTGGCTAGGTTAAAAATCAGAAATTGCCCTTTCTCAGTCAAAACCCTAATTTTGACCATTTTGCCCTTTTGATGATTTGATCAAATTTCTTGAGGAGTTGTGATCCAAACTTTATCAAATGGTACATATGAGTCTAAAATGTTGATTTGGATCAAAAATTATGAAGTTGGACTGTAAATTGGTCATGGTTGACTTTTTCCCCAATACAGCTGATTTTTAGGTCAACTGTCCAATTGACTGATAAAAAATGTGGTTCAAGGCTTGAAACTTATCATGAACAATCTTAGGGATCCAAAATGATGTATGAAAGTCAAATGAAGCATTAGTGATCCAAAAATCCTTGTGCAAACTCAAACCCTAATTTTGGGTTATCAGTGCAAGATGAGATGTCTTAAGCTGATCAAACCCTAATCTTGTCTTGAGTCAAAGAAGTCTTGTGAGAAAAATTTTGATAAATGAGAGGGAAAATTTTGGGGTACAACAGCTGCCCATGTTTAATCTTCTTGAACCTGAAGAGTTAGATTGGCGAGCTTTGTCGTTCGCGGCTCGAAGGTAAAAGATGATTGGACACTAGAGTGCCCATAAATTTGCACTTGATAAAGTGTAGTTGAGGGAATGGGCTTAAAGATGCTATTTAGAGAAGTGATAGAATCTTGTTGGAGATGGGCTTGTAGATGCCATCCAGGAATGTTTGTTAAATTGTACGTTGTAAGTCAGAAGAATGAGTATTAGAATGATGTCCGTATCTGGAACGTATCTGAACTGTATCTGAAAGATGAATCTGAATAAGTGACAGAATGGCCACCGTGTCTTGGAGCGTATCTGAACTATATCTGAAATATGAATCTAAATAAGGGCCAGAATGGCATTCGTGTCTGGAGCGTATCTGAATTGTATCTGAAAGATGAATTTGAATAAGGGCTAGAATGGCATCCGTGTCTGGAGTGTATCTGAACTTGAAATCTGAATGAGTATCAGGATGGCATTCGTGTCCGGAGCGTATCTGAACTGTATCTTGAAGTTGGCTCTAAATGAGTAATAGAATGGCTTCCGTGTCTGGAGCGTATCTAAACTGTATCTGGAAGATGAAATCTGAATGAGCAACAGAATGGCTTCCGTGTCGGGAGCATATCCGAACTATATCTGAGCTTAAATTTGAATGAGTAAAAGAATAGAATCCGTGTTGGGAGCGTATCCGAACTGTATCTAAAGGTTGAATCTGAGTGAGTAACAGAATGGCTTCCGTGTCTGGAGCGTATCTGGACTGCATCATGAACCTGAGTCTGAATAAGTGTCAAAATGGCATCCGTGTCTGGAGCGTATCCGAACTGTATCTGAATGTTGAAGTCTGAATAAGTAACAGAACATCGCCTGTGTCTGGGGCGTATCTATACTATATCTGAAAGATGAATCTGAATGAGTAACTGAATGACTTTCATGTCTGGAGTGTATCTGAACTGTATCATGAATTTGAAAACTGAATAAGTATCAGGATGGCATCCGTGTCTGGAGCGTATCTGAACTGTATCTGAAATCTGAATCTGAATGAGTATCAGGATGGCATCCGTATCTAGAGCGTATATGAACTGTATCTGAACTTAAATCTGAATGAGTAACATAATAGCATCCGCGTCTGGAGCGTATCTGAACTGTATCATGATTCTAAATCTGAATGAGTATCAGGATGGCATCCGTATCTGGAGCATATCTGAACTGTATCTGAATTCTGAATCTGAATGAGTATCAGGATGACATCCGTATCTGGAGCGTATCTGAACTGTATCATGATTTCATATTGTTAAACGGTAGTTGTTAATCTTATCCTGAAAAGGGTAAAATGTTAGCTGAAACACAAAGTTATGTTGCATGAAATGTATGATGCAATATATGTGTTTTATCAATGTTTATGATATGTGGATGTAATGAATGCGCATGTAAGCCGATTCGCTGTATTGATGAGGAAAATAAATCCTTGACTGCTGCTGAGGATATATGGATTCTTCATGTCTTAAAGTTGAAGTATTGACAAAATCCTATTGCAAGAGCAATGCCGTATACTGCTTGAGTAATCTGCTTGGGGAATCCGGAGAATTTTGATGACTTCTACTGGGGATTAAACAATGGGAATCCTTGTTCTATTGGGGAACAAAGAAAACTCTGTGGAAAAAAGCTTATTCCTGTTTGGAAAAAGTTCAGGAGTTTCGGTCGTCTACCACTCTACTGGGGAATCATCCTAGGTTAGGGAGAAACAGAAGTTAACTGTTATCCGATTGATTTTCAGACTTCAAGACAACTTGCTGGGGAATTTGGAGAAACTGGATGGTTTCCACCAGGGATTAATAGTTTGAAGCTTCAGCTTCGTTGGGGATCTTAATGACGTACTGTAGGGATTGCTCATGGAATAGCCTAAAAGACGTTTTCCTATTCTTTCAACCTGTCAGTAATTTTTCTTTTTCATTTTTTTTTATTTGCAAACAATAATTATGTTCAAATGCATATGTTCATTAATGAATCATTGGACGTTTTTGCAAATAAAAACATAAGTGTAAAGAAAAAGGCAAATAGTTTTCTGTACTTTGAAAGAGATATCTTTGTATTTACTTTGAATAAGTATTTTATACAAAAGAGACAAACATCCTAGTAAGAGGACAGTGTCATAAAAATAAGAAATTTTTTAACAAAGATAGCTATATGTGATAATCCCATGGGGTTCCCATTCTGCTATAGCCTCCGTATCTCTGAATATCTTGTCTATCCGTTGCTTCGTCCGAAGATGATTGGATCAATCAGAACTCCGAGTTTGTCAGTGAAGAGGTTGAAGTTATCCTCAAAGTGATCCGACGAGACATAGTCATACGCTTTAATTCCCTAACTTTTGCCTGGACTGCCCTTTCGGGTTCTCAATCCACCGGGAAACCCTTTTTTGCCCAAGTCGCCCTTTCGGGTTTTTAACTTTCCAGGTGTACATATTTTTTTTATTTTATCCCTAATTTTTTTCCCGAACCTTTTTTGGTCCGCCGAGATGCCCTTGTTTTTCCTAGGTGTGTCAACCTAGCGGGTCTCTTATGCGTAGTATCTTTTGACTATGTCTGCGTTCGCAGGGTGTGGTAGGTCGTCGCCATCCATGGTGGTTAATATCATTGCCCCACCGGAAAATATGTTCTTGATTACAAATGGTCCTTCATAGGTAGGAGTCCATTTGCCCCTGGGATCACTTTGTGGCAAGATGATGCGCTTGATCACCAAATCTCCAACTTGATATACCTGGCGTCTGACTTTCTTGTTGAAGGCCTTGATCATCCGTTTTTGATACATCTGACCATGGAAAACAGCAATAAGCCTCTTTTCATCAATTAAGTTCAATTGATCAAGCCGGGTCTGGATCCAATCGTCCTCACTCAAACCTGCATCTTTCATGATTCTCAAAGAGGGGATCTGAACCTCAATAGGTAAAACTGCCTCCATGCCATAAACCAAAGAATAGGGTGTTGCCCCAGTTGATGTGCGAGCCGTGGTACGGTACCCGTGGAGAGCAAATGGTAACATTTCATGCCAGTCCTTGTAGGTGACTGTCATTTTCTATATGATCTTTTTAATGTTTTTATTAGTAGCTTCGATTGCACCATTCATCTTTGGCCGATAGGGGGGTGAATTGTGATGTTGAATCTTGAAATGCTCGCACAAGGCGGTGATCATAGCATTGTTAAGGTTTTATACCATTATCAGCGATGATCCTTTCTGGGATACCGTACCGGCAAATAAGATTTTGCTTGATGAAGCGGGCAACAACATTCTTAGTAATGGATGAGAAGGAAGCTGCTTCGACCCACTTGGTGAAATAGTCAACGGCCACTAGAATGAAACGGTGTCCATTGGAGGTTGTCGGCTTGATCTCCCCAATCATATTGATTTCCCACATAGCAAAGGGCCAAGGAGTTGTTAAGACATTTAGAGGAACCGAAGGCACGTGCACCTTGTCTGCATAGATTTGACACTTATGACAGGTTTGGGAGTGTTGATAGCAGTCTGCTTCCATGGTAGACCAATAATAGCCTGCCCGTAGAATTTTCTTCGCCATTGTATGCCCACTAGAGTGAGTGCCAAAGGTACCTTCATGTAATTCAGCCATGATCCTTTCAGCCTCAGCCTTATCCACACAATGGAGCAGAATAGAATCATGATTACGTTTGTACAGGATACCATTACTTAGGAAGAACTTAGCGGAGAATCTCCTTAGGAACTTTTTATCATTGATTGAAGCTCCTTCTGGATATTCTTAAGCCTCGAGATACCTTTTGACTTCACGAGACCAAGGCTGGTCCACTACTTCTTCAGTATTAATCTCGTGACAGTGTGCTGGTTCGTCCATTCGTTCAATGGTGATCTGGGGAGCCTCGTTATCCCAATTAAGTTTAAACATAGATGACATTGTGGCTAGAGCATCTGCTGGCTGATTTTCTTCTCGCGGGAAGTGCTTGAAGGTAATCTGCTCAAAGTGTGGTAGCAATGTCAAAACATGTTCTTTGTAAGGGATAAGGTTTGGATGCTTAGTGTCCCATTCTCCTTTGATCTGACTGATGACCAAAGCTGAATCTCCAAACACAACTAAAGATTTGATCCCCAAGTCTATGGCAGCCTTGAGACCAAAGATGCAGGCTTCGCATTCTGCCATGTTGTTCATACAGTTGAAGCAAAGTCTGGAAGTAAAGGGAGTATGGCACCCTTCCAGAGATATGAGTACAGCTCCGATACCATTACCAAGTGCATTGGATGCCCCATCAAAGAACAAGGTCCATCGGGATCCTTGTCCAGGTCTGTCACATGGCCTGATTTCTTCACAGTCATCTAATGTCATGATGTCTTCGTCCGGGAATTCAAACTTCATGGACTGATAATCTTCTACAGCTTGATGAGCCAGATGATCAGCTAGCACACTGCCCTTCATAGATTTTTGGGTTGTGTATTGTATGTCATATTCTGTTAGGATCATCTGCCATCTAGCTATCCTCCCAGACAGAGCAGGCTTCTCAAAGATGTACTTTATCGGATCCATCTTAGATATCAGCAAATTGGTATGAGTCAACATATACTGTCTCAACCGACGAGTAGCCCATACCAGAGTGCAGCAAGTTTTCTCGAGCAGTGAATATCTGGTTTCACAGTCGGTAAACTTTTTGCTCAGGTAGTAAATAGCGTGCTCTTTTCGGCCAGACTCGTCATGCTGCCCCAATACACACCCCATTGAGTTCTCTAAAACGGTCAGATACATGATCAGTGGTCTTCCCTCGACTGGAGGCATCAAGACAGGAGGCTCTTGTAAATACTCTTTGATTTTGTCAAAATCAATCTGACACTCATCATTCCATCTGACTACTTGATCTTTCTTCAACAGTTTGAAGATTAGTTCACAAGTAGATGTTAGGTGAGAAATGAATCTGGCAATATAGTTCAGGCGTCCCAAGAATCCTCTGACTTCCTTCTCAGTACGAGGAGCAGGCATTTCTTGTATCGCTTTGACCTTGGTAGGATCAACCTCGATGCCTTTGTTGCTGACAATAAAACCTAAGAGTATACCAGACCGGACTCCAAATGTGCACTTGTTCGAGTTTAACCTTAGTTTGTACTCCTTCAATCTCACAAATAGCTTTTGCAAATGATCAAGGTGTTCTTCTTCAGTTTGTGATCGGGCTATCATGTCATCTATGTAGACCTCTATCTCATGATGTATCATATCATGAAACAAAGCTACCATGGCGCGTTGATAGGTTGCCCCGGCATTCTTCAGTCCGAATGGCATCACTTTGTAGCAGAACGTACCCCACTATGTGACAAATGTAGTTTTCTCCATGTCCTTAGGTGCCATTTTGATTTGGTTATAGCCTGAGAATCCGTCCATGAAAGAAAATACTTTGTGTTGGACTGTATTGTCAACCAGGATGTCGATGTGTGGAAGTGGAAAATCATCTTTAGGGCTGGCCCTGTTTAACTCTCTATAATCCACGCACATTCTTACTTTGTCGTCCTTTTTAGGAACGGGAACAATGTTGGCCACCCATTGAGGATAGGAAGTAACAGCCAGAAATCAAGCATTGAACAGTTTCATGACTTCCGCTTTGATCCTATGACATGTCAGGTCTCATGCGGCGGACTTTTTGTTTCACAGGTGGACAATCTTCTCTTGTGGATAGACGATGTACCACCATGTCTATATCAAGTCCCGGTATGTCTTCGTATGACCAGGAAAAGATCTCAACATAATCATGCAATAGCTGAATTAGACGCTCTTTAACACTTGGCTCTAAATTGGCACCCACTTTGATTTCCTTTTTATCTTCCTCAGTACCCAAATTGATTGTATCCAACAGCTCCTCATGAGGCTGAATAGCTCTTTCCTCTTGTTGTAGTAGTCTGGCCAATTTCCCTGGCACCTCACAATCTTCCTCACCTTTGTATTCGGCTTGGTAAATCAGATCTTCAGAGTCACTGAAGGCTATAGCAGTATCGTTACCCATGGGATCCGGAATGGAAGGGGACCTGCATTTGTGAGTATGGGTGTTTGTAAGGGTATAGCCATCTTAAAACAATAAAATGTAAAAGAAAGACAATGAGCATAAAAAGTTTATATGTGAAAAAGCATCCATGATTCATTGAATGTCATATGAAGATGAAATAAAAACCCTTACAAATGGACCATTGTGCCTCGGGTAAGACCAAGGTTTTTAAAGTGCGAATTGTCCGTGAATATTACAAGTCCAACAGAAATGTAAAAGATAAATTACTGAGAGATGAAAGTTATTGGGACAAAGTCTATGGCTTCCCAGTTGTGAAGTCCTCCGCTGACAGTAGGAAATATCCAATCTTCCAAGATGCCATCCTCTTCATTGTCTTCTACTACATTGACCCCTTGGTTGCTAATCTTCACAGGTGGCCCCCCAGCACGGGCCCGACGCACAGCCTTATGAGCAGTTGAAGTAAACCCCAAGCCAAACTTGTCTGATTTGTACGGAAAGTCTGGAAACTTCCCCCAGATGGTGCATCCACCCTCTTCCACTACTGCCTTTGCATCCTTTAGAGATGACATCCGAGGTGTAGGTCTTGTGATCTTAGGGATCGAGGATACCGCCTTGGTCGCCGCTACTTCTTGAGAGACTTCTTCAAAATGTTGGAAAGGGGTTTCAATGAACTCGCCATCCAATTCTACATATCGGAAAGAATTCAGATGACTAATCATGTACTCCTCCTCCCCATGGACAATTATGATCTTTCCTTGGACCGGGTAGTTCAGCATCTAATGCAATGTGGAGGTGACAACACCGGCATTGTGGATCCAGGGGCGTCCTATCAGACAGGAATAAGAAGGACGGATGTCCATCACATAGAAGGTTGAGTTGAAAATCTGAGTTCCCACCTTTATTGGGATGTCCACTTCCCCGTGGACCATCCTCTTCGAACCATCAAATGCTCTCACCACTATGTTACTGGGTTTTAAAGTCAGCCCCTCACAATCCAATCTGTCAAGAGCTTTTTTCGGTAAGACGTTCTAAGATGATCCTGTGTCCACCAAGACACGGGCTAGGGTTATTCCTCTACACTCCACAGGGACATGTATTGCCTTGTTGTGTTTTCTCCCTCTGGGTGTCAAATCAGCATCAGAGAAGCCCAAACCATTATAAGCTGTCAAACTGGCCACACAATCATGGAATTGGTCAGTAGACGTCTCTTGCGGCACATGAGATGTCTTCAGAAAATTTACCAGAGCTTATGCATGTGCTTCAGAGCACAGCAGCAGAGCTAGCATAGAGATCTTAGAAGGGGTTTGCCCCAACTGTTCAACCACATCATAATCACTCTTTTTTATTATCCTCAGGATTTCTTCCATTTCCTTCTTGAATGTTTCGGGGATAGCTAGTGATTGAGCCTTCATCCGGACAGGCTCTTCTTGAATGTTTTTTCCTTTATTCTCAGCAGTGGAAGTATTGATAGGGATATGGATTGTGTTGTCTTTATCGGTAAGTACGCTTGCAGGTATAATCATTGGTACAGAGGTAATCTTCAGAACGGCCACGGGTCCAAAGACTGCCTTTGGAGGGGAAATCTCTAGAGAGAAGATTCTACCACTACGGGTAATCTTGCTAGTTCCGGAAATATTGCTAATGTCAGAATTGTCCTCTTTGGAGCTCTCTTATTCGGCAGTCAGTTCATCCTGTTTAATACCATGGTAGTAGATTTCTCTACTGTAATTCCATGGTACTGTTTTATCTGATTTGTACGGGACCGGCCCGGGAATTGTAATCTTAAGTGGAGTAGTCTTTGGAGCAGGTGTAATCCTAACGGGTCTTTTAGGGGACCTGGGAGGATTGGCATAGATGGTTATAATTGAAACTTCTTTAAATGGAACGGGTGAAATAGGAGCATTCTCAAACAGTATTTCCTGGTTATCAATCAGTCGTTGGATACCTTTTTTCAACAGAGGGCAGTCAAATGATGAGGATAGGCAAACATGGCAGTCTTTGTCACAACCTGGGAATATACCAGCTTTCAATAAATTCAACTTAATGATCGGGAGCGGAGTCAACAGTTCATCCACGGTAGCAACAAACAAATCTTCTTCAACAACATTGGCATTGTGACCATGCCTAGGCATTGGAGCGGAAATAACATTTGGTTTCTCAGGCGCTTCAAACTCAACTTCCTTCGCATCTATCAGGTCTTGAATTTTGTTCTTCAGAGCCCAACAGTTGTTGGTGTCGTGCCTTGGACTTTCAGAATGGTATGCGCATCTGGCATTTGGATGGTAATGAGGAGACGCAGTTTTGGGATTCTTTGGGGCCTCTTGTAAATTTGCCAGATTCAATTTCAGAATATGTGGTAGAACCTGGGCTGGAGTCATGTTAATCCTGGTGAATTGCCGGACTGGCCTTTCCACCTTTGGCTGGTTATTTCTGGGCTGGTCTGATGCAGGCTTTGGAATCATAACGGCCCCCACCGTTGGTTGGTGTTCAGTTCTTCCCTGATTCCTCTGTGAATAAATAGCAGATACTTCCTTCCTCCCAGTGAAGGGTTTTTTCACAGCTGTAGAGGCAGACGCATCCTTCTGAATCTTCCCACTTCTTATACCATCCTCCACCCTCTCGCCGGTTAAAATCAATTCAGTAAACCCTGCAGAGAAACTCCCAATCAGATGATTAAAGAAAGGGCCTGATAGAGTTCCCAAGAACATGTCCACCAACTCCCTTTCAGATAGAAGGGGTTGCACCCTTCCGACTAGATCTCTCCACTTTTGCGCGTAATCTTTGAAGCCCTCATTGGAAACCATAGCCATACTCTGAAGTTGAGTACGGGTAGGCGCCAAGTCGGTGTTGTATTGGTATTGTTTATAGAAAGTTGCGGCCAGGTCTTCCCGATTGTGGACGTCGGCCATTTCCAACTGGTAGAACCAATCATGTTGCGTTCCTGATAAACTATCTTGGAAAAAGTGGACCCACAAGTCTTTGTCAGCAGAGTGCGGCTGAATCTTCCTGACATACGATCGGAGGTGCATTTTAGGACAAGACACTTCATCATACTTGGCAAATAGTGGCATTTTAAACTTTGGTGGGATCACAATTCCTGATACAAACCCCAACTCTTCAAAATCTAGCCCTGGTACTCTCTGGATTTCCATAGCGCTTAATCGCTCTTCAAGGTGTTTGTATTTATCATCAGTCGGAGGGTATTATTGTTCAGAGTAGTCCTCCTCTTCCTCTTCTTCTTCAGAATCTGATGGTACTGCCATTTCTTTTCCTTTTCTTTCCCCTTCATCAGATGTTGTTGGAAAATCTAAGGTCCTCCTAGCTTGTCCCTGAAACCTTCTGCCCATGATTACCACACCAGCTGGTTTCTTCTTCCTTTTCTCTTTCTCTTTTTCTAGAAAAGTCTTCAGCTCCTCTTGCCCCTTGGCTAAGGTCATGAGTAATTGTTGAAATTGCATGTTCTGAGCTTGAGATCTTTGACCGTTTGTTCGAGATCCATCTTAATGAAATAAATAGTAGAGAGATGAGGAAACTTGTTGCAAAGACCTGTTTATGTTTATGATGAATGATATGTATTCATGCAATGCTTTCAAGGATTTAGAAATTCAAATTTGTTTCAAACAAAAAGAAACACATGTCATATTAATAAAATAAAATTTGAGTACATCAATGCCCCTCGGTCAAAATAATACTAAATTCTAAGGTAAAAAGACATTGTGCATCCTATTTGGTGCAATGTAGGTATTGAGAGTCTGCTATTCATGAAGTAGCCGAGTGAGTTCCAGAACCTTCTTCTCGCTTGGGTAGAATTGGAATTCGAAAGTATTGCGCTCTCCTTTGAGCTGTATCCAATCCCTTTGTAGGTCTTCGAGTGATGTAGGCATGTCAGGATGTAGGATAGTGTATGGAACTTATCCTTCCTTAACAGGCTCAATAATCACTGGGAGAATGGAGGGATAAGGCATCATAAGACTTTGAGCGCGGGTTCGTACCCACTTGAGGTAAGGCTCAAGAGGGATGGAATTCTTGTGTCCCAAAGTCTTTCTATCCACCTTGTTTAGCATCCTCCAAGCCCGTATAAATCAATGGCGAAGACCTTGATCGTCGTTGTCGTAGTCGAATACCAGGCCTTGAATCAGCATATCATGTGGGCCATCCCTTCGGGCATAACCAAATTGTCTTAGAGCTAAACACGGGTTGTAGGTGATGCCTCCCCTAATGCCAAGTAGAGGGACATTAGGGAATTCCCCACAACGGTCAACAATGATAACATTCTCCTTGGATCGAGAGCACCAATGAATATCTGAATGTTTAAGTGTCATTAACCTTTGTGACCACCTCAAACCTTGCTCATTCTTTAAGACTGATTGGGGAAGATGAGAAATAAACCATATTGCCAGGAGAGGAGTGCAACACATAAGAACACCTCTTTTCCTCATTGTACGAGTGTGAAAAGAGTGTAGGATATCCCCAAGCAATGTAGGCACCGGGTTGCAAGGCATGAAGATTTTGACAGCGCTCATATCTATGAGTTGGTCAGGATTAGGGAACAAGACCATCTCATAGATGAGAAGAGATATAATCTCCTCAAAAGCTTGCAAGTCTAGGGATTTCCAACAGGTTTGGGCCTTCTCAAACAAAAAAATTTCCAATAAGCCTTTGACACCACTTCTAGTTTCCCAATGAGTTGTGACATCAGATGAGTACAAATGCAGGGCTTGAGCAATCTCTTCTGGCTTTGGATCTCTTTCTGTACCGTTGAAGGGTAGTTGATTGAGAATAGGAATCCTCAGGAGTTGAGAGAATTCCTCCAAAGTGGGCACAAGTGTATAGTCAGGAAATGTGAAGCAATGGTGCAAAGGGTCAAAGAACTAGAAGAGAACCTTCATCATATCCTCCTCTGTGTTGGAGGTGACCAAGTTGAGTAGACAACCATGTCTCTCGGTGAATGGATAGTTCTCAGAGATCCTTGAAGCTAGCTCCTTGAGTTCTGGAGGAATTCTTACAAGGTTGATTTGGATAGTTTTCCTGCGAAGTGAATCCATAACCTATAAAACAAGAACAAAGATGAATCTCCAAAATCCTTGAAATGGTTAGTGAATGCATATGATGTTTATGATGTACATGATGTTTATGTACAAGCATGCATATAAAAACAAATCAAGCAAGTTCTTAGTTTAGGCTTGCATGGGGTTTCATAGGTAAGTACCCTCTTGAAGTTTAGTTGGCTCAACCTGTCCTAAAAATAGTAACCGGGTTCTAAGGAGCTCAATATCACTGGATTGTTTCCTTGGTCATTGTTTCAGCTCAAGCCTCTTTAATGGCGACCAAAATATCCCAAGAAACCAACCCTCAATGAGTGTAGTATCGAGTATCTACCAACTTCGGACTGCACCAAAGCCAGTCATCTCACTACATCCTAAAAAGGCCAAGTTGGTCAAGTAAAGGGTTCTAGAAGTTCATTAGTGCTTCATGACATCACTCAGCGGCCCCGTATTCTCTTTGATTGACTCAAAGGCTACCGGTACCCACAAATATGTCACACTAATATAGCTATTGCTTAAACCAAGTCGGTATACCCCGCACAGTTTCCACAATGTATTGCTATTTACCTATAATGTTTCCCAAATCTGGGTGGAGGATTTAAACCCAAACAAAGAACCATAATTGTAAAGCAAACAAGTCAAACAATGTAAGCAAATAAATGTGATCTAAACCCTAAGGTAACCCCACTTTTATAATTTTCCCCAGCAGAGTCGCCAGTTCTGTGATACAGTGGGAGACCTGACTTGAAGGTTTTGCGTTTTATCGCAAATGTCGCGGTTTGCAAGAGTCGCCACCGACTTTTCTTTTATCTAAAAGGAAAGGTAAAAAAGCACAGGAAAGACCTTTGAGATATTTTCTTGAGTTCGTGGGATAGATTATGAAAAGGGAAGGTACTAGCACCCTTTTAATACATGGTTTTCCATGGGCTCTTAGTTACTTACTTAGATCACTTGCTTTGTTTTGTTTGAAATGGTGTTTGGTGTGGTTTTGAAAGTATTTTGTAAAAGAGGCCATTTGTTTAGGCAATCTTTGTAATGATTCTCGTTCGTAAGAATGTATACAAAGATGTTTATCTTTTGAAAATGTTTTCAATGTTTTGTAAGATGTTTTGAAATGTGTGTGTGTGTTTGTTTTTGAAAATATCAAGGATTGTTTGAAATGGAGCAAGTAACTTATAAGATATCTACCTACTCAAATGTCTTTGTTGTGCATTTTTTATTCCTTTGACATTGTTGACTTACCATTGATTTGGTAAGCAACCCTATCTTTGGATGTAAACGGGACGGGCATGGGTCATCTTATAACCATGATAGCAATGTTGCCAAGTATCTTAGCATTTTTGAGGGACCAAGATCATTTTGTTTAGGCAACTTTTGAATAGCGTCATCGAGGAACTATGATCTTATACTTATTTTGTTTTGCCAAGATACTTCACATGCGTAACATGGCCATTTTATTTTAGGCAACCAAGTTGGAGAAACCCTAAGGATGCTTGTGTGCAAAGTGTATCATTTTCATGCTTTTGATTTTGTCTTGTATTTAAGGTTTTCTATTTTGTTTTGTTTTGTTCTTGTCATGCAAACCCTAATTACTAATCATGGCATTTAAAGCGATAAATTGCGTAATGTAAATATACTAAGCTATTACAACAATTTTTATGGGAGGGGGGAATACAAATTTGAATGGGGATTTGCACAAATATAAAGCTAAATATATTATTACAACCAAATCGAATTTGCGCGAATTAAATAAATATAATACAAATATTTAAAATGCAATGCAATGTTCATGTTAGAAAAATGTTTTATGTCTTGTTTTTGTGTAAGAAAAATATTTAATTTAAACCTAAAAAAAAGGGAAAAAATAATTATTTCTTTTTGAAAGGGATTAAACCCTAATTTTCAATTAAAAGAAAATAATGTTTCATATTATTATTTTGTGCATTTTTTTGTATAAAAATAATAAATACTATTATATATAAATATCAAAAATTAAATATGTGCAAAAATTGGTATTTGTAAGTATAAAATGTATAATAAAAATCTTAAATATTTTTAATTAAATTTGTAAGTTTATTAAGAAAATAAATTCTATTCTATCAAAATAAATTAATTTTTATGTGTGAAAATAATTTTTAAAAAAGGTTGAAAATAAATAAATCATTTTTTAGTATTTTTTATCATTAAGAAAAATAAATAAAAGTATTAAATAAAAAAAATATGAAAAAGTATAAAAATATAAAATAGTTAGTCAGGGGGTGCAATAGCAAGTCAGGGGGGTGTTTAGCAAAAACAAAAAAGGCCAAGCAACAAAAAGCCCAGAACTTCATCCCTATCCTTCGTTCATCATCTTCACTCTATTCTCAGTGCAACCTGTATCTTCCTCATGCTTGCATAAAAATGAAAACTCATAACATGAAAAATGTGGCATTTGAGCTCACGATTCCAACCATATAAATTATGTAACCTAACTATCAAAGATCAAGGATAATTTTGGAATCCCTAAATCGTGACCTAATTTTTTCAGAGATTTCAAACTTCAAATTCTCTTAGCACAAGTAATATAAATGCAAAGTAATGATATGTACAGCTTCGTTATGATGAGAACTACATTTTTTCTTCACAAATCGTGGCTTGAGGTTGCCTGTATAAAGAGATGGAGTTTAAGAAAATACCTTCTTTAGCTGGAATCGTGTATGGCAATGTATGGACTTTAATGGAGGCCTGATGATTGCTTGAGCTTCCCTGAATCTATTCCAACCCTTATCTTGCCATGCGGATGGCTGGAACTCTTTGACCAAGCCCAACTGCAAGCTTCCAAGTTGAAAATGGCAGATGGTGAAACAGAGGTTACAGAACCAGGGTGATGGCTTGGATTGACTAGGTATCAAGTGTATAAGATGTTTGAATCAGTTAAACACAAAACACACAAGCCAAATGAGAGTTGGCTGAGCTTTTTCAGAAACTGTGTGCTTGGGCAGATTTTTAGTGTTTTTCAGTTTGAGAGAGTTCTAGGTTCAAGCCAAGCGTGTAATCTCTTGTACAATGTTTGCATATTAGTATAGAAGTGATACCAAGTCAGCTCTCCACTAGCTGTGCGAGCCTTAGCCCTTTTGCAACTTTTCTTGTACTTGAAGTAAAGTTGACAAGACCAATCCCACATGCTTGTACCAGCTTGCTTTAGGGTTGATATAAGTTTGTACCAATTTCTTGAGACCTGTATAGTTTGCTTGTATCAAGGGGACAGGTCCAATGCTCCAAGTTGACAAAGTTGCAAAAGTGCATCTTTATGAAAATGGCAATGAAGCCTTTTTGCCCAAAATGGAATTACAACTTGTGTAAAGTTTCAAAAGCAAGGATAAAGGCTTTGTCAACTGAGTATGCATTTAATTAAGGAGTGTGTAGTAAGCTTAGGGCCTGTAAAGTAAGAAATAGCTAGCATAGATTTGGTTTGCAACTTGATTCTTCATGAAAATGGTTTGAATAAAAAGTGAGAAAATGCCAACTTCCTCTCTTCGATTGTCCCTACTCAAAAATGATCTTGGAGAGTTCTTGGATATTTTGGAAAGCTTGCAATGTGATCTATACTCCATATTTTAAATACATTTTGAGATACCTCTTGGAACTAGGTGAAAAGTTGCCATGAAGTTGGGTCCAAAACCTGCCTAAATTAGGGCAAAATTTCACTAAGTTATTTAGTTCATGAGCATGTATTCACAAATTTATAACTTGAGATCCAAGCATCTTTAGGGAAACGTTTGTGAAGCAAATTGTAGATTTCATGGAGGATTACAACTTTCATGTTGGTAACTTTCTTTGAATCAAAATGCATCATGGTGAAAAAGTGGTGAAAAGTTGAGAAAAAATAAGAAAATTTTTATACTTAGAAAAATTCTAAGTTATGAAAATTTTCAAATTAAAATCCTAATTCTCAAATTTGGTTTTCTTGGTGAACAAGATTCATATTTTGACATATCTTGATGAATTATGACTCTTGGCACTTGATTTTGAATAAAAAGTCAAAGTTTGACTTTTCAGTGTACAATTGACTTTTGATCAGTTGACTGCAAATTTCATTTGTCAATCCAATGAACTTGAGATCTTTTGAAACATGTAATTAGGTCAATATGATGCCATTGAACCCTTTAAATCATGCTTGAACTCAATTGGTCATTGGCTAGGTTAAAAATCAGAAATTGCCCTTTCTCAATCAAAACCCTAATTTTGACCATTTTGCCCTTTTGATGATTTGATCAAATTTCATGAGGAGTTGTGATCCAAACTTGATCAAATGGTACATATGAGTCTAAAATGTTTATGTGGATCAAAAACTATGAAGTTTGATTGTAAATTGGTCATGGTTTACTTTTTCCCCAATACAGCTGATTTTTAGGTCAACTGTCCAATTGACTGATCAAAAATATGGTTCAAGGCTTGAAACTTATCATGAACAATCTTAGGGATCCAAAATGATGTATGAAAGTCAAATGAAGCATTAGTGATCTAAAAATCCTTGTGCAAACTCAAACCCTAATTTTGGGTTATCAGTGCAAGATGAGATGTCTTGAGCTGACCAAACCCTAATCTTGTCTTGAGTCAAAGAAGTCTTGTGAGAAAATTTTTGATAAATGAGAGGGAAACATTTTGGGTACAACAGATAGGTTCAAGAACATTTCTCGGAGTTGAGAGTTTTGAGCCTGGATGTCTTTCACTGTTTGTTCCATCTTACTGAAATAAACAGTGGGAAGATAAGGAGACCTGTACGGGAGAAACCTGTCATGATATAATGCATGATATGTGGATGCAATATTTTCAAGGATCTCGCGGGATAAACACAAGAAAAAGTTAGAAGTTGAATTTTGATCAATAAGTTTGATTGTAGAACTTAGTATCGATGGATGTCCTTCCACGAGAATTAAGCTCACCATGTTAAGTGGGTCATAGCCCTTGACTCAAGTTTGTTGTACTTTGATCTTTGATGGTGTTTGGTCAAAGGAAAATAAATCCCCATGCCCCTTGCTAGACGTTTGGTTCATCACAACCTGCATCAAAGACCCTCGAGATCCTTGAAATGGTTATTTAAAATGCTATGGTATGATGTTATGATGTTATGTACAAATATGCGAGGTAAGCAAGTTTATATGCAAATAATCATATTCACACAAAGCAAACAAGTCCTTAGTTTTAGGATTGCTTGGAGTTTGTAGGTAAGTACCCTTTTGAAGTTTAATTGGCTCAACCTGTCCTAGTTAATAGTAACCGGGTTCTAAGGGATCTCAATATTACTGACCTTTCCCACAAGCTTCGATCAATAAGCAATTGACTCGCAACCGAACAAAACTCAGGGGTCAAGTCTCAATGAGTGCAGCATCGAGTATCAACCAATTTTCAGCTCTACACCTAAACCGGTCATCTCACTACGTCCTAATGGCCAAGTTGGTCAAGTAAGGTTCTAAGGTCAGTTGATGCTTCACGACATCACGCGGCGGCCCTGTACTCTCCTTGATTGACTCAAGGGTTACCGGTACCAACCAAAGTGCCACATCAATGTAGCTACTGCTTCAACCATGTCGGTATACGCCGCACAGTTCCCTCACAGTTTATTGCTACTTACCTAAAAGGTGTCCCCAAATCCGGGTGTAGGATTTAAAACAAACCCAAACAAGGAACCAAAATGTAAAGCATACAAATCGAACAATGAAAGCAAGTAAAGGTGATCTAACCCTAAGGTAACTCCACTTTTTAGTTTAATCCCCAGCAGAGTCCCTAGTTCTGTTATACGGTGGGAGAACTGACTTGAGGTTTTTGCGTTTGTGTTTGCAAATGTTGCGGTTTAGCAAGAGTCGCCACCGACTTTTCTTTTATCCAAAAAGGAAAGGTGAAAAAGCACAGAAAAGACCTTTAGAGACGTTTTCTTGAGTTCGGGGGGTAGATTATGAAAAGGGAAGGTGTTAGCACCCTTTTCATTCATGGTTTTCCATGGGCTCTTAGTTGCTCGCTAAATCACTTACTTTTGTTTGAATGTGTGCTTGTGGTGTGGGTTTTGAAAGAATTTTGAAAATATAACTTTGTAATGATTCTCGTTTCTATAAGAATGCATACGAAGTGTTTGTTTCGAAAATGTTTTCAAGAAAGTGTTTGTGAGATGTGTTTTTGAAAGTGATTTTGAAAAGGGTTTTCTTTGTAACGACTCTCGTTTCTATAAGAACGCGTACAAAGTGTTTTTTTCAAAAGTGTTTCAAAATGAGAGTGTATTGGTGTATAAAATGTTTTTGTTATGAGCAAGCGAGTAACTGAGAGCGAACCTACCTACTCAAAAGGTCTTAGATGTGCTTTTCCTCCTCCTTTACATGTTGCTATCTTACCATTGTTTTGGTAAGAAGCCCCATCGTTGGATGTGAAGGGACGAGTGCAGGACATTTGGATAGTCATAGAAGGAAACTTATGAGACGTTTTAGCAATATCGTTTAGGGACCAGATCGTTTACCGAAGGCAACATCGAGGGTCATCGAGGGACTACGATCCTTTTTTATTGAAGGGTTTTTGCTAAAACGTCCCGTATTCGAGGGACATGACTATTTTCCGAAAGGCAATAAAATGAGATTACCTTAGAGATGCTAGTGTGCAAGTGTGTTAGTTTGCATGCATTTTGTATTGTATTTGAAAGGTTATCTATTTGCTGATTTTACCTTGCCATACATCCTAATTACTAGCAATATATGAAAGCAAGTAAACATGCGGAAAATAAATCCTAAGCTATTACATCACTTTAGAGAGATGGGGGTACAAATTTACAATGGGGATGAAGTGGAGACTGGAATATTACAACCATATCGAATGATAATGAAAACAATGTAAAAATAGTGTAAAATAAAAGGAAAACTGCACTTTGAACTGCTATGTGTTGACCCATGCTGCTATGCATCGACACATAGCTTTTCCTTGCTCCTATAAAACAAAATCTGCTCAGCATGAGTCGACACATAATGGGATGTGTCGACTCATGCACCTTCTTGCATTGACGCGAAACGCGTATGTGTCGACTCATAGTCTTTTCCCACTTCTGTTTTGTAACCTGAAATCAGTATGAGTCGATGCATGGGGGTTATGTGTCGACTCATACCCTGTTTTTTCACTAGGATGAGTCGACACATGAGGATATGTGTCGATACATGCTGCATTTTCCTGCCTTAAACATTATTTTACTGAATGTACAGGTTAGCTTATGGAATATGATGGATAAACATGAACAACAAATGATTGAATAAGTCTAAACAAAGTGCAGATGACTAGTTCAAAAAGATATTAGAGTACTACATCTTGTCTTCAAAATAAACAAATCATTAATGATGTATGGAGAGATATCAAATCAAGAATACTTACCTCTAGACTGCACTGTCTATTTTAAATCTGAATGTTTTTCCAAATGTGATGAATACCTCAATGAATCTCTGGAAAGCTACTCCGGACTGTTGAAACTAAGTTGGACTGTACTGTAATAATTTTGGTGTTTTGAAGATGGAGATGAATAGCAACACAGGAACTGTTTTTTGTGATGTTTTGGACCACCTTTGTATATGATGAGTTGTTTGGTTTAAAGGAGAGTTAGTATGGTAGAGTAATGAGTTGGGTTTCTGTTTTGAACAAGAGCAGTTTTGGTTCTGAAAATGAGTCAAGGTTGCATAAAATATTGTTTTTTCTGCTCAACAAAACTCTCTATCTCTTCTCTAGAAAATCTTACCTCTCTTTTTAAAATCCAAAAAAACCTCTTTGTCTTATGAGACAGTCCTCTTTTTGTAGACCCCTTGGCTGTGGTTTAGGGGGGGGGGGGGAACAAATAAGTCATTTTGAATTGCTTTTGCCTACTGTTTTGACACTTTCTTCCCACAATTTTTTCTTTGCCATTTTGGTGCAATTTTGGGGTTGTTGTGGTGCAGGTTTGGGCAGACTACATAGAGTAGTTTTGGACTGTATTGGCAGCATGTATACTTGGGAGGCAGCATAGCACAAGCTTTCTTGCAGGGCAGCATAGGATGTTGTAGCAAGGTGATATATCATATTTTCTTCAACTTTGGACAGCATAGTTTGTAGCATGTCACAAATTTAGTCTTGTGCACATTATGTCAAAGGCAAAAATATTGTGACAAGGTTTTAATCAAGACATAGTTTTAGAATTTGTAATTTTGCAAAAATGTCACTTTGTAATGACTTGAATTACTTGCATCATCTTGAATTATTTGGAGTTGTAGTAAAATGTCATGAAGCAAATGAAATTAACCAAGTATAGAAAATACTTAGAAAAATCTCAAAGTCTTGCAAAGTTGGATTTTTGATTCTCTTGACTTCTTGATGATCAAGCTTGATATTTTTGAATGTCTTGATGAAATTTGATCTTTGGGTTGTAATGTTGACCAAAAAGTCAAAGTTTGACTTTCCAGTATGCAATTGACCATTTTTCCCTTGCGCCAATTTCAAGCCTAAATTGATGTATCAGTTCTGCAAACTTGACGTCTTAGAATATCTTGTGAGCAAATACTTGAAAAATGAGAGGGAAAAGTTTGGGGTACAACAGCCGTGTTAATATCAAATCCTCCATCTTCTCAAAGGCAACCATCCAATAATCAACATTCCAACGTTCCTTGAAGATAGTTCACAAGGATAAGCATGTCACTTTCCCAAGCCTTACAACATCTGTTGAAGGCCAACTTAGTGACATTGTGCGATCCACCATCCAATCCAAACATTTCATCACCTAAGCATAATCCAAATGCCAAATGTGCGTATCATTCCAATAGCCCCGGGCATGAATCTGATCAATGTTGGGCTCTGAAGAATAAGATTCAAGATGTGATAGACAATAAAACAATTGAATTTGATCCACCTGCTACTCCAAATGTAATAACCGCACCAATGTCGAATCCTGGCAAAGGTGTTAATGCAATTGACAATACTACTTTTGTCTCCTCCATTGAAGATTTAACAACCCCATTAACTAATGTGAAGGTTAATTTGATGAGAGTTGAGGTGTTCCTGGTTGTTCTAAATATTGTGTTTGCTGTGATCAACAAGTGAATGGGTGTAAGCGGCTGAACGAAGGTGTGCAACGCCTCATAAATAGTTGCGATATTCTGTTTGAGAAGATTCCTACCATCAAAAGTTTAACCAACAAAGCTGAAGACATGTCCATAATAACCATTTCCAACAAGACTCTTAGGATCCCCTCAAAGGGTCCTATTAGAATTTCAAATGAACCAACCATTTCTTATTTAATAATCATTGTCGCTTGGCCTATTCCCTACTCCTTTAATAAAGCGGTTCCATGGAACTATGGTGTCGAGGTTTATTATCATGGGATAAAACAAGATTCTTGGATCAACAAAGACGAATTTGATGTCACTAATATTGCAGGTTCTAGTAAAGTGACAAAAACAGGGAGAATCCTTTCCCCCGAAATTTCACCACCCACTACTACAACAACTCTCGTTTGCATAACCAATGACAAGTATAGTACCAACACTAGAGGGAAAGAGAAATAAGGTGAGCTTGCTTAGATAGAGGCACCTACAAAAGATACTTATGCTGAAGAACCCTCCACTCGAGAGATGGAGGAAATCCTGAAAATCATAAAAAAGAGTGACTTCAAAATAGTCGAGCAGCTGGGGCAAACTCCCTCCAAAATTTCCATGTTGTCATTGTTACTCTGTTTGGACGTTCATGCCCATGCTCTAATCAAGTTCTTGAAGAAAGCCCATGTGCCCCAAGAAATCACCACTGACCAGTTCGTGAACTGGGTAGCAAGTTTAACGGCTGACAATGGATTAGGGTTCTCCGACACTGATTTGACTCCTATGGGAAGGAACCACAACAAAGCCTTACATATATCTATTGAATGAAATGGGACCACCCTAGCCCATGTCCTAATTGATATTGGATCATCTTTAAATATGTTACCCAAAGGTGCTTTGGACCGGCTAGATTGTGAAAGACTTGTATTAAAGCCAAGCGATATTATTGTAAGGGCTTTCGATGGGTCTAAGAGAATGGTTCATGGAGAGGTGGATCTCCCAATTAAAGTTGGCTCATAAATTTTAAACTCTACCTTTTACATAATGGACATACGTCCTTCCTACTCTTGTTTTCTTGGACGCCCTTGGATCCATGGGGCATGAGCAGTAACATCCACCCTTCATCAGAAATTGAAATACCCGGTCAAGCGGAAGATCGTTACTGTTTGCGGCGAAGAAGAATTTATGGTGAGCCATCTCAATTCCTTCAAGTATGTGGAAATAGATGGTGAATTCATAGAGACTCCGTGCCAGGCCTTTGAAATTGTTCCTCCTATGGTTGCCGCCACCAAAATCTCCTCCAACATATCAAAAGCTGATGAAGTTATACCAAGAATGGTTTCATTTAAAGATGCTCGTGTCGTGGTCGAGGATGGTAATTGTACTATCTGGGGACAACTTCCCGACATTCCTCTTAAAGTAGATAAATTTGGGTTGAGTTTCACCATCAAAGCTCAGAAAGAAGTCAGGCGTGCTCGCATAGGAAAACCACCTCTCCGCATCGGGAATCATGAAGTGAATGTTGTGGAAGACTCTGATGATGAAAATACTTTTGAAGATTGGATCTACCCTACTGCATGAGGAAAGCTCAACAACTGGCATGCAAAGGATTTCACTTTCGTCTCCTTCATTAAGGAGTAATTACTATTTACTGTTTTATGTCAATTCAAGAACTTTTATCCGTAATCTTAAATTCCAAACAATGACTTTTAAGCCATGTGCCTTGCCTGGGGCACTATGGTCCATTTGTTAAGGGTTTTGTTCATGTTCATTTATCATGTGATCATTTAATATAAACCATTGGGCCTTTTGCATTCAAATTTTTGTGTTCATTGTCTTTATTTTCCTTTATTACATTTTTCAATAGCCATGTATCTTACATGCACACACACACACTTTGCAGATTTTCATCCACTCTGGATCTCATTGCCAACGACTCTACTATTGCCAGTTATGACTTTGAACATCCAGTTAACCAAGCCGAAGACATAGGCGAGGAAGATTGTGAAATACCAGAAGAATTAGCCAGGCTTCTAATTCAAGAAGAGAAAGCTATTAAACCTCATGAAGAGCCAGTCGAGGTTATCAACTTAGGTACTGAGACAAATAAGAAAGAAGTCAAGATCAACGCTAACCTAGAAGATGGTATCAAGAGTAGATTGCTTTAGATGTTACATGACTATGTTGAAGTGTTTTCTTGGTCATATAAAGATATGCCAGGGTTGGATACCGATATTGTGGTTCATCATCTTCCAACAAAGGAAGATTGCCCTCCTGTTAAGCAAAAGGTTTATCGTACGCGGCCAGATATGTCTGAAAAGATAAAGGTTGAGGTAATGAAACAATTTGATGCAGGTTTTCTGGCTGTCACATCTTATCCCCAATGGGTTACGAACGTGTTCCCCGTGCCAAAGAAAGATGGAAAGGTTCGCATGTGTGTAGATTATAGGGATCTGAATAGGGCAAGCCCCAAAGATGATTCCCCTCTACCACATATTGACGTCTTGGTTGACAACACTGCTCAACATAAAGTCTTGTCCTTCATGGATGTATTTTCTGGCTACAACAAAATCAAGATGGCTCCCGAAGACATGGAGAATACTACTTTTGTTACTCAATGGGGGCACCTTTTGCTATAAATTCATGTCGTTCGAATTAAAGAATGCAGGGGCAACATATCAAAGAGCTATGGTAGCTTTATTTCATGATATGATCATCATGAAATAGAAGTCTATGCGGATGATATCATTGCAAGGTCGCAAACTAAAGAAGAGCATCTTGATCACCTACACAAGCTATTTGAGAGGTTGAAGAAGTACAAGTTTGAGTTTGAACCCTAATAAGTGCACATTCAAAGTAAGGTCTGAAAAGCTTCTAGGTTTTGTCGTCAGTGGTAAAGGCATCAAAGTTGGTCTTGCAAAGGTAAAAGCCATTCAAGAAATGCCAGTTCCCCACTCTGAAAAAGAGGTTAGAGGATTCTTGGGTTGTCTTAACTACATTGCCCGCTTCATATCTCACTTAACTGCTACTTGTGAACCAATCTTCAAACTCGTGAAGAAAGATCAAGTAGTCAGATGGAATGACGATTGTCAAGCTTCATTTGATAAAATCAAGGAATATTTGCAAGAACCTCCTATACTTATGCCTCCAGTGGAAGGAAGACAATTGATCATGTACTTGACTGTGCTAGAGAATTCTATGAGTGTGTGTGTGTTGGGCCAACATGACGAGTCTGGCTGAAAAGAGCATGCAATTTACTACCTGAGAAAAAAGTTTACCGACTGTGAAATCAAATATTCACTGCTCGAGAAAACCTGCTGCACTCTGGCATGGGCTACTCGCCGTCTAAGACAGTATATGTTGACTCACACCACTTTGTTGATTTCTAAAATGGACCCCATCAAGTATATCTTCGAGAAGCCCGCTCTCTCCGGACGGATAGCTAGATGGAAAATGATTCTGACTGAATACGATATTTAATATACAACACAAAAGGCCATCAAAAGAAGTGTATTGGCAGATCATTTGGCCCATCAAGCTGTTGATGATTATCAATCTATGAATTTTGACTTCCCAGATGAGAATATCATGTTAGTGACTGACTATGCAAAACCTGGACCATATGACGGACCTGAACAAGGATCTCGATGGACTATGGTTTTTGATGGAGCTTCCAACGCTATGGGAAATGGAATTGGTGTGATGATAATTTCTCTTGAAGGTTGTCACACTCCTTTCACTGCTAGACTATGTTTTGATTGTACGAGTAACATGGCTGAGTATAAGGCGTGCATCTTAGGTTTAAAGGCTGTTATTGACTTAAGGATCAAGCATTTAGATATATTCGGAGATTTTGCTCTAGTGATCAGTCAAGTCAAAGTAGAATGGGACACTAAGCATCCTAACCTTATTCCTTACAAGGAGCTTGTGTTAACCCTAATACCATACTTAGAGGAGATCGCCTTTGAACATTTTCCTAGAGAAGAAAATATGTTAGTTAACGCCTTGGCAACAATATCTTCCATGTTCAAGGTCAAACGGGATAACGAAGCTCCTATGATAACAATCGAAAGGTTTGACGAACTTGCACACTGCTATGAGATTGACACTGACGAAGAGAAACCATGGTATCATGAGGTGAGGAGATATCTTGAGGCACGAGAATATCCTGAAGGAGCTTCGGTCAATGATAAGAAATTCTTGCAAAGATTTTCAGCCAAATTCTTTCTAAGCAACGAAATCCTATACAAGCGTATCCATGATTCTGCCCTACTCCGATGTGTGGACAAGAAGGAGGCATAAAAAATTATGAAAGACATGCATGATGGCCTCTTCGGAACCCACTCTAGTGGACACACTATGGCTAAGAAAATCTTGAGGGCTGGTTACTATTGGTCCACAATAGAAACTGATTATCATCAACACTCAAGGACTTACCACAAGTGTCAAATCTATGCTGACAAGGTTCATGTGCCTCCAATTCCCCTGAACGTCATGACTGCTCCATGGTCATTCGAAATGTGGGGCATTTACATTATTGGAGAGATCAAACCTACTGCTTCCAATGGACATCGTTTCATCCTTGTTGCCATTGATATTTCTCCAAGTGGGTCGAAGCTGCCTTATTTGCCTCAGTCACAAAGAACGTTGTAGCCAGATTTACCAAGCATAACCTCATTTTCCGGTACGGTATCCCTGAAAGGATCATCAGTGACAACAAAACCAATATCAATAATGCTATGATTAATGAACTCTGCACGCCATTCAAAATCAAGCATCACAACTCTTCTCCATACAGACCTAAGATGAATGGCGCAGTGGAAGCTGCCAATGAAAATATCAAGAAGATTATGCAAAAGATGGTAGTAACCTACAAAGACTGGCATGAGATGCTACCATTTGCTCTTCATGGCTACCGTACTTCGGATCGAACGTCAATTAGGGCAACTCCTTTCTCTTTAATCTATGGCAAGGAAGTTGTCCTGCCTGTCGAAGTTCAGATCCCTTCTCTAAGGATTGCGAAGGAAGCAGATTTAGACGAAGACGGATGGATTCAGACTAGGTTGAATCAATTGAACTTTATTGACAAGAAGCGACTGGCTGTTGTTTGCCATGGTCAGATGTATCAAAAGTGTATGATCAAGGCGCTCAACAAAAAGATCAAGCCTTGAGTGTATCAAGCTGGTGACTTGGTAATAAAGCGCATCATTCTTCCACAAGGCGACCCCATGGGCAAATGGAATCCCACTTACGAAGGACCATTTGTTGTAAAGAAAGTTTTCTCTGGTGGTTCCATGATGCTAACCACTATGGGTGGTGAAGACTTCCCACATCCTATGAACGCAGACATAGTTAAAAAAATACTATGCATAAAATGACCTGCTAGGTTGACATACCTAGGAAAAAATAAGGGCATCCCGGCAAACCAAAGAGGTTCGGGAAAAAATTAGGGATATATGCAAAAGATTGTACACCCAACGAGTCGAAAACCCGAAAGGGCGACTTAGGCAAAAATGGGTATCCTAGTAGGCTGAAAACCCAAAAGGGTGGTCCAGGTAAAAGTTAAGGATTAAAGCGTATGACTATGTCCCGTGGGATCTCTACAACCGACTTTATTATCGAGGTCCAAGTTCAAATGGTCCAAGATTAATCCAATCAACTCCTTTAAACGGCAAGGGATGATGTTCAAAGACATAAGGGCAATAGTGGGGTTGGAACACAATAAAATCACTTTCATATGGCTATTATTTTTGTTTTCACTTTGTATTCTTTTCATTCTTTTGACAATTTCCTCTTACTAGGACCCCAGTCTCTTTGTACAAAAACGCCTAATTCATGGGCAAAACATCAATACAAATATACTTTGAAGTGCATACTTTTTTTTGTTTTTTCTATTTTGAGTGCAAAAGTGTCCAATGACTAAAATTGAATGAACACATGCATATGAACATGATTAAACTCATAACAAATGTATGATTAAAAACAGTGACAAACATCTCCTTAAATGCATTTGAGATATTCCCACAGAGTTATTTCAATAACATTATCCCCACAAATTTGGATTCACAAAATCCCCAGCCAGAGTTTTAATCTTCGGAAGATCCTCTCCCCAGCCGAGTTGGTCTTAAAAGGAAACCTTATGGAATTCTTCCTAAAAATATATATATCCTCCCCAGCAGTTCATCAAGTATCCTCTTTGATAGGGTTTATTTCCCCAACAAACTACATATTCCCCGGCTTGAGTTTCCCTCTCAGACTATTACAAATCAAGGGACCGCAACCCCTAGTCCCCAGTGAAGTCGTCAACAGAGTCATTGCTATCTCTAAAGGTTGTTGTAAAATCCTGGAACCCGACCAGATAACATTCAACTTCATCCTTTCAAGCAAGTTACTACGGAGCCTGGACCCGGCCAGATACTAGTTCAACTTCATCCTACTCTCAACTTACTGTGAAAACTGGACCCGACCAGATAACAATATATCTCAATTTTAAGTTACTAAAGCCTGGACCTGACCAAATATTAGTTTAACTTATCAAATTGCTTAATCTAGGACCCGACCAGTCAACAGTTCAAGCCTGGACCCGACCAGATACGAGTTAAATATTCAGAAGCCTGGACCCAACCAGATAATAACTCCAATTTCTAAAACCTGGACCCGACCAGATAACAGTAAATCTCAAATTTAGTTGCTAAAGCCTGGACCCGGCCAGATATTAGTTTAACTCCTTTAACTACAGAGCCTGGACCCGACTAGTTAATAGTTCGAGTTACTGAAACCTGGACCTGACCAGATAACGATTGATCTCAAGTTCAAATTACTGAAGACTGGACCCGACTAGATAACAGTAAACCTCAATTTCAAGTGGCTAGCGCCTGGACCCGACCAGATAGTAACTTAACTTCTCCATCTACTATAAAACTTGGACCCGACCAGTTAACATTTCGAGTTCTTGAAACATGGACCCAACCAGATAACAGATTTATTCTTACAAATCACTAATAAAACTCCTGTTCCCTAGTAGAGTTGGCCACTATCCAAGCGAGTTCCTGCAAAGCCTGGAATCTGACCAGATAACAGTTAATTTCTTTATCCCCGGTAAGTTGTTATGAAGCCTGAAATCCAACCAGATAACAACTAACTTTCAAGAGATAATTCCCCACCAGAGCAATGGACAACTAAAACTCCTGAATTCTGGTTCCCAAGTAGAAATCAACACTCTCCACAGAGTCTTCTCAAGCAAAGTCAATATTCCTTAACGGAGTTTCTTCTTAACAAAGCAGGAATCCCAAGTGGAAGCATTGTTAACAAAGTATGAAGATACACATACTCTTCATCCCCAACAACAGTCCGATATTTAACTTCTCAAAGCTCCCTAGTATCTGTCACGGATAGGCTTCGATAACATGTCACATTCATACATCATATAACATACATAAAATATACATACAATATAAATTTAATTTATCTTGAGAAACATCATTACACCATGCATACATTCGCATGCGGCTAACTCCTTTTGTTACTTGTAGAAAAAGTCATTAATCCAAAGACCTCTTTTGGATCAAAATTGATTCTTCCAGTCAAAGATAGACAAGACACCTAGTTTTCAGCACAAATCGACTAAAGATTTATGCTGATATTTCCCCCAGTTTCTACCAATCATCTCTCCAAATGTAATCCATAAGCCCATTCCCGGATCAATACATCATCGAGTGCAAATTTCTGGGCACTCTAGTGTTCAATCATTTTTCACCTTCAAGTTACGAATGGCGGACCCGCCAATCTAAGTCTTCAGGTTTAAGAAGATTGAACAGAGGCATCTATTGTACCCCAAAATTTTCCCTCTTAATTTCTCAAGAATTCTCTCATAAGATCTCAATTGATTCCATACTGCACAAGGTTTGATCAGCTCAAGACACCTCCTCAATCATTAATGACTCAAAATTAGGGATTGAGTTTGTATAAGAACAATTGGACTTTTAATGCTTCATATGACTTTCATGGATCATTTTGGACTCCAAAAATTGCTCATGTCAAGTTTCAAGCTTTGGATCACATTTTTGCTCAGGCAATTGATCAGCTGACCTAAAATCAATTGTATTGGGGAAAAAGTCAATTGTGGTCAATTTACAGTCAAACTTCATAATTTTTTATCCATATCAATATTTTGAACTCATATATGGAAATTTATCAAGTTTGGATCACAATTCCTCAAGAAATTTGATCAGATCATCAAAAGGGAAAAATGGTCAAAATTAGGGTTTTAACTGAGAAGGTTCAATTTTTGACTTTTGACCTAACACATGATTTATTGGTTTGAGACATGAAATCAAGGACTTAAATGTATTATGTTGACCTAATGGCATGGCGTAAAACATTTCCCAAAGATCAATTATTTGATAGTTGAAATTTAGTCAACTGATGAAAAGTCAACTGATACAATTAAAAGTCAAACTTTGACTTTTTGATCAAAATCAAGTTTCAAAAATCATATTTCATTAAGACATGTCAAAATATGAAGATTGTTCGTCAAGAAATCAAAAGGTCAAAATTATCTTTGAAAAGTAAAAATTCTAGGACTTAGAAATTTTTCTAAGTGTTGGAAAGTTAACCTTTTTTTCATGACTTTGTGCGAAATTTTCACCATAATGCAAGACGATTCAAGGAAAACTTCCAACATGAAAGTTGTAGATCTTAATGATATCTAAAACATTTTAGGACATAATGTTTTCTATAAATGCTTGGATCTTGATGTGCGATCGACCTAATGTGTAACGGTATCTTAACTGCAAGTGCGCAGCCTATCGCGGTAGTAATAAAAAGATGTCGAACCCACAGGGACTTTGTAATCACTCTAGTGATATAAAGGCTTTCTAGTTTAGCTAAGGAGGATGTTGTCACGTTTGGTTGTTTAGAGGTTAAGGTAACTGAAAAATAAATCGAATTAAGGGAATAATAATAATAAAACGGTCGGTATGTAATGTAGTGAACCTAAGTGGATCTAATCGAACCTAAGCATATGAAGATGTTTAACTTAGATGGTTCTGTAGAAATTATCAGTTTAAAAACCCTCAACTCACACTCTCGTGGTCTTATCTCGGATTATACCCCTAAAGCCCTATGCCTGCTCTCGCTAGCCCATAAGTGTTTAGAAAATACTTTTTGAAAACTTAATAAAATCTAATTCGTTTTAAAGCGCTCTCGCTGTATTTAAATCAAATGCTTAACTTTAGCTATCCGGTTAAAACCTCACACTCTCGTGGTCTCGATCCTAACCTATTCTACTTTTCTTACTCTCGTAACAAAAAGATTGATTTTAATTATAAAAAGTCACAGCCAGAAATTAAGTTAATTTAGATTTTAGCTTAGGCACAATTTAATCCATTTGGTTACTATTATCACATCCCGACTCTAGAAAATTAGCTAGTCATAGTACTCGAAATAGACATATAGAAAATATAATCGGGAAATAATAAAGCATTCATGATAAAATAAATAAATAAATAAACGTAAACAAATTATATTAAAATTTAATGCGCTTAAAAACCTGAATAATAATATTATTCCTCAAGCTCCCTCTTCCACAAGTCGGCAAGATTGGAACTTCGAAATTGGAACTTGAAACAAATTCTGAGGCGAAAAATAAATTCTGACTACAATAACAATTTCCTAATGTTGGAAATAGTTATTAATTGGTAAAAGGGAAAATAAAGCAAGAACAAAAAAATGCAGTATTAAATTTGGCAGGGCTTCCGCAAGAAAATTATGTAGCAAAAAACTCTCTCTCGTTCCATTAAAATGTCTCCTATTTATAGAAGAGGATTTTTGCAGTTAAGAGAATTTAGGAACATGGACTTGCACTGCTTGAGTGGAGGAAGACTCGGACTGTTCGTTGCTGAAGTTGAGAAATTGTAGGAGAAGAAAACATCCATTATGTTGCCCACGTCTTCTGTTTTGCATGACACTGAATTATGCGTGTGACGGTCGTCATGAGGAGGTGACGGTCGTAATGCGCTTAAATAGCACGTTACGTTCGTCAATGATGTGTGACGAGTGTTCTTCAGGATGTGAGCGCGTTATGCTCGTAATGGAGGTGTGACAGTCGTCACAACATCAAACTTTGCAGATTAGTTCTTTTTCTTCTGATTTTTTGGTTAGCTTTCTTCATGTGATCCTTTTTCACTAATTTGATTTGAAACATGTTGTACCTATGAAAAGACATAAAAACTCGGAACAATCAGGAGTTAAATGGGTTAATGCAGTATGAAAATCGATTTAAAATGTAGTAATTATATGATACGATTTCTCGTTATCAAATTCCCCCATACTTAAACCTTTGCTTGTCCTCAAGCAAATAATCATTTAGAAAGATTGGACAAGTTTTATCAGGCGCACATTCATGACATACCTTTGGTTTTTAAAGCAATTATGAGAAATCCCCGTCAGTTCGATCGATACTTAAGTGAAACACTAACGATATGCTAATGACACAAGCAATAAGCTAAGTCGTGGACTTCCATTTCAAACAAACTGTCCAATGGTTCTGTTATAATTCTGCCAAAAGTTTCTCGTATCTATTTCACCCGGTTTTGTTCTAGCGCAATCACATTAAGCCCTTTGTCTTAGCACGCACGTAGTGGAGTAACCGGTTAGTGACTTTGATCCTTTTAGCACGGGGTCTGGTATACGAATGTGGCAACCCTATACATATTATCCAAATTGGAGGTTGTGAGGGATCGAACCGTAGCACGCCCTACCAAGTTCAGAACCAGATACCTCTGAACCAACCAACAATGGACTCCTTCATTAATTGCTCATCTCTTATATGTGACCTTGTATTTTGGTGCAAATTATTTTTCTTTTTGAGCAGCGAGATAAGAAGGATATTTCATTGATCAGGCATCAAACACTTATATTCATAGGTTCCCCACGTGGTTTGTGTCAAGACGGTGCTGACTGCTAGTATAAACTACTAGGGGTTACTTTAGAACTAAACTCAAGATATAGGTATAATGGTTATTGAAACGGATCGCGTAAGTAGGAAGTCTAAGGTGTCATAACCGTATCGATCTTTTTGAATCGTTCTCGGCTTCCTTAACTAGGATTTTGTTAAGATAGGTATGTCGGGCTAATGCGAAGATAAAGCAAAAATTTTCGATATGGCTAAATAAAGCGGGGAAGAATTTAAACTGAGAAATAACGTAAAAATTACTTGTTTATGGTAGATGGAAAGGTACCTCTCCCACACTAAATCCGACATTGTCCTCAATGTTGCGGTATAGAGGCGGGGAAATACAAGTACAAACAGAAAGAAAAAGAAACAGTAGAAGTAAACTACTTAGAAAATAAAAACTACTGATGGCCACGTCCTCTACTCCTAGTGCGTGATCGCCTGGTAGGCGTGGCTTCGGTATCAGTGTCCTGGTAGCCAAGGGTGCTGACGTCTAATCTTAAGGCGTTAAGTTCAGGCAGGGCCTCGTCCAACCTCTCGTTCATACTCCGATGGCCAGTCAGAATCTGAGTGTTTTGTGCACATAAATAGCCATATTGTTCCTGTTGTCTTCTTTCAAGTGCGGCACTCATTTGATTTTGCTGATGGATGGCGCAGAGAACTTCTTCAAGAGTAAGAGGAGGTGGTGCGGATGAAGGTCCTGGAATGTCGTGGACGGGGGCAACACAGTCCAGCTCTTTTGTATTTCGTCTGCGGGGGCATTAGGTTGGTCTTCATGAGTAGGAACACGGCCCTCGGGAGCTGCAGGATCGAATAACCAGTTGGCTCTGTTTTGTGGGTCGATTCGGTCCCTGCAAGGCAAAGTAATGTTATGATAAACAATGTTTCTGATCACAGGATGGAATCTGCCATCCTCCCGCTCATAGAGGAGGTGTGCGGCCTTGCAGTGGTCCAGAGTCAGCAATATCGGTGCCATAAAAGGCATATTTGTGAGAGCGGCACCATAATGCAAGGCTATGGCAAGAGAAGTGACAATCCCTCCGAAATAGAAGGGTTTTCCGCCTCTAGCACAGATGGAGTGAATATGGGCCAATAAAAATGGGGCGGCGTTGATCTTCTGGCCGGTGAATGCGCAATGCATGAAGAAGAGCTCCTTGGAGTTGAGCTTGTGATTGTTGTCTCAGGCGAAGATGGTGTTGCAGAGGATGCGGTGAAAGTATCGGATGGCCGGATTATGAATATGTATGGCGTTGAGGTGGTCGTAAGATCTGGCACGAATGTTCGTCATACTGTGCCATAAATTAAAAGCTTCCTCGCCGAAATTATCCGGCACCCGGAGGTGGACACCTTCGTCAGAACTGAATCCGGGCAGGCGTACGATATCGGTTTGGGATAGCTGATGCTCAGTGCCAAACATACGGAATTTGCCCACGCCTGAGAGTTGGTTTGTGGCACCAGTGGGGGTAATGTATGCAAAGGAACTCAGAAACTCCAAGGTGAGAGTTTCGTAAATGGGTTGCGGTTGGCGGCACAGGTTCCATAAGTTCACATTCTGCAAAAGTTGTCGGACGCTGTCTAGCAGTCCCAAATTCCTCAAACAATCAAGGTCAACATACCGAGTAGGTTGGAGACCGCGGCGTTGGAATTTCTTGAATTTGAGTCATTGGGTTTCACCTTGCTCGCCGTATCTGAAAGTGAGATTGGGGATTTGCTGGTTGTTGGCCATATTACATGCAAGAGATTGAATCGTGAAAGGGTTTGGAATATGGATTGAGTAGTGGGGTGATGGAGTTTAAGTGTTGGAGTGATGGAATTTAAGAGAAAATTTGAATGGGTGCTGTTACGGTTTTGGGAAAAAGGGAAGAAGGAATGGAAAGTAGAACGGCTTCTGTAATAGCAGAATATGCTATTAAGCACGCGTGACGACCGTCACAGTGGGCTGACGGGCGTAACATGGTGAAACGCGTGTTACGCTCGTCATGGGGATGTTACGATCATTACGGATTCAAAGAATTATATTTATGAAATGAACGAAACAGTTTAATTCCAAAACCTTATAACACATTAATTCAACACAATAAACATGCAGAGTATTTCCAACACACATCTTATAACAAAATTTTTGCAAAATGATAATACGAACAGTGAATTTAACATTTGATGTAACACACTAAATTTAATGAAAATGAAAATAATCTGAAATTGAAATAAAATGAAAATAAACTGAAATTGAAATAAATGTATGTTTCTAACAGAACTTTAAAAACTGTAAAGAGTAAACTTGTTTAAAATGAAATCATAAACTGCCTAGAAACATAAAACACAAGGTAAAAATAAATGTTGATTCTGCTGCTTCATCCCAGTCGCGTTTTCAAATCTTTGAAAGCTGCATTTATGTGATAAAACTGCTCCACAGTTATATCAGTTAAGCCTATCACGTCCATATGCATGCCCTTCAACTCGTTCTTGATTCCATTAATGTCCGTCTGATAAACATCCAGTGTAGAAAAGATTTTATTCAAATTTTCAGCATATTCTCCTTTTGTTATTGCAGGGGCATCAATATCCTCAGCAATGTTGTTACCATCATGTAACCAGGAGGGGTCTCGGGGTCACTCTCATCAGACATTGTGGTATCATAAACTTGGTAGGATTGTGGTGTCTCAGGTGTCGAAGGGTGGTCAGGAGGGTTGAGCTCATACAGCCAATTGTCGCGATTGTGGGCACTTGTTTTGGCATGGTTAGGAAGTGTAAATACCGTGAATACTTCATCCCTTATCAAGTATTCGAAGGGTGCAGGACCTAGGTTACCTATTATTCGTAGGTGGAAACAAAAATCAATGTTCATAGGGCGGATTGAACCAAATTGTGTACACATATGCAGCTGGTATCTAAGTCCTAGGGAGTTAGCAATCATGGTGACTAAGCCTCCTATGATGATAGGTTCGCTAGGGTTCTGAGCAATGCGGGAAAAGGTCTGCATCAAGAATGGCACTGCATTAACAGGTCGGCCCTGGGTCATACACTGCAGCAAAAATATCTCATCTTTAGATACTGCAGTGCGGTTCTATTCTTTTCCGAAAATGGTATGTGCTAGAATCTTATGGAAATAGCGGATAACGGGGTTGTGTATTTCATTATTATCCATGCTATCCGGCTCAGGGTGGTAGTTTCCGGTTAAAGTCCCCCAAAAGTAGTCTAGCTCAAAATCCATTAACTCTGTCTGGGTGGTAGAAAAAGCAAAAGGTCCGCTAGGGAATCCTAGAAGGTCGGCTAATTCTTTATGGGTATAAACAAATTCAATACCAAATAACCTGAAGGTCCCTTTCTAGTTCTGAAACCGCGCTCAGGTATATGAACTAAGGAGCTCATAAATTCAAGGGTAAGCTCGCGGTATGTAACAAACCTAGATTTAATGTGGGCTTTTTCCCATCCCAGTTGGCTAAACAGATAATGGACACTATCCTTAATGCCTAAAGTGTCCATTGTTGGTTCATCATAATATAAAATCATACCAATATTCTTGTGTGATAATTCCTCAAACCTCCTTGTGATACGGTGGGAGAACTGACTTGAGGTTTTGCGTTTGTGTTTGCAAATGTTTCGATTTAGCAAGAGTCGCCACTGACTTTTTATTTTATCCTAAGGAAAGGTCAAAAAGCACAGGAAATACCTTTGAGATGTTTTCTTGGGTTCGGGGAGTAGATTATGAAAAGGGAAGGTGCAAGCACCCTTTTCATCCATGGTTATCCATGGGCTCTTAGTTACTTGTTTAGATCACTTGCTTTGCTTTTCAATTGTTTGAAATGGTGCTCTTCAATTGTTTGAAAGGGTGCTTTGTGTGTGGTTTTGAAAGATGTTTTGAAAAGAGGTCATCATTGTGGCAACCTTTGTAATGATTCTTGTTTGAATGTATACAATTGTGTCAAGTATTTTTTGGCAATTTTCTTAAGAGACTTGATCATTTTTGTTTAGGCAACTCAGATAGCGTCCTCGAGGGACTATGATCTTTTGTTTGTTTTTGTTTTGCCAAAGTACTTAATATGCATACCATGGCCCATTTTTGAAGGCAACAAGTGGATTGTAACCCTAGGGGTGCAAGTGTGCATTGTGTTTGTTTTTCATGCATTTTTGTCTTTGATTAGGTCAAACTATTTGTTAATTTGATTTTGGCATACAAACCCTAATTCTCTAATCATGGCATAATTGAAAGTTTTAAGTGCGAAAATTTAAATTCTAAGCTATTACAACATGATTATGGGGATGGGGGTACAATTTTGGATAGGGGATTATTTTGCAAGAAATTTAAACCCTAAGTTATTACAACGAAATTGAATCTCAAATGCATCAATATTTAAATGTACAATATTTAAATAAACAAAAATAAATAAATAAAGAATAAAATGTATTAGGCAAAAAAGAGGTTTTTATGTATGTAAAAATATTTTCAATGTAAAGAAATATAAAGAAATAAATAAATAAAAAAGGATTAATTTTAGGGTAAACCCTAATTTCTTTTAAGAAGATAAATGTCATATATTATTTATATACAAAAATATATTAATATGTACAAAAATGAAATATATTTAACAAAAGTGTTTTTTAGTATAAATAATAATAAAAAATAAAGTGTAATATTTTTTTGTGTTTTTATTCTATATTTTTAATAAAATATATATAAATATATATATATATATATATATATATATATATATATATATATATATATATATATATATATATATATATATATATATATATATATATATATATATATATATATATATATATATATATATATATATATATATATATATATATATATATATATATATATATATATATATATATATATATATATATATATATATATATATATATATATATATATATATATATATATATATATATATATATATATATATATATATATATATATATATATATATATATATATATTAAATATATTAAGGATGTATAAAATAAAATAAAATATTTACAAAAATAAAATATATTCAAGAAAACATTTTCAGTGTGAATAAAAATAAGAAATAAAAATAAAAGTATTATTTACATTATTTTCAAGTTTTAATAAATAATATAAAGCATTTAAATTGTTTTTATGTTAGAAAAATCAAAATAAAATACCTAATAAATATAAAAGAAATGTGAAAATATTTTTAAGCATTTTTTATATTTGGGGATAAAATAATAAAATCAGAAATGAAATAAAAATGCAAAAATAACAAAGTATAAAGAAATTGGGCCAGAGGGTGCATTTATCAAAATGGGGGTGCAGACAGCAAGAAGGTCAGGCCCAACCCAGACTTCATCTTAAACCTCCAGAATGTTTGAAAATACGCGCGCTTGTTGTACAAACTGCTAACTCCTGTATTTGTGATCTTTTGCCAAAACACAAAACATGAAACTTGTAGAGCATCAAACCACGATTCTAACCATATAAAAAACTTAATCTAATTCTCAAAGACCAGAGAGAATTTCTCTGGCCCTAAAATCTGACCTAGTTTTTTCAGCATGTTCATGGATGAAATTCTCTTAGCACGCTTAATATAAATGAAAACTGAGCATATGTACAGCTTCATGGAATTGAATACTACATTTTTCATTCACAAACCTAAGGCTAAATGTTCCTAAATAGAGAGATAGAAGTTTGAGAAATACCTGTTTCAGTTGGATTCGAGTTGAACAATGCAGCAACTTTCAGTGAGGCCTGAGGTTCTTTTGAGCTTGCTTGATGTTCCCTGGACCTTTCCCAATGCTTAGTTTGTTTTGAAATGGTCTGAATCTCTCTATAGAACTCAACCTGCAAAGCTTCAAAACAGAAATGGTGAACACTGTAAATGGAGTTACATTTGGCAATGGAGGTTTGGGATAGCTTGAGTGAGTTGAATGGAAGATATTGGAACAAGTTGCAAGCAAAACGCGCGAGTGGATGTGAAAATGGAAGTGGTTATGTAGGGCCTGCCCTGTTTTGCAAGAAAATGTGATTTTTATGTATAAGGGTGTTTGAGGGATGAATGGCTCGTGTTTCTGGCTCACAGGGATGTGCAAAACTTGTTTTTAATGTTGGCAAGAGTTGAATATATCAGATATGCAAGCTATGTCCTTTTGGCACAATTACTTGGTTTTGAAGTAAAAAGTGAGAGTTGACAATGCTATGGCTGTACTGGCTTGTACCCTAGCTGCACAAAGTGGTTGAGCTTTGCCTGACATTAGGGAGCCTTGTTTGCAGCAAAGGGCTTAGTGTATGGCTCAAGAAATGGAATTTGACATAAAGCAAGCTTTATGTAAATGGAAGTGTTATCTTTATGCCCAAAATGGATTTATTCATTGTGCCAAGCTCTAATGATCAGAATAACACCAATGTCCAATGTATTTGCAATTAATTTTTGAGTGTGAATTGGTTTAGAGACCTGTAAACAAGTACAAAGCTAGTTTGGACAGATTTTGCAACTTGTATGAACATGTATTGGCCATGGTTACAAAGTGAGTTTTTGCTAACTTCAAGCACTCGATTCTCCCTAACCACAAATGTGTTTGAGGAGTTCTTGGATAATTTGGAAAGCTTACAACATGTACTATAATCCATCTTTGAAATTCAACTTGATATTCCAAGTGGAACTATGTGAAAAATGGCCAAGAAGATGGGTCAAAATCCTGCCTAAATTAGGACAAAATTTCTCTAAGTTAAAAGTTTTAGGGACCCTTGTTCCAAAAATCATAACTTGAGATATAAGCTTCTTTTGAGAAAACGTTGTGAATCAAAGTTGTAGACTTTGTGGAGGACTACAATTTTCATGTTGTAAGTTTTGTTTTAATCCATTTGCATCATGGTGAAAATGTGGGACAAAGTTATGAAAAATTAAGAATTTCATAACTTAGAAAATTTCTAAGTTATGAAATTTTTCAATTTCAAACCCTAATTTGTAATTTTGGGTTTCTTGGTGAACAAGTTTCAAAATTTGACATATCTTGATGAAAAATGACCCTTGGCACTTGATTTTGACCAAAAAGTCAAAGTTTGACTTTTCAGTGTACAGTCAAATTTTGATCAGTTGGCTGAAAAATTCATCTGTCAATCCAATGCAATTGAGGTCTTTTCAAATTGTTGAATAGGTCAAGATGATGCCATTGAGTTCTTGAGTCCATGGTTGAACTTGATTTGCCATTGTCTAGGTCAAACAGTCAAAAGTTGCCTTTGTACAGTCAAAACCCTAAAAATGACCATTTTGCCCTTTTGGTGATCTGATCAAATTTCTTGTGGATTTGTAGTCCAAACTTGATCAAATGGTTCATATGAGTTCATAATGTTGATGTGGGTCAAAATTCATGAGGTTTGACTGTAAATTGGCCACAGTTGACCTTTCCTCCAATACAGCTGATTTCTAGGTCAACTGTCCAATTGACTGGGCAAAAATTTGATTCAAAGCTTGAAACTTGGTATGGACAAACTTATGAGTCCAACATGAAGTATGAAAGTCAATTTGGGCATTGAAGGTCCAAAAATCCCTGTGCAAACTCAAACCCTAATTTAGGTCAACAGTGCAAGGAGGTGTCTTGAGCAGAGCAAACCCTAGCCTGGTCTTGAGTTCAAAAAGCCTTGTGATGAGAAATGTTGATAAAAATGACAGGGCAAATTTTGGGGTACAACAGTTTCCCCTGTTCAATCTTCTTGAACCTGAAGAGTTAGATTGGCAAGTTTTCCTTTCGTGACTCGAAGGTAAAAGAGGATTGGACACTAGAGTGCCCGTAAATTTGCACTCGTCAAAAATGTATCTGAGGGAATGGGCTTAAAGATGCCATTTGGAGATGGTAGAATCTTGTTGGAGATGGGCTTAAAGATGCCATCTAAGATTTGTTTGTTGAAAATCAGTAGAATGAATCATCAGAATGGTGTCCGTATTTGGAACGTATCTGAGTTGTATCTGGAGATTAGGTTTGTATGAGCAAGGGAATGGCGTCTGTGTCTAGAGCGTATCCGAGCTGTAACTGTAGTTGAATTTTGAATGAATATCAGAATGACTGTCGTGTTTGGAGTGTATCTGTATTGTGAATGGGTAACAGAGAAGCATCTGTGTATGGAGCAACTGTGTGTTGGGGATAAATTCCGAATGAGTGACAGAATGGCAGCCGTGTCTGGGGGCGTATCTGGACTGTATCTGAAATTGAGATCTATATGAGTAGTATAACGACCGTCGTGTCTGGGGTGTATCCGTACTGTATTTTGACTTGGAATTCTGAATGAGTAATAGAATGACCGTTGTGTCTGGGGTGTATCCATACTGTATCTGAATAATTGTTAATGATAGCCTTTTAATCTTATCCTGAAAAGGGTAAAATGTTAGCTAAAACACAAAGTTATGTTGCATAATATGTATGATGCAATGAAATGTGTTTCATCAATGTTTATGATATATGAATGTAATGGATGTGCATGTAAGGTGAGTAGCTTTCTTGCTGAGGAAAATAAATCCTTGTTAACTGGAGATAATGAAATCCTTGACTGCTGTCGGGGAAAGTGAATCCTTGACTGATGTTGGGGATTCCAAAAATCTTTGATTATTGAAGATGAGAAATCCTTGTTGACTGCCTGGGGATTAAAGATCTTCGATCGTTGAGAATGAGAAATCCTGGGACCACTGCTGGGGATTGAAAAATCCTTGGTGACTTGTGGGGTTTTACCAAGAGCTTCGACAACTTCTGCGGGGAATGAAAATCCTTCATGACTTTCCTGGGAAATAAGGAAAAACTCCGACGACCTCTAATGGGGAATTAAAACCTGAGAGGCTTTAAATGGAGAAACAAGAACTAGAATCCTCAGTCTGTTGGGAAATAACTCGGTGGGGAGAGTGTTTACTCGGCCGGGGAAATTAGGAGCTTGGGTTGTACGCCAATCTACTGGGGAAGTTGGGGGAAATTGAATGGTTCCTAATGGGGATTGATAGTTGGAACTCTGTCTTCGCTGGGGAAGAAGGTTTAGAATATTCTAGCTCCGCTGGGGATATGTATTTCAGGGTTTTCTGGCTCCACTGGGCATATGTATTTCAGGGTTTTCGGGCTCCACTGGGGATCGGGAGTTTAAACTCTGATGGGAACTTTGAAACTTAACTCCGTTGGGGAATGAAGTTTAGAATACACTGGCTCCGCTGGGGATCTTGAAATTTGACTCCGCTGGGGGTATATACTCCAAGGTTTTAGCTTTGTTGAGGAGCTGGATGACATACTGTAGGGGATTTCTTATGAAATATCCTAAAGACGTCTTCCTACCCTTTCAATCTACCAGTAATTACCCTTTCTCAATTTTGTTTTATTTGTAAGCAGTGATTATATTCAAATGCATATGCCTATTTAACAAAACATTGGACGTTTTCAAATAAAACATAAGTGTAAAAAAAGAAAGGAAAGGCCAGCAAATTTCTGCACTTTGAAGTATCTTTGTATTAACTTTTGTAAGTATCTTTGTACAAAGGAGACAGACATCCTAGTAAGAGAATGTTGTCGTAAAATTGAGAAAAAATTTATACAAAAGAAATATGGCTATGTGTAACAATTCCATGGGGTTCCCATTCTGCTATAGCCTTCACAACTCTGAGTATCTTGTCCATTTGCTGCTACGTCCGCCGATGATTGGATTGATCAGAAGCCTGGAGCTTGTTGGTGAAGAGATTGTCCTTAAAGTGATCCGACGAGACATAGTCATACGCTTTAATTCCCTAACTTTTGCCTGGACTTCCCTTTCGGGTTTTTAGTCCACCAGGAAACCCTTTTATGCCCAAGTCGCCCTTTCGGGTTTTCAACTTGCCGGGTGTACAGATTTTTGTTTATCCCTAATTTTTGCCTGAACCGCCCTTTCGGGTTTTCGATTCACTGGGATGCCCCTTTTTGCCCAAGTCGCCCTTTCGGGTTTTCAACTTGTCGGGTCATTTCATGCGTAGTATCTTTTGATTATGTCTGCGTTCGCAGGGTGCGACAAGTCGTTACCGTCCATGGTGGTCAGAATCATTGCCCCACCGGAAAAGATGCTCTTAATCACCTGATGTTTGACTTTCTTGTTGAAAGCCTTGATCATCCGTTTCTGGTACGTCTGACCATGACAAACATCAGTAAGTCGCTTCTCGTCGATCAAATTAAGTTGATCAAGTCAGGTCTGAATCCAATCGTCTTCACTCAAACTGGCATCCTTCATGATCCTTAAGGAAGGAATCTGAACTTCCATAGGTAAAACAGCTTCTATGCCATACACCAAAGAAAAGGTGGTTGCCCCTGTTGAAGTATGCGCCGTGGTACGATATCCATGCAGAGCAAATGGTAACATCTCATGCCAGTCCTTGTAGGTGACTGTCATCTTTTGAATGATCTTCTTGATATTTTTGTTCGCGGCTTCAACAACACCGTTAATCTTTGGCCGATAGGGAGATAAATTATGATGATAAATCTTGAACTGCTCGCATAGAGCGGTGATCATAGTGTTGTTAAAATTTGTACCGTTGCCTGTGATGATCTTGTCGGGAATACCGTACCGGCATATGAGATTTTGCTTAATGAAGCAGGAAACCACATTCTTTGTAACGGAGGCGTAGGAAGCTGCTTCGACCCACTTGGTAAAGTAATCAATAGTCACCAGGATGAAGCGATGTCCATTGGATGCCGTAGGCTTGATCTCTCCAATCATGTTGATGCCCCATATTGCGAATGGCCAAGGAGTTGTTAGCACGTTGAGAGGAACAGGAGGAATATGTACTTTTTCGGTGTAGACTTGACATTTGTGGCAAGTACGGGAATGTTGATGACAATCGGCTTCTGTGATCGGTGGATCTGGAACTGACTGTTTAAAGCTAGTTCGCGAAATGTCGCGGAAGCAAGAGTCGCCACCGTCTTTTATTTTCTCCAAATGGAAAGGACAAAAGCACAGAAAAATTCCTTTAAAGAGATTGCTCTCGGTTCGGGAGGTAGGTTATAGAAAGGGAAGGTGTTAGCACCCTTTCTATCCATGGTTATCCATGGGCTCTTAGATAGTTGCTCATTGTGTTTTCAAAATGTTTGTTTGCTTTTCAATGTGGGTTTCAAAAAGATTCTTTGAAAAGTTTCAGTTCAACTCGTACGTCAGAGTGTTTGAAAAGTTTGCTTTGAAAGCTTTTGAAAATGTGTTGGTGTGAAAAGATTTTGATTTGTTTGAAATTAGAGCAAGTATCCTTGAGAACCTACCTACCCTAAGGAATTCGTCTGTGTAAATGTCCTTTAAAGTAGTGCCATCCCACCATTGAGAGGTAGGTAGCATCACCGTTGGAGGTGTTCGGGTCAATTCGAGTTTGTAGGGACATGGTGATCACCGGAGCAATGGGAAGATACCTTAGAAGCTACCCTCATGCCAGGTTCCCGGATCATGAGGACTTACTAAGACATCCTCTACTCGACGATCACCTTTCGAAAGGCAACAGTGAGGCGTACCCTAGGGGTGGTGTGTGCGGTCCGTGTGTCATGTTTCAATTATTTTGTCTTGTCATGTTTGTTGTGATCTACGCTTGATTTTATTTTTAAGTCCATACATTCTTTCATGCATATTTATTAACAGTTGTATATTTGCGAGAAAATAAATCTAAACTATTACAAACGGCGCGGGTCCACATCGCCAAAATAAACCGAATCCGATTTGACTGAAAGTAAAAGTGCGAGAAATAAAGTAAAAATTATTACAAGGCTTTGGGGCATATACATAATTATTTAAACGATATAAAATAAATGTGCGAAATAAAGGAATTAAAAACAAAACTAGGGCGTTGGACCCTTTTGCAAAATATTAATGGTTAATGAGAATTAAAAATTAAAAACTAAACGTTTTGGTATTTTTGTGTTTTTTAAGATTTAAAAGAAAAAAGAATTAACTAAAACAAAAAAATTGGTTGTAAACCCTAATTCTAATGTTTTTTTAAGTTATTAAGAAAAAGATTTAATTTCTAACCTAATTTAACTCTAAATTAATTTATGCACATTTAATTATAAAATAGAATAAATTAATAATTATATTATGAAAAAAAGAAAAATTTAAGAGGAATGAACATTGTCAAGTTAATTCTATGTTTTTGTTTTGATTTTTTATTAAAAGGAATTAAAGTTGAAAACCTAATTAAAACTAAACATTTACATGTTATTATTTATACAAAAAAACAATATTTAAAATAAAATAATTATTAAACTTTTTGATTTTTCTGATTTTTGTGATGTTTTTTTATATTTTTGTAAAAAATAATTATTGAATTAAAACAACAAAACAAATAATATAATAATTAAAAGATATAAGGAAAATAAATTAAATGGGCAAACCAGGGTGGGGTGTAGCCCAATTCAGGGGGTATAGGCCTAGCATTTCTGGCCCAATGGCTTGAAACCCGTTTGACTTTTCCAATCTTGTGTGATGCTTTGACTGGGGCTTATTGTGTTCCTCAGATCCATGCCATTGATTCCATCTTCAGGGGATACGTGGACGTTTGGGTGATGGTAGAACATGGTGCGCCTTAATGAGAAACCTGCACAGGAACTTGAATAGAAAAATAATGTGGAAATTGTGTAGACCTGGGACTTGAACCCAGGTCATTGAGGTTAACGCGTTGGTAGCTTGCCAGCTGAGCTACTTAATTTCAATTAACATAATATGGTTAATAAATAATAAAAAGAATAAACAAGACATTAATGATTCCACGCGCGCATTTTCAAATTCCTCCAATCCGCTTGTGCCACGCCATCATCTCTTTCGTTTTCCTGAAACACAAAGAAAGAAGGCAACGGTTTTTGAAGCGTAGCATTAGGCAGCCTTCCAAGAAATAGCGAATAGTGCTATGGTGATCAGAAATTAGGCGCGAGGGTCAATCTTCCTTCGTCTTGAGGCACTGAATCCAACCATGGTACTCCTGAGTTCTAATTTTTCCCCTATGCAAAAACCCCAATTCAAGAAACCTGCAACCCTAAATATCGTTCATGGCCAAATCACATGTATTGCTCAAAAACGAGATTAATTGGTATGGTTAGCTTTAGAATATCATGAGGAACACGAATCAATCAATGAAATGTCATAAAAATGCGTAAAATGTAGAATACGATTTTGAATTTTCCATGGAATTTCTTGAGTTCTGTACCCTAATTCTTTGAGCTTTTGTGATTGATATCAATTGGAACACCTTCAGGGATGCTTAAGGATGCTTATGGAACAAAAATTGAAGCTTGGATCGACCCCTAAACTGGTTTTCAGTTTTTGAGTTTTAAGGAAAAATTTCAATTTTCAAAAGCTTGTTTGGGCGCAGCTTATGATGTCTTAGGCTTAGGGTTTGACTTAGTGATCATGAGGGAAGAGAACTGGCTTGCTATTTGACCTTAATTCATGCCCATGAAGGAACTAGTCCTAGGGTTTTTACCATTGACCAAGTTTCCTTCTTTTAAGCCAAGACCTAGACCTAGTGTGCAAATTAACCCTAGCCTGAGTTCTTGAGTTGGCCCATGATACATGGAAATTGTTCAAGTTCACATGACACTATTCCATTGGTTTTTGAATTTTATTTGAATTTTCAAAGATTTAAAATGAATTAAATTATTAAAAATTAAATAAAATAGAAAAATCAATATTTGGTCTTGAAATTAATCATGGGACACGTGTATGACATGACAAGGATGAATCAAGTGGAAAAAAGTGGGCCCTTTTGTCAAAAATTGGAGTTTCAAGGATAGTTGACTTTTGCCATTTCACAAAAATTTCCCAACTTCTACAAGGCATAACTTGCTCAATTTTTAAGCTTTTCACATGTTCTTGGACATTTTGGAAAGGTCTTTGAGTCCTTTAACCAATTCCTTTGGTCCCATGTCATTTTGATTTACCAATCTCAAGTTATGGCCTTTGACTTAAAGTCCCTTTTTGTTGACTTTTGAAAATGACCTATAATGTTGAAATTGATAACTTTTTGTGAGAGCATTTCTTGGACTTGAAGTATGAAGGTGAGTTGTAGGAAATGTCTTTCTCTTCAAAATGAGCTTTGGATGGAATTTTTCTGATGATCCATGTGAAAGTTATGCCCTGGTCAATTTCAGTTGACTTTTTCAGCTGTCCAAATATAGCAACTTTTGCATCTTTGATGATTTCTGAGCCAAATTTTGAGAATCATGATCAAGCATTGATCAAATGATGTTTGTGGCTTCAAAATGATATGTTGACCAAAAATTTGAACTTTTGACTGTCAAATGACCATTTTGCCCCTACAGTTGACTGTAGTGCAATTTAGGGTTTTGACTGTGCAATCTTGAGCTGAATGCCTTGAAACTTGATATGAGGATGCTTGACCATGTTTGTAAGCATATGAGACTTGATTGAGCCTTTGAACACTTCCTTTTCCTGATCAGACTCAAAACCCTAATTTTGACTGTATGGGAGACTGTTGCACTGCACAACCCTTGGGAAATTTTGTAGCTTGGCTTGGCAATTTCTTGAAGAATATGGGAGGGCAAATTTTGGGGTATAACAGTTGCCCCTGTTCAATCTTATTAGACCTGAGGATGCAGATTGGCTGACGTGCCTTTCGTAATCCGAGGGTAAAAGATGATTGGACACTAAAGTGCCCGGAAATTTGTGCTCACATGTTAGCAATGATGGGGGAATGGGCTTATAGATGCCATCTGGATGTTTAATTGCGTAGGAGATTCTTTGGCGAGAACCTGTATACCTGCAAAAGAAAAAATGAGTACCTGACACGTTGCAGGAGCCGATTTTTTTAGATGCCTGGTATAGATGTGTCCTGACTGGTTACAGGAGCTGAGTCTGGAGCTTCAAACGACGATGAAAGAACCAGGGATGATTACTTCCTTAGCATGAATGGTAAGAGAGCCTTGGGCGACTTTAACTTCAACAACGCTCGTTGAGAAAAATCTGGGGTGTCTTCTACTGGGATAAGAATCAGGGAGATCTTAGGGTCGATCTGACTGAACCAGAGAGGCCTTTGACTGGGTAAGAATCAGGAAAATCTTAGGGTCGATTTGACTGAACCGGTCTAGGTCTTGAAATGTCTTCAACTGGATAAGCATCAGGGAAATCTTGGGACGATTTAACTGAACCAGAGAAGGCCTTTGACTGGATAAGCATCAGGAAAATCTTGGGACGATTTAACTGAACCGGTCTAGGTCTTGAAATGTCTTCAACTGGATAAGCATCAGGGAGATCTTAGGATCGATCTGACTGAACCAGAGAAGGCCTTTGACTGGATAAGAATCAGGAAAATCTTGGGACGATTTAACTGAACCGGTCTAGGTCTTGAAATGTCTTCAACTGGATAAGCATCAGGGAGATCTTAGGGTCGATCTGACTGAACCAGAGAAGGCCTTTGACTGGATAAGCATCAGGAAAATCTTAAGGTCGATTTAACTGAACCGGTCTAGGTCTTGAAATGTCTTCAACTGGATAAGCATCAGGGAGATCTTAGGGTTGATCTGACTGAACCAGAGAAGGCCTTTGACTGGATAAGCATCAGGAAAATCTTGGGACGATTTAACTGAACCGGTCTAGGTCTTGAAATGTAGCTTGAGAACTTAACTGGATTTTTCCTGAAAGATAAAAGTCAGTCATATGCAATGCATGATATGGATCAAGCAATGATGTTCTCAACATAAATGAGATTTGTATGATGCAGTGCGTTATGCATGCTATAATGATGTATGTGATGTTTTATGTATGTTTTCGTCTAGGAAAGTAAATCCTTGACGGGTGCCGGGAAGTCGTATCCTGGGCTGATGTCGAAGAATAGATTTTGCTTCCGCTGGGGATGATAACTGCAAGGATACCGGTAGGAGAAGATGACTCCGTTGCGGAATAAACTTGGCGAATGGAAGATTCTGTGGGGAGAAAAGATACTCTAGCGATCATGCTGGGAAGCAATACTCTGTGGGAAGCAATACTCTAGAGATGCTTTGTTGAGTTGATAGCAGTAATTTGCTGAGGATGTCTTTGTTGTTGGAAGTGTTAATGGACTTCACTGGGGATAGGAAAGAACTATGTTGACGACGACCTTTCCGTGGATTTTGGCTGAGGATAACCCAGTTATATCCTGTTGAGGAAATAACTCTTTAAATCAAGCCAGACGACGCGTTCGTGTTCTGTGAAGAATAAGCTTCCAGAATTTACTGGGGATAAGCTTACTGCTTGGGGAGATGGACTCCAGCTTTCCTGGGGGAACTGGATTGGACTCTTCTGGGGAGTTTTGAACTGCGGGGGAAGTGATTCCTTTGAATGTTTGTATGCCGCCGGGGAACAATCTTTAGACCAAGACTGCCGGGGATGCTTATTGAGAATATATGCTGCTGGGGAATATTGGGATCTACTGGAGGATACCCAATTTCCTTGAGACTTGTTACCTTTGTTTGGGGAAGAATGCACTGACTTGCTGTCTCACTCTCTGGGGAATTTAAGATGCCTGGTTAGGTTCTTTAGCTGAACCTACTTTGGTACCTTAGAGGATAGAACAATTAGACTGCTCAGACAACTCTTTATTGCCCCTGTTTCTAGTGTCACCTGCAATTCATTCTTTGTTTCGTATGCAAATATTTATGAGCTAGCAAATTATTGTCAATGCATATATCACAAATTGAACCTTGGACGTTCTTCACAAAACAAAACAGAAAAAGAAAACACAGTTGGCACGTTTAACTGAAAAGTATATTTGTATTGATTTTGAATAGCCTGTGAATAGGCGTTTTGTGTACAAGAGGCTGACGTCCTGGTAAGCGGAACGTCGCCGAACAAGAGAGTTTATACAAGTTTTGTACAAAAGAAAATAAACAGCTGTGTGAAATATGAATGATCCACTGGGTTTCAACTCTGCTATCGCCTTTATGACTCTGAGCGTCTCATCACTTGATGACCTTGGTTGAAGGTGAAGCTGACTGATCGATGCCGTCTGAACTTGATGTAGGTACCGGATTCTGGATGCAAAGTGATCCAATGAGACATAGTATTACGCTTTTATCCCTAATTTTTGCCTGGACTGCCCTTTCGGGTTTTCAGTCCACCGGGATACCCATTTTTGCCCAAGCCGCCTTTTCAGGTTTTCGACTTGCCGGGTGTACAGATTTTTCATTTTCATCCCTTCATTTTGCCCGAACCCTTTTGGTTCGACGGGAAGCCCTAATTTTTGCCTAGACATGTCAGCCTAGCGGGTCTTTTTTCATGCGTAGTATTTTTTAACTATGTCTGCATTGGCGGGGTGAGGAAGGTCGTCACCATCCATGTTGGTTAATATCATGGCTCCTCCTGAGAACACATGCTTAACCACAAATGGCCCTTCATACGTAGGGGTCCATTTGCCCCTTGGATCACTCTGGGGAAGGATGATTCGCTTGATCACCAGATCCCCAACTTGATATTCCTGTGGTCTGACCTTTTTGTTAAATGCCCTGATCATTCGTTTCTGATACGTCTGACCATGGCAGATAGCAGCAAGTCTCTTTTCGTCAATAAGGTTGAGCTGATCAAGTCGTGTCTGGATCCAATCATCTTCATTCAGATTTGCATCCTTCATTATCCGGAGAGAAGGAATTTGTACTTCGATCGGCAAGACTGCCTCCATGCCATAAACCAGAGAGAAAGGAGTTGCCCCGGTTGACGTCCTAGCTGAGGTACGATACCCATGCAGAGCGAACGGTAACATCTCGTGCCAATCTTTATACGTTACTGTCATCTTCTGCACGATCTTCTTGATGTTTTTATTAGCTGCTTCTACAGCCCCATTCATCTTCGGTCGGTAAGGAGAAGAATTGTGGTGCTGTATCTTGAACTGTTCGCAGAGCTCAGCGATCATCTTATTGTTCAGATTGGTACCGTTATCTGTAATAACCCGCTCAGGGACACCGTACCGACAGATCAAGTTGTGCCGAATGAACCGTGCCACAACGGTCTTGGTTACCGTAGCATAGGAGGCTGCCTCAACCCACTTCCTAAAATAATCAATTGCCACTAGGATGAAGCGATGTCCATTAGATGCCGTAGGTTTAATCTCGCCGATCATGTCTATGCCCCACATTGCAAATGGCCAAGGCGCAGTCAGAACATTCAGGGGAACCGGAGGAACATGCACCTTGTCTGCGTAGATCTGGCATTTATGGCATGTCCTAGAATGTTGGTAGCAATCAGCTTCCATGGTGGACCAGTAATACCCTGCCCGTAGGATCTTCTTTGCCATGGTATGTCCACTGGAGTGTGTACCAAAGGTCCCTTCATGTAGCTCCTCCATGATTCTTTCTGCTTCAGTCTTATCTACACAACGCAGTAGGGTTGAATCCTGGTTTCGCTTGTACAAGATGCCGTTGCTAAGAAAGAACTTGGCTGCAAACCTCCTCAGGAATTTCTTATCATTGACAGATGCTCCTTCAGGGTATTCCTGTGCTTCCAGATATCTCTTCACTTCGTGGTACCAGGGCTTCTCAGTTACCAATTCAGTTTCGAGATCACAACAGTATGACGGTTCGTCCAATTTCCAGATGATGATCCGGGGAGCTTCATTATCCCATTTAACCTTGAACATTGAAGACATTGTAGCTAACGCGTCTTCCAGCTGATTCTCTTCTCTTGGAAAGTGCTCAAATGTTATCTCTGTGAAGTGGGGGATCAGGGCCAACACACATTCTCTGTAAGGAATCAAGTTTGGATGTTTCGTATCCCACTCTCCTTTGATCTGATTGATCACGAGAGCGGAATCTCCGAAGACACTCAGAAATTTGATCCTCAGGTCGATCGCAGCTTGAAGACCCATAATACACGCTTCATACTCCGCCATGTTGTTGGTACAGTTGAAACACAGCCGGGCGGTGAGTGGAGTATGAGTACCTTGTGGAGATACGATTATGGCGCCGATACCATTTCCCAAAGCATTGGAGGCTCCGTCAAAGTGCATAGACCATCGGGATCCTGGTTCAGGTCCTTCATCCGGTCCAGGTATTTCACAGTCAGTTACTATCATAATGCTTTCATCTGGAAACTCGAAGTTCATTGATTGGTAGTCATCCACAGCTTGATGTGCTAAGTGGTCTGCCAATACACTTCCCTTGATGGCTTTTTGGGTCGTGTACTGAATATCGTATTCCGTCAAGATCATCTGCCATCTTGCAATTCTCCCAGACAGAGCAGGCTTTTCGAATATGTATTTTATAGGATCCATTTTTGAGATCAACAAGGTAGTGTGAGTCAGCATGTACTGTCTCAGCCGGCGAGCAGCCCATACCAAAGCGCAGCAAGTTTTCTCAAGCAGTGAGTATCGGGTCTCACAGTCGGTAAACTTTTTGCTAAGGTAATAAATGGCATGCTCTTTTCGGCCAGACTCGTCATGCTGCCCCAGCACACACCCCATTGCATTATCAAGCACTGTCAGGTAAAGTATCAAAGGTCTCCCTTCAACTGGTGGCATAAGGATGGGTGGTTCTTGGAGATATTCTTTGATTCTGTCAAAAGCAGCCTGACATTCATCATTCCAACGTACTACCTGATCTTTCTTCAGCAGCTTGAAGATTGGCTCACAGGTAGCAGTTAAGTGTGAGATGAACCGAGCAATGTAATTCAGACGTCCTAGAAAGCCTCTGACTTCCTTCTCTGTCTTAGGAACTGGCATCTCTTGAATGGCTTTGACCTTAGCAGGGTCCACTTGAATTCCTTTATCACTGACCACGAAACCTAGCAACTTCCCAGATCTGACCCCGAAGGTGCACTTGTTAGGGTTCAATCTAAGTTTGTACAGTTTCAACCGGTCAAACAGTTTCTGTAGATGATCAAGGTGTTCTTCCTCAGTCTGGGACCTAGCGATCATGTCGTCAACATACACTTCTATCTCATGATGGATCATGTCATGAAATAAAGCAACCATGGCACGTTGGTAGGTTGCCCCAGCATTCTTTAGTCCAAAAGGCATGACTTTGTAGCAGAAGGTGCCCCACTGAGTAACAAATGTAGTCTTTTCCATGTCTTCAGGTGCCATCTTAATCTGATTGTAACCTGAAAAGCCATCCATGAAAGAGAACACTTTATGCTGAGCGGTATTATCAACAAGGACATCAATGTGGGGTAGAGGGAAGTCATCCTTGGGGCTGGCCCTGTTCAGATCCCTGTAATCGACACACATCCTGACCTTGCCGTCCTTCTTAGGTACCGGCACCACATTAGCAACCCACTGAGGGTAAGAAGTCACTGCAAGAAACCCGGCATCAAACTGCTTCATCACCTCGGCTTTAATCTTCTCAGACATCTCTGGACGCATTCGGCGGACCTTTTGCTTAACCGGAGGGCAATCTTCTTTAGTTGGTAAGTGATGGACCACAATGTCGGTATCTAATCCGGGCATATCTTCGTAGGACCAGGCAAAGATTTCTTTATAGTCATGCAGCATCTGAGTCAACCGTTGCTTCACGTTGAGTTCTAGGTTGGCACCAATCTTCACCTCTTTCTTGTCTTCTTCAGTACCCAAGTTTATTATTTCCACTGGCTCTTCATGGGGTTGAATTGCCCTCTCCTCCTGTTGTAACAGTCTTGCAAGTTCACCAGGCACTTCGCAATCATCTTCACCTTCGTCTTCGGCTAAGTTGATCGGATTTTCGAAGTCATAACTGGCAGTAGCAGAATCGTTACCGGTGAGATCCAGAGTGGATTGAAACCTGTATGAGTGAGTGTGTGTGTAAATACAGCTGTTTTGCAATATGTAAAGAAAGGAAAGAAAAGGAGCGCAAAATTTGAATTGTGAAAAACGTCCAATGCTTTTATTCATGATATATGATAGTGACAAACAAAAGCCCTCATAAATAAAACCACGGTGCCCCGGGTAAGACACCGGGCCATATAGTCTCAAATTATTGTTTATTACAAATCAAAAACAAAGAAATTCATTACTGGGGAACAAAAGTTATGGGTGTAAAATCTTTAGCAGTCCAATTGGTCAATCCACCGTCGGCCGTCGGGTAGATCCAGCTATCGAACTCTGACTCTTCCACTTCATCTTCCTCTCCAATAGCATTCACTTCAGAGTGAGTGATGAGCACCGGAGGTCTTCCAATTCTTGCCTTGCGCACCGCTTTCTGAGCTTCTGTGGTGAAACCCAGCCCAAACTTGTTAGTCTTAGGAGTAAGATCAGGGAGCTTGCCCCAGTTTGCACATTCACCTTTTTCGATCACAGCCCGGGCGTCCTTTAAGGAGGCCATCTTCATAGGAGAAACCTCTTCATCTGCTTCCGCTGCTGCCAAGGTTTGTGGTACTTCCTCAAAATGTTGAAAGGGGGTTTCAATGAACTCCCCATCCATTTCTATGTATCTGAAGGAGTTGAGGTGGCTGACCATGTACTCCTCTTCCCCTTGCACTGTTACAATCTTCCCCCTGACCGGGTACTTGAGCTTCTGATGCAATGTGGAGGTCACAACTCCAGCCTTGTGGATCCACGGGCGACCCAGCAAACAAGAATAGGACGGATGGATGTCCATCACATAGAATTTTGAATCGAATACCTGTGACCCCACCCTGATTGGGATGTCCACTTCACCATGCACCATTCTTTTGGACCCGTCAAAGGCCCGGACAACAATGCTACTTGGTTTGAGCTCTAGATCCTCACAATCCAGCCTATCCAGAGCCTTCTTGGGCAGCACGTTTAATGAAGAACCTGTGTCAACCAGCACATGAGCAAGAGTAGTGCCTCTGCATTCAATGGAGACATGCAGGGCATCATTATGGTTCTTCCCCTTTGCTGTCAGATCGGCATCAGAGAAACCCAGGCCATTATCAGCAGTTAGGTTGGCCACACAGTCGGTGAACTGGTCAGCAGTCGTCTCTTGGGGTACGTGGGCTGTCTTTAAGAAAGCAATCAGAGCCTTTGCATGGGCCTCTGAACACAGCAGCAGTGACAACATGGAGATTTTAGAGGGGGTGTGCCCCAGCTGTTCTACAACGTTGAAATCGCTTTTCTTTATTATCTTGAGGATTTCTTCCATTTCCTGCTTGGAAGCCTCAACAATGGTCTTTGGTGTCTCCGTCCTGGCAGGCATATCAGCAGCAATTCCCTTGCCCCGAGTATCAGATGACTCAGTAGCAGGGGTGGATACTTGGTCAGGGGGAGAAACAGGCTCTCTGGCAGGTGTGAAGATCAAAAGCCTATGAATTGCCGGAGGAGCAATGTCTGGCGAGAACAGTCTTCCACTACGAGTAACCTTAGCAGGCCCGGTGATGTTGGAGACACCAGTATCAATGTTGCACTCTTGTTTCACACCTAGAACATAAGCATCCGCCCCATAGTGCCATGGGACAGCCTTATCAGATTTGTAGGGTATAGGCCCCGGAACAGTAATGGTGATGGGAGCACTCTTGTGAACTGACAAAATTTGTATAGGCTTCTTTGAAGGAGCCTTGGAATGGTTGTTGAAGATGGTAACGATCGACACTTCTTCAACAGGAGCAGCAGGAACAGTAGTCTTTCTGAACAAAATCTCTCTACTATCTATCAGGTTTTGAACGCCTGACTTCAGCAGAGAACAACCAGCAGGGGAAGCAACACATAGAGGGCAGCCTTCGCTACATCCCGGAAATAAACCGGCTAGCAACAGATTCCTCTTGACCATCGGCAACGGAGTAGCAACATCATCCACCGAATCTACATACGAATCCTCCTCGACAGCATTCACTCCATGCTGGGGCATGGGAGCAGTTACAACATTCGGCTTCTCGGGCGCCTCAAACTGTATTTCCTTTGCATCAATGAGGTCTTGAACCTTATTCCTTAGGGCCCAACAGTCATCTGTGTTATGCCCCGGGCTATCAGAGTGATAAGCGCAGCGAGCATTTGAATTGAACTTGGGGGATGCAGTATTGGGAAACTTTGGAGCCTCCTTGACAGTCACTAAATTGGTGGATAGCAACTGTGGCAGGATCTGTGATAAGGTCATGCTTAACCGGGTATACTCTCTCCGGGGTCTTTCAAACTTTTGAGGATTAGTTGGCCGAGGAGCGGCAGCAGGTTTGGCAATCATTACCGCACTGACAGATTGGCGGTGTTCAGGTCGCTCTGTTCTCCGGGAGCTATATACAGCACTAGCCTCCTTTTTGAAGGGTTTCTTCTCAGTACTGGAGGAGGCAACTTTCTGTATCTTCCCCGATTTTATACCAGCCTCGATCCTTTCACCAGTCAGGATCAGATCAGTAAACCCAGCAGAGGAATTACCAATGAGATGATTGAAAAATGGACCAGATAGGGTCCCCAAGAACATATCTACCAGCTCTCGATCCGTCAATGGTGGCTGCACCCTGCCAGCCAGGTCTCTCCATTTCTGAGCGTACTCCTTAAAACCTTCACCCGACCCTAGCGACATACCCTGGAGCTGGGTACGCGTAGGAGCGAGGTCGGCATTATACTGATACTGCTTGTAAAAAGCAGTGGCCAGATCCTCCCAGTTACGAATGTTGATTCCATCCAGCTGATAGAACCAATCGAGGTGAGTCCCTGAAAGACTCTCCTGGAAGAAGTGGATCCAAAGGTTCTTGTCTGCTGTGTAAGGCTGGATCTTCCTTACATAAGAACGGAGGTGCATCTTGGGACAGGAAGCCCCATCATACTTCACGAAGGCAGGTGTTTTGAACTTGTGGGGGATCACCACTCCAGTAGATAACCCCAAGTCTCCGAAATCCAATCCAGGCACCCGCTGAACTTCCATAGCCTTTAATCTGTCTTCCAGTTGTTTGTACCGGTCTTCAGCAGGAGGGTACTGTTCGTCGTTGAAGTCTGTTTCAGTATCAGAGCCCACAGGAGTAGTGACCTCCCTTTCTTGGTGACTACCTTCCGTCACAGACGGAGGAGTCCTTTCAGCTTCAACCAAAGTGTTCCCGAGTCTGCGCCCAGTGTTAAATAGCACAGTCCTCCTCTTCTTCTTAGTCTTCTTCAGAAGCATGGTCTTCAACTCTTGTTGACCCTGAGCCAAGCCCTTGATCAGCTCCTGAAATTGGGCGTTCTGCGCCTGAAATTGGACATTTTGCGCCTGAAGAGCCTTGATGGATGCCTCGGTTGATGATTCAGGATTCATGATGCTGAAATAAACAGCGAAGAACGGTAAACAACCTGAAAAGAAGAGTATTTATGATGCACATGATGAATGATATGTGTTTATGCAATGCATTCAAGGGTTCGAAAATTCAAATTTGTTGTAGACCAAAAGGAACACACGTTATTATTAAGAAAATCATTGTTTAATACATCAAAGCCTCATGGGCAAAAGTACAAAAAGATCAAATCAATCCCAAAATATGTTGCGCATCTTCTTTGGAGCTATGTAAGTGTTGAGGTTCCTTTCCTCGTGCAACAGGCGGGTGAGCTCCAAGACCTTCTTTTCACTGGCATGCAAACTAGTCTCAAGAGAATTCCGCTCTTCCTTAAGCTGGATCCAGCTCTTCTGCATCTCTTCCCAGGATGTGGGCATATCAGGGTGCTGAATAACATGAGACACCTCTCCTTCCAAGGCAGGCTCTTTGATTACTGGAAGCATGTGAGGATAAGGCATTACTAATTTCTGAGAGCGGGCTCGTACCCACTTGAGGTAAGGCTCCAAAGGGATGGAGTTCCTGTGCCCCAGTGTCTTGCTGTCTATCCTACTAGGCATCCTCCAAGCTCTGATAAATCTCTGGCGAAGTCCTTGAGTATCGTTGTCGAAGTCAAAAACTATGTCAGGAATCAACATGTCATGAGGACCATCCCTCCGAGCATAACCAAATTGTCTCCAAGCCAGGCATGGACTATAAGTAATACCCCCTCTGATTCCAAGTAAAGGAACATTAGGATATTCCCCGCAACGATCAATGATAGTGACATCTTCTCTGGACCTAGGGCACCAATGTATATCTGCATGTGTAAGAGTCATCAACCGTTGTGACCATCTCAAACCCCGCTCGTTCTTCAGGACTGATTGTGGAAGGTGCGAAATAAACCACTTTCCCAGGAGAGGAGTGCAACACATAAGGACACCTCTTTTTCTCATGGTTCGAGTGTAACATGAGTGAAGGAGGTCCCCCAGCAACATAGGTATAGGATTCCTGGACATAAAGATCTGGACAGCACTGATATCAATGAGCTGATCTGGGTTAGGGAACAACACCAAACCATAAATAAGGAGGGCCACAACCTCTTCAAAAGCTTGCAAGTCAAGGGAGTTCCAACATTCATAGGCCTTTTCAAACAGAAACCTGGCTAAGAACCCTTTAATACCACTTCTGACTTCCCAATGTCCCTTGAGGTCAGATGACTGTAGGTGCAAGGCTTTAGCAATCTTTTCAAGCTTAGGTTCCTTTTCTGTACCGTTGAAGGGTAGCTGATCAAGGATAGGGATCTTCAGGAGTCGGGAGAACTCCTCCAATGTAGGTACCAACTGATAGTCCAAGAAGGTGAAACAGTGATGCAGAGGGTCAAAGAATTGGAACAGGACCTTCATCATATCTTCCTCAATGTTGGTATTGACCAAGCTGATGAGACTTCCATGCCTTTCACTGAATGAAGAGTTCTCGGGAATCCTGGATATAAGCTCCTTAAGCTGAGGAGGGACCCTTACAAGACTGATTGGAATTGTCTTTCTACGAACAGTTTCCATGTCCTACATGTAATCTCAAGCCTCAACTCAACTTTAGTTTTGATGAAAGACAAACAAGCTAGTTTGATGAAAGACAAACAAGCATTATGGAAAGAAGGAAAAGAAGTGGAAATCATCTTAAAGCATCATTCACTCAAAGCTTCAAGGAACTTGGCAAGCAATCAAGTATATCAATTCTCAATTAAACTACATTGATTAGAAATGCTCAAAAATGATATACACACTTGCCACATCACTTCAATTATATTTCAAAACAATTTTTAAGTTTTTCTCTGCTGTAAATCGATTAACATCTTGTGTAAATCGATTTACACATGCTTTTTCAAAAAACTGTTTGCTCCTGCCAGCAATCGATTTACAGGTTGTGTAAATCGATTGATCACAGAACAAACTGATTTTTTAACACTTGTAAATCGATTGACACAACATGCTAATCGATTTACACTTCAAACTTTTTGAAATTCTGAACGTTACAAACACGTGCAATCGATTTGCATGTTATGTTAATCGATTTGCACATTGAAAATTTTGAAAAATCTGAACTGGTTTCAAGATATCCTTCATACCTTTTCTCCAATAGTTGCATGATCAAACATTGCATCTTGTCAAGTTTTACAAACAGAAAAGTGTCCTTTTGGAAAGGTATCTTGATTACTATATATTACAAAATATTTCAAATCATAAAAAACTCTTCTCTTGCAATAAAATCTGAACTTTGTAAATTATTCAAACTTCATATTTCTTAACTTTTAAGAACAAAGATTTTCTGCACTTTCACACATATAAAGAACAGAAATCTTTGAGCATTATCTAACCATTGTGTTACAGTTTGAATTGCTTACAAGAGAAGAAAGAAGAAACTTCAAAGAAGTCACTCTAAGTGATCAACATCTTTCAAGAAATCATACTTCATAAAAACATACAAAGTGTAACTTATTTCCAGGATTGTTGGAATTAAGTATTAGATTACTTTTGTTCCTTGTTGTCCATTATTGGAAACAAGAGGTATCTTTTGAGAGGATTGTTCTAGTTAGACTTATTGGAAATCCAAGAGGGTGTTCTTGGTTATTTGTTAGGTTCTTTAGTGGATAAGACTAGGAAGAGTCTTGTAAAAGTTCTAACAATATAGTAAAATCTCTTGCGTATTTGCAAGGGGACTGGACGTACTTCCGGGTTGTGGAAGGAACCAGGATAATTCTCCGTGTCTCTTTACTTTCTGCACTTTACAGTTTTCAAAGCACTAAATCAAAACCAGAAAGTATAAAATAAGTCAAAAATCGACCATCACCTAATTCACCCCCCCTCTTAGGCGCAATCTTAATCTTACAATTGGTATCAAAGCAGGTTATAGGTAACCTGCTCCTAGAGATCCAGAATGGCTTCCGCAAATCATCAACCAGTTTTCAGAGATGGTGGTAGTAACAACAAGCCTCCTCTATTTTGTGGTGAATATTTTGACTTTTGGAAAATACGCATGAAGGCGCATTTAGAAGCACAAGGAGAGGAAGTATGGGATGCTGTTGAAAATGGTCCATTTATCCCAATAACGGTAATCAATGGCGTTGGGTCTGCAAAGCCCAAAACTGTATGGGACGACGATGATAAAAAGAAAGTTCTCTATGACAAAAAGGCAATAAACCTTCTTCAAGGTGCTCTCAGTATGGACGAATTTTTCCGTGTCTCAAACTGCAAAACAGCAAAGGAAATTTGGGATACCTTGGTTCAAACTCATGAAGGAACGGCTGAAGTAAAAAGATCAAGGCTAAATACCTTGAGTCAAGAATATGAACTATTTCGAATGCAGCCCGGAGAATCCATTCTTGACTTACAAAAGAGATTTGTGCATTTGACAAATCACTTAATTGCTCTTGGTAAAACCCTGTCAAATGATGAACTCAACTTGAAAATCCTTAGATCATTGACTAGGGAATGGCAACCAAAGGTAACGGCAATCTCGGAAAAGAAGAGTCTCTCCGCAATGACTTCCGCTACAGTATTCGGCAAACTTCAAGAATACGAAACGGAACTCGGTAGACTTGAAAAACATGAGAATCTAGAAAAGAAGTCCAAAAACATTGCCTTAAAAATTGATTCAAAAGAAGTGGTAAAAGAAGACAATCCGGAAAAAGATGAAAATTTCATGCTTCTAGTGAAAAGACTTGGGAAGTTTTTTGGCAGAAATGACAAAGGCGGATCTCATGCACATAAGAGAAAGCACTTCAAGAAAAGAGAAGCCTCCACATCAACTCAAGATGTCTCATGTTATGAATGTGGAAAGCAAGGACACATCAAGCCAAACTGTCCAAATCTCCCAAAGAAAAATGGATTCAAAGGAAAGGACTCAAAACAAAAGAAAGCCTACATAGCATGGGAAGATAATGATATGAGCAGTTCATCGGAATCGGAAAGCGACGAATGTGCAAACTTAGCCTTAATGGCATCGCATCACTCCGACAATGAAGAAGAGGTTAGTAATGAATTTAATCTTTTTGATGATGATGTTCAAGGTGCAATTGATGAACTCTTGAAAGAATGCAAAAGTTTATACAAAAAGGTGTCAAAACAAGAAAAAGAACTTCTAAGTTGTCTAGAAAAAATTGACACCATGACTAAAGATTTTGATCTTCAAAAACAAAATTTTATAAAAGAAAAGGAAAACTTTGCATGCTCCAAGTGTGAATCAAATGTCTTTCAAATTGTTCAATTGAAAAGAGTCATTGAACGATATGAAAAAGGACAAATAGGATTGGAAGGACTACTAAGCCAACAACGTTATCCTAATGATAAAAGAGGTCTTGGTTATGTGAATACTAAGAAACCAAGTAACAATCCTACTGTTTTTGTAAAGGCTAGTAATAGTTCCAATCCCAAGAAAGTAGAAAAGAAGCAAGTTGTTCATAATCATCAAAAGAAAAAGGCTAATGTATCTAAAAGAAAACAAATTCCTAGATACAAGAGCAAATTTGTTCCAAACTGTTTTTACTGTGGTATTATTGGACACACACCAAATGCATGCTATATTAGAAATTTCAGTATGGCTAGTGGACATTATGCATGGGTGAAAAAGGGAACTAACTATGAAGGACCCAAGGCAACTTGGGTACCTAACAAGAAATAATCTGTTTTTGTAGGTATGCTTGAAATCCACTTCAAATGTTTGGTATCTTGACAGTGGATGTTCAAAGCATATGACAGGAGATGTACACCAATTTTCATATCTAGTACATAAAGCCAAAGGGTATGTCACCTATGGAGACAACACCAAAGGAAAGATTCTTGGCGTTGGAATAGTTGGCACACCTCCATCCATTCAAATTGAGGATGTTCTCTATGTTGAAGGATTAAAGCACAACCTTCTTAGCATAAGTCAACTTTGCGATAGAGGGTTCAAGATCAAATTCAACAAAGAAGAATGCCTTATTATGGATGAGGCAACCAATGAGGTAAAACTCAAAGGTATAAGATCTAACAATATTTTTGTGATTACTCTAGATGATTTGTCTATGAAGGTACAATGTCTTATGGTAAACAACAATGACGCTTGGTTATGGCATAAGAGGATTGCTCACATTCACATGGAGCACTTGAACAAATTGGTTAAGCATGACTTAGTTATTGGTCTACCAAAGATGAAGTTCATCAAAGACAAATTATGTAGTGCATGCCAAAAGGGCAAACAGACCAAATCAACTTTCAAACCAAAGAATGTGGTTTCAACAACAAGACCACTTCAATTGTTGCACATGGATCTTTTTGGTCCATCTAGAACAAGAAGCTTCGGAGGTAACATTTATGCATTAGTTATTGTAGATGATTTTTCCCGTTTCACTTGGACTTTGTTTTTAGTACACAAGAATGAAGCATTCAAGGCATTCAAGAGATATGCAAAACAAGTTCAAAATGAGAAGTCATCAAAGATAACATCAATCCGAAGTGATCACGGTGGAGAGTTCCAAAACAGTCTATTTGAAGAATTTTGTGAAGAAAATGGGATCTTCCACAATTTTTCAGCACCAAGAACTCCACAACAAAATGGAGTAGTTGAAAGGAAAAATAGGTCTTTGGTGGAACTTGCTAGAACCATGCTAAGTGACTCAAGTTTGCCTAAATATTTTTGGGCAGATGCGGTAAGCACGGCATGTTATGTAAGCAATCGCGTGATCATAAGACCTATACTAAAGAAAACTCCATATGAGATCTACAAAGGAAGAAAACCAAATATCTCTCACTTTCATATTTTCGGGTGCAAATGTTTTGTCCTTAACAACGACAAAGACAATCTCGGTAAGTTCGATGAAAAATCGGATGAAGGTATCTTTCTTGGTTACTCCCTTTCTAGCAAAGCTTTTAGAATTTACAATAAAAGAACTTTAACTATAGAAGAATCAATGCATGTTTATTTTGATGAATCTAACACCTCCAAGGAGGAAGTTGCTATTTGTGATGATGATGATTCTATAGATTTATCTCATGAGATTTCCTGCGGAGATGGCAAAATTGTCAATCCGGAACAAACACATGAACTTTCACATCAAAATGAAAATGATGATGATCTTCCTCAAGAATGGAGAACTCATCGTGATCATCCAATTGACAATATAATTGGAGATATTAGCAAAGGAGTATCTACTCGACTAAATCTTAAGGATGCATGCTTAAATATGGCGTTTGTATCTCAAGTTGAACCTACTAAAGTGGCTCAAGCACTAGAAGATGATCAATGGATCCTTGCCATGCAAGAAGAGTTAAACCAATTCGAGCGGAATGAAGTTTGGGAACTTGTTACTAATCCAGGAAATAAACGTATCATTGGAACCAAATGGGTTTTCAAAAACAAGATGGATGAAAATGGAATAATCACTCGAAACAAGGCAAGACTAGTTGCTCAAGGATACAACCAAGAGGAAGGAATTGATTTTGAAGAAACTTTTGCTCCGGTAGCACGTTTGGAAGCAATAAGACTATTACTTGCATATGCATGCTCATTGGACTTTGAACTTTTTCAAATGGATGTAAAAAGCGCATTTCTCAACGGATTCATAAATGAAGAAGTCTATGTAAAGCAACCTCCCGGATTTGAAGACTTCAAACATCCTAATCATGTCTTCAAACTGAAGAAAGCTCTCTATGGGCTGAAGCAAGCACCAAGGGCTTGGTATGATAGACTAAGCGCATTCCTATGTGAAAAAGGGTTTGTAAAGGGTAAAGTTGATACCACTCTCTTCATAAAAAATGTTAATCATCATACCTTACTTGTACAAATCTATGTAGATGATATTGTTTTCGGTTCAACTAACCAAAATATGTGCAAGGAATTTTCGTCTATGATGCAAGGAGAGTTTGAGATGTCTATGATGGGAAGATTGAATTTCTTTCTTGGTCTTCAAATTAAGCAACTCAAACATGGTATCTTCGTAAACCAATCAAAATATTGCAAAGACCTTATAAAGAAGTTTGAGATGAAAAGTAGCAAAGAAAGTGCAATTCCTATGGGATCCGGCACCTATCTTGACCCAGATGAATCAGGAAATTCTATTGACATAACTAAGTATCGTGGAATGATTGGCTCACTCCTTTATTTAACAGCAAGTAGACCTGACATTATGTTCAGCGTTTGCCTATGTGCAAGATATCAAGCCAATCCTAAAGAGTCTCACCTTGCAGCAGTCAAGCGCATAATAAAATATCTCAAAGGAACAACCAACGTCGGATTATGGTATCCAAAGGGTAGTATGTGCAATCTAGTTGGTTATTCTGATGCTGACTATGCAGGTTGCAAAACTGATTGCAAAAGTACAAGTGGAACATGTCACATTCTTGGAAATGCCTTGGTTTCATGGTCATGCAAAAAGCAAGCAAGCGTAGCTCTCAGCACTGCCGAAGCAGAATACATTGCGGCTGGAAGTGGATGCGCTCAAATTCTTTGGCTAAAACAACAATTACTTGACTATGGAGTAAACCTTGGATGCATTCCTCTTCGATGTGATAACACAAGCGCGATCAATATTACGAAAAATCCAGTTATGCATTCCCGGACGAAACACATTGACATCAGACATCATTTCATCCGAGACCATGTACTCAAAGGAGATGTCGAGATCACATTTGTGGACACTCAAAATCAACTCGCGGACATCTTCACAAAACCACTTGCAAAGGATGCATTTTTCAAAATTCGTCGTGAACTTGGAATCCTCGATGAACAAGATATTTAAGGTGCACTCAATCCTTGACTATACCTTAATGTACATATATATGTGGATAGACATTGTTTCAAATGTTAAAAATAATGATGTTTTAAATTTTCTCTTTAAGTAAATCGATTTACACAATATGTCAATCGATTTACTACTGAAGCAAATCTTTTTTTTTAATAAAATCTTGTGTGTAAATCGATTTACACAATATGTAAATCGATTTACCACTGAACGAAAATTACTTTTTATGAAAATGTTCTGTGTAAATCGATTTAACCAAGGGGTGAATCGATTTACCACAGAATCTGAAGCATTTTTTATGTATTTTCTCTATGCAATGTATTTTGTTTTAACATGTGATACTTGTAATGAGCTTTTAATACATTGGTCAAACATTCATTGTCTCTCAACCTCCCACCTTACTATTGCCCAATCAATGAAACCTTGACCAAATTACCAAATTAAAACCTCATAAAAGACCTCACATACCCTACTATACTATTTAATCTCACCAAAACTCCCTCACTATCTCATAACACCAACACACTCTCTCACATAACAACACAAAAGAACTCTATATCTCTCTTTTCAAAACCCTAACAAGATCCATGGCTCCCAAGAGAAAAGCCTCTGCCTCAGAGAAAGGAAAGAAGCCAGCTTCGTCATCATCTGAAAACTCTGTGCTCGAGTACCTCACGGATCCACAGCGGGACAGATTTCTCAAGCATTTTCAAAAGAAAATCATCTCTACTCCAAAGTTTGGTATGTTATCTACTTTTCCAGATGAATGCTTCTCATTTCAAAGAGATTTCATTGCTTATGGGTTAGAACCATTAATAGCTTCACATGGTTTCTATTACCCGGATCTGGTTAAAATTTTCTACAGCAACATGTGCTATGACAACAACAAATGTTATACATATGTCCTTGGAAAAAGAATCCCTCTGTATTCCAAAACCCTTGGCAGAATCTTGAACATTCCATATTCTGGAAGTACCCTCTATGATCCAGAAGATGCTGCTTGGGAAAACTATCAGAAGCGAGAATTTTTCTATAGCATTGGAAGGTTATCAGAATCTGAATACCGTGCCAAGCGGATTCGCAGTCTTGGCGGGGTTACTCCAGCTAGGGACACATGGAGTGCTGGAAATTTCCATATTGATGATAGGTTGTTTCACTATTTTCTGGTGTATATTTTGTTTCCTAGAGCAGGGAATCATTGTACAGTGACCGACCTAGAATTGCAAATCATCTATGCAAGGAAAAATGGAATCCCGGTTAATTGGGCAAAATTGATTGTGATGCATATGCTAAAAGTTGCCGCAAGGGCCACTTTTCTACCATATGCATATTTCATTACAAGGATTATGGAAGCTTATGATATAGATTTCACTGGATTTGAGCGGATTGAAATGGATCCAATCACCACTAGGATCTCCATCAAAAATGTTGATTCAAGAATGGGTGTTCATTTCAATGCTGAAGCAAAAACCATAACTTACATTGGAGAAGATGTGGTCGGCGATGAAGGTCATAATGCAGATGAAGAAGACCATGAAGTTCCTCCTCCTGCTGCTGCTTCTGGTCCCACAAATCAAGATGTTATGGATTTCATGACGCAACAGTTTGCTTCTCTCAATTCTAACATCAATGCTCGATGGACGGAGATAAATGACTCTACCTCATCTCGAATAGATGCTTTTCAGAATGATGTGAACCAACAATTTTCATATCTTTATTCACATCTTCATATCCCTCCATACAACCCAACCAATCCTGCACCTCCGCCTCCTCAATACACCGAACCACCTCTTCAACAACAATTTCCTTATCAAGGACCTTTCTAAAATGTTCTTGATCAATGTTATTAAATTCTTAGTATAAGTATCATTATGGATTTTGTCTTGTTTTGTTTTGTTCATTTTATGTATTGTGTTCTTAAAACTTTGTTCTATAATTTTGAAAGTTTTGTGTTTTTCATTCATGTTCCTATACATTTCTTTCTGGTATACTTTCTTGTTGCATCTTTCCCTTCTTTTTGATAATGTCAAAGGGGGAGAAGGATGTAATAGCACTTTATGGTTGTTTGTTTTCATTGTCTTTACAGAGCAAACTTTCAAATCTTTTTCTCCATAGGGGGAGAAATCTTCTCAGGGGGAGAAAACACCTTTTGCTCAAATTCTGATCAACACATAAAGGAAAATGGTTTGTCATCATCAAAAAGGGGGAGAATGTAATCTCAAGCCTCAACTCAACTTTAGTTTTGATGAAAGACAAACAAGCTAGTTTGATGAAAGACAAACAAGCATTATGGAAAGAAGGAAAAGAAGTGGAAATCATCTTAAAGCATCATTCACTCAAAGCTTCAAGGAACTTGGCAAGCAATCAAGTATATCAATTCTCAATTAAACTACATTGATTAGAAATGCTCAAAAATGATATACACACTTGCCACATCACTTCAATTATATTTCAAAACAATTTTTAAGTTTTTCTCTGCTGTAAATCGATTAACATCTTGTGTAAATCGATTTACACATGCTTTTTCAAAAAACTGTTTGCTCCTGCCAGCAATCGATTTACAGGTTGTGTAAATCGATTGATCACAGAACAAACTGATTTTTTAACACTTGTAAATCGATTGACACAACATGCTAATCGATTTACACTTCAAACTTTTTGAAATTCTGAACGTTACAAACACGTGCAATCGATTTGCATGTTATGTTAATCGATTTGCACATTGAAAATTTTGAAAAATCTGAACTGGTTTCAAGATATCCTTCATACCTTTTCTCCAATAGTTGCATGATCAAACATTGCATCTTGTCAAGTTTTACAAACAGAAAAGTGTCCTTTTGGAAAGGTATCTTGATTACTATATATTACAAAATATTTCAAATCATAAAAAACTCTTCTCTTGCAATAAAATCTGAACTTTGTAAATTATTCAAACTTCATATTTCTTAACTTTTAAGAACAAAGATTTTCTGCACTTTCACACATATAAAGAACAGAAATCTTTGAGCATTATCTAACCATTGTGTTACAGTTTGAATTGCTTACAAGAGAAGAAAGAAGAAACTTCAAAGAAGTCACTCTAAGTGATCAACATCTTTCAAGAAATCATACTTCATAAAAACATACAAAGTGTAACTTATTTCCAGGATTGTTGGAATTAAGTATTAGATTACTTTTGTTCCTTGTTGTCCATTATTGGAAACAAGAGGTATCTTTTGAGAGGATTGTTCTCATTAGACTTATTGGAAATCCAAGAGGGTGTTCTTGGTTATTTGTTAGGTTCTTTAGTGGATAAGACTAGGAAGAGTCTTGTAAAAGTTCTAACAATATAGTAAAATCTCTTGCGTATTTGCAAGGGGACTGGACGTACTTCCGGGTTGTGGAAGGAACCAGGATAATTCTCCGTGTCTCTTTACTTTCTGCACTTTACAGTTTTCAAAGCACTAAATCAAAACCAGAAAGTATAAAATAAGTCAAAAATCGACCATCACCTAATTCACCCCCCCTCTTAGGCGCAATCTTAATCTTACACTACAAAACAAGAACAAAGATGAAAATTCGAACCCCTGAAATGATTAGTCAATGCGTATGATGCTGGATGATGTCATGATGCTATGATTAAACACACCACAGATATTTACAAAGACAAACATGTAAGGCACACAAGGCACACAAGACAGGCCCTTAAGGTTTAAGGCCAGCATGGGGTCTGGGTAGTACCCTCTTGAAGTTGGTGGGTTCAACCTGTCCTAATCAAAGTAACCGGGTTCTAAGGTTCCCAATATCACGGGATTGCTTTCATTGTTCATCGTTTCGATTTAGCCACTGAACTGGCGACCGAAATATTCCAGGAAAGCAACCCTCAATTGAGTGTAGTATCGAGTATCAACCAACCTCGGACTGCACCAAAGTCAGTTATCTCACTACCCTAAAGAGGCCAAGATAGTTCAATTAAGGTTCCTAAGGTCTGTTGATGCTTCACGACACCACGCGGAGGCCCCGTACTCTCCTTGACTGAACTCAAGGGTTACCGGTACACACCAAAGTGCCACATCAACGTAGCAGACTGTTTCAACCATGTCAGTATACCCCGCACAGTTCCCTCACAGCCTTGTTGCTACTTTCTAAAAGGGTATCCCCCAGATCCGGGTTAGGATCTATAGAACTCCCAAGACAGTCCCACAATTTAAAGCAAGCAAAGAATACAATTGAAAACACAGTTATGAACTAGCCCTAAGGTACACCTCACTTTAAGTATATCCCCAGCAGATTCGCCAGTTCTGTGATCGGTGGATCTGGAACTGACTGTTTAAAGCTAGTTCGCGAAATGTCGCGGAAGCAAGAGTCGCCACCGTCTTTTATTTTCTCCAAATGGAAAGGACAAAAGCACAGAAAAATTCCTTTAAAGAGATTGCTCTCGGTTCGGGAGGTAGGTTATAGAAAGGGAAGGTGTTAGCACCCTTTCTATCCATGGTTATCCATGGGCTCTTAGATACTTGCTCATTGTGTTTTCAAAATGTTTGTTTGCTTTTCAATGTGGGTTTCAAAAAGATTCTTTGAAAAGTTTCAGTTCAACTCGTACGTTAGAGTGTTTGAAAAGTTTGCTTTGAAAGCTTTTGAAAATGTGTTGGTGTGAAAAGATTTTGATTTGTTTGAAATTAGAGCAAGTATCCTTGAGAACCTACCTACCCTAAGGAATTCGTCTGTGTAAATGTCCTTTAAAGTAGTGCCATCCCACCATTGAGAGGTAGGTAGCATCACCGTTGGAGGTGTTCGGGTCAATTCGAGTTTGTAGGGACATGGTGATCACCGGAGCAATGGGAAGATACCTTAGAAGCTACCCTCATGCCAGGTTCCCGGATCATGAGGACTTACTAAGACATCCTCTACTCGACGATCACCTTTCGAAAGGCAACAGTGAGGCGTACCCTAGGGGTGGTGTGTGCGGTCCGTGTGTCATGTTTCAATTATTTTGTCTTGTCATGTTTGTTGTGATCTACGCTTGATTTTATTTTTAAGTCCATACATTCTTTCATGCATATTTATTAACAGTTGTATATTTGCGAGAAAATAAATCTAAACTATTACAAACGGCGCGGGTCCACATCGCCAAAATAAACCGAACCCGATTTGACTGAAAGTAAAAGTGCGAGAAATAAAGTAAAAATTATTACAAGGCTTTGGGGCATATACATAATTATTTAAACGATATAAAATAAATGTGCGAAATAAAGGAATTAAAAACAAAACTAGGGCGTTGGACCCTTTTGCAAAATATTAATGGTTAATGAGAATTAAAAATTAAAAACTAAACGTTTTGGTATTTTTGTGTTTTTTAAGATTTAAAAGAAAAAAGAATTAACTAAAACAAAAAAATTGGTTGTAAACCCTAATTCTAATGTTTTTTTAAGTTATTAAGAAAAATATTTAATTTCTAACCTAATTTAACTCTAAATTAATTTATGCACATTTAATTATAAAATAGAATAAATTAATAATTATATTATGAAAAAAAGAAAAATTTAAGAGGAATGAACATTGTCAAGTTAATTCTATGTTTTTGTTTTGATTTTTTATTAAAAGGAATTAAAGTTGAAAACCTAATTAAAACTAAACATTTACATGTTATTATTTATACAAAAAAACAATATTTAAAATAAAATAATTATTAAACTTTTTGATTTTTCTGATTTTTGTGATGTTTTTTTATATTTTTGTAAAAAATAATTATTGAATTAAAACAACAAAACAAATAATATAATAATTAAAAGATATAAGGAAAATAAATTAAATGGGCAAACCAGGGTGGGGTGTAGCCCAATTCAGGGGGTATAGGCCTAGCATTTCTGGCCCAATGGCTTGAAACCCGTTTGACTTTTCCAATCTTGTGTGATGCTTTGACTGGGGCTTATTGTGTTCCTCAGATCCATGCCATTGATTCCATCTTCAGGGGATACGTGGACGTTTGGGTGATGGTAGAACATGGTGCGCCTTAATGAGAAACCTGCACAGGAACTTGAATAGAAAAATAATGTGGAAATTGTGTAGACCTGGGACTTGAACCCAGGTCATTGAGGTTAACGCGTTGGTAGCTTGCCAGCTGAGCTACTTAATTTCAATTAACATAATATGGTTAATAAATAATAAAAAGAATAAACAAGACATTAATGATTCCACGCGCGCATTTTCAAATTCCTCCAATCCGCTTGTGCCACGCCATCATCTCTTTCGTTTTCCTGAAACACAAAGAAAGAAGGCAACGGTTTTTGAAGCGTAGCATTAGGCAGCCTTCCAAGAAATAGCGAATAGCGCTATGGTGATCAGAAATTAGGCGCGAGGGTCAATCTTCCTTCGTCTTGAGGCACTGAATCCAACCATGGTACTCCTGAGTTCTAATTTTTCCCCTATGCAAAAACCCCAATTCAAGAAACCTGCAACCCTAAATATCGTTCATGGCCAAATCACATGTATTGCTCAAAAACAAGATTAATTGGTATGGTTAGCTTTAGAATATCATGAGGAACACGAATCAATCAATGAAATGTCATAAAAATGCGTAAAATGTAGAATACGATTTTGAATTTTCCATGGAATTTCTTGAGTTCTGTACCCTAATTCTTTGAGCTTTTGTGATTGATATCAATTGGAACACCTTCAGGGATGCTTAAGGATGCTTATGGAACAAAAATTGAAGCTTGGATCGACCCCTAAACTGGTTTTCAGTTTTTGAGTTTTAAGGAAAAATTTCAATTTTCAAAAGCTTGTTTGGGCGCAGCTTATGATGTCTTAGGCTTAGGGTTTGACTTAGTGATCATGAGGGAAGAGAACTGGCTTGCTATTTGACCTTAATTCATGCCCATGAAGGAACTAGTCCTAGGGTTTTTACCATTGACCAAGTTTCCTTCTTTTAAGCCAAGACCTAGACCTAGTGTGCAAATTAACCCTAGCCTGAGTTCTTGAGTTGGCCCATGATACATGGAAATTGTTCAAGTTCACATGACACTATTCCATTGGTTTTTGAATTTTATTTGAATTTTCAAAGATTTAAAATGAATTAAATTATTAAAAATTAAATAAAATAGAAAAATCAATATTTGGTCTTGAAATTAATCATGGGACACGTGTATGACATGACAAGGATGAATCAAGTGGAAAAAAGTGGGCCCTTTTGTCAAAAATTGGAGTTTCAAGGATAGTTGACTTTTGCCATTTCACAAAAATTTCCCAACTTCTACAAGGCATAACTTGCTCAATTTTTAAGCTTTTCACATGTTCTTGGACATTTTGGAAAGGTCTTTGAGTCCTTTAACCAATGCCTTTGGTCCCATGTAATTTTGATTTACCAATCTCAAGTTATGGCCTTTGACTTAAAGTCCCTTTTTGTTGACTTTTGAAAATGACCTATAATGTTGAAATTGATAACTTTTTGTGAGAGCATTTCTTGGACTTGAAGTATGAAGATGAGTTGTAGGAAATGTCTTTCTCTTCAAAATGAGCTTTGGATGGAATTTTTCTGATGATCCATGTGAAAGTTATGCCCTGGTCAATTTCAGTTGACTTTTTCAGCTGTCCAAATATAGCAACTTTTGCATCTTTGATGATTTCTGAGCCAAATTTTGAGAATCATGATCAAGCATTGATCAAATGATGTTTGTGGCTTCAAAATGATATGTTGACCAAAAATTTGAACTTTTGACTGTCAAATGACCATTTTGCCCCTACAGTTGACTGTAGTGCAATTTAGGGTTTTGACTGTGCAATCTTGAGCTGAATGCCTTGAAACTTGATATGAGGATGCTTGACCATGTTTGTAAGCATATGAGACTTGATTGAGCCTTTGAACACTTCCTTTTCCTGATCAGACTCAAAACCCTAATTTTGACTGTATGGGAGACTGTTGCACTGCACAACCCTTGGGAAATTTTGTAGCTTGGCTTGGCAATTTCTTGAAGAATATGGGAGGGCAAATTTTGGGGTATAACAGCTTCCATGGTAGACCAGTAGTAGCCTGCCCTTAGAATCTTCTTAGCCATCATATGACCACTCGAGTGGGTGCAAAATGTGCCACTATGTATTTCGGTCATGATCAAGTCTGCTTCAACCTTGTCCACACAACGAAGTAGAACACAATCATGGTTGCGCTTATAAAGGATACCATTGCTCAGGAAGAACTTGGCAGCAAATCTCCTTAAGAACTTTTTGTCATTGACGGAAGCTCCTTCAGGGTATTCTCGAGTCTGGAGATACTTTTTGATTTCATGAAACCAGGGTTGTTCCACTACTTCTTCGGTATTAATCTCATGACAGTGCGCAGGTTCGTCCATTCGCTCGATGGTGATTTGAGGAGCCTCATTATCCCAGTTGAGTTTAAACATGGAAGACATTGTAGCTAGAGCATCTGCTAACTGATTTTCTTCTCGCGAAAAATGCTCGAAGGTAATCTGCTCGAAATGAGGCACCAATGTCAGGACATGTTTTTTGTATGGGATAAAATTAGGATGTTTAGTGTCCCACTCTCCTTTGACTTGACTGATAACCAAAGCCGAGTCCCCAAATACGACCAAAGATTTGATTCCCAAGTCTATAGCAACCTTGAGACCAAAGATGAAATCTTCATATTCAGCCATGTTGTTGGTACAGCTGAAGCAAAGTCGGGTAGTGAAGGGTGTATGGCAACCTTCCGTAGAAATGAGTACCGCACCGATACTGTTGCCAAGTGCATTTGAAGCACCATCAAAGTACAGGGTCCATCGGGATCCTTGTTCAGGTCCGTCATACGGTCTGTTACCTTCAATATTGTCCAATGTCATGATGTCCTCGTCAAGGAAGTCGAATCTCATAGATTGGTAATCTTCGACGGCTTGATGATCTAGATGGTCAGCTAGTACACTCCCCTTTATAGCTTTTTGGGTAGTATAATGGATATCATACTCAGTCAGGATCATTTTCCATCTATCGATTCTTCCAGATAAAGCAGGCTTCTCGAAGATATACTTAATCGGATCCATTTTAGAAATCAGCAAAGTGGTATGAGTCAACATATACTGCCTTAGCCGGCGAGCAGCCCATACCAAAGCACAGCAAGTTTTCTCGAGTAGTGAGTAGCGAGTCTCACAGTCGGTAAACTTTTTGCTAAGGTAATAAATGGCATGCTCTTTTCGGCTAGACTCGTCATGTTGGCCCAGTACGCACCCCATTGAGTTATCCAAAACAGTCAGATACATGATTAACGGCCTTCCTTCGACGGGTGGCATTAAGATAGGAGGTTCCAGCAAATACTCCTTGATCTTATCGAAAGCAACTTGACAGGCATCGTTCCATTCAACCACCTGATCTTTCTTCAACAGCTTGAAGATTGGTTCACAGGTAGATGTTAGGTGAGAGATGAACCTTGCGATGTAATTTAGGCGTCCCAAGAAACCTCTAACCTCCTTCTTAGTGCGAGGGACAGGCATTTCTTGTATAGCTTTGACTTTGGCTGGATCAACCTCGATGCCTTTGTTACTGATGATGAATCCCAAAAGTTTACCGGACCTGACTCCGAAAGTTCACTTGCTAGGGTTCAGTCTGAGCTTGTATTCCTTTAATCTGACAAACAGCTTTTGCAGATGGTTGAGGTGTTCTTCTTCTGTCTGTGAACGGGCTATCATGTCGTCCACGTAGACTTCAATCTCATGATGTATCATGTCATGAAACAAAGCTACCATGGCTCGCTGATAGGTTACCCCGGCATTCTTCAGTCCGAATGGCATCACTTTATAGCAGAAGGTACCCCAGTGCGTGACAAAAGTAGTTTTCTCCATGTCTTCGGGGGCCATTTTGATCTGGTTGTATCCCGAGAACCCATCCATGAAGGAAAATACCTTGTGTTGAGTTGTGTTGTAAACCAAGATGTCGATGTGAGGTAGGGGAAATCATCTTTAGGGCTAGCCCTGTTTAGGTCCCTATAGTCCACACACATTCTGACTTTGCCGTCCTTCTTAGGCCCGGGCACAATGTTAGCAACCCATTGTGGATAGGAAGTAACAGCCAGGAAGCCAGCATTGAATTGCTTCATCACCTCAGCTTTGATTTTCTCAGACATGTCAGGCCTCATTCGGCGGACTTTTTGTTTGATCGGTGGACAGTCTTCTCTTGTAGGGAGACGATGAACCACAATGTCTGTGTCTAATCCCGGCATGTCTTAATAGGACCAGGCAAAGATCTCAACATATTCTTTCAACAACTGCATTAAGCTTTCTTTGACACTTGGTTCCAGGTTGGCACCCACCTTAACCTCTTTCTTGTCTTCCTTTGTTCCCAAGTTGATGGTCTCTAGCAATTCTTCATGGGGAAGAATAGCCCTCTCTTCTTGTTGCAAGAGTCTGGCTAACTCTCCAGGCACTTCACAATCTTCATCACCTTCGTACTCGGCGTGATTGACCAAATCTTCAGAGTCACCGAAGGCTAAAGCAGAATAGTCACCCATGGAATCCGGAGTGGATGGGTACCTGCATTTTGTGAGTGTGGGTGTGTGTAAGGGATAGCCATCCTTAAACAAAACAAAATGCAAAAGGAAAGAAAATGAACACAACAGTTTATAGATGAAAATGTCCAATGATTCATTAAAACATGGCATATGATAATGAAGAAAATCAAGCCCTTATAAACAAACCTATATGCCTCGGGTAAGGCATAAGGTGAAAATAGTGTACGAATTGTTTAGTTATTACAGACCAAAATAGGAAATTGTTCAAAGATAAATTACTGGTTGATGAAAGTGATGGGAACGAAGTCCTTCGCTTCCCAGTTGCTTAACCCTCCTTCGACGGTTGGAAAGATCCAATCTTCAAAGTTGTCTTCTTCATCATCATCTTCTAAGGCATTAATTTCATGGTGAGTGATTTTTACGGGTGGTCCTCCGGCCCTGGAGCGACGCACAGCTTTTTGGCCAGCAGTAGTAAAACCTAGTCCGAACTTGTCTGTCTTGTGAGAAAACTCAGGCAGTTTCCCCCACATTATACTCCTTCCTTCTCTGATTACAGCCTCTGCATCCTTGAGAGATGCTATCCTAGACACATGCTTAGGCACATCAACCATTGTCTTTGCAACTGCGACTTCAGGAGAAACTTCCCCAAAATGTTGGAAAGGCGTTTCTATGAATTCGCCATCCAACTCCATATAGCGGAAGGAGTTGAGGTGACTTATCATGTACTCTTCCTCACCGTGAACCGTTATAATCTTACCCTGAACAGGATAGTTTAGCATTTGGTGTAAAGAGGAGGTAACTGCCCCAGCATAGTGGATCCACGGCCTTCCCAACAAGCAAGAGTATGAAGGATGGATGTCTATCACATAAAAGGTAGAATTGAAGGTCCCGGTGCCCACTTTGATAGGAATGTCCACTTCTCCATGAACCATCCTCTTAGAACCGTCGAAGGCTCTAACAACGATGTTACTAGGTTTCAGGGTCAAACCTTCGCAGTCCAGTCTATCCAACGCCTTTTTCGATAGTACATTCAGAGATGAACCGGTATCCACCAGGACATGGGCAAGGGTGGTTCCCCGGCATTCTACTGAGACATGCAGCGCGTCGTTATGCTTCCTTCCCTTGGGGGTCAAATCTGCATCGGAAAAACCAAGACCATTATCAACAGTAAGGCTGGCCACGCACTCTTGAAACTGGTCAGCTGAAGTTTCTTGAGGTACGTGTGCCGTCTTTAAAAATTTGATTAAGGCCTTAGCATGGGCCTCAGAGCAGAGTAGAAGAGCCAACATGGAGATTTTGGAAGGGGTCTGCCCTGGCTGTTCCACGACATCGTAGTCGCTCTTTTTGATTATCTTCAAGATTTCTTCCATTTCTTTCTAGGTGGTTTCGGGGATTACCACAGTCTGAGCCTTCATCCTGACAGGCGCTTCTAGTATCCCCTTACCCTTATCGGTAGTATCAACAGAGGGTCTAACTTCAGGAGTATCCAATTCTTCAATTATCGGGCTTTGCACATATGGCTTAACAGGCACAGAAGCTTTCGAGGGTCCGAAGACTGCTCGTGGAGGAGCAATTTCGGAGAGAAGATCCGTCCGCTGCGAGTCATCTTGCTTGTTCCTGCAATGTTCCCTATATCATGGGTTTCATCATCAGAATTCTCTTGGACTTATTCAATCTGTTTGATACCATGATAGAAGATTTCTCCTTCGTAGTTCCATGGTATCGTCTTCTTAGATTTATACGGGACAGGCCCCGGCATGGTGATTTTCAACGGAACAAACTTAGGATCAGGCATAATCTTGATAGGCCTTTTGCAAGCCTTGGGAAGATTGTCGGAGATTGTTATTATTGCAATGTCATTGGTTGAAGTAACAAAGGTAGCCGGAGTAACAGGAGTGAAGGTATCAACAGGAGTCTTTTGGAAGAGTATCTCTTGGGTATCCATCAGGCGTTGGATGCCTGATTTCAACAGTGGGCAGTCAGCTCGTATGTTTAAACAGAAGTAACAGTCTTTTCCACAGCCTGGGAATATCCCGACTCTCATCAAATTTACTTTAATCACTGGTAACGGAGTCAAAAGGTCAGCAACATTGGTAACATGAAGGTCTTCCATAACGGCATGAACATTATGACTGTGCTTGGGCATTGGGGCAGAAATCACATTTGGCTTTTCGGGCGCATCGAATTCTACCTCCTTGGCGTAGATCAGGTCTTGGATTTTGTTCTTAAGAGCCCAACAGTTGTTGGTATCAAGCCCTACACTGTCAGAGTGGTAAGCACATTTTGCATTGGAGTGGTAATATGGAGAAGAGGTATTAGGGTTATTTGGAGCTTCCTTCAAATTGGTAAGATTTAGCTTTAGCAAATGAGGGAGTACTTGAGCCGGTGTCATGTTGATTCGGGTGAATTGTCATTGTGTCCTTTCTACCCTTTGCTGATTAGATCTTGGTTGATTGCTGCGAGGTTGATCAGTTGAAGAGTTTTGGATCATCACAGCCCCCACAGTTGGTCGGCGCTCAGTTCTTCCTTGGCTTTTCTGAGAATAAATAGCAGAAGCTTCCTTCTTAACTGGGAAGGTCTTCTTAATGGCAGTGCACGCGGAGGCATCTTTCTGAATCTTACCACTTTTAATGCCAGCCTCAACCCTTTCACCGATCAGAATTAATTCGGTGAATCCCGCGGAGGAACTCCCAATTAAATGATTGAAGAAAGGGCCAGACAGGGTCCCTAAAAACATGTCAACCAGCTCTCTATCCGACAATGGTGGTTGCACCCTTCCCGCCAGGTCACTCCACTTCTGGGCATACTCTTTAAATCCCTCATTAGAAGCCATACCCATACTCTGTAGTTGAGTACGAGTAGGTGCTAAGTCAGTGTTGTATTGGTATTGTCGGTAGAAAGCAGCAGCTAAATCTTCCCAGTTATGAACCTCAGACCTCTCAAGTTGATAAAACCAGTCCAATTGTGTGCCTGACAAACTATCTTGGAAAAAATGGACCCAAAGATCCTTATCATATGAGTGGGGTTGGATATTTCTGACGTAGGATCTTAGATGCATCTTCGGACATGACAGACCTTCATACTTATCAAATGTAGGAACTTTGAACTTGGGAAGAATGACGATCCCAGCGACCAACCCTAGTTCTTCAAAATCTAAACCAGGTACCCTTTACAACTCCATGGCTGCCAACCGATCCTCAAGATTTTTAAACTTATCATCCGTCGGGGGATATTGCTGTTCGGAGTAATCTTTGTCTTCTTCCCCTTCTTCTTCTTCAACTTCAGATTCATAAGGCATCATAGTTCCTTTTCCTTTACCATCCCCTTCATCAGACGTTGAGGGGAACTCGAGAACTTTTCTAGCATGGCTTTCAAACCTCCTTCCCATAATGACCACACTGGGTCTTTTCTTCTTTTTCTCTTTATCTTTCTCCAACAGTGCTTTAAGGTCCTCTTGACCCTTTGCTAAGGTCATGAGGAGTTGCTGGAATTGAGAGTTCTGCACTTGCAGATCCTTAACCGTCTGCTCCAAATCCATCTGGCTGAAATAAACAGCAGAAAGATAAGGAAACTTGGTGTGAAGACCTGTTTATGCATATGATGAATGATATGTTATTCATGTAATGCATTCAAGGATTCAGAAAATTAAAATTTTTGCAAACAAAAAGAACACACGTCATATTAAGAAGAAATTTGTTAGTACATAAGTGCCCCATGGGCAAAATATTACAAAATTCTTAATGTAAAAAGACATCACGCATCCTCTTTGGTGCGATGTAAGTGTTGAGAGTCTCCTCCTCATGAAGTCGGCGGGTAAGCTCCAAAACCTTCTTCTCACTGGCATAGAAGTTGGCTTCAAAAGTATTTTGTTCTTCTTTGAGTTGGATCCAACTCTTTTGCAACTCTTCCAATGATGTTGGCATGTCAGGATGAATGAGGGTGTATGGAACCTCTACTTTCGTAACAGGCTCTTTGATCACTGGGAGAATGTGAGGATATGGCATCATAAGATTCTGGGCGCGGGTTCGTACCCACTTGAGATAAGGCTCAAGGGGGATGGAATTCTTGTGCCCCGGCGTCTTACTATCCACTTTGTTGGGCATCCTCCAAGCTCTAATGAACCTTTGTCGAAGTCCTTGCGCATCGTTGTCAAAGTCAAAAACCAAGTCAGGAATCAGCATGTCATGAGGGCCATCCCTCCGAGCATATCCAAATTGTCTCAAAGCTAAACAGGGGTTGTAGGTAATGCCTCCCCTAATGCCAAGTAATGGGACATTAGGGAATTCTCCACAATGATCAATGATGATGACATTTTCTTTGGACCGAGAACACCAATGAACATCAGAATGTGTGAGGGTTATCAACTGTTGTGACCACCTTAAACCCTGCTCATTCTTCAAAACTGATTGTGGAAGGTGAGAAATAAACCACCTTGCTAGGAGAGGAGTACAGCACATGAGAACACCTCTTTTCCTCATTGTTCGTGTGTAAAATGACTGTAGGATGTCCCCAAGCAATGTAGGCACAGGATTCCGAGATATGAAAATCTTGACAGCATTCACATCTATAAGTTGATCAGGGTTTCGGAACAAGACCAACCCATAGATGAGAAGTGCTACAATCTCCTCAAAAGCTTGTAGATCTAGAGAATTCCAGCAGTCTTGTGCCTTCTCAAACAGAAACTTTTCCAAGAAACCCTTGACACCACTTATGGTTTCCCAATGTCCTTTGATATCAGATGGTTGCAAGTGTAACGCTTGAGCAACATCTTCAGGCTTTGGTTCTTTTTCTGTACCGTTGTAGGGTAGTTGATGAAGAATAGGAATCCTCAGTAGTTGAGAAAATTCCTCCAAAGTAGGTACTAGTTGGTAATCGGGGAATGTGAAACAGTGGTGTAGGGGGTCAAAGAACTGGAAGAGAACTTTCACCATATCTTCTTCAATGTTGGAGTTGACCAAGTTGAGGAGTCTACCATGTCTTTCACTGAATAGAGAATTCTCTGGAATATTGGAAGTAAGCTCCTTGAGCTGAGGAGGGATTCTCACAAGGTTGACTTGAATTGTTTTCCTGCGAAGAGATTCCATGACCTACAAAACAAGAACAAAGATGAAGATCCAAACCCTTGAAATGGTTAGTGGATGCATATGATGCTTTATGATGTTTATTATGTATACACAAGCACATGTACAAACAAGTCACACAAGATCCTAGTTTCAGGCTTGCATGAGGTTTCATAGGTAAGTACCCTCTTGAAGTTAGTTGGCTCAACCTGTCCTATAAATAGTAACCGGGTTCTAAGGAGCTCAATATCACTGGATTATTTTCTATGTTCATTGTTTTGGTTTAGCCACTTAACTGGCGACCAAAATATTCCAAGAAAACAACCCTTAATGAGTGTAGTATCGAGTATCTACCAACTTCGGACTGCACCAAAGCCGGTCATCTCACTACCCCTAATAAGGCCAAGATGGTCAAGTAAGGTTCTAAGAGTTCATTAGTGCTTTATGACATCACTCAGCGGCCCCGTATTCTCTTTGATTGACTCAAAGGCTACCGGTACTCACAAATATGTCGCACTAATATAGCTATTGCTTTAACCATGTCGGTATACCCCGCACAGTTTCCACAATGTATTGCTATTTACCTATGAATGTTTCCCAAATCCGGGTGTAGGATTTCAATCCCAAACAAGAGAACCAAATGTAAAGCAATCAAAGCAATCAAGATAAGCATTCAAAAAGGGTGACCTAAGCCCTAATGTTACTCCACTTTTAAAGATTTCCCCAGCAGAGTCGCCAGTTCTGTGATACGGTGGGAGAACTGACTTGAGGTTTTGCGTTTGTGTCCGCAAATGTTTCGGTTTAGCAAGAGTCGCCACCGACTTTTTATTTTATCCTAAGGAAAGGTCAAAAAGCACAGGAAAGACCTTTGAGATGTTTTCTTGGGTTTGGGGAGTAGATTATGAAAAGGGAAGGTGCAAGCACCCTTTTCATCCATGGTTATCCATGGGCTCTTAGTTACTTGTTTAGATCACTTGCTTTGCTTTTCAATTGTTTGAAATGGTGCTCTTCAATTGTTTGAAATGGTGCTTTGTGTGTGGTTTTGAAAGATGTTTTGAAAAGAGGTCATCGTTGTGGCAACCTTTGTAATGATTCTTGTTTGAATGTATACAAAGGTGTTTTTGTCTTTTGAAAAGTTTTCAATGTTTGAAAGTAGGGTTTTGAAATTGTTTTGTAAAGTGTGTTTGAAGATATCAAGGATGTTTTGCAATCTTTTGATCAAGTAACTAAGAGCTATCTACCCTATTTTACTCAAAGATCTTTCTTATGTTTTTAACCCTTTTAACAGTGTTGTTTCACCATTGCATTTGGTGAACAACCTTGTGTTAGGATGTTAAACGGGACAGGCGCGGGTCATCGTATAGACCATGATAGCAATTGTGTCAAGTATTTTTTGGCAATTTTCTTAAGGGACTTGATCATTTTTGTTTAGGCAACTCAGATAGCGCCATCGAGGGACTATGATCTTTTGTTTGTTTTTGTTTTGCCAAAGTACTTAATATGCATACCATGGCCCATTTTTGAAGGCAACAAGTGGATTGTAACCCTAGGGGTGCAAGTGTGCATTGTGTTTTTTTTTCATGCATTTTTGTCTTTGATTAGGTCAAACTATTTATTAATTTGATTTTGGCATACAAACCCTAATTCTCTAATCATGGTATAATTGAAAGCTTTAAGTGCGAAAATTTAAATTCTAAGCTATTACAACATGATTATGGGGATGGGGGTACAATTTTGGATAGGGGATTATTTTGCAAGAAATTTAAACCCGAAGTTATTACAACCAAATTGAATCTCAAATGCATCAATATTTAAATGTACAATATTTAAATAAACAAAATAAATAAATATAGAATAAAATGTATTATGCAAAAAAGAGGTTTTTATGTATGTAAAAATATTTTCAATGTAAAGAAATATAAAGAAATAAATAAATAAAAAAGGATTAATTTTATTTATTTTAGGGTAAACCCTAATTTCTTTTAAGAAGATAAATGTCATATATTATTTATATACAAAAATATATTAATATGTACAAAAATGAAATATATTTAACAAAAGTGTTTTTTAGTATAAATAATAATAAAAAATAAAATGTAATATTTTTTTGTGTTTTTATTCTATGTTTTTAATAAAATAAATAATAAAATCAGAAATAAAATAAAAATGCAAAAATAAAAAAATATAAAGAAATTGGGCCAGGGGGTGCATTTAGCAAAATGGGGGTGCAGACAGCAAGAAGGCCAGGCCCAGCCCAGACTTCATCTTCAACCTCCAGAATGTTTGAAAATACGCGCGCCTGTTGTACAAACTGCTAACTCGTGTATTTGTGATCTTTTGCCAAAACTCAAAACATGAAACTTGTAGAGCATCAAACCACGATTCTAACCATATAAAAAAACTTAATCTAACTCTCAAAGACCAGAGAGAATTTCTCTGGCCCTAAAATCTGACCTAGTTTTTTCAGCATGTTCATGGATGAAATTCTCTTAGCACGCTTAATATAAATGAAAACTGAGCATATGTACAGCTTCATGGCATTGAATACTACATTTTTCATTCACAAACCTAAGGCTAAATGTTCCTAAATAGAGAGATAGAAGTTTGAGAAATACCTGTTTCAATTGGATTCGAGTTGAACAATGCAGCAACTTTCAGTGAGGCCTGAGGTTCTTTTGAGCTTGCTTCATGTTCCCTGGACCTTTCCCAATGCTTAGTTTGTTTTGAAATGGTCTGAATCTCACTATAGAACTCAACCTGCAAAGCTTCAAAACAGAAATGGTGAACACTGTAAATGGAGTTACAGTTGGCAATGGAGGTTTGGGATAGCTTGAGTGAGTTGAATGGAAGGTATTGGAACAAGTTGCAAGAAAAACGCACGAGTGGATGTGAAAATGGAAGTGGTTCTGTAGGGCCTGCCCTGTTTTGCAAGAAAATGTGATTTTTGTGTATAAGGGTGTTTGAGGGATGAATGGCTCGTGTTTCTGGCTCACAGGGATGTGCAAAACTTGTTTTTAATGTTGGCAAGAGTTGAATATATCAGATATGCAAGCTATGTCCTTTTGGCACAATTACTTGGTTTTGAAGTAAAAAGTGAGAGTTGACAATGCTATGGCTGTACTGGCTTGTACCCTAGCTGCACAAAGTGGTTGAGCTTTGCCTGACATTAGGGAGCCTTGTTTGCAGCAAAGGGCTTGGTGTATGGCTCAAGAAATGGAATTTGACATAAAGCAAGCTTTATGTAAATGGAAGTGTTATCTTTATGCCCAAAATGGATTTATTCATTGTGCCAAGCTCTAATGATCAGAATAACACCAATGTCCAATGTATTTGCAATTAATTTTTGAGTTTGAATTGGTTTAGAGACCTGTAAACAAGTACAAAGCTAGTTTGGACAGATTTTGTAACTTGTATGAACATGTATTGGCCATGGTTACAAAGTGAGTTTTTGCTAACTTCAAGCATTCGATTCTCCCTAACCACAAATTTGTTTGAGGATTTCTTGGACAATTTGGAAAGCTTGAAACATGTACTATAATCCATCTTTGAAATGAAACTTGAGATTCCAAGTGGAACTATGTGAAAAATGGCCAAGAAGATGGGTCAAAATCCTGCCTAAATTAGGGCAAAATTTCTCTAAGTTAAAAGTTTTAGGGACCCTTGTTCCAAAAATCATAACTTGATATCCAAGATTCTTTTGAGAAAACTTTGTGAATCAAAGTTGTAGACTTTGTAGAGTACTACAATTTTCATGTTGTAAGTTTTGTTTGAATCCATTTGCATCATGGTGAAAATGTGGGACAAAGTTAAGAAAAATGAAGAAAATTTCATAACTTAGAAAATTTCTAAGTTATGAAATTTTTCAATTTCAAACCCTAATTTGAAATTTTGGGTTTCTTGGTGAACAAGTTTCATAATTTGACATATCTTGATGAAAAATGACCCTTGGCACTTGATTTTGACCAAAAAGTCAAAGTTTGACTTTTCAGTGTACAGTCAAATTTTGATCAGTTGACTGAAAAATTCATCTGTCAATCCAATGAAATTGAGGTCTTTTGAAATTGTTGAATAGGTCAAGATGATGCCATTGAGTCCTTGAGTCCATGGTTGAACTTGATTTGCCATTGGCTAGGTCAAACAGTCAAAAGTTGCCTTTGACAGTCAAAACCCTAAAAATGACCATTTTGTCCTTTTGGTGATCTGATCAAATTTCTTGTGGATTTGTAGTCCAAACTTGATCAAATGGTTCATATGAGTTCATAATGTTGATGTGGGTCAAAATTCATGAGGTTTGACTGTAAATTGGCCACAGTTGACCTTTTCCCCAATACAGTTGATTTCTAGGTCAACTGTCTAATTGACTGGGCAAAAATTTGATTCAAAGCTTGAAACTTGGTATGGACAAACTTATGAGTCCAACATGAAGTATGAAAGTAAATTTGGGCTTTGAAGGTCCAAAAATACATGTGCAAACTCAAACCCTAATTTAGGTCAACAGTGCAAGGAGGTGTCTTGAGCAGAGCAACCCCTAGCCTGGTCTTGAGTTCAGAAAGCCTTGTGATGAGAAATGTTGATAAAAATGAGAGGGAAAATTTTGGGGTACAACACTCCTCATTTGGTTCCTGCCTCTAAAAGTGGTTTACATAGTATATAGTAAAGGAGGGAAGCAAATCAGGGGAGAAGGTAGGATAGAAAAAGACTTTTTCAGAAAACGTGTAAAGTTGTTTGAAAATCAGCAGCAGTTGTATAAAAATTTTTAGAAAAAATGAAAAAAGAAAATAATTAAAATAATGCTTTAAAAGAAATAAATGTAGAAACGGAAAAGAAAATCAAAAATAAAAAATAAAAACAAACAGAAATAATAACAAAAACAAATAGGTGGGTTGCCTCCCACTAAGCGCTGTTTTTAACGTCATAAGCCTGACGTAGTGCCTAACAGTAGATCATTCAGGGGAAATAGTGGGAAATTCGAAGAGTTTTAGACTATTCGCATAATTTCTATTCTCAATATGATGATATTGTTTTAATCGCTGCCCGTTCATTGTGAACGGGTCACTATTCTTACCCTTAATTTCTACTGCTCCGCTAGGGAATATTTTTGTTATTTCAAAAGGACCAGACCATCTGGATTTCAATTTTCCAGGAAAAAGCCTAAGTCTAGAGTTAAATAATAGCACGACGTCTCCTACACTGAATTCCTTCCAGGTCAAACGCTTATCGTGCCATCTTTTGGTTCTTTCTTTATATATTTTAGCATTCCCATAAGCGTCTAATCTTAATTCTTCTAATTCATTCAAGTCGAGGATTCGCTTTTCTCCAGCAACTATGTAGTTTATGTTGAGCGTTTTGATTGCCCAATATGCCTTGTGTTCTAATTCTAACAGGAGATGACAGGACTTTTCGTATACAAGTTTGAAAGGTGTAGTTCCTATAGGGGTCTTGTAGGCTGTCCTATAAGCCCATAAAGCCTCGTTAAGCTCAGATGACCAATCTTTCCTAGATATGGTGACAGTTTTCTTTAGGATTTGTTTAATTTCTCTGTTCGAGACTTCGACCTGTCCACTTGTTTGTGGATGATACGGTGTTGCTACTCGGTGTTTTACTCCATATTTAGATAACAATTTGTCGAATATTTTCGAAATGAAATGGGAGCCACCGTCACTAATGACAAGTCTAGGAACACCAAATCTTGGAAAGATTTTATTTTTAAAGAGCTTAATTACTACTCGTGTGTCATTTGTAGGAGAGGCCATAGCCTCAATCCATTTTGAAACATAATCGAAGGCTACGAGTATATACTTGTTTCCGAAAGAAGATGGGAAAGGTCCCATGAAATTGATTCCCCAGACATTAAAGATTTCTACTTCTAGTATTCCTCTTTGAGGCATTTCATCGCGTCTTGAGATGTTACCGGTGCGTTGACACCGATCACATTTTTTAACAGCGATGTGGACATCCTTCCATAGATTAGGCCAAAATAGGCCGTCTTGTAGGATCTTTGCACAAGTTTTAGAAGTGCTGGCTTGTCCGCCATAGGGAGACGAATGACAGTGAGAGATAACATCTTCCATTTCTTCTTCAGGTACGCATCGGCGGAAAATTCCGTTCGGTCCTCTTTTAAATAATAAAGGTTCATCCCAATAATAATACTTGAGATCATGGAAGAATTTCTTTTTCTGTTGGTAGGTTAAGTCTGGTGGGAGCGCGCCTGCGGCTAAGTAGTTGACCATGTCGGCATACCATGGCAGTCCCATGGTTGTATAGATCGCTTCCACGGCTTCTTTGGCTTTTGGTTCGTTTTGGTCCAATTGAGCTAGATCGCTTCTTATTTTTGCTATTAGTTGTTCATACGGAAAATCGTCATTAATTGGTACTTGTTCGGGTTTTATACCTTCTAATCTTGACAAGTGGTCTGCTACGACGTTTTCCGTTCCTTTCATATCCTTAATTTCTAGATCAAATTCTTGCAAAAGTAGGATCCATCTGAGGAGACTTGGTTTTGCATCTTTCTTAGTTAGTAGATATCTGATAGCAGCATGGTCTGTGTAGATGATTATCTTCACTCCTACTAGGTAAGAACAGAATTTGTCAAGCGCAAAGACAACTGCTAACAATTCTTTCTCAGTTGTGGCATAGTTGATTTGAGTTGAGTCTAGCGTTCTACTGGCGTAGTAGATCACGTGAAGTTTCTTGTCCTTCCTTTGTCCAAGAACTGCGCCTATGGCGTAGTCGCTCGCATCGCACATGATTTCAAAAGGTAATCTCCAATCGGGTGGTTGCATGATTGGTGCGGTGATGAGGGCTGATTTTAGAGTTTCAAACGCTTTTAGACAATCTTCGTCGAATATGAACTCAGCGTCTTTCATTAATAGACTGGTGAGAGGTTTAGTGATCTTCTAGAAGTCCTTGATAAATTGTCGGCAAAAACCGGTGTGTCCTAAAAAGCTTCGTATTTCTCGAACAGTCTTAGGTGGTTGAAGTTCTTTTATGACTTCTATCTTGGCTTTATCAACTTCAATTCCTTTGTTAGATATGACATGTCCTAGTACGATTCCTTCTCTGACCATGAAATGGCATTTTTCCCAGTTAAGCACGAGGTTTACTTTCACACATCTTTCTAAAATCTTTCCTAGGTTTGATAGGCATCCTTCAAAACTTTGCCCGCACACAGAGAAGTCATCCATGAACACTTCCATGATGTTATCAATGAAATCCGCAAAGATTGACATCATACATCGTTGAAAGGTTGGTGGGGCATTGCATAATCCGAAGGGCATTCGTCTATAAGCGAATGTTCCATAGGGACATGTAAATGTAGTCTTCTCTTGGTCATCAGGGTGAATAGGAATTTGGAAAAATCCGGAATAACCATCTAGATAGCAGAAGTAGGAATGTTTTGCTAGTCGTTCTAACATTTGATCTATGAAAGGTAGAGGGAAATGGTCTTTTCGAGTAGCTTTGTTTAGTTTCCTATAATCAATGCACACTCTATGCCCATTTACTACTCTTTGCGTTATCGGTTTGCCTTTTGTGTTTTTCACAACAGTGATACCTCCTTTCTTTGGTACGACGTGTACTGGGCTGACCCATTTACTGTCGGAGATCGAATATATGATTCCTACTTCCAATAGCTTCTTAATTTCATCTCTGACTACAATGCTAAGGATTGGGTTAATCCTTCTTTTGGGTTCTCTAGAGGTTTTGAAATCTTCTTCTAGCATAATGCGATGCATGCAAATTGAAGGACATATGCCTTTCAAGTCGGATATGTTACAACCTAATGCAGTCGGGTACTTTCTTAGGACGTCTAAAAGTTTCTCAATTTCGAGCGTTCCTAAACTGGATTTGATTATTACTGGTCGCGTACATTTGGTATCTAGGAATTCATATCTTAGGTTCCTGGGTAAGGTTTTTAACTCTAAACCTGGTTTTTTCGGACATGGCATATGATCAGGTGTAAGTGCTAGACTTTCACTTAGACTATCATCTTGGTATGGTTCACGCCAATTGTCGTCTTCGAATATCACAGGGGTTTGGATTTTCATAATTTCAGAGTATATGGTCTGTTCCGCTTCCATCTCTCTTATGCACTCGTCTATAACGTCGATTAGATAACATGTGTCATTCATGGGTGGTGCTTGTAAGAATTGAGTGAGGATGAATTCCACTTTTTCCTCTCCAACTTCGAATGTCAGTCTGCCCTTCTTTACATCAATTATAGCTCCAGCTGTGGCTAGGAAGGGTCTTCCTAATATGATATGATTAACTGAGTCCTCAGTAATGTCCATGATTATGAAATCGGTCGGGATATAGAATTGACCTATTCTAACTGGGACGTTTTCCAGTATACCCACAGGGTATTTAACTGATCGGTCAACTAATTCAACGGACATTTTTGTGGGTCTAAGTTCTCCCATTTCTAGCTTTTTGCAAATGGATAGGGGCATGACACTGATACTTGCTCCCAAGTCGCATAGAGCTTTGTCTATGACAAACTTTCCAATGTTACAGGGTATAGAGAAACTACCTGGATCTTTTAACTTAGGGGGCATATCATTTTGAATAATAGCGCTACACTCAGCAGTAAGTGTAATTGTTCCGTTGTCTTCTATCTTTTTCTTGTTAGATAGGATTTCCTTTAGAAATTTAGCATACGAGGGCATCTGAGTGATAGCTTCTGTAAACGGTATTGTGATATTTAGTTGTTTCAGAAGTTCAATGAATTTCTTGAATTGGCCCATCATTTTGGAATTGGTAAGTCTCTGAGGGTACGGAATCGACGGTTTATAGGGTGGTGGAGGCACATAAGGCTTTTCTTTCTATACTGCCTCTTGGTTCTTGTTTTCCTTTTCCTTTGGTTCATTCTCAATTTTAATTGGTTTGTTCTGCTTTTGGTACATGGATGGATTTTCGAGTCTTGGATCAACAGGTCCGTCAAGTTCTTTTCCACTTCTCAGTATTACAGCGTTCGCTTGTCCTTTCGGGTTAGGTTGTGGTTGACCAGGGAAAAATCCAGCTGGGGCAGCAGTAGATGCTTGTTGTTGAGCCACTTGTGAAATTTGAGTTTCAAGCATCTTATTATGGGTAGCTAAAGCGTCAACTTTACTAGATAATTGTTTAATCTGCTCATTAGTATGTAAATTTTGATTCAGAACATCTTTATTAGTTTGAGATTGAGAAGCAATGAAATGTTCTATCATGATTTCTAGATTGGACTTCCTAGGGGAATTGGATGTATTAGGTCCATTATTAGGGTGATTTGGGGAAGCTTTTGGATAGCCAGGTGGTGTGGCAGGAGCTTGTCCAGGTGGGTATAACGCGTTGTTTCTTTTATATGAAAAGTTCGGATGATTCTTCCAACCAGGGTTATAGGTATTGCTATAAGGGTTTCCCTGCACGTAATTTGCTTGTTCAGCTGGAACTCCTATTAGAAGTGGGCATTCTGGAGCAAGATGTGATTGAAGACCACATAGATCGCAAGCTTGAGCTACTGCAGCTACGGTAGCTGCGGGAGCGGTAGTAAGGTTTTCTAGCTTTTGGGTAAGTGCTTCTACTTTAGCGTTGACTTGATCCAGACTATTCACTTCAATCATGCCACCTTTTGTTTGGGTTTTTTCCATATTAGCTCTTTCGCTTCCCCATTAATAATGGTTTTGAGCCATGCTTTCGATGAGTTGATTTGACTCTGTATACAGCTTATCCATCAATGCGCCACCAGCAGCAGCGTCTATAGTCATTCTTGTGTTGTACAAGAAACCGTTATAGAACGTATGAATGATCAGCAATTCTTCTACACCATGATGAGGACAGAGTCTGATCATGTCCTTATAGCGTTCCCACGCTTCGAAAAGCGATTCGTTATCTTTTTGTCTGAAACCATTGATGTTGGCTCTAAGCATAGTAATTTTGCTTGGTGGGAAATATCTAGCTAAAAAGACTTTTTTTCAACTCATCCCATGTGGTGATTGAGTTTGAAGGAAGAGATTGCTCGAGCTCTGTCTCTTAAAGAAAAGGGAAATAGGCGCAATCGTATCGCCTCGGGGTTTACACTATTCGCTTTTATAGTGTCTGCGTACTGCACAAACACTGACAGATGTAGGTTCGGGTCGTCAGTAGGAGATCCAGAAAATTGGTTCTGCTGAACGGCAAATAGAAGCGAAGGTTTTAGCTCGAAATTGTTTTGAGCGATAGCAGGAGCGGAAATGCTGTTGTGGGGCTCCGCTTGAGAAGGAACTGTGTAATCCTTAAGAGCACGAGGTGGATTTGGTACGTCAGCCATCTTAGATTCTTTAATTAATTCAGGGATTGAGATATCAAGAAGCTTAGTTGGAGGAAGATTCTTGAGATCACGGTATTCTTGAACTCGGCGTCTTACTCTGAGATAGCGCTCGATATCGTTGATTTGTAAATGCAAAGGCTCGCTTCAGGAGCGAGTATTTGGCATACAACAGAGGGAAAAATAAATAATTTCCTTAGTCTATACAGTACTACTTTACGAGTGCACTAGTGACTAAATCAAAGTCCCCGGCAACAGCGCCAAAAACTTGATGTGCGATCGACCTAATGTGTCTAACGGTATCTTAACTGCAAGTGTACAGCCTATCGCGGTAGTAATAAAAAGATGCTGAACCCACAGGGACTTTGTAATCACTCTAGTGCTATAAAGGTTTGCTAGTTTAGCTAAGGCAGATGTTGTCACGTTTGGTTGTTTAGAGGTTAAGGTAAGGGAAAAATAAATCAAATTAAGGGAATAATAATAATAATAAAACGGTCGGTATGTAATATAGTGAACCTAAGTGGATCTAATCGAACCTAAGCATATGAAGATATTTAACTTAGATGGTTCTGTAGAAATTATCAGTTTAAAAACCCTCAACTGACACTCTCGTGGTCTTATCTCGGATTATACCCCTAAAGCCCTATGCCTGCTCTCGCTAGCCCATAAGTGTTTAGAAAATACTTTTTGAAAACATAATAAAATCTAGGGTTAATACCTATTTTCACCCCTGACATATGGGGTGTATTTGAAAAACCCCCCTGCCAAAAAAAAAGTTCCAATTGTTACCTTGACAAATTTTAAAAGTTTACCTTGAGGATGCCACATCACCTAAAAGGCTGATGTGGCTTATATTTTTGTTATATTTTTATTATTATTTTAATGACATGGCTTGATTAGTTGTCATTTTTAATTAATTTTTAATTTTTAATTCCATATGGCATTTATATTAATATTTTATTAATTGAGTGTTAATTCAAAGTTAAAAAAATTTTGTCCTTCAGGAGGAATCAAACCATGGACATACTATTTGCAGTGAACGCTTCTTACCACTAAACCAATGCATTTTCTTTGTTACATATATGCATCAATAAATATTCATATCATTAACATATTAATTACAATTATCAATAAATTTTCTTAACTAGTTGGTTTAAATAATTTTAAAAAAAATGTTTTACATATTTTATCTTTTTAATGTAACTTTTTTTAAATTTTAAATTTTCAAAAATCACTTAAATTTAAAAAAATCACTTAAATTTTCAAAAATCACTTAAATTTAAAAAAATCACTTAAATTTAAAAAAATAAGTTAAATTTAAAAAAATCACTTAAATTTTCAAAAATCACTTAAATTTTCAAAAATCACTTAAATTTAAATCACTTAAATTTAAAATCACTTAAATTTTCAAAAATCACTTAAATTTTCAAAAATCACTTAAATTTAAAAAAATCACTTAAATTTAAAAAAATAAGTTAAATTTAAAAAAATCACTTAAATTTTCAAAAATCACTTAAATTTAAAAAAATCACTTAAATTTTCAAAACTAAGTGATTTTCAAAAATCACTTAAGTGATTTTTGAAAATTTAAGTGATTTTAAATTTAAGTGATTTAAATTTAAGTGATTTTCAAAACTAAGTGATTTTCAAAACTAAGTTAAATTTAAAAAAATCACTTAAATTTTCAAAAATCACTTAAATTTAAAAAAATCACTTAAATTTTCAAAAATCACTTAAATTTTCAAAAATCACTTAAATTTTCAAAACTAAGTGATTTTCAAAACTAAGTGATTTTCAAAAATCACTTAAGTGATTTTTGAAAAATTAAGTGATTTTAAATTTAAGTGATTTTTTAAAATTTAAGTGATTTTTGAAAATTTAAGTGATTTTTTTAAATTTAAGTGATTTTTTTAAATTTAACTTAGTTTTGAAAATCACTTAGTTTTGAAAATCACTTAGTTTTGAAAATCACTTAGTTATTAAAATTTAAGTGAATTTTTTAAATTTAAGTGATTTTTTTAAATTTAACTTATTTTTTTAAATTTAAGTGATTTTTTAAAATTTAAGTGATTTTTTAAAATTTAAGTGATTTTAAATTTAAGTGATTTAAATTTAAGTGATTTTTGAAAATTTAACTGATTTTTTTAAATTTAAGTGATTTTTGAAAATTTAAGTGATTTTTTTAAATTTAACTTATTTTTTAAAATTTAAGTGATTTTTTTAAATTTAAGTGATTTTTTTAAATTTAAGTGATTTTTGAAAATTTAAAATTTAAAAAAAGTTACAGTAAAAAGATAAAATATGTAAAACATATTTTTAAAAATTATTTAAACCAACTAGTTAAGAAAATTTATTGATAATTGTAATTAATATGTTAATGATATGAATATTTATTGATGCATATATGTAACAAAGAAAATGCATTGGTCTAGTGGTAAGAAGCATTCACTGTAGACAGTATGTCCATGGTTTGATTCTTGCTGAAGGACAAAAAAATTTTAACTTTTAATTAACACTCAATTAATAAAATATTAATATAAATGCCATATGGAATTAAAAATTAAAAATTAATTAAAAATGACAACTAATCAAGCCATGTCATTAAAATAATAATAAAAATATAACAAAAATATAAGCCACATCAGCCTTTTAGGTGATGTGGCATCCTCAAGGTAAAAACTGAAACTTTTAAAATTTGTCAAGGTAACAATTGGAACTTTTTTTTTGGCAGGGGGTTTTTCAAATACACCCCATATGTCAGGGGTGAAAATAGGTATTAACCCTAAAATCTAATTCGTTTTAAAGCGCTCTCGCTGTATTTAAATCAAATGCCTAACTTTAGTTATCCGGTTAAAACCTCACACTCTCGTGGTCTTGATCCTAACCTATTCTACTTTTCTTACACTCGTAACAAAAAGATTGATTTTAATTATAAAAAGTCACAGCCAGAAATTAAGTTAATTTAGATTTTAGCTTAGGCACAATTTAATCCATTTGGTTACTATTATCACATCCTGGCTCTAGAAAATTAGCTAGTCATAGTACTCGAAATAGACATACAGAAAATATAATTGGGAAAGAATAAAGCATTCATGATAAAATAAATAAATAAATAAACGTAAACAAATTATATTAAAATTTAATGCGATTAAAAACCTGAATAACAATATTATTCCTCAAGCTCCCTCTTCCACAAGTCGGCAAGATTGGAACTTCGAAATCGGAACTTGAAACAAATTCTGAGGCTAAAAATAAATTATGACTACAATAACAATTTCCTAATGTTGGAAATAGTTATTAATTGGTAAAAGGGAAAATAAAGCAAGAACAAAAAAATGCAGTATTAAATTTGGCAGGGCTTCCGCAAGAAAATTATGTAGCAAAAAACTCTCTCTCGTTCCATTAAAATGTCATCTATTTATAGAAGAGGATTTTTGCAGTTAAGAGAATTTAGGAACATGGACTTGCACTGCTTGAGTGGAGGAAGACTCGGACTGTTCGTTGCTGAAGTTGAGAAATTGTAGAAGAAGAAAACATCCATTACGTTGCCCACGTCTTCTGTTTTGCGTGACACTAAATTACGCGTGTGACGGTCGTCATGAGGAGGTGACGGTCGTAATGCGCTTAAATAGCGCGTTACGTTCGTCAATGATGTGTGACGAGCGTTCTTCAGGATGTGAGCACGTTACGCTCGTAATGGAGGTGTGACGGTCGTCACAACATCAAACTTTGCAGATTTTGCAGATTATTTCTTTTTCTTCTGATTTTTTGGTTAGCTTTCTTCATGGATCCTTTTTCACTAATTTGATTTGAAACATGTTGTACCTGTGAAAAGACATAAAAACTCGGAACAATCAGGAGTTAAATGGGTTAATGCAGTATGAAAATAGATTAAAAATGTAGTAATTATATGATACGATTTCTCGTTATCAGATCTCAAGTTATTAATTCATAAAGACATGTCCATGAAACTAAAACACTTAGTGAAATTTTGCCCTAGTTAGGCAAATTTTTTACCGAACTTCATGGAAACTTTTCACATAGTTCCAAATTGAATCTTCAAAAATGTCCAACATAAAGGTTGTATGGGATGTTACAAGCTTTCCAAAATTTCCAAGAACTCATTGAGATCAAGTTTTAGCTAAGAGAATCAAAGACAAGAAGTTGGACATTCATTCTTGAACTATAGGTCATTTCCATGAAGAACAAGAATTCAAATATCTTAGCCATGCTTTGTAATCTTGATTTACAGACCTCCGAGTCTCTAAATCTCTCCATAATCAGAAGATTACACAAACTGTATGGCTATTATCCATTAAATCCAAGCTTTATCTAAGTTAACTTGCCATTTTTGGAAGAAAGGCAAGACTTCCATTTTGGAAAAGTTGTTTTAATCACAAAGTCAACTTCTTGAACCTCTAACTTGTTTCCTTTGCACACACTCAATCCACAAGCTCAGAAGAAACATGTTTAAAGTGTTCAACCACTCTAGAAGAGAGGCTATAAGCATTGAAACCAAGTTTGTTAAGATTGCTTCAAAAACAAGGCAAAAATCCATAACATGTGATCTTTGTTTTCTGACCATCTCAAGTCCGCAAACCTCTTGCCTATAAATTAGCACATCATTTGCAACAAAAGACACGATTTTAGAAGCCCTCAAACTCCCTCAAACTCCCCAAAACCAGAAATTGCAATACAAGCACAAAAACTTGTCATTTCTGATTTCTGAATCCAATCTCCCAATCCACTCGTGCATTTCTTGGCCTTTTGCTTCCAAAATCTTCTAAACATCATCCATAAACAATCCCACACCCTTCTACACTTTTGTAACTCCATCTTCATTATCCTCCATTTTCAAAAACTGAAGCTTGCACCTTGACTTCTCCAGGACATTCCAGCCATCCATAGTTCAAGCTAAGGGTTGCATTAGCTTCCTGGGAACTTGAGGAAGCTAACATGATCATCACAGCAACTTGAATCAAGCTCTAACTCAAAATACGTTTTCCAGCTCCAAGGTGAGTTTTCTGACTTTTCATCTCATTATTCAGGCATTGTTAGGCTTGCATTTTCAAAGACAAAATGTAGATATCATTGCCCTGAAACTGTACATATCCATATATTTCATTTTTATGGCCTGAGTAGGGAGAATTTTTTACTTGAACTTTCTGAAAAAATTAGGTTAGATTTGATACCATTCAAAATTCATGCTTGTTTTTTATTTATAGTTTTAATGCTTTACATTTCTGGAATCGTGATGAAATTTTCCACAAGTTTCATGTTTACATTTTTCATTTTGGTTGAGAGATGGATAAGATGCAGATGGTCTGGCTGGCGCAAGGTTGAAGATGAACTTCAGAACTAGGAAGGGTTTTGAAATATATATTTATGGTTTGATATAAGTAAATGGATGTATATCCACTCCAATAGTAGAAGGGCGCACTTGTCACCTTTAGGACTTGGATTCGAGCCCCATCGTCCGTTTTATCATTTTTTTCTTCATACTTTTACTTTATTTTTGTCAACAGCTAGCGCGTTTGGGCTTCCCACATTTGGGCCATCCCATTTGACTTCATTCATACCCCCCTGTTTCAATAGTTACGCAGGCTCAATTACCTTTTTATTTTATTTTCTGTTTACAAAAACACTATTGGGCCTAAAATCAATCAAACCAAACTGTTTTTTCTAATAAACCCCCAAATCCAATTCTTCACCCCCTGACTTTATCTTTCACATTTTTATTTTATTTTATTTATTATTTATTTATATTATTATTAATATTATTATAATTATTTTTGTTAATAAAAAAGACAAAAACATTTTTATATTTAATCTCTTTTTCTTAGAATAAAATTAATACTTAAATTTAGGCTTTATTTTCTTAGAATTTAGGTATTTCTTTATTTAACTTTCATACCATTTTGATTAAGCTTTAAACTTTTTTCATGAAAAACCTAAAAAATATTTCTTTTGTTTGAACCAATTTTCTTTTTCTATTTTTTAATTTAGGGTTAATTTTCCTAGTTTAATTAATCATCTCCCTTTAGTCAATTAGATTAAAATCTTTCTTAACAAACAAAATTCAAAACAAAATCAATTCACTCTTCCATTTATATCCTTGTACATTATGTTCATTTCAATTCTTGTACATTTATTAAATTCAATATGGTTGTAATAGATAATTAAGGTTTAAATTCTTGCAATCCCCATTTTTAAATTTGTATACCCCATCCCCTAATGATGTGCGTAGGACTTTTACTTTCCGTAATTTATCACTTTCATATAAATGCTAGTAATTAGGGTTTGTATGGAAAGATAAAATCAATGCTTAGAAAACCGCAATCCAAGATAAATCAAATATGAAATACAAACACTTCCACACTTTACACCTCTATGGTTTACTCCACTTGTTGCCTTAAGAAATTGGTCATGATATTCATGTGAGGCATCTTAGCCAAAACAAGTCAAAAGTACAAGATCCCAGTCTCTCGATGATGCTATGAATGTTAACTTACAAATGATCTTAGTCCCTTAAGGAAAATGCTAAGATATCTCACAACAATGTTACCCATGTTCGTCCCTTCACATCCTAAGATAGGGTTACTTGCCAATCAATGGTGAGATAACAATGTCAAAAGAAGGAAGAAATGAACAAAATACTTTTGAGTAGGTAGAACGTTCTTAGTTGCTTGCTCACTGTTGTACCCCAAATTTTGACCTAAGATACCATCTCCCATCTGCATCATTACATTGCAAGGGTTTTGACCTATTTTTATCAATTTTCAAAGCAGATTTAAAATTCATAACTTTTTCAAGTCAAGAGCTGTTTATTTTTTGAACGCTAAATTTATTAATTGATCAATGCTAAAACAATGTTTATTAATTATTTATTATCTCGAATTTAAATAATTGGAATTTATTTTCAGTTATTATATGATTTAAAGATTTATAAATAATAAGGTAAATATTTGAAAAGAAGTTTATTAATTGATCAGACAATGTTTATTAATTATTTATTATCTTAAATTTAAGTAATTGGAATTTATTTTCAGTTATTATATAATTTAAAGATTTATAAATAATAAAATAAATATTTGAAAAGAGGTTTGTTAATTGATCAACAATGTTTATCTAATTATTTATTACTCTAAGTTTAAATAGTTGAAATTTTATTTTTCAGTTATTACAATTTAGAGAATTATAAATAATGAAGTAAATAATTGAAGAGAAGTTAATTGGTCAATGATGTTTATTTGATTATTTATCATTCTAAATTTAAATAATTGGAATTGATTTTCAGTTATTATATAATTTAAAGAATTATAAACGATAAAATAAATAATTGGAAAGAAGGAGAGAATTAACTGGTAAAATATTGGAGTTTTATTCATTTTATTCTAATTGTTACAATTGTTTGTTTAAATACTATACTTATTTAACAAAGTATTTACAATGACAATTTTTACAATGTGTAGAATGAAATAAAAACTATCCTAATTTTTTTCCTAAGTTCTAAATCTTCATCTTCTATCCAATACTTCTTTAATGCTCATTTGTTTTTACCTGCAAAAGAATTAAAAGAAAAGTCAGAAATGAATATAATTAAAAGCAATAAAATTAATTTTAGCGTTCATCATTAAAAGCAAACGGCTGGAATCAGTTTTTTACCCTTTTTTGCAAATCACGGGATTTCTCCCGGTTCACAAAAAGGGATGAATTTTTATTGATAAAAATGAATGCACAAATTAAAAACATGCACAAATTCATTCTTTTGTCAAAATTGCACATTTTCAAAAGCCAACTGCATATTTCAAGAAAAACAAAACAGCATATGCAATGTTCAAAGGCAAAGTGCAACGTAAACTACCCCAAGATGTGGGAAGAGGCCAAAAACATAAGGCTCCCATGCTGTACAATACAATTGACAAAGAGATATGTGCAGTTTTAAAACCATATATGCAAGCAATATATTTTCTATTTTTCATCATTTTCCAGCTTATGCTTTTTCAGAACTTAAAAGTACATACAACATTTTAATGTCAACTGTACTGAGGAGAGAGAAGAGAGAAAGAGTGTGGTTTTTACAGGTTTTGGCTTAGGCAGAAAATGGACACAAAACAAAATAGCAGCAACACAGTACAGAAAGGAAGTATAAAAAAGGGATACCAAACAAACTGATGTAGCAGCATAATGTGCAGAGGTCAAAGGCAGAAATATATTAAAGTATACAAAACCTGTAACATAACCCCAAAGCCAAGGAAACCAACTGTGATAACACAACAACAAACTCTTCAAAGATTCAGAGTTCAAAACCTGTTTTCAAGCCTTCAAAACTAAAAACTGTCAAACAAAATACAAAAGGAATTCTCAAAGTACCAAAAACAAACCTCAAGAACCTACTGTATCAAGACCAAAACACATAACCATGGCCTAAAAAACCAGTAGAACCTGCTGTATCGAGCCAAAAACCAGTAGAACCTGTAACACCAAAGCGCCAGACCCTTAACCATTTCAAACCTGTTGCCCAGCAAAACCATAACCATTTCAAAGCCTGAGCCATAGTAACATCAACCTTAAGGCCTAAAAACCAGTATACCCTGTTAAACCATGAAAACCATGATCAACAGCATAACCTGCACAACCAGCATATGCCCAAGATAACCTGTAACATAAACCTTATGGCCTAAAACCTTAAACCACTGTCAATCCTTACAAAAACCATTAACCATCAATAACCATCAATAATCTGTTTCTAGCCTCGACCAAACAAAAAGGAATAGTCAAGCATCAGGCCTCAGAAATCTTCATCATAGGCCATTAGAAAGGCAACTGAAGCAAGTTAAAAGGAAGAAGAAGGAAAGCCAAATCGAAACAAAAATGTTCCAACAAAAAATGTTCAAGGCAACGCAAAAGGCCTCAGAATACTCCATCATAGGCCAATAAAAATCAACCGAAGCATAGCAAAGAAGAAGAAGGAAAAGAAGTATACAAAGGCTACCAAGAGGAAGAAGATAAAGTTTGTTTTCAGGGTTTTCATCATTAAACAAAAGGGACATAAGAACGAAATACCAGGGTCAAAGAAGCTCGCAACGCATCACCTTTTCTTCCGCCCTTGGCCTCCTACGCACACCCAACCGTTCTTCCTCCGTCTCCAAAGGTAACGTTTTTCTCCCTCTCTTTCTTTTGAATACCTCAAATAACCATTAACAAATTCGAAGTCAGAATCAAATGGACACAAAATCATAACATGCAATAATGGAAACCCTAACGAAATAAAAATGGAATTTGGTACCTTGAGTCTGTCGCCCTAACGTTTTGTTGGAAGGAAGAAGAAGCTTGGGATGCTGGTGGCCATGGGCAAGGAATCCAGAAGTTTAGGCAAAAGGAGGCGAAGAAGATGAGAACGAAGAAGACGAGCAAGTGAGCGCCGCTCTGTACACCTTGTGAACCCTAATCTGTTTTCCCCAAAACTAAAACAATTTTGTTTAACCCTAAGCTTTGTGAATGGGCCTTACCCGTTTCCTGCCTACAAAGCCCCAGCGAATTCCTTAAGCCACCCCCATTTTTGTTTTGATTGGGCCCCCTTTAGAAACCCTCTAGCCCACACTTTGGTTTATTATTTACCTCTTTTTTAATTTTGATACATGTCTTTCTATTTGATTTCTTTAGCCCTTTTAGAATTTTATTAGTTTAGTTTTAATTATAAGTTAATCAAATAGAGATAATTTAATTAAAACAATTTTAGATAATTTGACCATTTTATTAAGTTTAACTTTAAGATTAATTTAGTAGTTTTTAGTATTCCTTTTTTAATTAGGTTTAAGTTAATAACTTTTAAGTTTAAATTTAGTTTAATTATTTAATAATTCTCAAAATAATGCTTTATATTAGTATTAAAAAAAACATATAAAAATAGAAACATAAAAAAATAATAAAAACATTAAAAACATTTTTATTTTCCTTAATTAATTCTCATGCTTTGTCCATATTAAAAAATGCATAAAAATGAAAGCTATTAAAACATTTTCTTTTCCTTATTATTAAATAAAAAATATAAAATGCATGTTCACATCGTTTAATCTGTTTATCTAATCATTGTTGTGGTTATCTAGCTATTTAATCATTATCTGCATAATTTTCTGTTTAATTATTTCATCTTTATTTGATTATTCCGTTTACGTCTAAATCCAAGGGAAAAAATGATTAAATTTGTTGACTTCATGTCCTCAAGTCTAATCACGCGAACATCTGCATTTCATTAAAACTTAAGATAATTTTTCCCCAAATATTCAATCTTTTCAAAACTTATACCCTTTAAGTCAAAACTTCGACATTAGGTCGTCGTATCTTCAAAAACCCGTCCGTACCCCTTTTCGGTCAAAACAATTTATTTTAATCAAACGAACATTTTAATAAACAGATATTTCAAAAGGTTCCTATAGAGTACTATAGATACATTGGATGCTAATACCTTCCCATTGTATAACCAACCCCCGAACCATAGATCTCTTTTCAAAAAACGCCTTGTATCTTTATTACTTTTAGAAAGTATTATTTTACATTGCATATTTAGGGTTTTATTTCGCTCTTTCCCCTTTTCCCTTGGAAATAATAAAGCGTGGTGGCGACTCTTGCTTTTGCGAGACGAATTAATCAATAATTCGATCTCCGATTTACCCCGCTACATTTTTATCGCTACAGAATTGGTGACTCTGCTGGGGAAAGATTGACCTCTTGCTGGTCCATCCCTAAGTGGGTTAAGCCTAATTTGTTTTATCTGTTTTATTATTATTTGATTTGTTTGATTATGTGTTTAAATTGGGGTTGTTTGGGTTTTTTTTGTAAAGGACGAATCCTATACCCGGATTAAGTTACACTTAAGAATAGGATGGGCGGTACAGTCATGCTAACTTTGAGGGAGTAATCCCGAAGAATGAGGCATGAGACCCCCCACTCAATGGAAGTCCCTCTTGAACTTAATATTTGTTTACCGAGTAATCGGGAAGACATTATTATTTTTGACCTAGGAGCCAGAGAAATTGAGAACCGTAGAACCCTAACCCATCTTGGCCTTTTAGGTGTAGCGCGGAGATTATAACGGAGTAATTCGGAAGTAGTTGTTACGCGATGCTACGCTCGAATGAGTTTTTCTTGAGAATATTGCTAATTATTGAGTAATCAAGACGTTGGCAATATCCGAAGGAGGAATGTAGACTCTGGGAACTCTTAGAACCTTGTCTTACAGGTGTGATTAAACCGTTAGTACATGCCTTTGGGTGGGCTTTACCCTCGACTCCATGCTCGAAACGTTGAACCTTTGAACCCCATGTTTGTGAACTTGTGTGTAACTGTTGCATTATCATTCATTCATGCATTCATCAACATTTTGTAAAAAGACTTGTTTTTCAAGGAACTTAGGAATGATTTTTGCAGACATCTCAGGTACTATTATTATGGAATTTGGAAGGAGAAACACTCGAAGTTTTAGTTTTAAGGAGCCCGAGATTGAAGAACTGAAGAGCTTGATTCCTAAGATCGAGAACCCGATGGATTTTCAGAAAAAGTATGGGTCCATTATACCTCTCATGAAGCGCAAGATGAAGGAAGGCATCCTTAATACGTTGGTCCAATTCTACGATCCTTTGTACTGATGCTTCACCTTTCCGGATTACCAGTTAATGCCCACCTTAGAAGAGTACTCCTACATACTTGGTTTGTCGATCACCGATTGTGTTCCTTTTTCTGGCTTAGAAGAGGAACCCAAATCTCACGAGATAGCGACCATCACCCACTTGAAGAAGTCAGAGATAGAGGAGAACATGACTACAAAAGGGGGAATCTGAGGTTTGTCTGCGCAGTTTTTGTTGAAGAAAGCTCGTCATTTCGCTGAGATAAAAGATACTATTGCCTTTGAAGACGTCTTTGCTTTACTCGCTTATGGTCTATTCTTATTCCCTAACATTGATAAGTTTGTGGATATCAACGCCATCAGAATTTTCTTGATTGGAAATCCGGTCCCTACGCTTCTAGGAGATACCTACTACTCCATCCATCTTCGAAACTCTTATCAAGGAGGGGTGATTATTTGTTGTGCACCGTTGCTGTATCAGTGGTATGTTTCTCATCTACCTAGGTCTGAAGTTTTCTGGGATCTCGAGAAGGAGCCGCGATCGGTGCCAAAAATTATGGCTCTCACTCATTTCGACATTGATTGGTATAATCGAGTTTACTATGACGTGAAGATCATCGATAGCTGTGGTGCTTTTCCTAACGTGCCTCTTCTTGGTACGAAAGGTGGAATTAACTATAACCTTGTTCTCGCACGCCGTCAGTTTGGATACCCGATGAGGGACAAGCCAAACAACATCCATGTGAGTGGTTTCTTTCTACAAGAAGGACAAGATCATCAGGCAGCTAAGAGGGAGATCGAAGGAGCTTAGCGCCACATCCATAGGAAAGGGAGAGATATGTTAGGACATAGAGGTGCCGTTTCTTTGGAGCCTTACCTACAATGCGTCCGTGCTAGGGCTTGTGCTCTCAAGATGCCCTATAAACCTGAGAAACCTTTATTCCCTACCGTTGCATCGTCATCTGTTGATATCCCTATCGAGAATATGGGAGAATACCAAGGAGATCTGGCTAGGATGAAGTCCGAGAGAGATGCTTGGAAAGAAAAGTATAATATGTCTGAATATGAGAATCGGGTCCTGGCTCGACAACTAAAGGAAAAGGAGGATTTACTCTTTATTCAAGACGGATGGTTCATTGATCATGATGAGAAACTTCGTCAAAAGGACGCTTTACTGAAGAAGTATGCTAGTGAAAGGAAGAGAAGGAAGGTTCGGTAAGCGTTGCTCTCGTTCCTAATCCGCAAAAGGAAATCATTGATCGACTGGTAGCTGAGAAGAGAGAGATGGAAGACTTTTATGAAGAGAAGATCAGGAAGCTCCGGTTACAGTTGGTGTTTGGTCCTTCATCTGATGATTCTGAGTGATCTTTAGTTCTTAGTTTTATTTTATTGATGTCATTTTGTAAAACTCTGTAAAAGGGCTTCATGTTCCAAAGTTGTAATTTACTGCTTTTTTATTATGGGCTTCATGTTCCAAAGTTGTAATTTACTGCTTTTTATTATGGGCTTCATGTTCCAAAGTTGTAATTTACTGCTTTATTATGGGCTTCATGTTCCAAAGTTGTAGTTTACTGCTTTTATTATCGGGTTGTTATCCCAAAGTGTAATTTATTGTTTTGTTGTTCCAAAGTTGTAAGTTGTAATTTATTGCTTTTGATTAATGATTGAGTTTTTGTTGTTCCAAATTCCTTTACCATTGATGTGTGCAAAATTATTGAAGGTCCTTGAAAAACTATTAAAATGAATTATCATTTGCATCACATATCATGCATCATTCAACATTCCACTTCACATGTTTTCTAGAGTCTTATCCTTGTTTCTTTTTCCACTCCGATAGATTGTCAAGCTGTCTCATCGATACGATACTCGAGCCAATCGTCAGAGGAAGATGGAAGATTTGGAACAGGAAAACCACGAGCTTCGTGAGGAGGTCGCTACCCTTCGTGTCGGTATGGAAAAGTTAACTGCGCTAGTGGAAAATTTGATGGCTGCTCAGAATCAGCCATCGACTACAGCTGCTGAGATTCAGACTTCAACTACTGTGATTTCCGAGATTGTCACTGTTCCAACATCTGTGACTCAAATCAACTCTCCGCTTCAACATCAGATGCCAAAAGGTTTTCCGTGGGGAATGCCTTACAACTTTGTGCCAGAGGGGTATCAGCCTGTCGTACAACCTTTGTTTCAACCTGCTTTGTCTCTTCCTCAACCAGATACAACTGCCATGCCGCCAGTAATCCCGTCTGTGACACCTTTCCTGCAACTGGTAATGACAACTGTCGCTCCTGTGGTTCACTCCGTGCCATACTTGAATGAACCTACTTATCCTGCCGAGCCTGCTGAAAGTTTGGGTCTTTTTGATAGAATGGAAGAATTTCAAGACCAATTCCAAGAAATGCAGAGGGAGCTCAGAGCGTTAAAGGGGAAGGATTTGTTTGGGAAGAACACGCATGACCTTTGTTTAGTTCCGAATGTCAAGATTCCAGCAAAATTCAAAGTGCCAGACTTTGAAAGATATAAGGGTGATTCGTGTCCTCGAAGTCACTTGACTATGTACGTGAGAAAGATGTCTACGTATTCTGATGATCATGACTTGTTGATTCACTATTTTCAAGACAGTTTGACGGGTGCTGCTCTAAAGTGGTATATGGGTTTAGACAGCATTCGGATCCGCAACTTCAACGATCTTAGTGAAGCTTTTGTCCACCAGTATAAGTATAACGTTGACATGGCTCCGGACAGGGATCAACTCCGGGCGATGTCCCAGAGAGACAGAGAATCTTTTAAGGAATACGCCCAGAGGTGGCGTGAAATTGCTGCTCAAATCTATCCTCCTCTTGAGGAGAAAGAGATGACGAAGATATTCTTGAAGACTTTAGATTCCTTTTACTATGAAAGAATGATCGCCAGCGCACCCAGTGACTTCACCGAAATGTAAGCATGGGCATGCGGTTGGAGGAAGGGATTCGTGAAGGGCGTTTGGTTAAAAAAGGAAGTTCGTCTAGCAGTACTAAGAAGTTTGGAAGTGTTTTCCCAAAAAGAAAAGAGCAGGATGTCAGCGCAATCTTCCCAGGGAGACCGAGGAGAGGTTACTCACACGTTGCGGCAGTCACTCCGGCTGTCCTCCCAATCAAACCCCACCAACTCAACAACGGCCATTTCAGCAGCAACCTCGACAACAGGCTTATCCATTCAACAACCAGAACCGTTGACCAAGAAAACCGTAATTCGATGCCATTCCTATGACTTATACTGAATTGTTCCCTGCTCTTATCAGAAAGAATCTCATAACGACGAAGCCTCCTTCTATCGCACCGAATAGTACTTCTCCGTGGTACAAGGCGGATCAGTTTTGTGAATATCATCAAGGGTCGCCGGGGCACAACCTTGAAAATTGTTTTGCTCTAAAGGCGGACGTGCAGAGGTTGATTAAGAATGGTATCTTGTCTTTCAAGGATGTTAATCCAAATGTTAGAGATGATCCTTTGCCTCGACATGGGGCAGCATCAGTGAATATGGTGGAAGGTTGTCCGGGAAAGTTTCGAGTTTTTCAAGTTGAACACATAAGAGAGTCGTTGATCAGGTTACATCAGAGCTTAAGAAGACTTGCCTTTGTTAGGCATCAGCATGATTATGATATTTGTGAATTTTGTTCAAGAGCGGTTGATTGCCCTATTGTGAAGGAGGATATTCAAAAGTTGTTAGACCAGAGGGTTATCACTATTACATATGACAGAAATCCGGAGGATGAAGTGAATGTTATAATACCACAATTCAATTTGCCTGAATCAGTAGAGATCGTTTACGACAGTCAGACTGCACCTGTTGCTCCTTTGATCATTTATCCACCTGGTCCAGTGCCTTACAACTCAAACCAAGCTATACCGTATAAGTATAATGCCACAATGATTGAGAATGGGGTAGAAGTCCCTATACCAACAAGGCCGTCTTTTGTTAACATCGCTGATGTGAGTAGAGTTACGAGAAGTGGACGTGTCTTTGCAGCAGTACCTTTGAAGAGACCAGAAGTTCAAGTCAGGAGGCCCATACCGGCAGAAATTCCAGCGAGAAATGTTGAACCAAGGGTTGAGATAGGCCGATCCAATGAACCTATCCCTCGCCCTGAGGATGATGAGATTCTGAAGCTTATCAAGAGAAGTGAATATAAGATTGTGGACCAACTTTTGCAAACTCCTTCCAAGATTTCTTTGCTTGCTTTACTGAGGGATTCTGGTGCCCATAGAGAAGCTTTGATGAAGGTCTTAGACCAGGCATTCGTGGATCATGATGTGACGGTTGACCAATTTGACGGAATTGTGGGAAATATTACTTCGTGTAACAATCTTGGTTTCAGTGATGAAGGGCTTCCGGAGGAGGGGAGGAACCATAATATGGCTTTGCATATCTCAATAAGTTGCGGAAATGATACTTTATCAAGTGTGTTGGTAGATACAGGCTCGTCGTTAAATGTAATGCCCAAAACTACATTATCTCGACTCTCATATCAAGATGCTCCCATGAGACCTAGTGGAGTAATTGTCAAAGCGTTTGATGGTTCTAGGAAGACTGTCATTGGTGAAGTGGATCTTCCTATAGTAATGGGTCCTCATACTTTTCAGATCACTTTTCAAGTAATGGATATTCGTGCCGCCTACAGTTGCCTATTGGGTCGTCCATGGATCCACGATGCAGGGGCAGTCACTTCCACGCTCCATCAAAGATTGAAGTTTGTGAGGCATGGAAAGCTGGTAATGATTGGTGGAGAGCAGGCTATGGTGGTAAGCCATTTGTCATCTTTCTCTTTTATTGATGCTGATGAGGATGTTGGAACCCAATTCCAAGCTCTATTTGTTGCTAATAATGAAGTGAAGAAGCAAGGGACATCTATTTCTTCTTTTGTGGATGCGTGACGAGTGGTTGAAAGTGGTTCGGCTGAAGGTTGGGGCCAGGTGTTGACTTTGCCCGAGAACAAGTCTGGAGAAGGTCTTGGTTTTCATCCCGTGTCTACAAGAGTCAAGCAAGAAGTAGTTACTCGTCCGATTCAAGAGGTTTTCCAAAGCGCATGTTTTATCCATCCGACTCCTCCTGAAGTTGATGTTATAATAGGAGACGATTCTGAAGAGGATTTACCCGATTTTGTGACGCATGGATTGGTTTGCCAGAACTGGATTGCTGTTGATGTTCCTGTTGTGATGCACATTTCTGAGTAATGTTTTGTTTTATTTTTGAAAAAAAATTCGCTCTGCCCAAGGCAAAAAGTATTTGTGTCGGGCTATGATGAAAATAAATCCTTTTGCTCTGCCCAAGGCAAAAGAGAAATGTCTGGGCTCTTTGTTTTAAGTATTTCCCTTCATGAATAAAAATGTTATTTTGTCCACTACTGTTTTATTTTTCACATTTTCTGGGAAATAGTAATGAAAATTAATTGGTAGTAATAGGAAAATATAATAACTTTTTGTTTTATTTGTACAAATCAATTTCTAAAATAAAGCATAATCATATGTGCAGATTAATCCATGACTTAACCATTGAAAACAATGATCCTATGCCCTCTCCCAACTTTGAATTCCCTGTGTTCAAAGCCGAAGAAGAGGATAGTGAAGAGATTCCTGATGAAATTTCCCGTTTGCTTGAGCACGAGGAAAAGACTATTCAGCCGTTTGAGGAACCTATAGAGTTGATCAATTTGGGTGATGAAGAAGATAAAAAGGAAGTCAAGGTCGGAGCATTACTTATCCCAGAGGTCAAAGAGAAAATGTTGGAGCTTCTCAAAGAGTACGTTGATGTGTTTGCTTGGTCCTACCAAGATATGCCAGGTTTGGACAACGATATTGTGGAGCATCGTTTACCGTTGAGACCTGAATGTCCACCGATTAAGTAGAAGTTGAGAAGGACTCGTCCCGATATGGCTGACAAGATCAAAGAAGAAGTTCAGAAACAGATTAATGCAGGTTTCCTTGTTACATCGGTCTATCCTCAATGGTTAGCCAATATAGTGCATGTTGCTAAGAAAGATGGCAAAGTTCGAATGTGTGTAGACTATAGAGATCTGAATAGAGCTAGCCCAAAGGATGACTTCCCGTTGCCGCACATTGACGTTTTGGTCGACAATACCGCAAAGTTCAAAGTCTTTTCTTTCATGGATGGTTTCTCTGGTTACAATCAAATCAAGATGGCACCAGAAGATATGGAGAAGACAGCTTTCATTACACCTTGGGGAACATTTTGCTATCGGGTTATGCCGTTTGGTTTGAGGAATGCTGGTGCAACATACCAAAGGGCCATGACTGCTTTGTTCCATGACATGATGCATAAAGAGATAGAGGTGTATGTAGATGACATGATTGCCAAATCACAAACTGAAGAAGATCACTTGGAACATTTATTGAAGTTATTCCAGCGTTTGAGAAAGTATAAACTCCGTCTGAATCCCAACAAGTGCACTTTTGGTGTTCGTTCTGGAAGACTTCTGGGTTTCATTGTCAGTCAGAAAGGTATTGAGGTAGACCTGGATAAAGTCAAAGCTATCCGAGAAATGCCCGCACCCAAGACGGAAAAACAAGTAAGAGGATTCCTTGGGAGACTGAACTACATTTCTAGATTTATATCTCATATGACTGCTACCTGTGGGCCGATTTTCAAGCTTCTCCGAAAGAACCAAGGATGTGTGTGGACAGAAGATTGTCAGAGAGCTTTTGATAGCATCAAAGAATATTTGCTTGAACCTCCCATTTTGATTCCTCCGGTGGAAGGAAGACCTTTGATTATGTACCTGACTATATTGGAAGATTCCATGGGATGTGTGCTTGGTCAACAAGATGAGACTGGAAGAAAGGAACATGCCATATATTATCTGAGTAAGAAATTCACAGACTGTGAGTCTCGATACTCATTGCTTGAGAAAACCTGTTGTGCTTTAGCTTGGGCTGCTCACTGTCTGCGCCAGTATATGATTAACCACACCACTTGGTTGATCTCCAAAATGGATTCGATCAAGTATATCTTTGAGAAGCCCGCCTTATCTGGAAGAATAGCCCGTTGGAAGATGTTGTTATCCGAATATGACATTGAGTATCACACTCAGAAAGCAATCAAAGGGAGTGTTTTAGCCGATCATTTGGCTCACCAACCAATTGACGATTATCAATCCATCAAGTTTGATTTCCCAGATGAAGATGTTATGTACTTGAAAGCTAAAGATTGTGAAGAGCCGTTACCTGAAGAAGGACCTGATCCCGAATCCCATTGGGGTTTGATATTTGACGGAGCTGTGAATTCTTATGGGAATGGAATTGGGGAAATCATCGTCACTCCCCGAGGTACTCATATCCCGTTCACCGCGAGATTGAAGTTTGACTGCACGAACAACATGGCTGAGTATGAGGCATGTATTATGGGTCTCGAAGAAGCAGCAGATTTAAGGATTAAGATTCTTGATATTTACGGAGATTCGGCATTGGTAATTAATCAAATCGAAGGAGAATGGGAGACTCGTCATCCTGGTTTGATCCCTTACAGAGACTATGCTAGAAGATTGTTAACTTTCTTCAACAAAGTGGAATTACATCATATCCCTAGAGATGAAAACCAAATGGCTGATGCTTTAGCTACTTTGTCTTCAATGTTTCAAGTGAATGGTTGGAACGACGTGCCTACAATCCGGGTTATGCGCCTCGACAGACCTGCTCATGTGTTCTCAGTAGAAGAGGTCCCCGACGACAAACCGTGGTTCTATGACATTAAACGTGTTCTTCAAACTCAAGAGTACCCGCCTGGGGCATCCAATAAAGATAGGAAGACGTTGAGAAGATTAGCAAGCAGTTTCTTCCTCAATGAAGAAGTTTTGTATAAGAGGAATTACGACATGGTCTTGCTCAGATGTGTAGACAGACGTGAAGCGGACATGCTGATGCAAGAAGTACATGAAGGATCTTTTGGCACTCATGCCAATGGACATGCAATGGCTAGAAAGATGTTGAGAGTTGGTTACTATTGGATGACAATGGAATCTGATTGCTGCAAATATGTGAAGAAATGTCATAAATGCCAGATTTATGCGGACAAGATACATGTGCCACCGACCCTCCTCAACATTATCTCTTCACCTTGGCCTTTCTCTATGTGGGGCATTGATATGATTGGAATGATTGAACCCAAAGCTTCAAATGGTCATGGTTTCATCTTGGTAGCGATCGATTATTTTACTAAATGGGTGGAAGCAGCATCTTATGCTAATGTAACCAGACAGGTGGTAGTCAGATTTATCAAGAATCAGATCATTTGTCGATACGGCATCCCGAGCAAGATCATCACTGATAATGGTTCGAATTTGAATAACAAGATGATGAGAGAGCTTTGTGAAGAGTTCAAGATCGAACATCATAATTCTTCTCCTTACAGACCGAAGATAAATGGGGCTGTTGAAGCTGCTAACAAGAATATCAAGAAGATTGTCCAGAAGATGGTGGTAACTTATAAAGATTGGCATGAAATGCTTCCGTTTGCTTTACATGGATACCGTACTTCAGTTCGAACTTCAACAGGCGCAACCCCATTTTCCCTAGTTTACGGTATGGAAGCAGTACTCCCCGTGGAGGTCGAGATTCCGTCTATGAGAGTGTTGATGGAAGCTAAACTTTCTGAGGCTGAATGGTGTCAAAGTAGATATGATCAGTTGAACTTAATTGAAGAAAAGAGATTGACAGCGTTGTGTCACGGTCAATTGTATCAGCAGAGGATGAAGAAGGCTTTTGATAAGAAGGTTCGACCACGTGAGTTCAGAGAAGGTGACCTTGTGCTCAAGAAGATATTATCTTTCCAACCTGATTCCAGGGGCAAGTGGGCTCCAAATTATGAAGGACCGTATGTCGTTAAGAAAGTTTTCTCTGGAGGTGCTTTGATTCTCACCAATATGGACGGTGAAGAGCTCCCGCGTTCCATGAACGCCGATGCAATCAAGAAGTATTTCGCTTGGATTTGAGTTGACAGTTTGCTAGGTTGAAAACCCGAAGGGGCGGCTTAGGCAAGCTTTTGGTCAGACCAGTCTTGGCATTTGAACATATTTCGGAATTCGAAGTTGTTAGGGAGAATAGTGATCATTGTTTTTGTGTAACCCTTTCTTTCATGTACTATTTCCCAAACTTTTGTAAACCGTTGGAGTCGCGTTGTTAGCGAACTACCATCTTATTAATGAAATTTGAGCATTTACCTTTTGTGGGCAAAATTTTAATTTTTACGGAAATATTTGAAACAAAGTTATTTAAAGTATTCTTATTTTAAAAATGTGTCGTGAATAATGAAAGGAATATTAACAGTTTGTTCCGAGGATGGTCAAGCCATGAAATGCGAAACAGTACAGTAATTCATCCTTGCATGATGAACATGTTTCGTTTCAAAATCATCATGAGGTGTTGGTTGTGTTAAACTTATGTTTCTAGTGGTACTAAGTTTGTTGACTCCCCAGTTGTTCCAGTTAAGCGTTTGTTTTGGTTACCTTTATTTGGGCAGATTTCTGAAGTGTGGTACGCTTTGTCTCATGCCAGTAGTCTATTGGTATTAGAAGATTGGTTTTGAATGCTTTGCTCCTCAGAAGACTTGAGCCTTGTAGCGTGATACGCTCTGACGCTGCTTTGTGTTTCCAGTTCCATTTATCTTCCGTCTTTTTTTAAGATTGGCCGAGTATCTATCTTGTCGTGACATCTTATTGTCTTCAAGTTATTCCATATGTTCGTTTTGTAAGCATATCGTTCATTTATTCATTTACACTTATATCACACATGCATATTCACATTTGCCGTTGATTTTGGGTTGTACTTTGTTTATTCAAACAGTGTACACGTTCTTTCCAAGTAGAAGGATAACTTAGGCAGAAAATGTGTTTCCTTTCTAAATTCCCCAACTGAGCTAATCCTCATGGATGATTTTTGATTTAGCCTACCTTGTCCATTTCTGGATAGGATGAATCCCCCAATCAAGTTACTTTCTCATTGGGTGGAGTCTTGTTTGACTGTTTTCTCTCTAGTTTATTCCTGGATGAAGTTGTTGTCTCTTGCATAGGCTATCTCATGATTGTTCCCAGTGAAGTCGCGACCTAGACAATTGGTGCATTTATTTTGCACATTTAAGTATGTGATCTCCTCGGGAAGGATTGATTCATGGTTCTCTTTGACGAAGATTTTATTCTCTACCAGTGTCATCGCATTTTCCTTCTGAGTTATTTTTGGAAAACGACAAGCGGCGGTCTCTTCATGAGCAACTTGTACGTTATAGACATCGGAAAACGACAAGCGGAAACTCTTCACGAGCAACTTGTGCGTTATTATTATTTTTGGAAAACGGCAAGCGGCAGTCTCTTCATGAGCAACTTGTACTTTATTATTATTTTGGAAAACGGCAAGCGGCAGCTCTTCACGAGCAACTTGTGCGTTATTATTATTTTTGGAAAACGGCAAGCGGCAGCTCTTCACGAGCAACTTGTGCGTTATTATTATTTTTTGGAAAACGGCAAGCGGCGGTCTCTTCATGAGCAACTTGTACGTTATTATTATTTTGGAAAACGGCAAGCGGCGGTCTCTTTATGAGCAACTTGTACGTTATTATTATTTTGGAAAACGGCAAGCGGCGGTCTCTTTATTTGAGCAACTTGTGCGTTATGATTTTTTGAAAAACGGCAAGCGACGGTCTCTTTATTTGAGCAACTTGTACGTTATTATTTTTCTGGAGTACAGCAAGCGGCAACTTCTTTATTTGAGCAGCTTGTATGTTATTGGTATTTTTTGGAAAAACAGCAAGTGGCGGCTTCTGTATTTGAGCAGCTTGTATGTTATTGACATCCCTGGACGACAGCAAGTGACAGCCTCTTTATTTGAGAAACTTATATGTCATAATATTTTTTGGGAATACAGCAAGTGACAGCTTTTTATTTGAGCAACTTGTGTATCTACAGTCTTATTATTATTTCAGCATTAATGAGTATATCTCCGGAAATCTCGCAGAGAAGTTTGTTATGAATCTTTACCTTCAGAAGTCGGTAATCCATCATCAGCAAAATTGATACTTTTTTGTCTATCATTGACCTTGAGTTGTGAACTCACTGTTATTTTGGGTCAATAATCTGTTTTATGGCCTATGCAAGATGCCTTCTTTGTTAGGGTCAGAGGTCGTATGCCCTCAATTTTATTCGCCGTCAAGAGTCTGTCATTTGAAGTCGATGGCTCGTTTCCCCAATATTGTATAATCCTTGTCCCTGTGTTTTGTTGGTGTTTGATTTCTCCAGCACTGTCTTGTTTCATACAATATCTTTCTCTGTGAATTCAATCACTGCATTCATATCAAACATAATGGCGGTATCTTAGGGCAAAAATTTGCGTATTATGTATTTAAGTACCTTCAATCTCGTCGAGACGAAGATTTTAATCTTCATATCTCCGGATAGAAGAAACTTAAATAGGGGCAGCTGTTGTACCCCAAATTTTAACCTAAGATACCATCTCCCATCTGCATCATTACATTGCAAGGGTTTTGACCTATTTTTATCAATTTTCAAAGCAGATTTAAAATTCATAACTTTTTCAAGTCAAGAGCTGTTTATTTTTTGAACGCTAAATTTATTAATTGATCAATGCTAAAACAATGTTTATTAATTATTTATTATCTCGAATTTAAATAATTGAAATTTATTTTCAGTTATTATATGATTTAAAGATTTATAAATAATAAGGTAAATATTTGAAAAGAAGTTTATTAATTGATTAGACAATGTTTATTAATTATTTATTATCTTAAATTTAAGTAATTGGAATTTATTTTCAGTTATTATATAATTTAAAGATTTATAAATAATAAAATAAATATTTGAAAAGAGGTTTGTTAATTGATCAACAATGTTTATCTAATTATTTATTACTCTAAGTTTAAATAGTTGAAATTTTATTTTTCAGTTATTATAATTTAGAGAATTATAAATAATAAAGTAAATAATTGAAGAGAAGTTAATTGGTCAATGATGTTTATTTGATTATTTATCATTCTAAATTTAAATAATTGGAATTGATTTTCAGTTATTATATAATTTAAAGAATTATAAACGATAAAATAAATAATTGGAAAGAAGGAGAGAATTAACTGGTAAAATATTGGAGTTTTATTCATTTTATTCTAATTGTTACAATTGTTTGTTTAAATACTATACTTATTTAACAAAGTATTTACAATGACAATTTTTACAATGTGTAGAATGAAATAAAAACTATCCTAATTTTTTTCCTAAGTTCTAAATCTTCATCTTCTATCCAATACTTCTTTAATGCTCATTTGTTTTTACCTGCAAAAGAATTAAAAGAAAAGTCAGAAATGAATATAATTAAAAGCAAAAAAATTAATTTTAGCGTTCATCATTAAAAGCAAACGGCTGGAATCAGTTTTTTACCCTTTTTTGCAAATCACGGGATTTCTCCCGGTTCACAAAAAGGGATGAATTTTTATTGATAAAAATGAATGCACAAATTAAAAACATGCACAAATTCATTCTTTTGTCAAAATTGCACATTTTCAAAAGCCAACTGCATATTTCAAGAAAAACAAAACAGCATATGCAATGTTCAAAGGCAAAGTGCAACGTAAACTACCCCAAGATGTGGGAAGAGGCCAAAAACATAAGGCTCCCATGCTGTACAATACAATTGACAAAGAGATATGTGCAGTTTTAAAACCATATATGCAAGCAATATATTTTCTATTTTTCATCATTTTCCAGCTTATGCTTTTTCAGAACTTAAAAGTACATACAACATTTTAATGTCAATTGTACTGAGGAGAGAGAAGAGAGAAAGAGTGTGGTTTTTACAGGTTTTGGCTTAGGCAGAAAATGGACATAAAACAAAATAGCAGCAACACAGTACAGAAAGGAAGTATAAAAAAGGGATACCAAACAAACTGATGTAGCAGCACAATGTGCAGAGGTCAAAGGCAGAAATATATTAAAGTATACAAAACCTGTAACATAACCCCAAAGCCAAGGAAACCAACTGTGATAACACAACAACAAACTCTTCAAAGATTCAGAGTTCAAAACCTGTTTTCAAGCCTTCAAAACTAAAAACTGTCAAACAAAATACAAAAGGAATTCTCAAAGTACCAAAAACAAACCTCAAGAACCTACTGTATCAAGACCAAAACACATAACCATGGCCTAAAAAACCAGTAGAACCTACTGTATCGAGCCAAAAACCAGTAGAACCTGTAACACCAAAGCGCCAGACCCTTAACCATTTCAAACCTGTTGCCCAGCAAAACCATAACCATTTCAAAGCCTGAGCCATAGTAACATCAACCTTATGGCCTAAAAACCAGTATACCCTGTTAAACCATGAAAACCATGATCAACAGCATAACCTGTACAACCAGCATATGCCCAAGATAACCTGTAACATAAACCTTATGGCCTAAAACCTTAAACCACTGTCAATCCTTACAAAAACCATTAACCATCAATAACCATCAATAATTTGTTTCTAGCCTCGACCAAACAAAAAGGAATAGTCAAGCATCAGGCCTCAGAAATCTTCATCATAGGCCATTAGAAAGGCAACTGAAGCAAGTTAAAAGGAAGAAGAAGGAAAGCCAAATCGAAACAAAAATGTTCCAACAACAAATGTTCAAGGCAAAGCAAAAGGCCTCAGAATACTCCATCATAGGCCAATAAAAATCAACTGAAGCATAGCAAAGAAGAAGAAGGAAAAGAAGTATACAAAGGCTACCAAGAGGAAGAAGATAAAGTTTGTTTTCAGGGTTTTCACCATTAAACAAAAGGGACATAAGAACGAAATACCAGGGTCAAAGAAGCTCGCAACGCATCACCTTTTCTTCCGCCCTTGGCCTCCTACGCACACCCAACCGTTCTTCCTCCGTCTCCAAAGGTAACGTTTTTCTCCCTCTCTTTCTTTTGAATACCTCAAATAACCATTAACAAATTCGAAGTCAGAATCAAATGGACACAAAATCATAACATGCAATAATGGAAACCCTAACGAAATAAAAATGGAATTTGGTACCTTGAGTCTGTCGCCCTAACATTTTGTTGGAAGGAAGAAGAAGCTTGGGATGTTGGTGGCCATGGGCAAGGAATCCAGAAGTTTAGGCAAAAGGAGGCGAAGAAGATGAGAACGAAGAAGACGAGCAAGTGAGCGCCGCTCTGTACACCTTGTGAACCCTAATCTGTTTTCCCCAAAACTAAAACAATTTTGTTTAACCCTAAGCTTTGTGAATGAGCCTTACCCGTTTCCTGCCTACAAAGCCCCAGCGAATTCCTTAAGCCACCCCCATTTCTGTTTTGATTGGGCCCCCTTTAGAAACCCTCTAGCCCACACTTTGGTTTATTATTTACCTCTTTTTTAATTTTGATACATGTCTTTCTATTTGATTTCTTAAGCCCTTTTAGAATTTTATTAGTTTAGTTTTAATTATAAGTTAATCAAATAGAGATAATTTAATTAAAACAATTTTAGATAATTTGACCATTTTATTAAGTTTAACTTTAAGATTAATTTAGTAGTTTTTAGTATTCCTTTTTTAATTAGGTTTAAGTTAATAACTTTTAAGTTTAAATTTAGTTTAATTATTTAATAATTCTCAAAATAATGCTTTATATTAGTATTAAAAAAAAACATATAAAAATAGAAACATAAAAAAATAATAAAAACATTAAAAACATTTTTATTTTCCTTAATTAATTCTCATGCTTTGTCCATATTAAAAAATGCATAAAAATAAAAGCTATTAAAACATTTTCTTTTCCTTATTATTAAATAAAAAAAATATAAAATGCATGTTCACATCGTTTAATCTGTTTATCTAATCATTGTTGTGGTTATCTAGCTATTTAATCATTATCTGCATAATTTTCTGTTTAATTATTTCATCTTTATTTGATTATTCCGTTTACGTCTAAATCCAAGGGAAAAAATGATTAAATTTGTTGACTTCATGTCCTCAAGTCTAATCACGCGAACATCTGCATTTCATTAAAACTTAAGATAATTTTTCCCCAAATATTCAATCTTTTCAAAACTTATACCCTTTAAGTCAAAACTTCGACATTAGGTCGTCGTATCTTCAAAAACCCGTCCGTACCCCTTTTCGGCCAAAACAATTTATTTTAATCAAACGAACATTTTAATAAACAGATATTTCAAAAGGTTCCTGTTGTACCCCAAAATTTGCTCTCCCATATTTCTCAAAACATTTCAAGAAAAATTCACAAGTCCAACCCGGCGCGTTATATTCAGGTGTTCTTTCGCCAAGATATCTCTGATAACATATTCTCAAATTCAGGTTCGGCTCAAGAGTCAATTCTTTAAAGAAGGTATCCGAATGTGTGAGTTTTCTTGAAGAAATATGGTGAAAAAGTGTGCTGAAAGTGCAGTTTTTACGCGCTAAAAAATTCATAACTTGAAGATCGTGACTCGTTTTGAACCCGTTCCGGTGGCTAAAATTCCGTCTTGATATTATCTACGTTTTCATCTCTCACGGCTGGAAGCCAATTTCGATCAGAAGGTCTTCAAAAATGTGGATTTATCAGGTATTTTCGTACAGAAAATTTGTGACAGAAGTTTATTTGCGTCATGTTTAGAAAATCATAACTTGGTCGATTTTCATCGTATCGAGCTGGTTCCGGTGCCAAAATTTCACAAATTGAGTTGGCTACATTTTCACGGAAGGTATTGAGTTCAAACGGTATTCAAAAGGCTTTCGTTTTTTGCTCAGAGTGCGTGACACGCTGAAAATCCTGAATGCTGAATATTATTTCATCTGAGCCGAAACTTCAAAAATTCATAACTCGGTCAATTTTTATCGGATTGGGCTCATATTTTTACACAAGGTACCTGACTCATAGATCTACAACTTTTCTTCAAAAGTCGAGACCAAATTATGCACCGATCAATACCAGTTTTTTATTGAAGAACGTGTCAGAGTCGACACTGGAGCCCAAAATAAGTTTGTCTGAGCTGAAACTTCAAAAATTCATAACTAATTCACCGTTTATCCGATTGAGTCGATTTTCGGACAGGAGTTAGTTCTCGATGTCGGCTACATTTTGTTTTCACATTTCAACTTCAAAAAATGCACTTAAGTCCCTGCGATTTAGCCTAGAAAGTGACGAATTCAAGTGAATATTGGAGGCCCAATTGCACATTCAAAGCCAATTTGCTTTACCCTAATTGCCATTATATAATCACCTTCTTTTCACACAAACCAGAGAGAAAAAAAAGGGAGGAGAAAAAAGAGGAGAAAAGAAGAGAGAAAAAAAACCTTACCACAACACTGTTAGAATATCAAACTCTTTCAAGAACCCTAAAACCTTGAAATCCTTATTACAAATCCCTCTCTCACTACAAATAAGCCATCTCAGTTACAAACCAACATCTTATTACTTCTTCAGTAAGGGTAAGGCTGGCTTGATCTCCATGATCCAAAAGGCATAAAAGCATTCATGTCACTACTTTTCCAGTAAGGGTAAGGTTGATTTGATCTCCATGATCAAAAGGGTATAATTATTCATACATGCCATATTATGCCTAAACATTAAATTTCTTCATATATTGGCTTTATTTGCATTTTATGATTTTATTTAATGTGTTCGTGAGATTCAACACTGCAGATTTAGACAGGATCCCATGCAGGTTCATTAAGGAACGTTGAGGCCAAAAGCCAAATGGCCAAAAGCCAAAAGCCAAATGGCCACAGCAGAACATTTTACACATGACACCAATACATGGCGAGACAGACATCCTGAGAAGATTAAGGAACGTTGAGGCCAAAACGCAAATGGCCAAAAGCCAAAAGCCAAATGGCCAAAGTAGAACAACTTATGCATGATGAGGCCAGAACACAAATGGTCAAACCACTCCAATTCACCTCCAAAAAGGGGACAGAAACCCCCCCAAGGTATTGTATTTTCTTTCTTTTCCTTATTTTATTTATTTCAATTATTTCTTTCTTTAATTAATTCCTTTAATTTAACTTATTTTCATAAAATATAAAAAATAGTAAAAAACAGAAAAGTCATAAAAATCAAAATATATTTATTTAATTAATATTTTTTGTAAATAAATCTCACTAATTAATTAGATTTAAATTTAGGTTTAATTCAAATATTTTTCTTAATAAATTAAAAATTTGTAGAATTAGGGTTTTAATCAATTTTTATCCTTTTTCTTTTCTTTTCACTAATAATTAATTATTTATTTTTATAAATCAAATTGCCATTAATTAATTAATTTAATTTTAGGTTTAAATTTTAACATGTTTTTCTTAATAAATAAAAGTTGTAGAATTAGGGTTAATTAGTTAATTTCATTTAATTCACATAAAAAACCATAAATCCAAAAAATCTCAAAATAATTTCTTTTTTCATTTTAATTTAATTAATTTAATAATTTAATTTAATTTCATTAAAAAGGGTCCAACGCCCTCGCTTCCAATTTTAATTCTAATTCGCGCATTTTATTTTGCTTCTTATAATATTAATGTAATTCTCCCAAAGCCTTGTAAACTCGGACATTTTATTTCTCGCACTTTATTTCTTTATTTACTTTCCGTCAAATCGGGTCCTGGATTTTAATTTTGGCGATGTGGACCCGCGCCTTTGTAATAGTTTAGAACTTTCAATTTCCGCATCTTTTTTAACTGTTAATAAATGCATGCAAGAATGAATGAATAAAAATAAAAACAAACGCATAGATCACTTTGACATGAACAAGATAAATGCAAATGAACATGACACACAAATCACACACCACCCCTAGGGTACGCCTCACTGTTGCCTTGCCTCGAAAGGTGATCGTCGAGTAGAGGACGTCTTAGTAAGTCCTCATGATCCGGGAACCTGGCATGAGGGTAGCTTCTAAGGTGTCTTCCCATTGCTCTGGTGATCACCATGTCCCGAACCTCGAATTGACCCGAACATCTCCAACGGTGGTGCTACCTACCTCTCAATGGTGGGATGGCACTACTTTAAAGTACATCTACACAGACGAATTCCTTAGGGTAGGTAGACGACTCGTGGATACTTGCTCTAATTCAAAACAAAACAAATCAAAAATACTTTTCACACCAACACATTTTCAAAAAGCTTTCGAAAGCATTTTTCAAACACTCTTGAGGACTGATACAAGAGTCGAACTGAAATTTTCAAAGAAACTTTTTAAAACCCACAATTGAAAAGCAAACAAACCATTTTGAAAACACAAATGAGCAAGTATCTAAGAGCCCATGGATAACCATGGATAGAAAGGGTGCTAACACCTTCCCTTTCTATAAATCTACCTCCCGAACCGAGAGCAATCTCTATAAGGAATTTTTCTGTGCTTTTGTCCTTTCCATTTGGAGAAAATAAAAGACGGTGGCGACTCTTGCTTTCGCGACATTTCGCGAACCAGCGTTAAACAGTCAGTTCCAGATCCACCGATCACAGAACTGGCGACTCTGCTGGGGATACTTATAAAGTGAGGTGTACCTTAGGACTAAGATCACTTGTGTTTTCAATTGTTGTGCTTGTTTGCTTTATTATTGTGGGTTGCATGGGAGTTACATAGATCCTAACCCGGATCTGGGGATACCTTATTTAGGTAGCATAAGTTGTGAGGGACCTGTCCGGCGTAAACCGACACGGGTGAAATAATGGCTACGTTGGTGTGGCACCTTGGTCTGTACCGATATCCCTTGTGTTACAACGAGGAGAATATGGGTCTTCTGAGGAGTCATTAAGCACCAACAACCTTAGAACCTTAAATGACACAACTTGGCCATTAGAACAGTAGCAGTATGCTACGCCCATTGAGGCTAAACTCTCGTGATGGTTCTGGCTGCAAGAAAAGATTGCGATGTTGGAGTTATGACCGATTGAGGGTAGTCAATGATATTGGGATCCTCTAAGAACCCGGTTACTTTGATAGGACAGGTATGAACCAACAAACTGAAAGAGGGTAATACCTAGACCTCATGCTGGCCTAAACTCTAAGGGTTTTTCTTGTGTGACTTGCGTGCCTTCGTACTTGACTACTTGCATGCTTGTTATCTGACATATGAACTACTTGCAGGTTTTGTTTATAGTCCTTAATCGGGACTCATAACAGGGTTTACTAAGTCTCTTGCAGGTTTTGTTTATAGTCCTTAATTGGGACTCCTAACAGAGCGTACTGAGTTTCTTGCAGGTTTTGGTTTGCAGTCCTTAATTGGGACTCGTAACAGGGTTTACCTACATTACCCCACGCATAGCATGACATCATACCATTGCATACATCCTGCATAAAAAAAAAACTAATCCATTTCAAGGATCTCAAAGGGCTTGTGATGCAGGTCATGATGAATCAAATGTCTAGCAAGGGCCCAAGGGGATTTATTTTCCTCTAGCCAAGGTTGTCAGGGGCTATGACCCACTGGATATGATGAGCCTTTGACCCTTGAAGAAGGAATCTCAGCAAACATGAAGTTCCCTCAATCAAGCTACCTAGTTCTAAAAAATTTTGTTTACCCCGCGAGATCCTTGAAAACATTGCATATATATCATACATATCATTGCATTACAGGTACCCTTGTTGCAGGTCACTTACCCTTGTTCGCTGTTTATTTCAGCAATGGCTCCCCAACAAGATAACCAGGACCTTCACACTCAAGAGACTCAGTTCAAAGAGATCTTCCTAAGCCTATCCAAGGGGCAGGAAGAGTTGAGGACACTCCTCATGGGGAATCTGATCAGAAAGAGTCCTGAAGATGACAAGGACGAACAGCTGAAACGTCTACAAGCTGAGGTAGACACACTGAAAACCCATATGCTGGGGCAAAGGGCACTCATTCAAGGTTTAGCTCAGGAGCAAGGAGAGCTGAGGGCCATGATCAGTCAGCTTCATCAAGACATGAAGCAACCAGCCCAAGTCAGGGACCCAGTCATTAATCAACTTCTAAGAAGTCAAAGGTTTGGGCCTCTCCAAGCTGCTATTACTTCACAGGTCCAACAACGACCTCGCCCAGAACAACGGGCTGATCAGAGCAAACCAGACAAGCCTAAAAGGCAGTTCACCAAGATCAACATGTCGCTGGATCAAGCACTACAACAAATGTTGGAGGCAGGGCTGATCACCTTAAGGGCTCCTCTCCGGAATCCAAACACTTCTGCTCCTAACTATCATCCCAACGATAGGTGCGCATACCATTCTGATAGCCCGGGGCATACTACGGACAACTGCTGGCCTCTCAAAAACAAGATTCAAGACATGATCGACGCTGGAGAGATTCAGTTTGAAGTACCTGAGACTCCGAACATAATCACTGCTCCCTTGCCAAATCATGGCTAGGATTGAGAAATTTTTGTTCATTCGAATGTTCAAGTTGCAATTTTCTTTTGTTCAAACATTTACTCATGTTAAACATTGTTATTTCATTAATGTATCGCATATGTCTGTTCTGAAACAATATATTCGTATTCACTAAATGCAAATTATTTTCATATTTTTTCTGATGACAGCTCTTGATCTAAAATTCTAAGCCTCTTGAGGGAGGATGACGAAAACGATACCACAATCTACAGTATGCTTTTGAACAGACCCCGCTGATGAGGTACAGGCATTGTTTCAATCCCTAAACACTGGAGTTATAAGGATGATAATCCCTCGTCAACCCCTCTGAGCCAAAGAAGTAGGAGTTTTTCTTTTCGAAATTCAAAACCCTTAATCATAACCTGGGGCAGGGTAGTTCTCTCAGTTGATCCAAGTGCATAACAAATGGCACCAAAGAGATCCTTACAAAACAACAAAAGACAGTGTTGGTTCCGAACAATCATAAGGATAGGCAGTCGTTATATCGCAAAAATAAATACCCATTAAGTCAAAACCCATGAAGGAGACTTACAAAACTGGGGCATCCCGCTGACTGTAATTCCAAAAAAGGAAACAGTTCAGGCAAAAAAAAAAGAAAGGGATAACAAAAAATCAAGAAAGAGGTCTTACAAGCCCTCAACAAAAAAGGGAATGACTGCCTATTCAAAATAAATTATCAATATCTGAACCATCATTGGAACATCAGAGCAAAGACTCAAACAAGGTCTAACGTATGATCAACTGAGTTTAGGTTTGGAGAACATCACGAAGAGCGGGTGGGTACAAATAATTTGAGCCTCTATCCTTTGTTTCTTAAACCGTGAACCAGGCCACGTTATAACCCTTAAAAGTCCTAGCTGAAGCATGGGTTAGTCGAAAGCATACTGTGACGAAAGGTATCCTGACTCCTTAAGGCTTGCTATAAAGAAGGAGTTGACATCACGTTTTACAAACATTCATTTGTTTTATGAAAAAGAATGCATTTTTAAAATCTTCAAGACAGACATGAGCTTTGCATTTTTAACATAACTTTGTTTGCATATGACTTTTTGTTTGAACATCATAGAAATTCGCACGACGAATGCCTAATGAACAGAAGTACCTCCAATCAAGGTGCACGGCATGATCATTGTCCATAATCTGGGGCAGTCCAATCAAGATTCGGAGAATCTCTCAAAGGCCAAATAGCCCGGGGCAAGTCTCCACCTGAGTCACTTGGGGCACCCCAGCAACGAATCTTGCCTGATCAAATACCTTCTGGTGGCGTGGCAAAACACTTCTAACAGGGGCAACTCCCTACATTCTAAGAGAATGGACATAGTCGAAAAAATACTACGCAAAATCAAAGACCCGCTAGGTTGACACACCTAGGCAAAAATAAGGGCTTCCCGGCGAACCAAAAGGTTTCGGGCAAAATGAGGGATGAAATAAAAAAATTTGTGCACCCGGCAAGTCGAAAACCTGAAAAGGCGGCTTGGGCAAAAATAGGTATCCCGGTGGACTGAAAACCCGAAAGGGCGGTCCAGGAAAAAGTTAGGGATCAAAGCGTACGACTATGTCCTGTCATCTCATCACTTGCCTGCCAGAAGAAGGTTTGCCCATCCACGACTATCAGCACCTCACGGGTCTTCCTCGCTCACATCAGAAACAGGGGCAACAAAGAGTTGCCTAAGCAATCTAATTGTTCTATCCTCCAAGGTACCAAGGTAGGTTCAGCTGAAGAACATAACCAGTACATCCCAATTCCCCAGAGAGTGAGCCAGCAAGTCAGTACACTCTCCCCGAGCAAAGCTATTATCAGTCTTAAGGAAAGTTGGGTACCCTCCAGCAGATCTCAACCTTCCCCAGCAGTACATGTATTCTTAACAAGCATCCCCGGCAATCTTGGTCTAAAGATTGTTCCCCGGAGGAATATCAAGCATTCAAAGGAATCACTTCCTCGATACAGCTCAAACTTCCCCAGGAGAGTCCAATCTAGTTCCCGAGGAAAGTTGGAATTCATCTCCCCAAGCAGTAAGCTTATCCCCAGTAGATTCTGGAAGCTTATCCTCGCAGAGCGCGAACGCGTCGCCCGGCTTTATTCAAAGAGTTATTTCCTTACCAGGATATAACTGGGTTATCCTCAGCCAAGAGCCACGGAGAGATCGTCGTCGACACAGTTCTTTCTTATCCCTAGTGAAGTCTATTAACACTTCCAACACAACAAAGATATCCCCAGCAAGTTATTATCAACAACTCAGCAAAGTATCTCTCTCCCCACATAGTATTGCTTCCCAACAAGATCGTTAGAGTACTTTCCTCCCTGCAGAGTTATTCCATTCGCCAAGTTTATTCCCCAACGGAGTTATCTTCTCCCAACCGGTATCCTTGCAATTATCATCCCCAACGGAAGCAAAATCTATTCACCAACATCAGCCCAGGAGTGACTTCCCGGCACCCGCCAAGGATTTACTTTCCTAAAACGAAAACATAATATTCATAAACATCTTCATACATTATAGCATGCATATACGCATCATGAACATACAATCTCACGTATTCAGAGAGCATCTCGCATGTCATACCACATGACATCGCATACAACTAACGCTTGTCTTTTCAGGACAAAAGTACAAAATTGATTACCATCAATGGTCGCAACTAAAGGTCCGATTCCTGAATCTTGCCAGGGTGTATCTATTGATGACCAATTACCAGATCTGATTCATGTATCTTGCCAGGGTGTGTCTGAAGAGTTCGAGGATCCGATACCTGAATCTTGCCAGGGTGTATCCGTTGAAGACTAACATTACCAGATCCGATTCCTGTATCTTGCCAGGGTGTGTCTGAAGAGTTCGAGGATCCGATACCTGAATCTTGCCAGGGTGTATCCGTTGAAGACTAACATTACCAGATCCGATTCCTGTATCTTGCTAGGGTGTGTCTGAAGAGTTCGAGGATCCGATACCTGAATCTTGCCAGGGTGTATCCTTTGAAGACTAACATTACCAGATCCGATTCCTGTATCTTGCCAGGGTGTGTCTGAAGAGTTCGAGGATCCGATACCTGAATCTTGCCAGGGTGTATCCGTTGAAGACTAGCATTACCAGATCCGATTCCTGTATCTTGCCAGGGTTTGTCTGAAGAGTTCGAGGATCCGATACCTGAATCTTGCCAGGGTGTATCCGTTGAAGACTAACATTACCAGATCCGATTCCTGTATCTTGCCAGGGTGTGTCTGAAGAGTTCGAGGATCCGATACCTGAATCTTGCCAGGGTGTATCCGTTGAAGACTAGCATTACCAGATCCGATTCCTGTATCTTGCCAGGGTGTGTCTGAAGAGTTCGAGGATCCGATACCTGAATCTTGCTAGGGTGTATCCGTTGAAGACTAGCATTACCAGATCCGATTCCTGTATCTTGCCAGGGTGTGTCTGAAGAGTTCGAGGATCCGATACCTGAATCTTGCCAGGGTGTATCCGTTGAAGACTAGCATTACCAGATCCGATTCCTGTATCTTGCCAGGGTGTGTCTGAAGAGTTCGAGGATCCGATACCTGAATCTTGCCAGGGTGTATCCGTTGAAGACTAGCATTACCAGATCCGATTCCTGTATCTTGCCAGGGTGTGTCTGAAGAGTTCGAGGGTCCGATGCCTGAATCTTGCCAGGGCGTATCCGTTGAAGACTAACATTACCAGACTCGATTCCTGTATCTCGCCAGGGCACGTCTGAAGAATTTGAAGATCCGATTCCTGTAACCAGTCAGGACATATCTACACAAAGCATCTGAAGACCAGCTCCTGCAACAGGCCAGATAATCATTTTCTTTTGCAGGTACGCAGGTTCTCGCTAAGGAATCTCTTACGCGATCAACATCCAGATGGCATCTATAAGCCCATTCACCTTCCATCATCTCTTAGCATGGCATCTATAAGCCCATCATCCTATCCATCAATCTCCAAATGGCATCTATAAGCCCATTCCCATCATCACACTGCTACTATGTGAGTGCAAATTTCTGGGCACTCTAATGTTCAATCATCTTCTACCTTCGGATTACGAAAGGCACGTCAGCCAATCTGCATCCTCAGGTCTAAGAAGATTGAACAGGGGCAACTGTTGTACCCCAAAATTTGCCCTCCCATATTTCTCAAAACATTTCAAGAAAAATTCACAAGTCCAACCCGGCGCGTTATATTCAGGTGTTCTTTCGCCAAGATATCTCTGATAACATATTCTCAAATTCAGGTTCGGCTCAAGAGTCAATTCTTTAAAGAAGGTATCCGAATGTGTGAGTTTTCTTGAAGAAATATGGTGAAAAAGTGTGCTGAAAGTGCAGTTTTTACGAGCTAAAAAATTCATAACTTGAAGATCGTGACTCGTTTTGAACCCGTTCCGGTGGCCAAAATTCCGTCTTGACATTATCTACGTTTTCATCTCTCACGGCTGGAAGCCAATTTCGATCAGAAGGTCTTCAAAAATGTGGATTTATCAGGTATTTTCGTACAGAAAATTTGTGACAGAAGTTTATTTGCGTCATGTTTAGAAAATCATAACTTGGTCGATTTTCATCGTATCGAGCTGGTTCCGGTGCCAAAATTTCACAAATTGAGTTGGCTACATTTTCACAGAAGGTATTGAGTTCAAACGGTATTCAAAAGGCTTTCGTTTTTTGCTCAGAGTGCGTGACACGCTGAAAATCCTGAATGCTGAATATTATTTTATCTGAGTCGAAACTTCGAAAATTCATAACTCGGTCAATTTTTATCGGATTGGGCTCATATTTTTACACAAGGTCCCTGACTCATAGATCTACAACTTTGCTTCAAAAGTCGAGACCAAATTATGCACCGATCAATACCAGTTTTTTATTGAAGAACGTGTCAGAGTCGACACTAGAGCCCAAAATAAGTTTGTCTGAGCTGAAACTTCAAAAATTCATAACTAATTCACCGTTTATCCGATTGAGTCGATTTTCGGACAGGAGTTAGTTCTCGATGTCGGCTACATTTTGTTTTCACATTTCAACTTCAAAAAATGCACTTAAGTCCCTGCGATTTAGCCTGGAAAGTGACGAATTCAAGTGAATATTGGAGGCCCAATTGCACATTCAAAGCCAATTTGCTTTACCCTAATTGCCATTATATAATCACCTTCTTTTCACACAAACCAGAGAGAAAAAAAAGGGAGGAGAAAAAAGAGGAGAAAAGAAGAGAGAAAAAAAACCTTGCCACAACACTGTTAGAATATCAAACTCTTTCAAGAACCCTAAAACCTTGAAATCCTTATTACAAATCTCTCTCTCACTACAAATAAGTCATCTCAGTTACAAACCAACATCTTATTACTTCTTCAGTAAGGGTAAGGCTGGCTTGATCTCCATGATCCAAAGGGCATAAAAGCATTCATGTCACTACTTTTCCAGTAAGGGTAAGGTTGATTTGATCTCCATGATCAAAAGGGTATAATCATTCATACATGCCATATTATGCCTAAACATTAAATTTCTTCATATATTGGCTTTATTTGCATTTTATGATTTTATTTAATGTGTTCGTGAGATTCAACACTGCAGATTTAGACAGGATCCCATGCAGGTTCATTAAGGAACGTTGAGGCCAAAAGCCAAATGGCCAAAAGCCAAAAGCCAAATGGCCACAGCAGAACATTTTACACATGACACCAATACATGGCGAGACAGACATCCTGAGAAGATTAAGGAACGTTGAGGCCAAAACGCAAATGGCCAAAAGCCAAAAGCCAAATGGCCAAAGTAGAACAACTTATGCATGATGAGGCCAGAACACAAATGGCCAAACCACTCCAATTCACCTCCAAAAAGGGGACAGAAACCCCCCAAGGTATTGTATTTTCTTTCTTTTCCTTATTTTATTTATTTCAATTATTTCTTTCTTTAATTAATTCCTTTAATTTAACTTATTTTCATAAAATATAAAAAATAGTAAAAAACAGAAAAGTCATAAAAATCAAAATATATTTATTTAATTAATATTTTTTGTAAATAAATCTCACTAATTAATTAGATTTAAATTTAGGTTTAATTCAAATATTTTTCTTAATAAATTAAAAATTTGTAGAATTAGGGTTTTAATCAATTTTTATCCTTTTTCTTTTCTTTTCACTAATAATTAATTATTTATTTTTATAAATCAAATTGCCATTAATTAATTAATTTAATTTTAGGTTTAAATTTTAACATGTTTTTCTTAATAAATAAAAGTTGTAGAATTAGGGTTAATTAGTTAATTTCATTTAATTCACATAAAAAACCATAAATCCAAAAAATCTCAAAATAATTTCTTTTTTCATTTTAATTTAATTAATTTAATAATTTAATTTAATTTCATTAAAAAGGGTCCAACGCCCTCGCTTCCAATTTTAATTCCAATTCGCGCATTTTATTTTGCTTCTTATAATATTAATGTAATTCTCCCAAAGCCTTGTAAACTCGGACATTTTATTTCTCGCACTTTATTTCTTTATTTACTTTCCGTCAAATCGGGTCCTGGATTTTAATTTTGGCGATGTGGACCCGCGCCTTTGTAATAGTTTAGAACTTTCAATTTCCGCATCTTTTTTAACTGTTAATAAATGCATGCAAGAATGAATGAATAAAAATAAAAACAAACGCATAGATCACTTTGACATGAACAAGATAAATGCAAATGAACATGACACACAAATCACACACCACCCCTAGGGTACGCCTCACTGTTGCCTTGCCTCGAAAGGTGATCGTCGAGTAGAGGACGTCTTAGTAAGTCCTCATGATCCGGGAACCTGGCATGAGGGTAGCTTCTAAGGTGTCTTCCCATTGCTCTGGTGATCACCATGTCCCGAACCTCGAATTGACCCGAACATCTCCAACGGTGGTGCTACCTACCTCTCAATGGTGGGATGGCACTACTTTAAAGGACATCTACACAGACGAATTCCTTAGGGTAGGTAGACGACTCGTGGATACTTGCTCTAATTCAAAACAAAACAAATCAAAAATACTTTTCACACTAACACATTTTCAAAAAGCTTTCGAAAGCATTTTTCAAACACTCTTGAGGACTGATACAAGAGTCGAACTGAAATTTTCAAAGAAACTTTTTAAAACCCACAATTGAAAAGCAAACAAACCATTTTGAAAACACAAATGAGCAAGTATCTAAGAGCCCATGGATAACCATGGATAGAAAGGGTGCTAACACCTTCCCTTTCTATAAATCTACCTCCCGAACCGAGAGCAATCTCTATAAGGAATTTTTCTGTGCTTTTGTCCTTTCCATTTGGAGAAAATAAAAGACGGTGGCGACTCTTACTTTTGCGACATTTCGCAAACCAGCGTTAAACAGTCAGTTCCAGATCCACCGATCACAGTTCCTATAGAGTACTATAGATACATTGGGTGCTAATACCTTCCCATTGTATAACCAACCCCCGAACCATAGATCTCTTTTCAAAAAACGCCTTGTATCTTTATTACTTTTAGAAAGTATTATTTTACATTGCATATTTAGGGTTTTATTTCGCTCTTTCCCCTTTTCCCTTGGAAATAATAAAGCGCGGTGGCGACTCTTGCTTTTGCGAGACGAATTAATCAATAATTCGATCTCCGATTTACCCCGCTACATTTTTATCGCTACACTCACAATCCATCTTCAAAAACAAACATCTTTTCAAACACACTAAACAATTTCAAAAACATAAAATATTTTCAAAAGTCCAACACTTTGTATGTGTTGCACCCCAAAATTTGCCCTCCTAATTTCTTTTATTTGGTTTAGACCTTCGCATTCATTCGCATATATTTCATTAGGTCACTGACATAGCATGCACTGCATTCAATAAAGCACTTGAGGTTCAAAGTTCAGTGGTTGTGCGATATTAGGGTTTCTTTGGCCATGAAGATCTCATCTTTAATAAAGGGTTTTCAATGTGTTTCTTCATCAATATTAGCTTAAGTAATTAGGGTTTTTAATCACGAGCATTGGGAATTTCTTCTTTTACCAAGGCAAAGCCATCTTTCAACTTACTTCCGAAAATAATTTGATTAAGGGTTTTTACATTCTTTTGAGGAGTGCATATCAAATAGAGCTTGATGTTCCTGATTTTCCTTCTATTAGTAAAGGAGTGGAATTAGGATTTTTGTGGCTTCAAGGAGATTTATCCCATTCAAAGAAAGATTAGGGTTTATATCCTATTGTACTTGGTTTTATCAACATTTTCAATGGAGGTTCATGGGATGATAAGGCATGATATAAGGATGGCATTGTAAATTCATTAAGATCAAGGTATTTTGGTTCTCTTATTATTTGTTACACAAGATTAATAGGGATCAAGGTGTTGGATCCATTCTCTCACGAAGGACAGAGGGTGATATTAGGGACCATTTGGTTCATGGTCATCAGTTGAAGATTCGGCTTGCTTCATGGCTTATGATATAAGTCCTTTTCTTTAGGATTCATTCAAGAAGTATAAATTCTGATCATAGAGTTTGCTTTGGATTATTTCAAGAGAAATATCATGTGAATTCAAGTTTTGTTCAAAATTATATTAAAGTTCATTTATCAAGCATGCAAGGTTAGAAAAGGATTCATGTGGATTTCTTGAGAAAAAGTTATTTGAAATTTAGAAGTAAATATCAAGTTCATTCATGTACAAGGTCACTCAATAATTATTCGAGGCTATTTTAAATTTCAAGATAACAAGTCTAAATTTCATTCACCGTTCAAGTGACCCTAATACGAAATTGCAAGTTTCGAATGTAAAAGTTCAAATTCCAAGTTCAACATTCACTATTCAAGTTTCACAATGTTTATCATTTACAAACCATATATCCAATTTAAAAAACCATGGTATCATGTCTAAACATCATACAAAAAAAAACTACACAAATTTTTGTTCTAAGTATTCATCTTCATGCTTCCATATTTGTGCCAAGTATTCATCTTCAAATTCTCTTTCACTTAGCCCAAACTACGAACTGCTTTTCCTTGGTATTTATTCATGCCATATTTAACCTCTCATGCCAGCTTCTCAATTTTAAAGCCTTCTTCAAATTGCAAGTTATACACTATCAATTACCCGAAATAGTTCAGCCAACCAAACACATAAACTACCCATTTATCACAGACAGTAGCATTCTGCATGTACAGCCCTGTAAACCAGATCATTTTATGTCCAAATTCCTCGAAACTAATTCCAAGCTTGTCCACAAAATGTTCCATATCAGCTCATATAGCCCTGCACCATATAAATAAAAAAACCAGTCATAACCTAAATCCTGAATTAATAGTTAGTTTCACTAAACAGATCCTAGCTGTTACTAAACTGTATCAATACTAACCCCATTTCAATAAAATTCTAGTTTCTACTAACCACCGTAGTCACATTAGACTCCATTCTAATAGAACTTCTAACTACCCCTTTAACCGAAATTCAAATAAGCTAACCTTTTAATAGAAGCTTTGCAATTGCAAACGGTGCACATAGATCAACCTCCAATTCAAAATCAGAACTAAATGATAAACCCACAACTTCGTTACTTATTTGATATTCGTGTCCTCCTCATCATCAGGTAAGTATCCCTCTTTGAGAACACGGATGGCATGTCCTGTCTGTATCTTTCCGCATCATTCTCTAATTACATAGCAGACCAACTCAAACCTATGAGAAAAAACCAGTTCATTTTATTACACGTTAAACCAAAAAAAGAACCACCGTGCATAATCAAGAAAACTTAACCTTGTCATGAATAGCCGTTGCATCAACTAACCACAATTCAAAGAAACCAGTTAATGGTTCCTATTAAGCCTTCATGATGAACCAACTCAGAAAAACATGGCCCTGTATTAATCATTAAAAAAGACTGTGATATGCGATACCTATACCAGTCCAGACTTACACCAGTTTAATTCAAGCTGAATAGTGCATTAATATTCCAAAGGAAATCCAAGCCAACCCGGTTTTAATGTTTTTGAACCTACAAGTGAAAAAACAGGTAACTCAGTTCAGCTACAAGGTTAAAATCTATCAAAAGCCTTCCTTTCACTTCATGTACCCATTAACCATAACATAACTTCCTAACGGTTTCTAACCATAACAGAATTCTATCAAAAACAACTAATAGAACTCTAACAACCCCTAGCCAATTTCCCAACTGAATTGCTAACAGAGCCCAACTGAAGCTAACAGAAATATCCCTCCAACTAACTTCTAACTAACCAACTGCCATCTCATACTAACTGTCATAACAGAAACTAACTCTAACCATCCTAACTAACTACAGAAAAATGATATGGAAAGAATACAAAAGAGATGGGAGAGATTCACGATTGAAAAAAACAAACTCAGATTCAAAAAACAAAAAAAAAAAGCTCACCATCAACAAATCTGGATTCTCTCTGTGAACTCCTCATCACCATCTCCAAAGCTCTGCTTCCATTCTTGAATTTTCTAAAACAGAGCTTCAATTCTATTTCTCCCTCTGAGAAACTCTCTCAATCCCCATCACCTTCTTCTTCACTCTCTAATTCTCCATCACTCTGGAGGACACAACAACAATTCTAAAGAAACAGAAACTCCTCTTCAATCTTTCTCTATAAATCCTACTTCACCTTCATCTTTCAATTCTCATCAGCATCTTCCCTTTGCAATGAATCTCGATCTCCATAATTGAAACCACTTCTTCGCTCCCTTCATCATCTTGATCATTTCTGCAACTTCATCACCGTAATCACCTTCATCAACAGCTTGCAATCTTCTTCAATCATCACCAAGAATTCTGTAACGATTCATCAAGCTTATATAAACTGCAAACAACAGTTTCAAAGCATATCTTCATACACCACTCAACACTACTGCAACATGTGCTCCAATAATCATCTTCAATCTCATACTCTCTCTAGAAACCAGATAGCAACACATCTTCATCACTACACTTCAACCCGCTTTATAATACAGCTTCTCTGCTACATAATCGCACAAGAACTGCATTAATCCGCAACTTCACATCGTAATATCGTAAGGTAACTACATCATAAGCATCATCTTCAACCCTCTACAAGCCTCATCATCTTCTGAATCAACATTAATGTTGCATCGACATTTGCATCGCACAACATTGTTTCTGCAATTTCATCAACATCTTGCACCGCCTTCATCTATAATCATCTTCATGTATCTCTGCACATCAACAAGTGCAACAACATCGTCTTTAACTTGCATCGTGATAGCATTAACGCGCCAACGCATCACATCATCGTCAATAAATCGCGAAACTGGATTTGAGGATCTACGGCGGAGGAGCTGAACCGAAGAAGATGGTGGAGGCAAATCGGTGTTGGAAACCGAAGAAGACGAATCTTCGGTATGAATCTAGTACGAATAGATCAGAAGAGAGGTCAATGGATCCACGAGAGAGGAATGGAATTGAGGAAGCTACACGTCACATACAGTAACCTAATCCCTTTTAAATTGTTTTTTTTTATTATTTGATTCTTTTTACTATTTTTTTTGTGTATGTTGGATAGTAACTAAGCCTACTACATTTTGGGATCGTGGACTGAACTTGAACTCTTAGGCCAAATTACATTATCCCTTTAGCTCGTTTCATTTTGTTTGTAGTCTGATCATAAAAAAAATATATTTCTAATGGGCTTCATGAACAGGCCAGCGCCCAACTTACTGAGCCATACTCCCTAGACTCAAATCAGCACCCCCCTGAGTTTATTAATTCTTCATTAGAATTAGGACTTTTTTGTTTTTTTGTTTTTGTTAGTTTTTGCCAATGTAATACATGAGAAAAATAATATGAAAAACGATAAAATAGTGGAGTATAATAGGTTTTTGTAGAATTTCTTTTGTAGAAGCTTGTTTAGGACTTTCTATTATCAATTACGTTAATAATCATTTTGTTACTCGATATTCGTGAATTCACCTTTACTTGTTGAGATTTGAGTCGTATGCAGGTTTATTGTGCGATATGCGGATGCGCTTGAGATTTTGGTTGTGATTTATTTTCACATCGATAATGCTTCAACGCTTATTCCAGGCATTTAATTTATGACTCTTTTCTCTGACTGGTGAAGCTTTCGCGAAGATCGTCGGGTTTCTTTGTTTCCATACACTTTGCTACGGATTGATATTCGTTTGGTATTTTCTCTTGCTTATCTCATTTCGCACTTTACTGCTTCCTATATATCATGAGAAGTAGGAAATAAAGAGCGTGCGCTCGAAGTCGCTGTTTAAAGACCTGTAGCAGGCATTCCGCACTTCATTTGCTATATGTGTTGTGCTTGTGTTTGTTTACTTTCTTGTTGATCGATGAGTCACTCAATTTAGAGATTGAGATCACGACTTCGCTCTCAGTGCATGCTCCCTATAGGATTTCATTACTTTCCTTTATTTCTTGTTGATCGATGAGTCACTCAATTTAGAAATTGAGATCATGACTTCCCTCTCATTGCATGTTCACTATAGGATAGTGTTGTACCCCAAAATTTGCCCTCTCATCTCTCAAAGGATCAACCTGGACCCTCAGGTTTGCTTCCATCCAATCGCAAATATTGAATTACAAATTTTCCAAGAAAATCATTCACAACGGTAAAATGGTAATTTGCATACGAAAGGAGTCAAACTATGACTTTTGAATCAAAATCAAGTTCCAAGAATCATATTTCATTAAGGCATGAAATTGGTTCATCAAAAATCAGAAGTCAGAAGTTGCTTTAAAAAAATCAAATTTTCTAAACATTTAGAAAATTTTCTAAGTGTCTAGAGAATATGATACTTCAGAACTTCTGAGCCAGCCTCTATGCAAGTGCAGTAAGAAGTTGCAAACACGGTTCAGAACATGACGCTTCAATCAGAACATTTAGAAGTGATGCTCTTTGGTCAGAACATGATGCTTCAGTCAGAACATGATTTTTCAGCATATGAAGGCTATGTTCAACGCTCCAGTCAGAACTTGCCCCTTCAGCATTTGGAGGTTACGTTTCTGATCAGAACATCACCAAATCCCAAGACCTCGTTTAAACAACCTGTTGTGCTTCTACAGTACAATACTCTAACCAACAGTTAATCCAGTCCACGCCTGTATTTTCCCAAATCTTGTATTTGCACCAAGTACAAAAAGTTGTGATAAAAAAGCAATGGAACAGTGTGCCAAAAGTTCAAATCCCATCTATTTCCCCCCCCCCCCCCCAAAACCACAACAAATTCATCGATAAATAAGTGGCTCCACCACACTTGCAAGGGGCTGGCTTTTAGAGAAAGAATCGTCAAAAAATAGAGAAAAGAAAGTTTTGATACCTCCATAAAAAATCCAGAATTCCAAAACAGAAAACCAAAACCCTTGTTCTTCCCTTGAAGTAAAAGAACTTGGTATTTTCTCTTTTGTTGTTCTTGATGACTCCAGAATATCTGAAGGCAGCAACTCGAGTCCCAAACCACGCTCCAGGTTCAAGGTAAGTCTCCCTGACTCTGCATCTTCTCATTCAGAACATTATTAAACATGTAAATATCACAGTATTGATATTGTCCATACCACTGCGTAAGTAGAAAAACTGTGGATCAGAACTTCCTGATTAAGGCTAGACTCAGGACCAGGATCAGAACTTCCATAAACTGTTGTGCTTTTATCCTTCTAACTTGTTGTTTGCTAAAAACTGATTAAGTTGTCGTTGTGCTGATTGATATAAGGAAAGAGCTGAAATGTAACACATAACTTTTGTTTTTCACTCACCACTCTAACACATAGAACTTCCATGATTCACTCACTTTTCTAACACATCACAGAACTTCTGAGTTCTCCCTACATGTCAAACATATTGAACTGCTTATGTTTCCACTCGTTGTTTTTACATACTCAGAGTTTCTGATTTTTACATGTTGACAATACACTGAACTTCTGGGGTTTATTCACTGTTAGTGTAATACAGAGCTTCTGACTTGTGGTCCATTTTCTGAATACCACCTAGAACTTTTGTGTTTCTTCTCTAATATTCCTTGCAGGACCCCAGAGTTTACCAACTCAGAACTTTTGACACCCATTGACGTCTCCTGCTGAGTCACGGCGCTCTTGGCTTCAGAACTTCTGATTCCGTTTGTTTTGCTTGTAGCAGCACGCTGGTCTTATATCTTATCACTTTCAACATTAAAACTCTTTTCATCAATACAAAAAGGCATAAAAATATTTTCTTTTTTTTACTAAGCTAATTCATTTCCCTTTTTTTTATTATTTTATTTCATCAACACAAAAACTCTTTTTTAAACAAGGTCCCTTTTCTTTCTTGCATTATTATTTCAATATGGTTGTAATAAATAATTAGGATTTATTTTCTTGCAAACCCCCATTCGTAAATTTGTACACCCCATCCCCCTAATGATTGTAATAGCGTAGAATCCTTACTTTCCGCAATTTATCGCTTTCAAATATAAATGCTAGTAATTAAGGTGTGTATGGAAAGACATGAAAACAACAAATGGACAACCCTAATCAAGACTAAAATGCATGCAATCAAACATAATTTGCACACATGCACCATTAGGGTAACCTCACTTTGTTTCCTATCGGAAAAATAGTCATGTCCCTCGAGCATGGGTGTTTTAAGCAAAAGATCCTCGATAAAAGATCGTAGTCCCTCGATGACCCTCGATGATTGCCTTCGATAAATGATCTAGTCCCTAAACGACATTTCTAAAACGTCCCATAGGTTGCCTTCTATGACTATACAAACGTCCCAACACCCATCCCTTCACATCCAATGATGGGGAATCTTACCAAATCAATGGTAAGATAGCAACGTCTAAAGGAGGAGAAAAAGAACAATTAAGACCTTTTGAGTAGGTAGGTTCGCTCTTAGTTACTCGCTTACTCCCAACAAAAACATTTTATACACCAACACTCTCATTTTGAAACATTTTTGAAGACAACACTTTGTACGCGTTCTTATAGAAACGAGAACCATTACAAAGAAAAACCCTTTTCAAAATCACTTTCAAAAAACACATTTCACAAAACATCTTTTTAACCATTTTCAAAACAACACTTTGTACGCGTTCTTATAGAGACGAGATCCATTATAAAGACATTTTCAAAATACTTTCAAAACCCACACCACAAGCACATTCAAACAAAAGCAATTGATCTAGCAAGTAACTAAGAGCCCGTGGAAAACCATGGATGAAAAGGGTGCTAATACCTTCCCTCTTCATAATCTACCCCCGAACTCAAGAAAACATCTCTAAAGGTATTTCCTGTGCTTTTTCACCTTTCCTTATTGGATAAAAGAAAAGTCGGTGGCGACTCTTGCTAAACCGCAACATTTGCAAACACAAACGCAAAACAATCAAGTCAGTTCTCCCACCGTATCACAGATAGTTTTGTTAGACTTTCTTTGGTATGCTAGCGTAGATAGGATCTCTCTAGTTATGCTCTCTTGAGCAAGATCTCTGGAGCTTATTGGCTTACTTGTTTGATTTCATCTTTGTTAGCATGTTTTGAGATGACATACCCTCGGCATGTTCCCTTAGGAGCTCTCGATTCAACTATAGATGATGATTCTAGATAGAAATAGTTTTAGGTGATAGACCCTTGCTATGTTCCTTTAGGACTTCTTGATTCATCTATAGATGATGAGTTGAGATAGACATTAGGATTGTTATCCATGCATGTCAACATAGGTTAGAGTTTCCCCTTCAAAACTCAACTTTAGGGTCAATCCTTTATGTGATAACATTAGGGATAAATTTAGGTTAGTCTCCCTTAGATGTTTTTATTTCTTTTGCATCCTTTTCATAATAAAACAAAACCTTTCTTTTATTTTTTCTTTGCAAATCACAAAACACTTAAAACTTTCAAATCCTTTCTCAAGGTAAAAAAGACAAACCAACACCTTTCTTTTTGCCAATCGTCATTTCTTGTCTAATAACATGTTAGTTCCCTTCCGCTACAGGTCGTAAGTCTCCAAAGGTTGAGTCGCGGTGGATTTATTCAAACCTAACATTGTTCAATTAAAAAATACAAAACAAACAGAAACATGTGAGCCGAACTACGACTGCTCTGATTCCTTAAAAGGGATACGTAGGCATTGGGGTAGGGCTCGAGCGAGCATAACTTTTATTTTTCCTACATTCTTTTTCTCCTTTCTTTTGCATGCATTCCCTGTACAACTTAGATTTAGATTTGAAACACACCCATTAGATTAGAACAACAAGAGTGGATACCATAGAGTACTACGGGCGTGTGGGGTGCTAATACCTTCCCCTCGCGTAACAGACTCCCTTAACCTTATCTCTTGGTCATTCGACCTTGATTTCACCCTTCTCAGGTTTACTCGATGTTTACCTTTCCCCTCTTATGGGATAAAAAACGTTCGATGGCGACTGCATTGATTTCATTATCAGTTGATTGTTCAGCTGGTTGTTTCAGTATGCATTCTTATAGAGACGAGAATCATTAAAAAGTTTGCCTAAATGAAGGTGCTTTTCAAAAATACTTTCAAAACCCACCATAAACACATTTTAAATAAAGAAATTTTCAAGTGATCTAGCAAGCAACTAAGAGCCCATAGATAACTATGGATGAAAAGGGTTCTAACACCTTCCCTTTTCATAACCTACCCCCCGAACTCAAGAATATATCTCAAAGGTCTTTCATGTTCTTTTCACCCTTTCCTTATTGGATAAAAGAAAAGTCGGTGGCAACTCTTGCTATCTGCAACAATTGCGATAAAACGCAAAACAACCAAGTCAGTTCTCCCACCGTATTATAGCGTGCCATCTAGATGAGGCTTGATAACGTCTGATTGGGTTCATGTGTAGCCGAGAATATTGGGTTGAGATTTATAGGGGTCTTCATCCAGAAAAAACCGCAGGTTTGTCCTCCAAGATCATTTATTGATTTTGGGGTTTTTGTGTAACACAATCAAGAGGTAATTGCGGCCAAGTGAAGTCCTTTGGAGATAAATAATGCAAGGGATCCTTTGGAGATAAATAATGCAAAGGAAGTAGAGAGAGAAAGTCGAATTACAATTGAAGTCGTGTGTTGCAATAGGTACAATTTGATCGTTCGTGCATAAAATATTTGGAGATAAAGAACACAAAGGAGTAGCAATATCGACAACTCAATTGGGATATATTGTGTTTTGGTCTTGCTCAAGATCAAAAGAGGAGAACGGGTTGAATCATTAACAAGCATTTGGTTTGTGGATTTACTCTTGAACACTTATGTTGTATCAAATTTTTTGCATAGTAAGAATTATTCTAATTCCATTGGAATGAGGCGTGAGGACAAAAGTGGAGAACTGTGAAGACAAATCCTCGTATCTATTTTCTTATCGCTTTTACTTACTTTAAATTTCATCAATCAATTTGTCTAATAGCGTTAGGTTATCAATTGAATTGTAAGAAATTTTCTGGACTGCTTTTTATGTACATCAAGTGTTGATATCGCTTATAATGACATTTGATTATAAGTGCTTTTAGGTATCAAAACAACTTAAAGGAAAATTTTGAAAATTCAATTACACACTAAGTGTTCGACAAATCAATTTTGTTTGTTCTTTTAAATGTTGCCATTGGAAATAGAATTTCTAGTAACTTTCTACAAACGATTGATAAAGTGTTACTTGATTAAAGTCCAATTAATTCAGTTTATCATATTCATTCCATTTGCAATTTTTAATATAGTTGCATATCTGAGTTTCTAATAATTGTTCATATAGACGACTTATTTTGAAAAGCTTCTGCTTAAACTCTTTGTTAAATAATCTTTTCAAAACTAGAATTTTATGGATTTTTTTTTAAATCAGGTATCTATTCAACCCCCTCTCTCTTGATATGTTGTCATCATCTAACAGAATAAAGAGCAATCTGATGAGTGTGGATCAGCTTATTAAAAAAGGTTTCTCAGTTACTATGAAGAACAATATCTTGAAGTTCTATAACTACAATCTGAAGTTGATTATGCAATCTGAGCAAGGAAGCAATAGGACATTTAAGGTGAATGTGAAGACAACGGAGAATAAATTCCTTACTGCATAAGGGACTGGAGGTGATAGTGAGATGTGGAACAAGAGATTGGGGTATCTTAACTTCAGAAGTTTAGGGCATATGAGTTCTAAGAAGCTGGTGCATGACATTTTGAAGATTGTGAAGCCTGAGAAGTCATGTGAGGTATGCATGAAGGAAAATAATATATATTTCCATTTACGTTCAAAGTAGCCCCAAGAGCAAGGCTTGCTTTGGGAGTAGTGCATTTTGATGTATATGGACCATTTTCAGAACCTTCACTTGGATGAAACAAGTATTTTGTGGCTGAGTTCATAAGAATAACATGGGTAGCACTCATCAAGTTTAAGCATGAAGTGTTTACCAATTTCTAGAAGTTCAAGGTAATGGTTGAGAAATAGAGTGGTCAGAAGCTAATAGTTCTCATAATTAACGATGGAGGTGAGTATACCTCTATAGAGTTCTACAAGTCCTCTGAGGAGAATGGAATTGAGCATGAAGTCATTGCTCCATACAATCCTCATCACAATGGTCTTACTGAAAGAAGAAATAGAACTTTGCTTGACATGTCAAGGAACATGCTGAAATAGAAGAAGTTGCCTCACAATTTGGGGGGAGAAGTTGTTGCCACTTCGGCATATGTGCTCAACATGTGTCCAACGAAGAAGCTAAAGGAAATTGTTCCTTTGGGGAAGTGGAATGGTGATAAGCAAAGTGTCATACCCCAAATTTGCCCGCTTTATTTCAAAATTGGTTTTATAAATTTCTTTGGTTTACTTACAATAATATTTTGGGTTTTATAAATATATATTTTAAATTTATTTTGACTTATTTAAAAATATACAACAATTTATTTTAAATTATTTGTATTTCTTAGATAGTAAATATTTGTACACCATTCATATGCTTTCAAGTGTCTTTCTATTTTGAATAAATGAGATAGTACAATTGGCAAGGAGATAAAGCTTACAAGTTCAAGGGCATGGATTTGAATCTCACAAGTTCCACTTTGGAGATTTTTTCTGTTATTTGTTATTAACTTTGTTTCCATTTTTAATTATTTTCAAAATCACAAAAATCATATTTTTTATTAATTAAATACTATTTTCGTTTTCTTTTATTTACTATATTGGGTTAATAGTCATTTCTCCCTCTGCCATTTGGGCGTGATTTGAAAAAGACCTTGTAAAAAAAATTAGATTCCCACCCTGTCATTTAAAGATTCCAATGTTTTGGTACTTCATTAAACCAACTCACCAAAAAGGCTTATGTGGCTAGTTGTCATTTTTGTAAATTAAAACATTTCCTTAATTCCATATGTCATTTATTTATCTTAATTAAAGTATTTTTATAACTAAATTATTATGATCCCTTCAACCCTAATTCCCAAATCGTATTCAAGTATCCCTTCAACCCTAATTCCCAAATCGTATTCAAGTATCCTTTCAACCCAGCAACCCTGGATACCCATATTCCCAAATCCGCCACTGAAGCTCTGCTAGACCTCGAATCAAAAGCCATCATCATCATCTCATCTAGCCCAAATCTCCACAACCTCTCTCACTCACCCACCACCCTCAAAACCTTAATCCAAAATCTCCAAAACTCCAAACCCTACAAACTTAAATCCATCCTCCAACGCCAAATCATCGCATATAAGATTTCCCAAGCTTCCTCCTCTTTAGAATCTGAAATGAAATTCTACTTAGACCATGTAATAATCGTAAACCTTGATAAAGCACTTCAAGATGAACAAAACGAAAAAGAACAGGTTCATGCTATTATCAATTTTCGACAGAGGTTGTCCAAAGGTTTTGATTTGGAGTGTCAAGACTTAATTTTGAGAGCCAAAGTGTCTACCCTTTTAGAAACCACGTTGATTGATCATTTTAACTCGAAAAGGGTTCGAGGAGAATTTGTTATGGCTATAGCAGATTTGGTGAAATTCAACAAGTACGTGTTTGTTGGGTTGGTTTTAATGGGTTGAACAATCAAAGCTTTGATATCAATGGCTTATAAGTGTTCTATAAAGGTTTTGTGTTTACTTGTTGGATTGATCTGAAGTCCTTTGGTTGATGAGATTTATTCTAACTGAGAGATTCCTAGTATTGTTGGGTTTTTGGTGTCGAGAGATTTGTGTGTTTGTGTTGCGGGATTGGATTGTTTTCTTGAGGTTGGTCATATTGGGAGAAGGGAAGTCGTTGAAGCTATGATGGAACAAAACTTGGTGAAGATCCTAATGGATTTACGCAGAAGAGAAGGTTTTGGTTTTGATGGTTGTGTTTCGAGATTTACGATACAATTGGAAGTTGGAGAAGGTTTGAGAAGTGAAGAGAAAAGTTATGAAATTGGAGATGTTGAGTTTGGTTACGGAAGCTTCAAGATCAGATGCAGAGTTTGCTATTGTTAGTTGTTAGGTTTCACAATGATCACAGTAATTTAATTAGAAAAGATATTTTAACTAAGATAAATAAATGACATATGAAATTAAGGAAATGTTTTAATTTAAAAAAATGCCAACTAGACAATGTCACGTAAGCCTTTTGAGTGAGTTGGTTTAATGAAAGACCAAAACATTGAAATTTTTAAATGACAAGGTGGGAATCTAAATTTTTTTATAGGGGGATTTTTCAAATCACGCCTAAATGGTAGGGTGCGAAATGACTATTAACCCTACTATATTTTAAAATATTATTTTTTATTAAAATTATTATTTTATGTAAAACATAGTCAAAAAATATAAAAATAAATAAAATTCTATTCAGTTTAAATATTTTCCGAATCTATCTTGCACTTGGTCACAAATAAGTCCAGATTCTTAGACTTGGTGACCAAGATAGAATCATAATCTTTGAGCTTTTTTAGTGTAGGATATTTCATTTTTTGGTATTTTTAACCTAATTTCAAATTTATAAATAAAGTTCTCTTCACTCCTAATTGAAAATAAACAATTTTCCAATTCTCACATACACAATAATCAACAATCATTCACAATTTTGCAATTCACTTACACTCACACACCCTTGTTTCAAACTTTCTATATTTTTATTTTTGGCCAATAATTAACCTATGAGACTACTCCCTTTTATTTTTCAACTAATCAATTTTAATTTGTTCTTTTCCACCGGATGATGATGATTCTGACGGTTCCCTTTTATTAAATCAACAATTTTCCAGTCGCATTTTCTCAAGGTTTCACAATTTCACACTAACAAACTTTTTATAACCTTTATTTTTGTACTGTACATAATCCTCGTAACTCGGAAAACTCTAGATCGTCGTCAAAACCACTTTTGTTTTGCCTCTCGTAAACTAGTTGGATCCAAAGTGTTTTTCTCATACATGAGATCCAAATTTGTAAATTTGTCATTCAATTGGCTTTGACTAAAAGTTGCATTTTTATTGGAGTCATATCTTGAAGTTCATGTTAAGATTCTTTTATATGATTCACACAAAGCATCCGCTTTAAATTTAAATTTTCTTATCCATGTGTTTGTTATCTTGTTGCTGTGTTGAAAATTGCAGACATTACAATCCAATACTTCACACTCAGAAACATTAACATCACGAAATCAAAATCAAAAAAGAGAAGAGGAGTTGCTCAGAGTCACCACCGGCAGGGATGTCACCACCACTGTGTCCGAAAAACACCGCCATCAACGCAAGGCCATAGTCCGTACACGCACGAACTCTCGCTGTCAATGCTCCGACGCCGCACAACTCCACGCAGATCTCCGACAGCCGCTACACCGTCCGCGAATCACCTCAACTATGACGAACCCGCAACCCAGAAGTCTGGTCGTTCACCACACGACCTCCATTCCATTTCCTTTATTTCAATTATTATTCTTGTTTTAGGTAAATTAAGATATACTTCCTTTGGGCTTTTGGGGCCAAAATACTATTATCACTCCCAAGTTTTACTTATGCACCCCAATTCTATTTATTTATTTAGTTTAGTTTTAATTTAGTTAATTTATTTTATTAATTAATTAATTTAATCATTTATTTAAGTTAATTATTTTTTATTAATAAAAATACTAAAAAATATGCTTTGTGCATACTTAGTTCTTTCCCGAATAAATCACTACATTGTACGTAAATCATTACTAACTAATAAAAAAAGACAAAAAACACTCAAAACACTTAAAATTTATCAACCAATCAAATCAATTATTTTGCCTCGCGTGATTTAATTCTAATAAGGATCAACTCATTATCGCAATAATCAATTGCTTCGCTCAATGCGATTTAATTCTAATGAAGATCGACACTTCTTTAACCAATCAAATCAAATTCAAAATAGCTAACCAATCAAACTCTTTTTTTTATTAACATAATCAAAATTCAAGACATTTTCAAAAAAGATTAAATAGAACCGCTATCCAACTTAACTGCAAATTGCGTCTACGATCACTCTCTTTTTAAAACCCAAACAAGATTTAAGGATAATTCGAAAGAAATTCTATGTAATCCTATAAAAAAACACCAACCAAGCATACGAACTACGAAATTAGACTCTGATTCTTCGCAAGAGGATACGTAGGCATGCAGTTAAAACCAATGTGATACCCGCTATTACAAAATTAAATCCTTTTCTCAAACATATGGAAATACAAACTTTTAAGTAGAAATCCCCGATTTACCCCTACGACCTAGAAGAGGAGCCCCTTGAGAACAAGGGAGATAAATGCTGCCTAACACCTTCCCTTTATTTAACCAACTCACGAACTTAAAATCTCTAAACAATTAGGGTTATCCGTTCTTTCCCGTCCTTAGGACAAAAATTAATGGTGGCGACTCATATTTTTTTTTCCAGTTATGACAGTTGGCGACTCTGCTGGGGACACAACCCTAGGGTTACAGTTTACCCCTCCTTTTAGATCTAGGGTTTTTGGGTTTTTTTTCTTCATTTTTTGCATGTTATTGTTTCCATATTTATTTGTTTATTTGTTTATTTATTGTTACTTTATTTATTATCATATTGTTTATATTGTTGGTGGAATTTTGTTGTAACAAAAAATAATAATAAATCTTATAAGAAGGATTGTCAATTGGTCAAGGGGGTTTAACATCCATGTGAGTTTTTGCGACAACTTCACCTAGAGTCGGTCTAATTTTGAGAAATATCTTTAGAGAGGTAGCCTCTCTTGGAGATAGGACTTTGGATTGGACCAATCACTCTTTGTATAACCCAAAACAAAATCTCATGGTGAGACATTGTATGACCTACGAGACAAAAGTCTCGGTCTACAAAGATGCTCCACTTAAGGGAGGCCCTTGTGCCTTTTCCATATAGTGTTACTCATTATAGATACCCTTAATAAAACCACCTTTGTGTTGGGTAGAATAAACTTAGAACCTTCTGTAGGAGCCCTCCTGTAGGTTGTTCTATTAAACATCATGTCCTTCATAGGTATCCTTCTCGCGAAGGACATTTTATCGGTATCCCTAAACCCGTAAGGGTTTCCTTTTGTCCATATCCATCCCTATATCCTTAAGGGTATTCTGATGTTTATTTTGTAGGACTTCTACTTGTATATCATAATCCCTAGCCTGTAGGGGTTTCCTTATCTTTGTCATAATCCCTAGCCTCTAGGGGTTCCTTTGTATATCATAATCCCTAGCCTGTAGGGGTTTCCTCCTGTCTGTCACAAATCCCTAAGTCCATATAGGGTTTTCTATTGTTTATCTTTATTCTACGCCTGCATTGCATTGTCCTCATATATATCCATAAAGTCGTTTATGGTGTCCTTATATCTTAATCTCATATTTCATTGCATATCCATGAAAAAATTTAAACGAAAAAAATACTTTTGCATACACATTCATATTCATTTGCATACATGTTCAAACATTTGCATATCATAAACATTGTATCCATTTCAACTTCTGCCCTTGTCCAATTGCCATCCATTGATTTATTGAGACTCACAAGAGGAACTCAAAGAAAGTCTCAAGAAGGAACTCAAGAAATTTTGAGGAGAGGAGGAAGCCCTTCAAATCATATGCCTACACAATGCCTTAGATGCCACAACCATGGCTGATTTCCCCACATCAAAAGAAACAGTATCAACAACAATTACCGTATCAGTAGAGTTGGTATGCCCATAAGGAGAAAGGATAAAGGTCACCCCTACTCTAACTAGTGCAAGACCATCAAGAAGTTATCTTAATGTCAGTGGGTCAACAAGAGGCTCGTCCTTAGGATCAATAGGCCTTTATATTTTCAATTTGAAATTTCTTTATTGCTAAGTTGTATTTGTTGTACACTTTGTACCTTTTGGTTAGTAATTCTAATAAAGTGAGCATGCATGCTTTCGAAATTAATCCATTCGTTTCACTATTTCATCATTTACCATAAATAATTGACGAATTTCCATTTTCACTTTTCACCTTTCCATTTTCATATTTTCAACTTTAACAAACTTTGAGGGAGAGTGATGTAAATTTAATAACTAAATTATGCTGACGTATGCTTTTTACAGTAAGACTTTGCTGACGATGTAATGCATTATTTCATTTCCCAAATACTGAAGATATAATGAGATAATCCGTAGTCAACCCCCTCGAGCCAGAAGTTGGAGTTTTTTTTCTTTCTATTTTATAAGAAAAACCTTTAATTTTAACCAGGGGCAGGGTAGTCTTTCAATTAATTCAATGGGGAATTTTAATCTCAAGAGAATCAGTTTATCCAAGCAAGGGGTAGTCTTTCAATTAATTCAATGTGGCCAATAAACAGTCAAAATTCAAGATTTTTGGTCAACATCGGCAATTTGAAGTTACATCCATAATTTTATCAAGGGTTGATCATGATTCCTTAAGGAATGCTCTTAATTTATCAAAAGTCATGAATTGCTAAATTAGGGTTTCTATAGGAGAAGTCAACTGAACTTTGACCAGGCATAACTTTCACCTACTTCATCCATTTTTACCCAACCAAAGCTCATTTTTAATAGAATACAATTCCCTACAACTTATCTTTTATCCTCAAGTTCAAGAAATGAACCATTTGAAAGATACAAGATCATATATTACAGGTCATTTTCAGAAAGTGAACAAAAGATACCTTTTTCCAAGACCTTTTACATCAAGATAAGATCTTCAAATGCAAAATTAAATAAAAGAGGTATTGAAATAGACATCTTGGGCTTTCTAAAAAGTCCAATGTCATCTTCAAAAGATGAAAATTGAGCAAGTTATGGTTTGCACAAGTTGGGCAAATTTGTGAAAAATGCATGAAGTCAACTTTGAGAAAAATTGCATTTCTAGGTTAATGAACCTAACTTTTAGGGTTCAAACATGTTTATGACATCCCCAAGGACATCTAAACCTAAACATGCACTATTTTAATTTTTATTTCTATTTATTTTAATTTTTATTCATTTAAATATGAATTAAATCAAATAAATTAAATAAAAATAAAAAGAATAATGGGCCATGACATTTGGGTTTGATTTGATCTATTAGAAGGCCCATACTTTTGTGCAAGATATATCCAAAGGGACCAGGTTCATGCAAGTGACCAAAGAGGCAAAGATATCACAAATATGGACATTTTTCAATGTGTTTTATCCTTGTCTCCAAGGCCATGAATGCATTGATTCTTTACCATGTTTGTTCACTCCTATTTTCCATCTATGAATACATAACATTACAAGCCAAAGGGAGCACGAAATTCCTCTTTAAAAATCTCTCCAAAAGTCTTCTCAAAATTCTCAAAAAAAAAATAAATAAAGTTGCAAAATATGTAACTTCACTTCCAGGCGCTATCAACCCAAACCAAAACCATCAACCCTCTCCTGAGTTTCCCAGGAGTCCTCCAGAGCCCAGGTTCAAGCCTTACATGTCCTAAATCCTCCTCATAACCATCCTACAGTTTTTGGTAAAAATTTTGAATCTCAAATCCTCTAAATTATGTAATTTAAATCAGTTTTATACATGCATTCATATTACTATTGATGTTTTGAGTAGATCTAACGTGTTACATGCAAGCTTAGGTACCTGAATCCAAGAACACCATTCTTAGGGCACTCCTCTTCCAAGTCCTGGGTTCGACCCAGGCAGGAAACAAATTTTTATTTTTTCTAACCTTTATTTTGCAGATCCCATAGGCGTCGAGGCCCTCTTGTCATTGGACTTGCGGTTTCTGTTTATTCTCACCCCTAACTATTTTTTGCAGTGCCTGGCCCCTCTTGCTGATAGGCCTGATACTTCTTTGAAGCGCATCTCCCATTTCATTTTGTTTGCAGACCCATTTCAATTTTCTTTATTTTGTTTTAATTAACATTTCTGTTTTAATCAATTTTATTTCATTACAACGTTAAAATCAAAAAAATAATAAAAATATTAAGTTAGTCTTGTTTAATTAAATTAACATTGTAAATAATAACTTTAACCTTTTATTTAATTTAAAAATAAATAGACCTAGGATTTAATTTATTTAATTTCTTTTATTCATAACAAAAATACAAAAAAACATAGAATTAATTTCTTTTTTCAATTTTCTTTAATAATTAACATTTTTTTTCTTTAGATCTAGATTATTTAATTAATTATCAATTAAACATTTTCTTACATAAAATAAAAACAAACAAAAAGATTTTTCTTTTTAGGATTTAGACGTCTTTTCCATTTTGCGCGCGGTTGATATTTCTACTTTATTTTCATATTAATGTACTTGCTTATGGGATGTAATAGAATTAAACTAAGATTTTACATTTACTGCTTTTATTTCTCTCATTTTTGGACTTGTAATAATCCCCATCCTCGAAGCCTTGTAATAGTTAGATTTATATTTCCGCACTTTTAATTACTGCAAACTATTAACGGTTTAGGTGCATGACTAATAGGATTATATGTCAAGAATAAAATAAAACTCTAGAAAACCTAATGCAAAGACAAAAATAACTGAATACAACACAATCACACATATACACCTCTAAGGTATCCCACTTTGGTTGCCTTCGGAAAACAGTCACATCTCTTGAAATGTGAGATTTTAGTGGCTACCCTCCGGTTTAAAGATCATAAGCCCCTCGATGACCCTCTCGATGTTGCCTCGATATGATCTTAAAAACCATAGGGTAGTTACTAAAGTTTCTTGCCCAGTTGCCTTTGTGACTGTATAAACGTCCCTTTGAATGTCCCTCAAACATCCAACGACTAGGGCTACCTACTCACTAATAGTAGGATATCACCGTCTAAAGGAAAAGAGGAAAAGAATAACCTTTCGAGTAAAGTAGATAGCTGTTAGATGCTTGCTCAGACAATTTTTACACCTACACAAAACTTCTTTCAAAAACATTTTCAAATACTTTGTATACGTTCTCTACCATTCTGAGAAACATTACAAAGTTCACTGCACTAAGGTGCTTTCAAAAATACTTTTCAAAACACACAAAGCACAAGGTATTTTTCAAAATGAGCTAAGCATCTAAGAGCCGGTAGATAACTATGGATGGAAAGGGTGCTAACACCTTCCCTTTCTGTAATCTACCCCCTTACTCAGAAATAATCTCGAAATGTCTTTTCTGTTCTTTTCACTCTTTCCTTTGTTGGATAAAAGAAAAGTCAGTGGCAACTCTTGCTTACCGCAACATTTACGAATACAAATGAAAAACCAGTATAACAGTCAATTCTCCCACCATATCACGGAACTGGTGACTCTGCTGGTGATATAAAAAGTGGGGTTACCTTAGAGTTTAGATTATTTTAACTACTTTCCTTGTGTGTTTTGTATGCTTAATTTTTAAATGGGTTGCTTGGGTTACTGTTAAAGATCCTATACCCGGATCTGGGGCACCTTTTTAGGTAAGTAGCAATAAATCATGGAGGTTGTACGGTGTAGACCGATATGGACGAAGTGATACCTACGTTAGCATGATACTCTGGCTTGTACTAATGTTCCTTGAGTCAGTCAAGGATAACGTTAGGCTTTCTTATAGTGTCATTAAGTGCTAACTGACCTTTAGAACCTTTAATTGACTCATCCTAAGCCATTAGAAAGTAGTGAGATGGCCGGCTTTAGTTCCGACCGAAGATTAGTTGATACTCGATACCATACTTATTGAGATCCGACTTTTGAGATATTTTGGCCGCAATACTTTAGTGCTTGAGCTAAAACAATGCCTAAAAGAAAAGTCAGTGACATGAGACTCCTTAGAACCCGGTTACTATTACTAGGACAGGTCGAGCCAACTGAAACTTCAAGAGGGTACTTACCTATAAACTCCATGCAAGCCTGAACCTAAGGCTATTTGTGTGACTTGCTTTCTTTCATTAACTAACAACTTGAACTCCTTGCAGGGTTTTGTTTATATACATTATCTAACAATTTGAGTTCCTTGTAGGAATTGTTTGTAGTCATTATCCAATAACCTAGACTTCTTGCAAGATTCACTTGTCTTCATCACCTTACACTTTTGCTTGGTGCATAGCATACACATCATAACATCATACCATAGCATTTCCTTAACCATTTCAAGGATCTCAAGGGCCTGTGATGCGGGTTATGATGAACCAGACGTTTAGCAAGGGGTAAGGGGATTTATTTTCCCCTAACCAATGTCGTCAAAAGACTAAAGCATGATAACTTTAGTCAGAGGCTATAACCCACTCGACATGGTGAGCTTGATTCTCGTATAAGGACATTCAATGATACGAAGTTATTCAATCAAAGTTGCAGTCGTATTCTAACATTTTCTTGTGTTTAACCCGCGAGATCCTTGAAAACATCGCATAAACATATCATACATATCATTACATAAACATGAATTTTAAGGACAGGTTTCTTATCTTTGCGTTGTTTATTTCAACAAAAAGAAATGGCTCTCGAACAAAATATTAAGGACCTTCAAGCCCAAAATGCTCAATTCCAGCAGATGTTCGTGGCTCTGGCTAAGGGACAAGAAGACCTGGAGGCTCTTATTCTCAAAGACAAGAAGAAAAAGACAAAGAAACCAGTGGGTGTCCTGAATATGGGAAGGAGATTCATAGGACCATCAAAGCGAGCTCTAGAATTCACAACTCCTACAAATGAGGGGGACAATCAGGAAGAGAAGACAAAAGAAGAAGACCATAGTCCAGGGTATGATGAAGAAGAGGCTTATTATGCTGAAGAACAGTATCCTCTTGCTGATGATAAATACAAGCAGCTGGAAGATCGTCCCAACGCCATGGAAATTCAGAGGGTACCTGGTTTCGATTTTGAACAATTATGGCTGGTTTCTAGAGTGGTCATTCCACCAAAGTTCAAGGTTCCCACATTTGCTAAGTGTGATACGGTGGGAGAAATGACTTGAGGGTTTTGCGTTTGATCACAAATGTTGCGGTTAGCAAGAGTCTCCACCGACTTTTCTTTTATTCCAAAAGGAAAGGTGAAAAAGCACAGGAAAGACCTTTGAGATTGTTTCATGAGTTCGGGGGGTAAATTATGAAAAGGGAAGGTATTACCACCCTTTTCATCCATAGTTTTCCATGGGCTCTTAATTACTTGCTAGATCACTTACTTTTGTTTGAAATTGTGCGTTGTGTGGTTTTTGAAAGTATTTTGTAAAGACGCCATCGTTTAGGAAAACTTTGTAATGATTCTCGTTCGTAAGAATGTATACAAAGCGTTGATCTTTTAAAAGTGTTTTCAAGTTTGAAAGATGTTTTTGAAAGCGTTGGTGTTTGTTTTGAAAATAGAAAGGATGTTTGTTTTGAGATGGATAAATTAATTAGGAGCATTCTACCTACTCATGTCTTTCTTGTTCATTTTCTTTTCCTTTGACATTATTGTCTTACCACTGATTTGGTAAGCAACCCTATCTTTGGATGTAAGCAGGACGGGCGTGGGTCATCGTATAGCCATGATTAGCAATGTTGCAAGGTATCTTAGCATTCTTTTTTTTGAGGGACTAAGATCATTTTTAAGGCAACTTAGATAGCGTCATCGAGGGACTATGATCTTGTATTTCAATTGTTTTTGCTAAGACATCCCACATGCATAACATGACCATTTTTTAGGAAACAAGTGGATTTAACCTTAAGGGTGCATGTGTGAATAGTGTGTTTGATTTGCATGCATTTAATCTTTGATTTGGGTTATCTACTTGTTGATTTTATGTCTTACCATACAAACCCTAGTTACTAGCATTTATATTTGAAAGCAATAAATTGCGGAAATGTAAAGTCCTACGCTATTACGTCATTTAGGGGATGAGGGTACAATTTACAAATGGGGATAAAGTAGGAACTTAAATATTAAAACCATATCGAATAACCATGAAGGAAACGTAAAAACAGTGTAAAAAGAAGGAAAAATGCATTTTTGAACTATTATGTGTCGACACAAACTCACATGCATCGACACATAACTTTCCTTGCCCCTGTATTACCAAATCAACTAAGTATGAGTCGTTACATAATGGTATGTGTCGACTCATACACTGCATGTGTCGACTCATACGTGCTTTGTGTTGACCCCTACATTGTTTTTATTTTGTTTTGGGTCTGTAAAGCAGTATGTATCGACTCATAAGGCTATGTGTCGACTCATACTGTCATTTTTTCTACTTCAACATTGTTTTGCTGCATACATGGGTTAGTTCTCAATACATAATGAAAAGAATGGAAGATAAACAAAAGGTTAGCTTCAAGGACAATGGTTACTACACTTTGTCTTCAAAAAATGAATTACTAATGATGCTTGAAATGAAGAACTAAAGTTAAGAAACTTACCTTGGAGCTGGATCTTATACTCTGAGCTTAAGTTGTTGTATTGACTGCTCTTGATCTTGGAAAAGAAAACAGAGGTGTTGTAGAAGCTTGTTCTTGAGTTTGAACAATTTATAGGTGATGTATGTGAGGTGTTTAGATGGTTGGACATAATTTTCAAGGTATGAGAGCTTCAAAGGTTTGGACTTTAAAACTCAAGAGTGGAAGCTTTTTTGGACATTTATGGTTTTTGATGGCTAGTTTATAACAAGACTTCTGGCTTTTCTCTCTATTTTTCTAACCTTTTCCAACCTCTTCCTCTTGCAAATGCTTCTTCTATTTATAGGCAAGGGGTTTGTGCATATGATCTGATTAGGTTTATAATACAACATGTTATGGTTTGGTTGGATTACAAAGATCAAACTAAGTTAAGTACTCCATAGTCCCAAGGTGAAGTACCAAAGTTGTTGGTATAAAGGAGCTACTTCCTATGATTTAGGGTTGAGTATAATCAGCAACAAGCAAGATATGGGCTCAAGACAAACTTTGTACAAAAAGCTTGCTTTTTAAGAATATCAATGGTGCCTTTATGCCATAAATGGAAAGATCTTTTGGACAATGGTTTAAACCTTGGGTAATAACTCAAGAGTGGGTGTAAGCATTAAATCATGATGAGATTTGCAACAAAAGAAGCCTGCAACATAAGATTATGCAGCAAATCATGAGAGTTTTGTTATGTGTTCTTCACTTAGAATGACTTGTAATTCAAAGATGGATGGCGAACTTCAAGCCCTTGAATCTCCTAGCTCAAGTATGATAAATTTATGCTCTTGGATGTTTTGGAAAGCTTGAAACATCCTCTATAACTTTCATGTTAGCCATTTTGACAAAATCATCTTGGAACTATGTGAAAAAATGCCAAGAAGTTGGGGTAAAATCCTGCCCAAAATCTGTTGAAAATTTCTCTAAGTGTTAAATGAAAATGTCATGACTTCATGAATTTGTAACTTGAGATCCCATCATATTTAGGAGAAGTTGTTTAAAGCAATGTTGTAGATATCATGGAAATCTACAACTTTCATGTTGAAAGTTTCTTTTGAATCATCTTGCATCATGATGAAACAATGGTATGAAGTGATAAAATTATCATATATAAAAACACTTAGAAAATTTCTAAGTCTTGGAAATCTTGACTTTTCAAGTTGACTTTTGACTTTCTTGACTTTCTTGATGATCAAGCTTGATATTCTTGCATGTCTTGATGAAATTTTATCTTTGGAATGTAATGTTGACCCAAAAGTCAAAGTTTGACTTTCTAATATGCAATTGACCATTTTGCCCTTGTGCCAATTCCAAGCTTAAATTGATGTATGAGTGCTGCAAACTTGACGTCATAAAAGATCTTGTGAGAGAATCCTTGAGAAATGAGGGAAAATTTTGGGGTACAACAGCTGCCCCTGTTCAATCTTCTTAAACCTGAAGAGTTAGATTGGTGAATCCGCCATTCGTGACTTGAAGGTGAAAGATGATTGAACACTAGAGTGCCCAAAAATTTGCACTCGAAGATGGATGGTCAATGGGCTTATAGATGCCATTTGGAGGAAAGTTGATAAACATTATAAGAAATATCAGCATAAATCTCTTGTTGATTTATACTAAAACTTGATGTTTTACCTGTGAGAAAAAGAGTTAGTAAAATGCAGATGCATGCATGATGTTCATTAGATGTGGTATTATGCTAAATGCATAGGGTATGCACATGCTATGATGATGAATGTGAGATGTATGTTTCTGTCCGAGAAAATAAATCCCTGACTGTTGCTATGGAAATTCTGGGAGGTTGAATCCCTGATTGCCGTTGGGGATGAAGAATATACATATCTTCCAACTTTGTTGAAAGGATGCTTCCGCTGGGGAATATCTCTTAAATATCAACTGTTATCTTGTCGGATCCAGGCTTCACAATTTGCTGAGGATGAAGTAGTCAACTGCTACCTGGTCGGATCCTGGCTTCATGATAACTTACTGGGGGAAGAGACGAATTAACTGTTATCTGGTCGGATTCCAGGCTTTGCTAAAAATTTCTTGAAATTGAATAGTTATCTGGTCGGATCCAGGCTTCATAACAACTTGCTGGGGATACAAAGGTTAACTGTTATCTGGTCAGATCCAGGCTTCGTAGTAACTTGAAGTGGTAACTACTATCTGGTCGGATCCAGGTTTCATGGTTTTTGGAAAGTTGTACTATTATCTGGTTGAGTCCAGGCTTCATAGTTCTCTCTGGGGATTACAGTTAATTGTTATCTGATCAGGCTCCAGGCTTCATAATAAACTGTTTGAAAAACTGTTATCTGGTCGGGTCCAGGCTTTGCAAATTTCTGAGGTTGATGAGGTCAATTGCTATCTGGTCGGGTCTAGGCTTCACAATAAACTGTTTGGGGATTTAGTTGTTATCTGGTCGGATCCAGGCTTTACAACAACTTGCTTGAAAAGATGAAGTTGAGAACTGTTATCTGGTCGGATCCAGGCTTCACAGTAATTTGTTGGGACAGAGGAAAACTCTACTGGGGAAAAGAAGTTAAACCTTAGTCGAATTGAGTCCAGGTTCTTCTATATCTTTGAAGTGTTAGGCTACTATCTGGTCGGGTCCAGGTTTCATAGTGTGATGTGGTGGGAGAACTGACTTGAGGTTTTGCGTTTGTGTGCGCAAATGTTGCGGTTTAGCAAGAGTCGCCACCGACTTTTATTTTATCCAAAAGGAAAGGTAAAAAAGCACAGGAAAGACCTTTGAGATGTTTTCTTGAGTTCAGGGGGTAGATTATGAAAAGGGAAGGTGCTAGCACCCTTTTCATCCATGGTTTTCCATGGGCTCTTAGTTACTTGTTTAGATCACTTGCTTTGCTTTTGCAATTGTTTGAAATGGTTCTTTGTGTGGTTTTGAAAGTTTTTTGAAAAGAGGCCATCGTTTAGGCAATCTTTGTAATGATTCTCGTTCGTAAGAATGTATACAAAGATGTTTGTCTTTTGAAAAATGTTTCAATGTTTGAAAGTTGTTTGGAAATGTTTTTTAAATGTGTGTGTGTTTGTTTGAAAATAGCAAGGATTGTTTGCAAATTAATCAAGTAACTAGAAGCATTCTACCTACTCAAAAGTCTTTCTTGTACATTTTTTTATTCCTTTGACATTGTTGATTTACCATTGCTTTGGTAAACAACCCTATCTTTGGTTGTTAAACGGGACCGGCGTGGGTCATCGTATGACCATGATAGCAATGGTGCCAAGTATCTTAGCAAGTTTTATGGACCAAGATCATTTTGTTCTTAGGCAACCTTTTGATAGCGTCATCGAGGGACTATGATCTTATTTGTTTGTTTTGCTTTGTTTTGCCAAGATACTTTGCATGCATACCATGGCCATTTTTAGGCAACAAAATGGATGAAACCCTAGGGGTGCTTGTGTGTAATGGGTTGTCATTTTACATGCTTTTGTTTGGTCTTGTATTAGGTCATGCTATTTATTTGATTTTTGTCTTATCATACAAACCCTAGTTTACTAAACATGTATATAATGCGATAAATTGCGTAAAGTAAATCTAAGCTATTACAACAATTATTATGGGAGGGGGATACAAGCTTTGAATGGGGGATATTGCTCAAAATAAATAATTTTTTTTTACAATAACCAAGTATTAAAATAATATTTCGCAAATAACCGCGTTTTGGAAAAAATTACGCAAATAACCATGTTTCAGATGACTCCCCAAAGGAAGAGCCATCTCACTTGGCGCCTCCACCCCTACTTTTGCCCTAGGCGCCATCTCACTTGGCGCCTCCTCTCACTTTTAGCCAAGTGAGATGGCGCATGCACTTTAAAAGTGAGAGGAGGCGCCATCTCACTTGGCTCCTAGGGCAAAACTAGGGCAAAATGCTGTTTTATAAATAATTTGTCTGTTTCTTCGTCGTTTCGCACACTTTCTCGCACTGTTTTGTTATTTTTTACTCTGTTATTTGCGTCATGACATCTCCCATGATTTTTAGCAGAGATGGTTACGTTATTTTCTCCGCCACGAAACCTGCGATGAAAATGAATTCTGGCACATTCACTCCATGGAGCGTCTGAAGCGGGAGTTGATGAGATGGCTAGATGGAGACATTGCGGAGGGGGAAAAATTCGGAGGATCCAGCGAAGACGAAAAACAACCTCACATGCGACAGGAAGACCTAATGTATGGTTGGAGGAAGTCAAAACAGACAGCGATGTAATGTTGATGATGCATGGGTCAGATGAAATTGTGTTAACAATTGTAATTTCGTAGATGGAATATCGTGTATTTATCTTGTACGCGCAATATTTATTGTAGCAAAATATGTTAACGGAAAACTCTAATGTTTACAACATAATTAAGGAAAGATTTTATGTATTACAATTTTTATGTGGTCGAGGCAGACGCCCGATTCAGACAATTTTTGCGATTGTGTCCGACCTGACGGCATAAACCACACTTTCTTTCCAGCTTGTCAAGATCATCCATTTCTGCTGTGATGCGCTTACTTTTGGGATGACCCTTCTTGTTCCTTCGCATTTGGTCATTGTGCCACACTATTTCGCCGTCGTATGCAGGCCAATAATATGGTTTTGCTACCAAAGGAAAGCTGTTGTTGTAAACATAGAGCAACGTTTCAGATTTGTAAATGTGTGACAGAAGTTGCAGCGCGTCTTGATGGGTATGAGCACAAGCGGCAATGACATGAGAGCAAGGTATACGAAATGCTTGAAACCTGCCACAATCGCACCAACGAGTAGGTAGCATGACCCTATATTCTTGTCTTGGCAGGCCTTCGTTGTGGTCGATTGTCTCTTTCACAATGAAGTTGTGGCTGTGTCAGTCAAACCGTATAACCATATGAGTGTTGGCTTTGGCACTTTCTGCCTTAATGTATTTCATGCAGCTTTCACTCCATAGTTGTCTAGATTGCAACATCGCATTCCACATTTCACCTCTTTTGGCAAATAACACAGCCATCCTAAAATACGTAGATTTTACCAAAGTAGTGATCGGGAGGTTTCGTATGCCTTTGAATACCCCATTCACCGATTCAATAAGATTCGTTGTCATGTGCCCCCATCTTTGGCCATTGTCGTATGACCTAGTCCATTTTTCCACCGGAATATTGTCGATCCACCTACCAGCTTCCGGATTTGACAAACGGATCTCGTTGCGGTAATATTTGAATGTGGGTTGTGTCAATGCATATCCCGCATTCATGACTGCTTTCGTTAGTGTTTTGTCCTTGATCTCCCTCGTGAAATTCTAGACGATATGCCTAACGCAATAGACATGCGTAGAAGGAGGGTCATGCCAACCGTTTGTAGGATTATTGTAGGCACTTTCAATGGAGGCATGTCTGTCCGAGATCAAACAGAGATCTGGTTGAGGAGCCACGTGTGTCCACAGATTTTTCAGAAAAAAGCTCCAAGCACCAACGGTCTCCCCCTCCACAAGGGCAAAGGCAATGGGGAAAATGTTGTTGTTGCCATCTTGTACAACTGCCATCAGTAGCGTGCCTTTGTACTTCCCATACAACCAAGTCCCATCAATTTGTATAATTGGTTTTCATGATGCAAACCCTGTGATGCAAGGTTGAAATTCCCAAAACACTCGACTGAATATTCTGTTGCCGTTTAGTAGACTACCATCTTGGGAGTATGCTGGAACTGTTTCCAGAACGTAAACAGTACCTGGAGAATACGTCTTGAGTGCATTCAAGTAGCGAGGAAGTTCTTGGTATGACTCCTCCCAGTTTCCGTACACCTTTTCAATCGCCTTAGTCTTTGATAACCACGCCTTACGGTAAGACGAAGTATAGTTAAAAACCGTGGTGACGTGGGAGATGATTGTTTTCACCTTCAAAGATGGGTCGTTGCTGACCAGTGGTAGGATTTCTTGACAGATGAGATCGTAATTAAGTTTTCGGTGGTCCTGTGATTGGGTAGAACTTACACAAGTGTGGGTAGTCATGGAACCTATGACCCATCAATCACCTCTTAATCTGTATGATGCAGTCAGCTTGAACATACAGTCAGGGTGGACACACTTGATCTTGTACCTTTCTGGGTTGACACGGTCCACCTTAAAATCAACCGAGTTGAGCATGTGGAATTTTTTTATGGCTCTGATGCATTCCTCTTTGTTACGAAACTTGTCCTTCTCTTTTAAATTTTCATCCGACTGCATATACGGATTGAAAAATAAGTCAGTAGACGGTTCATCTCCGCCCATGTTGAAGTTTGTCATGTGCGAAGGTGGTGTGTAGATCTCGTTTGCAGGAATACTAGGTATGCCATCATCGTCAGAATCATCATTCACCATTTCATCAAACTCTAACTCGTCATCTTCTTCTTCTTCATCAACTGCATCTACCTCTGCTCGTTCATTCTCCAAAGGATCAACCACTTGTGTCACCTGAGGCTCTCACAGCATAATGTACAACTCAATAGAGTCGTACCCAGAATACACATGGCTGGAAAACATATTCTGGAGATCCTCGTCATCTTGAACTTCAACCTTATAAAAAATTATTTGGTTGTTTCCAAAAAAAACTGGATTCTGATAAAATATCTGTGTCACCGGGCCTCGTCCAAGTTTGGCCTCCAATCGTTTTTTGAAGTACGAGAAATTGGCTTTCCCGTTTAAGAGAAATCAGATGTTGTATGTGTCTCTAAACAAAAACCCAGCGACGGGACAAATGTATGTCTCACCGTTGAAATGTGCTTTGACGACATATTATGGTGCATAGGCCATTGTGTAGGGTTGTTTGAAGGTTTGAAGGTTGGAATGTTTGAATTTTATGAGTTATTCGAAGGTTGGAATGTTTGAAGTTTATTGATTGTATGAAGGTTTGAAGGTTGTAAGGTTTGAAGGTTGGAATGTTTGAAGTTTATGAGTTATTCGAAGGTTTGTATGTTTGATTGTTTGAAGGTTTGAAGGTTTGATTGTATGAACGTTTGAAGGTTGGAAGGTTTGACAAATTAAGTGAATCAATGTTATGATAAACGTAAGACTAAAAATCTCATACTGAATTTCAATTAAGTAAGGATGTAACCCCCAAGGCTGCCAATAGTGTTACATGCATTCAGGCATGGCATCCCAAAGGCTGTCACGTAGCCTGAGCCTAGTCTGTAACCAATGACACCTCTTATTCGCCAATTGGGATGGCGACACCTTTCATTTTTATACTCTTTCGCCAAGTCCAATGGCGCCTCCCTTAATAACCAATCGTGTTACATGCATGCAGATATGTAACCCCCTAGGCCGCCACCTAGCCTGCGCCTACTCTTCACCTACACTGTATCTTGTAAGTCTCCTCCCATCACCTCCAATAGTGTTACATGCATTCAGGCATGACATCCCAAAGGCTGTCACGTAGCCTGAGCCTAGTCTGCAACCAATGACACCTCTTATTTTCCAATTGGGATGGCGACACCTTTCATTTTTGTACTCTTTCGCCAAGTCCAATGGCGCCTCCCTTAATGTCCAATCGTGTTACATGCATGCAAATATGTAACCCCCTAGGCTGCCACCTAGCCTGCGCCTACTCTGCACCTACACTGTATCTTGTAAGTCTCCTCCCATCACCTCCAATAGTGTTACATGCATTCACGCATGGCATTCCAAAGGCTGTCACGTAGCCTGAGCCTAGTCTGCAACCAATGACACCTCTTATTCGCCAATTGGGATGGCGACACCTTTCATTTTTGTACTCTTTCGCCAAGTCCAATGGCGCCTCCCTTAATGTCCAATCGTGTTACATGCATGCAGATATATAACCCCCTAGGCTGCCACCTAGCCTGCACCTACTCTTCACCTACACTGTATCTTGTAAGTCTCCTCCCATCACCTCCAATAGTGTTACATGCATTCAGGCATGACATCCCAAAGGCTGTCACGTAGCCTGAGCCTAGTCTGCAACCAATGACACCTCTTATTCTCCAATTGGGATGGCGACACCTTTCATTTTTGTACTTTTTCGCTAAGTCCAATGGCGCCTCCCTTAATGTCCAATCGTGTTACATGCATGCAAATATGTAACCCCCTAGGCTGCCACCTAGCCTGCAAGAGTGACACTTCTCATGCATGCATGCACCAGCTACCACCTCACTCACTCTATGAATTTTTTTTGCCTATAAATATAGACCATATCATACATCTCTCACACCCACACTCGTCTCACTCTCTGCTACGAAATCTTTCATAATCTCTTACACTTTCTAAGTCTTTCATAATCTCTTACATTTTCTAAATCTTTCATAATCTCTTACACTTTCTAAGTCTTTCATAATCTCAAGCATTTTAAACAACGACTCTTCTAACAATGGGCGATTCTCACAGAGGCACAAGGGAAAACATTGCTGCATTTGTAAGTTTCTAATTTGGTTATACATTATTTATACTTAAGGTAATGCTATGTTCATCTTACTTAATCTTACATCTTTTACATTATTAACTTAGGATACCAAAAGATTCAAAATCCGGTCTCACAACTATCTGGCTCCCGACCCATTTATCGTACCATATCTGGAATACGCAGGTTTCAAACATGTTATAAAGATCCCCAACTGCATAATTGATTCGAAGTTCATTCTTGCAATGTTGGAAAGGTGGAGACCAGAGACCCATACATTTCACCTACCAATAGGTGAATGTACTGTCATGCTAGAGGATGTGTACATGTTACTAGGTCTCCCTGTCGACGGTAAGGCCGTGAACGGGTCGGTTCAACAACCCAACTCTCAATGTGAAGAACTGTTGGGCAGGGATATGGTTGAAGGTGGTGGTGTGAGAGGTCAGGGAATACTACTCACTGAGCTTAAAAGTCATTATGCAAGTTTGAAATTAAACGAAAATTCCTCCGAGCAAGACAGGGTAGTAAAAGCCAGAACTTATCTTATGATACTATTTGGTACCTTTTTATTTCCCGAAAGTACGGGAAATAGTGTAAATTTTATGTATTTACATTTACTTAGAGATTTTGAAAAAACAAGAAAGTATAGTTGGGGTTCTGCAGTTTTAGCCCACCTATACAGTTCCTTGTGCAAAAATGCAGTCAAGGAAAAATGTACATTTTATGGATGCGCTTTTTTACTACAAGCCTGGGGTTGGTGGAGGATGGAGTCCTTAAACCCCGTCAACAACAACACTTTAGTTTTCCCGTACGCAACAAAGTAAGTCATCAAGTTATATCATTTATTACTATTCATCTCTTCACCAAATATATGCTAAAAATAAAATGTTTTTCATTTCCTTTAGGTATTGCGTGAGGGGTATGGATTACGGCAAGAATCCAAGATTCAATGTCGCACTGTACCGCAATCTGCTGGATCACTTAGGCCCGGATGATGTACGTCATACCTTTAAACTTTTCTTCATTTAAATTATTTATATATTACGTTTTCGTTAACCTGATTTAAATTTTTTCGCAGTTCGTCTGGAGAGCATATTTGGGTTTGGGCCATGAACCAAACCCCAAGGATGCAGCAATTTGGACCGCGAAGACTACAATCATTCGGTTCAACGTTGTGGAGATGCACCCAAGCGACCGTGTGAAGATGCGGTTCGGAATGCATCAAGAGATACCAAGTGATCCAACTTGTTTGTCCCTATGGCATCTCAAAAGGGTCGACGCCCAGTGGGGTCTTACCAACTGGAAAGACTTTGCTCCGGAATGGTGTAAGATGTGGCAGAGGCGTCACCGATATGTCTTGCAATTCCCGATTTTCCTTAATCATGGTAATATGCGACACACGGATCAATATTTATCTTGGTACAGGTCGGTTAGTAGCCCTGAGATGCACGTGTCTCATCCAAGGTACTTGGTTGACCCACGCACACAATGGGCACAACCCTAGTTTCCCCAACAACAAACCCAAAACACATCAACCTCCCACCAACCCCCCAGAAGAAACAGAACCATAAACACCCAACCACAATCCCCACCACAATACAATTACACTCAAATGCCCCACAACCAACCACAATCACCACCTCGATACCAATACCCCCATATGCCTCACACCCAACCACAATACCAATCACAATACCAACACACCCGCATACCCCACACACAATTTCAGTCTTCTGTATATCCCAATATGGGCCCCTCAACATCCAGCCTTAGCCCTGATCTGGGAATGTCGGAAGATTACGAACAAACCGACCCAGCCTACCATCAACCACAATATCACCAAACCACCCAACATCCTCAATACCAAACACCCCAAGATCCATTTCCTTTCTACCCACCATACTCAGACGATCAATGCTACAGACCCACCATGGAACCCAACCCACAGCCAACACGACCAAACTTTGAGGGTATGGGTAACCGACTGTACCAAAGCGGATCTTCTAGATATGGAGATCTGACTGATTTTATGGATCCATAATGCATTGAATTCGCTGGGCCATCGACCCTGCCACAGCAGGAAACGCGATGACACCCAGCACGGGAAAGGCGAGGACGGGGATGCGGAACCAGGGGTCATTACCGGGTTCTGGGGGATCACTGATTTATCTGTTTTTTTTTTCTGTTTTTTTTATTTGTTTTTTTTATCTGTTTTTTTAAATGTAATACATTTGGATGTAATTTTTTTTTTAAATAAAAAGTCAATTTTGTTGATCCTGTATCCAATACGCAACGCACCGGACCGAAAAAAAAAAGAGCAAAATTTGCCCTAGAATTACACATAGGCGCCATCTCACTTGGCTTAGGGCATGCCCTAAGCACATAGGCGCCAAGTGAGATGGCGCCTCCCCTTAAATAATGGGTGTAGGCGCCAAGTGAGATGGCTCCTCCTTTGGGGAGTCATCTGAAACATGGTTATTTGCGTAATTTTTTCCGAAACGCGGTTATTTGCAAAAAAAAATTTAATACTTGGTTATTGAAAAAAAAATTCCAAAATAAAACCCTAAAAATTATTACAACCCAATTGAATTTTTGTACAATAAATAAATAAACAATTATTTAAATATGCAATAAAATGTATGGATGCAAAAATGTATTTTTGTATTTATTTTATGTATGTAAAAAATAAAATTATTTAAGTCCTAAAAATAAGAAAAAATAATATTATTATTTTTGAAAGGGGAAACCCTAATTTTTTGGTTTAAAAGAAAATTACGTTTTCTATTATTTATTTTATTCATTTTTTTGTTCAAGAAAAATAATAACAATATTATGTACAAATATTAAAAAATAAAATATGTATGAAAATAATATTTTATGTGTGAAAAATAATAAAATAAAAATGTATGGTATTTTTAAATGTATTTACTATTTATTTAAGAAAATAAAGTTCTATTTATTTATAAATTATTTTTTATGCCAAAAAATAAGATAAAAAAATAAAATAAAATACAAAAAATAAAGAAAATATTTTTCATGATTTTTTGATGTTCAGAAAAAATATAAAAATCAATAAACATAAAAAATATGAGAAAATATAAAAAATACACAAAATAAGCAAAGGGGGGTGCAGATAGGAATATGGGGGGTGTGAAAAACAACAGGCCAAAGGCGCCAGACCCAGGAACTTCATCTTCATCCCTGTCCTTGGCTTCTTGCACGCGTTCTGTGTACAATCCTGTATCTTGCTCTAGCTTGCATAAAATCAAAAACTCATAACACAAAAAATGTAGCTTATGATCTCACGATTCCAGTGATATAAAAAACATAATCTAACTCTCAAGGATCATGGAGAATTTAATCACCCCTAATTTCTGACCTAGTTTTTTCATGAACTCCAAGCTTCAAATTCTCACTACTCAATTAATATAAATGACAACTATGCATATGTACAACTTCAGCAAGTTAAGGACTACATTTTTGCTTCACAAATCATGAATTAAGGATGCCTAAATAAGGAGATAGAGATTTGAAAAATACCTTGTTCAGCTGAGTTTGGATATGGAAATGTGGGGACTTTGAGTGAGGCCTGAAGATCGTGTGAGCTTCCTTGAAGTTCCCTCAAGCTTTTCCAATGCTTAGCTGGCCTTGTAGATGCTTGAAACTCCCTGTAGAAGTCAACCTGCAACCTTCCAAAATGAAAATGGCGATGTCTGAAATAGGGCTTACAGAACCAGGACAAGGGCTTGGATAGTTTAGGTTGGATGTATGTAAAGTGTTTGAAGTCTTAAAATGAGAAACGCACGAGCCAAAATTGATTTGGCAAGAGTTCTGCAGAAGATGCCCTGTTTGGGTAGAAACTTGTGTTTTCTGTGTTTGGGAGTGTTTTGAATGTTGTAAATTCGTGTTTTTTGCTTGAGACAAGTTTGTGAAGTTCTGTAGAATGAAGCCAAGTCTTCTCTTTATCATATGGACAAGTTATCTTGACTTTTGCCGATTTGCTTGCTTTTGAAGAAAGTTGAAATGACTTATGCCAAAGGCCTGTACAGGCTTGCTTGCTAGCTGCATAGAGTTGGTACAAGTTGCTTGTTATCTATGGAAAATGCCTGCATCCAAGGAACAAGTCCAAGGCTCAAGGCTGATAAAGTGGAAAAGGCTTGCTTTATCAAAATGGTATTGTGAACTTTATGCCATTTATGGATTAATCTTTTGTACAATGCTCCAAAGATCAAAATAAAGCCATTATCCATTGATTTAGCATTCAATTATGGAGTGTAGAAGGGATTAGGACCTTTAATGAAAGGTACAAGCATGCTAGGAACTGATTTGCAACTTGAAGCATTGTAAACATGGCTTGAACAAAAGTGACAAATTGCCATTTTCTCTTCTTCGATTCTCCCTAACCATAAATGATCTTGGAGAGTTCTTGGACATTTTGGAAAGCTTGCAACATGCTCTACAATCCATATTTGAAATGAAACTTGATATACCTCTTGGAACTAGGTGAAAAGTTGCCATGAAGTTAGGTAAAAAACCTACCTAAATTAGGGCAAATTTTCACTAAGTTAAAAAGTTCATGGACCCCTATTCACAAATTTATATATTGATATCCAAGCTTCTTTTGGGAAAACTTTGTGAATAAAAGTTGTAGATTTCATGGAGGACTACAACTTTCATGTTGGAAGTTTATTTTGAATCCAATTTCATCATGGTGAAAAAGTTGTGGAAAGCTGGGAAAAAATAAGAAATTTTCCATAACTTAGAAAAATTCTAAGTTATGAAAAATTTCAAATTAAAACCCTAATTTGCAATTTTAGGTTTCTTGGTCAACAAGTTTCACATTTTGACATATCTTGATGAAGACCCTTGGCACTTGATTTTGACCAAAAAGTCAAATTTTGACTTTTCAGTGTACAATTGACTTTTGATCAGTTGACTGCAAAATTCATCTGTCAATCCTATGCATTTGAGATATTTTGAACTATGTGATTAGGTAAAGATGATGATATTGAGTCCTTGAAATCATGCTTGAACCCAATTGGTCATTGGATAGGTTAAAAATCAGAAATTGCCCTTTCTCAGTCAAAACCCTAATTTTGACCATTTTGCCCTTTTGATGATCTGATCAAATTTCTTGAGGAGTTGTGATCCAAACTTGATCAAATGGTACATAGGAGCCTAGAATGTTGTTGTGGATCAAACATTATGAATTTTGACTTTAAATTGGCCATGGTTGATTTTTTCCCCAATACAACTGATTTTTAGGTCAACTGTCCAATTGACTGGGCAAAAATGTGATTCAAGGCTTGAAACTTGTCATGAGAAATATTAGGGGTCTAAGATGGTGCATGAAAGTCATATGGAGCATTGATGGTCCAAAAATCCCGGTGCAAACTTAAACCCTAATTTCAGGTCATCAGTGCAAGATGAGGTCTTGAGTTGAGCAAACCCTAATCCTGTCTGGAGTCCAAGAAGTCTTGTGAGGAAAAATCTTGATAAATGAGAGGGAAAATTTTGGAGTACAACAGCTGCCCTTGTTCAATCTTCTTGAACCTGAAGAGTTAGATTGGCGAGTTAGCCGTTCGTGACTCGAAGGTAAAAGATGATTGGACACTAGAGTGCCCGTAAATTTGCACTCGTCAAAATGTAGTTGAGGAAATGGGCTTAAAGATGCCATTTGGAGATGTGATAAAATCTTGTTGGAGATGGGCTTAAAGATGCCATCCAAGAATGTTTGCTGAGCTGTAAGTTGTAAGTCAAAAGAATGAGTATCAGAATGGTGTCCGTGTCTGGAACGTATCTGTACTGTATCTGGGGACTGAATCTGAATGAGCAATGGAATAGCATCCGTATATGGAGCGTATCCAATCTATATCTGAATGTTGAATCTGAATAAGCAATAGAATAGAATCCATGTCTGGAGCGTCTCTGAGCTGGGGAAAATCAGAATAAGTGACAGAATGACAACCATGTTTGGAGCGTATCTGGACTGTATCTGGAAGTTTGAATCTGAATGAGTAATAGAATAGCATCCACGTCTGGAGCATATCTAAACTGTATCTGAGATCTGAGTCTGAATGAGTAACAGAATGACTTCCGTGTCTGGAGTGTATTTGTACTGTATCATGATTGCTGAATCTTGAATGAGGGCCAGAATGGCATCCGTGCCTGGAGCGTATCTGAACTAGAATCTGAATGAGTAACAAAATGAATTACGTGTCTGGAGTGTATCTGTACTGTTTCATGATTGCTGAATCTTGAATGAGGGCCAGAATGGCATCCGTGTCTGGAGTGTATATGAACTATATCCGATGTTGAGATCTGAATAAGTATCAGGATGACATCCGTATCTGGAGCGTATCTGAACTGTATCCGAAATCTGAATCTGAATGAGCAATAAAATGACTTCCGTGTCTGGAGTGTATCTGTACTGTATCATGATTGTATAGTGTTAATGGTAGCTTGTTAATCTTATCCTGAAAAGGGTAAAATGTTAGCTGAAACACAAAGTTATGTTGCATGAAATGGATGATGCAATAAATGTGTTTTTATCAATGTTTATGATATATGGATGTGATGTATGCGCATGTAAGCTGATTTGCTGTATTGCTGAGGATAAATAGATCCTTGACAGTTGGGGATATGAGAACCCTTGACTGCTGCCGGGGAAAATAAATCCTTGACTTCTGAGGATAAGAAATCCTGGGTGACTGTTGGGGATTAAAAATCCTTAACAACTTTGTGGGGATGTGAGGATCCTTTATGTCTTGAAGTTGGAGTACTGACAAAAATCTGTTGCGAGCAATGCCAAACTGCTTGAGAAATCGGCTTGGGAAATCCAGAGAATTTTGATGACTTCTACTGGGGGTTGAGCAATGGGAATCCTTATTCTGCTGGGAATAAGGGAAACTCTGATGACTTCTGCAGGGAAATAAGAATGAGAATCTTCATTCTGTTGAGGAGCAATGAAAATTTCGACGACTTCACTGGGGAATTAAGAATGAGAATCTTCATTCTGTTGAAAAAAAAAACTCTGCGGGGAAGAAGGCTTACTGCTGGGGAGTAAGTTCAGGAGTTTTTGGTTGTCTGTCACTTTACTGGGAAGTTATCCTAGGTTGGGGAGAGACAAAAGTTAACTGTTATCTGGTTGATTCTCAGACTTCAAGACAACTTGCTGGGGAATTTGGGGAACTGGATGGTCTCCACTGGGGATAGGTAGTTGGAAATCTTGACTCGACTGGGGGAGAAGGTTTCAGCTCCGCTGGGGACCTGTAACTCAAAGTTTTTGCTCCGCTGGGGATTGAGTGTTTGAAGTTTTAACTCTGTTGGGAATTCAGGGTTCGAAATTTAGCTCCACTGGGGATCTAGATGATATACTATAGGGATTGCTCATGGAATAGCCTAAAGACGTTTTCCTATCCTTTCAGTCTGTCAGTAACTGACCTCTTCCATCCTGTTTATCTGTAAACAGTAATTATGTTCAAATGCATATGTTCATCAATGAATCATTGGACGTTTTTTGCAAATAAAAACACAAGTGTAAAAAAAGAAAAGACAAATGGTTTTTGTACTTTGAAAGAGACATCTTTGTATTTACTTTGAATAAGTGTTTTGTACAAAGGAGACAGGCATCCTAGTAAGAGGATGGTGTCATAAAAGTAAGAAAAATTTATACAAAGAAAGATAGATATGTGTAAAAATCCCATGGGGTTCCCATTCCGCTATAGCCTTCGTATCTCCGAATATCTTGTCCATTCGTTGCTTCATTCGAAGATGATTGGATTGATCAGAAGCTCAGAGTTGTCAGTGAAGAGATTGTCCTTAAAGTGATCCGACGAGACATAGTCATACGCTTTAATTCCCTAACTTTTACCTGGACTGCCCTTTCGGGTTTTCGATCCACCGGGAAACCCTTTTTTGCCCAAGTCTCCCTTTCGTGTTTTCAACTTGCCGGGTGTACAATTTTTTTTTATCCCTAATTTTTGCCTAAACCGCCCTTTCGGGTTTTCAATTCACCGGGATGCCCTTGTTTTTCCTAGGTGTGTCAACCTAGCGGGTTATTTATGCGTAGTATATTTTGACTATGTCTGCGTTCGCAGGGTGCGGCAGGTCGTCGCCGTCCATGGTGGTTAAGATCATTGCCCCACCAGAAAAGATGTTTTTGATCATAAATGGTCCTTCGTAGGTAGGAGTCCATTTGCCCCTGGGATCACTTTGCCGCAAGATAATGCGCTTGATCACTAGATCTCCAACTTGATATACTTGGCGTCTGACTTTCTTGTTGAAAGCCTTGATCATTCGTTTTTGATACGTCTGACAGTGGCAAACAGCAGTAAGTCTCTTTTCGTCAATTAAGTTTAGTGGATCAAGCCGGATCTGAATCCAATCGTCTTCACTCAAACCAGCATCTTTCATGATTCTCAAGGAGGGAATCTGAACCTTGATAGGCAAGACAGCTTCCATGCCATATACCAAGGAATAGGGTGTTGCCCCAGTCGATGTGCGTGCCGTGGTACGGTACCCGTGGAGAGAAAACGATAACATCTCATGCCAGTCCTTATAGGTGACTGTCATCTTTTGTATGATCTTCTTGATATTTTTGTTCGCAGCATCGACTGCACCATTCATCTTTGGTTGATAGGGGGATAAATTATGATGTTGAATCTTAAACTGCTCGCATAAAGCGGTGATCATAGTATTGTTAAGGTTTGCACCATTGTCAGTGATGATCCTTTCGGGGATACCGTACCGGCAAATAAGGTTCTGCTTGATGAAGCGGGCAACAACATTCTTAGTGACAGATGCGAAGGATGCTGCTTCGACCCACTTGGTGAAACAGTCAATGGCCACCAGAATGAAGTAGTGTCCATTGGATGTTGTAGGCTTGATCTCTCCAATCATGTCGATTCCCCACATAGAGAACGACCAAGGAGCTATTAAGACATTTACAGGAACAGGAGGAACGTGCACCTTGTCTGCATAGATTTGACATTTATGGCAGGTGCGGGAGTGTTGATAGCAGTCAGCTTCCATGGTAGACCAGTAATAGCCTGCCCGTAGAATCTTCTTTGCCATCATATGCCCGCTAGAGTGTGTGCCAAATGTACCCTTATGCAATTCGGCCATGATCTTTTCAGCTTCAGCTTTCTCCACACAACGAAGCAGAATAGAACCATGATTGCGCTTGTATAGGATGCCATTACTCAAGAAGAACTTTTCCGAAAATCTCCTCAAGAACTTTTTGTCATTGACTGAAGCTCCTTCAGGGTATTCCTGAGCCTCGAGATACCTTTTGACTTCATGAAACCACGGCTGGTCCACTACTTCTTCGGTATTAATCTCGTGACAATGTACAAGTTCGTCCATCCGTTCAATGGTGATTTGGGGAGCCTCATTATCCCAATTAAGTTTAAACATGGATGACATTGTAGCTAGAGCATCTGCTAGTTGATTTTCTTCTCGCAGGAAGTGCTCGAAGGTAATCTGCTCGAAATGTGGTAACAATGTCAGGACATGTTCTTTGTAAGGGATGAGGTTTGGATGCTTAGTATCCCACTCTCCTTTAATCTGACTGATGACCAAGGCTGAGTCCCCAAACACAATCAAAGATTTGATTCCCAAGTCTATGGCATCCTTGAGTCCAAAGATGTAAGCTTCATACTCTACCATGTTGTTCGTACAGTTGAAGCAAAGCCTGGCTGTAAAAGGAGTATGGCAACCTTCTAGGGATATGAGTACCGCGCCGATACTGTTGCCAAGTGCATTGGAGGCCCCATTAAAGTACAGGGTCCATCGGGATCCTTGTTCAGGTCCGTCATATGGTCTGATCTCTTCAATGTTGTCCAATGTCATGATATCCTCGTCAGGGAAGTCAAACCTCATGGATTGGTAATCTTCGACAGCTTGATGAGCCAGATGGTCAGCTAGCACACTCCCCTTTATAGCTTTTTGGGTCGTGTACTGTATATCGTATTCCGTTAGGATCATCTGCCATCTAGCTATTCTTCCAGACAAAGCAGGCTTCTCAAAGATGTACTTGATCGGATCCATCTTAGATATCAGCAAAGTTGTATGAGTCAACATATACTGCCTTAGCCGGCGAGCAGCCCATACCAAAGCGCAACAAGTTTTCTCGAGCAGTGAATATCTGGTTCCACAGTCGGTAAACTTTTTGCTAAGGTAATAAATGGCATGCTCTTTTCGGCCTGACTCGTCATGCTCCCCAGTACGCACCCCATTGAATTCTCTAGGACGGTTAGATACATGATTAGCGGTCTTCCCTCGACGGGTGGCATCAAGATAGGAGGTTCTTGCAAATACTCCTTGATTTTATCTAAAGCAATCTGACAATCATTATTCCATTTAACTACCTGATCTTTCTTCAACAGCTTGAAGATTGGTTCACAGGTAGATGTTAGGTGAGAAATGAACCTAGCAATGTAGTTTAGGCGTCCCAAGAAACCTCTGACCTCCTTCTCAGTGCGAGGAGCAAGCATTTCTTGTATAGCTTTGACTTTGGCAGGATCAACCTCAATGCCTTTGTTGCTGACAATGAATCCTAAGAGTTTACCGGACCGGACTCCGAATGTACACTTGTTTGGATTCAGTCTGAGCTTGTACTCCTTCAACCTGACAAACAGCTTTTGCAAGTGATCAAGGTGTTCTTCTTTAGTTTGTGATCGGGCTATCATGTCATCTATGTAGACCTCTATCTCATGATGTATCATATCATGAAATAAAGCTACCATGGTGCGTTGATAGGTTGCCCCGACATTCTTCAGTCCGAATGGCATCACTTTGTAGCAGAACATACCCCACTGTGTGACAAAAGTAGTTTTCTCCATGTTCTCAGGTGCCATTTTGATCTGGTTATAGCCTGAGAATCCGTCCATGAAAGAAAATACTTTGTGTTGAGCTGTGTTGTCAACCAGGATGTCTATGTGCGGAAGTGGAAAGTCATCTTTAGGGCTGGCCCTGTTTAAGTCTCTATAATCCACACACATTCTCACTTTGCCGTCCTTTTTAGGTACGGGAACAATGTTAGCAACCCATTATGGATAGGAAGTAACAACCAGAAATCCAGCATTGAACTGCTTCATAACTTCTGCTTTGATCTTTTCTGACATGTCAGGTCTCATGCGGCGGACCTTTTGTTTCACTGGTGGACAATCTTCTCGTGTGGGGAGACGGTGTACCATAATGTCTGTATCGAGTCTCAGCATGTCTTCGTATGACCAGGAAAAGATCTCAACATAATCATGCAGTAGCTGAATTAGGCGCTCCTTGACACTCGACTCTAGATTGGCACCTATCTTAATTTCCTTTTTATCATCCTTAGTACCCAAGTTGATTGTGTCCAACTGCTCCTCATGAGGCTGAATTGCTCTTTCCTCTTGCTGTAGTAATCTGGACAATTCCCCTAGCACCTCACAATCTTCCTCACCTTCGTATTCGGCTTGGTAGATCAGATCTTCAGAGTCACTGAAGGCTATAGCAGTATCGTTACCAATGGGTTCCGGAATGGAAGGGTACCTGCATTTGTGAGTGTGGGTGTGTGTAAGGGATAGCCATCTTAAAACAACAAAATGTAAAAGAAAGACAATTAGCATAAAAGGTTTAAATATGAAAAGCGTCCATGATTCATTAAATGATATATGAAAATGAAATAAGAACCCTTACAAATGGACCTATGTGCCTCGGGTAAGACACAAGGTTGAAAAAAATACGAATTGTTTGTGAATTATTACAGTCCAACAGAAATGGAAAAGATAAATTACTGTGATATGAAAGTAATCGGAACAAAGTCTTTTGCTTCCCAGTTGCACAGTCCTCTGCCAACAGTAGGAAAAATCCATTCTTCCAAGCTGCCCTCTTCTTCACTGTCTTCTAGTGCATTAAACCCTCGGTGGCTGATCTTCACAGGTGGCCCTCCGGCATGGGAGCGGCGCACAGCCTTCTGACCAGTTTAGGTGAACCCCAAGCCAAATTTGTCTGATTTGAAAGGAAAGTCGGGAAGCTGCCCCCAGATAGTGGATCCGCCTTCTTCCACTACTGCCCTTGCATCCTTGAGAGATGACATCCGAGGTGGTGGTCTTGTGATCATAGGAGTTGAGGACACCGCCTTGGTTGCCGCTATTTAAGGAGAAACCTCTTCAAAATGTTGGAAAGGGGTCTCTATGAATTCGCCATCTAACTCCACATAACGGAAGGAGTTCAGATGACTAATCATATATTCCTCTTCCCCATGGACAGTTATAATTTTCCCTTGGACGGGGTACTTGAGCATCTGGTGCAAGGTGGAAGTGACAGCTCCACCATTGTGAATCCAGGGGCGTCCCAACAGGCAAGAGTAAGAAGGACGGATGTCCATCACATAGAATGTCGAGTTGAACGTCTGGGTACCCACCTTGATCGGGATGTCCACCTCCCCATGGACCATCCTTTTAGAGCCGTCAAACGCTCTCACAATTATATTGCTGGGTTTTAAAGTTAGGCCTTCACAATCCAATCTATCCAAGGCTTTTTTCGGCAAGACATTTAAAGGTGACCCAGTATCAACCAAAACATGAGCTAGGGTTATTCCTCTGCACTCCACCGAGACATGTAGTGCATCATTATGTTTTCTCCCTTTGGAGGTCAAGTCAGCATCAGAGAAACCCATGCCATTGTCCGTTGTTAAACTGGCCACATACTCTTGGAATTGATCAGTCGAAGTCTCTTGCGGCACGTGCGCTGTCTTCAGAAACTTGACCAAAGCTTTAGCATGTGCCTCAGAGCACAGTAGCAGGGCTAACATAGAGATTTTGGAGGGGGTCTGCCCAAGTTGTTCAACAACATCATAATCACTTTTCTTAATGATCTTCAGGATTTCTTCCAACTCCTTCTGGGATGTTTCAGGAATAACTAGTGACTGAGCCTTCATCAAGACAGGCTCCTCTTGAACATTCTTTCCTTTTTTCTCAGCAGCAGAAATAGGGATGGGAATTGTATTGTCATTGTTGGCGGGTACACTTGTAGGTACAATTACTGGGGTGATCTTCGGAATGGCCACGGGTCCAAAGACTGCTGTTGGAGGAGCAATCTCTGGAGAAAAGATTCTTCCACTACGGGTAACCTTGCTTGTTCCGGCAATGTTACCGATGTAGGGAGTATCCTCTTCGGAGCTTTCTTCTTCTGCAATCTGTTTAATTTGTTTGACACCATGGTAGTAGATTTCTCCACCATAGTTCTATGGTACCATTTTATCGGATTTGTATGGGGCTGGCCCGGGTATTGTTATCTTCAATGGAGTAGTCATAGAAGCAGATGTAATCCTAACGGGTTTTTTAGGAACCCTGGAAGGATTGGCGTATATGGTTATTATTGAAACTTCTGGAACTGGAATGGGTGAAATAGGAGCTTTCTCAAATAAAATTTCCTTGTTATCAATCAATTGTTGGATTCCTTTCTTCAATAGAGGATAGTAAAATAGGGAGGATAGGCAAGCATGGAAATCTTGGTCACAACCTGGGAACACCCCAGCTTTCAACAAATTCAGCTTGATGGTTAGGAGAGGAGTTAACATTTCATCCACAGTAGAAACAAACAGATCTTCTTCCACAACATTGGCATTGTGCCCATACCTAGGCATCAGTGCGAAGATAACATTTGGCTTTTCAGGAGCTTCAAATTCAACTTACTTTGCATCAATCAGATCTTGAATCTTGTTCTTCAGAGCCCAACAGTTGTTAGTGTCGTGCCCTGGACTTTCTGAATGGTACGCGCATCTGGCGTTCGGATGGTAATGTGGAGAAACAGTATTAGGATTTTTAGGGGCCTCTTTTAACATGGCCAGGTTTAACTTCAAGAGATGTGGTAGGACTTGAGCAGGAGTCATGTTTATCTTAGTGAATTGCCTTACAGGCCTTTCCACCCTTTGCTGGTTATTTCTCGGCTGATCATTTCTCGGCTGGTTGTTTCTCGGCTGGTCTGATGCAAAATTTTGAATCATCACGGCCCCCACAGTTGGTCGTATTTCAATTCTTCCCTGATTCCTCTAGGCATAGACAACAGACACTTCTTTCTTTCCCGTGAAGGGCTTTTTTGCAGCAGTTGAGGCAGACGCGTCCTTCTGAATTTTCCCATTTCTAATACCGGCTTCCACCCTTTCGCCAGTTAAAATCAACTCAGTGAAACCTGCAGAGGAGCTCCCAATCAGGTGATTAAATGACAGAGTCCCCAAGAACATGTCAACTAGCTCTCTTTCAGACAATGTTGGTTGCACCCTTCCGGCTAAATCCCTCCATTTTTGGGCGTAGTCTTTGAAGCCCTCATTGGTAGCCATGGCCATACTCTGTAGCTGAGTACGGGTTGGCGCCAAGTCGGCATTGTATTGATACTATTTGTAGAATGCGGCTGCTAAGTCTTCCCAGTTATGGACATCTGTTCTCTCCAACTGGTAGAACCAATCAAGTTGCGTTCCTGATAGACTATCCTGGAAAAAGTGGACCCACAGGTCTTTGTCAGAAGAATGTGGTTGAATTTTCCTGACATAGGATCTGAGGTGCATTTTTGGGCAAGATACCCCATGATACTTAGCAAACAGTGGTACTTTAAACTTAGGAGGGATTACAATTCCAGAAACCAGCCCTAACTCCTCAAAGTCCAGCCCCGGTACTCTTTGCACTTCCATAGCAGCTAGACGTTCTTCCAAGTTCTTGTATTTGTCATCGGCCGGAGGATACTGCTGTTCAGAATAGTCCTCATCTTCCTCTTCTTCTGCTTCATACTCAGATGGCACTGCAGTTCCTTTTCCTTTTCCTTCCCCCTCATCAGATGTTGATGGGAATTCCAAAGTCCTTCTGGCTTGTCCTTCAAATCTTCTGCGCATGATAACTACACCGGCTTGCTTCTTCTTCTTTTTCTCTTTCTCTTTCTCTAGTAGAGTCTTGAGCTCCTCCTGCCCCTTGGCTAAGGTCAAGAGTAGCTGTTGAAACTGTGAATTCTGAGCTTGCAAATCTTTGACCGTTTGTTCAATATCCATCTTGCTGAAATAAATAGCAGAGAGATGAGGAAACTTGGTGTGAAGACCTGTTTATGCATATGATGAATGATATGTATTCATGTAATGCTTTCAAGGATTCAGAAATTCAAATTTGTTTTAAACAAAAAAGAAACACACGTCATATTAATAAGAAAGAATTGTTAGTACATCAATGCCCCTTGGGCCAAAATAATACAAAATTCTAAGGTAAAAAGACGTTGCGTATCCTCTTTGGTGCAATGTAGGTGTTGAGAGTCTGCTCTTCATGAAGTATCCGAGTGAGTTCCAAAACCTTCTTCTCGCTTGCGTAGAATTGGGCTTCGAAAGTATCGCGCTCTCCCTTGAGCTGTATCCAACTCCTTTGTAGATCTTCGAGTGATGTTGGCATGTCAGGATGTAGGAGGGTGTATGGAACCTCTCCTTCCATAACAGGCTCTATAATCACTGGGAGAATGGAGGGGTAAGGCATCATAAGACTTTGGGCGCAGGTTCGTACCCACTTGAGGTAAGGCTCAAGAGGGATGGAATTCTTGTGTCCCAAGGTCTTACTGTCCACCTTGTTGGGCATCCTCTAAGCTCGGATGAATCTTTGACGGAGTCCTTGGTTGTCGTTGTCGAAGTCGAAAACCAAAACTTGAATCAGCATGTCATGTGGGCCATCCCTTCGGGCATAACAAAACTGTCTCAGAGCCAAGCAGGGGTTGTAGGTGATGCCTCCTCTAATGCCAAGTAGAGGGACATTAGGAAATTCCCCACAACGGTCAATGATAATAACATTCTCTTTTGATCGAGAACACCAATGAATATCTGAATGGTTAAGTGTCATTAACCGTTGTGACCACCTCAAGCCTTGCTCATTCTTCAAGACTGATTAGGGAAGATGAGAAATAAACCATCTTTCCAGGAGAGGAGTGAAACACATGAGAACACCTCTTTTCCTCATTGTACGAGTGTGAAAAGAGTGGAGGATATCCCCAAGCAATGTAGGCACCGGGTTGCGAGTCATGAAGATTTTGACAATGTTCAAATCTATGAGTTGGTCAGGATTAGGGAACAAGACCATCCCATAAATGAGAAGAGCTACAATCTCCTCAAAAGCTTGCAAATCTAGAGAATTCCAACATCTTTGGGCCTTCTCAAACAGAAACTTTGACAAGAAGCCTTTGACACCACTTCTAGTTTCCCAATATGTTATGACATCAGATGAGTGCAAGTGCAAGGCTTGGGCAATCTCTTCTGGCTTTGGATCTCTTTCCGTACCGTTGAAGGGTAGTTGATTGAGAATAGGAATCCTAAGGAGTTGAGAAAATTCCTCCAAAGTGGGCACAAGTTGGTAGTCAGGAAATGTGAAGCAATGATGCAAAGGGTCAAAGAACTTGAAGAGAACTTTTAGCATATCCTCCTCAGTGTTGGCAGTGACCAAGTTTAGTAGACGACCATGTCTCTCGGTGAATGGAGAATTCTCAAAAATCCTTGAAGCTAGCTCCTTGAGTTGTGGAGGAATTCTTACAAGGTTGACTTGGACAGTTTTCCTGCGAAGTGAATCCATAACCTACAAAACAGGAACAAAGATGAATCTCCAAAATCCTTGAAATGTTTAGTGGATGCATATGATGCTCATGATGTCCATGATGTTATGCACAAGTATATATGTACAAGAAAATCACACAAGTTCCTAGTTTAGGCTTGCATGGGGTTTCATAGGTAAGTACCCTCTTGAAGTTTAGTTGGCTCAACCTGTCCTAGAAATAGTAACCGGGTTCTAAGGAGCTCAATATCACTGGATTATTTCCTCGTTCATTGTTTCAATTCAGCCTCTTTACTGGCGACCAAAATATTCCAAGGAACCAACCCTCAATGAGTGCAGTATCGAGATCTACCAACTTCGGACTGCAGCAAAGCCGGTCATCTCACTATATCCTAAAAGGCCAAGTTGGTCAAGTAAAGATTCTAAAAGTCCATTAGTGCTTCATGACATCACTCAGCGGCCCCATATTCTCTTTGATTGACTCAAAGGCTACCAGTACTCACAAATATGTCGCACTAATATAGCTATTGCTTAGACCATGTCGGTATACCCCGCACAGTTTCCACAATGTATTGCTATTTACCTATGAATGTTTCCCAAATCCGGGTAGAGGATTCAAACCCAAACAATAGAACCAAAGTGTAAAGAAAACAATTCAAGCAAGATAATCATGTAAAGGTGATCTAAAACTCTAAGGTAACCCAACTTTTAGAATTGTCCCCAGCAGAGTCGCCAGTTCTGTGATGCGGTGGGAGAACTAACTTAAGGTTTTGCGTCTGTGTGTGCAAATGTTGCGGTTTAGCAAGAGTCACCACCGACTTTTATTTTATCCAAAAGGAAAGGTAAAAAAGCACAGGAAAGACCTTTGAGATGTTTTCTTGAGTTCGGGGGGTAGATTATGAAAAGGGAAGGTGCTAACACCCTTTTCATCCATGGTTTTCCATGGGCTCTTAGTTACTTGTTTAGATCACTTGCTTTGCTTTTGCAATTGTTTGAAATGGTGCTTTGTGTGGTTTTGAAAGTATTTTGAAAAGAGGCCATCGTTTACGCAATCTTTGTAATGATTCTCGTTCGTAAGAATGTATACAAAGATGTTTGTCTTTTGAAAAATGTTTCAATGTTTGAAAGTTGTTTGGAAATGTTTTTGAAATGTGTGTGTGTTTGTTTGAAAATAGTAAGGATTGTTTGCAAATTGATCAAGTAACTAGAAGCATTCTACCTACTCAAAAGTCTTTCTTGTACATTTTTTATTCCTTTGACATTGTTGATTTACCATTGCTTTGGTAAACAATCCTATCTTTGGATGTTAAACGGGACGGGCGTGGGTCATCGTATGACCATGATAGCAATGGTGCCAAGTATCTTAGCAAGTTTTATGGACCAAGATCATTTTGTTCTTAGGAAACCTTTTGATAGCGTCATCGAGGGACTATGATCTTATTTGTTTGTTTTGCTTTGTTTTGCCAAGATACTTTGCATGCATACCATGTCCATTTTTAGGCAACAAAATGGATGAAACCCTAGAGGTGCTTGTGTGCAATGTGTTGTCATTTTACATGCTTTTGTTTGGTCTTGTATTAGGTCATGCTATTTGTTTGATTTTTGTCTTATCATACAAACCCTAGTTTACTAAACATGTATATAATGCGATAAATTGCGTAAAGTAAATCTAAGCTATTACAACAATTATTATGGGAGGGGGGATACAAGCTTTGAATGGGGGATATTGCTCAAAATAAAACCCTAAAAATTATTACAACCCAATTGAATTTTTGTACAATAAATAAATAAACAATTATTTAAATATGCAATAAAATGTATGGATGCAAAAATGTTTTTTTGTATTTATTTTATGTATGTAAAAAATAAAATTATTTAAGTCCTAAAAATAAGAAAAAATAACATTATTATTTTTGAAAGGGGAAACCCTAATTTTTTGGTTTAAAAGAAAATTCCGTTTTCTATTATTTATTTTATTCATTTTTTTGCTCAAGAAAAATAATAACAATATTATGTACAAATATTAAAAAATAAAATATGTATGAAAATAATATTTTATGTGTGAAAAATAATAAAATAAAAATGTATGGTATTTTTAAATGTATTTACTATTTATTTAAGAAAATAAAGTTCTATTTATTTATAAATTATATTTTATGCCAAAAAATAAGATAAAAAATAAAATAAAATATAAAAAATAAAGAAAATATTTTTCATGATTTTTTGATGTTCAGAAAAAATATAAAAATCAATAAACATAAAAAATATGAGAAAATATAAAAAATAAACAAAATAAGCAAAGGGGGGTGCAGATAGGAATATGAGGGGTGTGAAAAACAACAGGCCAAAGGCGCCAGACCCAGGAACTTCATCTTCATCCCTGTCCTTGGCTTCCTGCATGCGTTCTGTGTACAATCCTGTATCTTGCTCTAGCTTGCATAAAATCAAAAACTCATAACACAAAAAATGTAGCTTATGATCTCACGATTCCAGTGATATAAAAAACATAATCTAACTCTCAAGGATCATAGAGAATTTAATCACCCCTAATTTCTGACCTAGTTTTTTCATGAACTTCAAGCTTCAAATTCTCACTACTCAGTTAATATAAATGACAACTATGCATATGTACAGCTTCAGCAAGTTAAGGACTACATTTTTGCTTCATAAATCATGACTTAAGGATGCCTAAAGAAGGAGATAGAGATTTGAAAAATACCTTGTTCAGCTGAGTTTGGATATGGCAATGTGGGGACTTTGAGTGAGGCCTGAAGATCGTGTGAGCTTCCTTGAAGTTCCCTCAAGCTTTTCCAATGCTTAGTTGGCCTTGTAGATGCTTGGAACTCCCTATAGAAGTCAACCTGCAACCTTCCAAAATGAAAATGGTGATGTCTGAAATAGGGATTACATAACCAGGACAAGGGCTTGGATAGTTTAGGTAGGATGTATGTAAAGTGTTTGAAGTCTTAAAATGAGAAACGCACGAGCTAAAGTTGATTTGGTAAGAGTTCTGCAGAAGATGCCCTGTTTGGGCAGAAACTTGTGTTTTCTGTGTTTAGGAGTGTTTTGAATGTTGTGAATTCGTGTTTTTTGCTTGAGACAAGTTTGTGAAGTTCTATAGAATTAAGCCAAGTCTTCTCTTTATCAGATGGACAAGTTATCTTGACTTTTGCCAATTTGCTTGCTTTTGAAGAAAGTTGAAATCACTTATGCCAAAGGCATGTACAGGCTTGCTTGCTAGCTGCATAGAGTTGGTACAAGTTACTTGTTATCTGTGGAAAATGCCCGCATCCAAGGAACAACTCCAAGGCTCAAGGCTGATAAAGTGGAAAAGACTTGCTTTATCAAAATGGTATTGTGAACTTTATGCCATTTATGGATTAATCTTTTGTATAATGCTCCAAAGATCAAAATAAAGCCATTATCCATTGAGTTAGAATTCAATTATGGAGTGTAGAAGGGATTAGGACCTATAATGCAAGGTACGAGCATGCTAGGAACTAATTTGCAACTTGAAGCATTGTAAACATGGCTTGAACAAAAGTGACAAATTGCCATTTTATCTTCTTCGATTCTCCCTAACCACAAATGATCTTGGAGAGTTCTTTGACATTTTGGAAAGCTTGCAACATTCTCTACAATCCGTCTTTGAAATTCAACTTGAGATACCTCTTGGAACTAGGTGAAAAGTTGCCATGAAGTTAGGTCAAAAACCTGCCTAAATTAGGGCAAATTTTCACTAAGTTAAAAAGTTCATGGACCCCTATTCACAAATTTATATCTTGAGATCTAAGCATCTTTTTGGAAAACTTTGTGGATCAAAGTTGTATATTTCATGGAGGACTACAACTTTCATGTTGGAAGTTTCCTTTGAATTCAATTACATCATGGTGAAAAAGTTGTGGAAAGTTGGGAAAAAATAAGAAATTTTCCATAACTTAGAAAAATTCTAAGTTATGAAAAATTTCAAATTAAAACCCTAATTTGAAATTTTAGGTTTCTTGGTCAAAAAGTTTCACATTTTGATATATCTTGATGAATTATGACCCTTGGCACTTGATTTTGACCAAAAAGTCAAAGTTTGACTTTTCAGTGTACAATTGACTTTTGATCAGTTGCCTGCAAAATTCATCTGTCAATCCTATGCATTTGAGATCTTTTGAACTATGTGATTAGGTCAAGATGATGCTATTGAGTCCTTGAAATCATGCTTGAACCCAAATGGTAATTGGCTAGGTTAAAAATCAGAAATTGCCCTTTCTCAGTCAAAACCCTAATTTTGACCATTTTGTCCTTTTGATGATCTGATCAAATTTCTTGAGGAGTTGTGATAAAAACTTGATCAAATGGTACACAGGAGCCTAAAATGTTGTTGTGAATAAAAAATTATGAAGGTTGACTGTAAATTGGCCATGGTTGACTTTTTCCTCAATACAGTTGATTTTTAAGTCAAATGTCCAATTGACTGGGCAAAAATGTGATTCAAGGCTTGAAACTTGTCATGAGAAATCTTAGGGGTCCAAGATGGTGTATTAAAGTCGCATGAAGCATTGATGGTCCAAAAATCCTGGTGCAAACTCAAACCCTAATTTCAGGTCATCAGTGCAAGATGAGGTCTTGAGCTAAGCAAACCCTAATCCTGTCTGGAGTCCAAGAAGTCTTGTGAGGAAAAATCTTGATAAATGAGAGGGAAAATTTTGGGGTAAAACACATAGCATCTTGAAATTGAGATCAACTGTTATCTGGTCGGGTCCAGGTTTCAGATACTCAAACTGTTATCTGGTCGAGTCCAGGTTTCAGCAACTTGAAGAAGTCAAACTATTATCTGGTCGGGTCCAGGCTTCAGTAATAACTTGAAAATTATGCTAATATCTAGTCGAATATAGGCTTCATAGTATCTTTTTTTAGAAATAGTAAAGGCTTTGCTGACGGCTTTACTGGGGATCAGGGGTTGTGGCCCTATGATTTGCAATAATCTGAAAGAAAATTCAAACTGGAGAGTGTAGACTCAGTCGGGTAGGACAAACTCAACTTGGGAAGGATACACTCAACTGGGGAGGATAAACTCTGCTTGGGGATAATAGCCTTGGCCGGGGAAGATATGCTCAGCTGGGGAAGATAGGCTCAGCTGGGGAACTTCGCGGTGTCTTGATTGTTGTATGTTAAGGAAATTTGAACTCGGTCGGGGAGTTTTGTGGTTCCTCGATTATTGTTGGGGAAATAAAAACTGTTGGGGATAATAAACCATGTTGAGGATGTGACTTTACTTTAGGAAGATACCCACGAGGTTTCAATTTGTAAAAATTGACTTAGCTGGGGAGAAAGCGGCCAAGAGGTTGAGACTCTGGTTGGGGATTATCCTATGCAAAGAGACTTTGTGGGCAACTCCGTTGGGGAAAGGTTTATCTAGCCGTCCTTGTGGGGATAATGATAATGAGATAACTCTGTGGGGATATTTAATATACATTAAAGTGATGCTTACTGTTGCTTAGCAGGACACATGTGCCAAATAGTTTTTAATTATGTTCATATGCATATGTTCATTTAGGTTTAGTCATTGGGCAAATTTGTATTCAAAACAAAGACATAAATTTTGCACTTCAAAGTACATTTGTATTGATATTTTACCCATGAGTAGGCATTTTTTACAGAGAGACGGAGATCCTAGTAAGAGAAAATTGTCGAAAGAAAAATAAAATTGAGAATGAAAACAAATGGCCATGTGAAATGATCTCATTTCCTTCCAACTCTACTATTGCCCAATGTCTTCGAATGTCCCTTTCCATTAATAGAAGTTGATTGGATTGATCTTGGACTGTTTGAACTTGGACCTTGGTGATAGAATTGACTGTGTTGATTCCACGGGACATAGTCACATGCTTTTAATCCTTAACTTTTGCCTGGACCTCCCTTTCGGGTTTTCAGCCCACCAGGATGCCCTTTTTTGCCAAAGTCGCCCTTTCAGGTTTTCAACTTGCCGGGTGTACAAACTTTTGCATATATCCATACTTTTTCCCTAAACCTTTTGGCTTGCCGGGATGCCCTTATTTTGCTTAGGTGTGTCAACCTAACGGGTCTCTTATGCGTAGTATTTTTTAACTATGTCCGCGTTTATAGGATGTGGGAAATCTTCACAATCCATGGTAGTCGGCATCATGGCACCACCAGAGAAAACTCTCTTGACAACAAATGGCCCTTCATAGGTGGGATTCCATTTGCCTCTGGGGTCGCCTTGTGGTAAAATGATGCGCTTTATCACCAAGTCGCCAACTTGATATACTCGAGGCTTGACGTTTTTGTTGAAAGTCTTGATCATCCATTTTTAATACGTCTGACCATGGCAAATAGCAGCTAATCATTTTTCATCGATCAAGTTCAGCTGATCCAATCTCGTTTGAATCCACTCGTCTTCGCCTAAGCCTGCCTCAATCATAATCCTCAGCGAGGGAATTTGAACTTCCACTGGCAGAACAACTTCCATGCCATATGTTATACCCCAAAATTTACCCTCTTTTCATACACGCATATTATTGGTTTTATGGTTATGGAATAAAGGTATATTTATCAAGATTCTTCAGGTTACAAGTGACGTTTATTTCGCCAATGGATGTTCTCAGAGTATTTTCCGTGCTGAATATCGGTTCGTCGTTTTGCAATGATTCGGGGTTCAAAGATTCACAAGTCCAACCCGGCGCGTCATATTCAGGTGTTCTTTCGCCAAGATATCTCTGATAACGTATTCTCAAATTCAGGTTTTGGCTCAAGAGTCAATTCTTTAAAGAAGGTCTCCGAATTTGTGAGTTTTCTCGAAGAAATGTGGTGAAAAAGTGTGTTAAAAGTGCAGTTTTTACGGACTAAAAAATTCATAACTTGAAGATCGTGGCTTATTTTGAATCCGTTCTGGTGGCCAAAATTCCGTCTTGACGTCACCTATGTTTTCATCTCTCACGTTTGGAAGCCAATTTCGATCAGAAGGTCTTCAAAAATGCGGATTTATCAAGTATTTTCATACAGAAAATTTGTGACTGAAGTTTATTTGCGTCATGTTCAGAAAATCATAACTTGGTCGATTTTCATCGTATCGAGCTGGTTCCAGCGCCATAATTTCACAAATTGAGTTGGATAAGTTTTCATAGGAGGTATTGAGTTCGAACAGGATCCAAAAGGCCTTCGTTTTTTTCTCAGAGTGCGTGTGACACGCCGAAAATCCTGAATGCTGAATATTATTTCATCTGGATCGAAAATTCATAACTCGGTCAATTTTTATCGGATTTGGCCCATCTTTTTACACAAGGTCACTGACTCAGAGATCTACAACTTTTCTTCGACAGTCGAGACTGGTTTATGCTCCGATCAATACCAGTTTTTTATTGAAGAACGTGTCAAAGTCGACACTGGAGCCCAAAATAAGTTTATTTGAGCTAAAACTTCAAAAATTCATAACTAATTCACCGTTTATCTGATTGAGCCCATTTTAGGACAGGAGTTAGTTCTCGATGTCGACTACATTATGTTTTCATATTTCAAATTCAAAAATTGCACTTAAGCCCCTGCGATTTAGCCTGGAACGTGACAGACTCAAGTGAACATTGGTGGCCCAATTGCACATTCAAAGCCCATATCTTTGCTCCAATTTCCATTATATAATCTCATTCTTTTCACACAAACAAGTAGAGAAAAAAAACTTTCTCCACAATCCTGTCAAAATATCAAATTCTTTCAAGAACGCTAAAACCTTGAAATCCTTATTACAAACCTCCATCTCACTACAAACAAGTCATCCTTGTTACAAACCCACATCTCACTACTTCTCCGGTAAGGGTAAGGTTGTTTTGATCTCCATGATCAAAAGGGTGTAGAAGCATTCATACATGCCATATCGGTTTTAATATTATAAAATTTCATATATTTGCCTAATTTGTATTTCATGATATAGTAATTTATTTAACGTGTTCATGAGATTCAGCATTGCAGATTTATACAGGATCCCATGCAGGATTATTACAAAACACTGAGGCCAAAATAGAACAACCACCAATGCATGACTCATGGCAAGGCAGGCATCCTGAGGAGGCTAAAGGCATAGGTTCAACAACCACCTCTATTGGTTTTGGTTTTCTTCCTTTCTATTTATCCTTTTACCTATTTCTATTCTTTCTGTTTAAAATCTTTTTCATAAAACTTAACATTTTTCAAAAACCTTTGATTTTTCATAATAAACTCGAATAATTAATTTTAGGTTTTAAATGAATTTTTGGGTCAACACCCACCCCTGACAATATGTATAATTTTGCTTATTTTTAACCCTTTGTGCATCATTTCTTTCTCTTTAATATCTTCCTTAAAACCCCTAAATTCATATAAACTCTAATTTTATTTAAATCAAAAACCCTATTAATTGGCAAACTTAACCTTTTTTACAAACCCTAAGTTATTTAGGTTTAAATTTTTTTATTATTATTAACTCTTTAATTTAATTAATTAACTTTTTTTTTCCTGCAAATTAGGAAAATAATTAGGTTTTAGGTTTTCTTTGTAATTAACCCTTTAATTAACCATTTTTTAACAAATTAGGATTAGGTTTTTGTTTTAGTTAGTAACTGAATTTTTGGCTTTTTTTCATTTATTAATAAATTAAGTTAATTAAATTTTTTTTATTAAAATTAGTTAGAATTAGGTTTTTTAATTAACTTAAAATTATTTTCTACAAAAAAACACCAAAAACATTAACTTAGAATTTTAGGTTTTAATTTTTCCTTAATTTCTTTTTATTTATTCTTTTCATTTTAATTTCTAGGAAAATTGTATAGGTCGCATTATCAATGTAATAGCGTAGATTTATCTTTTCTCACATTTTTTTCTAATTATGTAATTGCTTCCGGGATGTAATAGTTTTAGGATTTCTTTTCCGCACTCTTCACTATTATGTAACTGCCCAAAAGCTCTGTAATAGCTTAGATTTACATTTCCGCCTTTATCTCCTGTTACTATATTTTATGCAATGCTTAGATTAATAGGATTGTATGGAAAGACCGGTAAACTAATTAAACATAGCATCACTTAATTACAAGATAAATATCTGAAAACAAACACTGATGCACACTTGCACCCCTAGGGTATACCTCACTTGGTTGCCTCGGAAACAATGGTCATGTCTCTCGAACATAGGGATATCTTAGCAAAAGACCCTCAATCTAAAAGTCATCATAAAGATCATAGTCCCTCAATGTCCCTCGAGTTGCCTACGAGAAATGATCTTGTCCCTCGATGTTGCCTACGAATATATGATGACAGTCCCTTCGAAATGCTAAGGTATCCTTACATGTTGCCTTCAGTGACCATTTCGTCCATTCGAACGTCCCTTTAAAACTCCAACGACGGTGCTACCTACTCTTTAATAGTAGGATAGCGATGTCTAAAGGAAACGAGAACAAACAATCTTTTTTCGAGTAGGTAGAATCTTAAGTACTTGCTCAATAAAAAAAACTTTTCACACAAACACCTTTCAAAATAATTTTCAAAACAAACTTCGTCACATCCTTGAGGACTGATACAAGGATTATCATGAAGTAAAGCATTTTCAAGACAAACACACACAAGCAATTTTAAAAATGAGAAAGTACCTAAGAGCCCGTAGATAACTACGGATAGAAAGGGTGCTAACACCTTCCCTTTCTATAATCTACCCCCGTACTCAGAAACATCTCGAAAAAGGTTTTTTCTGTTCTTTTTCCTTTTCCTTTGTTGGATAAAATAAAAGTTGGTGGCGACTCTTGCTTACCGCGACATTTTGCGAATAAAAAATGCAAAATGCAAACCAGTATTAAACACTTAGTTCTGCCACCGTATCACAGAACTGGCGACTCTGCTGGGGATATAAAGTAAAGTGGGGTATACCTTAGGATCTAGGTTAATTTCTTCTCTTGATTGTCTTGATTGCTTTACTTTTAAGGGTTTTGTCTGGGGTTACTATAGATCCTACACCTGGATCTGGGGGCACTTTTTAGGTAAACAGCAATAGATCGTGGAGACTGTACGGCGTAGACCGATATGGTTTAAGCGATGGTTGTGTTGGTGTGGAACTTTGGTTAGTACCGGTATCCTTCATGGGGAAATGAGGAGAATACGGGGCCGCCGCATGGTGTCGCGAAGCACCAACGGACCTTAGAACCTTAGTTGAACAACTTGGCCATTAGAAAGTAGCGAGATAGCCGGCCTCGGTGTAGAGCTGAGAACTGGTTGATACTCAATGCTACACTAATTGAGATCAGAATTTCGGGATATTTTGGCTGCAAGAAAAGATTGAGAGCTGAAACAATGCCCGATAAAGGATGGTCAGTGATATTGAGAATCTCTAGAACCCAGTTACTTTTTAAGACAGGTTGAATCAACTAAACCTCAAGAGGGTACTACCTTAAAACCAATGCAAGCCTAAACCTAAGGTTGTTTGTGTGACTTGTGTGCCTTCAACTTGAATTGCTTACACAATTTTTATTATCTGACAACATGAGTTCCTTGCAGGTTTTGGTTACAGTCCTTATCCAATAACTTGGATTTCTTGCCGGGTATACTTGCTTACATCACCTCGCACTTTTTCTTAAACGCATAGCATACACATCATAACATCATGCCTTAACATTTCCTTAACCATTTCAAGGATCTCAAGAGTTTGTGATGCATGTTATGGTAAATCAGACGTCTAGCAAGGGGCAAGGGGATTTATTTTCCTCTAGCCAATGTCGTCTAGAGATCAAAACACGATAACTTGAGTCAGTTGCTATGACCCACTCGATATGGTGAGCTTGACTCTTGAAGAAGGACTCTTAACGACACGAAGTTTCTTCAATCAAGCTGCAATCAAATTCTAACAGTTTCTTGTTTACCCCGCGAGATCCTTGAAAATATTGCATACATATATCATACATATCATTGCATAACAGGTCTTCCAGTACAGGTCTCTCATGTTCTCCCTGTTTATTTCAGCAATGGCTCTCAAACAAGACAACAGAGATCTTCAAACTCAAGAAGCTCAGTTCAGGGAATTTCTCCTGAATCTATCCAAGGGGCAAGAAGACCTGAAAATACTCTTCGTCGGGAATCTGACCAAGGAACGTCCTGAAAACAACAAGGATGAACAATTGGAACAACTGCAAACTCAGGTAGAAGCAATGAGAATCCAGATGTTGGGGCAGATGGCTCTTATCCAAAACTTAGCTCGAGGACAAGAAGGGCTAAGAGCCTTCCTCAACAAGCTTCACCAAGGTGGATGCAGATCCATAAAACAAACAGTTAAAATTGTGGATCAAGGCATTAATAAGCCCCCAGTGAGAGAAGAGATTGGGAACAGACTTTTCCAGATTGCTACTACATCACAAGCCTAACCACAACCTCGCCAACGACAACGGGGTAATCAGTATAAGAAGAATACATCCGAAAGATGCTTCACCGAAATCAACATGTCATTAGCTCAAGCATTGCAACGCATGTTGAAGGCCAAGTTGGTTATGTTAAGGGACCCTCCTCAGAATCCCAACATAGCTTCCCCAAGGTACAATCCAAATGCAAGATGTGCGTACCACTCTAACAGTCCTGGACATGACACCAACAGCTTTTGGGCGTTGAGAAATAAAATTCAAGACCTGATTGATGAAGGAGCGCTAGAATTCGCACAAGATGGTCAGACTGAGTTCTTCTGCCATCCCTCCAAGGCATACCATCTAAAGTGACAAGTTCTCACAAGAAGACTTTTCATTCATTAGAATTTTCAATGTGTAATTTTCTTTTGATTTGTTTGAACATTTATTCATATCAAACCTCGTCATTTCATCGATGCATTGCACATGTTTGTCTTGAATCAATTCATTCGTATTCACTATTTCAAAAATGCATTCTTATTTCTTTTTGTGATATTCAACTCTCGATTAAAAACTCTAAGATTTAGAGGGAGGATGACGAAAATGATACCACAATCTCTACAGTATGTTTTGGAATAGACCCCGCTGACGATGTACAGGCGTTGTTTCAAATACTAAACAGTGGAGTTATAAGGAAGATAATCCCTAGTCAACTCCTTCGATCCAAAGAAGTAGGAGTTTTTCTTTTCACACAAATTAAAACCCTTAATCATAACCTGGGGCAGGGTAGTTTTCTCAGTTAATTCAGAGGCACATTCAGTCACAATCTACCGCTTCGTACACAATGAAGGGCATCTAAGACGTCCTTCCAAAACAAAAGATGGTGATGGTTCTGTATAATCGTCAAGACAGGAAGTCATTATCTCTCAAAATAAAATCCCATTAAGTCAAAACCTATGAAGGAGACTTAAGAGAAAAATTGGGGCATCCCGCTGACTGTAATCATAAAATAAACAGTTCAGGCAAAAAGAAGGGATAACGAAAACCAAAAAAAGAGGTTACTACAAATCCTCGACAAAAAGAAAATTACAAAAATGACTGCCTTTTCAAAACAAATGTTCAATTTCTGAATCATCACCAAGTATCAGAGCAAAGATTCCAGACTCAATCGGGATCTAAACGCACAATTAGCTGAGTTTAGGATCGAAGAACATCACGAAGAACGGGTGGGTGCAAATAAAATTTGAGCCTTTACCCTTTGTTTCTTAAACCGTGAACCAGGCCACGTTATAACCCTTAAAAGTCCTAACTGAAGCATGGGTTAGTTCGAAAGCATACTGTTACAAAAGGTATCCTAACTCCTCAAGGTCCATTACAAATCTTGAGTTGATATCACATCTTTGCAAAATTCTATTTTTTCTAAAAAAAACAGCATTTTCAAAACTTCAAGACAGACGTAAGCTTTGTGTGACACCCCAAATTAATTCAAGTGTTAAATAATTAGGAATTTAATTATTAAATTAATTAAAGGCTTAATTAATAATATTTTGGATTAAATGGATGAATTAATCATGGAATTAAAAAGGAAGACCGGGGGGTGTAAGGTTGAATTGGAGGTGTGTGAAGTAAAAAGCTCTACTAAATAATTACTAAATTTATTTCTATTATTTGGAAAATAATAAAAGGAAATAAAAAGAAGAATAATAAAAAGAAAGAAAAAGAAGGTTATTGGGAGAAAGTCATTGTACGTGAAATTGGAGAAGAGAAGAGAAGAGAGGAAAAAGCCAAACGTCGTGAATTCAAAGGATCATCGCGAGGTAAGGGGTGATTTCAATTATTTAATATGCCTTATAGATTTTGAGATCAATAGAATTGATTAAGCATGTTAGGAATCTCGATTTTTGGAATTCTAGGTTTGTGGGATTATCCCTAATTGTGTCAGAGTATAGGAATTGGAACCATTAATGTGATGAATAATTAATAGGAATGATGGAAACATGATTTATGATGTTGTATTGATGTGTATTGGTTGTATTTTGGTGTTCCAAATGTTATAATTCGTATGGGTATGAATTGGATGGGATTGGAATGAATAATGCTGTCAAAATAGCAGATTTTGACTCTGCAGGTCGTGGGAACCGGTTCCCAGTGGGGAGGAACCGGGTTCCATTGTGTGAACGTACAAAAACTTGTAAAATTGGTCGCAGGAACCGGTTCCTGTATAGGTAGGAACCGGGTTCCAGTACATTTTCCAGAAACGTAACTTTTTGAAAAATATTAAACTTTGAAAATTCATAACTTTCAAACCGTAAGTCCGATTTGAGTGCCGTTTTCGACAGTATTTCTTAAATTTAAAATGCTATCTTATAAAATAAGAAAAATATTATTTTATGAAAATTATTTTAAAAAGAGTCGAATTCCCGATTTTTGTAAACTTTGGTATTTTGAGAATGATGTAGAATTGTTTGTAAGTTGTTCTGATTTGGTGAATGAGAACTGATACTTATGTGTTGTGCCTGCTATCCATTATGATTGAGATGTGATTATGTGATATATTGGTTTTGGCATTATTTGGAATTATGTTGTGATCATATTCCGTTGATTTGATGTTGACTTTCCGATTATGCGGTTTGTTATTATGTGCATATTTGGTGTATATGCAATGGTGTATCCATGATAATTGATTGTATCAGGTCCTTGTGGATGAAGTGCATGTTTATGCTGTTTGATGTGTGTATGATAGATAATGATATCATGTTTCTTTTGGTTTTGGTTCAGTTATGATAAATTGATGTATTTCATAGACTGATTTGATGTTGCATGCTGGTGATGTGCATGCATATGCATTGTTTTGGTGAAGTTAATTCCCATTGTGTGGAATTTGACTTGTATTTCCGTTAACCGATACCCGGGTGATGATGGGTGGTTAGGCTGGATTCGTGTCCGATGTTTATGGACGAATCGATGGATTTCTGTATCCGATTGATGATGGATCAGCTGGATTCATGTCCGGTGTTTATGGACGAATCGATGGTTGTTGTATCTGGTTGATGATGGATCAGTGTTGGGTGACTTGGTCACGTGTTGGTACCACATGCATTGTGTCTGCATTTGTGTTTGCATGGAATTGTAACATGTTAGGATGTCTTCCAGTGTTACAATTCTTTGGTTGATTATTGATCGGTGCATAATGACTTGTATGATTGGAACTGTGTGTTGAACCTGAATCTATGCTAAAATGGGTGAAATAATATGCTTGTGATATAATGTTGATTGAGAAGCTTATAATGCATGTTAATTATGAGAAATCTCACCCTTACTTTAATGATTTCAGATTAAAGTTAGCAGCTCAGGAGTTGGTGAGGATGGCTCTAGAGCTATGTTACTTTAAGTCCGCGTGTCAGTGTCATGCTCTGATAGGTTGTGACACTGGGGGAAATGTTTGAATGATGAGTTTTATTTTATACTCTATTGTGTAATTGATGTTGGGAATACTTATGAAGTGAAGTTATTCCGGTTTTGAGACATTTCCGCTGTGTAGAACATGATATTGATTTAAATATTTATATTAATAATTCCTTCAGTAAAGCATGATAACTGTAAATTTGAGGTTTTTATATTTATCTTGAATTGTGACATCCCTGTTTTCCATGTTACTCTGATTTAATTAATATATTTGCGGGTTATTTAGAAGGGGTGTTACAATAGTGGTATCTGAGCAGGTCGGTCTATCGGCCAGGTTGTTTATGTGTTTACTCCCTTTTGGTATGCGACATGTGTGTGAAACACTGCCGGTACTTGATTGTTTCCTTTTCGTTGTCTGCAGAGGTACGTGTGAAATAAGTGGGGGAGAAGTTTCTTCTCTGAAGTTTTGTGCAAGAGGTTGGTTCAGTATACCGCCGATTGTAAGATGTAAGTATTGCCGAGCAGTTGATGCTTCAAGCGTGGTTATGTTTAAGTAGCTTGAATGGTAAGATTGAAGATGATGTTGTGGTTTGGTAACGATGGTTGATGCCACCTCATGATTGTTGACTATCTATTGACAAATTGAGGAACTGATCACCCTTAATCTCTTGTTGATGGTAGTCGGGATCGCGTTGGATGGGATGTACTTATTGTGCAAGCTTTACGGTGTGTGAAATTAGTTGAGTCGGCAAGAAGAGAAGCGTTATGGTTTGTGTAACGAGAGATTTAGATCTCGGCGAGAGCAAGAAAAAGGCATGTGACCTATTGGATGTAATTTTTTTTATGAAGTGTTCCGTGATGAAGTAGGTGGAACAGTGTGAGAGTGCAAGGTGAAGTCTTAATGGGTTTTGTTACTAGAACTAGTTCGAATTCGAGGATGCCTATAAGAGGTCTGCTTCTAGATTGAGAAAGTTGAAGAGTCAACTTGAGGATTTGCTTGAGAAGAAGTTTATTCGTCCGAGTGTTTCGTCGTGGGGTGCTCCGGTGTTGTTGGTTAAGAAGAAAGAAGGTTCAATGAGATTATGTGTTGATTACAGACAGCTGAATAAAGTTACAATCAAGAATCAGTATCTTTTGCCGAGGATCGATGATTTGATGGATCAACTAGTTGGAGCTTGTGTATTTAGTAAGATTGATCTGAGATCTGGATATCATCAGATTCGTGTGAAGTCGGAAGATATTCAGAAAACTGCATTTAGAACGAGGTATGGACATTACGAGTATTCTGTTATGCCGTTTGGAGTTACTAATGCACCTGGTGTTTTCATGGAGTATATGAACAGGATATTTCATCCGTATCTTGATAAGTTTGTGGTGGTGTTCATTGATGATATTCTAATTTATTCGAAGAGCGATGAAGAGCATGCAGAACATCTCAGAGTTGTGTTGGAATTGTTGAAAGAGAAGAAGCTTTATGCGAAGTTGTCCAAGTGTGAATTCTGGTTAAGTGAAGTAAGTTTTCTTGGCCATGTAATTTCCAAGAATGGAATTGTTGTGGATCCTACGAAGGTAGAAGCAATATCTCGGTGGGAAGCGCCGAAGAATGCTTCTGAGATCCGTAGTTTTCTGGGTCTTGCAGGTTATTACAGGAAGTTTATAGAAGGATTTTCCAAATTAGTGTTACCGTTGACTAAGTTGACCAGGAAGGGTCAGATGTTTGTTTGGGATGTTGAATGTGAGAAAGGATTTCAAGAGCTGAAGAGGAGGTTGACAAGTGCTCTGATCTTGATTTTGCCAAATCCGACTAAGTCTTTTGTTGTGTATTATGACGCATCATTAATGGGATTAGGTGGTGTGTTGATGCAAGATAAGCAGGTGGTGGCTTATGCTTCGAGACAATTGAAAGTACATGAGAGGAATTATCCGACTCATGATTTGGAGTTGGCAGCTGTTGTATTTGTTTTGAAGTTGTGGAGGCATTATTTATATGGTTCTCGGTTTGAGGTGTTCAGTGATCACAAAAGTATGAGGTATCTCTTTGATCAGAAAGAGTTGAATATGAGGCAGAGGAGATGGTTAGAAATTCTAAAGGATTATGATTTAGGTTTGAATTACCATCCTGGTAAGGCAAACGTTGTTGCGGATGCCTTGAGTAGGAAGTCCTTGCATATGTCGATGTTAATGGTCCGTGAGTTAGATTTGGTTGAGCAGTTCAGAGATTTAAGTTTGGTATGTGAAACTACTCCGAATAGTGTGAAATTGGGTATGTTGAAACTGACTAGTGGTATTCTGGAAGAAATTCGGAATGGACAGAAGTCTGATGTTGGGTTAGTTGATAAATTGACATTGATCAACCAAGGTTAAGGAGGCGAGTTCCGGATTGATGAGAATGGTGTTATGAGATTTGGTAATAGGGTGTGTGTTCCGGATGTTGCAGAGATTAGGAAGAGTGTTTTGGAAGAAGGACATCGTAGTGGATTGAGTATTCATCCTGGTGCTACTAAAATGTACCATGATTTGAAGAAGTTATTTTGGTGGCCGGGAATGAAAAAGGAAATTGCTGAGTTTGTGTATGCTTGTTTGGTTTGTCAGAAGTTGAAGATTGAGCATCAGAAACCAGCAGGATTGATGGAACCGTTGTTTGTTCCGGAATGGAAATGGGATGGAATCTCTATGGATTTTGTGTCTGGTTTGCCAAGGACATCGAAGAATTGTGATTCTATCTGGGTTATTATTGATCGGTTGACGAAATCTGCTCACTTTATTCCGATAAGAATGGATTATCTGAGGGAAAGGTTGGCATAATTGTATGTTGAGAAGATTGTGAGTTTGCACGGTATTCCTTCTAGTATTATGTCGGATCGAGATCCAAGGTTTACATCTAAATTTTGGACGGGATTGCAAGAAGCTTTGGGTACTAAGTTGCGTTTGAGTTCCGCTTATCATCCACAGACAGATGGTCAGACGGAGAGAACGATTCAGCCGTTGGAAGATTTGTTAAGAGCTTGTGTGTTGGAGAAAGGTGGAGCTTGGGATAGTTATCTACCATTGATTGAGTTTACCTACAACAATAGTTTTCATTCGAGCATTGGTATGGCTCCGTTTGAGGCATTGTATGGTAGGAGGTGTTGGACACCGTTGTGTTGGTATGAATCTGGAGAGAGTGTTGTGATTGGACCGGAAATTGTCCAACAGACTTCGGAAAAGATTAAGATGATTCAGGAGAAGATGAGGACTTCTCAGAGTCGTCAGAAAAGTTATTACGATAAGAGGAGGAAAGATCTTGAGTTTAGCGAAGGAGAACATGTTTTTATGCGAGTTACTCCGATGACTGGTATTGGTCGAGCTTTGAAGTCAAAGAAGTTGACTCCATGTTTTATTGGTCCGTTTCAGATTACCAAGAGAGTTGGGAAAGTTGCTTATCAGATTGCTTTGCCGCCGTCACTTGCAAATTTGCATGATGTTTTTCATGTATCTCAGCTAAGAAAGTACATTGTTGATCCATCTCATGAGATTCGGGTAGACGATATACAGGTACGAGAGAATTTGACTATGGAAGCGGTACCTGCGAGAATTGAGGATCGGAAGTTGAAACAGTTGCGAGGCAAGGAGATCGCGTTGGTAAGAGTGGCTTGGGGAGGACCAGCAGATGGAAATGTCACTTGGGAGCTGGAGAGTCAGATGAAGGACTTGTATCCCGAACTGTTCGTCTAAGGTATGTTTTCGAGGACGAAAACTCTTTTAGTAGGGGAGAGTTGTGACACCCCAAATTAATTTAAGTGTTAAATAATTAGGAATTTAATTATTAAATTAATTAAAGGCTTAATTAATAATATTTTGGATTAAATGGATGAATTAATCATGGAATTAAAAAGGAAGACCGGGGGGTGTAAGGTTGAATTGGAGGTGTGTGAAGTAAAAAGCTCTACTAAATAATTACTAAATTTATTTCTATTATTTGGAAAATAATAAAAGGAAATAAAAAGAAGAATAATAAAAAGAAATAAAAAGAAGGTTATTGGGAGAAAGTCATTGTACGTGAAATTGGAGAAGAGAAGAGAAGAGAGGAAAAAGCCAAACGCCGTGAATTCGAAGGATCATCGCGAGGTAAGGGATGATTTCAATTATTTAATATGCCTTATAGATTTTGAGATCAATAGAATTGATTAAGCATGTTAGGAATCTCGATTTTTGGAATTCTAGGTTTGTGGGATTATCCCTAATTGTGTCAGAGTATAGGAATTGGAACCATTAATGTGATGAATAATTAATAGGAATGATGGAAACATGGTTTATGATGTTGTATTGATGTGTGTTGGTTGTATTTTGGTGTTCCAAATGTTATAATTCGTATGAGTATGAATTGGATGGGATTGGAATGAATAATGCTGTCAAAATAGCAGATTTTGACTCTGCAGGTCGTGGGAACCGGTTCCCAGTGGGGAGGAACCGGGTTCCACTGTGTGAACGTACAAAAACTTGCAAAATTGGTCGCAGGAACCGGTTCCTGTATAGGTAGGAACCGGGTTCCAGTACATTTTCCAGAAACGTAACTTTTTTAAAAATATTAAACTTTGAAAATTCATAACTTTCAAACCGTAAGTCCGATTTGAGTGCCGTTTTCGGAAGTATTTCTTAAATTTAAAATTCTATCTTATAAAATAAGAAAAATATTATTTTATGAAAATTATTTTAAAAAGAGTCGAATTCCCGATTTTTGTAAACTTTGGTATTTTGAGAATGATGTAGAATTGTTTGTAAGTTGTTCTAATTTGGTGAATGAGAACTGATACTTATGTGTTGTGCCTGCTATCCATTATGATTGAGATGTGATCATGTGATATATTGGTTTTGGCATTATTTGGAATTATGTTGTGATCATATTCTGTTGATTTGATGTTGACTTTCCGATTATGCGGTTTGTTATTATGTGCATATTTGGTGTATATGCAATGGTGTATCCATGATAATTGATTGTATCAGGTCCTTGTGGATGAAGTGCATGTTTATTCTGTTTGATGTGTGTATGATAGATAATGATATCATGTTTCTTTTGGTTTTTGTTCAGTTATGATAAATTGATGTATTTCATAGACTGATTTGATGTTGCATGCTGGTGATGTGCATGCATATGCATTGTTTTGGTGAAGTTAATTTCCATTGTGTAGAATTTGACTTGTAGTGTCGTTAACCGATACCCGGGTGATGATGGGTGGTTAGGCTGGATTCGTGTCCGGTGTTTATGGACGAATCAGTGGATTGCTGTATCTGATTGATGATGGATCAGCTGGATTCGTGTCCGGTGTTTATGGACGAATCGATGGTTGCTGTATCCGGTTGATGATGGATCAGTGTTGGGTGACTTGGTCACATGTTGGTACCACATGCATTGTGTCTTCATTTGTGTTTGCATGGAATTGTAACATGTTAGGATGTCTTCCAGTGTTACAATTCTTTGGTTGATTATTGATCGGTGCATAATGACTTGTATGATTGGAACTGTGTGTTGAACCTGAATCTATGCTAAAATGGGTGAAATAATATGCTTGTGATATAATGTTGATTGAGAAGATTATAATGCATGTTAATTATGAGAAATCTCACCCTTACTTTAATGATTTCAGATTAAAGTTAGCAGCTCAGGAGTTGGTGAGGATGGCTCTAGAGCTATGTTACTTTAAGTCTGCGTGTCAGTGTCATGCTCTGATAGGTTGTAACACTGGGGGAAACATTTGAATGATGAGTTTTATTTTATACTCTATTGTGTAATTGATGTTGGGAATACTTATGAAGTGAAGTTATTTCGGTTTTGAGACATTTCCGCTGTGTAGAACATGATATTAATTTAAATATTTATATTAATAATTCCTTCAGTAAAGCATGATAACTGTAAATTTGAGGTTTTTATATTTATCTTGAATTGTGACATCCCTGTTTTTCATGTTACTCTGATTTAATTAATATATTCGCGGGTTATTTAGAAGGGGTGTTACACTTTGCATTCTTAAAATGACATTGTTTGCATATGAGTATTTGTTCAGCATCAGAGAAATTCACATGACGAATATCTAGTGAACAAAAACCTTCTCAATAAAAAGGATCACCTCAAGTGGAAAAACACTTCCAACCAAGGGGCACGACATGATCATTGTCCATCATCTGGGGCAGTCAAGTCAAGATTCAAGGAATCTCTCAAAGATGCCAAATAGCCAGGGGAAGATCTCCATCTAATTCACTTGGGGGCATTGGGCATGAATTCCAGCAACGAATCATGTACGATCAAACAAACATCTTCTGGTAGTGTGGCAACACAACACTACCGACAGTGACAACTCCCTACATCCTGAGAGCGTGGACATAGTCAAAAAATACTGCGCATGAACAAAGACCTGCTAGGTTGACTGGCCTAGGCAAAAATAAGGGCATCCCGATGAACCAAAAGGGTTCAGGCAAAAATTAGGGATAAAAACAAAAAATATCTGTACACCCGGCAAGTTGAAAACCTGAAAAGGAGGCTCGGGCAAGAAAGGGTATCCCGGTGGACTGAAAATCTGAAAAGACAGTCCAGGAAAAAGTTAGGGATTAAAGCGTACGACTATGTCCCGTCATCTTGTCACTTGCCTATCAGTAGAAGACTTATCATTCCGATCGGCAGTTACCAAGAACCTCATAAGTTGGGATAACACTCAATCCACAAGGCCTCCGTGGGTACTTTCTCCAGTAGGTACAGGGGCAGAAAAGTCCTGATGCAAAGTTATTGTCGTATCCTCAGCATACGACCCTGTGACATCTACACTCCCCGTAGAGTAGAGGCAACTAAAGCTTTGACATCAGCTTCCCCAAAAAGGAGCTACGTTCCCCAGCAAAGTTCCTTCAGAGAATCGACATCTATACTCCCCGACCAAATTTCATAATCGCAAGCGGTTCGTAAAGTTGTCTCCTAAGCAGAGTTTATTTCTATAAATACATAAGCTCAATCCCTAATAGAGTTTATTCCTCCGGCTACAGAAGTTCATCCCCCAGTGGAGTTTATCTCTCTGAATCGGCAAGATCTTCCAGCAAAGCATCTCCTCTCTCAATGGAGTTATTCTCCCGCAGAGTTATTCTCAAACAGAGTCTCTCCCCCGGTAGAGTAGCTATAAACAAGGGGTAAATCCCCAACATAGTCATCTCCGGTTCACCATCCCCAACAGAAGTAGAAGAGCTATGGTTTTTTACAACAGTCAAGAATACCATTTCTCATACTCTCCAAACATCAGTCAGGGATTTATTTTCCCAGACTCAGATTATTAGGTCAGGATTTCATGTTCATACATCATGACATGTGCATACATTATATATGACATAATCTCAGTTATTTTGAGAACCTCATCATAATGCATCTCATGCATCGCACATAACTAACCCTGTATTTCTTTTAGGAAAGACAGTTATTATCAACAATTTCCAGCAGGTCCATGATCAACACTCGAAGCTAAACAAGAGTCATCATCGGTGCGACAAAAGCAACCTTACCCCGGTTCCTCCTGAAGTTTTACGCGAACTTATCCCAAGGTGACCTTACCCAGGTTCCTTCTGAAGTTTTACACGAACTCATCCCAAAGTAACCTTACCCAGGTTCCTCCTGAAGTTTTACACGAACTCATCCCCAAGTAACCTTATCCAAGTTCCATCTGAAGTTTTACACGAACTTATCACAAAGTAACCTTACCCAGGTTCCTCTTGAAGTTTTACATAGACTTAGCCCAAAGTAACCTTACCCAGGTTCCTGCCGAAGTTTTACACAGACTTATCCCGAAGTAACCCTACCCAGGTTCCTCCTAAACCCCTAAACGGACTCATCACGAGTAACCTTACCCAGGTTCCTTCTGAAGTTTCACTAAAACTCCTCACAAAGCAACCTTACCCAGGTTCCTTCTCGGTTCAAATGCAGTTTTACCCAAACTCCTTACAAAGCAACCTTACCCAGGTTACTTCTCGTTTCAGATGCAGTTTTAACCAAACTCCTCACAAAGCAACCTTACCCGGGTTCTTTCTCAGTTCAGATGCAGTTTTACCCAAACTCCTCACAAAGCAACCTTACCCAGGTTCCTTCTCGGTTCAGATGCAATTTTACCCAAACTCCTCACAAAACAACCTTACCCAGGTTCCTTCCCATAAGCCCTACCATCCAGGTTCCTTCTTATAACCTTACCATCCAGGTTTCTTTTCTCTTATCTCTAGACAGGAGTCCACAACACTGTAAGACCTGGACCTGATCAAACAAGATTGGTTTCGCATTTCCCCAGTAAGTCGCGATGCAGCTTGTACCCTGACCAGATAGCAGTTCACTTTCACCTCCTCGACTAAGAGATGATTCCCCAGTAGAGTAACGGACAACTGAAGCTCCTAAAATTCTGTTTCTCCCAAGACAGACCAACATTCCTCAGCTGATTCCTCCTCAACGACAAGAACAGGAATTATCATCAAAGGAATATCTCGGGAAATCAACATCCTCTAGATGGCATCTTTAAGCCCATCTCCGACGATTCTCCGTCATATCTTCCGGATGGCTTCTTTAAGCCCATCTCTGGTGACCTTCCGTCATCTCCTCCAAATGGCATCTGTAAGCCCATTCCCGATACTACCTACATAGTCAAGCATCATTACAGACGAGTGCAAATTTCTGGGCACTCTAGTGTTCAATCATCTTCCACCTTCAGATCACGAAAGGCAGACAAGCCAATCTAAATCTTCAGGTTTAAGAAGATTGAACAGGGGCAGCTGTTGTACCCCAAAATTTACCCTCTTTTCATACACGCATATTATTGGTTTTATGGTTATGGAATAAAGGTATATTTATCAAGCTTATTCAGGTTACAAGTGACGTTTATTTTGCCAATGGATGTTCTCAGAGTATTTTCCGTGCTGAAGATCAGTTCGCCGTTTTGCAATGATTCGGGGTTCAAAGATTCACAAGTCCAACCCGGTGCATCATATTCAGGTGTTCTTTTGCCAAGATATCTCTGATAACGTATTCTTAAATTCAGGTTCGGCTCAAGAGTCAATTCTTTAAAGAAGGTCTCCAAATGTGTGAGTTTTCTCGAAGAAATGTGGTGAAAAAGTGTGTTGAAAGTGCAGTTATTACGCACTAAAAAATTCATAACTTAAAGATCGTGGCTTGTTTTGAACCCGTTCTAGTGGCCAAAATTCCATCTTGGTGTCATCTATGTTTTCATCTCTCACGGCTGGAAGCCAATTTCGATCAGAAGGTCTTCAAAAATGCGGATTTATCAAGTATTTTCGTACAGAAAATTTGTGACAAGTTTATTTGCGTCATGTTCAGAAAATCATAACTTGGTCGATTTTCATCGTATCGAGCTGGTTCCAGCACCAAAATTTCACAAATTGAGTTGGCTAAGTTTCCACAAGAGGTATTGAGTTCGAACAGTATCCAAAAGGCCTTCTTTTTTTGCTCAGAGTGCGTGTGACGCGCCGAAAATCCTGAATGCTGAATATTATTTCATCTGGGTCGAAACTTCGAAAATTCATAATTCGGTCAATTTTTATTGGATTGGGCCCATCTTTTTACACAAGGTCACTGACTCAGAGATTTACAACTTTTCTTCAAAAGTCAAGACTGGGTTATGCTCCAATCAATACCAGTTTTTTATTGAAGAACGTGTCAAAGTCGACACTGGAGCCCAAAATAAGTTTGTCTGAGCTAAAACTTCAAAAATTCATAACTAATTCACCTTTTATCCGATTGAGCCCATTTTCGGACAGGAGTTAGTTCTCGATGTCGGCTACATTTTGTATTCACATTTCAACTTCAAAAATTGCACTTAAGCCCCTGCGATTTAGCCTGGAACGTGACAGACTCAAGTGAACATTGGAGGCCCAATTGCACATTCAAAGCCCATATCTTTGCTCTAATTTCCATTATATAATCTTATTCTTTTCACCCAAACATGAGGAGATAAAAACCTTTGCCACAATCCTGTCAAAATATCAAATTCTTTCAAGAACCCTAAAACCTTGAAATCCTTATTACAAACCCCCATCTCACTACAAACAAGCCATCCTTGTTACAAACCCACATCTCACTACTTCTCCGGTAAGAGTAAGGCTGTTTTGATCTCCATGATCAAAAGGATGTAGAAGCATTCATACATGTCATATCGGTTTTAATATTACAAAATTTCATATATTTGCCTTATTTATATTTCATGATATAGTAATTTATTTAATGTGTTCATGAGATTCAACACTGCAAATTTAGACAGGATCCCATGCAGGATTATTACAAAACACTGAGGCCAAAATAGAACAACCACCAATGTATGACTCATGGCAAGGCAAACATTCTGAGGAGGCTAAGGGCGTGGGTTCAACAACCACCCCTATTGGTTTTGGTTTTCTTCCTTACTATTTATCCTTTTACCTATTTCTATTCTTTCTGTTTAAAATCTTTTTCATAAAACTTAACATTTTTCATAATCCTTTAATTTTTCATAATAAACTCGAATAATTAATTTTAGGTTTTATTTTAATTTTAGGTTTTAAATTAATTTTTGGGTCAACACCCACCCCTGACAATATATATAATTTTGCTTATTTTTAACCCTTTGTGCATCATTTCTTTCTCTTTAACATCTTCCTTAAAAACCCTAAATTCATATAAACTCTAATTTTATTTAAATCAAAAACCCTATTAATTGGCAAATTTAACTTTTTTTACAAACCCTAATTAATTTAGGTTTTAAAATTTTTTATTTATTATTATTAACTCTTTTTTTTATTAACTCTTTAATTTAATTAATTAACTTTTTTCCTGCAAATTAGGAAAATAATTAGGTTTTAGGTTTTCTTTATAATTAACCCTTTAATAACCTTTTTTTTTTAACAAATTAGGATTATGTTTTCGTTTTAGTTAGTAACTGAATTTTTGGATTTTTTTCATTTATTAATAAATTAAGTTAATTAACTCTTTTTATTTATTAAAATTAGTTAGAATTGTGTTTTTTAATTAACTTAAAATTATTTTCTACAAAAAAACACCAAAAACATTAACTTAGAATTTTAGGTTTTAATTTTTCCTTAATTTCTTTTTATTTATTCTTTTCATTTTAATTTCTAGGAAAATTGTATATGTCGTATTATCAATGTAATAGCGTAGATTTATCTTTTCTTGCATTTTTTCTTCTAATTATGTAATTGCTTCCGGGATGTAATAGTTTTAGGATTTCTTTTCCTCACTCTTCACTATTATGTAACTGCCCCAAAGCTCTGTAATAGCTTATGTTTACATTTCCGCCTTTATCTCCTGTTACTATATTTTATGCAATGCTTAGATTAATAGGATTGTATGGAAAGACCGGTAAACTAATTAAACATAGCATTACTTAATTACAAGATAAATATCTGAAAACAAACAATGTTGCACACTTGCACCCCTAGGGTACACCTCACTTGGTTGCCTCAGAAACAATGGTCATATCCCTCGAATGTAGGGATATCTTAGCAAAAGACCCTCAATCTAAAAGTCATCATAAAGATCATAGTCCCTCAATGTCCCTCGAGTTGCCTACGAGAAATGATCTTGTCCCTCAATGTTGCCTACAAATATATAATGACAGTCCCTTCGAAATGCTAAGGTATCCTTACATGTTGCCATCAGTGACTATTTCGTCCCTTCGAATGTCCCTTTAAAACTCCAACGACAGTGCTACCTACTCTTTAATAGTAGGATGGCGCTGTCTAAAGGAAACGAGAACAAACAATATTTTTTCGAGTAGGTAGAATCTTAAGTACTTGCTCAATAAAATTTTGTTTCACACAAACACCTTTCAAAACAATTTTCAAAACAAACTTCGTCACATCCTTGAGGACTGATACAAGGATTACCACGAAGTAAAACATTTTCAAGAGAAACACACACAAGAAATTTGAAAAATGAGCAAGTACCTAAGAGCCCGTAGATAACTACGGATAGAAAGGGTGCTAACACCTTCCCTTTCTATAATCTACCCCCCGTACTCAGAAACATCTCGAAAAAGGTTTTTTCTGTTCTTTTTCCTTTTCCTTTGTTGGATAAAATAAAAGTCGGTGGCGACTCTTGCTTACCGCGATATTTTGCGAATAAAAAACGCAAAACGCAAACCAGTATTAAACAATCGGTTCTGCCACCGTATCACCCCATAAACTAAGGAAAAGAGAGTTTCCCTAGTTGAGGTTCTAGCTGAAGTACGTTAGCCATGTAGAGCAAACGACAACATCTCATGCCAATCCTTTTAGGTTACTATCATCTTCTGCATAATCTTCTTGATATTTTTGTTGGCCGCTTCGACTGCGCCATTCATTTTTGGTCTATATGGAGAAGAATTGTGATGCTTGATCTTAAACTGAGTGCAAATCTCAATAATCATAGCATTATTGAGGTTAGTCTCATTGTCGGTGATGATCCTTTCGGGGATACCATAACGGCAGATGAGGTTGTGTCTGATGAATCTGGCTACCACATTCTTGGTGACTGAGGCAAACGAGGAGGCTTCGACCCATTTGGTAAAATAGTCGATAGCAACAAGAATGAAGCGATGTTCGTTGGAAGTTGTGGTCTTGATCTCTCCAATCATGTCAATGCCTCACATTGCAAATGGCCACGGAGCGGTCATGACATTCATAGGGATAGGAGGCACATGGACCTTGTCAGCATAGATTTGGCATTTGTGACAGGTTCTTGAATATTGATGGTAATCAGTCTCCATCATTGACCAATAGTAACCTGCTCTTAAGATTTTCTTAGCCATCGTATGCCCACTTGAGTGAGTACCGAAGATACCATCGTGCATGTCTTCCATGATCTCCTCCGCCTCCTTCTTGTCCACACATCGGAGTAGAGTCGAATCATGGTTTCATTTGTATAATATCCCATTACTTAGGAAGAATTTGGATGCAAATCTTTGCAAGAACTTTCTGTCATTGATATATGCCCCCTCTGGATACTCTTGTGCTTCAAGGTATCTCATCACCTCATGGTACCATGGCTTTTCCGCATCGGTGTCAAGCTCATAGAAATGTGCAGGTTCATCAAATCTTTCAATTGTTATCATAGGGGCTTCGTTGTCCCATCTGACTTTGAACATTGAAGACATGGTTGCCAAAGTGTCAGCCAACTGGTTTTCTTCCCTAGGGAAGTGCTCGAACGTGATCTCTTCGAAGTAAGGAATTAGAGATAACACAAGTTCCTTGTAAAGGATAAGATTAGGTTGTTTAGTATCCCAATCTCCTTTTACTTGGCTGATCACCAAGGTGGAATCTCCAAACACATCCAAATGCTTGATCCTTAAGTCAATAGCAGCTTTCAGACCTAAGATGCATGCTTCATACTCAGCCATATTGTTTGTGCAATCGAAGCATAGTCTGGCAGAGAAAGGAGTATGGCAACCTTTAGGAGAGATGATCACAACACCAATTTTGTTACCTAAGGCGTTGGAAGCCCCATCGAATACCATAGTCCATCGGGATCCTTGTTCAGGTCTGTCATACAGTCCAGGTTTTGCACAGTCGGTTACCAGCATGATGTTCTCATCAGGGAAGTCGAAATTCATTGACTGATAATTATCCAGAGCTTGATGGGCCAAATGATCTGCTAGTACACTTCCTTTGATGGCCTTTTGAGTGGTGTATTGAATGTCGTACTCAGTCAAGATCATTTTCCATCTGGCTATCCATCCGGAAAGGGCAGGTTTCTCGAAGATGTACTTGATTGGGTCCATCTTAGAAATCAACAAAGTGGTATGCATCAACATATATTGTCTTAACCGGTGAGCAGCCCATGCCAGAGCGCAGAAAGTTTTCTCGAGCAGTGAATATCTGGTTTCACAGTCGGTAAACTTTTGCTCAGGTAATAAATAGCATGCTCTTTTCGGCCAGACTCATCATGTTGGCCCAGAACGCACCCCATAGAATTCTCTAATACCGTCAAGTGTAACACCCCAATTCTACCCCGGAAAATTATATAAATAAATCAGAGTTATAAAATTTTCAATCATACAAATGAATCGGGACGTCACAAATTCTTCTAACAAATTCATTACATTCATCGTGGATATATAACACTTTTTCAAACATCGGATGAACCATCAACATAACATCTTTAATCAAATAAATCAACAACTACGCAGCGGAATTCTTAATAACATCTCTAACAAAATAGAAACTTTGAAACATCTCATATTTAATAATAATCAATTTAAAATTCAACAATTGAGAATCAACGATCAAAAATCAGCAAACGTTCATCCCCCCGAGTGTTACATATCAGAGCAATGACACTGACTCAAACTATTGAAGGTATACAACCTTCACTCTCGATTACCTGCACGTTACCAACATAAGGGCAACATTCAAACAAAATGGGTGAGATATCTAACAATATAATAAAGCGCATGATAATTAATATATTAAATTAGATCAACAACATCACCACTTCTCATCTCATAATCAACGACAATCTCAACAATAATATACATTCATCAACATCAAAATACACTTCTTTATGAAATCATATAATGCGACTCAATACTATGCAAATGCATGTGGTACCATTGGAGCAGAACTCCCATCTCAAAAATTTGCCAATTAATAGAGGCATCAACAAGGCATGGCCTTCATCTCAAAATTCGCCAATACAGGCCATCTCAACGAGCATAAGCTCCATCTCAAAAATGCAATGTATGCGACACAATATGAATGTAATAATGACACCCAAGTTAACAACATCTCAAATCATCTCAAACATCTCAAATTAACATCTCAAAACATCTCAAATAAACATCTCAAAACATCACAAATAAACATCTCAAAATAACATCTCAAAATAATCAACACCTCAGATCATCAAAATAATTTATCAAACATCGTTTATTTATTATAAATCATCAACATAATATTATTAATAACTTCCCATTAACAACTCAGCAGTATCTTAATTTCCACAGTAACCAACACTGTCATTCTGTAATTCTAACGTCAAGACTGTCACTATCCTACTGTTATAGCTCAAACAACAACTTCTAAGCATCTAGCATTCACCGTTCTATACAAAACAAATCTTAATGTCAAACGCAACTTCTGACCAGAACACTTCTAACAACACAGCTTCTAACCAACCCAACTCTTAATAATACAGCTTCTAATAACGCAACTTCTGGCTGATACAATCTTTTGACTAATGCAACTTCTGACTAACCACATCTTCTGACTAATACAACCTCTGACTAGCCTCATCTTCTAACTAATACAACTTTTGACTAGCCACATCTTCTGACTAATACAACTTCTGACTAGCCACATCTTCTGACTAATACAACTTCTGACTAACCACATCTTCTGAATAATACAACCTCTGACTAACCATATCTTCTGATTAATACAATTCTGACCAGAACCTCTATTCTTTAATAGTGCAGTACAACTTCTAACTAACATACATATAACATCAGAACTTCTATCTCGCACTAACCTGACGCAACTCTTATTAACATACTTCTAATGTCAGAACTTCTACCTTTTTATTTCATCCTACTATTTTGATTCTTTTCCTATTATCGACCTAGTTAGGAACAGTATGCCTAACGCCATCCCTAATTGATTCATTGTTCTAGACAGTAACTTCTGATATCCTCCACGTACGGTTCTGCATTTTCATCACTGAATCTTACTATGGGTTTCATAACTAAAGCCTTAGAACTTAATCTAATCATGATAATTCATCACCCATAATAACCCTATAATCTTACAGCATTTTAACAACATCAAGACATCAATATTCATCAAAATTCATCATACATCAATCATATATTCTCAATTCAAGCACAAGACAACAATCACCTCTAACCCCACATACCAATCATCATAAACCCAATTATAGAGTCAGAACCCCACCCTTACCTTGGATTGAAGGTCGCTCTACAATTTCTGGTTGGATTCACGTTCTTATCGTTTTCCACTTTCTCTAGCAGCTCGCACATCCTCTTCCAAATCCTTATTCTTTCGACTACTTCTTTCTTTCTATTCCTTCTAAGAAATAATAAAATAACCCTATTATTCTATTATTCCTTATTGGGCTTAAAACCAACACACCCCCTTATTACTTCTATTCCTTCAAAATAAGCCCACATCAAATAATATTATACTTCTAATATTATTTCACCACATAATATTATATATCTAATATCATTTCTCCACTTAATAAAATAAATCCAATTTAATTATAACACATCTTCATAAATATTCCAAAAATAATTTAATTAAATAATTAATTAAATTATGGGCGTTACAACTGGCTATCCATCCGGAAAGGGCAGGTTTCTCGAAGATGTACTTGATTGGGTCCATCTTAGAAATTAACAGAGTGGTATGCATCAACATATACTGTCTTAACCGGCGAGCAGCCCATGCCAGAGCGCAATAAGTTTTCTCGAGCAGTGAATATTTGGTTTCACAGTCGGTAAACTTTTTGCTCAGGTAATAAATAACATGCTCTTTTCGGCCAGACTCGTCATGTTGGCCCAGAACGCACCCCATAGAATTCCCTAATACCGTCAAGTACATGATCAAGGGCCTTCCTTCAACTGGAGGCATGAGAATAGGAGGTTCTTGTAAGTATTCTTTGATTTTGTCAAAGGCAATCTGGCAATCATCGTTCCATCTGACTACCTGATTTTTCTTCAAAAGTTTGAAGAGTGGCTCACAAGTAGCAGTTAAGTGAGATATGAAACGAGCAGTGTACTTGAGACGACCCAAGAATCCTCTGACTTCTTTTTCAGAATGAGGGACTGGCATTTCTTGGATGGCCTTTATCTTGGCAGGATCAACTTCAATGCCTTTATTGCTGACGACAAAACCTAGAAGCTTTCCAGATCGTACTCCAAACGTGCACTTATTAGGGTTTAACCTCAGCTTGTACTTTTTCAGCCTCTCGAATAACTTGTGCAGGTGATCGAGATGTTCTTCTTCGGTTTGTGATCTGGAAATCATATCATCCACATATACCTCTATCTCATGATGAATCATGTCATGAAATAAAGCTACAATAGCCCTTTGATATGTTGCCCCTGCATTCTTTAGTCCGAACGGCATGACCTTGTAGCAGAAGGTGCCCCATTGCGTAACGAAAGTAGTCTTTTCCATATCTTCGGGAGCCATCCTTACTTGATTGTAGCCTGAGAAGCCATCCATGAATGAGAAGACTTTATGCTGAGCAGTATTATCAACTAAGACGTCAATGTGTGGTAGAGGGAAATCATCCTTTGGGTTTGCCCTATTCAGATCCCTATAGTCTACGCACATGAGAACTTTCCCATTTTTATTTGGCACTGGAACCATATTGGCAACCCATTGAGGATAGGATGTCACATCTAGGAACCCCGCATCGAATTGTTTCATCACCTTGGCTTTGATCTTTTCAGACATATCAGGCCTCATGTGGCGAACCTTTTGCCTGACAGGCGGATAGTCTTCTTTTTTCGGCAGACGATGAACTACGATGTCGGTATCCAACCCAGGCATATCTTCATAAGACCAAGAAAAAACTTCCACATAATCATGAAACATCTGAACCAACCTGCTCTTGACACTGCTTTCGAAGTTAGCGCTGATCTTAATTTCCTTCTTATCTGACTTAGTACCCAGGTTGATAACTTCAACTGACTCTTCGTGCGGTTGAATAGCTTTTTCCTCTTGTAATAGAAGTCTGGCTAGTTCTCCCGGTATGTCACAATCTTCCTCGCTTTCGTCTTCGGCTTGGTTGATAGGACATTCAAAGTCATAGTCGACAATAGTAGAGTTATTGGCAATAGGATCCAGAGTGGATGTGGACCTGCAAGAGTGTGTGTGTGTGTGTGTGTGTGTGTGTGTGTGTGTGTGTGTGTGTGTGTGTGTGTGTGTGTGTGTGTGTGTGCATGTAAGATACATGGCTATTTTTTTGAAAAATGTATTTGTAAGAAAAGAAAGACAATGAGCACGAATATTTGAATGCAAAAGAGTCTAATGTACTGAATGATCATATGATTAGATGAACATAAATAAAACCCTTGACAAATGGACCAAAGTGCTCTGGGCCAGGCAAATGGCTGAAAAGTCATTGTTTGAATATTACAGACAACATGTTCTTGAATTGAAAGAAAAGTAATAACAAGTAGATTACTCCTCAATGAAGGAGATGGGTACAAAGTCCTTTGTATGCCAAATCTTCAGCTCCATAGTAGTTGGATACACCCATTCTTCAAAGGCGGCTTCTTTTTCAGAGTCACCCACGATGTTGACTTCTTGGCCTCTAATGCAGAGAGGTGGATTTCCAGCACGAGCACGCCTCACTTCCTTCTGAGCTTTGCCAGTGAAGCCCAACCCAAACTTGTCCGTTTTAAAAGGGATATCGAGGAGTTTCCCCCAAGTATCACAGTTTCCTTCTTCAATTGCCGCGCGGGCATCCTTGACTGAAACCATCTTTGGCGTGGCCTTGACAGCTTTGGACTCATCATAAGAACATTTAGTAGCAGCAATCATCGGTGGCACAACCTCAAAGGCTTGACATGGGGTTTCAATGAATTATCTGTCCATTTCTACATACTTGAAAGAGTTAAGGTGGCTCACCATAAACTCTTCTTCCCCACAGACTGTGACTATTCTGCCCTTGACAGGATATTTGAGTTTCTGGTGGAGTGTTGAGGTTACTGCCCCAGCTTTATGGATCCACGGGTGACCTAACAGACAAGAATAGGCAGGGCAAATATCCATAATATAGAAGGTGGAGTTGAAGATTTAGGAGCCCACTTTGATTGGAAGATCTACTTCCCCATGAACAGTCCTCTTTGATCTATCAAACGCCCTTACGATGATATCACTTGGCTTCAAGATTAAATCTTCATAGTCAAGACGGTCTAATTCCCCCTTGTGTAACACATTCAGAGAAGAACCAGTGTCGACTAGCACATGTGCTAAGGTAGTCCCTTTGCACTCGATAGAAACATGTAAAGCTTTATTGTGATTATTCCCGAGAGGTGTTAAGTCAACATCTGAAACCCCCAAGCCATTATCAGTTGTCAGACTAGCCACGCAATTCTCAAATTGGTTTGTTGTTGTCTCATGGGGGACATGAGCTTTTTTCAGGAACTTGATTAATGTTCGAGCATGGGTGTAGCGATAAAAAATGTAGCGGGGTAAATCGGAGATCGAATTATTAATTAATTCGTCTCACAAAAGCAAGAGTCGCCACCGCGCTTTATTATTTCCAAGGGAAAGGGGGAAAGAGCGAAATAAAACCCTAAAGTATGCAATGTAAAATTACTTTTAAAAGTAATGAAAATACAAGGCGTTTTTGAAAAGAGGTCTAGAGTTCGGGGGTTGGTTATACAATGGGAAGGTATTAGCACCCAATGTATATATAGTATTCTATAGGAACCTTTTGAAATATCTGTTTATTAAAAAAAATGTTTGTTTGATTAAAAATAAATTGTTTGGCCAAAGATGGGTATTGGACGAGTTTTCGAAAATACGACGACCTAACGTCGAAGTTTTGACTTAAAAGGTGTGAGTTTTGAAGAAAAAAAATGAATATTTGGAAAAATCATCTTAAGTTTTTTTAACAAAAATAATAGAACGGAAGATGAATGAGGGTATTCACGCTATGTGTTTTTGATGACATGAAGTCGACAAAATTAAACAATTCCCTTGGATTTGAGACGGACGAGAGATATGCGGATTAACGATCGATTAATAAAAATTACAATTGAATAATTAACTAAAGAAATTAAATCATACTAGCATACATTTTAACGATTAAATAAATAATAAAAAAAAGTACAGGAAGATTAAAATTACGAAATCATAGATTTTAAACACATAACAAAAATTAACTCATGAAACATGTATTTTCGAATAATACAACACAAAATAAAAATAATAGTATGTTGACAAAGATTAAAGATGAATTTTAATTAAACATTTTTATGTGTTTTTATAATAGTTACTAATTAAACAGCAAATTAAATTAATTATACCAAGTATGTTACATATTATGGCCAAAAAAATAAAAAATAGAAAAGTGTCCCAACAAAGACTTAAACCCAGGACCCTTAGAATGCTGCTAACACCTTTTACCAATTGAGCAAATGCTGTTTATTCATTAATAACACGAGTTAAATAAAAGATAAGAAATAAACTGAAATTTGAAAATGGACTAAAAAGGCCCAATGGGCCATCCGGGTCAAGCATGAGGAACAAAAAAAAAACAAAGAACCCTAGTTATGCAAGGAAGGCGCCGCTCACATGTTGTTGCATGGGGAAAAACAAAAAAAATATTATATTTTATTAGGAAGAGGAATTATTATTATTACTGTACTTTATTGGGAGAAAGAAAAACTAAATGTTAACATTATTACATTTTCAAAATAAGACAGTAAAGCAATGTTTTCCTCTCTACAGATCTAACCCTCTTCATCCCTTTCTCTCACGCCTACTCCCTTCTTCTCTCCATTACAAATCTGAATTTCTCTCTTTCACACATAAACGTATTCGAATTTCTCTCTTTCACACATAAACGGATTCGAATTTCTCTCTTTCACACATAAACAGATCCGAATCTCTTTTGTAGATCTACTAATACTTTTAATTTTTTTGAGAAAACTGAGTTTTTATTTGAACTGAGGGGCGCAACTCGAACGTTATCATGTAAAAAAAAAATTGAATCTGAAAGTCTCACGGTGGCGCCGCCGCGAGCCATCTCTGCCGCCGCGACTCTTCCCCTTCCGGCCAGACCTTCTCACTTCTTTCTCTCTATTTTTATTATTTTGTAATAGCAAAAGATAATAAGCCCTTTTTTTTTAGCAACAACAAAACATATGGTTTTATGTATATTTAAGATAGCCAAAATATTTTTTATTTAAGATAGCCAAAATATTTTTTAATAGTTGTAACAGTAAAATATATGGTTTTATGGATATTTAAGATAGCCAAAATATTTTTTATTTAAGATAGCCAAAATATTTTTTGACAGTCGTAACAGTAAAATATTTTTGGATATTGTAACAACAAATATTTTTTTGTTTTTTTGTAAATCAACAAAATATTTTTGGCTATGTAACAACAAATATTTTCAGATATTAGAACAAAATATTTTTTTTTAATATTTTTTTTTTAAAATATTGTAACAAAACATATATTTTTTTTAAATATGGAACAACAATGTATTTTTTTATATCAGCAACATATATTTTTAGATATTGGATATTATAAAAAAAAAGCAAAAATACTTTTATGGTTTTGGATAGCAAAATATTTTTTAAATATAACAGCAACATATATTTTAAAATATTTGTAACAGCAACATATTTTGGTTTTTGATATTATAACAAAATGATTTTTTTTGATTATTCAGATTAAATAGTTTTTTTGATTATTTGTATTTTGTAACAGCAAATAAAACAAGCTTTTTTTTTGGACAGCAAGGTATTTTTGGGACAACAAGCATATTTTGGACAGCAAAGGTATTTTTGGGACAACAAGCTCTAAACAAGTTTTTGGGACAGCAAAGTAAATTTTTATTACACTTATTATTATTATCAATATTATGAATACTAGCATGTTTAAATATTAACATTTATGCAGCAACTCAATTCAAATGCAGTACAACAAAACAACAACAAAAAAATGATACAACAAACATTACATGGCAAAGAAAAATGGTACAACAAATATTACAAACATGAGCATATGCAATAGTAGAGCAAACAGTAGATAGAGAAGAGGAAAAGAGTATACCTATCGGAGCCTCTCTGATGGGGCTTCTAGCAAAAGTTGGTAAGTTTCCTTGAGTTTGCTATCTTTTCTCTTTGTTGGATTTTTGAATAACACTAATTTTTCTGGTTTTTTCTACTTGCTGAATTTTCTAGAACAAACAACAATTTTCTGTTTTCTTTTACTGTTGAATTTTTCTTCCTTTTTTTTGTGTTGACAAAAGATCTTATTTATAGTGGAGTGTGGAGGATTTGAGGGGGAAAAACAGTAGAAATTCAAATTTTTTTGGCAAACTGCTTCTACACTATATTTTCACAAATTGCTTTAGCCATTTTCATACAAATTGCTGTTACATTGATGCAGGTTAGAGCAGGTTTTTGGCAGCACTTGGAGTTGCTGTATGTTGCTGTTTTTTCTATTTTGTAGCATTTTACAACATTTCTCTTTTGCTGTTTTTTTCAGGTTATTTGGAGCATTTTTTGACCAACAAAAATGCAACAAAATGGGCTTGAAGAAAGGTTGCAAACATGGGCTGCACTAGCACTTTGCTGAATTTTTTCATGTTGAACATAAATCTTGTACACACTTGTAGCTTCTTGTAACCTTGTGATAAACTCCAATAAATTGTAACATTGAATAAATATGCATTCTTCAATATATTTTCCATTCTTTGATAGTTATGAATAATCTTGAATATTCACATAAACATGAATCTTGATATATCTTGATAAAAATTCAAGATCTTCCATTTAAATTTGGGAAATAATTGAATAATATTTGGATGAATTGTTGAGTGAAGAATAAATAATAATGTAAGTCTTGGACTTTAATCTTGCACTTGTAATAGAAATCCAAATAAATCACATGGATTAATTTTGTAACCAAATAAAATTCCTCATGTAATTAAATAGAATTCCCCACTAACTTCTTGAAATAATACTTCAATGTATTTAAATAATCATGATGTAGATCCTCCAAAATAATCACAAGAATAATCTTGAATGAATATTCCATGTGATAAATGAATATCCTTGAATGAAATCTCTTGGATTCAAATAAAGAAAATTCCAAATATTTCGAATATTCCGAATAAATTATTCTAGAACAGTTGTGAATTTAATTATCCCATTTCGACGAAATTCAACCCGCGTCGTGAGAAAATTTGCATATGACTTTTAGTCCAAGAAATCGAAAATGACGGTATAACCTGTTTTTCCTTGCATTTTAGAACAAATGTGAAACACACATGAAACAAAGCCGGTAGAATTTTGAATGTTCTTCCTGAAAAATATTCGGAGAAAACGGAGACCATTTGCCGGACAGAATGTGGAAATAAACGCACAATTTTCGGAAATTCTTTGATGAACCAGTCTTTTGGAAATTAACGAACGACAGCATTTCTGTTCTGAGAATCGAAATCCTGATCGACGTACAACGTCTAATGCTCTTCTTTCAGACCTATTTTCTGCACATGAAAATAAAACAGCAAAACATGCACTTCGTGCTTGATTAGTGGTTAGTCATTCACAAGATAAAATACCCATAACACTCGATAATCTCTACACAGTCAAAGCTCGAAAGCGAAATGTTCGAAACCTACCATATTATGTGACCTTGATGTGTATGAAAAATAACGCAAATGAAGCAGGGATCTTAGGTCAAAAATTGGGGTATGACAGCTGCCCCTATTTAAGTTTCTTCTATTCGGAGATATGAAGATTAAAATCTTCGTCTCGACGAGATTGAAGGTACTTAAATACATAATGCACAATTTTTGCCCTAAGATACCGCCATTATGTTTATGATATAGATGTAGCATTTAAATTCATGGAGAATGATACTGTATGAGACAGAAGCAATGCTGGAGAAACCAAACACTAACAAACCACAGGAATATAGATTATACACTATTGGGGAAATGAGCCATCAACTTCGAATGATATACTCTTGACATCGAATACAATTTGAGAGAATACGACCTCTGACCCTAACAAAGAAGGCATCTTGCATAGGCCACAAAAACAGATTATCGACCCAAAATAACGGTGAGTTCACATCTCAAGGTCAACGATAGACAAAAGATGTATCAATTTTGCTGATAATGGACTACCAACTTCTGAAGGCAAAGATTTCATAACGAGCCTCTCTGCGAGATTTTTCCAGAGGGATACCAATTAATGCTGAAATAATAATATGGTTGTAGATACACAAGCTGCTCAAATAAAGAAGCTTCCACTTGCTGTCGTTCAAAGATGTCAATAACATACAAGCTGCTCAAATAAAGAAGCCGCCACTTGCTGTCTTCCAAAAATACTATACCATACAAGCTTCTCAAATAAAGAAGCCGCCACTTGCTGTCGTCCAGGGATGTCAATAACATACAAGCTGCTCAAATAAAGAAGCCGCCACTTGCTGTTTTCCAAAAATACTATAACATATAAGCTTCTCAAATAAAGAAGCCGCCACTTGCTGTCGTCCAGGGATGTCAATAACATACAAGCTGCTCAAATAAAGAAGCCGCCACTTGCTGTCGTCCAGGGATGTCAATAACATATAAGATGCTCAAATAAAGAAGCCGCCACTTGCTGTTTTCCAAAAAAAAAATACTAATAACATACAAGCTGCTAAAATAAAGAAGCCGCCACTTACTGTAATCCAGAAAAAATATCAATAACGCGCAAGTTGCTCATGAAGAGACCGCCGCTTGCCGTTTTTCCAAAAAATAATAACGTACAAGTTGCTCATGAAGAGACCGCCGCTTGTCGTTTTCTAACGATGTCTATAACGTACAAGTTGCTCATGAAGAGACTGCCGCTTGCCGTTTTCCAAAAATAATAATAACGCACAAGTTGCTCATGAAGAGACCGCCGCTTGCCGTTTTCCAAAAATATTTCAGAAGAAAGTTGCGATAACACTGCCAGAGAATAAAATTCTTTTTCAAAGGGAATCATGAATAGATCCTTCCTGAGGACGTCAAATACTTAAATGCGCAAAATAAATGCACCATTCGTCTAGGTTGTTTAGCTTGGAGAAAACCACGAGATAGCCTATGCAAGAGACAAAAAACTCCCTCCAGGAATAAACCAGAGAGAAGACAGTCAAACAAGACTCCACCCAATGAGAAAATAACTTAATTGGGGATTCATCCTATCCAGAAATGGACAAGGAAGGCTAAATCAAAAATTCATCTACGAGGATTAGCTCAGTTGGGGAATTTAGAAAGGAAGCATATTTTCTGCCTAAGTTAACATTCTACTTGGAAAGAAACATGTACGCTGTTTGAATAAACAAAGTATACAACCCAAAATCAACGACAAATGTGAATATGCATGCGTGATATAAGTGTAAATGAGTAAATGAATGTTATGCTGACAAAACAAACAGATGGAATATCTTGAAGACGATAAGATGTCACGAAATAATAGATACTCGGCCAATCTTAAAAAGACGGAAAATAACTGGAACTGGAACCACAAAGCAACGTCAGAGCGTATCACGCTACAAGGCTCAAGTCTTCTGAGGAGAAAAGTATTCAAATCCAATCTTCTAATACCAATAGACCACTGGCATGATACAAAACGTACCACACTTCAGAAATCTGCTCAAATAAAGATAACTGAAACAAAGCTTAACTGGAAATGCTGGGGAGTCACCAAGCTTAGTACCACGAGAAACGCAAGTTTACACAACCAACACCTCATGACGATTTTGAAATAAAACATGTTCATCATGCAAGGATAAATTACTGTATTGTTTTGCATTTCATGGCTTGACCATCCTTGGAACAACTGTTAATATTCCTTTCAGTATTCAACGACACATTAAAAATAGGAATGTGTTAAATAGTTTGTTTCAATTATTTCCGTAAAAGCTGAAATTTTTCCCACAAAAAAGATAAATGCTCAAAATTTCATTAATAGGATGGTAGTTCGCTAACAATGCGACTCCAATGGTTTACAAATTTTGTTTGGGGAAATAGTACATGAGAGAAAAAGGTTACACAAAAACAATGATCAATATTCTCCCTAACCACTTTGAATTCCGAAATGTGCTCAAATGCCAAGACTCGTCTGACCAAAAGCTTGCCTAAGTCGCCCTTTCGGGTTTTCAACTTAGCAAACTGTCAACTCAAACCTAAGTGAAATATTTCTTGACTGCATCGGCGTTCATGGAGCGCGGGAGCTCTTCACCGTCCATATTTGTGAGAATCATGGCACCTCCAGAGAAAACTTTCTTAACGACATACGGTCCTTCATAATTCGGAGCCCACTTGCCCCTAGAATCAGGTTGGAAAGATAATATCTTTTTGAGCACAAGGTCACCTTCTCTGAACTCGCATGGTCGAACCTTCTTATCAAAAGCCTTCTTCATTCTCTGTTGATATAATTGACCGTGACACAATGCTGTCAATCTCTTTTCCTCAATTAAATTCAACTGATCATATCTATTTTGACACCATTCAGCCTCGGAAAGTTTAGCTTCCATCAACACTCTCATAGACGGAATCTCAACCTCCACGGGGAGTACTGCTTCCATACCATAAACTAGGGAAAATGGGCTTGCGCCTGTTGAAGATCGAACTGAAGTACGGTATCCATGCAGAGCAAACGGAAGCACTTCATGCCAATCTTTATAAGTTACCACCATCTTCTGGACAATCTTTTTGATGTTCTTGTTAGCAGCTTCAACAGCCCCATTCATCTTCGGTCTGTAAGGAGAAGAATTATGATGTTCGATCTTGAACTCCTCACAAAGCTCTTTCATCATCTTGTTATTCAAATTTGAACCATTATCAGTGATGATCTTGCTCGGGACGCCGTATCGACAAATGATCTGATTCTTGATAAATCTGACTACCACCCGTCTGGTTACATTAGCATAAGATGCTGCTTCCACCCATTTAGTAAAATAATCGATCGCTACCAAGATGAAACGATGACCATTTGAAGCTTTGGGTTCAATCATTCCAATCATATCAATTCCCCACATAGAGAAAGGCCAAGGTGAAGAGATAACGTTGAGGAGGGTCGGTGGCACATGTATCTTGTCCGCATAAATCTGGCATTTATGACATTTCTTCACATATTTGCAGCAATCAGATTCCATTGTCATCCAATAGTAACCAGCTCTCAACATCTTTTTAGCCATTGCATGTCCGTTGGCATGTGTGCCAAAGGATCCTTCATGTACTTCTTGCATTAGCATGTCTGCTTCATGTCCGTCTACACATCTGAGCAAGACCATGTCATAATTCATCTTATACAATACTTCTTCATTGAGGAAGAAACTGCTTGCTAATCTTCTCAACGTCTTCCTATCTTTATTGGATGCCCCGGGCGGGTACTCTTGAGTTTGAAGAACACGTTTAATGTCATAGAACCATGGTTTATCGTCGGTAACCTCTTCTACTGAGAACACATGAGCAGGTCTATCGAGGCGCATAACCCGGATTGTAGGCACATCGTTCCAACCATTCACTTGAAACATTGAAGACAAAGTAGCTAAAGCATCAGCCATTTGGTTTTCATCTCTAGGGATATGATGTAATTCCACTTTGTTGAAGAAAGTTAACAATCTTCTAGCATAGTCTCTGTAAGGGATCAAACCAGGATGACGAGTCTCCCATTCTCCTTTGATTTGATTAATTACCAATGTCGAATCTCCTTAAATATCAAGAATCTTAATCCTTAGATCCACTGCTTCTTCGAGACCCATAATACATGCCTAATATTCAGCCATGTTGTTCGTGCAGTCAAACTTCAATCTCGCCGTGAACGGGATATGAGTACCTCGGGGAGTGACGATGATTGCCCCAATTCCATTTCCATAAGAGTTCACAGCTCCGTCAAATATTAAACCCCAATGGGATTCGGGATCAGGTCTTTCTTCAGGTAACGGCTCTTCACAATCTTTAGCTTTCAAGTACATAACATCTTCATCTGGGAAATCAAACTTGATGGATTGATAATCGTCAATTGGTTGGTGAGCCAAATGGTCGGCTAAAATACTCCCTTTGATTTCTTTCTGAGTGTGATACTCAATGTCATATTCGGATAACAACATCTGCCAACGGGCTATTCTTCCAGATAAGGCGGGCTTCTCAAAGATATACTTGATCGGATCCATTTTGGAGATCAACCAAGTGGTGTGGTTAATCATATACTGGCGCAGACGACGAGCAGCCCAAGCTAAAGCACAACAGGTTTTCTCAAGCATTGAGTATCGAGACTCACAGTCTGTGAATTTCTTACTCAGATAATATACGGCATGTTCCTTTCTTCCAGTCTCATCTTGTTGACCAAGCACACATCCCATGGAATCTTCCAATATAGACAGGTACATAATCAAAGGTCTTCCTTCCACCGGAGGAATCAAAATGGGAGGTTCAAGAAAATATTCTTTGATGCTATCAAAAGCTCTCTGACAATCTTCTGTCCACACACATCCTTGGTTCTTTCGGAGAAGCTTGAAAATCGACCCACAGGTAGCAGTCATATGAGATATAAATCTAGAAATATAGTTCAGTCTCCCAAGGAATCCTCTTACTTGTTTTTCCGTCTTGTGTGCGGGCATTTCCCGAATAGCTTTGACTTTATCAGGATCTACCTCAATACCTTTCTGACTGACAATGAAACCCAGGAGTCTTCCAGAACGAACACCAAAAGTGCACTTGTTGGGATTCAGACGGAGTTTATACTTTCTCAAACGCTGGAATAACTTTAATAAATGTTCCAAATGATCTTCTTCAGTTTGTGATTTGGCAATCATGTCATCTACATACACTTCTATCTCTTTATGCATCATATCATGGAACAAAGCAGTCATGGCCCTTTGGTATGTTGCACCAACATTCCTCAAACAAAACGGCATAACCCGATAACAAAATGTTCCCCAAGGTGTAATGAAAGTTGCCTTCTCCATATCTTCTGGTGCCATCTTGATTTGATTGTAACCAGAGAAACCATCCATGAAAGAAAAGACTTTGAACTTTGCGGTACTGTCGACCAATACGTCAATGTGCGGTAATGGGAAGTCATCCTTTGGGCTAGCTCTATTCAGATCTCTATAGTCTACACACATTCGAACTTTGCCATCTTTCTTAGCAACAGGCACTATATTGGCTAACCATTGAGGATAGACCGATGTAACAAGGAAACCTGCATTAATTTGTTTTTGAACTTCTTCTTTGATCTTGTCAGCCATATCGGGACGAGTCCTTCTCAACTTCTGCTTAATCGGCGGACATTCAGGTCTCAACGGTAAATGATGCTCCACAATATTGTTGTCCAAACCTGGCATATCTTGGTAGGACCAAGCAAACACATCAACATACTCTTTGAGAAGCTCCAACATTTTCTCTTTGACCTCTGGGATAAGCAATTCTCCGACCTTGACTTCCTTTTTATCTTCTTCATCACCCAAATTGATCATCTCTATAGGTTCTTCAAACAGCTGAATAGTCTTTTCATTGTGCTCAAGCAAACGGGAAATTTCATCAGGAACTTCTTCGCTATCCTCTTCTTCGGCTCCGAACACAGGGAATTCCAAGTTGGGAGGGGGCATAGGATCATTGTTTTCAATGGTTAAGTCATGGATTAATCTGCACATATGATTATGCTTTATTTTAGAAATCGATTTGTACAAATAAAACAAAAAGTTATTATATTTTCCTATTACTACCAATTAATTTTCATTACTATTTCCCAGAAAAAGTGAAAAAAATAAAACAGTAGTGGACAAAATAACATTTTTATTCATGAGGGGCAATACTTGAAACAAAGAGCCCAGACATTTTCTCTTTTGCCTTCGGCAGAGCAAAAGGATTTATTTTCAACATAGCCCGACACAAATACTTTTCGCCTTGGGCAGAGCGAAATTTTTTTTCAAAAATAAAACAAAACATTACTCAGAAATGTGCATCACAACAGGAACATCAACAGCAATCCAGTTCTGGCAAACCACTCCATGCGTTACAAAATCGGGTAAATCCTCTTCAGAATTGTCTCCTATTATAGCATCAACTTCAGGAGGAGTCGGATGGATAAAACCTGCGCTTCGGAAAACTTCTTGTATCGGACGAGTAACTATTTCCTGCTTGACTCTTGTAGACACGGGATGAAAACCAAGACCTTCTCCAGACTTGTTCTCGGGCAAAGTCAACACCTGGCCCCAACCTTCAGCCGAACCACTTTCAACCACTCGTCGTGCATCCTCAAAAGAAGAAATAGATGTCCCTTGCTTCTTCACTTCATTATTAGCAACATATAGAGCTTGGAATTGGGTTCCAACATCCTCATCAGCATCAATAAAAGAGAAAGATGACAAACGGCTTACCACCATAGCCTGCTCTCCACCAATCATTACCAGCTTTCCATGCCTTACAAACTTCAATCTTTGATGGAGCGTGGAAGTGACTGCCCCTGCATCATGGATCCATGGACGACCCAATAGGCAACTGTAGGCGGCACGAATATCCATTACTTGAAAAGTGATCTGAAAAGTATGAGGACCAATTATTATAGGAAGATCCACTTCACCAATGACAGTCTTCCTAGAACCATCAAACGCTTTGACAATTACCCCACTAGGTCTCATGGGAGCACCTTGATATGAGAGTCGAGATAATGTAGTTTTGGGCATTACATTTAACGACGAACCTGTATCTACCAACACACTTGATAAAGTATCATTTCCATAACTTATTGAGATATGCAAAGCCATATTATGGTTCCTTCCCTCCTCCGGAAGCTCTTCATCACTGAAACCAAGATTGTTACACGAAGTAATATTTCCCACAATTCCATCAAATTGGTCAACCGTCACATCATGATCCACGAATGCCTGGTCCAAGACCTTCATCAAAGCTTCTCTATGGGCACCAGAATCTTTCAGTAAAGCAAGCAAATAAATCTTGGAAGGAGTTTGCAATAGTTGGTCCACAATCTTATATTCACTTCTCTTGATGAGCTTCAGAATCTCATCATCATCGGGATGTGGGATAGGTTCATTGGATCGGCCTATCTCAACCCCTGGTTCAACATTTCTCGCTGGAATTTCTGCCGGTATGGGCCTCCTGACTTGAACTTCTGGTCTCTTCAAAGGTACTGCTGCAAAGACACGTCCGCTTCTCGTAACTCTGCTCACATCAGCGATGTTAACAAAAGATGGCATTGTTGGTATAGGGACTTCTACCCCATTCTCAATCATTGTGGCATTATACTTATACGGTATAGCTTGGTCTGAGTTGTAAGGCACAGGACCAGGTGGATAAATGATCAAAGGAGCAACAGGTGCAGTCTGACTGTCGTAAACGATCTCTATTGGTTCAGGCAAGTTGAATTGCGGTATTATAACATTCACTTCATTAACTAGATCTCTATCATGTGTAATAGTGATAACCCTCTGGTCTAACAATTTTTGAATATCCTCATTCACAATAGGGCAATCAACCTCTCTTGAACAAAATTCACAAACATCATAATCATGCTGATGCCTAAAAAAGGCAAGTCTTCTTAAGCTCTGATGTAACCTGATCAACGAATCTCTTATGTGTTCAACTTGAAAAACTCGAAACTTTCCTGGACAACCTTCCACCATATTCACTGATGCTGCCCCATGTCGAGGCAAAGGATTATCTCTAACATTTGGGTTAACATCCTTGAAAGACAAGATACCGTTCTTAATCAACCTCTGCACGTCCGCCTTTAAAGCAAAACAATTTTCAATGTTGTGCCCCGGCGACCCTTGATGATATTCACAAAATTGATCTGCCTTGTACCACAGAGAAGTGTTATTTGGTGCGACAGGAGGAGGCTTCGTTGTTATGAGGTTTTTTCTGATCAGAGCGGGGAACAACTCAGTGTAATTCATGGGAATGGCATCAAATTGCGGTTTCCTTGGTGAACGATTCTGGTTATTAAGTTGATAAGCCTGTTGTCGAGGCTGCTGCTGAAATGGCCGTTGCTGAGTTGGTGGGGTTTGATGAGTTGGGGTAACCATTGTTGGGCGGACAGCCGGAGTGACTGCCGCAACATGAGAATAGCCTCTCCTTGGTCTCCCAGGGAAAATTACACTGACATCTTGTTCTTTCCTTTTAGGGAAAACACTTCCAAACTTCTTGATACTGCTAGACGGACTTCCTTCCTTAACCAAACGTCCCTCACGAATCCCTTCTTCCAACCGCATGCCCATACTTACCATCTCGGTGAAGTCACTGGGTGCGCTGGAAATCATTCTTTCATAATAAAAGGAACCTAAAGTCTTCAGGAATATCTTTGTCATTTCTTTCTCCTCAAGAGGGGGATAAATTTGAGCAGCAATCTCACGCCACCTCTGGGCATATTCTTTAAAGGACTCTCTGTCTCTCTGGGACATCGCCCGGAGTTGATCTCTGTCTGGCGCCATGTCGAAGTTGTACTTATACTGGCGAACAAAAGCTTCACTAAGATCGTTGAAATTACGGATCCGAGTGTTGTCCAAACCCATATACCACTTCAGAGCGGCACCAGTCAAACTGTCTTGAAAGTAGTGAACTAATAAGTTATGATCATCAGAATATGTAGACATCTTTCTCACATACATAATTAAATGACTCCGCGGACATGAATCACCTTTATACCTTTCAAAGTCCGGCACTTTGAATTTGGCTGGAATATTTACATTTGGAACTAAACACAGGTCATGAGCATTCTTTCCAAACAAATCTTTCCCCTTTAACGCTCTGATCTCCCTCTGCATCTCTTGAAACTGGTCTTGAAATTCCTCCATTCTATCGAAAAGACCCAGACTTTCAGCAGGCTCGACATGATAAGTAGGTTCATTCATGTATGGCATAGAATGAACCACAGGAGCGACAATTGTCATCACTGGTTGAGGGAAAGGTGCCACAGACGGGATTACAGGCGGCATAGTAGTTGTCTCTGGTTGAGGAAAAGACATAGTAGGTTGAACCAAAGGCTGTACGACAGGCTGATACCCTTCTGGCACAAAGTTATAAGGCATTCCCCACGGAAAACCTTTTGGCATCTGATGTTGAAGCGGAGAGTTGATTTGAGTCACAGATGTTGGAACGGTGACAATCTCAGAAACCACAGTAGTTGAAGTCTGAATCTCAGCAGCTGCAGTCGATGGCTGATTCTGAGCAGCCATCAAACTTTCCACTAGCGCAGTTAACTTTTCCATCCCGATACGAAGGGTAGCAACCTCCCCGCGAAGCTCGTGGTTTTCCTGTTCTAGATCTTCCATCTTCCTCTGACGATTGGCTCGGGTATCGTACCGATGAGACAGCTTGAAAATCTATCGGAGTGGAAAAAGAAACAAGGATAAGACTCTAGAAAACATGTGAAGTGGAATGCTGGATGATGCATGATATGTGATGCAAATGATAATTCATTTTGATAGTTTTTCAAGGAATTTCAATAATTTTGCACACATCAATGGTAAAGGAATTTGGAACAACAAAAACTCACTTCATTAATCAAAAGCGGTAAATTACAACTTACAACTTTGGAATAACAAAATAATAAATTACAACTTTGGGACAACAACCCAATAAAAGCAGTAAATTAACACTTTGGAACATGAAGCCCATAATAAAAGCAGTAAATTACAACTTCGGAACATGAAGGCCATAATAAAAGCAGTAAATTACAACTTCGGAACATGAAGCCCTTTTACAGAGTTTTACAAAATGACATCAGTAAAATAAAACTAAGAACTAAAGATCACTCAGAATCATCAGATGAAGGACCAAATGCCAACTGTAACTGAAGCTTCCTGATCTTCTCTTTATAAAAGTCTTCCATCTCTTTCTTCTCAGCTACCAGTCGATCAATGATTTCCTTTTGTGGATTAGGAACGAGAGCAACGCTTACCGAACCTTCCTTCTTTCTCTTCATTTCACTAGCATATTTCTTCAGTAAAGCATCCTTTTGACGAAGCTTCTCATCATGATCAATGAACCAGCCGTCTTGAATAAATAGCAAATCCTCCTTTTCCTTTAGTTTTCGAGCCAGGACCCGATTCTCATATTCAGACATATTATACTTTTCTTTCCAAGCCTCTCTCTCGTACTTCATCCTAGCCAGATTTCCTTGGTATTCTCCCATATTCTCGATAGGGATATCAACAGATGATGATGCAACAGTAGGGAATAAAGGTTTCTCAGGTTTATAGGGCATCTTGAGATCACAAGCCCTAGCACGGACCCATTGTAGGTAAGGCTCCAAAGAAACGGCACCCCTATGTCCTAACATGTCTCTCCCTTTCCTATGGATGTGGCGCCAAGCTCCTTCGATCTCCCTCTTAGCTGCCTGGTGATCTTGTCCTTCTTGTAGAAAGAAACCACTCACATGGATGTTGTTTGGCTTGTCCCTCATCGGGTATCCAAACTGACGGCGCGCGAGAACAGGATTATAGTTAATTCCTCCTTTCGTACCAAGAAGGGGCACGTTAGGAAAAGCACCACAGCTATCAATGATCTTCACATCATGGTAAACTCGATTATACCAATCAATGTCGAAATGAGTGAGAGCCATAATTTTTAGCGCCCATCGCGGCTCCTTCTCGAGATCCCAGAAAACATCAGACCTAGGTAGATGAGAAACATACCACTGATACAACAATTGTGCACAACAAATAATCATCCCTCCTTGATAAGAGTTTCGAAGATGGATGGAGTAGTAGGTATCTCCTAGCAGCGTAGGGACCGGATTTCCAATCAAGAAAATTCTGATGGCGTTGATATCCACAAACTTATCAACGTTAGGGAACAAGAATAGACCATAAGCGAGTAAAGCAAAGACGTCTTCAAAGGCAATAGTATCTTTTATCTCAGCGAAATGACGAGCTTTCCTTAACAAAAACTGCACAGACAAGCCTCGGATTCCCCCTTTTGTAGTTATGTTCTCCTCTATCTCTGACTTCTTCAAGTGGGTGATGGTCACTATCTCGTGAGATTTGGGTTCCTCTTCTAAGCCAGAAAAAGGAACACAGTCGGTGATCGGCAAACCAAGTATGTAGGAGTACTCTTCTAAGGTGGGCATTAACTGGTAATCCGGAAAGGTGAAGCATCGGTACAAAGGATCGTAAAATTGGACCAACGTACCAAGGATGCCTTCTTTCATCTTGTGCTTCATGAGAGGTATAATGGACCCATACTTTTTCTGAAAATACGTCGGGTTCTTGATCTTAGGAATTAAACTCTTCAGTTCTTCAATCTCGGGCTCTTTAAAACTAAAACTTCGAGTGTTTCTCCTTCCAAATTCCATAATAATAGTACCTGAGATGTCTGCAAAAATCATTCTTAAGTTCCTTGAAAAATAAGTTTTTTACAAAAAAAATGTTTATGGATGTATGGATGAATGATAATGCAACAGTTACACATAAGTTCACAAATATGGGGTTCAAAGGTTCAACGTTTCGAGCATGGAGTCAAAGGTAAAGCCCACCCCAAGGTATGTACTAACGGTTTAATCACACCTGTAAGACAAGGTTCTAAGAGTTCCCAGAGTCTACATTCCTCCTTCGGATATTACCAAAGTCTTGATTACTCAATAATTAGCAATATTCTCAAGAGAAACTCATCCGAGCGTAGCATCGCGTGACAACTACTTCCGGATTACTCCATTATAGTCTCCGCGCTACACCTAAAAGGCCAAGATGGGTTAGGGTTCTACGGTTCTCAGCTTCTCTGGTTCCCAGGTCGAAAATAATAATGTCTTCCCGATTACTCGGTAAACAAATATTACGTTCAAAAGGGCCTTCCACTGAGTGGGGGATTTCATGCCTCCTTCTTCGGGATTACTCCCTCAAAGTTAACATGACTATACCGCCCGTCCTATTCTTAAGTGTAACTTAATCCGGGTATAGGATTCGTCCTTTGCAAAAAACCCAAACAACCCCAATATAAACACATAATCAAACAAATCAAATAAAAAACAGATAAAACAAACTAGGCTTAACCCACTTAGGGATGGACCAGCAAGAGGTCAATCTTTCCCCAGCAGAGTCGCCATTTCTGTAGCGATAAAAAATGTAGCGGGGTAAATCGGAGATCGAATTATTAATTAATTCGTCTCACAAAAGCAAGAGTCACCACCGCGCTTTATTATTTCCAAGGGAAAAGGGGAAAGAGCGAAATAAAACCCTAAAGTATGCAATGTAAAATTACTTTTAAAAGTAATGAAAATACAAGGCGTTTTTGAAAAGAGGTCTAGAGTTCGGGGGTTGGTTATACAATGGGAAGGTATTAGCACCCAATGTATCTATAGTATTCTATAGGAACCTTTTGAAATATCTGTTTATTAAAAAAAATGTTTGTTTGATTAAAAATAAATTGTTTGGCCAAAGATGGGTATTGGACGAGTTTTCGAAAATACGACGACCTAACGTCGAACTTTTGACTTAAAAGGTGTGAGTTTTGAAAAAAAAAATGAATATTTGGAAATATTATCTTAAGTTTTTTTAACAAAAATAATAGAACGGAAGATGAATGAGGGTATTCGCGCTATGTGTTTTTGATGACATGAAGTCGACAAAATTAAACAATTCCCTTGGATTTGAGACGGACGAGAGATATGCGGATTAACGATCGATTAATAAAAATTACAATTGAATAATTAACTAAAGAAATTAAATCATACTAGCATACATTTTAACGATTAAATAAATAATAAAAAAAAGTACAGGAAGATTAAAATTACGAAATCATAGATTTTAAACACATAACAAAAATTAACTCATGAAACATGTATTTTCGAATAATACAACACAAAATAAAAATAATAGTATGTTGACAAAGATTAAAGATGAATTTTAATTAAACGTTTTTATGTGTTTTTATAATAGTTACTAATTAAACAGCAAATTAAATTAATTATACCAAGTATGTTACATATTATGGCCAAAAGAAATAAAAATTAGAAAAGTGTCCCAACAAAGACTTGAACCCAGGACCCTTAGAATGCTGCTAACATCTTTTACCAATTGAGCCAATGTTGTTTATTCATTAATAACACGAGTTAAATAAAAGATAAGAAAAAAACTGAAATTTGAAAATGGACTAAAAAGGCCCAATTGGCCATCCGGGTCAAGCATGAGGAACAAAAAAAAAAAAGAACCCTAGTTATGCAAGGAAGGCGCCGCTCACATGCTGTTGCATGGGGAAAAACAAAAAAAAAATATTATATTTTATTAGGAAGAGGAATTATTATTATTACTGTACTTTATTGGGAGAAAGAAAAACTAAATGTTAACATTATTACATTTTCAAAATAAGACAGTAAAGCAATGTTTTCCTCTCTACAGATCTAACCCTCTTCATCCCTTTCTGTCACGCCTACTCCCTTCTTCTCTCCATTACAAATCTGAATTTCTCTCTTTCACACATAAACGGATTCGAATTTCTCTCTTTCACACATAAACGGATTCGAATTTCTCTCTTTCACACATAAACAGATCCGAATCTCTTTTGCAGATCTACTAATACTTTTAATTTTTTTGAGAAAACTGAGTTTTTATTTGAACTGAGGGGCGCAACTCGAACGTTATCATGTAAAAAAAAAATTTTGAATCTGAAAGTCTCACGGTGGCGCCGCCGCGAGCCATCTCTGCCGCCGCGACTCTTCCCCTTCCGGCCAGACCTTCTCACTTCTTTCTCTCTATTTTTATTATTTTGTAATAGCAAAAGATAATAAGCCTTTTTTTTTAGCAACAACAAAACATATGGTTTTATGTATATTTAAGATAGCCAAAATATTTTTTATTTAAGATAGCCAAAATATTTTTTGATAGTTGTAACAGTAAAATATATGGTTTTATGGATATTTAAGATAGCCAAAATATTTTTCATTTAAGATAGCCAAAATATTTTTTGACAGTTGTAACAGTAAAATATTTTTGGATATTGTAACAACAAATATTTTTTTGTTTTTTTGTAAATCAACAAAATATTTTTGGCTATGTAACAGCAAATATTTTTAGATATTAGAACAAAATGTTTTTTTTTAATATTCTTTTTTTTTAAATATTGTAACAAAACATATATATTTTTTTTAAATATGGAACAACAATGTATTTTTTTATATCAGCAACATATATTTTTAGATATTGGATATTAGAAAAAAAAAAGCAAAATACTTTTATGGTTTTGGATAGCAAAATATTTTTTAAATGTAACAGCAACATATATTTTAAAATATTTGTAACAGCAACATATTTTGGTTTTTGATATTATAACAAAATGATTTTTTTATTATTATTCAGATTAAATAGTTTTTTTGATTATTTGTATTTTGTAACAGCAAATAAAACAAGCTTTTTTTTTTGGACAGCAAGGTATTTTTGGGACAGCAAGCATATTTTGGACAACAAAGGTATTTTTGGGACAACAAGCTCTAAACAAGTTTTTGGGACAGCAAAGTAAGTTTTTATTACACTTATTATTATTATCAATATTATGAATACTAGCATGTTTAAATATTAACATTTATGCAGCAACTCAATTCAAATGCAGTACAACAAAACAACAACAAAAAAATGATACAACAAACATTACATGGCAAAGAAAAATGGTACAACAAATATTACAAACATGAGCATATGCAATAGTAGAGCTAACAGTAGATAGAGAAGAGGAAAAGAGTATACCTATCGGAGCCTCTCCGATGGGGCTTCTAGCAAAAGTTGGTAAGTTTCCTTGAGTTTGCTATCTTTTCTCTTTGTTGGATTTTTGAATAACACTAATTTTTCTGGTTTTTTCTACTTGCTGAATTTTCTAGAACAAACAACAATTTTCTGTTTTCTTTTACTGTTGAATTTTTCTTCCTTTTTTTTGTGTTGACAAAAGATCTTATTTATAGTGGAGTGTGGAGGATTTGAGGGGGAAAAACAGTAGAAATTCAAACTGTTTTGGCAAACTGCTTCTACACTTTGTTTTCACAAATTGCTTTAGCCATTTTCATATAAATTGCTGTTACATTGATGCAGGTTGGAGCAGGTTTTTGGCAGCACTTGGAGCTGTTGTATGTTGCTGTTTTTTCTGTTTTGTAGCATTTTACAACATTTCTCTTTTGCTGTTTTTTTCAAGTTATTTGGAGCATTTTTTGACCAACAAAAATGCAACAAAATGGGCTTGAAGAAAGGTTGCAAACATGGGCTGCACTAGCACTTTGCTGAATTTTTTCATGTTGAACATAAATCTTGTACACACTTGTAGCTTCTTTTAACCTTGTGATAAACTCCAATAAATTGTAACATTGAATAAATATGCATTCTTCAATATATTTTCCATTCTTTGATAGTTATGAATAATCTTGAATATTCACATAAACATGAATCTTGATATATCTTGATAAAAATTCAAGATCTTCCATTTAAATTTGGGAAATAATTGAATAATATTTGGATGAATTGTTGAGTGAAGAATAAATAATAATGCAAGTCTTGGACTTTAATCTTGCACTTGTAATAGAAATCCAAATAAATCACATGGATTAATTTTGTAACCAAATAAAATTTCTCATGTAATTAAATAGAATTCCCCACTAACTTCTTGAAATAATACTTCAATGTATTTAAATAATCATGATGTAGATCCTCCAAAATAATCACAAGAATAATCTTGAATGAATATTCCATGTGATAAATGAATATCCTTGAATGAAATCTCTTGGATTCAAATAAAGAAAATTCCAAATATTTCGAATATTCCGAATAAATTCTTCTAGAACAGTTGTGAATTTAATTATCCCATTTCGACAAAATTCAACCCGCGTCGTGAGAAAATTTGCAGATGACTTTTAGTCCAAGAAATCGAAAATGACGGTATAACCTGTTTTTCCTTGCATTTTAGAACAAATGTGAAACACACATGAAACAAAGCCGGTAGAATTTTGACTGTTCTTCCTGAAAAATATTCGGAGAAAACGGAGACCATTTGCCGGACAGAATGTGGAAATAAATGCACAATTTTCGGAAATTCTTTGATGAACCAGTCTTTTGGAAATTAACAAACGACAGCATTTCTGTTCTGAGAATCGAAATCCTGATCGAAGTACAACGTCTAATGCTCTTCTTTCAGACCTATTTTCTGCACATGAAAATAAAACAGCAAAACATGCACTTCGTGCTTGATTAGTGGTTAGTCATTCACAAGATAAAATACCCACAACAATCGATAATCTCTACACAGTCAAAGCTCGAAAGCGAAATGTTCGAAACCTACCATATTCTGTGACCTTGATGTGTATGAAAAATAACACAAATGAAGCAGGGATCTTAGGTCAAAAATTGGGGTATGACAATGGGCATCGGAGCAAAGCAGCAATGACAACATTGAAATCTTAGAGGGGGTTTGCCCCAACTGTTCTACAATCTTGAAGTCGCTTCCTTTTATGATCTTTAAAATCTTGTCCATCTTGCGAGCGGAGGGTTCTTCATTAGTTACGTCCTTGGAGGTTACTTCAATCACATCAGGCTCAATAACCTTCCCTTTCACTTTTGTCTCGGTACTTGGCTTGGTGGCAGTAATGCGGATGGGCGTCTTTGTAACTACTAGAGGTGAGATATTGAGTGAGAATATTCTCCTAGTTCTAGTTACTTTTCTTGAGCCAACTATGTTGCCGACATCGTCATCTTTTTCTCCTCCGATCCAAGCATCTTGTTTAATCCCATGATAGAACACCTCAGCACTGTAATTCCATGGTACCACTTTATTTGAAGAATAAGGAATCGGTTCGGGATTGGTAATTATTAATGGAGCAATGGTGGGTTCATTTGAAATACTAATAGGAAATTTGGAGGTGATCCTAATAGGTTTGATTGAGATGGTAATAATGGAGAGGTCTTCACAATTGTTAATCAAACTCTTGGAAAATAGAGTCTTTTCAAACAAAATTTCGTGGCTATCCATCAAGCGTTGTATGCCTTTCTTCAGCCTTTCACAACCATTATATTGTCTTGTACAACATACACAGTCATTTTCACAGCCAGGGAAAATCCCAGCTTTTAACAGATTGTTCTTGATTATATTCAGCGGAGTAGTCAAATCTTCAACAGAGGTAACAAAAACTGTATCTTCTACAGCATTGACACCTTTGTCATGCTTCGGCATTGGAGCGGTAATTACATTCGGTGTTGGAGGAGGATCAAATTCAATAGTTTTGTTGTCAATCAAATACTGGATTTTGTTCTTCAAGGCCCATCACTGGTCAGTCTCGTGCCCGGGGTTATTTGAATGGTAAGCACACTTGGCATTCGGATTATATTTTGGTGACGAGGTGTCGGGGTTGGCGGGAGGATCGCGCAATGTCACTAAATTAGCCTTGAGAAAATGTTGAAGGGCTTGAGATAGTGACATGCCTAACCTTGTAAACTATCTTCTTGGAGTTTCAAAACATTGATGATTTGCAGATGGTCTTGGAGTAGGAGTTGGATTGGAGATTCGGACAACATTGACAGACGGACAATCATTCTTCTTGGTATGGGCCCTTGCCCCATACACATCATTAACTTCCTTCTTTGCAGTAAAAGGTTTCTTTATAGGATTGATGGTGGAGGTAGATGCCACAGAGATCTTCCCACTTTTGATGCCACTTTCAACTCTTTCACCGGTTAAGATTAATTCGGTGAAACCAGAAGAAGAACAGCTAACCAACAGATTAAAGAAATGACTAGATAAAGTGCCTATGAACATGTCGATGTGCTCCCTATCAGTCAAGGGAGGTTGGACTCTACTAGCAAGGTCTCTCCACTTTTGTGCATATTCCTTAAATCCTTCATTATTTCCCATGGTCATATCTTGTAATTGAACCCTTATTGGTGCCAAGTCGGCATTGTATTGATACTGATGGCAGAAGGCAGTAGCTAGATCCTCCCAAGTGTTGATACGATAACCATCTAACTGATAAAACCATTCAAGTTGTGTTCCAGCCAAGCTCTCTTGGAAAAAGTGAACCCAGAGCTTCTTATCAGTAGTGTGCGGCTGCATCTTGTGTACATAAGATTTCAAATGGAGTTTGGGACAAGAAACGCCAGCGTACTTTGCAAAGATTGGTACTTTTAATTTGTGGGGAATGATTACCCCAGAGATCAAACCCAAATCATCAAAATCTAAACCGGGGACGACTTGGATTTCAACAAATTTCAATCTGTCTTCTAACTGCTTGTATTTGATATCAGCGGGTGGATACTGCTCATTGAAATAATCATCATTCGATTCTTGATCTTTAGCAGATTCAGCCTGAGTACTCTTGACCTCAGAGACCTGGTTCTCGTCCTCTTTATATGACTCTCCTCCTATTGGGATTTGACGGATTGTCTCCTCGAACCTTCTACCCATGTTGAGCAGAGCTTTCTTCTTTGGCTTCTTCTTAACGTCCAGCAAAGCCATCATATCTTGCCGCCCCTTGGCTAGGGCTAGTAAAGCTTCCTAAAACTGAGAATTCTGGGCTTGGAGTTCCATCACAGTTTTCTCTAGATCCATCTTGCTTGGAATAAACATCAGAAAGATAAGGAATCCTGTTATGCGAAAACCTATCATGTTATGATGCATGGAATATGCACATGCAAATGATTTCAAGGGTTAATGAAATTTAAATTTGTGTAGACAAGAGAATGTTAATTTTCATTAGAAAAACAAAAAAGATTACATCATGCCTCTTGGGCTTACAGAATAACTTTCTAAGATAAAAAGAATGAACGCATCCTCTTTGGCGCGAGATAAGCGTTCACACTTTGCTCTTCTTGTAGCTGCTTCGTAAGCTCCAAGACCCTATTTTCACTAGCATATAATTGAGCCTCGAAAGTATCTCGTTCTTCCTTTAGTAGGATCCAACCCTTTTGTAAGTCTTCGAGAGAGGTAGGCATGTCGGGATGGAGGATGGTGTAGGGAACATCTCCTTCAACCACATGCTCCATGATGACTGGTAGGATAGAGGGATAAGGCATCACAAGTTTCTGAGCACAAGCTCGTACCCATTTAAGGTAAGGCTCGAGGGGAATGGAATTCTTGTGTCCTAGTGTCTTGCTATCCACCTTGTTCAACATCCTCCAAGCTCAGATAAATCTCTGGCGGTGACATTGATCGTCGTTCTCGTAGTCAAAAACCAAACCTTGAATAAGCATCTCGTGTGGACTGTCCCTTCGGGCGTAACCAAACTGTCTTAAGGCTAAGCAAGGGTTGTAAGTGATACCTCCTCTAATTCCAAGCAAATGGACATTAGGGAGCTCTCCACAATAGTCGACGATAGTAACATTCTCCAAAGAGCGGGAACACCAATGAATATCTGAATGTCTGAGTGTCATTAACCTATGGGACCACCTTGAACCTTGCTCATTCTTCAATACAGATTGGGGAAGATGCGAAATAAACCATCTTGCCTATAGAGGAGTACAACACATAAGGATACCTCTTTTCCTCAAAGTACGAGTGTGAAAGGAATGTAGGATGTCCCCCAGCAAAGTAGGCACCGGGTTACGAGACATTAAGATTTTGACAGTGTTCACATCTATGAGTTGGTCAGGATTTGGAAACAAAACCATCCCATAGATGAGGAGAGCCACAATTTCCTCAAAAGCTTGCAAATCCAAAGAGTTCCAACAGTTTCGGGCTTTCTCAAACAAGAACCTTGCTAGGAAGCCTTTGACACCACTCCTTGTTTCCCAATTAGTTGTGATATCAGATGGTTGCAAGCGTAGAGCTTGAGCAATATCTTCTGGCTTTGGATCTCTTTCCGTACCGTTGAAAGGTAGTTGATTGAGAATGGGAATCCTTAATAGTTGGTAGAATTCTTCCAAAGTTGGCACAATTTGATAATCGGGAAATGTGAAGCAATGGTGTAGAGGATCAAAGAACTGAAAGAGCACCTTCATCATGTCTTCATCAATGTTGGAGGTAACCAAGTTTAGTAGGCGACCATGTCTTTCGGTAAATGGAGAATTTCCAGGAATCCTTGATGCTAGCTCTTTGAGTTGAGGAGGGATCCTTACGAGATTGACTTGAATGGTTTTCCTACGAATAAAATCCATGTCCTACAAAACAGGACAAAGATAAATCCCAAAAATCCTTGAAATGGTTAGTGAGTATGAGTATGATGTTATGATGCTTATGATGTTATGTACAAGTAAATATATACAAACAAAGCAAATAAATCCTTAGGTTTAGGCTTGCATGGAGTCTCATAGGTAAGTACCCTCTTGAAGTTTAGTTGGCTCAAACCTGTCCTAGTAATAATAATCGGGTTCTAAGGAGCTCAATATCACTGGTTTGTTTCCTTGGGCATTGTTTCAGCGCAAGCCTCTTAAATGGTGACCGAAATATCCCAAAAAACCAAAACTCAATGAGTGTAGTATCGAGTATCTACCAACTTCGAACTGCACCAAAGCCAGTCTTCTCACTATGTCCTAATGGAAAAGTTGGTCAAGTAAAGGTTCTAAAAGTTCATTAGTGCTTCATGACATCACTCAGCGGCCCCGTATTCTCCTTGACTACTCAAGGGCTACCGGTACCCACAAATATGTCACACTAACGTAGTTATTGCTTAAACCATGTCGATATACCCTGCACAGTTTCCACAACGTATTGCTACTTACCTATAAGGTATCCCAAATTCGGGTAGAGGATTCAAACCCAAACAAAGAACCAAAATGTAAACATACAAGTTAAACAATGAAAGCAAGTAAATATGATCTAGCCCTAAGGTAACCCCACTTTTAGAATTTTCCCCAGCAGAGTCGCCAGTTCTATGATACGGTGGGAGAACTGACTTGAGGGTTTTACGTTTGATCGTAAATGTTGCGGTTAGCAAGAGTCGCCACCGACTTTTCTTTTATCCAAAAGGAAAGGTGAAAAAGCACAGGAAAGACCTTTGAGATTATTTCTTGAGTTTGGGGGGGGGGGGGTAAATTATGAAAATGGAAGGTATTAGCACCCTTTTCATCCATGGTTTTCCATGGGCTCTTAGTTACTTGCTAGATCACTTGCTTTTGTTTGAATTTGTGCTTTGTGTGGTTTTTAAAAGTATTTTGCAAAGACGCCATCGTTTAGGCAAACTTTGTAATGATTCTCGTTTGTAAGAATGTATACAAAGCGTTGATCTTTTGAAAATATTCTCAAGTTTGAAAGATGTTTTTGAAAGCGTTGGTGTTTGTTTTGAAAATAGCAAGGATGTTTATTTTGAGATGGAGCAAGTAATTAGGAGCATTCTACCTACTCAAATGTCTTTCTTGTTCATTTTCTTTTCCTTTGACATTGTTGTCTTACCATTGATTTGGTAAGCAACCCTATCTTTGGATGTAAGCGGGACGGGCGTGAGTCATCGTATAGCCCTGATTAGCAATGTTGCAAGGTATCTTAGAATTCTTTTTTTTAGAGACTAAGATCATTTGTAAGGCAACTTAGATATCGTCATCGAGGGACTATGATCTTGTATTTCGATTGTTTTTGCTAAGACATCCCACATGCATAACATGACCATTTTTTAGGCAACAAGTGGAGTTAACCTTAAGGGTGCATGTGTGAATAGTGTGTTTAATTTGAATGCATTTAATATTTGATAGGGTTATCTACTTGTTGATTTTATGTCTTGCCATACAAACCCTAGTTACTAGCATTTATATTTGAAAGCAATACATTGCGGAAATGTAAAGTCCTACGCTATTACATTATTTAGGGGATGAGGGTACAATTTACAAATGGGGATGAAGTAGGAACTTAAATATTACAACCATATTTAATAACCATGAAGGAAACGTAAAAATAGTGTAAAAAGAAGGGAAAAATGCATTTTTGAACTATTATGTGTTGACACAAACTCACATGCATCGACACATAACTTTCCTTGCCCCTGTATTGCCAAATCAACTCAGTGTGAGTCGATACATAATGGTATGTGTCGACTCATACACTGCATGTGTCGACTCATACGTGCTTTGTGTCAACCCATACATTGTTTTTCCTTCTGTTTTGGGCCTGTAAAGCAGTATGTATCGACTCATAAGGCTGTGTGTCGACTCATACTGTCATTTTTTCTACTTCAAAATTGTTTTGCTGCATACATGGGTTAGTTCTCAATACATAATGAAAAGAATGGAAGATAAACAAAAGGTTAGCTTCAAGGACAATGGTTACTATACTTTGTCTTCAAAAAATGAATTACTAATGATGCTTGAAATGAAGAACTAAAGTTAAGAAACTTACCTTGGAGCTGGATCTTATACTCTGAGCTTAAGTTTTTGTATTGACTGCTCTTGAACTTGGAAAAGAAAACATAGGTGTTGTAGAAGCTTGTTCTTGAGTTTGAACAATTTCTAGGTGATGTATGTGAGGTGTTTAGATGGTTGGACAGAATTTGCAAGGTATGAGAGGTTCAAAGGTTTGGACTTTAAAACTCAAGAGTGGAAGCTTTTTTGGACAGTTATGGTTTTTGATGGCTAGTTTACAAAAAGACTTCTGGATTTTCTCTCTATTTTTCTAACCTTTTCCAACCTCTTCCTCTTGCAAATGCTTCTTCTATTTATAGGCAAGGGGGTTTGTGCATACGATCTGATTAGGTTTATAAGACAGCATGTTATGGTTTGCTTGGATTACAAAGATCAAACTAAGTCAAGTACTCCATAGTCCCAAGGTGAAGTACCAAAGTTGCTGGTATAGAGGAGCTACTTCCCATGATTTATGGTTGAGTATAATCAGCAACAAGCAAGGTATGGGATTAAGACAAACTTTATACAAAAAGCTTGCTTTTCAAGAATAGCAATGGTGCCTTTATGCCATAAATGGAAAGATCTTTTTGACAATGGTTTAAACAATTGGGTAAGCATTAAATTATGATGAGATTTGCAAGCAAAGAAGCCTTCAACAAAAGATTATGCAGTAAATCATGAGAGTTTTGTTATGTGTTCTTCACTTAGAATGACTTGTAATTCAAAGATGGATGGCCAACTTCAAGCCCTTGAATCTCCTAGCTCAAGTATGATAAATTTATGCTCTTGGATGTTTTGGAAAGCTTGAAACATCCTCTATAACTTTCATGTTGGCCATTTTGACAAAATCATCTTGGAACTATGTGAAAAAATGCCAAGAAATTAGGGTAAAATCCTGCCCAAAATCTGTTGAAAATTTCTCTAAGTGTTAAATGAAAATGTCATGACTTCATGAATTTGTAACTTGAGATCCCATCATATTTAGGAGAAGTTGTGTAAAGCAATGTTGTAGATATCATGGAAATCTACAACTTTCATGTTGAAAGTTTCTTTTGAATCATCTTGAATCATGATGAAAGAATGGCATGAAGTGATGAAATTATCATATATAAAAACACTTAGAAAATTTCTAAGTCTTGGAAATCTTGACTTTTCAAGTTGACTTTTGACTTTCTTGACTTTCTTGATGATCAAGCTTGATATTCTTACATGTCTTGATTAAATTTGATCTTTGGAATGTAATGTTGACCAAAAAGTCAAAGTTTGACTTTCGAATATGCAATTGACCATTTTGCCCTTATGCCAATTTCAAGCCTAAATTGATGTATGAGTGCTGCAAACTTGACGTCATAGAAGATCTTGCGAGAGAATCCTTGAGAAATGAGATGGAAAATTTAAGGGTACAACACTAAGTATGAAGGGGTTTCATGTCCTAAACTGCATATGGGGTCTTATGTTAGGAAGATCCAACCTCACACCGCTGATAGGAATTTTTAGGTGCATTTCTTCCAGGAAAGTTTATCAGGGACTCAATTGGAATGGTTCTATCAGCTGGAGGGAACCAACATCCGCAACTGGGAGGATCTGGCTGTTGCTTTCTACATGCAGTACCAATACAATGCTGACCTCGCTCAACCTGTACGCAACTTCAAAGTATATTTATGGGTTCCAGTGAGGGCTTCAAAGATTATGCTCAGGAATGGAGAGATCTTGCAGGAAGAGTCCAGCCTCCTCTGTCTGATAGAGAGTTGTAATGCGGTGGGAGAACTGACTTGGTCGTTTTGTGTTTTATCGCAAATGTTACGATTTAGCAAGAGTCGCCACCGACTTTTCTTTTATCCAAAAGGAAAGACTGAAAAGAACAGGAAAGACCTTTGAGATTATTTCTTGAGTTTGAGGGGTAGATTATGAAAAGGGAAGGTATTAGCACCCTTTTCATCCATAGTCATCTATGGGCTCTTAGTTACTTGCTAGATCACTTGCTTTTGTTTGAAAGTGTGCTTTGTGTGGTTTTTGAAAGTATTTTGAAAAGGCGTCGTCGATTAGGCAAACTTTGTAATGATTCTCGTTCGTAAGAATGTATAAAAAGTGTTGATCTTTTGAAAATGTTTTCAAGTTTGAAAGATGTTTTGAAAGTGTTGGTGTTTGTTTTGGAAATAGCAAGGATGTTTTGGTTTTAAAATTGAGCAAGCAACTAGGAATATTCTACCTACTCAAAAGTCTTTCATGTTTATTTCCTCTTTCTTTTGACATTGTTATCTTACCATTGATTTGGTAAGAAACCCTATCTTTAGATGTAAAAGGGACGGGTGTGGGTCATCGTATAGCCATGATTAACAATTTTGTAAGATATCTTAGCATTTTATTTAGGGACTAAGATCATTTTTGAAAGGCAACTTTGATAGCGTCATCGAGGGACTATGATCTTGTATTTTTTGATTGTTTTTGCTAAGATACCTCACATGCATAATATGGCCATTTTATAAGGCAACAAAGTGGATTTACCCTAAGGGTGTATGTGTGCAAGTGTATTAGTTTACATGCTTGATTTGTCTTGATTAGGGTTTGCTATTTGTTGATTTTAATCTTTCCATACAATCCCTAATTACTAGCATTTGTATATAAAGTATTAAATTGTGGAAAATAAAAATACTAAACTATTACATTATTAGGGAAGGGGATATACAAATTACAAATGAGGAATTGCAAGAAATTAAAACCCTAATTATCTATTACAACCATATTGAACTTGAATAAATGTACAAGAAATGAAATGAATATAATGTACAAGTATGAATAGGTAAGGAATTGGTTTTTTTTTGTATTAAAAGTTTTGACCTAATTAAATTAAAATAAAATAATTGAATAGAATAAGAAAATTAAAATTAAGTTAATAAAAGAAATTAACTTATTAAAGAAAACAAGTTTTTTAGGTTTTTTTTTTTTTTGTGAATTTGATTAATTTAGTAAATAAAATTTACTAAATAAAAGTCCTAAGTTCTAAATTGATTTTAATTTACAAGAAAGTAATATAATAATAATTAAGACTAATTATATAAGTATTTCAAAAAAAGAAATTAATTTATTAAAGGAACTGTTTTTTATCTTTTTAGTTTCATAAAACAAAATAAACTAAATAAATGTAAAAAAAATAATAAAAAAAATATTTTTGCGGTTTTTATTAATGAAAATAATAATAATAATAATGATAATATTAATAATAATAATAAAAGAAAGAGAATAAAATAAAAATATAAAATTAAAGTCATGGGGGTTAGAAAGTGAAAAGGGTGTGAATGTTAGCAAAAGGGAGTCCAGGCCCATGTCAGATTTTTTGTGTGAATTAGAAATAATAATAAAAAAGTGAATGGACCTGTGCATGGATAAGTAATCAGGGGGGTGCAACATAGCCAAAAAAAACAAATGGAAAAGCCCAGACCAAGGAGGCCCAAGCGCTTATTTTATGATTTAGTGGGGGAGGCCCTTTGAGGTTCACCATGGGGACAGCTTCCAGGAGTGTTGGATCTGCCTTGTATCATGATCAGATGGTGATGATTGAAGAGTGTATCATACGCGTGTAGAAACTGCCTCCACAGGATCTGTAAAAATAAAACATGAAAAAGCAAAAGGGTACCACTGGGGCTCGAACCCAGGTCCCTATAATCACGGGCGTGCGCTTCTACCACTGGGGTGACTATACATCCGTTTATTAACACAAAACCAAGGATATATATTTGAAACACATTCCTAGGCATGTATCATCTTCAACCTCACGCCAAACCATTCAACATGATTTTTTTGAAATTGCTATCTCTTTCATTTCTCAACCATTTGCAAAAGTATAAACATGAAACTTGCTCCAAATTTCATCACGAGTTCAGTCATATAAATAACTAAAGCTATAAATAAAAAATGAGCATGAATTTTGAATGGTACCAAATCTGACCTAATTTTTTCAGAAAATTCAACTCTAAAATTCTCACTACTCAGGCAACATAAATGAATTCTAAGGACATGGTTAGTTTCAGGACTATGATATCTACATTTTATCTTCACAAATGGAAACCAAATGATGCGTATATGAAGAGTTCAAAAGTCAGAATAATCACCTTACAAGAGGGTATCGTGTTTTGAGTTTGAGCAGCTTTCAATGAGCCCTAGTGATTGGGTTAGCTTCCTCAAGTTCCCAGGAAGCTAATGTGATGCTTGGTTTGAGCTAAAAGTGGCTAAGGAGTTCTGGAGAAGTCCACTTACAGACCCCTGTTTTTGAAAATGGAACTTGATGATGAAGGTGTTACAGTTATGAAACAGGGCCAATGATGAGTTGTATTTGATTTTTAGAAGCTTTGGGAACCAAAAGGCTTGGAAACGCACAAGGGAGATGTGAGTTTCAAGTTTTTGGTCAGATTATGCAACAATGGTGATTTTTGATACAATTTTGAGTTCTAGGGAGTTTGAGGGCTTGTGTATGCGTGTGTTTTCTTGCAAACAACTTGTGTATATGTATGGAAAAGGTTAGATCACAAATGTACTCAAGACTTCTTAGTTCTAGCCTTTTGGCTCTATAACTTTCTTTTGAAAAAAAGTGAGAAGACAAATCTCAAAATGTTGTACAAACATGTTATGAGTTCAAAGGGGATTTAGACACATAGCTTTTGGGTTATAGGGGTTGTGTGTGCAGAAAGAATAAGTGCAAAGCTCAAGAAGTTTACAATTGCAAAAGTGATGCTTTATCAAAATGGAAATGGTGACTTTCTCCCTAAAATGGCAAAATGCTTTGGACAATGCTTGAATCAATTGTACAATTGATCAATCAATTGTGTAAACATTAAATTAAGGAGTGACAAACAAGTTTGAGGCCTGAAAAGTGAAGATTATGCAGCATGGCTATGGATTTGGTTCATGTTGCATCATAAATTTTGCCTCGCAAAACAACTTGAAATCCTAACTTCTAGCCTTCGATTCTCCTTGCTCACAAATGATCTCAAAGAGTTCTTGGACATTTTGGAAAGCTTGTAATATGCTCTATGACCCCTATTTGAATCACTTTTGAAAAATCCAAATGGAACTATATGAAACTTGGCTCATAAGTTAGGTCAAAATCCTGACCAAAAATGCTCAAATTTTCACTAAGTGTTTTCGTTTCATGACCATGACTTCATAGATTAATAACTTGAGATCCAATAATTTATAGGATAATTTGTGTAAAGAAATGTTTTAGATATCATGGGTATCTACAACTTTTATGTTGAAAGTTTCTTTTGAATCATCTTGCATCATAGTGAAAAATTGGCTCAAAGTTGTGAAAAAATATGAAGTTTTCAACACTTAGAAAAATTTCTAAGTTTGGAAACTTTAACTTTTCAAAATGAAATCTTGACTTTTTGATTTATTGATGAACAAGTTTCATATTTTGACATGTTTTGATGGATTGTGATCTTTGACACTTGATTTTTGACCAAAAAGTCAATGTTTGACTTTTCAGTGTACAGTTGACTTTTGATAAATTGACTGAAAATCAACTATCAATCAAATGACCTTGAGCAATGTTTTGAGTCATGCCATTAGATAAAAATGATGAAATTGAACTCTTTAGATCATGCCTCAAACCAATTAAACATTTTCTAGGTCAAAAATCAGAAATTGCCCTTTCTCAATCAAAACCCTAATTTTGACCATTTTGCCCTTTTGATGATCTGATCAAATTTCTTGAGGAATTATGGTCCAAACTTGATCAAATGATACATATGAGTTTATAATGTTGATATGGATCAAAAATTATGAAGTTTGACTGTAAATTGACCATAGTTGACTTTTTCCCCAATATAGATGATTTTTAGGTCAACTGCTCAATTGACTGAGCAAAAATGTGATCCAAGACTTGAAACTTGACATGAGTAATCTTGAGGGTACATAATGATCCATGAAATTCATATGAGGCATTAAAAGTTCAATTATCCTTGTGCAATCTCAAACCCTAATTTCAGTCATCAGTGCTTAAGGAGGTGTCTTGAGCTGATCAACCCTTGTGCAGTCTTGAACCAAAGGAGATCTTGTGAGAAAATACTTGATAAATGAGAGGGGAAATTTTGGGGTACAACAAGAGCTGGTAGATATGTTCTTGGGAACTTTGTCTGGTCCATTTTTCAACCACTTAATTGGAAGCTCTTCAGCCGGGTTCACCGAGCTAATATTGACAGGTGAAAGAGTAGAAGCTGGTATCAAGAGCGGTAAGATTCAAAGGGATGCATCTTCAGGTACAATGAAGAAACCTTTCACCGGGAACAAAGAGGCTAATGTTGTGTACGGCCAGAAGGGTCATGGTAAAGGAGATCGTCATCGAGCTATGGGGGAAATTATGATTTCTAATCCTACACTATTGCGACAACAACAACGAGGTAATCAACAAAGGCAAGACAAGCCCAAGAGACAGTTTACCAAAATCAACATGCCGCTGTCTCAAGCATTACAACACATGTTGATGATGAATCTGATTACGTTGATAGAAATTCATCCAAACCCAAAAACTTCTTCTCCTAACTACAATCCCGATGCAAGGTGTGCCTATCATTCTGGCAGTCCTGGGCATGATACTAACGATTGTTGGGCACTAAAATACAAGATTCAAAATATTATTGATGCCAAGGAGATTGAATTAGATCCTCCTGAGACTCCTAACGTGATCACCACTCCCATGCCGAGTCATAATTAGGATCAAATTAATGTTGTGGAAGATGTCGATAGCAACAACGACCTGAATAACTAGATTTCCCCTACTGCCTACGATGGAAGCTTCTTCATTCGAGTTTTTATTTGTAATTTCTTTGTTTGTTCAAACAATTACTGTCTTGTCAAACTTTGGTTTTCCCATTAATGCATTACATATGTTTGTCTTGAATTAATTCATTTTCATTATATTTAAACTGCTTTCTTACTTCCTTTTTGTTATATTTGACTCTCGATTAAAAGATGTAAGCCTTTAGAGGGAGGATGAAGAAAATAATACCATAATCTATACAGTATGCTTTGGAACAGACCTTACTGACAATGTACATGCGTTGTTTCAAATCCTAAACAGTGGAGTTATAAGGAAGATAATCCCTAGTCAGCCCCTTTGAGCCTAAGAAGTAGGAGTTTTCTTTTTCACACAAATTCAAACCTTTAATCATAACCTGGGGCAGGGTAGTTTCTCAGTTAATTCAAAGGTGAATTCAATCGCAAGCTTTCCCCTCGTACACGACAAGTAGTGTCATAGGTATCATTCCAAAACAAAAGATGGTGATGGTTCTGCATAATCGTTAAAACAAGCAGTCATTATCTCTCAAAAGAAAAGCCCACTAAGTCAAAACCTATGAAGTAGACTTAAAGAAAAAAATGGGGCATCCCGCTGACTGTAATCATAAAAGAAACAGTTCAGGAAAAAGGTAGGGATAATAAAAAAAAGGTCGTTACAAATCCTCAACAAAAAGAAAATATTACAAAAAATGACTGCCTCCTCAAAATAAACTTTCAGTATTAAACCATCACCGGAATATCAAGGCAAAGATTCCAGAACTCAATTGGGATCTAAACGTACAGTTAACTGAGTATAGGACTGAAGAACATCACAAAGAACGGGTTGGGTACAAATAAATTTCGAGCCTTTATCCTTTGTTTCTTAAACTGTGAACCAGGCCACGTTACAACCCCTAAAAGTCCTAGCTGAAGCATGGGTTAGTTCGAAATCATATTGTTACAAAAAGGTATCTTGACTCCTGTAAGGCTTGCTATAAATCCTGAGTTGATATCACATTCTTGCAAACTTTGTTTTACTAAAAAATGCATTTTCAAAAACTTCAAGACATACATAAGCTTTGCATTTTTAATACCACTATTTGCATATAACTAATTGTTCAACAAAAGAGAAATTCGCACGGCGAATATTCAATGAACGAAAATCCTCTCAATAAACAAAATCACCTCAGATGGAAAGACATTTACAATAACATGCCTTTCATAATCAAGAGACGTGACATGGTGTCTAAACTAATCTGGGGGCAGTCGAGTCAAGATTCAAGGAATCCCTCAAAAGCACCGAATAGCCAAGAGCAGGCCTCAATCTGAATCACTTGGGGCATTGAATAGGAAGGACCACGTGCGATCAAGAAAACATTTTCTAGCAGTAATGCAACACTTACTACTATGGATAGTGACAATTTCCTGCACCCTGTGAACGTGGACATGGTTGGAAAATACTATGCATGAAAAATACCCGCTAGGTTGACTGGCCTAGGTAAAAGTAAGGGCATCCCGACGAACCAAAGGAGTTCGGGAAAAAATTAGGGATATATAAATAAAAATGTACACCCGGAAAATCAAAAACCTGAAAAGGCGGCTTGGGCAAAAAAGGGTATCCTGGTGGACTAAAAATCTGAAAGGACAGTCCAAGAAAAACTTATGGATTAAAGCGCACGACTATGTCCCGTCATCTCGTCACTTTTCTATCAGTAGAAGGCTTATCACCCTGATCAACATTTACTCAAGACTCCAGGAGTTGGGATAACATTCAAACCATCCACAAAATCCCCACAGAGTAACCACCCATAGAGGACTATCTTCACAGAGTTCGCCATCAATAAGGATACGTTCCCTAGTAGGTATGGAGACAGAGACGTCCTAACGCAAAGTCACTGTCATGTCTTCAGTATCTAACCTAACAATTTCAGACATTCTAGCATCTTCTTAATAGATTAAAAGCTTCAATCATCTCCCCAACATCTTGGATATTTCTTCAACTTGATTCATAAACTTCTTGGGTTCCCCAACAGGGCTTCATAAAGATCCCTAAGCAGTTTATAAAGTTTTCTTTCCCTAGTAGAGTTTGTTTCTCTAGCCACAGAAGTCCATTTCCCAAACATTAAAATTCAACAAATATTAAAGAATCACATTCTTCATCCCTAACAGCAGTCAGGGATTTATCTTCTCTTACTACAACGACACCATAAAGAGCAACTGATACGTTCACATATTACAGTCATACAACATTTACAATAAATCGTAGCATATGCTTAACTGAAACACATATAACATTCTCATTTATTTTGAGAGCATTATTCAATTCATACATCATGACATCGCATGAAACTGACTTTACCTTTTTAGGTTCAATTCGCAAACAAGCGAATACTATCAACTTATACATAGCAGGTCAAAGATTAATGCCCGAAACCAGACAGGGAAACTATCTACATGACTAAGTGGTATGAACTCCCGGAGCAAGACAAGTTTACCAACAAATACAGCATGCCACATATTAATTCCCAAAACCAGACGGGGTAAATTTATATGTGACTAGCCAAAAACAGGCCACTGATTAATGCCTGAAACCATACAGAGAAACTATCTCAACAACCAACAAAAACAGTTCCAGATTAATTCCTGAAACCAGACAGGACAACTATCTGCAAACAACTGATTAGAGATTAATTCCTGAAACAAGACAGGGCAACTATCTTAATAACCAACAAAAATGATTCCAGATTAATTCCTGAAACCAGACAGGGCAATTATCTATGAACAGCTGATGAAGATCAATTCCCGAAACAAGACGAGGTGACTATCTACACGACTAGACAAAGCAATCTTACATGAGTTCCTTCTCATAATCTCCAGATGTAGCTTTACACGGGCTCATCCTGAAGCAATCTTACACGGGTTCCTTCTCATAATCTCCAGATGCAGCTTTACACGAGCTCATCCTGAAACAATCTTACACGTAATCCTTCTTATCCTAAAATGCAGCTTTACACGGGCTCATCCTAAAGCAATCTAACACAGATTCCTTCTCATCCTGAAATGCAGCTTTACACGGGCTCTTCCTGAAGCAATCTTACACGGGTTCCTTCTAATAACCCTCAAGATGCGCCTTTAGATGGGTTCATCCTGAAACAATCTTACACAGATGCCTTCTCATAATTTCCAGAAGCAGCTTCACACTGGCTCATCTTAAAGCAATCTCACACGGGTTCCTTCTCATGATCTCCACATGCAGCTTTACACGGGCTCATCCTGAAGCAATCTTACACGGATTCCTTCTCGCAATTTTCAGATGCATCTTCACACGGGCTCATCCTGAAGTAATCTTACACGGGTTCCTTCTCATGATCTCTAGATGGAACTTCACACAGGCTCATCCTGAAGCAATCTTACACAGGTTCCTTCTCATCATCTCTAGATTCATCTTTACACGGGCTCATCCTGAAACAATCTTACACGGATTCCTTCTCACAATTTCCAAATGCAGCTTTAACGGGCTCATCATGAAGCAATCTTACACGGATTCCTTCTCCTTCTAAAATGCAGCTTTATGCGGGCTCTTCCTGAAGCAATCTTACACGGGCTCCCTCTAATAACCTTTCAGATGCAGCTTTACACGGGCTCATCCTGAAGAAATCTTACACGGATTCCTTCTCCTCCTAAAATGCATCTTTACACGGTCTCTTCCTGAAGTAATCTTACACGGGTTCCCTCTAATAACCTCTCAGATTCACCTTCACACGAGCTCATCCTGAAGCGATCTTACACAAGTTCATACTATGACATTTCCATATGTAGTCTAACATGGGCTCATCCTGAAGAAATATTACACATGTTCCTACTAAGACATTTCCAGGTGTAGTCTAACACATGCTCATCCTGAAGTAGCCTTACATGATTGCCTCCTAATACATTTCTGGACGCGGCTTGACACATGCTCTTTCCAGCATTTCATTCAGATAAAACTAGACGCAGATTCATTCTGATACTCCTATCAACAATTACTTTGGATGGCATATATAATCCCATCTCCGACGAATCTCTGTTATCTTCTCCAAATGGCATCTGTAATCCAGTTCCCGATATCATCAACCAACAGTGTTGCTTCATGCGAGTGCAAATTTCTGGGCACTCTAGTGTTCAATCATCTTCCACCTTCAGATTAAGAAAGACAGACAAGCCAATCTAAATCCTCAGGTTTAAGAAGATTGAACAGGGGCAGTTGTTGTACCCAAAAATTTCCCCTCCCATTTTTACTCAAGACATGCTCATCGAGGTCCTCAATTGCTCAAGGTTGACCAAGAATTGATTAGACAAATTCTTCTTCTAAGCAGTGAATCTCCAACTAGGGTTTCACTTTTCACAAATAATTTTGGGTTAAAATGACCTCGAGTTATTTCCATGGTCCCTAATATGTCTCCAAGAATGTGCATGACAAGTTTCATGCCTTGCACTACAAGCTTGCTCAGTCAATTGCTCAAGTGTTTGAAAATTAACTGTACTAGGTCAAAAGTCAACTGTGGCCAATAAACAGTCAAACTTCAAGATTTTTGGTCAAAATCAAGATTTTGAAGTGATATCCATCATTTTATCAAGTTTTGATCATGATTCCTCAGGAATGCTCTTAATTTATCAAAAGTCAAGAATTGCTAAATTAGGGTTTCTATAAGAGAAGTCAACTAAACTTTGACCAGGCATAACTTTCACATACTTCATCCATTTTTCACCAACCAAAGCTCATTTTGAAGAGAATCCAATTCCCTACAACTTCTATTTTATCCTCAAGTTCAAGAAATGAACCATTTGAAAGCTACAAACTCATACATTACAGGTCATTTTCAGAAAGTCAACAAAAGACACTTTTTTCCAAGACCTTTTACATCAAGGTAAACTCTTAAAATGCAAAATTGATAAAACGAGGGATTGAATTAGACATTTTGGAATTTCCAAAAAGTCCAAGATCATCTTCAAAAGATGAAAATTGAGCAAGTTAAGGTTTGCACAAGTTGGGCAAATTTGTGAAAAATGCATGAAGTCAACTTTGAGCAAAATTGAATTTTTAGGTTAATGGACCTAAGTTTTAGGTTTCAAAAATGTTTACGGCATACCCAAGGACCTCTAAACCTAACCATGCACTATTTTGATTTTTATTTCTATTTATTTAAATTTTTATTCATTTAAATATGAATTAAATCAAATAAATTAAATAAAAATACAAAGAATAATGGGCCATGATATTTGGGTTTGATTTGATCTATTAGAAGACCCATATTTTCGTGTAAGATATATCCAAAGGGACCAGGTTCATGAAAGTGACCAAAGAGGCAAAGATATCACAAATATAGACATTTTTCAATGTGTTTTATCCTTGTCTCCAAGGCCATGAATGCATTGATTCTTTACCATGTTTGTTCACTCCTATTTTCCCTCTATAAATACATAACATTACAAGCCAAAGGGAGCACAAAATTCATCTTCAAAATTCTGTCCAAAAGTCTTCTCAAAATTCTAAAAAAAATCAAAAAGTTGTAAAATCTGTAACTTCACTTCCAGGCGCTATCAACCTAAACCAAAATCATCAACCCTCTCCTGAGTTTCCCAGGAGTCCTCCAGAGCCCAGGTTCAAGCCTTACACGTCTCAGATCCTCCTCATAACCATCCTACGGTTTTTGGTAAAAATTTTGAATCTCAAATCCTCTAAATTATGTAATTTAAATCAGTTTTATGCATGCATTCATATTATTATTGATGTTTTAAGTAGATCTAATGTGTTACATGTGAGCTTAGGTACCTGAATCCAAGAACACCATTCTTAGGGAACTCCTCTTCCAGGTCCTGGGTTCGACCCAGACAGAAAACAAATTTTTATTTTTTCTAACCTTTGTTTTGCAGATCCCACTGGCGTCGAGGCTCTCTTGTCATTGGACCTGGGTTTTCGGTTTATTCTCACCCCCTAACTATTTTTTAAAGCGCCTGGGCCCTCTTGCTGATAGGCCTGATACTTATTTGAAGCTCACCCCCCATTTCATTTTGTTTGCAGGCCCATTTCAATTTTCTTTATTTTGTTTTAATTAACATTTCTGTTTTAATCAATTTTATTTCATTACAACGTTAAAATCAAAAAAATCATAAAAATATTAGGTTAGTCTTTTTTAATTAAATTAGAATTGTAAATAATAACTTTAACCTTTTATTTAATTTAAAAATAAATAGACCTAGGATTTAATTCATTTAATTTCTTTTATTCATACCAAAAATACAAAAAAACTTAGAATTAATTTCTTGTTTCAATTTTATTTAATAATTAAAATTTTTTATTTAGATATAGATTATTTAATTAATTATCAATTAAACATTTTCTTACATAAAACAAAAATAAACAAAAAGATTTTCCTTTTTAGGGTTTAGACGTCTTTTCAATTTCGCGCGCGGTTGATATTTCTACTTTATTTTCATATTAATGTACTTGCTTATGGGATGTAATAGAATTAAACTAGGATTTTACATTTACTGCTTTTATTTCCCCCGTTTTTGGACTTGTAATAATCCCCTTCCCTGAAGCCTTGTGATAGTTAGATTTATATTTCTGCACTTTTAATTACTGCAAACTATTAACTGTTTAGATGCATGACTAATAGGATTGTATGGCAAGAATAACACAAAACGCTAACAAACCTAATGCAAAGACAAAAATAACTGAATACAACACAATCTCACATATACACCTCTAGAGTATCCCACTTTGGTTTCCTTCAGAAAAACAGTCACATCTCTCGAAACGTGAGATATTTTAGTGGCTACCCTCCGGTTTAAAGATCATAAGTCCCTCGATGACCCTCTCGATGTTGCCTTGGTATAATCTTAAAAACCCTAGGATAGTTACTAAAGTTTCTTGCCCAGTTGCCTTTGTGACTGTATAAATGTCCCACTGTATAAATGTCCCTTCGAATGTCCCTCAAACATCCAACGACTAGGGCTATATACTCACTAATAGTAGGATAACACCGTCTAAAGGAAAAGAGGAAAAGAACAACCTTTCGAGTAAAGTAGATATCTGTTAGATGCTTTCTCAGACAATTTTTACACTTACACAAAACTTCCCTCAAAAACATTTTCAAACACTTTGTATACGTTCTCTACCATTCCGAGAAACATTACAAAGTTCGCCGCACTAAGGTGCTTTCAAAAATACTTTTCAAAACACATAAAGCACAAGGTATTTTTCAAAATGAGCTAAGCATCTAAGAACCCGTAGATAACTAAGGATGGAAAGGATGCTAACACCTTCCCTTTCCATAATCCACCCCCCTTACTTAGAAATAATCTCGAATGGTCTTTTCTGTTCTTTTCACCCTTTCCTTTGTTGGATAAAAGAAAAGTCAGTGACGACTCTTGCTTACCGCAACATTTGCGAATACAAACACAAAACTAGTATAACAGTCAGTTATCCAACCGTATTACTGTGGCGACTCATATTTTTTTTCCGGTTACGACATAAAGTGTGAGTCATCTCAAGGTATTTGGTTTTGTTTGCTATAAACATATTCCAGATGATAAGAGAAAGAAGTTGGATGATAGAAGCAAAGTAATGTTACTGGTGGGGTACCATAGTACAAGTGCTTATAAGCTTTATTGTTCAGTCACCAATAAGGTATAAGTCAGCAACGACGTCATTATGAAATAGTCAGAAACTTGGGATTGAAGCAAGTCTCAATCCAACGATGGTGTAGTGCCAACACTTGATGCAACTTCTAGAGATGAGTCATAAGTTAAATGTTCTAAAGACGATTTAGAGTCAGAAGATGAGTCAAGATACGAAGGTGGTTATGAAGGTGAATTTGATTCTGATCTTAATTATGATGATAATCTAGAATATGGTGGTAATCACGCTTCTGGAAGGGAAACCTTTGAAGACGTAGATTCTGGAAGACAAGCTTCTGGGGGTTATCATGGTTTTTAAGTTGGTACTTATGAAGGTACTAGCTCTGTTGAAGAGTCAGAACATGTTCAGATGCCACAAAAAATCAGACAAATACCTAGAAGTTTTGCAGAGTTTGATATGTTGTAAAATACTGAAGTAAAATTTGAGGGAGAAGTCGTCCAATGTGCCATGTTAGTAGATTCTGAAATAGTGGGTATTGAAGAAGCTCTCAAGAAGAAAGTATGGTTGAATTCCATGAAAGAAAAACTTGTGGTTATAGAAATAAACAAGACTTGGGAGTTGACTGAGCTTCCAAAGGAAAAGAAAGTCATCAACGTCAAATGGGTTTTCAAGTTGAAATTAAAGCCAGATAGATCAATTGGCAAGCACAAAGAAAGGATAGTGACTAGAGGTTTTCTTCAGAAACCTGGGCTAGATTACTTTGAGGTGTTTTCGCTTGTAGCTAGACATGAAACAATCAGATTGGTGATTACGATAACTGCAAATAGGAATTGGCCTCTGATGCATCTGGATGTGAAATCTGCATTTCTAAACGGTCTGTTACAAGAAGAGTAATGTGTGTCACAACATTCTGGATTTATGAAAAAGAATTAGGATGGGATGGTGTACAAGTTACACAAAGCATTGTGTGAAATGAAACAAGCTCACAGAGCTTGGAATATGAAAATTGATTCATTTTTCAAGTTACAAGGATTCAGAAAGTGAGAGATGGAGTATGGCATTTATGTGCAGCATACTTTTGGAGGCAATATGATTCTGTTGTGTCTGTATGTTGATGATATATTTCTAACAAGGAGATGTCTAGAAGAGATAGTCAAGTTCAAGAAGGTGCTGATGAATTAGTTTAAGATGATTGATCTGGGAAATATGGTACTTCTAGGGATGTAGATTTTGTACTCTGAGAAGAATATCATTTTGCATCAACTGAAGTATGAAGTTGAGCTTCTGAAGTGGTTTAGGCTAACAAATTGTAAGACTGTAATCACACCTACTAAGATGAATCATAAGCTAGATTCTGATGTCGAGGGTGATAATGTAGATGCTATAATTTTCAAACAGTTGGTTGGCTTATTGAGATATCTGTGTAACACCAGACCTAGAATTTGTTATATTGTTGGAATGGTGAGTAGGTTTATGAACAAACTGAAGTGGTCACGTTACCAAGCTGTTGTCAGGATTTTGAGGTACATTAAAAGAACTCGGGGTTATGAAGTGTTATTCCCTTCTGGTGTTAGATCATATGCAGAGCTTATATGTTATTCAGACTCAGATTGGTGTGGAGACAAAGTTGACTGATGAAGTACTTCTGGATATTTTTTGAATATTTGGGAAGTTTCATTTCTTGGTGCTATAAGAAGCAACATGTGGTTGCATTGTCAACTTGTGAAGTTGAATACATTGTAGGTGCTTTGATTGTGTGTCAAGCTGTTTGACTAATGAACTTTTTGCAGGATCTAAATATTAAGGTGAGCAAACCTGTGAAGCTGATGATTGACAACAAATAAACTATAACTCTTGCTAAGAATTCAGGGCTGCATGGGAGAAGCAAACACATTGACACAAAGTTCCATTTTCTAATAAGTCAAGTCCAGAATGGAGTGCTAGAAGTTGTGCATTGTAGCATCCAAAAGCAACTTGCAGATGTTCTAGCGAAGGTTGTCAAGACTGAACACTTTATCTGTTTGAGGAATGAAATTGGTGTTGTAGAATTTAGTTAGCTGAATATGAATTTAGGGTTGTGGTTAGGAGTACTTCATATTCAGAAGTATTTGTGTTAATCAGAAGCAAAAGCTTCTGATTTTGTGTCTTAGAAGTATGTTTAGCTTATAGGATCCTAATTTGTTTTGTTAACTTAACTATTAAGTTTACTTTTTGCTAGTGCCTATGTGACAACTTATTTTGTGTATATAAACAACTTTGTAACTAGGGTTTTAGTAAGAAGAATTTATTATATAGAATTTCTTCCTCGACAATTTTTTTGTAGCTGTCTTTTCTTTCTCTTTCTATCCTTCCATTTTTATCTTCATCTTTAACCTTTGTGCACCAACAGAGGAGAAGTGTTGAAAAAGAATTCGAGTGAAGGAATCAACTTACTTGTATCAAAATGCCTGTAGGAGGTATCCAGTTGAAAGAATGTCAACAGTCGTACAAGTGTAAGTAGATAAAAGAGCTTTCACTTGAGATGAAGTATTGTGGATAAATTCACATTTGATAAAAAATGTTGAAAAAAATTACAATTATGAATAATGTAGAAAAGTACCACATTAATTAAGAATATGGATACTTGACCATTTATAAGTGAGAGTCTGCCCATCTATTATTTTAAAATTTGGATAAATATGTGATATATCTTTTATAAAATATTTTGTTAAAAAGAAAAACTCCGAAATATAAAATACCCCATTGTCTTAATTGTCCCAACAAAATCATAATTAAATATAACTCCATATAATCTTGACTTCTTGAGATACTATAAAGTAAGACATGTGTGATTCTATAAACTAGTTTTATTAAGATTGAATTAAATTTAGTATAAAATATAATATAATACATAATTAAATATGTTTTTATTCCTATTCTCAAATTTAATTTTTAATCTCTATTAAAAAAATGATAAATTTTGATATCTGTTAAATTTGTGTTCATACAACTTTAGTTTCTGCTACTTTTTATAATTTTAAATTTTTTTAATTATCTTTAAAATTTTAAATTTTTGAATAATATTTTTCATACGTGTTTAGAATACTATAAAATATTTCTTTATCGAATTTTAGAATTTTTTATAACGTTCTAAACATGTTTAAAAAATAGTCATTTAAAAATACATATTGGTTTAATAACATAGACTAAAACTACGTATATAATAATTTTGTAAATACTAAAATATATAATTTTTTTTAATAAAAATCAAAAAATAAAATTTAAGATATTTATAAAAAACAAAAATGTATTTAACTTTATAATATATTAAGATTATATCTATTTGAATAAAAAAATTGATTGATTTCTCTTATAATATTAATTGGTTGCATGTAATGTTAACTTTTTATTTTGCAAGAGTAATTATTGTTAGAACACGCGTATGTTTTGGAACACATGGTATTATATGTAAAGTAAGTACATAATATATAATAAATATGGATTTTTATATTTTAGTAGTACATGATAAAATTAATAGTGGTCTGGATCAAATTCTCCTCTTGGTGAGTAGGGCTCCTGAATTTTCAGCACTGGTGGACCATCTAACTCTAATGGACCATCCAACTCTACTTTTATTTGCTTAGTTAGGTGCTGGTTCATTGTATATATTTTTGTTTCTTTATGTTTTTCTTTAAAATAGTATAGAAACTAAAAAATACAATTAAAATATAAAAAATAAAAATAGAAAAAAAAACTACAATAACTATTTTATGACAACCTAAAAATATATTATTAAATAAAAGTTAGTATAACATGTAAAACAATTGTCTCAAGTATCTCAAAATATTTGGTCCACTCATAATTTTTAAAATAAATGTAGAACATGTACAACATTGATCTTTCACTATCTTTATATTACTAAACAATAATAAAAAGAATTTAATATGTAATTTCAACCAACACAAACATCTTTGTTTCTTAGTTATTTTAAAAAAATGTATATGTGGGCCATTTTTTTTAACTTTCTAGGGGTGCCTTTTCTTATCTTTTGTCTTTCTATTGTAATGAATTGGTCCTTTATATTTCACACATATATCAATATATCAAACTCACTTTGGAACAAGTAAGAGTTGTGGCCCTCCCTCCCTCTCACATTACTTTAAATACTCATTTAATTGTGTGTATTAGTGAAAGATATCAATTTAATCGTATACTACTAAAATAAATAATTATTTTAGATCATTTTTGTTTGAGAGTTTAGAGATTTAAATTACTTTTTTTTTTAGTTTGGAGGAGAAAGAAAGACTTTCGAAAATATTTTTTTTTTAAATATAAAAGAATATCTAAAATTTAAAAAAAAATAATTTTGTGTAAGATGATAAAATATTTTTTGTCTATTTTTATTCGAGAGTGTGGAGGATTAAGGTCATTTTTGTTTGAGAGTTTGGAGGAAAAACAAAGACTTTCGAAAATATTTTTTTTAAATATAAAAAAATATCTAAAATTTTTTTAAAAAATGATTTTGTGTAAGATGATAAAATAATTTTTGTCAATACTATTTTTTAGAGTTTAGAATATTATAATAAAATAAAAAATATTTAAAAAATTTATGGAAGTTTTCTAAAAAAAATTTTCAGTACAAATTTTGAGTTTCTCAAACAAATATTATAAATGAAAGAAAGAAAAAATATTTTTCATCATGTTTTGAAATATTACAATTTCAATAAATACAAATTAAAATATATTTAAATTGTGAAAAGAAGTATTAGTTAAGTGATACAATTTTTAAAAAGTCTATATATATATATATATATATATATATATATATATATATATATATATATATATATATATATATATATATATATATATATATATATATATATATATATATATATATATATATATATATATATATATATATATATATATATATATATATATATATATATATATATATATATATATATATATATATATATATATATATATATATATATATATATATATATATATATATATATATATATATATATATATATATATATATATATATATATATATATATATATATATATATATATATATATATATATATATATATATATATATATATATATATATATATATATATATATATATATATATATATATATATATATATAATCAATTGTTCTTAATTTATTTCGGCACTATATTTGATAGATTTTAGATCAGTGTATTGTTTTTAGATCTATTCATTTAATGAAAAAGGTTTATCTCAATGCAAAAAGTGACAAATATATTTATGAAGCAAGCATAGTTATTCACGGTCATTACACATATTTCAGGGATGCTATCTACATTCAAAGAAGCTAAGATCATAAATATATTACATATTTCCATTGATTATGAATAATAACAAATTTTTACTAAGCAGATTTTCACCCTTAATTGATTTAGTGTATATGGAACATTGATACCCTATGGTAAAATATTATATATTAGGAATAAATATGTTTTTATAATGGGGAGAGGAAATTGATACTCCTTCGTCTCCGGATAGATATCATATTTTCTATTTTTATATATTTTAAATAATTTATGATATTTATTATTTAAGTCTATTATTTATTATTAATAAAATTATTTCATAAATTCAATTTATTTTATTATTGAAATTAATATAATTAATTATTATTTAAAAAAAATATGAAAATCTCAAAGAGAATAAAAAAAGAGAGAGTAATAATTATAAAAAAAAATTCCACACATCTCTTTTAAGATCTATTAAAATACCATTAATATATGTCTTTAACTTTAAACTATATATTAATATTTTATGAAATCTATTTTAATAATATCAACATCACCCTTTAATTTTTAGTGACAGACAAATACTATAGTTATTGATTGATGACATTTAATTATTTTTTTTAATTATTATGACTAAAATTTTTTTGTTAATATGTACAAGTTTATGAGACTTTATAGTGTATTTGATTTAGAGTTGGATTCTATAGAATTACGGTAGACTTTATAGTGTATTTGTTAACGTTAAATAAAGTGTAGTGTCATTTTTGACCGACTTGGAGGTGAGTGTAATTTTAGGATTTAATTTCAGATTAAGGTATTCATTTTAACTATATCGATATTTACCGGTTGGTTCGTATATTATGTATTTTTTCGTATGAAATTTATGAGAAGTTAGGTATATGATTTAAAATTTAAAAATATGTTATTATCATTTTAACAGGAAAGATAAATGTAATTTATCTTTTTTTTCCACAAAGTTTACGTTGCATGTTAATAATATTAAACTTTTTTGAATAATTTATCTTAATGTTGTTGATATAAATAATTTGTTTACATTAACACATAAATATAAATAAATGTTATTATCATAAAGATGAATCAATAGTTAATTTTATTTTAATTCAACTAATACCTATGAATTGAATTAGTTCATCCATATACTAATTAAAGAGTTTAATTATTTAATTTTTAATTTTAATTTATAAATAAATTTATAAAGATTAAATATTTAAAATTATTAATAAAATTTTATATAAACATCATCCTAAACATATAATTTAAGATGTGTTTGAATTGTCGGTATACAGAATTAATTCTAATAAAATTGAATTTGGTAGAATTGCTTCTACTAGAATTGAAATTAATATAAATAATTTATGTTAGATATATTTATATAAAAGTGAGTTGAATAATAAATTTTATTATAAAAATTAATTATGAATGCAAAATTATAAATTTTAACTTTAAATAGAATTAATTCTGAAGTCATAATCAATTTTAGTGATAAATCAAATACCTTAGAATTAATAAGAATTAATTCTATATCTCTAAAATTGATTATGAATTTTTCAAAAGTCAATTGAAACATGATATTAAACTTTTATAAACAACAAAATTAAAAGACTAAAAAAAAAAAAGAGAATAGTGTATTTAGAAGTTCAAAATGATATTAAATGTTATTTATTAGCAATGAAGAAACAGAATGCATAGTAGTGATAAATAAAAAAAAATGCATACGTCGCTAGATTGCAGGTCTGTGATGGAAGAAAACAGGTTGGCAGAGAGATGAGTTGATGAACCATAATTATATATATAAATTTAGTTGCAGTGGAAAGCTACAAAAGCAATATATACATGAATAAATGATAGAGGGGTTGAGGTGGGGGGCTGTAGCACCTAGTGGCCTAAGTCTACATGCAAAATTGAAGATTAGATAGTGACTTAACGTCACGAAAGCTCAACGGTTTTCTCAGAGAGTAGTGTGTATATCAAAGAGTGTATAGCTACACTCATAGTGTGGGGTTAGTTAGTTTTCACATTTTTGTACAAGGATAAAAGACTTGTATGAAGAATCAAAAGAGTTTTGTTTACTCTTAAAACATGAACTGTAAAAAATAAAATATTTAATTTCCTAGACATATGTTTTTCTACAGCTACCTATGCATACTATATAGCTGCAAGCTGCAGCTGCTATATATATTGTACTAGTTACTACTTGATTGATTTTTCTTCCCCACCATACCATGCATACTGTGCCCCATATATATAGTTATATATACATCTCAAATGGAATTATTTTGGTAAACTCACCACCACTGAGTAATGTTCCTTTTCCAGTAATCTGGTTAATATATTATAATTGTATGTGTCCCCATTCCTTTACATATGGTCCCACCTCTATTCTTGTGGTCTCCCTTTATCCTTTTGCCTTCTAGCTACCTTGTCATATTCATATTATATACTCCACTCCACACTTCGGTATCTTTTTCTCTCTCTTGAATAGTAATTTTGCATGACAAAAATCTTCTTTATATATTTCCACATATATTTAATTTACATTATCTTACCTTATTCGTTGCATAAGATTTGGATCAAAATAAGTTTCCATGTTAATCAATTTAGGTGTCTTAGGGGTGTATTAATTAATGTTTTTCTATTGTGTTACACTATGGACATATAGATATATATATACTTTAATTGCTTTAGACAATTTATAGCATTTGAACCTAGTTATCTCAAAAAGAAACTGGACCACCATGTGGGGTAGAATATTTTGCTATTTAACGTTAGCTTGAGTTTGCGAATTAGATCTATTTGCTATTTTTTGTACATACTTTTACTATTTAATTGGAAAATTCTTTCTAAAAAGTTTTACCCCACCTAAAAAACTAAAGGAATTAAAATAGGTTTTCATTTCATTTTAAAACACAATTCATTTTAATTTAAAATTAGATAAAATATCTATTTTGGTTCTTTAACTATACTCTTATATTCATTTTGGTCATTTGAGATTTTGAGAAGTGATCATTCTCATTTATTTAGACAAATTTTTTATTTCAATTACCTTTAGATGTGGCTCTTGTTTGTTAATCAAGCACATTGCAACCCTTGAAAATCCTTAGTGATTTGTGCTTTCATGCTTTCAATACAAGTTTTTTTTAGATGAATGTATAATTTAATCCGTTGTTAGCAAGATTGTTGGATGTGAGTAAAATTCCTCATTGAAATTTTGACAAACACACTAAAGATGTCAAAACTGAATTCTCAACAACACACAATGTCACGATAGATGTTATAATATCTGCTGACAGAAAACAGACTTGCTAAAATAGAAAGATTGTGCAGAAAAGTAAATTGTATAAACTTAAAAGAACACAATTATTTGTTAATCTAGTTCGGTGCAACTCACCTACTCTAGAGGCTACCAAGCCAAGAACGAAATCCACTATCAGTAGTATCAATTCGAAGCTAAACAGTCCAAATTTACACTTCTCACTTAATCCCTACACAATGCAATTTCTACCTAAGAACCTCCTAGATATGAGAATCGCTCTCACTCCCAATCACCTTAATATCTAAAACAATCCAAATCCCAAGAAATGTCCCAAGAAACCAAAAAGAAGAACACTCTTCCAATACAAAAATATTTAGTTTGCTTAAAAGCTTCACTAAGAACAATACTCAACTCTTGCTTAAAAGCTTCGAGGAGAACAATAACTTGATAAACAAGTAACAATCAGACAACTCAAATGCATCAAAAGATACATGAGGACGTATAAAAAACACACAGATAAACTAAGGAACTCTCAAACCCTAAACCCTTATTTTTCACAAGGTTTTACAATAAAATTATACTTCTTAAAAACTAGGTCTTTGACGACTCATTATATAGACTTCTGCAATTAGGCTTGAACTCTTCAATCAAATATAATCTTCAGCAGCAAATCCCTGCAAAATCTTCTCCACAAAAATAGAAATAAAAAACAAATATTTTAAATATTTCTTAAAAAGTCTAAAAAAATCCTTTTTATGGAGAGAAGTTACTTCTACAATCGCCTATTTGTTGAATATGTGCCCTACAAACAAGCTGGACAAGATGACTCCAGAAGAGGTATGGTCTATATTTAAACCAAGTTTAATATATTTGAAAGTTTTTGGTTCGGTAGCATTTCGACATATTTCGGGTGTCGTAACCGGCAAAAAATAAAGAGTCTCCACCACTACTTTTTGTCTTAAGTACGAGAAAATAATGGATAACCCTAATTGTTTTAGAGATTCTAAATTCACGAGTCGGTTAGACGAAGGCAAGATGTTAAGCACCCTTCATCTCTCATGTTCTCAATGGACTCCACTTTTAGGTTTAAGTGTAGGATGGATATTTCAATGTTTCTATATATTTGAAGAAAAGAATTTTAGTTTTTTAGGCTTTGAACTCGCCTTTATTTTAACCGTGTACCTACATATCTCTTTGTGAAGAATCAAAATTCAAATTTGTAGTTCAAATGTATTTGATTAGTTTTTTTATGGATTGTGAAAATGTTTGGAATTATCCTTGAACCTTGTCTGGGTTTGAAAATAATATAGTCGTACACGTAGTTCGTAGTTAATAGAAAATATATTCATAACCCTTTTTTGAAAATGATGTTGAATTTTGAATTATATTAGTAGAAAAAAGTGTATGATTAGGAAAATAGTCAGATTGGGAAAATTTGTATGATTAGCAGTTATAAGTTCCGTGATTTGTATTAGATTGATTCGATTTGTAAAATTTGATTTGGTTAGGTTAGAGATTGATTTAGATCTGATTTAGGAATAATGTATCTGGACGATTATATGTAATTGCGTCCGTGTAAATCAATAAAAAGAAAATTTTAATCACAATATCTGATTTGGTTCGTCTTCAATCTTCTGAAAATCGGGCTTCAAAGATGACTTAGAGAAGAAAAAGGTCCCTGAGAGTCGTATTCAAACTAGTGTTTCAACCCTAAGGTTGACTTGGTCAACAATTGAACTTAAATTTAAATAATAGTAATATAAATACAAATATGCAGTAATAATGTTGAATAATAAAATAGTAAGATATTTCAATAAATATCAAATAATAAAAATACACTAGATATTATCCAACAAAACAATTAACAAAGAATAAATTAATCATACGTTGACTTTAGATAATATTTACAAAAAAGCATTTTAACCATGTTGTGGGCCTCTCCTTAGCTTAATGGGCCAACAGATTTAATTTAGAATTTGTGAAACCCACATCTCTTTTATAAAGAAATGATAAATATACACCCCTTCTTAGATTTTGGAAAAACGATAATGACTCTAAGACAAAACAAAATAATTTGAATATAAGTTACTGTTATAATTTTAATCAACATGTGTTGTAGCACCAAAATTTAATGGAAAAATGACAAAATAAAATACATTGACTTTATTATTAGTAGGGAAAATTTGAGGTATGACAATTGCCTCTATTTAATTACTCTTTGATTGAAGGGTGCGAGAATATGAAGGTCTCACATATTCGGATTGAAGGGTTATTAAATAATGGAAGACCTTGAAATTTGACCATATAATTTAAAATATTTTGAAAAGAGTTTTAAATAATGAAGTAAATAAAGAAGTAATCATAGATTTCATGCATTTACCATAATCTAGGAGGTAAATAACACAAGTTTGAAAAAAAGATAACTTATCGCTGCTTTGAGACTGATGCAATAAGTTATACCGTAGTTATTATATATTTATCACGACCTAGGGGATAAATAAAATAATTTTAAAATTCAATTACTAACGCTTCGAGACTAACATAGTAAGCTACAACGTAGACTATGCATATTTATCACAACCTAGAGGACAAACAACACATGTTTTATAACTCATTGTCGCTTGGAGACTAACACAATGACCTATATCGTAGAATATTAGATAACTTATTACTGCTTCGAGACTAACGCAACAAGTTATATCATAAATTCTCGTATATCTGATACAACCTAGAGAGTAAATGATACAGGTTTGAAAATATCTTACTAACGCTTTGAGACTAACATAGTATGGTACATCGTAGACTTGCGTACTTATCCCGACCTAGAGGATAAATACCACAAGCTAGACAATTCATCATTGCTTGGAGACGGATACAATGAATTATGTCACAATTTTTGCATACCTACCACAACCTAGGGGTAGATAACATAAGTTTGAAAAATAAATAACTTACTAAAGCTTCGAGACTAACATAGTAAGCTATATCGCATATTTGCATATTTATCACAACCTAGGGGATAAATAATGCGAGTTTGATGTTTGAAGTTTGAGCTTGATAATTGAGTTAGATAACTAACCCAAAGATATAAATCGTAGATATATCGCTTAGTACAACCCTAATCTATCAGCTGCATTTGTTCTCAATCGAGATATTTGTTGAATAAAGCTTAAGGTTTGAACTCGTGGATAAATTAGCTTGCAATAGTCCCCAAGATACTTTGCATATTCTTGGCCTAAGAAATTTGAAAATGCAATGCACAATGTATATGCACAATTCTCTAAATTGATGTGATATCTAACAATGATGCTATTGACATGAGACACAAGTGTTTCATATGTGTATGCACCAAGTGTTTTTTCTAAAAGTTTTTTTAATAATTTTCTCCTTTTAAAACATCAAGTTTTCTTAGTCACCAACTTCCTAACGTTGTTCATTATTTTACAGTGGTGTCTCCAAGTTGATTTGAATTTGATATGTCATGGTGAACAATGTCAATTTGATAATGGTAATTGTATCACAGGCGTGGGCGTAGGCGTAGACGTGGATTTTATTTTGACTTTTTTTAACCAAAATACTTTTTGATGTTTTATCCAATGCTTTTATTTTCATGTCAAACCCCCAAAATAATTTTAGCGCAGTGCTTACAAGAAACAATTGTAGTATTTTGCAAACAATTTGGAAAAAAGAAAAACACAATTGAATAGAATTTTGAAAAATAAACCATTTTATTGATGAAAGCTCCTTTGAATGGGAAAAAGTACAAGATCTAATTCCTAAAAAATAGGTAATTACAGAAAGGTTAACAAAATTTGAAAATGGCAATGAAAATGATAATTGATATCGCTAATTCTCCAATGTCCTTTGATAACTCCAATCTCCTTTTCTTTTGAGTCAGATGATTTAGATTAATCTTTCTCCTCCGTGGTTGTAGTAGTGAATTCTCGAATCGTAGTCTATTTGTTCATTTTTTTTAATAAGATCCCTAATTTTTGCATGGATCGCCCTTTCTGGTTTTCAGTCCACCAGGATAATGATTTTATTTATATGTCTCTAATGTTTGCTTGGATTTCCCTTTAGGGTTATCAATCCACCGGGATTCCCCTTTTTGCCTAAGTCGCCTGTTTGGGGTTTCGACTTAGCGGGCTTTTTATACATAGTATTTTTTGATTGCGTTGGAGTTCGTTGGATGTGGTAGTTCTTCCCAATCCATTGTTGTGAGGATAAGACCTTCGCCTAAGAATGTTGTTTTAACCGCATATGGACCTTCATAGTTAGGTGTCTATTTACCACGTGAATCTAGACGAGGTATCAAAATCTTCTTGAGAACCAAATCTCCTTCTTTGAACACTCGAGGACGAACCTTCTTATCAAATCCTTTCTTCATCCGCTTTTGATACAACTGACCGTGGCACAAAGTTGTTAAGTGTCTCTATTCAATATGGTTGAGTTGATCAAGTCGTGTTTGAACCCATTCTGATTCTTCAAGCTTGGTTTCCATTAGGACTCACAGTTATGGAATCTCTACTTCAACAGGGAGTACAACCTCCATGCCATATACGAGAGAGAAAGGAGTTACATCTGTCGAAGTACATACTAAGGTATGATGTCCATGTAGAGAAAAGGGAAGCATTTCATGCCAATCATTATATGTCTTCACCATTTTCTGAATGATTTTCTTGATATATTTATTGGCAGCTTCAACGGACCCGTTCATCTTGGGTCGATAAGGTGATGAGTTATGTTGTTCAATCATGAAATCATCATATAACTCCTTCATCATTTTGTTGTTTAAGTTAGACCCATTGTTTGTAATAATCATGCTAGGGACCTCATACCTGCATATAATGTTCTGTTTGATAAACCGAGTAACCACTTGTCTTGTCACATTTGCATAAGATGCAGCTTCTACCCAATTGAGGAAATAGTCGATGCTGACTAGTATGAACCGGTGTCCATTAGAAGCCTTTGATTCTATCATTATTATCATATCAATTCCCCACACCATGAATGTCCATGGTGAACTCAGTACATTTAGAGGGGTTGGTGGTATATGCACCTTATCAGCATAGATTTGGCACTTGTGGCATGTCTTTGTATAATGGTAACAATCAGCTTCCATTGTTAACCAATTATAACTGGCTCTTAATATTTTTCTATCCATGGCATGTCCATTCATATGAGTCCCGAAGGTTCCTTCATAGATCTCTCTCATGAGTGTATCTGCCTCATGTTTCTCCATACACATAAGTAACACCATATGTAGTTTCTTTTGTACAACACATCCCCATTTAAGAAGAACTTCGCAGCTAGCTTTCATAGAGTCCTCTTGTCAATAATTGAGGCCTATTCTGGATACTCTTAATTTTCTAGACATCTTTTGATATCATAGAACCAAGGTTTATTATTTGGCCCTATTTCAACTGCGAGACAATGTGCTGGTTCTTAGAAGTGTCTGATCGTGATGCGTGGTTCGTGGTCAGGCCAAGTTACTTCGAACATGGATGACAAAGTTGGTAAGGCGTCTACTATCTGATTTTCTTCCCTCGATAGGTGAGTAAAAGTGATCTCACTGAATTCTGTAGCTATTTGTGATACGGTGGAAGAACTGACTTGGGTGTTTTGCGTTTGATCGCAAATGTTGCGGTTAGCAAGAGTCGCCACCGACTTTTTCTTTTATCCAAAAGGAAAGGTGAAAAAGCACAGGAAATACCTTTGAGATTATTTCTTGAGTTCGGGGGGTAGATTATGAAAAGGGAAGGTATTAGAACCCTTTTCATCCATGGTTTTCCATGGGCTCTTAGTTACTTGCTAGATCACTTGCTTTTGTTTGAAATCGTGCTTTGTGTGGTTTTTGAAAGTATTTTGTAAAGAGGCCATCGTTTAGGCAATCTTTGTAATGATTCTCGTTCGTAAGAATGTATACAAAGATGTTGATCTTTTGAAAATGTTTTCAAGTTTGTAAGATGTTTTGAAATGTGTAGGTGTTTGTTTTGAAAATAGCAAGGATGTTTTGTTTTGAAATTGAGCAAGTAATTAGGAGCATTCTACCTACTCAAAAGTCTTTCTTGTTCATTTTATTTTCCTTTGACATTGTTATCTTACCATTGATTTGGTAAGTAACCCTATCTTTGGATGTAAACGGGACGGGCGTGGGTCATCGTATAACCATGATTAGCAATATTGCAAAGTATCTTAGCATTCTTTTTGATGGATTAAGATCATTTGTAAGGCAACTTAGATAGCGTCATCGAGGGACTATGATCTTGTATTTGCTTGTTTTGCTAAGATACCTCACATGCGTAATATGGTCATTTTGTATAAGGCAACCAAGTGGAATAACCTTAGGGGTGCTTGTGTGCAAGTGTGTTGATTTTCATGCTTTGTTTTTGTCTTGATTAGGGTTTGCTATTTTGTTGGTTTTAGTCTTTCCATACAAAACCCTAATTACTAGCATGTTATATAAAAGCGATAAATTGTGAAATTTAAAGTTACTACGCTATTACAACATTTGTGGGGAGGGGAGGGGGTGTACAATTTGTAAATGAGGATTGCAAGAATTTAAATATAATTAATCTATTACAACCATATTGAATTGATATGAATATACAAAGAATTTAAATAAATACAAAGTATAAAAATGAATAAATGTACAAGGATGCAAAATATAAAGAAAATGAATTTTGTTTGGTTTTCATGAAAAAAGATTTTTGTCTTAACCTAATTTAAATAAAGAAAATAGTTAATTAAGTTTGAATTTATTAAGAAAAAGATTTTAAAAGAAAACCCTAATTGTATTAATTAATCAAAAGAAAGTAAGTTTAAGAAAAGTATTTTTGGCATTTTTTATCTTGAAAATATTTATAGCATTATAAAATATTTTTTAGTCTTTTTGGTATTAAAATAATATATTTTAAATGGTGTGAAGAAAAATAAATAAATAATACAATATTAATTAAGTTTATAAGATTTACTTAAATAAATAAATAAAGTATGAAGAATGAAAAATATTTTTTATTTATGGAAAAATAAAATAAAATAAATCAAAATATAAAATATCATTTTTTTTGTATTTTTATCATTTTTTAGTATTTAGAAAATATATTTGAGAAAATGAAAAAAATATAAAATGAAGAAATAAAATAAAATTGGGCTAGGGTGCAAATATGAAACAGGGGGGAGGAAGGTTAGAAAAAAAAGTCAGGCCCAGGAGGTGGAAGGCCCATGCGCTAGAAGGAACAAAAAAATGTCAAAATGAGAGAAAAAGCAAAAGGCAGCGCGCTGAGGCTCGAACCCGTGACCTCCTGATTACCAGCGTGCTGCCTTACCACTGGGGTGGCTATACATCCGTTAATACAAATGAAACAATAAATATGTAAGGCAAAATGTGTTCTGAAGACTTCATCTTCAACCTCCAGCCAAAAGACCTGTATCTTCTTCATCTCTCAACAAAAATGAAAAGTTCAAACATGAAAATTGTGGCATTTTTCCCACGAATCCAAACATATAAACAACTTAAGCTAACAATCAAAGATGAATGAGAATTTTTCTAGCCCTAATTCAAAACCTAAAAATTTCAGAAAACTTCAACCTTAAAATTCTCTAAGCTCAGGCCATATAAATGTAAACTATGGATATGTACAACTTCATGGCAATGATATCTATATTTTATCTTCATAAACCAAACAAAAATGATGCCTGTATGAAAAGATAGAAGTTTGAAAACTTACCTCTTGCAGCTGGAGTCGTGTATGGAGTTTGAGCAACCTTTGTGATGGCCTGATGATTTCTATAGCTTGCCTGGACCTCCTTGAATGTGTTACAACTCCTACTTTGCTTTGAGGATGGCTGAAACTCCCTACCCAAATCAGGTTGCAAGCTTTAGTTTTGAAAATGGTGGATGATGATGGAGGAGTTACAGTTAGGAAATGAGGGTCTGGATCACTTTGATATGATGTATGGAAGGTGTTTGGATGATTAGTTTTCAAAACGCACGAGTGGAAATGAAGATGGTGAGTTTTTTCTCAAAACTGTCAAGTTTGGGCAGTTCTGTGCAGCAAGATGTTTGGGAGTGTTTTAGGACTTCTGAAAATGTGTGTTGTGTTGCAATTGACTTGTTAATATGTATGGAAAAGATTAGAGCACAAAATCACTCCAGGATTCTGAGTTATAGAGTTATGGCTCTATAACTTGCTTTTGAAGAAAAGTGAAATGACAAATCTCAAATATTGTACAAGCATGTCCCTGAGCTTCTTCAGGCCTTAGACACCTTGATTTTGGTTTATAGGGGTTGTGTGTGTAGAAATAAAAAATTAGAAGCTCAAGACAAGTTGACTTTGTGATTAAAGCAACTTTTCAAGAATGGAATGGTAACTTTCTTCCTAAAATGGCAAATTGGCCTAAGTCCCGACCTAGAGGATAAATACCACAAGCTAGACAATTCATCATTGCTTGGAGACTGATACAATGAATTATGTCACAGTTATTTTCATACCTACCACAACCTAGGGGGTAGATAACATGAGTTTGAAAAATAAATAACTTACTAAAGCTTCGAGACTAACATAGTAAGCTATATTGCATATTTGCATATTTATCACAAACTAGGGGATAAATAATGCGAGTTTGATGTTTGAAATTTGAGCTTGATAATTGAGTCTTAGATATCTAACCCAAAGATATAAATCGCAGATATATCGCTTAGTCCAACCCTAATCTATCGGCTGCGTCTATTCTCAACCGAGATATTTGTTGAATAAAGCTTAATGTTTCAACTCGTGGATAAATTAGCTTGCAATAGGCCCCAAGATACTTTGCAGTATTCTTGGCCTAAGAAATTTGAAAATGCAATGCACAATGTATATGAACAATTCTCTAAATTGATATTGATGTACCCTAAAATTTTCCCTCCCATTTTACTCAACGTATGTTCATGGAGATCCTCAACTTGCTCAAGGATACCCAAAAGTTAACCAGACAAACCCTCTCCTAAAGCAATGAATCTCCAACTAGGGTTTCCATTTTCATCAACATGGGTGAGATCCAAAGGCCTCATATGCTCTCCATATCCTAATATGTTCTCAAGACTATCCATGTCAAGTTTCATGCCTTACAGTAGAAGTTTGCTCAGTCAACTGCCCAGGGGTTTGAAAATCAACTGTATTAGGTCAAAAGTCAACTGTGGCCCACATACAGTCAAACTTCAAGATTTTTGGTCAACATCAACATTTTTAAGTGATGTCCATCATTTGATCAAGGGTTGATCATGATTCCTCAAGGAATGCTCCTAATTCATCAAAACTCAAAAGTTGCTAAATTAGGGTTTGTCAGGAAAAGTCAACCAAACTTTGACCAAGCATAACTTTCTCATACTTTATCAGAAATTTCTCATCCAAGGCTCATTTTGAAGAGAATCCAACTTAATACAACTCATCTTCATCCCTAAAGTTCAACAATTTAACTCATAAAAAGATATGAATATCTACATTATAGGTCCTTTTGAAAAGTCAACAAAAACACATGTTGGGTCAAAGCTTCTTACATGAACATGGAAGACCCAATTGAGATGAAACAAAAAGGTTTGTTTAGGGGACATCCTAAGCTTTACAAAAAGTCCAAGAACACCTCTCTAGGGTTAAAATTGGAAGAGACATGCATTGTTAAAGTTGGCCATTTTTGGAAAATTGCCAAAAGTCAAATATGCTCAAAAGTGCATTTTTTGTCAAATGGGCATAGCTTTTCATGATTGTATCTTGTTGAAGACATGGTCCATGACCCAAATCAGCATCCATATCTTATTTTCTCTATTTATTTATTTTATTTTGATTTTTATTATTTAAAAGTCAAATTAAATCAAATAAATGACAAAAAATATAAAAGATTATTTTTTGATCTGATTTTTGTTAGAATCAAATCTAATCAAGTTGGCCTAATCAGATCAAATCAGATCAAGGAAAATTGAGGCAAAAATAGCATGATTAGGATGGTTTTGGAAAGATATCATATAGCAAACAAATCACATTCAATTTCCATGATTCAAAAAGATATGGATGCTTTTGTTAACCTAATTCAGTCTAATACATATACATAACAATTCCCAATACAAAAGAATAAGGGTTGAAGTCGTGCAAGCTAGCCAAGAAAACTCAAAAATTGGACAAAAAGTGTGGATCTGATTTCTAACCTAGGGGACGATTCAAGGCCATTAGAAGCTTCTAATCGCTTCCCGGGCATCTCCTGAAGCTAACACGATCGTTTACAAGCCTTCCCAAGCCCAGAATCGCTCCTGGTAAACCCACGGTTTGCACATACAAGCTTGATTTTGATCTTACAATTTATGTATGATTAACCACTCTTAAGCATAACATTGTGTTTGTATCATCATTTGGAATGTTTTGGTTCAATTAATTTTGTGTTTTGATGATTGTTTCGCTAATTGTCATTGCTAGGGTTTAAGGGGCCGTTTTAGGGTTTCTCTGTACATGTTAAATTGGACCAAGAAAATAGTGCCATGGTACTCGTGAGATCAAGACGAGTTGATTGGTATAGCTAGAATTAATTTATCATGTGTCTTATGAATTTTTGAAGCTTACAGGTTTATAGCTATGAAGTTCTGTCCGTAGGTAAAAGCTTGAAACCAAAAATGACACTTCTGGGAAGAAGATGAAGGCATGGCAGCGTCCCACTGGTCCATTTGAAGTTCGCGCGTTTTTTAGAGGAAACTACGTGACTTGCCTTATATTGTATTTATCTTATTATATTAACAATTGAGTAACACAGCGTAGATGGTTAAGGGCGAAGGATTTGAAGCAAGCGTCCTGGGTTCGATCCCAGGCGCACTGCTTTTGCATTTTTTCAACATTTAATTGCAGATTTGATGTCTCACTATCAAGCATGCCCACAGTACACCTCAGCGCTTCATCATTGGATCCATCTCCAGCCAGATCCAACGCTCAGCATGCGTAAGCTCATGGTAGACCCTCAGAAGATGATCCCACTGGATCAGGCGCGGGACCTTTGGGCCAAAGAATTTGGGCCTAGCCAATTCAGCAAACACACCCCCTAATTGCTCATCAAACATGCCCAATTCTTTTTTTTTTTAATTTTAACTCCTTTTTATTATTTATTAATTATTTCTTTTTTTCAAATAACACCAAAATTCATGCTTTTTTTATTTAATCAAAAAATCATAAAACATCAAAAATCATTTTTTTATAAAAATATTTTTATTAATTAATTAGTTTAATTTAATTTAGGGTAATTTAATTCTTTTTTTCATAATTTAAAATAATTAGAATTAGGGTTGTACATAGCCTAATTTCTTCTCCAAAAAATAACCTAAATATTTTTCAATTAGATTTTTAGGTTTTCTAACTATTTCTCGCATTTAATTCGCCGCGAGCGCCTTTAATTTTCCTTTTTCTATTATTGTAACTGCTCCGAGTTTGTAATAGTAATTAGGGTTTTTAAATTTCCGCATCTTTATTTACAGTCAAAATAATTATGTATCTGCGAAAGCCTTGTAATAGCTAGGACTTTAATTTCTCGCATTTTAATTTCGACAAACTATAAGCTTTTAGATGTATGTTAATAAGATTGTATGGAAAGACAAATTGTAATTAATACAGTAGAAAACCCTAAATGTGCAAAGATAAATAAACTGAAGAAAAAACACACTTGCACATGCTCACTCCTAGGATTTACTCCAATCCGGTTGCCTTCGGTAAACGGTCATGAAGTATAGGGAATGTTAGTGTTCGTCCTCTAGTCCCAAAAGATCTAAAATGACCCATTCAGATGTTGCCTCGGAAAAAGATCTTTAAGGCTTTAGGATGATTACTAAAATTTCCTAACATTGCTTTTGTGATCATACTTGTCCCTTCTAACGTCCCTTAAAACTCCAACGACGGTGCTACCTATTCCTTAATAATAGGATAATGCTATCTAAAGGAAAACGAACAGTCTTTTTTCCGAGTAAGTAGATTAGCTCCTAGGTACTTGCTCAAATAAAGTTTTTCACACAAACACTTTTCAAAAACAGTTTTCGAAACAACTTCGTCACACTCTTGAGGATAGATACAAGGGTTATCACGAAGTAAACAAAACTTTTCAAAACAAGCACACACAAGCAATTTGAAAAATGAGCAAGTACCTAAGAGCCGATGGAAAACCATGGATAGAAAGGGTGCTAACATCTTCCCTTTCTATAGTCTACCCCATGTACTCAGAAACATCTCAAAAAAGGTTTTTTCTGTTCTTTTTCCTTTTCCTTTGTTGGATGAAATAAATGTCAGTGGTGACTCTTGCTTACTGCGACATTTGCGAATACAAAATGCAAACCAGTAAAAATAGTTGGTTCTGCCACCGTATCACAAAACTGGTGACTCTGCTGGGGATTTTAAATAAGTGAGGTATACCTTAGGATCTAGGTCACTTTTAAAATTGCTTTCTTGTTTGCTTTGCCTGCTTTATATTCAAGGGTTTTATTTGGGTATTATTAAAGATCCTACACCCGGATCGGGGAACACCATTTAGGTAAGTAGCAATAAACTGTGAGGGAACTGTGCAGGGTATACCGACACGGTTGAAGCAGTAATTACGTTGATGTGGTACTTTGGTTGGTACCGGTAACCCTTGAGTCAATCAGGGAGAGTACGAGGCTGCCGCATGGTGTCGTGAAGCATCAACTGACCTTAGAACCTTTAATTGCACAACTTGGCCAGTAGGACGCAGCGAGATGTCCAACTTTGGTGTATTCCCAAGGTCGACAGATACTCGATGCTACACTCATTGAGGTTTGACTCTTGAGTTTTGTTTGGTTGCGAGTCAATCGCCTATTGAACGAAGCTGGGGGAAAGATTGGTGATATTGAGATCCCTTAGAACCCAGTTACTATTTATAGGACAAGTTGAACCAATCCAACTTCAAGAGGGTATGACCTTAAAACTCATGCATGCCTTAAACCTAAGGGCTTGGTGTGACTTGCTTGTTGTTTGCTATACATGTGATTTTCTATAATAATCATGACATCATAAGCATGGCATATTATAACTAACCATTTCAAGGATTTCCTAGGGCTCATTTTTGCTTTGTTTTGTAGAACATGGCATCCGCCCGTAGGAACACTATACATATTAACCTTGTGAAATTGCCTCTCCAACTAAAGGACCTGGCATTAAGGGTCCCTGAAAGTTCTCCATTTATTAAAAAGCATGGTCGGTTGCTCAACTTTGTCACTGCAAAACCTGATGAAGAATTGTTAAAAGTGCTATTTCAGTTCTTTGATCCTGTGCACCATTGTTTCACCTTCCCAGATTACCAGCTAATACCTACTATGAAGGAATTTTCTCAGTTGTTGGGGGTACCTATTCTTGATCAGTTACCTTTCAACGGTACAGAAGAACGTCCAAAGCCTGAAGAGATTGCTAGAGCTCTGTCCTTACAACGATCTGACGTAGTGACGAGTTGGGAGACTAGAGGAAGTGTCCAAGGAATCTCGGTTAAGTTTCTATTCGAGAAGGCCTACCATTTTTGGGATACCCTAGATTTACAAGCTTTCGAAGAGGTGCTGGATCTTATCGTTTATGGGATGGTACTTTTCCCTAATGCGAATCAACTCATAGATGTGAACACTATTAAGGTTTTTCTGTCTCATAATCCGGTGCCTACATTACTCGGGGATATTCTACACTCCCTGCATGCTCTCACTCTAAAGAGAAGGGGGACCCTTCTGTGTTGCACTCCTCTATTGGCTAGGTGGTTTATTTCGCGCCTACCCAGGTCTGTTTTGAAGAATGAACAGGGTTTGAAATGGTCTCGTAGGCTGATGTCCTTTACATATTCAGACATTCATTGGTGTTCACGGTTCTCGGAAGATGTTACCATCATCGATTGCTGTGGTGAATTCCATAATGTTCCTCTCTTAGGAATTAGGGGAGGAATCACTTACAACCCTTGTTTGGCACTGCATCAGTTTGGCTATGCGAGAAGAGATGGTCCTCATGATACGGTTATCCAAGTAATCACCTTCCACTATGAGAATGATGCTCAGGGATACCGCAAAAGATTCATAAAAGCTTGGGGCATGGTGCATAAAATTGATAGCAAGATGCTAGGGCACAAGAATTCCATTCCTCTTGAACCTTATCTCCAATGGGTACGAGCTCGCGCCCAAAGTATTATGATGCCTTACCCTGCTGTCCTACCAATAACTGTGGAACCAGTTATTAAAGGAGATACTACTTCCTTGGTCATCATCTTGACATGCCAACTGATCATGGAGAGTTACAGAATTCCTGGGTTCAACTCAAAGAGGAGCAAGACACGTTTGAAGCTCAGTTCTATGCTAGTGAGAAGAAGGTCTTGGAGCTCACTAGGCTACTTCATGAAGAAAGGAACATAAACGCCTACATCTCACCAAAGAGGATGCGCTCCTGGGAGACCTAGTTTCTTTTTTGTTGCTTTAAGTTTTGTTTTGTTTAAATTGTAAGCCTAAAGGGAATTCTTTGTAACAATTCGAGCTTATTAATGCAATTAACGTATGTTCCTTTTGGTTAAACAAATTTGAGCCTTTAAGAATCCTTGAAATCATTGCATACACATCCCATCCATAGCATTTCATAAACAAGTACCATTACAGGCTTCTCATCTTCTTCGCTGTTTATTTCAGCAAAAATGTCTTCTGAACAAAGCATCAAAGATCTTCAGGCACAAAATGCCTAATTCCAACAGGTGTTCATAAATTTGGCGAAAGGGCAGTAGGATCTGAAAGCCCTCATCCTGAAGGAGAAAAAGAAAAAGAAGAAGGTCTCTGGTATTCTGAATATGGGTAGAAGGTTCAGGGGGCCGTTAAAGCAACCAGTCAATCTGACCTCTTCATCAAAGGAAGGGGAGAAACAAGAAAGAGAGACAAGGGAAAAGGACCCCACTCCTGAAGTTTCTGACAATGATACAGACTATAAAGATGAGTAGTATCCTCCTACTGAGGATAGATACAAGCAGTTGGAAGATCGTATGAGTGCTATGGAAGTCTAGAGGATACCTGGGTTGGATTTCGAAGAATTGGGATTGGTGTCAGGAATGGTCATCCCGCAGAAGTTTAAGGCTCCAATTTTTGCAAAATACGATGGGGTGTCTTGCCCAAAACTTCATCTCTGTTCCTATGTAAGGAAGATCCAACCCCACACCGCTTATAGAAACTTGTGGGTTCACTTCTTTCAAGACAGTCTGTCAGGGACTCAGCTTGAATGGTTCTACCAACTAGAGGGAACCAATGTCCGAGACTAGGAAGATCTGGCTGCTGATTTTTATAAGCAGTATCAATACAACACCGACCTTGCTCCTACTCGTACTCAACTACAGAGTATGTCCATGGGTGCAGGTGAAGGCTTTAAGGACTATGCACATAAGTGGAGAGACTTGGCTGGAAGAGTCCAACCCCCTTTGTCTGATAGGGAGTTGGTCGATATTTTCTGGGGAAACTATCTGGTCCATTCTTTAATCATTTAATTGACAGCTTGTTAGCTAGTTTCACCGAGCTGATTCTAACTTGAGAGAGGGTAGAAGCTGAGATTCGGAGCGATAAGATACAGAAACATACCTCTTCGAGTTTGGTAAAGAAGCCTTTCACTGGTAAGAAGGAAGCCAGTGCCATCTATAGCCTGAGAGGCCAAAACAGAGATGAGCACCGTCAAACAGTAAGTGCTTTAATGATACCTAGACCCGTGGCTGCTCCATAACGCAACAATCAACAAAGGGTGGAAAGACCACAACGACAGTTTACCCGGATTAACATGACGTTGGCTGAAGTGCTACCATATCTACTAAGATCCAACTTGGCAACCTTGAGAGAGGCTCCCAAGAATACGAACACCACATCTCCTCGGTATAATCCAAATGCTCGGTGTGCCTATCATTCTGAGAGTCCTGGCCATGATACCAATGACTGTTGGGCTTTGAGAAATAAGGTATAGGATCTGATCAAAGCCAAGGAGATTGATTTAGATGCTCCAGAGAAGCCCAATGTCATAACTTCTCCCATGCCTAAGCACAATCGTGGAGTTAATGTTGTTGATACCGATCTGTTTGTGACCTCAGTTGATGAAGTTTCTACTCCTCTTATGACTATTAAGAAGAATTTGTGGTTGGCCAATTTATTTCCAGGTTGTGGTGAAGGTTGCCGCATGTGTTCATCTCTGCCTCCTGGTTGCCATTTTCTAAAGTCAGGTGTTCAGCGCCTGATGGACAACAAAGAAATTTTGTTCGAGAAAACTCTGATTCCCATTGTCCCGTTTGAAGATGTTGCTATTATAACCATTTCCGCCAATCCTTCCAAGATCTCCTCGAGAAGACCTGTTAGGATTACATCTGCTCCAAGAGTCTCTCCATTAATAATCAACTTTTCTGGTCCTGTCCAGTACACCTCGGACAAAGCTGTCCCTTGGCATTATGGTGCCGATGTGTACTATCATGGCATCAAACAAGATCTGAAGAATGAAGAGGCTGATCCTAATGTCAGTAACATTGTCGGGACCAACAAGGTTACCAGAAGTGGAAGGGTTTTCTCTCCCGAGATTTCCCCAAAGACTTTCAATAGGCCTGTTGTTATCCCGTCTGCTATTCCTACTGGTACTTCAACTACTACTCCTGTGCTTACTCCAACTATCACTCCTGTCGTCGAGTCATCTGGGACCCGAGGAAAAGGTGTTGTACCCCAAAATTTTCCCTCTCATGTTTTTCCAAGATTTCCTCTTACATAGGTGGTTATAAACCTTTGCCTAAAGACAAGGAAAATTTTCAAATTATGGTTAAGTATCCTTCGATTGGCATCTCCAAAGTGCCTTTCGATTGGCATCTCCAAAGTGCCATTCGATTGGCATCTCCAAAATGCATTTCGATTGGCATCTCCGAAATGCCTTTCGATTGGCATCTACAAAATGCCTTTCGATTGGCATCTCCAAAATGCTTTTAGATTGACATCCACACAGCGTCATTCGATTTACATATGCAAAAGGTCCTTCGATTGACATCTACAAAAGGCCTTCCGATTGGCCTCATGACGAGCCTTTCGATGGACATTGTATCAAAGCCTTTCGATTGGCATGGCAAGGGATCCTTCGATTTAGCATTGTGTCAAAGAAGCTTCGACATGCATGTTAACCGTGTCCTTCGATTGGCATGGACAAGATCTTTCGATTGGCGTAGCAAAGGACTATTCGATTGACATTCCAATAAATACCCTTCGATTGGTATTTGGACAAGGGCCATTCGAAGAACTCCTTCCAGGCCATTCGAAAGAGGCCATCAAGAGGGCACTCAAAAAATATGTCCAGGTCAGATTCTTGCCTTGTTTGTTCATAATTCCACAAGAGCTGATTCGACCAGGGAATTCTCTTCAAAAGGACAGGAAATCGAAGCAAAGGGTGGTCCAATCGAAGGAGCCCTAGTATTGAAGCTGGCACAATTCGACTCAGAACCATTAAGGAGGACAAGATTCTAATAAGGAAAGTCTTGATTGGTTTGAATTGGAGTTTAAGGCTGGCAAGGAAGGAAGATTCGAAGGAAGGAAGGGGATTTGTTCCAAAACAAGCAAGAAATCTCACAATTGAAAGAATCTTCTCTCAATCAAATAATGAATGAAATATGCTAGCAAATCAAAGGGAAAACACGTTGGAATAAAAATAGAAAGATTTGGCCTATTTTAGAAACAAAAGATACAAGAGCAATCAAATTTTTTCTCACTCAATCTTCAAGATTTAATTCAGTTTTTTTAACCTAATTCGGTCTACTATATATGCATAACAAACCCTGATCATAAAAGAAGAGGATTGGCTGTGTAGAACACACAAGAATCTCAAAATTTTGACAAAAAAGGTGGTGATCGAATTTTTCTTTAGAGGGAGATTCAAGGCGTTTCAAAGACTACAATCCACTCCTGGGCGTATTGGGAAGCTATCTGGAACACTCTCACGCATCAACACATCCAGAAATAACCTATACAAGTATCACAATTTGCTCTTGTTCTTGAATTTGATTTTGACCATACATGCATGATAAATGAATTTCAAGTATGCATTGATGTTTGTGTGACCATTTAGAACATATCTGCATGATCAATTGTGTGTTTTGATGTATATTTAACTGACTGCCATTGCTAGGGTTTGAAGCTTCATTTTAGGGTTTTTTGTTTCAGGCAAAATTAGGACAAAATAAGAGTATCATTGTACTCACGAGATCAAACCCAGTTGATTTATATATTTGGTTTGAATTTATATTTCCTGGTGGTGATTTTTGAGAATTGCAGGTTTGTAGCTACATCGCTGTCTGTAGGTAAAGGCCTTAGTCTAAAACGACAGTCCCAACGAGGAAGACGATTGCGTATCCAAACCTGAGTGGCCCATTTGAATTTTTGCGTGCTTCTATTTATCACACTGCTTTTCATTACATATAATATATATTGTTTGTTTATATTAATGATTGAACAATTGGCTCAATGGTACAAGTGAAGGCTTTTCAGTGTGCGTGTGTAGGAGGCCAGGGGTTCGATCCCTGCCTCCTACATGTTATTTTTCTTAATAATCCTTTTCAGATCCCATGCTATCCTTCCAAGCGCGCACACCATAGGCCCCCAGGTCATCACCCTTGGACCAATCAGCGCCCAGATCTAATGCTTCCAATGAAGCTCCCCATGGTGGACACTCCTGGCACGATCACACTGGATCTCACGCTACCTTGGACCAATAGGATTGGGCTTGGGCATAATTTCAGCAACACAACCCTCAATCTAGGTTCATACCCCCTTAGGCCCATTTCTTTTCTCTTTGATTTTACTATTTATTTTATTTAATTAGTCTAATTGTTTTTTATTTCAAATCATTTTTTAATCAGAAAATAATCACAACAAAATAGGATTTAGTTTTTTTTTTATAAATTAGTTTTTTGCAAATTAATTGTTTTAATTAATTCTAATATTTTATTCATTAATTAAAATTAAGTAGAATTAGGTAAAAAACAGATCTCTTTTTTTCATAAAATCCCAAAAATATTTTGTCAATGATCAAATTAGATTTTTTTTAGGGTTTTCAACCTTTTTTCCAGTTAATTCTCGCGCATTATTATTTTGTCGTACGATTATTTTTATTATTGATGTAACTGTGCCCAGTTTGTAACAGCTTAATTAGGGTTTTATTTCCGCACTTTATTTTTTCAGTCAAATATGAATGTATCTACACCAAAGCCCTGTAATAGCGTATGACCCTCTATTTTCTCGCTTTTTTATTTTGTATATACTTGTATATAATTCTTAGCAACCTAGGCGTGTATGCTTAATCAATCAATAAGTAGACCACTAAACTGCAAGATAAAATACCTGAAAAAAGCACACTATAGCACACTTGCTCCCCTAGGGTATTTCCCACTTTGGTTGCCTTCGAAAATGGTCATGTCCTTCGAACGTAGGGATACTCTTAGCAAAGACCCTCAATTTAAAATCATCATAAAGATCATAGTCCCTAAATTTCCCTCGAGTTGCCTACGAGAAATGATCATATGATGATAGTCCCTTCGAAATGCTAAGGTATCCTTACATGTTGTCTTCGATGACCATTACATCCCTTTCGGTAGTACCTAAACATCTAACGACTAGGGTTGCCTACTCACTAATAGTAGAATAACACTGTCTAAAGGAAAAGGGGAAAAGAATAGTCTTTTTTGAGTATGTAGATAACTGTTAGGTACTTGCTCAAAAAATTTTCACACCACACTTTCAAACACTTTTCAAACAAAGTTTTTTCAAAACGCTTTATCACACTCTTGAGGACTGATACAAGAGTTACCATAAAGTCAATCGCCGCACTAAGGCATTTTCAAAACTTTTCAAACCACACAAACACGAAAGCAATTTTCAAAGATGAGCAAGTACCTAAGCGCCCATGGAAAACCATGGATGTAAAGGGTTCTAACACCTTCCCTTTCCATAATCTACCCCCTTACTCAAAAACTCAAAAATGGTCTTTTTCTGTTCTTTTCACCCTTTCCTTTATTGGATAAAAGAAAAGTCGGTGGCGACTCTTGCTTACCGTGATATTTGCGAATACAAAAACACAAACCAGTATTAAACAGTAGGTTCTTCCACCGTATCACAGAACTGACAACTCTGCTGGGGAGAGTTATAAAGTGGGGTTTACCTTAGGGTCTAGATCATTTTAAAATTGCTTTCTTTGTTTGCTTTGACAACTTTATCTTTGAGGGCTTGTTGGGGTATTCTTGTAAAGATCCTACACCCGGATCCGGGGAACCTTATTAGGTAAGTAACAATAAATCATGGAGGCTGTACGGTGTAGACCGATACGGACGAAGTGGTGGCTACATTAGTGCGACGCTTTGGATTGTACTAATGTTCCTTAAGTAAGTTAAGGATAACATTAGGCTTCCTCGTAGTGTCACTAAGCGCTAACTGACCTTTAGAAACTTTAATTGACTCATCCTAGCCATTAGGAAGTAGTGAGATAACCGGATTTGGTTCCGACCGAAGATTGGTTGATACTCGATACTAAACTCATTGAGGCTGGACTTTCAGGATTTTTTGGCCGTAATACTTCGGTGCAGAGCTGAAACAATTTCTGAAGGGAAGGTCAGTGATGTTGAGGCTCCTTAGAACCCGATTACTATTAATAGGACAGGTTGAGCCAACCGAACATTCAAGAGGGTACATACCTTAAAAACTAATGCAAGCCTTCGAACCTAAGGTTTATTGTATGATTTGTTTGGGTTTATCTGTGATTTTTAGCATAATCATGACATCATAAACATCATGACAGTCATATATACTAATCATTTCAAGGACCTGTCAGATTTACCTCTTGGCTGTTTTGTAGGATATGAATTCAGGTCGCAGAAAAACCATCCGGATTCACTTCACAAAAGTTCCTCATAAGCTTAAGGAATTAGTCTTGAAAGTCCCTGAGGACTCATCATTCCATAAAAGACATGGTCACTTGCTCAGTTTGGTTACCATCGGGTTTGACGAAGGTTTGATGAGTGTCTTATTCCAGTTCTTCGACCCTAAGCACCATTGCTTCACATTCCCTGATTATCAACTGGTGCCTACACTAGAAGAATTCTCTAAGTTACTTGGTTTACCTATATTGGAGCGAGTACCCTTCACTGGTTTAGAACAAGACCTAGCTTATGAAAATGTTGCCGTAGCTTTGCACTTGAAACCATCTGACATTGAGTCCAATTGGGAAAAAAGAAGTGGAGTTAAGGGTCTCCTTGCAAATTTCCTAATGAAGAAAGCTCAGATTTTCCTGGATGCCATGAGTTATCATGCCTTCAAAGATGTATTATCCCTCTTGATCTATGGGTTGGTCTTGTTTCCTAATTCAGATCAACTTATAGATGTGAATGCCATCAACATCTTTCTTGCTCACAATCCGGTTCCTACATTGCTCGGGGATATCCTACATTCTCTCCATACTCGTACTCTGAACAAGCGAGGAACTCTCATGTGTTGCACCCCTCTTCTATATAGGTGGTTTATTTCACACCTTCCTCGATCAATAATGAAAAATTATTTAGGCTTAAGATGGAGTCAAAGACTAATGTCTCTCTCTCACTCCGACATTCATTGGTGTCCTCGCTCTCAAGAGGACATTTCTTTTATTGATCGCTGTGGAGAATTTCCTAATGTGCCACTCCTGGGTATTAGGGGAGGCATCACCTACAATCCTTCTTTAGAACTACGTCAGTTTGGCTATGCACGGAGAGATGGTCCACCGGATATGCTCATCCAGGGTATTGTGTTCAACTACTCAGATGATTTGCATAATTATCGTCATAGGTTCATCCGCTCTTGGGGAATTATTAAGAAGACCAATAGCAGAACTTTGGGGCGTAAGAACTCCATCCCTTTGGAACCTTACCTCAAATGGGTGAGAGCTCGAGCCCAAAGTCTTATGATTCCATACGACTCCATCTTACCGGTGATCTTAGAACCTATTGTTCAAGGGGGAGAGTCATGTATTATTCTCCATCCTGATATGCCAACTAACTTCGAAGAGTTGCAAAAGTCTTGGATCCAACTCAAGGGAGAACGGGATACTTTTGAGGCTCAATTCTATGCAAGTGAGAAGAAGGTGCTGGAATTAACAAAACAAATTCATGAAGAGAGGAACCTCAACACCTACCCCAATACCAAGAGGAAGTGCCCATGGGAGACTTAGGAATTTCCTTTCAATGTTTATCCTTGTGTAATCTTTTGTTTCTTTAAAAACTTGCTAATAAAAGGTTTTGATTTTTGTTTTGGTTAAAAGAGATTAAATCCAATAAAGTCCTTGAAATCATTGCATACACATGCCATACGTATCATTGCATAAACAGGTTTCATAGCAGGTTTCTCGTCTTCTTCACTGTTTATTTCAGCCGTAAAGAAATGGCTCTCGAAAAAACTGTGAAGGACTTACAGACTCAGAACGCATAATTCTAACAGATGATCATGGCTCTAGCCAAAGGCAAGAGGAACTGAAAGCCTTGATTGTTAACGACAAGACCAAGAAGCCAAGGAGGACAACTAGTATGGTAAATCTGGGAAGGAGATTCAAGGGATCGTTAAAGAAAGTGGTTGATCTGACATCTTCATCCAAAGAAGGAGATAACCAAGAGGGTGAGACAAGAGAGGAATACCCTAGTCCAAGGGAATATGATAATGAGACTGATTTCAATGAAGAGCAGTATCCTCCGGCCGACGAAAAGTACAAACATCTAGAAGAGCGTCTGAGTGCAATAGAGATTCAGAAAGTTCCTGGGATGGACTTTGAAGAGCTGGGTTTGGTGTATGGGATTGTCATTCCGCCAAAGTTCAAGGTTCCAGTGTTTTCCAAGTACGATGGGGTTTCATGTCCCAAGATGCACCTCTGATCTTTTGTGAGAAAGATACAACCTCACACTGCTGACAGGGACTTATGGGTCCACTTCTTCCAGGATAGTCTATCCGAAACTCAGTTAGATTGGTTCTATCATCTGGAGAGGACCAACATCTATAATTGGGAAGACTTGGCCGTTGCTTTCTATAAGCAGTATCAGTATAATGTAGACCTTGCTCCCACCCGTACTCAACTCCAAAGTATGGCTATGGGTTCGAGCGAGGGCTTCAAGGACTACACTCAGAAGTGGAGGGACTTAGCAGGAAGAGTCCAGCCTCCCCTGTCTGATAGGGAGCTAGTGGATATGTTTCTCGGTACCCTGTCTGGTCCATTATTTAATCACCTAATTGGAAGTTCCTCGGCCGGCTTTACTTAATTAATATTGACTGGGAAAAGAGTGGAAGCTCGAATTAAGAGTGATAAGATCCAAAAGAGCGCATCCTCCAGTGCAGTAAGAAAGCCATTTGTTGGGAATAAAGAGGTTAGTGCCGTGTACAATCAAAGGAGTCAGTACATAACTAAACGCCATCCAACGGTAGGGGCTATCATGATCCCTAAGCCTGCACCCATTCAACAGAGGAATAATCAGCAGAGAACAGAAAGGCCGATAAGATAGTTCACCCGGATAAATATGACTTTATCCCAAGTTTTGCCTCAGTTGTTGAAATCTAATCTGGTAACCTTAGGGAAGCGCCAAAGAACCCCAACACTACCTCTCCCCGCTACAATCCAAATTCCCGTTGTGCTTATCATTCGGAAAGTCCAGGTCATGATACAAACGACTGTTGGGCTTTGAAAAACAAGGTATAAGACCTTCTCGAGGAAAAGGAAATTGAGTTTGACGCCCCTGAAATTCAAAATGTTATCACTGCTCCTATGCCCAAGCACTGCCGTGGTGTTAACGCTGTTGAAGATGATGTGTTTGTTACTACTGTTGAAGAACTTATTACTCCACTTATGACCGTTAAGTGGAACTTATTGAAGGCCATTTTATTTCCGGGCTGTGGCGAAGCTTACCACTTCTATTTATTTCTACCGACCGGTTGTCATTTGTTGAAGGTAGGTGTTCAATGCCTGATGGATGATAGAGAGATTTTGATTGAGAAGAATCCCATTCCGACTATTTCTTGCAAAGATGTTTCAATAATAACCATTTTCGCCAATCCTCCCAGGGTCTCCGCCAAAAGAACCGTCAAGATTACATCTGTTTCGAAGGTTACTCCGCTTATAATTACTATGCCAGGGCCAATCCCATACTCCTTAGATAAAACTGTTCCTTGGAACTATGGGGGTCACGTCTACTACCACGACGTCAAGCAAGATTGGCTGGCTGATAAAGACCAGGTTTCTGAGAAGGCTGACCCCGACATAAACAACATTGCAGGAACCAACAAAATAATCGTAAGTGGAAGAGTGTACTCCCCTGAGATTTCTCCTCTGAAAGTTGTTACTGGTCCTGTGATCATTCCTACTTTCATTCCTGCTGATACTACTACTACAATCCCTGTGATTACCCCTGCTGACACCCCTATCACCGAGTCAACCGAGACTCAGGGAAAAGATATATAGGTTGAGCCTGTCCATACGAAGGCGCATTTGGTATCTATCCCAGAGGCTTCCAAGCAAGAAATGGAAGAAAATTTGAAAATTATCAAGAAAAGCGGCTACAACATGGTCGAACAACTGGGGCATACCCCTTCAAAGATCTCTATTCTAGCCTTGTTGTTGTGCTCCGAAGCTCATGCAAAGGCTTTGGTAAAGTTCCTGAAAACTTCCCATGTGCCCCAGGAAACCTCTGCTGACCAATTTGAAGATTGTGTGGCCAGTTTGACGGCTGATAATGGTTTGGGCTTTTCTGATGCTGATTTGACTCTTCGAAGGAGGAAGCACAATGATGCGTTGCATGTCTCTGTCGAATTTAAAGGCACTACTTTGGCCCATGTCCTAGTAGATACTGGTTCATCATTAAATGTGCTGCCTAAGAATGCTCTGGATAGACTAGACTATGAAGGTTTGACCTTGAAACCCACCAATGTTGTAGTGAGGGCTTTTGACGGCTCAAAGAAAATGGTGCACGGGGAGGTGGACGTCCCTATCAAGGTTGGTTCTCAGGCTTTTGAATCTACCTTCTATGTGATAGATGTCAGACCATCTTATTCCTGTTTGTTGGGCCACCCTTGGATACATGGGGCTGGAGCTGTTATGTCCACTCTGCATCAGATGATGAAATACCCGGTCAAAGGGAGAATTGTCACTGTACACGATGAAGAAGAATACATGGCCAGTCACTTGAATTCCTTCAGATATGTGGAAATGGATGGTGAGTTCATCGAGACTCCATGCCAGAATTTCGAAGAGGTACCTCGGACTCTGGCTGCAACTGAAACTATTACCAATATGCCGAAGATCACAAGACCTGCCTTGAAGATGGCTTCTCTCAAGGATGTAAAAGCGGTTGTTGAAGAAGGTGGGTCTACCATCTGGGGTCATCTCCCTGATATTCCGTAGGAGTCTGATAAATTTGGTTTGGGTTTCTCTTCAGGGGCTTAAAGGGCTGTTCGACGTGCTCGTGCTGGAAGACCTCCACTACGCTTCAACAATCATGGGGTCAACGCTTTAGAAGACGGAGATTGTAACAATGACATGGACAACTCGGTCTTCCCTACTACCAACGGTGGACCCAATAACTGGAAGGAAAATGATTTTGTACCAATTACTTTTGTTCAGAAGTAATTGTCTTTCTTGTTTTTTTGGATATGTAATAAACAATATAACTTTATGGTCATGTGTCTTACCCGGGGCACATCGGTTTATTTGTGAGGGTCATCATGTTCTATTATCATATGGAATCAATAAAGCATTGGGCGTTTATGCATACAAGTTTTGCGCTCTCTGTTTTTCTTTTCTACTTTTACTTTGTCTATACAACTATGCTCTTACACACACTCACATATCAAATGACAGATCCATATCCACTCTGGATCCATTGATAATAGTTCTACTATTGCCAGTTATGACTTTGAAAACCTGATCAACCAAGCCAAGGACGAAGGAGAGGAAGATTTTGAGGTACTTGGAGAACTTGCTAGGCTGTTACAACAGGAAGAAAGGTATATACAGCCTCATGAAGAGCCAGTTGAGACAATAAACTTGGGAACAGAGGTAGACAAAAAAGAAGTCAAGATCGGCACAAATCTAGGGCTTAATGTCAAACAACGATTGATAAAAATGTTGCATGACTATGTCGAGATCTTTGTCTATTCGTATGAAGACATGCCAGGACTGGATACGGATATTGTGGTTCACCATCTGCCAACTAAAGAAGATTTCCCTCCAGTAAAGTAGAAGGTCCGTCGCATGCGCCCTGAAATGTCAGAGAAGATCAAAGAAGATCAAAGAAGAGGTTATGAAGCAGTTCAACGCTGGTTTCCTAGACGTCACCTCTTATCCCCAATGGGTTGCCAACATAGTTCCAGTGCCTAAAAAAGAAGGCAAGTTACGGATGTGTGTGGACTACAGAGATTTGAACAAGGCAAACCCCAAATATTACTTTCCACTCCCCCACATTGATGTTCTGGTTGACAACACTGTGCAACACACGATCTTTTCCTTCATTGATGGTTTCTCTGGTTACAATCAGATCAAGATGTCACCCGGGGATATGGAGAAGACAACCTTCGTCATACAATGGGGCACTTTCTGTTACAAAGTGATGCCGTTTGGATTAAAGAATGCTGGGGCAACCTATCAGCAAGCCATAGTCGCCTTGTTTCATTACATGATTCACCATGAGATAGAGGTCTATGTGGATGACATGATAGCCAGGTCTCAAACTGAGGAAGAACACCTTAATCATTTAAAAAAGTTGTTTGATAGGTTGAAGAAGTACAAGATGAGGTTGAATCCAAACAAGTGCACCTTCAGGGTAAGGTCTGGTAAACTGCTAGGTTTCATTGTCAGTGACAAGGGCATTCCGGTAGACCATGCAAAAGTAAAGTCTATACAAGAAATTCAGGCTCCTCGCACTGAGAAAGAGGTCATAGGCTTTTTGGGATGACTGAATTACATTGCCAAGTTCATTCCTATTTAACTGCTACTTGTGAGCCAATCTTCAAGCTCCTGAAGAAAGATCAAGTGGTAAAATGGAATGACGAATGCCAGACTGCCTTCGAAAGAATCAAGGAACACCTTTAAGAACCACCAATTCTGATGCCTCCGATTGAAGGAAGACCTTTGATAATGTACTTAACAGTGTTAGATAATTCAATGGGGTGTGTGCTGGGGCAGCATGACGAGTCTGGTCGAAAAGAGTACGCAATATACTACCTTAGAAAAAATTTTACCGACTATGAAACAAGATACTCACTACTCGAGAAAACTTGTTGCGCTTTGTCATGGGCTGCTCGCCGACTGAGATAGTATATGTTGACCCACACTACTTCGTTGATATCTAAGATGGATCCGATCAAATACATCTTCGAGAAGCCCGCTCTCTCCGGAAGAATATCAAGATGGCAAATGATCTTGACCGAATATGATATCCAATACACGACCCAGAAAGCAATCAAGGGAAGTGTATTAGCTGATCATTTGGCTCATCAGGCCGTGGATGACTACCAGTCCATGAATTTTGAGTTTCCAGATGAGAATATCATGCTAGTGATTGACTATGAAGAACCTGGACCAGATGAAGGACCTGAAGAAGGATCCCAATGGATTATGGTTTTTGATGAAGCCTCGAACGCACTCGGCAATGGCATTGGTGCTGTAATCATATCTCCCGAGGGCTGTCATACTCCCTTCACCGCCAGATTTTGTTTCAACTGTACCAACAATATGGCGGAGTATGAAGCATGCATCATGGGTCTCAAAGCTGCTGTTGACCTAAGGATCAAGTTCTTGAGTGTGTTCGGGGATTCAGCCTTGGTAATAAGTCAAATCAAAGGCGAGTGGGACACGAAGCACCCAAATCTCATCCCTTACAAAGAACAGGTGCTGACACTGCTCCTACACTTTGAAGAGGTCACCTTTGAACATTTTCCACGAGAAGAGAATCAGTTAGCGGATACGTTAGCTACTATGTCGTCTATGATCAAGGTCAAGTGGGACAACAAAGCTCCTCAGATCACGATTGAGAGGTTGGATGAACCGGCATACTGCTACGAGATCGAAACTGAAGGATTAGCAGAAAAACCTTGGTTTCATGAACTAAAAAGGTATCTCGAGGTTCAAGAATATCCCGAGGGGGCATATGTCAATGATAAGAAGTTTCTGAGAAGGTCCGCCACAAAGTTCTTCCTTAGTAATGGAATCCTTTACAAGCACAACCACGACTCTACTTTACTTCAGTGTGTAGAATAAAGCGAAGCAGAAAGGATTATGAGAGATTTACACGAAGGTACCTTTGGATCCCATTCTAGTGGATACACCATGGCTAAAAAGATCCTACGGGCAGGATACTATTGGTCCACTATGGAAGCAAACTACTATCAGCATTCCCGAACTTGTCACAAATGTCAGATCTATGCTGATAAGGTGCATGTACCTCCGGTTCCTTTGAACATCTTGACAGCTCCTTGGCCCTTTGCAATGTGGGGCATTGACATGATCAGAGAGATTAGACCTACCGCTTCCAATGGGCATCGCTTTATCCTGGTGGCCATTGATTATTTTATGAAGTGGGTTGAAGCTGCCTCTTTTGCTACTATTACCAATAACATTGTGGTGCGGTTTATCAAGCATAACCTGATTTGTCGGTATGGTGTACCAGAGAGAATCATCACTGATAATGGTATGAAACTCAACAATACGATGATCACCGAACTCTGTAAATAGTTCAAGATCCAGCATCATAATTCTTCCCCTTACCGGCCAAAGATGAATGGCATTGTGGAGGATGCTAACAAGAACATTAAGAAAATCATACAGAAGATGACAGTGACATACAAAGACTGGCATGAGATGTTACCATTTTCTCTTCATGGGTACCGCACCTCCGCACGAACATCGACATGGGCAACACCCTACTCTCTGGTATATGGTATGGAGGCTGTCCTGCCCATTGAGGTCCAGATCCCTTCTCTGAGGATCATGAAAGATACAGGTTTGAATGAAGATGATTGGATCCAGACTCGACTTGATCAACTGGATTTGATTGATGAGAAAAGGCTTACTACTGTCTGTCATGGTCAAATGTATTAGAAACAGATGATCAAGGCTTTCAACAAAAAGGTCAGACGTCAAGTGGGTGATCTAGTGATCAAGCGCATCATACTGCCGCAAGGGGACCCCAGGGGCAAATGGACTCCCACGTACGAAGGGCCATTTGTGATCAAACGCATATTTTCTGGTGGAGCCATGATTCTGACCACCATGGATGGTGACGACCTTCCTCACCCTGTTAATGCGGACATAGTGAAAATATACTACGCATGAATAAAGACTCGCTAGTTTGATTGGCCTAGGCAAAAATAAGGGCATCTCGGCGAACCAAAAGGGTTCAAGCAAAAAATAGGGATGAAAACTAAAAATATATGTACACCCGGTAAGCCAATAACCTGAAATGGCGGCTTGGGCAAAAAAGGGTATCCCGATGGACTGAAAACCCGAAATGGAAGTCCAGGAAAAAGTTAGGGATTTGAAGCGTATCACTATGTCCCATTAGATCACCTTGCGACCAGACTTCAGTATCAACTATCGAGCTCAAATGGCACCGATCAATCCAGTCAGCTTCAAACAAGTAGCAAAGAGACGAGACGTTCAAATACATAGCGGCAATAGCCGAATTGAAACTCAATGGGATTATTACACATAGCTGTTTTCTTCTCTTTGTAAACTACTTTGCATATTCTTCACACTCACGGCGGTGTTCTCCTACTAGAACGTCAGCCTCTTTGTACACAACGCCTGTTATAGGAGAACTTCATAAATCAATACAAATCGTTTCTTTGGAAGTACAAAACTGTTTGCTTTTCTTTTTTTCTCTTTCCTGTTTGTTTTGCAAAAAACATACAATGATTTATTCTTGACATTTGCATTTGAATATGATTGCTATTCAAAAATATTTTCATAAGAAACAAAAGGAAAATTTCTCATGACTTAAGGAACTGGACAAAGTCTATAAAACCATTTCAATCCTGACAAGTTACTCCTTCCAGCAGGTATAGGGGCAGAGACAATTTTGAGACGAAGACGTCTATGTTCCCCACAGAGTAGAGGCAACCAAAACTTTTGATCTCTGCTTCCCCAAGAAGGAGTTACTTTCCCCAGCAAAGTTCCTTCAGAGAGCCGATATCTATATTCCCCAACCGAGTTTTATAATCGTAAATGTTTATAAAGCTTTCTCCCGAGCAGTGTTTATTTCTCTGACTGCAGAATCTCCTCCCAAGCAGAGTTTAATTCTCTGAATATGGAAGCTCAATCCCCAACATAGTTTATTCCTCCATGTTTTACCCCAAAATATTCCCTCCCATATTTCTCAACACATTTCACGTGAGGTCTTCAAATTGCTCAAGGAAGTCCAAGAGTTGACCAGACAAACTCTCTCCTAAGGCAGTCTACCTCAAATTAGGGTTTCAGTTTGCATCAAGATGCTTAAGTCCAAAGGATCAAAAATTCTCACCATTTTCCTAATATGTTCTCAAGATCACCCATGTCAAGTTTCAAGCCTTGAAGAGGAAGTTTGCTCAGTCAATTGCTTAAAGGCCTGAAAATCGACTGTGCTAGGGCAAAAGTCAACTGTGTCCCACATACAGTCAAACTTCAAGATTTTTGGTCAACATTCTAATTTTTAAGTAATATTCATCATTTGATCAAGGGTTGATCATGATTCCTCAAGGATTTCTCACAATTCATCAAAACCCAAAAGTTGCTAAATTAGGGTTTTATAGGAAAAGTCAACTAAACTTTGACCAGGCATAACTTTCTCATACTTTATAAAAAATGACCCATCTAAAGCTCATTTTTAAGAGGATGTAATTCCCTACAATTCATCTTCAGCTCCTAAGTTCAAAATATACACTCACAAGAAGATATGAATTTAGACATTATAGGTCATTTTGAAAAGTCAACAAAAACACCTTTTGGGTCAATGCTCCATACATTAAAATGGAAGACTCAATTGAGATGAGACCAAAAGGGTTGCTTAGAGGACATCTTAAGCTTTCTAAAAAGTCCAAGAACACCTCTCTAGGATCAAAATTGAGAGAGTTATGTATTGGTAAAGTTGACCCTTTTTGCAAAATTGCCAAAAGACAAATGTGGCCAAAATTGCATTTTTTGCTTAACGGGCCCAACTTTTTATGCTTGCACTGAGTTTGTAATGTGACCCACGACCCATGATCCCTTACACTTGTCACTATTTTATTTTTGTCATTTATTTTGATTTTATTTCATTTAAATCAAATAAAATCAAAATAAAATAATGAAAATATCAAAAACTAATTAAATCTTGAGATTTTATGCATGATTAGGTCTAATACACAGCTGGAAACAAGATCAAATCGTGCAAGACTCATATGGACACAAAAAGATTAGATTTTCTTTATTTGGAAAGATTTTGCACAAGGATCAAATCATGAATCAATAATCATAATTGAGAGAGATTTGATACAGAATTGTAACCCTAATGTATTCTGCTATACATAAGGAACAAGTGCAGACAAAAAACAAGAGGCTGGATGCGTGCAAGAGAGAAAACAAGTTTCAAAAAATCAAGGAAAAGTTGCAGACCAATTTCCACGTTTCAGATCACTTCAAGGCATTCTAGTCATCCCAATCGTTTGCTGGACATCCCTGGATCAAGATTCAATCGCTAGCAAGCTTCCTCATGCCTTGAAACACGCTGTAAGGTTCATACAGTTTCCATATCATCTTGAATTCGAATACGTTAATTCTGGAATATTTAGCATGTTTAATTGATATATTCATAATCCTTGAGTTGTTTGCAAGCTAATGGTTACATTTAATTGTGTTTTTAGTGACTGAACATGAAAGTGCCATGGTTAGGGTTCATGCTTTGTTTTTAGGGGTTTTGCATACAGGAACAATTGGCCATTAATAATGGTACCATGGTGCTCGTGAGGTTGCAACGAGTTGATTGGTACCATTGGTTGTCATTTATCATGCCTGTATGGAATTTTGGAGAAGCACAGGGTTGTACCTACACTCAGATGTCCGTAGGTAAATGCTTCCAGGGCTAACACGACGGTGGGAGGAAGAAGAAAGTAACGTGGCACTCCCTGACTTGCCAATTCAAATTTCGCGCGTTTTAAGAATTAATATTTTGTTGATATTATATAATAATTGATTGCTATTGTTTAGACAACTAACACAACCAGCTCAGTTGGCAAGCGCGCAGTGAAGGAAGGCTTAAGGACCTGGTTCGATCCCCAGGTCCCAACCTTATTTCGTATTTTTCTTAAATAGGCGATCCAGTGTATCACATGGCAAGGGATTCATCATGCACTCTCCAGATCTGATCATCCAAACCACCAAGGCTTAAAATCCAAGGCTATCCCTTGAAGGTCCACAATATGCCCCAGTCAAGCATGTGCAGGGGATTGAACGAAGTCAACAAAGGCCTTAGCTTGTTGGGATGGAATTTGCAAACGACACCCCCTTTTTCTGAAAGACATCAGGCCCTTTTCTCTAAATTGTTTTTTTTTTAATTTTAATTTAATTAGTTTAATTATTTTTTAACCAAAATCAATTTCTTTTTTTCACAAAAAATCATAAAATCAAGTTTAAAAAAAAATTAGGATTAGGTTTTATTTTATCAAATATAATTTAATATTAGTTTAAGTTTAATTTAGGTTAATTCTAATTTTTTATATAATTAAAATCAATTAAAAAAAATTAGGGTTAGCTTGTGATTTAATTTTTATTTCTTTCTCAAATAAGATGCAAAATACAAAAATAGGTTAATTTAATTATTTTTCTTAAATTTAAATTAATTAGTAATTAGGTTTTTTTACTTATTCGATTAAAACTTTATTTTCTCAAAATAGCACAAAAACCACAAAAAATGATTTTTCTTTTAAATTACAACTAGGTAGTTGGGGTCAAAACCCTATATCTCTCATTTTCGATTCATCGCGCGCATTTATTAATTTTGAAAATATTAATGTAACTGCTTACATTATGTAATAGTTTAATCTAGGATTTTCTTTTATCATTTTCACGGGTTTTTGGCTATGTAATTAATCCCTACCCTGAAGCCTTGTAATAGCGTAGGTTTTATTTTCTCACATTTTAATTCTCACAAATATCAACTGTTTAGATGTATGTTAATAGGATTATATGACAAGATTGCATGATAATTTAAAATGGCTAGAAAACCCTAATGTGCAAAGATAATAACTGAAATCAAATCACTCGCACATGCGCACTCCTAGGGTATACTCTCACTTCAGTTGCCTTCGGTAAGCGATCATTAGGTATAAGGTGTCTTAGTGGTTGCCCTCTTGTCTAACAAAGATCAAAAGTCCCATTCGGAAATGTTGCCTCAGAAACATCGCCTCAGAAATGTTGTCTCGAAGATGATCTTAAGACTTTAGGGTTATTACTAAGACGTCCTAATATTGCTTTAATGATCGTACGTCCCTTTCGAATTGACCCTTACAACTCCAACGACGGTGCTACCTACTCCTTAATAGTAGGATAGCGCTGTTTAAAAGAAACAAGAATAGAAACAATCCTTTTTCAAGTAGGTAGATCCTAGTAGGTACTTGCTCAAATCAAACCTTTTTTCACACCAAACACTTTTTTCGAACAAAGTTTTCAAAACAGCTTCGTAACACTCTTGAGGACAGAAACAAGGGTTAAAACAAAGTAAAACAAAACTTTTCAAAACAAACACACACAAGCAATTTTAAAAGATGAGCAAGTACCTAAGAGCCCATGGAAAACCATGGGTAGAAAGGGTGCTAACACCTTCCCTTTCTATAATCTACCCCTCGTACTCAGAATATCTCGAAAAAGGAATTTTTCTGTGCTTTTTTCCTTTTCGGCTGGATAAAATAAAAATCGGTGGCAACTCTTGCTTACCGCGACATTTTGCGAATAAAAATGCAAAACACAAACTAGCATTTTCAAAACAGTCGGTTCTACCACCATATCACAGAACTTGCGACTCTGCTGGGGACTTGTATAAGTGGGGTATACCTTAGGATTTAGTTCATCATAAATTGCTTCTCTTGTTTGTTTTGATTGCTTTACTTTTAAGGGTTTTGTTTGGGAGTTACTATAGATCCTAAGCCGGATCTGGGGACACCTTTTAGGTAAGTAGAAATAAACTGTGAGGGAACTGTACGACACAAACCGATACGGTTGAAGCAGTAGCTATGTTGATGTGGCACATTGGTTGGTACCGGTATCCCTTGTGGAGAAACGAGGAGAATACGGGGCCGCTATGTGTGTCGTTAAGCATCAACTGACCTTAGAACCTTTAATCGACCAACTTGGCCATTAGGAAGTAGTGAGATAGCCGGCCTCGGTGTAAAGCTGAGAACTAGTTTATACTCGATGCTACACTCATTGAGACCATACTCTCGAGATAGTTCCGGCTGCAAGAAAATATTGCGTGAGCTGAAACCATGACCGATGGAGGATGGTCAGTGATATTGAGAACCTCTAGAACCCGACTACTTTTGCTAGGACAGGTTGAAACCAACTGAACTTCAAGAGGGTAATACCTTTGACCCCATGCAAGCCTTAAACTTAAGGGCTTTTGTGTGACTTGTTTGCCTTTGCCATGCCTATTATCTTCTATACCTGTTGTTTTTATTACCATGAAATCATGCATCATAACATGGCATGCATACTTCATTATACTAACCATTTCAAAGACCAAGGGGATTTATCTTTGTTATGTTTTGTAGATTATGGCTTCCGTGTGCAGAAATACCATCCGAGTTAACTTTGTGCAAATACTTGCTAAACTTAAAGAGTTAGCCTCAAGAGTTTCTGAGACTTGTATGTTCATTAAGAGACATGGTCAGCTTCTTAGCCTGGTCACCTTAAAGTTTGATGAGCAGATGATGAGTGTGCTTTCCAGTTCTTCGATCCTGTGCATCATTGCTTCACCTTTCCAGATTATCAGCTGGTTCCCACTCTGGAAGAGTTCTCTCACTTACTGGGCATATACATCCTTGAACAGGTACCCTTCACAAGTATGGAAGAGAATCCTAGACCAAAAGACATTGCCTCAGCTCTGCATCTGAAACAGGCTGATGTAGTATCCAATTGGGAAACACGAAGCGGGGTCAAAGGTTTCTTATCCAAGTTTCTGATAAACCAGGCTCAACTATTCTGGGATAGTTTGGATTTTCAGGCTTTTTAAGACATCTTGGATCTTCTTATCTATGGTTTGGTTCTCTTCCCGAATCCAGATTCCTTTATAGATGTGAATACGGTTAAGATTTTCCTTTCTAGCAATCCTGTGCCTACTCTACTAGGTGATATCTTGCATGCCCTCTACACTCGTATTGTGCAAAGAAGAGGGACTCTTATGTGTTGCATGCCATTGCTGTCGAGGTGGTTTATTTCGCACCTCCCTAAGTCTGTGCTGAAGAACGAAGAAGGTTTGGGATGGTCCTACAGAATAATGTCACTTGCCCATACAGATATTCGTTGGAGCTCCCAGGCTATGGAAGACACTGCCGTTTTTGATCGTTGTGGGGGATACCCTAATGTCCCGTTGCTTGGAATCATAGGGGGAATAACCTACAATCCTTGTCTAGCTTTGCGACAATTTGGTCGTGCTCGGAGAGATGGTCCCCACGAGCTACTTCTTGAGAATATTGCATTTGACTACAAGGAAGACGTTGATGAGCACCGCCAGAGGTTTATACGAGCTTGGGGCATGGTGAACCGATCTGACCCTCAAGATTTGGGACCAAGGACTTCCCTTCCTATGCAGAGATCTTGGATTCAGCTGGGGCATTGCAGAGATCTTGGATTCAGCTGAAAGAGGAGAGGGATACTTACCGGGAAAAGTACCACGAGCAAGAAAGGAAGATCTTGAAGCTCTCCAGGAAGCTCGAGGAAGAAAGAGTGATCAATGACTACGTCAGCACCAAGAGGAAGCGTCCATGGGACTTTTTATTTTACTTTTCTAGTTTTAGATTCGTTTTCCATTTATTTCTTTGTAACGCCTTAAGGGCATTGTTGAACCTTTTACAAGTTAATCTAATAAAGTTTGTTTATTTTTGGTTTACAAATTTAAATTTCCCAAAGTCTTTGAAATCATTACATACACATCCCATTATCATGCACACCATTACATGTACCATTATAGGTTTCTCATCTTCTTCACTGTTTATTTCAGCCGAAATGTCTTCTGATCAAGCCATCAAAGATCTTCAGGCACAAAACGCCCAATTCCAACAGATGTTCTTAATATTAGCTAAAGGGCAAGAGGATCTAAAAACTCTCATTTTGAAAGAGAAGAAGAAGAAGAAGAAGAAGGTCGTTCTTCTGAATATGGGCAAAAGGTTTGGGGATAGGTTGAAACAGCAAGCTGATCTGACCTCTTCATCCAAGGAAGGGGAGAACCAAGAAGAAGAAAAGGGCCCCAGTCTTGCAATCTCTGATAATGATACGGACTATGATGATGAGCAATATCCTCCTGCCTAGGATAAGTACAAGCAGCTAGAAGACCGTCTGAGTGCTATGGAAATTCAAAAGATCCCTGGTTTGGATTTTGGAGAACTAGGATTGGTATCGGGAGTGGTGATCCCTCATAAGTTCAAAGCTCCGGTGTTTTCCAAGTACGATGGAGTATCCTGTCCAAAACTCCATCTCCGCTCGTACGTCAGGAAAATCCAACCCCACACCGCTGATAGAAATTTGTGGGTACATTTCTTTCAAGATAGTCTGTTAGGGACTCAACTTGAATGGTTTTATCAATTGGAAGGAGCCAATGTCCGAAATTGGGAAGACCTTGCTGCTACTTTTTACAGGCAGTATCAGTATAACACCGACCTTGCTCCCACTCATACTCAGCTCCAGGGTATGTCTATGGGTGCAAGTGAAGGTTTTAAGGACTATGCTCAAAAGTGGAGAGATTTGGCTGGAAGAGTCCAACCCCCTTTGTCTGATAGGGAGTTGGTTGACATGTTTCTAGGGACGCTATCTGGTCCATTTTTCAATCATCTGATACGCAGTTCGTCATCTAGGTTTACTGAGTTGATTTTGACTACAGAGAGAGTAGAAGCTGGTATCCAAAGTGGTAAGATACAAAAAGATACTTCGTCAAGTGCAGTGAAGAAGCCCTTCACTGGTAAGAAAGAAGCTAGTGCAGTCTACGGCCCGAGGAGCCCAAGCAGACCTGAACACCGTCTAGTAGTAAATGCAGTAGTGATATCAAGACCCACAGTTGCTCCACAATGCAACAATCAACAAAGGGTGGAAAGACCACAGAGGCAGTACACTCGGCTCAATATGACCTTGTCTCAAATTCTACCACAATTATTAAAGACGAATCTGGTAACTTTGAGGGAAGCCCCAAAGAACCCCAACACAATTTCTCCTCATTATAACCCGAATGCCCGCTGCACCTATCACTCCGAAGGTCTGGGTCATGATACAAACAATTGTTGGGCCTTGAAAAACAAGGTGCAAGACTTTATCAAATCCAAAGAGATTGAGTTTGACGCTCCGGAGAAGCCCAACGTCATAACTGCTCCCATGCCCAAACATGGTCATGGAGTAAATGATATGGATGATAATTTATTTGTGACCTCTGTGGAAGAAATTTCTACTCCTTTGATGACGGTTAAGAAGAATTTATTGTTGGTCGATTTATTTCCGGGTTGTGGTGAAGGTTGCCACGCGTGCTCAATTCTTCCTGCTGGTTGCCACTTATTGAAATCAGGTGTTCAGCGCCTGATAGATAATAAAGAGATCCTGTTCGAAAAGACTATGATTCCATTAGTTCCAATTGAAGATGTTGCCATCATAACCATTTCCTCCAATCCTTCCAAGGTTTCCTCGAGAAAACCTGTTAGGATTACATCCGTTCCAAGAATTGCTCCGTTAATAATTACTGCCCCTGGTCCTATCCCATACACTTCGGATAAGTCTGTCCCTTGGCACTATGGTGCTGATGTGTATTACCATGGAGTTAAACAAGACTTAAAGAGTGAGGAAGCTGATGTTGATGTCAGCAATATTGTCGGGGCTAGCAAGGTCATCAGAAGCGGAAGACTCTTTTCTCCTGAGATTTCCCCTCCGATTGTGCACAAACCTGTTGTCATTCCATCTACTGGTACATCAACTACCATCCCAGTTCCTATTCTGGTTATCACCCCTGTCGCCGAGCCATCTGAGACTCGGGGCAAAGAAATCATAGGTGAGCCTACCCGGACGGAGGCACCTAAGAAGATCATCGTAGAAACCTCTAAGCAAGAGATAGAAGAAATTTTGAAGATTATCAAGAAGAGAGACTACAACATAGTTGAGCAGCTGGGGCAGACCCCATCATAAATATCCATGTTGTCCTTATTGTTGTGTTCTGAGGCCCATGCAAAGGCTCTAATTTCATTCCTTAAAACTGCGCATGTGCCGCAGGAAAATTCAGCCAATCAATTCAAAGACTGCGTAGCTAGCTTGACTGCCGACAATGGGTTGGGTTTCTCAGATGCAGATCTGACTGCTAAAGGAAGAAATCATAATGATTCTCTTCACGTCTCGATTGAGTGCAGGGGCACTACTATGGACCATGTACTGGTGGATACCGGGTCCTCATTGAATATTCTGCCAAAGAAAGCGTTAGGCCGTCTGGAATATGAAGATTTGATTCTGAAGCCGAGCAATATTGTGGTCAGGGCTTTCGACGAGTCAAAAAGGATGGTGCACGAGGAGGTAGACATCCCTGTTAAAGTTGGCTCTCAGACTTTTGCATCCACCTTTTATGTGATGGATATCAAACCATCATATTCTTGCTTGCTGGGTCGTCCTTGGATTCATAAGGCTGGGGAAGTGACTTCTACGCTCCATCAAATGCTGAAATATCCGGTAAAGGGGAAGATTGTCATGGTACGAGGTGAAGAGGAGTATATGGTGAGTCATCTCAATTCCTTTCGCTACGTGGAGATGGATGGGGAGTTCACCGAAACCCCTTGTCAAAACTTTGAAGAGGTCCCCCAGACCTTGGCGTCAACTGAAGTTGCTACCGACAAACCTCCGATGAATATGGCTTCTCTCAAGGATGCCAGGGCTGTAGTTGAAGAAGACGGGTGTACCAATTGGGGTCGGCTCCCTGATGTTACTCACAAAACTGACAAATTTGGTTTGGGCTTTACTACAGGGGCTCAAAGGGCTGTTAGGCACGCACGGATTGGAAGACCTCCTCTGTATATCAGCAATCAGAGAGTTAATGCAATTGAAGACAGTGAAGAGGATTCAGACATCGGCGGCTGGATTTACCCTACAACCAATGGTGGGCTAAGAAACTGGACGACGAAGGACTTCATACCTGTTTCTTTTATTCCACAGTAATTGACTTTTGTTTTAAGAATTGTAATAAACAGTTTGAAACTTTACGGCCCGGTGCCTTGCCCGGGGCACTTTGGCTTTGCTTGTGAGGGCTTATTATTTGTCATTTTCATATATCATTACTAAAGCATTGGACGTTTCTTGCATTACAAATTTTGCGCTCCTTATTTTTCTTTTTCTGTCTCTCACTTTATCAAAACAACTATTCTCTTACACACACTCACGTATCATAATGCAGATCCATATCCACTCTGGATCCCATTGATAACAACTCTGCTACTGCCAGTTATGACTTTGAAAATCCGATCAACCAAGCTGAGGACGAAGGTGAGGATGATTGTGAGGTGCCTGGAGAACTTTCTAGACTGTTACTACAGGAAGGAAGGGCCATACAGCCTCATGAAGAGCCAGTTGAGTTAGTGAATTTAGGTACAGATGAAGACAAGAAAGAGGCCAAGATAGGTGAGAATCTGGAGCCTAGTGTCAAACAACGATTGATACAGATGCTACGCGACTATGTTGAGATCTTCGCTTGGTCTTATGAAGATATGCCTGGTTTGGACACTAATATTGTGGTACACCGCCTACCGACTAAAGAAGACTGTCCTCCGGTAAAATAGAAGGTTTGCCGTATGCGCCCTAAGATGTCTGAGAAAATAAAAGCTGAGGTCATGGAACAGTTCGACGCAGGATTTTTAGCTGTCACTTCTTACCCGCAGTGGGTTGCCAACGTTGTTCCGCTGCCTAAGAAGGATGATAAGGTATGGATGTGTGTGGACTATAGAGATCTAAATAGGGCAAGCCCCAAGGATGATTTCCCACTTCCTCATATTGATGTTCTGGTCGACAACACCGTGCATCATAAGATATTTTCCTTCATGGATGGTTTTTCTAGTTACAATCAGATCAAGATGGCTCCCGAGGACATGGAGAAGACAACCTTCATTACACAGTGGGGCACCTTATGTTACAAGGTAATACCTTTCGGGTTGAAGAATGCTGGGGAAACTTATCAGCGCGCCATGGTCGCTTTGTTCCACGACATGATTCTCCATGAGATTGAGGTTTACGTAGATGACATGATCGCAAGGTCCCAGACTAAGGAAGAGCACCTAGATCATCTCCAGAAACTATTTGACAGGTTGAAGATGTATAAGCTGAGGTTAAACCCAAACAAGTGCACCTTCGAGTAAGGTCTGGTAAGCTGATGGGTTTCGTCGTTAGTGATAAAGGTATTCAGGTGGATCCTGCAAAGGTGAAGGATATACAGGAGAAACCGGCGCCCCATACAGAAAAGGAAGTTAGAGGATTTTTGGGACGTCTGAATTACATCTCCAGGTTCATTTCGCACCTGACCGCTACTTGTGAGCCAATCTTCAAGATGCCGAAGAAAGATCAAGTAGTAAAATGGAATGATGAATGTCATACCGCTTTCGAAAGGATCAAGGAATACCTCCAAGAGCCACCAATTATGATGCCTCCAGTTGAAGGAAGACCTTTGATTTTATACTTGACAGTACTGGATAATTCAATGGGGTGCGTACTGGGGAAGCATGACGAGTCTGGCCGAAAAGAGCACGCTATTTACTACCTTAGCAAAAAGTTTACCGACTGTGAGACCCGATACTCATTGCTCGAGAAAACTTGCTACGCTATGGCATGGGTTACTCGTTGGCTGAGAGAGTATATGCCGACTCACACCACCTTATTGATATCAAAGATGGATCCAATCAAGTATATCTTCGAAAAGCCTGCCTTGTCTGGAAGAATAGCAAGATGGCAGATGATCTTAACTGAGTACGACATCCAATACACCACCCAGAAATCAATCAAAGGGAGTGTATTGGAAGATCATTTGGCGCATCAGGCTGTGGACGACTACCAGTCCATGAATTTCGAGTTCCCATATGAGAATATCATGTTGGTGACCCGCTGTGAAGAACCTGGACCGAATGAAGGACCTGAGGAAGGATCCCGATGGTCTATGTATTTTGATGGAGCATCAAACACATTGGGTAGTGGAATTGGCGCTATAATTATATCTCCTACGGGCTGTCATACTCCGTTCACCGCCCGATTACGTTTTAACTGCACCAATAATATGGCGGAGAATGAAGCATGTATCATGGGTCTTCGAGCTGCTATTGACCTAAGGATTAAGTTCTTGAGTGTATTCGGAGATTCTGCTATGGTGATCAGTCAGATCAAAGGTGAGTGGGATACAAAGCACCCAAATTTTATTCCTTACAAAGAGTATGTACTCACATTGCTCCTGCACTTCGAAGAGATAACCTTTGAACACTTCCCAAGAGAAGAGAACCAGTTAGCGGACGCGCTAGCTACTATGTATTCTATGTTCAAAGTCAGGTGGGACAATGAAGCTCCCCATATTACCATCGAGAGGTTTGACGAACCCGCACATTGCTGTGACATTGAGACCGAAGAAGTGGCAGATAAACCTGGTTTCACGAGGTAAAGAGGTATCTTGAGGCTCAAGAGTACCCCGAGGGTGCATCTGTTAATGATAAGAAGTTCTTGAGAAGGTTCGCTGAAAAGTTCTTGATCAGTAATGGGATCCTCTATAAGCGTAACCATGATTCAACCTTACTGCGATGTATGGACAAAAGCGAGGCAGAAAGGATCATGGAAGAGTTACATGAAGGTACCTTCAGAACTCATTCCAGTGGACATACCATGGCAAAGAAAATTCTACGGGCTGGATATTACTGGTCTACTATGGAAGCCAACTGCTATCAGCATTCTCGAACCGGTCATAAGTGCCAAGTCTATGCTAATAAGGTGCATGTGCCTCCAGTTCCTATGAATGTTTTGACAGCACCTTAGCCTTTCGCAATGTGGGGCATTGACATGATAGGTGAGATCAGACCTACTGCGTCTAACGGGAATCATTTCATTTTGGTGGCTATTAATTACTTTACAAAGTGGGTCGAGGCATCTTCCTTTGCTACAGTAACCAAGAACGTCGTGGCACGATTTATCCGACACAATCTGATCTGTCGATATGGTGTACCAGAGAGGATCATCACGGACAATGGTACAAATATCAACAATATAATGATCACCGAGCTCTACAAACATTTTAAGATACATCATCATAACTCTTTTCCCTATCGGCCAAAGATGAATGGGGCTGTTGAAGCGGCTAACAAGAACATCAAGAAGATTGTGCAGAAGATGACAGTGACATACAAAGACTGGAATGAGATGTTACCATTCGCTCTTCATGGGTACCGTACCTCAACACAGACATCGACAGGGGAAACACCCTACTCTTTGGTATATGGCATGGAGGTGATCCTTCCTATTGAAGTCCAGATACCCTCTCTCCGGATTATGAAGGATGCAAGTTTGAGAGAAGACGGTTGGATCTAAATCCGGCTTGATTAACTGAATTTAATCGATGAAAAAAGACTTACTGCTATTTGTCATGGTCAGACGTATCAAAAGTGAATGATCAAGGCTTTTAACAAGAAAGTCAGACAACAAGAATATCAAGTCGGGGATCTGGTGATCAAACGCATCATACTGCCGCAAGGTGATCCCAGGGGCAAATGGACCCCCACATACGAAGGGCCATTTGTGGTTAAGAACATTTTCTCCGGAGGAGCTATGATTCTAACCACCATGGATGGTGACGACCTTCCTCATCCCGTCAATGCAGACATAGTGAAAAATACTACGCTTAATCAAAGACCCGCTAGGTTGACTGGCCTAGGCAAAAATAAGGGCTTCCCGGAGAACCAAAAGGGTTCGAGCAAAAGTAAGGGATGAAAACGAAAAAACTATACACCCGACAAGTTGAAAACCTGAAAAGGAGACTTGGGCAAAAAAGGGTATCCCGGTGGACTGAAAACCTGAAAGGGCAGTTCAGGAAAAAATTAGGGATTGAAGCGTAACACTATGTCTCATTGGATCATCTTGCAACCAGACTTCGTTATCGACTATCAAGCTCAGACGGAGCCAATCAATCTGATCTACCTTCGACCAAGTAGCAAAGTGATGAGACGCTCGAAGATATAAAGGCAATAGCAGAGTTGAAACCCGATGGGATTGTTCATATAGCTGTTTTTCTTTCTTTCTCACAAAATGTATAATTCCTATCTTTCGGCGGCATTCTCTTACTAGGACGTCAGCCTCTTGTACAAAAACGCCTATTACATGCCAACTTCAAAATCAATACAATTCAATTTCACAAATTTTAAACTGTTTTGCTTTTTCTGTTTTGTTTTGCAAGAACGTCCAATGATTCATTTTTGATATATGCATTTGAAAATAATTGCTGCTCATAAACATTTACATAAGAAACAAAAGACAATTACTCGTAATTCCAGGAATAGGGGCATACAAGAAGTGTCTAAACCTTACAGTTGCTCTACCCACCAGGTACAGGGATAGGGCCAGCTTGAGAATATGACTAAAGATACGTACACTCCCCGCAGATTAGGAAGTATCCAAAGACAATGGTGCTAGCTCTCCCCATCCGAGGTTCATAATTGCAAATGAGTCGGCAAAATCCTCCCCAAGCAGAGTTTATCTATCACCAGCATTAGAGGTTCACCACCAGCAGAGTTTATTTCTCCAACTCGGCAGATCATCCAACAGAGTATCCCTCTCCCCCATAAAGTCATTCTCCCGCAAGATTATTCTCAAACAGGGTCTCTCCCGGCGGAATATTCTCGAGCAGAACGGACGCAAGTCTCCAGCTAATCATCTTCGGTCACTATCCCCAGCAAGAACGAAGAACTCAACTCCTTGTATTCTCTAGCAGCAGTCCCAGATTTATTCTCCCCAGTCAGAGAACATCACAAAAACATTGCATATCCATACATCATGACATGCACATATGCATCATACAACACAATCTCATTTATTTTGAGAGCATCACTACTCAATACATTTTATACATCGTGACATTACATATGCCTAACTCTTTACCTTTCAGGGAAAGATACAATCAAGTTTTCACAAGTTTTCTATGGTTCAGTCAAATCGATACTAAGATTTCTATTCCAGTTCAAGCTATGAAGCCCGGAAATCGACCAGATAATATCTTGATTTCTCCAAAATACTACGAAGCCTGGAATTGACCAGATAGTGGTATATCTTAAATACAAGCTATGAAGCCCAAAAATTGACCGGAAAACAGCTTAACCCTCAGCAAGTTATTGTGAAGCCTAAAAATCGACCAGATAGCAATACAAGATACCATGAAGCCTGGAATCGACCAGATAATAGGTATAAGACACCGTGAAGCCTGGTACACGAACAGATAACGGTATAAGACACTGTGAAGACTAGAGCACGACCAGATAGCAGCAAAAGATATTGAAGCCTGAGACACGACTAGATAACGGTATAAGGTACTGCGAAGCTTAGAATTTGACCAAATAGCAGTTTACTCGGCCAATTACTATGAAGACCAGAAATCGACCAGATATTAGTATGCCTTAAATTCAAGTTGAAGCCCAGATCCGACCGGATAACCAGTTGATTCCCTCTGAAGCCTGGAGAACGACCAGATAAGAATTGAGAAATTGAAAAGCCCGGAGCACGACCAGATTGCAAGTTTAATCTCATCTCCCCAGTAAGTCATTGTAAAACTTGGAGCACGACCAGATAGCAGTAGTCTTATTATCTTCAGCAAATCACTGTAAAGCCTGGAGCACGACCAGATAGCAGTTCATCTTCACCTCCTCGACTAAGAGATGATTCCCCAGTAGAGTAACGAACAGTCGAAGTTCCTAAAACTCTATTTCTCCCAAGACAGAAACCATCATTCCCCAGCAAAGTCCTCCTTGACAACAGGTATACGGGTTCTCGCAGAGGAATCTCCTATGCGACCAACACTTCATCAGATGGCATCTTCAAGCCCATCTTCCATCATTAACTTCCAAATGACATCTATAAGCCCATTCCCGATATCGCAAGACCGGTACCACTTCATGAGAGTGCAAATTTCTGGGCACTTTAGTGTTCAATCATCTTCCACCTTTGGATCACGAAAGGTAGACAAGCCAATCTACATCCTCAGGTTTAAGAAGATTGAACAAGGGCAGCTGTTATACCCAAAAATTTTCCCTCCCATATTTCTCAACACATTTAACGTGAGGTCTTCAAATTGCTCAAGGAAGTCCAAGAGTTGACCAAACAAACTCTCTCCTAAGGCAGTCTACCTCAAATTAGGGTTTCAGTTTGCATCAAGATGCTTGAGTCTAAAGGATACCAAATTCTCACCATTTTACTAATATGTTCTCAAGATCACCCATGTCAAGTTTCAAGCCTGGAAGAGAAAGTTTGCTCAGTCAATTGCTCAAAGGCCTGAAAATCGACTGTGCTAGGGCAAAAGTCAACTGTGTCCCACATAAAGTCAAACTTCAAGATTTTCGGTCAACATTCTTATTTTGAAGTATTATTCATCATTTGATCAAGGGTTTATCATGATTCCTCAAGGATTGCTCACAATTCATCAAAACCCAAAAGTTGCTAAATTAGGGTTTTGCAGGAAAAGTCAACTCAACTTTGACCAAGCATAACTTTCTCATACTTTATAAAAAATGACCCATCCAAAGCTCATTTTGAAGAGGATGTAATTACCTACAATTCATCTTCCCAAGTTCAAAATATTCACTCACAAGAAGATATGAATTTGGACATTATAGGTCCTTTTGAAAAGTCAACAAAAACACCTTTTGGGTCAAAGCTTCATACATGAACATGGAAGACTCAATTGAGATGAGACCAAAAGTGTTGCTTAGAGGACATCTTAAGCTTTCTAAAAAGTCCAAGAACACCTCTCTAGGGTCAAAATTGAGAGAGTTATGCATTGGTAAAGTTGACCCTTTTTGCAAAATTGCCAAAAGACAATTGTGGCCAAAATTTCATTTTTTTGCTAAATGGGCCCAACTTTTTATGCTTGCACTGAGTTTGTAATGTGACCCACGATCCATGATCCCTTCCACTTGTCATTATTTTATTTTTGTCATTTATTTTGATTTTATTTAATTTAAATCAAATAAAATCAAAATAAAATAATGAAAATATCAAAAACTAATTAAATCTTGAGATTTTGTGCATGATTAGGTCCAATACACAGCTGGAAACAAGATCAAATCGTGCAAGACTCATATGGACACAAAAAGATTGGATTTGCTTGATTTGGAAAGATTTTGCACAAGGATCAAATCATGAATCAATAATCATAATTGAGAGAGATTTGATACATAATTGTAACCCTAATGTATTCTACTATACACAAGGAACAAGTGCAGACAAAAAACAAGAGGCTGGAGCCGTGCAAGAGAGAAAATAAGTTTCAAAAATTCAAGGAAAAGTTGCAGACCAATTTCCACATTTTAGATCACTTCAAGGCATTCTAGTCATCCCAATCGTTTGCTGGACATCCCTGGATCAAGATTCAATCGCTAGCAAGCTTCCTCACGCCTTGAAACACGCTGTAAGGTTTAAATGGTTTCCATATTTTCTTGAATTCGAGTACGTTAATTCTGGCATATTTAGCATGTTTAATTGATATATTCATAATCATTGAGTTGTTTGCAAGCTAATGGTTACATTTAATTGCGTTTTTACTGACTGAACATGAAAGTGCCATGGCTAGGGTTCATGCTTTGTTTTTAGGGGTTTTGCATACATGAACAATTGGCCATTAATAATGGTATCATGATGCTCGTGAGGTTGCAATGAGTTGATTGGTACCATTGGTTGTCATTTATCATGCTTGTATGAAATTTTGGAGAAGCACAAGGTTGTACCTACACTCAGATGTTCGTAGGTAAAAGCTTCCAGGGCTAACACGACGGTGGGAGGAAGAAGAAAGTAACGTGGCACTCCCTGACTTGCCAATTCAAATTTCGCGTGTTTTAAGAATTACTATTTTGTTGATATTATATAATAATTGATTGCTATTGTTTAGACAACTAACACAACCAGCTCAGCTGGCAAGCGCGCAGTGGAGGAATGCTTAAGGACCTGTGTTTGATCCCCAGGTCCCAACCTTATTTCATATTTTTCTTAAATAGGCGATCCAGTGTATCACATGGCAAGGGATTCATCATGCACTCTCCAGATCTAATCATCCAAACCACCAAGGCTTAAAATCCAAGGCTATCCCTTGAAGGTCCACAATATGCCCCAGTCAAGCATGTGCAGGGGATTGAACGAAGTCAACAAATGGCTTAGCTTGTTGGGCTGGAATTTGCAAATGGCACCAACCTTTTTCTGAAAGACATCAGGCCCTTTTCTCTTTCTTTTCTCTAAATTGTTTTTTTTAATTTTAACTTAATTAGTTTAATTATTTTTTAACCAAAATCAATTTCTTTTTTTCACAAAAAATCATAAAATCAAGTTTCACAAAAAATTAGGATTAGGTTTTATTTTATCAAATATAATTTAATATTAGTTTAAGTTTAATTTAGGTTAATTCTAATTTTTTATATAATTAAAATCAATTAGAAAAAATTAGGGTTAGCTTGTGATTTAAATTTTATATCTTTCTCAAATAAGATGCAAAATACAAAAATAGGTTAATTTAATTATTTTCCTTAAATTTAAATTAATTAGTAATTAGGTTTTTTTACTTATTCGATTAAAACTTTATTTTCTCAAAATAGCACAAAAACCACAAAAAAGATTTTTCTTTTAAATTACAATTAGGTAGTTGGGGTCAAAACCGTAAATCTCTCGTTTTCGCTCGCGCGCATTTATTATTTTTGCAAATATTAATGTAACTGCTTACAGTATGTAATAGTTTAATCTAGGATTTTCTTTTATCGTTTTCACGGGTTTTTCGCTATGTAATAAATCCCTACCCCGAAGCCTTGTAATAGCGTAGGTTTTATTTTCTCGCATTTTAATTCTCGCAAATATCAACTGTTTAGATGTATGTTAATAGGATTGTATGACAAGATTGCATGATAATTTAAAATGGCTAGAAAACCCTAATGTGCAAAGATAATAACTAAAATCAAATCACTCGCACATGCGCACTCCTAGGGTATACTCTCACTTCGGTTGCCTTTGGTAAGCGATCATTAGGTATAGGGTGTCTTAGTGGTTTCCCTCTTGTCTAACAAAGATCAAAAGTCTCATTCGGAAATGTTGCCTCGGAAACGTCACCTTAGAAATGTTGCCTCGAAGATGATCTTAAGACGTCCTAATATTGCTTTAATGACCGTACGTCCCTTTCGAATTGACCCTTACAACTCCAACGACGGTGCTACCTACTCCTTAATAGTAGGATAGCGATGTCTAAAGGAAACAAGAATAGAAATAATCCTTTTTCAAGTAGGTAGATGCTAGTAGGTACATGCTCAAATCAAACCTTTTTTCACACCAAACACTTTTTCCGAACAAAGTTTTCAAAACAGCTTCATATCACTCTTGAGGATAGAAACAAGGGTTAAAACGAAGTAAAACAAAACTTTTCAAAACAAACACACACAAGCAATTTTGAAAGATGAGCAAGTACCTAATAGCCCATGGAAAACCATGGATAGAAAGGGTGCTAACACCTCCCCTTTCTATAATCTACCCCCCGTACTCAAAATATCTCGAAAAAGGAATTTTTCTGTGCTTTTTTCCTTTCCGGTTGGATAAAATAAAAGTCGGTGGCGACTCTTGCTTACCGCGACATTTTGCAAATAAAAACACAAAACGCAAACCAGCATTTTCAAAACAGTCGGTTCTGCCACCGTATCACACTCCAGCTACATAAATTGATCACCCAATGGAGTTTATTTCTCTGAATCAACAAAATCTTCCAGCAAGGCATCTCCTCTCGCAAACAGAGTTATTCCCCCACAAAGTTATTCTCAGGCAGAGTCTCTTCCGACAGGATATTCGCAAACAGAAAGGAGTAAATCCCCAACATAGTCATCTCCATTCACCATCCCCAACGGAAATGAAGAATTCAACTTCTCAATACTCTTCAGCAGTAGTCCGGGATTTACTTTCCCCGACTAAGAAATACCGTAATAGCATCCTATATTCATACATCATGGCATGCACATACATATTGCATACATCACAATCTCATTTATTTTGAGAACACCATCACAATACATTTCATACATAATGACATTGCATACGACTAACTTTTTACCTTTCACGGAAAAGACCAAATCAACAAGCTATGTCTAACAAAGGGCTATTCCAGGATTTTCCTCAGAAAGTTAATCTCATCTCCCCAGTAAGTCATTGTGAAGCCTGGAATACGACCAAATAACAGTCAACCTTATTATCCTCAGCAAGTCACTGTAAAGCATGGATCCCGACCAGATAGAAGTTCACTTCTGTCTCTTCAATCAAGAGATGATTCCCCAATAGAGTAATGGACAACTAAAGCTCCTAAACTCCATTCCCCAAAGTAGAGACCAACATTCCTCAGCGAAGTCCTCCTCAACAACAGGAATAGGAATTCCCACAAAGGAATATTTCATGGAATTAACATTGTTCTAGATGGCATCTTTAAGCCCATCTCTGACGACTCTCCATCATATTCTCTGGATGGCATCTTTAAGCCCACCTCAGACGATCTTCAGTCATCTTCTCCAAATGGCATCTATAAGCTCATTCCCAATACTATCTACACAGTCAAGTATCATCTCAGACGAGTGCAAATTTCTGGGCACTTTAGTGTTTAATCATCTTCCACCTTCCGATAACGAAAGGCAGACCAACCAATCTACATCCTCGGGTTTAAGAAGATTGAACAGGGGTAGCTGTTGTACCCCATAATTTTCCTTCTCATGTTTTTCCAAGATTTCCTCTTGCATAGGTGTTTACAAACCTTTGCCTAAAGACAAGGAAAATTTTCAAATGATGGTTAAGTATCCTTCGATTGGCATCTCCAAAGTTCCTTTCAATTGGCATTTCCAAAGTGCCTTTCGATTGGCATCTCCAAAATGCCTTTCAATTGGCATCTCCAAAATACATTTCGATTAGCATCTACAAAATGCCTTTCGAATGGCATCTCCAAAATGCTTTTTGATTGACATCCACATAGCGTCCTTCGATTGACATATGCAAAAGGTCCTTCGATTAGCATCTGCAAAAGGCCTTCTGATTGGCCTCATGACGAGCCTTTCGATGGACATTGTGTCAAAGCCTTTCGATTGGCATGGCAAGGGATCCTTCGATTTAGCATTGTGTCAAAGCAGCTTCGATAGGCATGTTAACTATGTCCTTCGATTGGCATGGACAAGATCTTTCAATTGGCGTAGAAAAGGACTCTTCGATTAACATTCCAATAAATACTCTTCGATTGGTATTTGGACAAGGGACATATAAAGAACTCCTTCCAGGACATTCGAAAGAGGCTATCAAGAGGGCACTCAGAAAATATGTCCAGGCCCGATTCTTTCCTTGTTTGTTCACAATTCCACAAGAGCTGATTCGACCAGGGAATTCTCTTCAAAAGGATAGGAAATCGAAACAAAGGGTGGTCCAACCGAAGGAGCCCTGATATTGAAGCTGGCACAATTCGACTCAGAACCATTAAGGAGAACAAGGTTCTAATAAGGAAAGTCTTGATTGGTTCGAATTGGAGTTTAAGGATGGAAAGGAAGGCAGATTCGAAGGAAGGAAGGGGATTTGTTCCAAAACAAGCCAGAAATCTCACAATCGAAAGAATCTTCTCTCAATCAAATAAGGAATGAAATATGCTGGAAAATCAAAGGGAAAATGCGTTGGAATAAAAATAGCAATATTTCGCCTATTTTAGAAACAAAAGATACAAGACAAATCAAATCTTTTCTCACTCTCACGCGTCAACACATCCATAAACAACCTATACAAGTATCACTATTTTCTCTTGTTCTTAAATTTGATTTTGACTATACATGCATGATAAACGAATTTCAAGTATGCATTGATGTTTGTGTGACCATTTAGAACATATCTGCATGATCAATTGTGTGTTTTGATGTATATTTAACTGACTGCCATTGCTAGGGTTTGAAGCTTAGTTTTAGGGTTTTTTGTTTCAGGCAAAATCAGGACAAAATAAGAGTATCATTGTACACACGAGATCAAACCCAGTTGATCTATATATTTGGTTTGAATTTATATTTCCTGGTGGTGATTTTTGAGAATTGCAGCTTTGTAGCTACAACACTGTCTGTAGGTAAAGGCCTTAGTCTAAAACGACAGTCCCAACGAGGAAGACAATTGCGTATCCAAACCTGAGTGTCCCATTTGAATTTTTGCACGCTTCTATTTATTACACTGACTTTTCATTACGTATAATATATATTGTTTATTTATATTAATGATTGAACAACTGGCTCAGTGGTACAAGTGAAGGCTTTTCAGTGTGCGTGTGTAGGAGGTCAAGGATTCGATCCCTGCCTACTACATGTTATTTTTCTTAATAATCCTTTGCAAATCCCATGCTATCCTTCCAAGAGCGCACACCATAGCCCCCCAGGTCATCACCCTTGGACCAATCAGCGCCCAGATCTAATGCTTCCAACAAAGCTCCCCATGATGGACACTCCTGGCACGATCACACTGGATCTAACGCTGCCTTGGACCAACAAGATTGGGCTTGGGTAGAATTTCAGCAACACAACCCTTAATTTGGGTTCATACCCCATCAGGCCCATTTCTTTTCTCTTTGATTTTACTATTTATTTTATTTAATTAGTCTAATTGATTTTTATTTCAAATCATTTTTTAATCAGAAAATAATCACAAAAAAATAGGATTTAGTTTTTTTTTTATAAATTAATTTTTTGCAAATTAATTGTTTTAATCAATTCTAAATTTTTTTTTCATTAATCAAAATTAAGTAGAATTAGGTCAAAATCAAATCTCTTTTTTTCATAAAATCACAAAAATATTTTTCAATGATCAAATTAGATTTTTTAAGGGTTTGAACCTTTTTTCCAGTTAATTCTCGCGCGTTATTATTTTGTCGTACGATTATTTTTATTATTGATGTAATTGTTCCCAGTTTCTAATAGCTTAATTAGGGTTTTATTTACGCACTTTATTTTTTCAGTCAAATATGAATGTATCTACACCAAAGCCCTGTAATAGCGTAGGACCCTCTATTTTCTCGCTTTTATATTATGTATATGCTTGTATATAATTGTTAGCAACCTAGGTGTGTATGCGTAATCAATCAATCACTAGACCACTAAACTGCAAGATAAAATACCTGAAAAAAGCACACTATTGCACACTTGGACCCCTAGGGTATTTCCCACTTTGGTTGCCTTTGAAAGAGGTCATGTTCCTCGAACATAGGGATACTCTTAGCAAAGATCCTTAGTTTAAAATCATCATAAAGATCATAGTCCATAAATGTCCCTCGAGTTGCCTACGAGAAATGATCTTATCATGATAGTCCCTTTGAAATGCTAAGGTATCCTTACATGTTGCCTTCAATGACCATTACGTCTCTTTCGATAGTCCCTCAACATCCAACGATTAGGGCTACCTACTCACTAATAGTAGGATAACAATGTCTAAAGGAAAGGAGGAAAAGAATAGTCTTTTCGAGTAGGTAGATAACTGTTAGGTACTTCCTCAAACAAATTTTCACACCACACTTTCAAACACTTCTCAAACAAAGTTTTTTCAAAACGCTTTATCACACTCTTGAGTACTGATACAAGAGTTACCATAACGTGAATCACCGTACTAAGGCATTTTCGAAACTTTTCAAACCACACAAACACGAAAGCAATTTTCAAAGATGAGAAAGTACCTAAGAGACCATGGAAAACCATGGATAGAAAGGGTGCTAACACCTTCCCTTTCCATAATCTACCCCCCTTAATCAGAAACTCGAAAAAGGTATTTTTCTATTCTTTTCACCCTTTCCTTTGTTGGATAAAAGAAAAGTCGGTGGCGACTCTTGCTTACCGCGACAATTGCGAATACAAAAACGCAAACCAGTATTAAACAGTCGATTCTTCCACCGTATCACAGAAGGTGTTAAGCACCTTTCATCTCCCTTGTTCTCAAGGGACTCCACTTTTAGGTTTAAGGGTAGGATGTGTATTTGATAATCAATGTTTCTATATATTTGAAGAAAATAATTTTAGTTTTTTAGGTTGTGAACTCGCCTTGGTTTTAATCGCGTACATACATATCTCTTTGCGAAGAATCAGAGTCCAAATTCGTAGTTCAAATGTGTTTGATTAGTTTTTTATGGATTGTGGAAATGTTTGGAATTATCCTCGAACCTTGTCTGGGTTTGAAAATAGCATAGTCGTAGATGCAGTTCGTAGTTGATAGAAAATATACCCACAACCCTTTTTTGAAAATGATGTTGAATTTTGAATTATGTTAGTAGAAAAAAGTGTATGATTAGGAAAATAGTCAGATTAGGAAAATTTGTATGATTAGCAGTTATAGGTTCTGTGATTTGTATTAAATTGATTCGATTTGTAAAATTTGATTTGATTAGGTTAGAGATTGATTTAGATCTGATTTAGGAATAACGTATCTGGATGATTCTATGTAATTGCATCCGTGTAAATCAATAAAAGAAAATTTTAATCACAATATCTGATTTGATTCGTCTTCAATCTTCTGAAATTCGGGCTTCAGAGATGACTTAGGGAAGAAGAAGGTCCATGAGAGTTGTATTCAAACTAGTGTTTCAACCCTAAGGTTGACTTGGTCAACAATTGAACTTAAATATAAATAATGATAATAATATAAAGGCAAATATGCATTAATAATGTTGAATAATAAAATAGTAGGATATTACAAAAAATATCAAATAATAAAAATACAATAAAAAATAGATATTATCTAACAAAACGAATAACAAAGAATAAATTAATCAGACGTTGACTTCAGTAATATTTACAAAAAAGCTTTTTAACCATGTTGTGGGCCTCTCCTTAGCTTAATGGGCCAACAAATTTAATTTAGAATTTGTGAAACCCACACCCCTTTTATAAAGAAATGATAAATATACACCCCTTCTTAGATTTTGGAAAAATGCTAATGACTCCAAGACAAAACAAAATAATTTGAATATAAGTTACTGTTATAATTTTAATCAACATTGTTGTAGCATCAAAATTTAATGGAAAAATAAAAAAAGTAAAATACATTGACTTTATTATTAGTATGGAAAATTTGAGGTATGACAATTGCCTCTATTTAATTACTCTTTGATTGAAGGGTGCGAGAATACGAAGGTCTCGCATATTCGGATCGAAGGGTTATTAAATAATGGAAGACCCTGAAATTTGACCATATAATTTAAAATATTTTGAAAAGAGTTTTAAATAATGAAGTAAATAAAGAAGTAATCGTAGATTTCATGCATTTACCATAATCTAGGAGATAAATAACACAAGTTTGAAAAAAAGATAACTTATCGCTGCTTTGAGACTGATGCAACAAGTTATACCGTAGTTATTATATATTTACCACGACCTAGGGGATAAATAAAAAAAATTTAAAATTCACTTACTAACGCTTAGAGACTAATATAGTAAGCTACAATGTAGACTATGCATATTTATCACAACCTAGAGGACAAACAACACAAGTTTTATAACACATTGTCGCTTGGAGACTAACACAATAAACTATATCGCAGAATATTAGATAACTTATTACTGCATTGAGACTAATGCAACAAGTTCTATCACAGATTCTCGTATATCTGCTACAACCTAGAGAGTAAATGATACGGGTTTGAAAATATCTTACTAACGCTTCGAGACTAACATAGTAAGGTACATTGTAGACTTGCATACTTATCCTAACCTAGAGGATAAATACCACAAGCTAGACAATTCATCATTGCTTAGAGACTGATACAATGAATTATGCCACATATTTTTGCATACCTACCACAACCTAGGGGGTAGATAACATGAGTTTGAAAAATAAATAACTTACTAAAGCTTCGAACCTAACATAGTAAGCTATATCGCATGTTTGCATATTTATCACAACCTAGGGGATAAATAATGCGAGTTTGATGTTTGAAATTTGAGCTTGATAATTGAGTCTTAGATAACTAACCCAAAGATATAAATCACAGATATATCGCTTAGTACAACCCTAATCTATCGGCTGCGTCTGTTCTCAACCGTGATATTTGTTGAATAAAGCTTAAGGTTTGAACTGTGGATAAATTAGCTTGCAATAAGCCCCAAGATACTTTGTAGTATTCTTGGCCTAAGAAATTCGAAAATGCAATGCACAATGTATATGCACAATTCTCTAAATTGATAGGATATCTAACAATGATACTATTGACGTGATACCCAAGTGTTTCATATGTGTATGCACCAAGTATTTTTTCTAAATATTTTTTTAATAAGTTTCTCCTTTTAAACCATCAAGTTTTCTTAGTCATCAACTTCCTAACGTTGTTCATTGTTTTACCGTGGTGTCTCCAAGTTCATTTGAATTTGATATGTCATGGTGAACAATGTCAATTTGATAATGGTAATTGTATCACAGGCGTGGGCGTAGGCGTAAGCGTAGACGTGGATTTTCTTTTGACGTTTTTCTAACCAAAATACTTTTTGATGTTTTATCCAATACTTTTATTTTCGTGTCAAATCCCCAAAATAATTTCAGTGCAGTGCTTACAAGAAACAATTGTAGTATTTTGCAAACAATTTGGAAAAAATAAAAACACAATTGAATAGAATTTTGAAAAATAAACCATTTTATTGATGAAAGTTCCTTTGAATGGGCAAAAGTACAAGATGCAATTCCTAAAAAATAGGTAATTACAGAAAGTTTAACAAAATTTGAAAATGGCAATGAAAATGATAATTGATATTGCTAATTCTCCAATGTCCTTTGATAACTCCAATCTCCTTTTCTTTTGAGTCAGATGATTTAGATTAATCTTTCTCCTCCGTGGTTGTAGTAGTGAATTCTCGAATCGTAGTCTATTTATTCATTTTTTTGAATAAGATCCCTAATTTTTGCATGGATCGCCCTTTTGGGTTTTCAATCCACCGGGATAATGATTTTATTTATATGTCTCTAATTTTTTCCTGGATTTCCCTTTAGGGTTCTCAATCCACCGGGATGCCCCTTTTTGCCTAAGTCTCCTGTTTGGGGTTTCGAATTAGAGGGCTTTTTATACATAGTATTTTTTGACTGCATCAGAGTTCGTTGGATGTGGTAGTTCTTCCCCATGCATTGTTGTGAGGATAAGAACTTCGCCTGAGAATGTTGTTTTAACCATATATCGACCTTCGTAGTTAGGTGTCCATTTACCACATGAATATAGACGAGGTATCCGAATCTTCTTGAGAACCAAATCTCCTTCTTTGAACACTCAAGGACGGACCTTCTTATAGAATCCTTTCTTCATCCGCTTTTGATACAACTGACCGTGGCATAACATTGTTAAGTGTTTTTCTTTAATATGGTTGAGTTGATCAAGTCGTGTTTGAACCCGTTCTGATTATTCAAGCTTGGTTTCCATTAGGACTCATAGTGATGGAATCTCTACTTCAACAGGGAGTAAAACCTCTATGCCATATACGAGAGAGAAAGGAGTTGCACCTGTCGAAGTACGTACTAAGATACGATGGCCATGTAGAGAAAAGGGAAGCATTTCATGCCAATCATTATATGTCTTCACCATTTTCTGAATGATTTTCTTGATATTTTTATTGGCAGCTTCAACGGCCCCGTTCATCTTGGATCGATAAGGTGATGAGTTATGTTGTTCAATCATGAAATCATCACATAACTCCTTCATCATTTTGTTGTTCTAGTTAGACCCATTGTTTGTAATAATCCTTCTAGGTACCCCATACCTGCATATAATGTTCTATTTGATAAGCTGAGTAGCCACTTGTCTTGTCACATTTTCATAAGATGCAACTTCTACTCACTTGGTGAAATAGTTGATGGTGACTAGTATGAACCGGTGTCCATTAGAAGCCTTTGGTTCTATCATTCCTATGATATCACTTCCCCACATCATGAATGTCCATGGTGAACTCAGGACATTCAGAGGAGTTGGTGGTATATGCACCTTATCAACGTAGATTTGGCACTTGTGGAATGTCTTTGTATAATGGTAACAGTCAGCTTCTATTGTTAACCAATTATAACCGACTCTAAATATTTTTATAGCTATGGCGTATCCATTTGTATGAGTCCCGAAGGTTCCTTCATAGATCTCTCTCATGAGTGTATCTGCTTCATGTTTCTCCATACACATAAGTAACACCATATCATAGTTTCTTTTGTACAACACATCCCCATTTAGGAAGAAATTCTCAGATAGCTTTCATAGAGTCCTCTTGTAAATAATTGAGGCCTCTTCTAGATACTCTTGCTTTTCTAGATATCTTTTGATATCATAGAACCAAGGTTTATTATCTGGCCCTTTTTTAACTTTGAGACAATGTGCTGGTTCTTCGAAGTGTCTGATCGTGATACGTGGTTCGTGGTCAGGCCAAGTTACTTTGAACACGACTAACAAAGTTGCTAAGGCATCTACTATCTGATTTTCTTCCCTTGGAAGGTGAGTAAAAGTGATCTCACTGAATTCTGTAGCTATCTTCAAAACATAATCCCGATATAGAATTAATTTAGGATGTCGAGTGTCCCATTCAACATTGATTTGGTATATGAATAACGCTGAGTCTCCATATATTTCAAGATGTTTAATCCTTAGATCAATAACAAGTTCTAGACCCAATATATAAGCTTTGTATTCAGCAACATTGTTGGTACAATCAAAACATAACTTTTCCATATAAGGTTTATGAAAATTCTTTGGAGAAGTCAATACAACCCCAATACCATGTCCCAGTGCATTTGAAGCACCATCAAACATGAGTGTCCACCGTGCCTCTGGTTCAGGTCCTTCGTCAGGTCCTGGTATTTCGTAGTCACCTATAATCATGATGTCTTCATCTAGAAAGTTAGACTTTGTTGGTTAATATTCTGCCAAGGGTTGATGAGCCAGGTAATCAGCTAGTATACTGTCCTTTATAACTTTTTGAGTAACATATTGGATGTCATATTTAGATAACAACATCTGCCATCAAGAAATTCTTTCTGTAAGAGCTGGCTTTTCAAACACATAATTCAGAGGATCCATTCTTTCTATTAACAATATAGTGTGGGTTAACATATATTGTCTCAGTCGTTTAGTAGCCTAGGCTAGAGCACAAAATGTTTTCTCAAGGAGTGAGTACTGGGTTTCGCAGTCAGTAAATTTCTTGCTTAGGTAGTAGATGGCGTGCTCTTTTCGACTTGTTTCATCGTGTTTCCCCAATACACATTGCATAGATCCTTCAAGCACTGTCAAATACATAATAAGTGGTCTTACACGAACTGGTGGCATCAGGATTGGTGGCTCTTGTAAATATTGCTTTATTGTTTCGAACGTTTTTGAGAGTCTTCATTCCACTCCACTGATTGATCTTTTTGAAGTAATTTGAATATAGGCTCGCACGTAGCATTTAGGTGTTATATGAACCTTGAGATGTAGCTAAATCGTCCTAAGAAACCACAAACCTCTTTTTCTGTCATTGGAGCTGGAATTTCTTGTATGGATTTACCTTGTCGGGATCCATCTTAATACCTCGATTACTCACAATAAAACCTAATAGTTTACCTGACCTGACACCAAATGTACATTCGTTCAGATTCAACCTTAGTTTGAATTTTCGCAGACACTCGAATAACTTTTGTAAATGAATGATGTTTTCCTCCTCTGTATGAGATTTAGAAATCATATCATCCACATATACCTCGACTTCTTTATGGATCATGTCATGAAATAATGTGAACATTGCTCGTTGATAAGTTTCCCATGCATTATTTAGATCGAAGGACATTATTTTGTAACACAAGGTGCCCATAGGAGTCATGAAAGTAGTCTTTTCCATATCCTCAAGTGCCATCTTGATTTGATTATATCATGAGAAACCATCCATGAAATAAAATACCGAAGCTTGACCTGTATTATCCATCAAAACATCCATGTGAGGTAACGGGAATTAGTCTTTGGAACTTGCTTTGTTTAGATCCCGGTAAGCTACACACATGCGTACTTTACCGTTCTTCTTGGGCACTGGCACGATGATAGCTATCCAAGATGGATAATCTACCACGACTAAGAACCGTGCATCAAATTGTTTAAGGACCTCTTCCCGAATTTGTTAGAACATAGTTTGATTCTACAACCCTTATAAGAGTTTTGATGATAACAAACACTCAAAGAACAATTATGCTTCCTAAATAAGTATTTTGTTTTGCAGAGAAGTTCTGATGTAAGAAGCACAGAAGATGAGTTAGACCATTGTTCAAACTCTGATTCAACACATCTTATATAAAGAAGCTCTAATGCTACAGCTTCTGAGTGCACTAAAAGCTGCGAAACAAGAACTCCATTATTCTGATTCATACAGTTCTAGAAAGAAGTAAAGGAGTTCCAATGGTAACATTCATGTTCTGAAGCATTCTGAAGCAAGCATGTTCTGAAGCATTACACTTCATTTATGTCTATTCAAAAGTAACGGCTGAAAGAGGACAAGAATCTCTATGTTTGGAAAGTTATTTAATTACTATTTATCAACGTTCCAAAAACTCCTCACATGCGTTTCCTAAATAAACAAGACTTGAAGGAGAAATCATTTACGCATTTGCTGTGCACAACAAACGAGATGTTTTCATCACCTTCAAATTACTGAATTTCATTTGTGTAAAACATCATTTGTGTGATACTATTTTGTTAGAAAACACATCTTGTACACACTTTCAAATGTTATATTGTGTAATACCTTGAGAAAACCGGGTTTTGTTTTAAACTCAAGAAGACTTTGACGGTTATCATCATATCTGTGTAATCAAGTTTGATTAGTGGATTAAGACCTTGTTGAGAGAGGAGAAATCACCTTGGCGGGTGGACTAGAGTAGTTTGAGTTCAAACAAACCAGGATAACCAACGTGTATTTTACTTTAAGTTTTAAAAACCCCAATCAAACCCCCTTCTTGCATTTTTCCATTCTTCAATTGGCATCAGAGCGCCTGGTTCTGAGTACAAACACTTAACCGTGTCAGAAAAATATCCAAGAAAGAAAAACACTATGGTGGGACCAAGTCAGAACATCAACAATGATTATCATGATGAGAAAATCAGAATCAACGGCAAACCTCCAATCTTTGATGTTGAAAACTTCGATTACTGGAAAGATAGAATCAAAAGTTTCTTTCTAGCCCATGACTCTGATCTCTGGGATATGGTGAATGATAGGTACATACATCCATTTGATGAAAGAAGTCAGAATATTGACAGTAAAATAATGACAGATCATAAAAAGAGGGAATTCAGAAATCATCACAAGGCCATAACAATTCTCTTGAGTGCTATCTCATACACATAGCATAAGAAAATCGCAAACAGAGAATCAATAAAACACATGTTTAACTCCTTGAGAATGATGCATGAAGGCAATACGTAAGTCAAAGAAACCAAAGCTCTTTATCTCATTCAGAAGTATGAAGCCTTCAAAATGGAAGAAGATGAAACCATTGAAACAATGTTCTCAAGATTTCAAATTCTGGTTGCTGGGTTAAAAGTTCTGGATAAAGGGTACCCAACTGCAGATCATGTAAAGAAAATCATCAGAAGTTTACCCAAGAAATGGAGACCCATGGTCACAGCTCTTAAACTGGCCAAAGATCTGAACAAAATCGCTCTCGAAGAACTTGTCATCTCCCTGAGAAGTCTTGAGATAGAGTTAGTAGAAGATGAGCCCCAGAAGCAAGGTAAGTCTTTAGCTCTTAAATCTTACAAAAAAATATGAACCGAAAGTTTTGCAGGAAAAAGAAGAAAACTCTGGTGGATCCTCATCAGAAGAAGACAAATGATCTCTTATCTCCAGAAAAGTCAATCAGTTGTGGAAGCACAGGAAGAGGAAGTTCAGAACTTCTAGAAGAACATGAAATCATTCTGAACCATCTTCTGGATACAGAAAATCAAGTAACAGAGATATTGGTTGCTACGAATGCAATGAACAAAGTCATTACAAGAGCGACTATCCAAATCTTCAAAAATAGAAACCCAAAAATAAGTTCTTTAAAGAAAAGAAGAAAAGCCTCGTGGCAACATGGGATGACTCAAAATCTTTGGAAGCTGAAACAAAATCAGAAGATGAAAGAGCCAACATAGCCCTAATGGCCTACATATCAAATGACACTGGATCATCAGAATCAGAATCAGGCTCAGAGGCAGAAGAGGTATTCTCTAACTTTTCTAGATCTCAACTATAAGAAAGAATGTCATAAATTCTTGAAAGATATTAGCAACTTCGAGTCATAAACAAGAACCTGAAAAAGGATCTAGTTTCTGACTCTAAAGAAATTAAGAAACTGAGAACAGAAAACTCTGAGCTTAAAGAAAAATTTTCTAAACTCGAAAATAAATTACAAAAGGCTCAGAAAGAAATTGTCTCAGAAGTTCCTAGTAATTATGATAAGATCATAAAATAATATGATCATAGCTTTCAAAAATTTCTTGCTAAAAACATAAATAGGAGCAAGATGGCTTCAATGATCTATGAAGTTAGTAGAAATGGAAGAAAAGGAATAGGATACAAGGGTAAAGCATCTCAACCTAAGAAGGTTAAGGATATGGTCATAAAAACACACCCCTTTATTCTCACTTCACTTATGGGCACACACATGACATAAACTATACTAGTAATGCCTTTTCTGCTAAACCAAAATTCAAGCAGAATTTTGGCAACTCTAACAAACAAAGACCCAAAAAGATATGGGTACCTAAGGAAAAATTGTCTATGTTGCAGATGTCTTTAACATCAACATTGAAACACCAATCTTGGTACCTGGACTCTGGATGCTCTCGACATATGACAGGAACAAAGAATATGTTCCAAAGCCTGGAGCTTAAATCTGGAGGCTACGTAGGTTTCAGAGGCAATCATAAAGGAAAGATTATTGGCTCTGGAACCATTGGTAATGGTAACTAACTTTTATAACTAATGTTATGTTAGTAGATGGATTAATGCATAATCTGTTACCCATAAGTCAATTAAGTGATAACGGTTATGATATAATCTTCAATCAAAAGTCCTATAAAGCAGTTAGTCATAAAGATGGATCTACCCTATTTAATGGAAAGAGAAAGAACAACATCTACAAAATAAAACTTTCTGAACTAAAAAGTCAGAATGTAAAATTCCTATTGTAACACGGTGGGAGAACTGACTTGGTTGTTTTACATTTGATCGCAATTGTTGCGGATAGCAAGAGTCGCCACCGACTTTTCTTTTATCCAATAAGGAAAGGCTGAAAAGAACAGGAAAGACCTTTCGAGATTATTTCTTGAGTTCGGGGGGTAGGTTATGAAAAGGGAAGGTGTTAGCATCCTTTTCATCTGTAGTTATCTATGGGCTCTTAGTTTATTTCTAGATCACTTGCTTTTATTTGAAAATTTGCTTGTGGTGTGGGTTTTGAAAGTATTTTGAAAAGGTTTTCCTTTGTAATGGCTCTCGTCTCTATAAGAACGCGTACAAAGTGTTTCGTCTTTTGAAAAATGTTTCAAAGTGAAAGTGTGGGTGTATAAAATGATTTTATTGTGAGGAAGCGAGCAATTAGGAGTATCCTACCTACTTAAAAGGTCTTAAACATTCTTTTCCTTCTCCTTTATATGTTTGTTATCTCACCATTGTTTTGGTAAGAAACCCCATTGTTGGATGTGAAGGGACGGGCGTGGGTCGTTTGTATAGTCATAGAAGGCAACCTATGATACGTTTTAGCAATTTTTGTTTAGGGACTAGATCGTTTACCGAAGGCAACATCGGGGGACATCGAGGGACTACGATCTTTTATCGAGGGTCTTTTCTAAAACGCCCATATACGAGGGACATGACTATTTTCTGAAAGGCAACAAATCGGGATTACCCTAAGGGTACTAGTGTGTAAGTGTGTTTAATTTACATGAATTTAGTCTTGATTAGGGTTATCTATTTGTTGATTTCATGTCTTACCATACAAACCCTAATTACTAGCATTTATATTTGCAAGCGGTAAATTGCAGAAATGTAAAGTCATACGCTATTACTTCATTTAGGGATGGGGGTACAAGTTTACAAATAGGGGGTTGCAAGAATTTAAATCCTAATTACCTATTACAACCATATTGAATTGTACAATACAACAAAAGGAAAGGACTTGTTTTTAAAAATGATTTTTTGTCTTAATTTATTGGAAGGAAAATAATTATTTAATAAAAGAAAATATTTTTGATGACTTTTTATAAAAATAGTTCTAATGATAAAAATGATAAAAATAAGAGAGAAAAAAGGAAAAATAATTAAAAATTGGATCAGCATGTTGCTGAATGCAAAACAAATGGGATCAGAAGTTCTGATGCCATGCATGCTATAGTTCAGAATGTAACATCAGAGGAAATCAGAAGTTCTGGATTGATGTACCGAGGTCCTGAAAGATACGTTAGAGGGAAAAACAAAAGTTCTGGGTTACTGCACGATGAAGTTCTAAGTGTCAGAACAATGAGAAAGTCTTAGAAGTTCTGTGTGTTAAAACAGTAAGAAAAATCCTAGAAGTTCTGTGTGTGTTAAACAGTAAGGAGAATCAGAAGTTCTGATACAGTGCCATAACAGTTTAAAGATCTAGGAATTCCGGTGCATTAAAATAGTGAGGAGAACTCAGAAGTTCTATGTTATGCTAAAATAGTGGGAAAGAAAAACCCAGAAGTTCTATTTTACACTTCACTTCCTTCTTGACATTAGTCAGAACATTTGTAACTAATTCAGTTCTTAATAACAACAAACCAGAAAGATAAAAGCACAACGGTTTATAGATGTTCTAATCCTAATTTTGAGCCTAACTTTATTCAAGAAGTTCTAGTCCATAGTTTTTTCTACATATGCAATGATATGGACAACATCAATACTATGACATTTACATATTTAATGATGTTCTGAATGAAAAATTCAAAGTCACAAAGACTTACCTTGAATCTGAAATGTGTGTTTCAGACTTGAACTACTGCCTTCATATGTTCTGGGGTTAGCAAGGAAAGGACCAAAATGTTATATGCTTTGATTTAAATGGAAGAACAAAGGTTTTGTTTCGTTTGGGAATTCTGGGTTTACGAATCTTTTACTGTTTTCTTTTTTCTCTTTGATAATTCTCTCCTTTCCAAAATCTAGCCCCTTGAACGTGTGATGGAGAAACTTATTTATAGATGGGTTTGTTGTGGTTTTGGTGGGATAACAAATGGTATTTAAACCTTTTTGGAATACTATTCCATTACTTTTTAATCACAACTTTTGTATGCTAATATGGTGCAATTATGGGGTTTGAGAAAGTGCAGGCATGGACTAGATCAATAGCACTTTGGAGCATTGAGGCAGCTGGTTGCAAAACTGTGCTATAGCAGTGTAACAGGCTGCTCAAATGAGGTTTTGGGATTTGGTGATGTTCTGATTGCAGAAGACCAGAATGAGGCTCGAAGGGTGATGTTATGACCGAAGCATTGAACATAGCCTTCATATACTGAAGAATCATGTTCTGGTTGAAGACCACAGTTTCCATATGTTCTGATTGACGAGTCATATTCTAAACCATGTTTGCAAATTCTGACTGCACTTGTATGGAGGCTGGCCCAGAAGTTCTGAAGTACCATATTATCTTAACACTTAGAAAATTTTCTAAATGTTTAGAAATTTGATTTTTCAAAGTAATTTCTGACTTCTGATTTTTGATGGACCAATTTCATGTCCTGATTAAATATGATTGTTGAAACTAGATTTTTGATCCAAAAGTCAAAGTTTGACTTTTCAGCGTGTTTTTTGACCATTTTTCCCTTGTGAGTGACTTCTTAGAAAATTGTAATCCAAGACTTGAAACTTTCCAGAAACAGACCTGAGGGTCTAATATGATCCTTTGAGAAATGAGAGGGCAAATTTTGGGGTACAACAGCTGCCCCTGTTCAATCTTCTTAAACCTGAAGAGTTAGATTGGCGAACTTGCCATTCGTAACTTGAAGGTGGAAGATGATTGAACACTAGAGTGCCCAGAAATTTGCACTCGATGATGTGGTGGTTGATTATGCAGGGGATGGGCTTACAGATGCCATTTGGAGAGATGATTGAGAGTTGTCGTAGATGGGCTTACATATGCCATCCAAAAGTAATTGGTGGCAAAAAAACATTTGAAGCAGTATTAGAATAAATTCTGGTTAATTTATACTGAAATAGTAGATGCAGTGGGATGAGTATAAAAAAAATCCATAAATGGATTGTATCTGACTCGCATTCGAAAGATGTACTAAATGGGCGTTAGAAAGACATCCGTATCTGGAACGTATCTAAACTGCATTTGAGAAATGTGCTGAATGAGCATCAGAATGGCATCTGTATCAAGAGCGTATCTGAAATGTACCTAAAAGCTGAAACTGAATGAGTATCAAAATGGAATCTGTATCTGGAGCGTATCTGAACTGTATCTGAAAGCTGAATCTGAATGAGTATCAAAATGGCATCTGTATCTGGAACGTATCTGAACTGTATCTGAAAGCTGAATCTGAATGAGTATCAGAATGGCATCCGTATCTGGAGCGTATCTGAACTGTATCTGAAAGCTGAATCTGAATGAGTATCAGAATGGCACTCGTATTTGGAGCGTATCTGAAATGTATCTGAAAGCTGAATCTGAATTAGTATAAGAATGGCATCCGTATCTAGAGTGTATCTGAATTGTATCTGAAAGCTGAATCTAAATGAGTATCAGAATGGCATCTGTATCTGGAGCGTATCTGAACTATATCTGAAAGATGAATCTGCATGAGTATCAGAATGGAATCCGTATCTAGAGCGTATCTAAACTATATCTGAAAGCTGGATCTGAATGAGTATCAGAATGGCATCCGTATCTGGAGCGTATCTGAACTATATCTAAAAGCTGAATCTACACGAGTATTAGAATGGAATCTGTATCTGGAGTGTATCTGAACTGTATCTGATAGCTGAATCTGAATGAGTATCAGAATGGCATCCATATATGGAGCGTATCTGAACTGTATCTGAAAAATGAATCTGAATGAGTATCAAAATGGCATCCGTATCTGGAGCATATCTGAACTGTATCTGAAAGCTGAATCTAAATGAGTATCAGAATGGCATCTGTATCTAGAGTGTATCTGAACTGTATCTGAAAGATGAATCTGAATGAGTATCAGAATGGAATCTGTATCTAGAGCGTATCTGAAATGTACCTAAAAGCTGAAACTGAATGAGTATCAAAATGGAATTTGTATCTAGAGCGTATCTGAACTGTATCTGAAAGCTGAATCTGAATGAGTATCAAAATGGCATCTGTATCTGGAATGTATCTGAACTATATCTGAAAGCTGAATCTGAATGAGTATTAGAATGGCATCCGTATCTGGAGCGTATCTAAACTGTATCTGAAAGCTGAATCTGAATGAGTATCAGAATGGCACCTGTATCTGGAGCGTATCTGAAATGTATCTGAAAGATGAATCTGAATTAGTATCAGAATGGCATCCGTATCTAGAGTGTATCTGAATTGTATCTGAAAGCTGAATCTAAATGAGTATCAGAATGGCATCTATATCTGGAGCGTATCTGAACTATATCTGAAAGATGAATCTGCATGAGTATCAGAATGGAATCCGTATCTATAGCGTATCTAAACTATATCTGAAAGCTGAATCTGAATGAGTATTAGAATGACATCCGTATCTGGAGTGTATCTGAACTGTATCTAAAAGCTGAATCTACACGAGTATCAGAATGGAATCCGTATCTGGAGCGTATTTGAACTGTATCTGAAAGCTGAATCTGAATGAGTATCAGAATGGCATCCGTATCTGGAGCATATCTGAACTGTATCTGAAAGCTGAATCTAAATGAGTATCAGAATGGCATCTGTATCTGGAGTGTATTTGAACTGTATCTGAAAGATGAATCTGAATGAGTATCAGAATGGAATCTGTATCTAGAGCATATCTGAATTGTATCTGATAGCTCAATTTGCATGAGTATCAGAATGGCATTCGTATCTGGAGCGTATCTGAACTGTATCTGAAAGTTGAATCTGAATGAGTATTAGAATGGCATCCATATCTGGAGCGTATCTGAACTCTATCTGAAAGCTGAATCTGCTTGAGTATTAGAATGGCATCCGTATCTGGAGCGTATCTATATAGGGATGTCAATGGGGCGGGGCGGGGCCGGGGGGACACTTCCCCAACTTTTTCCCCGCCATCAAATTCATTCCCCGTCCCCGTCCCCGATCTCCGTCACGGGGGAATTTCTATCCCCATCCCCGTTCCCCGCGGATCCCCGTTCCCCGCGGGGATCCCCATAGATCCTACATTTATTCATTAATATTTTATTTTTTTAAAATGTTTATATTTTCTATAAAAATAAAAAGCACAAAGAATTCACATATTTATTATGTTATTAAAAAATACTAGTATTTGACATTTATTATTTTTTATTAAAAATACTAATGGAACACAAAATAATAATATTTTTTTTATAAATTTCTATAAAATGCTATAAAATTCAACAAAATGAACTATAATACTTTTTAAAGTAACAATATGCCTAAACAACTAAAAAAATCCAACAACATAATTATGCTTAAAAAACTATACTTCATCAAAACTAATAAGGGATAATTATAAAATTTAGCATCATGAGTATGCTTGAAAAGCTAAAAAATACTTCATAATAAGTCAACTAAAAGCAAAAGTCAACATATCTCTATTTGCTCAATTGATAACACACGTAAAGTAGAAATATCAAAATACTTAAAACAAAGTTACATATAAATAAACTAAAATATTAAGCAAAATATATATATTAAATTAACATAAAGGAAATGACTAAAAAACCTAATCTAAAATATATATATTAAATTAACTATATTAAAATAATAGGCGGGGCGGGGTCCCCGCGGGGCGGGGGGTGTATTCCCCGTCCCCGTCCCCGAAATGCTCTCGGGGGAATTTTTCTCCCCATCCCCGCCCCCACGGGGGAAAATTCCCCATCTTTGGGGCCCCGAACGGGGCGTTCCCCGCGGGGATCCCCATTAACAGGTCCAAACTGACATCCCTATATCTATATTGTATCTAAAAGCTGAATCTGAATGAGTATCAGAATGACATCCGTATCTGGAGCGTATCTGAATTGTATATGAAATCTGAATGAGAAGGAGCCTGTGTAGGGTTGCTTCATGACGAGTTCGTGTAAAACTGCATGTGGAAATAAGAAGGAACCTGGGTAGGGTTGCTTCAGATGGTCGAGTAGATAGTTATCCTGTCTGGTTTCAGGTATTAATCTCTGACCCTTTTGAAGATCGTTGATGATAGCCATCTGCTGATTTGATCTTTCCTGAAAAGGTAAAGAGTTAGCTGCATGCAACGCCATGATATATGGAATGCATGGTGAAATGATGTTCTCTAAATAAATGAGATTGTGTCGTATGCACTTGTAATATGATGTATGAATGGGAAATGTTATTCGAATGTATTTTTGTCTTGGAAAATAAATTCTTGACAAACATTGGGGAGTTCTCGGAGGCTGAATCCTAGATGATCGTTGGGGATGAAGAGTATGCCTATCTTCAAACCTTGCTTAGAATGTTCCCACCAGGGATTCCTGTTTTTGTTGTTTGAGGAGAAATCTACCGAGGGATGTTGATTTTGCTTGAGAAGAAAACCCTGTGGAGAGTGTTGATTCCTGCTTGGGGAAAGGAGTTCAGGATTCTTCGTTGTCCATTGTTCTACTGGGGATTTATCTCTTGACAGAAGAGAAAGGTGGTTAACAACTTGTTGGGGATGAAGGAGTTAACTATTATCTGGTTGCTTTTCCAGGTTCTGCAGCAGCCCACTGGAGATTATAGAAAAGTCTACTGGGGAAGAGGAGTTGTGGTCCCTTGATCTGTAGTAGTCAGAGAAGCAAACTCAAACTGGGGAGTCTTGCCGTTTGTTGGGGAAATAAATCTGTCTCCAGCTTGCTGAAAAGGCGTTTCCTTTTGGTAGAATTCCTCGAAGATTCTCGAGATTAAACCCAGTTGGGGAGAAGTTTTCAGAGACTGAAACTCTGGTTGTAGTAACGCCAGAAAATATTTGCTTGGTCGCACATGACCCTTTATATATGGGAGCCTGTTTTCCCCTAGAGTTAATCTGGTGCACCTCGATGTTTGAGATTTTGATCACATTTCTGGTAGCCTTGAACTTCATAGGGATGTTTTCTAAGACTATTGTGGAAGACTTAATACTGACACCATCTGGTACTATTGGCACAAACAAATTGGTGGTATCCAAGATCTTTGGTCAAGTCTCAGAATTTTCTAAGAACTGTCATGGGAGGATCCGAAGACATGATATTGACACCATCTGATACTGACACCATATGATACTATTGGCACAGACAAGAAATTTGATGGTACCAAAAGTCTTCATAGTGGATTTTATTCAAACCCATGATCAATGTAACATTGCCCCTTGAGTGATTCAGATGGAGATTTACCCCTGGTTATTTAACATTTCTTTTGAGAGATTCTTGGGATCTTGCCTTGACTGTCCCAGATGTGCCGGACAATGGTCATGCTCAACCCCTTGATTATGAGAGATTTGTCATTGGAAGCGCCTTTCCATTTTAAATGATTCTGTTTATTGAGAGAGCTTTCATTTTCTGAATATTTGTCGTGTGAATTTCTCTGTTGTCAAACAATTAGCCATATGCAAACAACGGTATTCAAAGTAATGCAAAGTTTATGCTTGTCTTGAAGTTTTGAAAATGTGTTTTAGCAGATAAATGAATTTTGCAAGTATGTGAATTCAAATCAATATTTAGAGTAAGCCTTACGGGAGTCAGGATACCTTTTGTAACAGTATGCTTTCGGATAAACCAATGCTTCAATTAGGACTTTGAAAGGTTGTATCATGGTCTGGTTCACGGTTTAAGAAACAAGGGATAAGGCTCAAAGTGTATTTTATACCCGCCCGTTCATCGTGATGTTCTTCATTCCCTAAACTCAACTAATTGTGCGTTTGAACTCTAATTGAGTCTGGAATGACTTTTGGTGATGGTTCAGAAATTTGGGAGTTTATTTGTTAGAAGGAAGTCATTTTTGCCATATTTCCATGTTGTCTGGGATTTGTAGTGACCTCTTTTTGATTTATCATCCCTGATTTTTTTTGCCTGACCGTTCTTTGTTTTGAGATTACAGCCAACAGGATGCCCCCGTTTTTCTTAATTCTCCTTCGTAGGTTTTGACTTAGTGGGCTTTTCTTTTGAGAGATAATGACTGACTATTTGGTAGGGAACCATCCTTATACTATCCCTCTTTTCAGGAATCATTAATGCATGTAATCATTTTTTCTTGTCAATTAAGTCTTCTATTTTCTTATATATATATATATATATATATATATATATATATATATATATATATATATATATATATATATATATATATATATATATATATATATATATATATATATATATATATATATATATATATATATATATATATATATATACTCTGTTCACCTTCACTATCACATTTCCACTCTCAATTTCTTTTCTCTCTGAAATTTGTTCAATCTTTCAAAAACTCAAAAAAGAGTCTGTGTGAACAATGTCTTCCTCTCAACAAATTGCTCAAAGTTATCAAATCATTCCCGACTCTTCTTCCTCAACATCAGAAAAGTACGAAGAACTCTCAAGAACTCTCCTCACTCCCATTGATTTGTTGTAAGTTCAGTATGAGCTCATTGTAGACTTCATCAACATGAAGAAAAATGAATACGATTTAAACCCTGATGTTGAGTTCCAAGGATGGACCAAGTACTTTGATCGCCTACTGGGTCTAGTTTTTCCAAGACTTGTTAAAGAATTCTGGATTCACGCTACAACTTCAAATCATCAGGTCACTTCTTTCGTGATGGGAAAGAAAATAGTCATCTCTGAAGATCTCATTGGGCACCTGATAGGTCACAACAGTGGCGATACTCGTTGCAGTGATATGGCTGACAAAGGCTCTGACCTAACAAAGATTTCAAAAGAAATTTTTACTTCTAGCCAACCATCCAACAAAATCAAAGATCTGAAAGATTACCTCAGAATTTGGTCAAAAATCATTTTGGGTTGCATCAATCATAGGAAACCCACAAGTTCTCCAGACTACATCAATATTGATCAGTAGTATCTTCTATACTTCATAGCCACCAAAGCAAAGGTTATTCTCCCACATCTTCTGTTCAATCATCTGAAGACCAACGTCAAAGAGACAAGAGAAGAAGAAAGAACAAAGAGAGATCGGATCCCTCTGGGCAGACTCATTTCAGATATTTTGATAGAAAACAAACTGATAAAACATCTGACTGAGGCTCAACAAGTCAGCACTCTGGAAGCTTGTGCTGGTAAACCTCTCAACACCAAGAATATGAAGAATATGAAGATTATTGAAACCTTCAAGAAGGATCTAACAATAACAACCAAGGAAGTAATTACAAATAGAAGAGTACCTCTGAAGGACTTTCCACTCTTCACTCAAACAGATGCTTCTTCGGATATTGTTTCCAGGTATCTGGATGCTTATAAGAGGGACATGACAAATCTAGAAGTGAACATCCGTGATCTGCAACAACAACCTCTGGAAGTTGCTCCCAGAAAATCAAGGAAAAGGAAAGCTGTTGCAGAAGGAACTTCTCAGAAGACTCCCTAAGCTGCCAAAAAGAAAGGTAATCCATCTTTTATTTCTGTTATTAAATCAGTACTATTATCAAGGTCTGAAAACCTTCTTCTCCAAAACCCACAGAAGGTCCATTGCCTCAAACCTTTGATGAATTTGACATAGACTTTGACACCTCATTATCTCTATACAACCTTATGAACAATCCACCTTCTACCCATCTTGACCAAAATCAGCCAGAACTTGCATAAGTTCTCTCTGATATTGATCAATTTGATACGCTGTTTGAAGCTTCCCACATAGAAAATCCAAATCGTGACTCTGATACCACAAAATCCATCCCCGGAATCACATGCCCTCTCATGGTCTCCCAGCCACAAACAAATCCATCAACATATTCATAAAATCTCTCCATTCCAGATATTCTATCTCCTTCTCAATCCACTCCACCAAACTAACCAAATTCACCCATTGTTATTTCTGACTCTCCCTCTCCAAACAACCACCTAGAAGATCCTCTTATAATTGTTATAGACTTAGAAGCTTTGTACAATCTTGTCACAAGCTCTCAAAAAATTTCCGTACCAAAACTAAAACCAAAAATCTCCAAAGTAGATGTTGGTAAATCTTTGCTGATATTTGAAACAGAAATACAGGAATGGGTTAACTCTCTGAAGCTAGCTTGCTTAGAGAATCTCAATCTATATTCTTCTGATTCTCATTGGAACCAGTTCAGAAAATGGTTCAACTCTGAATCTCTGAAATTAAAGGAGCTTAGTTATGAAATAGCTCAATAGAACTTCTGCGATCACTTGAATATCTTCAAGGATAAAGTTCTGCGACACTGGGAAAAGCAGCCAATCCTTCTGCTAAACAATAACCCTTGGGAATATCATCAGCCTTCAGAGTATGGTGAACCATCCTCTGATCCTCTTCCTCTGGTTATGTCTCAAGACAAAGGCAATGAAGTTAAAGAAGCTCCTGAGTCAGAATCAGTCGCAGCTTGCTCTGAAAAAGTGATACCTTCTGCTGAAATACCTTCCTCTTCTCTTAAACTACAAACTCTGGAGGAGCTGAAGAAAGAAAATGTTGTGTTTAAAGAAAGGCTAAACAAGTAGTATGAAACGTGCAATGAAATTAAGGGAATTCTTGGAAAACAATAGGAATCAAACAATCAGATCAAGAGTCTATTGGAAGCCCTGTTCACACGACTTCCACCGCCTCAAACTTAGTTCTAAAATTTGTTTTCTTCATTGTGTTTCTTATTTGTTTCCTTGAATCCTTTTGAATACAACATGTCGTTTTATTGTCTATAGTGTTTTTATTGCTTTTTGATTCTTGACAAAAAATGGGGAGAACGTAAGATATTTTGAATATAACAGTATCGAGACTCAGTCTCAAACATTATGAATATCATAACTTCTACTATTGTTTTCTGAAAGCAAAATAGGAAGAAACTCTATTGAGGACAAATGTGGATGCATCAGAAGTATTTTTCTCAAAAACTATGATCAGAATAATCTTCAGGGAAGTATTTCTTCTCTATCTGAGTATTCAAATCAGGGGGAGACTTTAAATGCTTTTATGTTCTTTAAGTTTCTATCAAAATATTCAAGTTTTAGTCATCAAGAAAAAGGGGGAGATTGTTAGAACATAGTTTGATTCTACAACCCTTATAAGAGTTTAGATGATAACAAACACTCAAAGAACAATTATGCTCCCTAAATAAGTTTATTTTACAGAGAAGTTCTGATGTAAGAAGCATAGAAGATGAGTTAGATCATTGTGCAATCTCTGATTTAACACATCTTATATAAAGAAGTTCTAATGCTATAACTTTTGAGTGCACTAAAAGCTGCGAAACAAGAACTCCGTTATTCTGATTCATACAGTTCTAGAAAGAAGTAATGGAGTTCCAACGGTAACATTCATCTTCTGAAGCATTCTGAAGCAAGCATTTTCTGAAGCGTTACATTTCATTTATGGATATTCAAAAGTAACTGCTGAAAGAGGACAAGAATCTCTATGTTTGGAAAGTTCTTTAATTACTATTTACCAACATTCCAAAAACTCCTCACATGTGTTGCCTATATAAACAAGACATGAAGGAGAAATCGTTTACAATTTTTCTATGCACAACAAACGAGATCTATTCATCACCTTCAACTTACTGAATTTCATTTGTGTAAAACATCATTTGTGTGATACTGTTTTGTTAGAAAACACATGTTGTACATGCTTTTAAATATTGTATTGTGTAATACCTTGAGAAAATTAGGTTGTGGTTTAAACTCAAGAAGACTTTGACAGTTGTCACCGTATGTATGTAATCAAGTTTGATTTATGGATTAAGACCTCATTGAGAGAGGCGAAATCACCTTGGCGGGTGGACTAGAGTAGTTTGAGTTCAAACGAACCAGGATAATCAACGTGTCTTTTACTTTAAGTTTTAGAAACCCCAATTCAAACCCCCTTCTTGTGTTTTTCCATTCTTTAGAATCTTGCCAGACATGTCTGGACGAGTTCTTCTGAGTTTTTGTCTTACTGGAGAACAACCTTCCTTGAGAGGTAGTCTATGCACCAAAATATCTGTATCCAATCCCGATATATCCCTGTAATACTAGGAAAATATATTCACATACTCATGAAAAATCTTGATCAGCCTTTCTTTGACGCTTTCCCCCAAGGTTGCACCTAGCTTGATCTCTTTTGGATCTTTTTTAGTCCCAAGGTTGATGATCTCAATAGATTCTTGGTATGGTTGTATATTATCTACTTTTTTCTCTAATACCCTCGCTAATTCTTTGGAGAATTTAAGATCTTCCTCATCTTTCTCTTCAGCTTGGTTAATTGGTGCATCAAAATTATATCAGATAGTAGCAGTATCATTATCAGCGAGTTTAGATGTAGACCTGCACATTTTTTCATGTTTTGGTGCTTTTTAGAATGTGAATTGGAAAATTTGTATGAATAAAAAGTATTGCCATTTTGAAAATGAAAGAGAATTGCAAGAGAAAGACACAAATCTTAATTGAATGCAAAACATAATTCTTATTTATTGAAAATAATGTTTGAAAATAAATGGGGGCCCTTACAATCTACCCCTATGCCTCTGGCATGCCATTGGTTCTTTTGAAAATAGAAATGTTCTGGTCTGGCCCGAAAGCTTGAGTGGGGCCAGTCTAAGACATCTCATAGGTGCCACTCACTGACCGTGACCCAGACTGCCCGTACCTGTCGGGCAACGTCACCCTCTTGCCCTTCTGATCAAACACCGATCCAAGATGCCTGTCGAGCATCTTCTCAACCTGCCCGAGTTCAGCATCGTGCAGACTGTAGCGGTAGAAATGTTCAAGACTAAGCCATTGGATTGACTAGACTTTATACAAATCAAAATAAAAATCGCCACCGCGCTTTATTGTTCCAAAGGAATGGGAAACGAGCGAATAACCGAAAAAAGGGGGAAAGATTCAAGGTAAGGGGGTTGATTATGCAAAGGGAAGGTATTAGCACCCTAAACATCTACGGTACTCCGCATGAACCTCTTTGTAAAATATGTATATTTTGGCTATAAAAAAATGTTGTATATAAAATGGATGGTGGAGGCGAGGAGAGAAATATATTTTTTATGATTTTTGCACCCGCCGCGGTTGCGAATCTTTAGTGCCTACGTACCACCTTTCGTGCAATAGGGGATCAGGGTTCACGTAGTTCCTCTTTTAAAACTTTGAAACACAAATGCGTTGGTTAGTTTTATAAGATAAAACATCATCGTCATTTTCCATGTGGAAAATACACCTACTACCCACAATCATGAGAAAGAAGAATTTGCATCATCTCAAAGTGGAGGATATGGCTTGGATTTCAAAATCAACAATGCCTCACTCAACACCCAAGTGGAAAATATCTCTCTTCACTACATGTTGTAGAAGTATAGTTATTTTCATCACTACAAGGATTGACAAGAGTTTAATCTTTTAAGAAAGTTTTAAAGATAAAAAGTCAAAGATACAAAATGGTTTGAAATGAGATTGATTGACCTTTAGTCTTCTCACAAAAAAAATGACAAGCTATCATTAAGTTGATTAGAGGTTTATTTATGAAAATGTTTTGAAAATACATGGACATAAGTCCAAGTTTATTATAAAAGTGGTTCAAGTTTAAAACAAAAAGAGTTTTCAAAAGGAGGGAGAAGATTTATGAAATTAAAGAAGATGGGAGGAAAATAAGAGGCTATCCTAAAGCATAAGGTAAAAGCTAGGGATAAGAACCATCTAACCAACAAGAAGCCAATACTTGAAACTATGAGCCAAGATAGAGTTCCCATTCTTTGGATTGAAACCAAGCAAGCAAAAATACTAGACCTCTTGAGAGAACCAAACTTCAAGTGTATTAAGTCTTCACAAAAATTGGGCAGAGTAACGGCTGTATACGGGTGAATTCCAAATTACAAACAAAGGGTGTAATCACAATAACCTGCATACAAGACAAACAAATAACCCAATGTCTTGAGGTAAACTTCAAGAACTCCAGACAAAATAATCAGATAAGATCACAAGGTCTCCAAGATAGCCCAAGGTTTCTAATCCTAAGTCCAAGAAAAAGTCGCATGCTCCATAATGCCAAGGATAGTAACCAAATAGTCCAAGTACCATTAAAGATTTTTAGGGTTTATGTTGATTATTAATTATCTTAAGAAAGGAAAAGAAAAGCTCAAGTGAGCAAAGTAAAACTGGCAAGAAAATAAATGCTCAAATGAGCAAAGATGAAAATGGCATGAAATGTAAATGCTAAAAGTAAATAGTACATAAAGCATAAACAAGAATAAAAGCATAAGGTAAAACAAGTCAATAATTAGTGGTTAGTTGGATGACCATCTTGAAGCTTGCATTTGGAACTCATTAGAGGATTGGTAGAACCAAATCCTCCACACAACAAGTTGCATTTACTTTTTGTCAAGTTTATCATCCATTTGGAATTCTCATAAGTACCATTTAATGATCAACGATGTTTATGTGATCCGCGTTGACCAAAGGTATTGTAGATCCATTAGAGGATTGGTAGAACCAAAGCCTCCACACAATGAATCTCAAGGTTATTGGATCAAAGAGATCAAATTAACATACTTGGGCTTACAATTATAAGTTTGGGCCATGAATGGTCATTTATTCGAATCGGGACAAAATTTAGCGCTATGTTAAGCAATCGTAAGTGGACTTATATAGAAGTCGCACCTATTTTGAGGCCGGTCAATAGCAATCTATGCACCATTTGTTTTGAGACATGATATAGAGATCACGCTCCAACAACATTTAGTGCAATAAGAAGGGGATGAGATGAAGAGGGATAGGGAAAAAATATACAAACCACATTTGAATTAAATTTTAATCAAACTGTTATTAAAATCATTCATCCATTTTTGTGGAGTTAATCTCAACACCATGGATCCAATGATATTAATAAAGTTCATGATCCAAAATCTAACCAAATATTAGTCAGAAAATAATCACAAAATAATATCACATTTAATGTATACATTAAAAGAGTTTAAAAAATGTTTAAAAATCAAAATAGAGGAGAAAAATATCAACTATATTCAAATTAATCAAGAAAGAAAAAGTAAGGCCAAAGAAAAATCAGAAATAGATCCAAATATTTTTATAAAATTTTTGGTATTTTTTAAAAGTCAGAAACTATTTTTAAACTATTTAAAATTGTTCAAACAAACAGAAAATAGGTCAAAAATAGTAAACCTCAACATAAAATTCCATAAAATTTTCAGAAAGTCAAAAATATGCAAAATAATATATTATTGAATTTTTTCAGAATTAAAAAATATCAGAAAGTATTTTTTAAGTAATTAAAAGAAAGAAAATAATTCAAAAAAATACAAAAAATATCAAATGTCAAAATAAAAATGTGAAAAAATAGTCATGAGATCAGAAATAATTCAAAGTATTTTTGTGAATTGTTTCATAATTTTTGGATAAAAAATAAAAGAGTTATGAATTTTTGAAAATTTAATCAATAAAAATATAAAATCAGAAAATAAAATAAAACCAAAAAGATGTGGACCATCAGATCATAGTCAAAACGCGTTAGTAAGCTGATCCAGTGGACCTGATGCGCTGTGCTTGATATGGACCTTAGTGAGATACGCATAGGATCAGAAAAAGGGTAACCAATGAAATTAAAACATTTGACACGCTATCATTGGCTGCAATGGGGATTTTGTGAGATCCTTCAAATGGAAAAATTAGGATCCCAGGCTAGTATCATTGAACTCGTCTCTTCAAGACGATTCTAACACCACTATCACGCCAAATTTATATAAGGTATGGAGAGAGATATGAATCAAAAACCCAGAAAATAGTGACCACCTTCAATTTGAGATTTCTCTCTCAATTCTCAATGGATTTAAAAATTGTAAGCAGCACTAGAATCAGGAGAAAGAGTAAAATAGATTAATGCTTGATTTGGATCCAAATGGTGGAGAATTCTACCTTTTCCAAGTTCAAGGAAGAAGCTCTGAAACTGGACTTCTATAGCTTGAAATATGGCTCGTTTTGATTGGTTTAAGTGCTGGAGAGTTTATATGATGCTTAAGGATGATGAATGCGCATAGAATTTTGGGAAAGGGAGCTTAAATATCAGAAACTGAATTCAAAAAAGATGGGTTCATGTGAAATTTTGGCAGGGTGTTTTTGGCTCTCAAAGCTTGAAGAAATGAATGGGGGATGGCCCTCTATTTATAGGGAAGTGAATGGGAATGAAAATTGGAAGAAACAAGGAAGTTTGGAGGGAAATTGAGTGAAGGTCGAGCACGAGTGAAGTGTGACTTCATTTCCATCAAAACTCAACCAAATCTTGCGTTTTGGGGTGCTAATCAGTCCTGGCAAGTTTGTTAATCATGTTTAAATCAAAAATGCGCATAAATCTTGTGTTTAGAAGTCACATTATGGATTTCAAAATTCCGAATTTGTGGAAAATTCAGTTTCAAGTTACCAAATTCAAATCCATGGCATTTCCAACTCAAGGGGTCTTAGCGCATGATTCTTGATGCTTTAGAAAGATGAGGTTACAAGCTTTGCAATGGAAAAATAATGGAGTCAAATGGATACTTGAGATGAAAGTTTCATTGAGTCAAAGTTGAAGAAAAAGGGTTGACTTTCCATACTTTGAAATATTTCAAATTCTTCTTCAAAAATGACCTATAATCTTTTGCATCCAAACATGGTCTTCCACTTAGAATTTGCTCTTGACCAAAAAAGATGGAATGAAGTAGATCTCTTGAATGACATTTTGAAACTTGAACCACTTAAAATATCCAAAAACTGAGTAAGTTATGACTTGTTGAAGTTGGCCAAAAATCATGAAATGACCTATAATCTTTTGCATATTTAAGGAAACCTGCATCCATTTTCCCACTTTTCACATAAAAGAAAGCATAAATTTAACCTCCTCAAGATTATTATGGAAAAAGAATGTACTCAAGGTGATAAAAATTGACCAAAAATTGACCAAGTTATGATCATTTGAAGTTACTTATGTAAAATTGGGGATTCATCTAGATGACTTATAATCTTTCTTCTTTACCAAGTTTCTTCCACATGAAAACTCCTTGGAACTTTTGAAGTAATTTGTTGATAACCATTTGAGGAGAAGGATGCCTTTGGAATCACCCAAAAATACCAAAAGGTGAGCAAGATATACTCCTTTGGAGTTCAAAACCCTAACTTCTATATCAAGAGAATGCCTTGAGGAACTTTGACAAGTTTGAACAAACTTCTTGTACCAAAATTCTTGCTTTGTGAATATAAGTTGTTGAGGATGATAATGAAAACTCTTAGCCACCAAAACCACTTCCATATCTTGAATTTTGAGAGAAATATGCTCTTGGGACCAATAGGAACAAGGCCTTGTCCAATCATGACAACTTCTCCAATCAACCCCTTGTACTTTTGAGTCAAATCCAATAACCTTGAAATGTGATGAACCAAAGCAACCTTGCCATGCCAATTCTCCAAAAACCAATCCATTGGTGAGGTTTGAACTTCTCAAGCTATATTGACTAGGGCATGGAGTAAACTCATGAACCCATAGAGTAACTTGTTAAATCTCATTTCCCTTACCTACATGGATAACACGCAAGAGAAGCCAACATTGTATCTTATTAGTTAAATGAAGAAATCAAAACAATATTCATGATCACAAAAGGAATATAAGTCAAGGTGCTTGGTAATCTCTCAAAAAGGAAAAATTAAATGTAGGGAGGGGAACCAAGAATCCTAGTGTGATCTTGTTGTGAGTGAATCAACATGGTATAATGAAGGGATCTTAGGGGCAAAAATTGGGGTACAACAACTTCCCTTATTTAAGTTTCTTCTATCCGGAGATACGAAAGCTAAAAATCTTCGTGTCGACAAGATGGGAGATACTTAAATATAAAACAAACTCTATTTTTGGCCCTAAGATACCATGCAAATGCTTATGATCATGAATGAATATGTACAGGACCAAAGAGACGCAAAGATAACACTGGGGATGCAACAATAATAAAGAAATAAGGGAGCAACCCCACCAGGAAAATAAATCACTGGTAGACCAAAAGACATGAATCAAAGAGGATGGTAGAATGGTCAAAGGACACACTAACTTCTACTGAAGGTGAAGGTACCGACTTTTAAATAAGGCAGAAAGAAAGATAACAAACATCGACGTTCACTGCCGATGTCCTACCAACATTCACTGAAGGTAGAAAGAGAATATCATAGCACCGCCGTTCACTGACGATGAAATATCCACGTTTACTAAAGATAGCAAAAAGATAACAAACACCGACGTTCACCGCCGATGTCCTACCAAATTTCACTGAAGGTACAAAGAGAAATATCATATCACCGTCGTTCACTGACGATGAACTATCAACGTTCACTGAAGATAGCAAAAAGATAACAAACACCGACGTTTACTGCTGATGGTCTACCAACTTTAACTGAAGGTAGAAAGAGAATATCATATCACCGCCGTTCACTGACGATGAACTACCAACGTTCACTGAAGGTACAAAGAGAAAACAAACACCGATGTCCACTGCTGATGTCCTACCAACTTTCCCTGAAGGTAGAAAGAGAATATCATATCACCGCCGTTCACTGACGATGAACTACAAATGTTCACTGAAGGTAGAAAGAGAAAACAAACACCGAGTTCACTTCCAATGTCTTACCAACTTTCACTGAAGGTCGAATGAAAAATATCATATCACCGCCGTTCACTGACGATGAACTATCAATGTTCACTGAAGATAGCAAAAAGATAACAAACACCGACGTTCACTGCCGATGTCCTACCAACTTTCACTGAAGGTAGAAAGAGAAATAATCATAGCACCACCGTTAACTGACGATGAACTATCCACATTTACTGAAGATAGAAAAAAGATAACAAACACCGACGTTCACTGCCGATGTCCTACAAACTTTCACTGAAGGTAGAAAGAGAAATAATCATAGCACCGCCGTTCACTGACGATGAACTATCCACGTTTACTGAAGATAGCAAAAATATAACAAACACCGATGTTCACTGCCAATGTCCTACAAACTTTCATGAAGGTAGAAAGAGAAATAATCATAGCACCACCATTCACTGACGATGAACTATCCTCGTTTACTGAAGATAGCAAAAAGATAACAAACACCGACGTTCACTATTGATGTCCTACCAACTTTCACTGAAGGTAGAAAGAGAAATAATCATAGCACTGCTATTCACTGACGATGAACTATCCACATTTACTGAAGATAGAAAAAAGATAACAAACACCGACGTTCACTGCCGATGTCCTACAAACTTTCATTGAAGGTAGAAAGAGAAATAATCATAGCACCTCCGTTTACTGATGATGAACTATCCACGTTTATTGAAGATATCAAAAAGATAACAAACACCGACGTTCACTGCCAATGTCCTACCAACTTTCACTGAAGGTAGAAAGAGAAATAATCATAGCACCGCCATTCAATGACGATGAACTATCCCCGTTTAATGAAGATAGCAAAAAGATAACAAACACCAACGTTCACTGCCGATGTCCTACCAAGTTTCACCGAAGGTAGAAAGAGAAATAATCATAGCACTACCGTTCATTGACGATAAACTATCCATGTTTACTGAAGATAGAAAAAAGATAACAAACACTGACGTTCATTGTCGATGTCCTACCAACTTTCACTGAAGGTAGAAAGAGAAATAATCATAGCATCACCATTTATCGACGATGAACTATCCACATTTACTGAAGATAGCAAAAAGATAACAAACACCGACGTTCACTACCGATGTCCTACCAACTTTCACCGAATCTAGAAAGAGAAATAATCATAGGACTGCCGTTCATTGACGATGAACTATCCACATTTACTGAAGATAGCAAAAAAATAACAAACACCAATGTTCAATGCCGATGTCCTACCAACTTTCACTAAAAGTAGAAAGAGAAATAATCATAGCACCACCGTTCACTAATGATGGACTATCCACGTTTACTGAAGATAGCAAAAAGATAACAAACACCGACGTTCACTGTCGATGTCCTACCAACTTTCGCTGAAGGTAGAAATAGAAGTAATCATAGCACCGCCGTTCACTAACGTTGAACTATCCACGTTTACTGAAGACAGCAAAAAGATAACAAACACCGACATTCACTGCCGATGTCCTACCAACTTTCACTGAACGTAGAAAGAGAAATAATCATAGCACCATCGTTCACTGACTTAAACTTTCCAAATTTACTGAAGATTGCAAAAATATAATAAACACCGACGTTTACTGCCAATGTCCTACCAACTTTCACTGAAGGTAGAAAGAGAAATAATCATAGCACCGCCGTTCACTGACGATGAATTATCCACGTTTACTAAAGATATCAAAAAGATAACAAACACCGACGTTCACTACTGATGTTCTACCAACTTTCACTGAAGGTAGAAAGAGAAATAATCATAGCACCGCCGTTCACTGACAATGAACTATCCACGTTTATTGAAGATAGCCAAAAGATAACAAACACCGACGTTCACTGCCGATGTCCAACCTACTTTCACTGAAGATAGAAAGAGAAATATCATATCACTGCCGTTCACTGACGATGAACTATCAACGTTCACTGAAGATAGCAAAAAGATTACAAACACCGACGTTTACTGCTGATGGTCTACCAACTTTAACTGAAGGTAGAAAGAGAATATCATATCACCGCCGTTCACTGACGATGAACTACCAACGTTCACTGAAGGTACAAAGAGAAAACAAACACCGATGTCCACTGCTGATGTCCTACCAACTTTCCCTGAAGGTAGAAAGAGAATATCATATCACCGCCTTTCACTGACGATGAACTACCAACGTTCACTGAAGGTAGAAAGAGAAAACAAACACCGATGTTCAATTCCAATGTCTTACCAACTTTCACTGAAGGTCGAAAGAAAAATATCATATCACCGCCATTCACTGATGATGAACTATCAATGTTCACTGAAGATAGCAAAAAGATAACAAACACCGACGTTCACTGCCGATGTCCTACCAACTTTCACTGAAGGTAGAAAGAGAAATAATCATAGCACCACCGTTAACTGACGATGAACTATCCACATTTACTGAAGATAGAAAAAAGATAACAAACACCGACGTTCACTGCCGATGTCCTACAAACTTTCACTGAAGGTAGAAAGAGAAATAATCATAGCACCGCCGTTCAGTGACGATGAACTATCCACGTTTACTAAAGATATCAAAAAGATAACAAACACTGATGTTCACTGCCAATGTCCTACAAACATTCATGAAGGTAGAAAGAGAAATAATTATAGCACCACCATTCACTAACGATGAACTATCCCCGTTTACTGAAGATAGCAAAAAGATAACAAACACCGACGTTCACTATCGATGTCCTACCAACTTTCACTGAAGGTAGAAAGAGAAATAATCATAGCACCGCCATTCACTGACGATGAACTATCCCCATTTACTGAAGATAGCAAAAAGATAACAAACACCGACGTTCACTGCCGATGTCCTACCAACTTTCACCGAAGGTAGAAAGAGAAATAATCATAGCACTACCGTTCATTGACGATGAACTATCCATGTTTACTGAAGATAGAAAAAAGATAACAAACAATGACGTTCACTGTCGATGTCCTACCAACTTTCACTGAAGGTAGAAAGAGAAATAATCATAGCACCGCTGTTCACTAATGATGGACTATCCACGTTTACTGAAGATAGAAAAAAGATAACAAACACCGACGTTCACTGTCGATGTCCTACCAACTTTCGCTGAAGGTAGAAATAGAAGTAATCATAGCACTGCCGTTCACTAACGTTGAACTATCCACGTTTACTGAAGACAGCAAAAAGATAACAAACACCGACATTCACTACCGATGTCCTACCAACTTTCACCGAATCTAGAAAGAGAAATAATCATAGGACTGCCGTTCATTGACGATGAACTATCCACATTTACTGAAGATAGCAAAAAGATAACAAACACCGATGTTCAATGCCGATGTCCTACCAACTTTCACTAAAAGTAGAAAGAGAAATAATCATAGCACCGCCGTTCACTAATGATGGACTATCCATGTTTACTGAAGATAGCAAAAAGATAACAAACACCGACGTTCACTGTCGATGTCCTACCAACATTCGCTGAAGGTAGAAATAGAAGTAATCATAGCATCGCCGTTCACTAACGTTGAACTATCCACGTTTACTGAAGACAGCAAAAAGATAACAAACACCGACATTCACTGTCGATGTCCTACCAACTTTCACTGAAGGTAGAAAGAGAAATAATCATAGCACCATCGTTCACAGACTTAAACTTTCCACATTTACTGAAGATTCCAAAAATATAACAAACACCGACGTTTACTGCCGATGTCCTACAACCTTTCACTGAAGGTAGAAAGAGAAATAATCATAGCACCGCCGTTCACTGACGATGAACTATCCACGTTTACTAAAGATATCAAAAAGATAACAAACACCGACGTTCACTACTGATGTCCTACCAACTTTCACTGAAGGTAGAAAGAGAAATAATCATAGCACCGCCGTTCACTGACGATGAACTATCCACGTTTATTGAAGATAGCCAAAAGATAACAAACACCGACGTTCACTGCCGATGTCCTACCAACTTTCACTGAAGATAGAAAGAGAAATATCATATCACCGCCGTTCACTGAAGATGAACTATCAACGTTCACTGAAGATAGCAAAAAGATAACAAACACCAACGTTTACTGCTGATGGTCTACCAACTTTAACTGAAGGTAGAAAGAGAATATCATATCACCGCCGTTCACTGACGATGAACTACCAACGTTCACTGAAGGTACAAAGAGAAAACAAACACCTTTGTCCACTGCTGATGTCCTACCAACATTCCCTGAAGGTAGAAAGAGAATATCATATCACCGCCGTTCACTGACGATGAACTACCAATGTTCACTGAAGGTAGAAAGAGAAACCAAACACCGATGTTCACTTCCAATGTCTTACCAACTTTCACTAAAGGTCGAAAGAAAAATATCATATCACCGCCGTTCACTGACGATGAACTATCAATGTTCACTGAAGATAGCAAAAAGATAACAAACACCGACGTTCACTGCCGATGTCCTACCAACTTTCACTGAAGGTAGAAAGAGAAATAATCATAGCACCACCGTTAACTGACGATGAACTATCCACATTTACTGAAGATAGAAAAAAGATAACAAACACCGACGTTGACTGCCGATGTCCTACGAACTATCACTGAAGGTAGAAAGAGAAATAATCATAGCACCGCAGTTCACTGACGATGAACTATCCACGTTTACTAAAGATAGCAAAAAGATAACAAACACCGATGTTCACTGCCAATGTCCTACACCCTTTCATGAAGGTAGACAGAGAAATAATCATAGCACCACCATTCACTGACGATGAACTATCCCCGTTTACTGAAGATAGAAAAAAGATAACAAACACCGACATTCACTACCGATGTCCTACCAACTTTCACTGAAGGTAGAAAGAGAAATAATCATAGCACTGCTATTCACTGACGATGAACAATCCACATTTACCGAAGATAGAAAAAAGATAACAAACACCGACGTTCACTGCAGATGTCCTACAAACTTTCACTGAAGGTAGAAAGAGAAATAATCATAGCACCTCCGTTTACTGATGATGAACTATCCACGTTTACTGAAGATATCAAAAAGATAACAAACACCGACGTTCACTGCCAATGTCCTACCAACTTTCACTGAAGGTAGAAAGAGAAATAATCATAGCACCACCATTCACTGACGATGAACTATCCTCGTTTACTAAAGATAGCAAAAAGATAACAAACACCGATGTTCACTATCGATGTCCTACCAACTTTCACTAAAGGTAGAAAGAGAAATAATCATAGCACTGCTATTCACTGACGATGAACTATCCACATTTACTGAAGATAGAAAAAAGATAACAAACACCGACGTTCACTATCGATGTCCTACAAACTTTCACTGAAGGTAGAAAGAGAAATAATCATAGCACCTCCGTTTACTGATGATGAACTATCCACGTTTACTGAAGATATCAAAAAGATAACAAACAACGACGTTCACTGCCAATGTCCTACCAACTTTCACTGAAGGTAGAAAGAGAAATAATCATAGCACCACCATTCACTGACGATGAACTATCCCCGTTTACTGAAGATAGCAAAAAGATAACAAACACCAACGTTCACTGCCGATGTCCTACCAACTTTCACCGAAGGTAGAAAGAGAAATAATCATAGCAACACCGTTCATTGACGATGAACTATCCATGTTTACTGAAGATAGAAAAAAGATAACAAACACTGACGTTCACTGTCGATGTCCTACCAACTTTCACTGAAGGTAGAAAGAGAAATCATCATAGCATCACCATTCATCGACGATGAACTATCCCCATTTACTGAAGATAGCAAAAAGATAACAAACACCGACGTTCACTACCGATGTCCTACCAACTTTCACCGAATCTAGAAAGAGAAATAATCATAGGACTGCCGTTCATTGACGATGAACTATCCACATTTACTGAAGATAGCAAAAAGATAACAAACACCGATGTTCAATGCCGATGTCCTACCAATTTTCACTAAAAGTAGAAAGAGAAATAATCATAGCACCGTCGTTCACTAATGATGGAGTATCCACGTTTACTGAAGATAGCAAAAAGATAACAAACACCGACGTTCACTGTCGATGTCCTACCAACTTTCGCTGAAGGTAGAAATAGAAGTAATCATAGCACTGCCGTTCACTAACGTTTAACTATCCACGTTTACTGAAGACAGCAAAAAGATAACAAACACCGACGTTCACTACCGATGTCCTACCAACTTTCACCGAATCTAGAAAGATAAATAATCATAGGACTGCCGTTCATTGACGATGAACTATCCACATTTACTGAAGATAGCAAAAAGATAACAAACACCGATGTTCAATGCCGATGTCCTACCAACTTTCACTAAAAGTAGAAAGAGAAATAATCATAGCACCGTCGTTCACTAATGATGGACTATCCACATTTACTGAAGATAGCAAAAAGATAACAAACACCGACGTTCACTGTCGATGTCCTACCAACTTTCGCTGAAGGTAGAAATAGAAGTAATCATAGCACCGCCGTTCACTAACGTTGAACTATCCACGTTTACTGAAGACAACAAAAAGATAACAAACACCGACATTCACTGTCGATGTCCTACCAACTTTCACTGAAGGTAGAAAGAGAAATAATCATAGCACCATCGTTAACTGACTTAAACTTTCCACATTTACTAAAGATTGCAAAAATATAACAAACACCGACGTTTACTGCCGATGTCCTACCAACTTTCACTGAAGGTAGAAAGAGAAATAATCATAGCACCGCCGTTCACTGACGATGAACTATCCACGTTTACTAAAGATATCAAAAAGATAACAAACACCGATGTTCACTACTGATGTCCTACCAACTTTCACTGAAGGTAGAAAGAGAAATAATCATAGCACCGCCGTTCACTGACGGTGAACTATCCACGTTTATTGAAGATAGCCAAAAGATAACAAACACCGACGTTCACTGCCGATGTCCTACCAACTTTCACTGAAGATAGAAAGAGAAATATCATATCACCGCCGTTCACTGACGATGAACTATCAACGTTCACTGAAGATAGCAAAAAGATAACAAACATCGACGTTTACTGCTGATGGTCTACCAACTTTAACTGAAGGTAGAAAGAGAATATCATATCACCGCCGTTCACTGACGATGAACTACCAACGTTCACTGAAGGTACAAAGAGAAAACAAACACCGACGTCCACTGCTGATGTCCTACCAATTTTCCCTGAAGGTAGAAAGAGAATATCTTATCACCACCGTTCACTGACGATGAACTACCAACGTTCACTGAAGGTAGAAAGAGAAAACAAACACCGATGTTTAATTCCAATGTCTTACCAACTTTCACTGAAGGTCGAAAGAAAAATATCATATCACCGCCGTTCACTGACGATGAACTAACAATGTTCACTGAAGATAGCAAAAAGATAACAAACACCGACGTTCACTGCCGATGTCCTACCAACTTTCACTGAAGGTAGAAAGAGAAATAATCATAGCACCACCGTTAACTGACGATGAACTATCCACATTTACTGAAGATAGAAAAAAGATAACAAACACCGACGTTGACTGCCGATGTCCTACAAACTATCACTGAAGGTAGAAAGAGAAATAATCATAGCACCGCCGTTCACTGACGATGAACTATCCACGTTTACTAAAGATAGAAAAAAGATAACAAACACCGATGTTCACTGCCAATGTCCTACAAACTTTCATGAAGGTAGAAAGAGAAATAATCATAGCACCACCATTCACTGACGATGAACTATCCCCGTTTACTGAAGATAGCAAAAAGATAACAAACACCGACGTTCACTATCGATGTCCTACCAACTTTCACTGAAGGTAGAAAGAGAAATAATCATAGCACTTCTATTCACTGACGATGAACTATCCACATTTACTGAAGATAGAAAAAAGATAACAAACACCGACGTTCACTGCCGATGTCCTACAAACTTTCACTGAAGGTAGAAAGAGAAATAATCATAGCACCTCTGTTTACTGATGATGAACTATCCCCGTTTACTGAATATAGCAAAAAGATAACAAACACCGATGTTCACTGCCGATGTCCTACCAACTTTCACCGAAGGTAGAAAGAGAAATAATCATAGCACTACCATTCATTGACGATGAACTATCCATGTTTACTGAAGATAGAAAAAAGATAACAAACACTGACGTTCACTGTCGAAGTCCTACCAACTTTCACTGAAGGTAGAAAGAGAAATAATCCTAGCATCACCATTCATCGACGATGAACTATCCCCATTTACTTAAGATAGCAAAAAGATAACAAACACCGACATTCACTACCGATGTCCTACCAACTTTCACCGAATCTAGAAAGAGAAATAATCATAGGACTACCGTTCATTGACGATGAACTATCCACATTTACTGAAGATAGCAAAAAGATAACAAACACCGATGTTCAATGCCGATGTCCTACCAACTTTCACTAAAAGTAGAAAGAGAAATAATCATAGCACCGCCGTTCACTAATGATGGACTATCCACGTTTACTGAAGATAGCAAAAAGATAACAAACACCGACGTTCACTGTCGATGTCCTCCCAACTTTCGCTAAAGGTAGAAATAGAAGTAATCATAGCACCGCCGTTCACTAACGTTGAACTATCCACGTTTACTGAAGACAGCAAAAAGATAACAAACACCGACATTCACTATCGATGTCCTACCAACTTTCACTGAAGGTAGAAAGAGAAATAATCATAGCATCATCGTTCACTGACTTAAACATTCCACATTTACTGAAGATTGCAAAAATATAACAAACACCGACGTTTACTGCCGATGTGCTACCAACTTTCACTGAAGGTAGAAAGAGAAATAATCATAGCACCGCCGTTCACTGACGATGAACTATCCACGTTTACTAAGGATATCAAAAAGATAACAAACACCGACGTTCACTACTGATGTCCTACCAACTTTCACTGAAGGTAGAAAGAGAAATAATCATAGCACCGCCGTTCACTGACGATGAACTATCCACGTTTATTGAAGATAGCCAAAAGATAACAAACACCGGCGTTCACTGCCGATGTCCTACCAACTTTCACTGAAGATAGAAATAGAAATATCATATCACTGCCGTTCACTGACGATGAACTATCAACGTTCACTGAAGATAGCAAAAAGATAACAAACACCGACGTTTACTGCTGATGGTCTACCAACTTTAACTGAAGGTAGAAAGAGAATATCATATCACCGCCGTTCACTGACGATGAACTACCAACGTTCACTGAAGGTACAAAGAGAAAACAATTACCGATGTCCACTGCTGATGTCCTACCAACTTTCCCTGAAGGTAGAAAGAGAATATCATATCACCGCCGTTCACTGACGATGAACTACCAATGTTCACTGAAGGTAGAAAGAGAAAACAAACACCGATGTTCAATTCCAATGTCTTACCAACTTTCACTGAAGGTCGAAAGAAAAATATCATATCACCGCCGTTCATTGACGATGAACTATCAATGTTCACTGAAGATAGCATAAAGATAACAAACACCGACGTTCACTGCCGATGTCCTACCAACTTTCTCTGAAGGTAGAAAGAGAAATAATCATAGCACCACCGTTAACTGACGATGAACTATCCACATTTACTGAAGATAGAAAAAAGATAACAAACACCGACGTTCACTTCCGATGTCCTACAAACTATCACTGAAGGTAGAAAGAGAAATAATCATAGCACCGCCGTTCACTGACGATGAACTATCCACGTTTACTAAAGATAGCAAAAAAATAACAAACACCGATGTTCACTGCCAATGTCCTACAAACTTTCATGAAGGTAGAAAGAGAAATAATCATAGCACCACCATTCACTGATGATGAACTATCCCCGTTTACTGAAGATAGCAAAAAGATAACAAACACCGACGTTCACTATCGATGTCCTACCAACTTTCACTGAAGGTAGAAAGAGAAATAATCATAGCACTGCTATTCACTGACGATGAACTATCCACATTTACTGAAGATAGAAAAAAGATAACAAACACCGACGTTCACTGCGGATGTCCTACAAACTTTAACTGAATGTAGAAAGAGAAATAATCATAGCACCTCCGTTTATTGATGATGAACTATCCACGTTTACTGAAGATATCAAAAAGATAACAAACACCGACGTTCACTGCCAATGTCCTACCAACTTTCACTGAAGGTAGAAAGAGAAATAATCATAGCGCCACCATTCACTGACGATGAAATATCCTCGTTTACTGAAGATAGCAAAAAGACAACAAACACTGACGTTCACTATCGATGTCCTACCAACTTTCACTGAAGGTAGAAAGAGAAATAATCATAGCACTGCTATTCACTGAGGATGAACTATCCACATTTACTGAAGATAGAAAAAAGATAACAAACACCGACGTTCACTGTCGATGTCCTACAAACTTTCATTGAAGGTAGAAAGAGAAATAATCATAGCACCGCCATTCACTGATGATGAACTATCAATGTTCACTGAAGATAGCAAAAAGATAACAAACACCGACGTTCACTGCCGATGTCCTACCAACTTTCACTGAAGGTAGAAAGAGAAATAATCATAGCACCACCGTTAACTGACGATGAACTATCCACATTTACTGAAGATAGAAAAAAGATAACAAACACCGACGTTCACTGCCGATGTCCTACAAACTTTCACTGAAGGTAGAAAGAGAAATAATCATAGCACCGCCGTTCAGTGACGATGAACTATCCACGTTTACTAAAGATATCAAAAAGATAACAAACACTGATGTTCACTGCCAATGTCCTACAAACATTCATGAAGGTAGAAAGAGAAATAATCATAGCACCACCATTCACTAACGATGAACTATCCCCGTATACTGAAGATAGCAAAAAGATAACAAACACCGACGTTCACTATCGATGTCCTACCAACTTTCACTGAAGGTAGAAAGAGAAATAATCATAGCACCGCCATTCACTGACGATGAACTATCCCCATTTACTGAAGATAGCAAAAAGATAACAAACACCGACGTTCACTGCCGATGTCCTACCAACTTTCACCGAAGGTAGAAAGAGAAATAATCATAGCACTACCATTCATTGACGATGAACTATCCATGTTTACTGAAGATAGAAAAAAGATAACAAACAATGACGTTCACTGTCGATGTCCTACCAACTTTCACTGAAGGTAGAAAGAGAAATAATCATAGCACCGCTGTTCACTAATGATGGACTATCCACGTTTACTGAAGATAGAAAAAAGATAACAAACACCGACGTTCACTGTCGATGTCCTACCAACTTTCGCTGAAGGTAGAAATAGAAGTAATCATAGCACTGCCGTTCACTAACGTTGAACTATCCACGTTTACTGAAGACAGCAAAAAGATAACAAACACCGACATTCACTACCGATGTCCTACCAACTTTCACCGAATCTAGAAAGAGAAATAATCATAGGACTGCCGTTCATTGACGATGAACTATCCACATTTACTGAAGATAGCAAAAAGATAACAAACACCGATGTTCAATGCCGATGTCCTACCAACTTTCACTAAAAGTAGAAAGAGAAATAATCATAGCACCGCCGTTCACTAATGATGGACTATCCATGTTTACTGAAGATAGCAAAAAGATAACAAACACCGACGTTCACTGTCGATGTCCTACCAACATTCGCTGAAGGTAGAAATAGAAGTAATCATAGCATCGCCGTTCACTAACGTTGAACTATCCACGTTTACTGAAGACAGCAAAAAGATAACAAACACCGACATTCACTGTCGATGTCCTACCAACTTTCACTGAAGGTAGAAAGAGAAATAATCATAGCACCATCGTTCACAGACTTAAACTTTCCACATTTACTGAAGATTGCAAAAATATAACAAACACCGACGTTTACTGCCGATGTCCTACAACCTTTCACTGAAGGTAGAAAGAGAAATAATCATAGCACCGCCGTTCACTGACGATGAACTATCCACGTTTACTAAAGATATCAAAAAGATAACAAACACCGACGTTCACTACTGATGTCCTACCAACTTTCACTGAAGGTAGAAAGAGAAATAATCATAGCACCGCCGTTCACTGACGATGAACTATCCACGTTTATTGAAGATAGCCAAAAGATAACAAACACCGACGTTCACTGCCGATGTCCTACCAACTTTCACTGAAGATAGAAAGACAAATATCATATCACCGCCGTTCACTGAAGATGAACTATCAACGTTCACTGAAGATAGCAAAAAGATAACAAACACCAACGTTTACTGCTGATGGTCTACCAACTTTAACTGAAGGTAGAAAGAGAATATCATATCACCGCCGTTCACTGACGATGAACTACCAACGTTCACTGAAGGTACAAAGAGAAAACAAACACCTTTGTCCACTGCTGATGTCCTACCAACATTCCCTGAAGGTAGAAAGAGAATATCATATCACCGCCGTTCACTGACGATGAACTACCAATGTTCACTGAAGGTAGAAAGAGAAACCAAACACCGATGTTCACTTCCAATGTCTTACCAACTTTCACTAAAGGTCGAAAGAAAAATATCATATCACCGCCGTTCACTGACGATGAACTATCAATGTTCACTGAAGATAGCAAAAAGATAACAAACACCGACGTTCACTGCCGATGTCCTACCAACTTTCACTGAAGGTAGAAAGAGAAATAATCATAGCACCACCGTTAACTGACGATGAACTATCCACATTTACTGAAGATAGAAAAAAGATAACAAACACCGACGTTGACTGCCGATGTCCTACGAACTATCACTGAAGGTAGAAAGAGAAATAATCATAGCACCGCAGTTCACTGACAATGAACTATCCACGTTTACTAAAGATAGCAAAAAGATAACAAACACCGATGTTCACTGCCAATGTCCTACACCCTTTCATGAAGGTAGACAGAGAAATAATCATAGCACCACCATTCACTGACGATGAACTATCCCCGTTTACTGAAGATAGAAAAAAGATAACAAACACCGACATTCACTACCGATGTCCTACCAACTTTCACTGAAGGTAGAAAGAGAAATAATCATAGCACTGCTATTCACTGACGATGAACAATCCACATTTACCGAAGATAGAAAAAAGATAACAAACACCGACGTTCACTGCAGATGTCCTACAAACTTTCACTGAAGGTAGAAAGAGAAATAATCATAGCACCTCCGTTTACTGATGATGAACTATCCACGTTTACTGAAGATATCAAAAAGATAACAAACACCGACGTTCACTGCCAATGTCCTACCAACTTTCACTGAAGGTAGAAAGAGAAATAATCATAGCACCACCATTCACTGACGATGAACTATCCTCGTTTACTGAAGATAGCAAAAAGATAACAAACACCGATGTTCACTATCGATGTCCTACCAACTTTCACTAAAGGTAGAAAGAGAAATAATCATAGCACTGCTATTCACTGACGATGAACTATCCACATTTACTGAAGATAGAAAAAAGATAACAAACACCGACGTTCACTATCGATGTCCTACAAACTTTCACTGAAGGTAGAAAGAGAAATAATCATAGCACCTCCGTTTACTGATGATGAACTATCCACGTTTACTGAAGATATCAAAAAGATAACAAACAACGACGTTCACTGCCAATGTCCTACCAACTTTCACTGAAGGTAGAAAGAGAAATAATCATAGCACCACCATTCACTGACGATGAACTATCCCCGTTTACTGAAGATAGCAAAAAGATAACAAACACCAACGTTCACTGCCGATGTCCTACCAACTTTCACCGAAGGTAGAAAGAGAAATAATCATAGCAACACCGTTCATTGACGATGAACTATCCATGTTTACTGAAGATAGAAAAAAGATAACAAACACTGACGTTCACTGTCGATGTCCTACCAACTTTCACTGAAGGTAGAAAGAGAAATCATCATAGCATCACCATTCATCGACGATGAACTATCCCCATTTACTGAAGATAGCAAAAAGATAACAAACACCGACGTTCACTACCGATGTCCTACCAACTTTCACCGAATCTAGAAAGAGAAATAATCATAGGACTGCCATTCATTGACGATGAACTATCCACATTTACTGAAGATAGCAAAAAGATAACAAACACCGATGTTCAATGCCGATGTCCTACCAACTTTCACTAAAAGTAGAAAGAGAAATAATCATAGCACCGTCGTTCACTAATGATGGACTATCCACGTTTACTGAAGATAGCAAAAAGATAACAAACACCGACGTTCACTGTCGATGTCCTACCAACTTTCGCTGAAGGTAGAAATAGAAGTAATCATAGCACTGCCGTTCACTAACGTTTAACTATCCACGTTTACTGAAGACAGCAAAAAGATAACAAACACCGACGTTCACTACCGATGTCCTACCAACTTTCACCGAATCTAGAAAGATAAATAATCATAGGACTGCCGTTCATTGACGATGAACTATCCACATTTACTGAAGATAGCAAAAAGATAACAAACACCGACGTTCACTGTCGATGTCCTACCAACTTTCGCTGAAGGTAGAAATAGAAGTAATCATAGCACCGCCGTTCACTAACGTTGAACTATCCACGTTTACTGAAGACAACAAAAAGATAACAAACACCGACATTCACTGTCGATGTCCTACCAACTTTCACTGAAGGTAGAAAGAGAAATAATCATAGCACCATCGTTAACTGACTTAAACTTTCCACATTTACTGAAGATTGCAAAAATATAACAAACACCGACGTTTACTGCCGATGTCCTACCAACTTTCACTGAAGGTAGAAAGAGAAATAATCATAGCACCGCCGTTCACTGACGATGAACTATCCACGTTTACTAAAGATATCAAAAAGATAACAAACACCGATGTTCACTACTGATGTCCTACCAACTTTCACTGAAGGTAGAAAGAGAAATAATCATAGCACCGCCGTTCACTGACGGTGAACTATCCACGTTTATTGAAGATAGCCAAAAGATAACAAACACCGACGTTCACTGCCGATGTCCTACCAACTTTCACTGAAGATAGAAAGAGAAATATCATATCACCGCCGTTCACTGACGATGAACTATCAACGTTCACTGAAGATAGCAAAAAGATAACAAACATCGACGTTTACTGCTGATGGTCTACCAACTTTAACTGAAGGTAGAAAGAGAATATCATATCACCGCCGTTCACTGACGATGAACTACCAACGTTCACTGAAGGTACAAAGAGAAAACAAACACCGACGTCCACTGCTGATGTCCTACCAATTTTCCCTGAAGGTAGAAAGAGAATATCTTATCACCACCGTTCACTGACGATGAACTACCAACGTTCACTGAAGGTAGAAAGAGAAAACAAACACCGATGTTTAATTCCAATGTCTTACCAACTTTCACTGAAGGTCGAAAGAAAAATATCATATCACCGCCGTTCACTGACGATGAACTAACAATGTTCACTGAAGATAGCAAAAAGATAACAAACACCGACGTTCACTGCCGATGTCCTACCAACTTTCACTGAAGGTAGAAATAGAAATAATCATAGCACCACCGTTAACTGACGATGAACTATCCACATTTACTGAAGATAGAAAAAAGATAACAAACACCGACGTTGACTGCCGATGTCCTACGAACTATCACTGAAGGTAGAAAGAGAAATAATCATAGCACCGCCGTTCACTGACGATGAACTATCCACGTTTACTAAAGATAGCAAAAAGATAACAAACACCGATGTTCACTGCCAATGTCCTACAAACTTTCATGAAGGTAGAAAGAGAAATAATCATAGCACCACCATTCACTGACGATGAACTATCCCCGTTTACTGAAGATAGCAAAAAGATAACAAACACCGACGTTCACTATCGATGTCCTACCAACTTTCACTGAAGGTAGAAAGAGAAATAATCATAGCACTTCTATTCACTGACGATGAACTATCCACATTTACTGAAGATAGAAAAAAGATAACAAACACCGACGTTCACTGCCGATGTCCTACAAACTTTCACTGAAGGTAGAAAGAGAAATAATCATAGCACCTCTGTTTACTGATGATGAACTATCCCCGTTTACTGAATATAGCAAAAAGATAACAAACACCGATGTTCACTGCCGATGTCCTACCAACTTTCACCGAAGGTAGAAAGAGAAATAATCATAGCACTACCATTCATTGACGATGAACTATCCATGTTTACTGAAGATAGAAAAAAGATAACAAACACTGACGTTCACTGTCGAAGTCCTACCAACTTTCACTGAAGGTAGAAAGAGAAATAATCCTAGCATCACCATTCATCGACGATGAACTATCCCCATTTACTTAAGATAGCAAAAAGATAACAAACACCGACATTCACTACCGATGTCCTACCAACTTTCACCGAATCTAGAAAGAGAAATAATCATAGGACTACCGTTCATTGACGATGAACTATCCACATTTACTGAAGATAGCAAAAAGATAACAAACACCGATGTTCAATGCCGATGTCCTACCAACTTTCACTAAAAGTAGAAAGAGAAATAATCATAGCACCGCCGTTCACTAATGATGGACTATCCACGTTTACTGAAGATAGCAAAAAGATAACAAACACCGACGTTCACTGTCGATGTCCTCCCAACTTTCGCTAAAGGTAGAAATAGAAGTAATCATAGCACCGCCGTTCACTAACGTTGAACTATCCATGTTTACTGAAGACAGCAAAAAGATAACAAACACCGACATTCACTATCGATGTCCTACCAACTTTCACTGAAGGTAGAAAGAGAAATAATCATAGCATCATCGTTCACTGACTTAAACATTCCACATTTACTGAAGATTGCAAAAATATAACAAACACCGACGTTTACTGCCGATGTGCTACCAACTTTCACTGAAGGTAGAAAGAGAAATAATCATAGCACCGCCGTTCACTGACGATGAACTATCCACGTTTACTAAGGATATCAAAAAGATAACAAACACCGACGTTCACTACTGATGTCCTACCAACTTTCACTGAAGGTAGAAAGAGAAATAATCATAGCACCGCCGTTCACTGACGATGAACTATCCACGTTTATTGAAGATAGCCAAAAGATAACAAACACCGGCGTTCACTGCCGATGTCCTACCAACTTTCACTGAAGATAGAAATAGAAATATCATATCACCGCCGTTCACTGACGATGAACTATCAACGTTCACTGAAGATAGCAAAAAGATAACAAACACCGACGTTTACTGCTGATGGTCTACCAACTTTAACTGAAGGTAGAAAGAGAATATCATATCACCGCCGTTCACTGACGATGAACTACCAACGTTCACTGAAGGTACAAAGAGAAAACAATTACCGATGTCCACTACTGATGTCCTACCAACTTTCCCTGAAGGTAGAAAGAGAATATCATATCACCGCCGTTCACTGACGATGAACTACCAATGTTCACTGAAGGTAGAAAGAGAAAACAAACACCGATGTTCAATTCCAATGTCTTACCAACTTTCACTGAAGGTCGAAAGAAAAATATCATATCACTGCCGTTCATTGACGATGAACTATCAATGTTCACTGAAGATAGCATAAAGATAACAAACACCGACGTTCACTGCCGATGTCCTACCAACTTTCTCTGAAGGTAGAAAGAGAAATAATCATAGCACCACCGTTAACTGACGATGAACTATCCACATTTACTGAAGATAGAAAAAAGATAACAAACACCGACGTTCACTTCCGATGTCCTACAAACTATCACTGAAGGTAGAAAGAGAAATAATCATAGCACCGCCGTTCACTGACGATGAACTATCCACGTTTACTAAAGATAGCAAAAAAATAACAAACACCGATGTTCACTGCCAATGTCCTACAAACTTTCATGAAGGTAGAAAGAGAAATAATCATAGCACCACCATTCACTGATGATGAACTATCCCCGTTTACTGAAGATAGCAAAAAGATAACAAACACCGACGTTCACTATCGATGTCCTACCAACTTTCACTGAAGGTAGAAAGAGAAATAATCATAGCACTGCTATTCACTGACGATGAACTATCCACATTTACTGAAGATAGAAAAAAGATAACAAACACCGACGTTCACTGCGGATGTCCTACAAACTTTAACTGAATGTAGAAAGAGAAATAATCATAGCACCTCCGTTTATTGATGATGAACTATCCACGTTTACTGAAGATATCAAAAAGATAACAAACACCGACGTTCACTGCCAATGTCCTACCAACTTTCACTGAAGGTAGAAAGAGAAATAATCATAGCGCCACCATTCACTGACGATGAACTATCCTCGTTTACTGAAGATAGCAAAAAGACAACAAACACCGACGTTCACTATCGATGTCCTACCAACTTTCACTGAAGGTAGAAAGAGAAATAATCATAGCACTGCTATTCACTGAGGATGAACTATCCACATTTACTGAAGATAGAAAAAAGATAACAAACACCGACGTTCACTGCCGATGTCCTACAAACTTTCATTGAAGGTAGAAAGAGAAATAATCATAGCACCTCCGTTTACTGATGATGAACTATCCACGTTTACTGAAGATATCAAAAAGATAACAAACACCGACGTTCACTGCCAATGTCCTACCAACTTTCACTGAAGGTAGAAAGAGAAATAATCATAGCACCACCATTCACTGACGATGAACTATCCCCGTTTACTGAAGATAGCAAAAAGATAACAAACACCGACGTTCACTGCCGATGTCCTACCAACTTTCACCGAAGGTAGAAAGAGAAATAATCATAGCACTACCGTTCATTGACGATGAACTATCCATGTTTACTGAAGATAGAAAAAAGATAACAAACACTGACGTTCACTGTCGATGTCCTACCAACTTTCACTGAAGGTAGAAAGAGAAATAATCATAGCATCACCATTCATCGACGATGAACTATCCCCATTTACTGAAGATAGCAAAAAGATAACAAACACCGATGTTCACTACCGATGTCCTACCAACTTTCACCGAATCTAGAAAGAGAAATAATCATAGGACTACCGTTCATTGACGATGAACTATCCACATTTACTGAAGATAGCAAAAAGATAACAAACACCGATGTTCAATGCCGATGTCCTACCAAATTTCACTAAAAGTAGAAAGAGAAATAATCATAGCACGACCGTTCACTAATGATGGACTATCCACGTTTACTGAAGATAGCAAAAAGATAACAAACACCGACGTTCACTGTCGATGTCCTACCAACTTTGGCTGAAGGTAGAAATAGAAGTAATCATAGCATTGCCGTTCACTAACGTTGAACTATCCACGTTTACTGAAGATAGCAAAAAGATAACAAACACTGACATTCACTGTCGATGTCCTACCAACTTTCACTGAAGGTAGAAAGAGAAATAATCATAGCACCATCGTTCACTGACTTAAACTTTCCACATTTACTGAAGATTGCAAAAATATAACAAACACCGACATTTACTGCCGATGTCCTACCAACTTTCACTGAAGGTAGAAAGAGAAATAATCATAGCACCGTCGTTCACTGACGATGAACTATCCACGTTTACTAAAGATATCAAAAAGATAACAAACACTGACGTTCACTACTGATGTCCTACCAACTTTCACTGAAGGTAGAAAGAGAAATAATCATAGCACCGCCGTTCACTGACGATGAACTATCCACGTTTATTGAAGATAGCCAAAAGATAAAAAACACCGACGTTCATTGCCGATGTCCTACCAACTTTCACTAAAGGTAGAAAGAGAAATATCATATCACCGCCGTTCACTGACGATGAACTATCAACGTTCACTGAAGATAGCAAAAAGATAACAAACACCGACGTTTACTGCTGATGGTCTACCAACTTTAACTGAAGGTAGAAAGAGAATATCATATCACCGCCGTTCACTGACGATGAACTACCAACGTTCACTGAAAGTACAAAGAGAAAACAAACACCTTTGTCCACTGCTGATGTCCTACCAACTTTCCCTGAAGGTAGAAAGAGAATATCATATCACCGCCGTTCACTGACGATGAACTACCAACGTTCACTGAAGGTAGAAAGAGAAAACAAACACCGATGTTCAATTCCAATGTCTTACCAACTTTCACTAAAGGTCGAAAGAAAAATATCATATCACCGCCGTTCACTGACGATGAACTATCAATGTTCACTGAAGATAGCAAAAAGATAACAAACACCGACGTTCACTGCCGATGTCCTACCAACTTTCACTGAAGGTAGAAAGAGAAATAATCATAGCACCACCGTTAACTGACGATGAACTATCCACATTTACTGAAGATAGAAAAAAGATAACAAAAACCGACGTTGACTGCCGATGTCCTACGAACTATCACTGAAGGTAGAAAGAGAAATAATCATAGCACCGCCGTTCACTGACGATGAACTATCCACGTTTACTTAAGATAGCAAAAAGATAACAAACACCGATGTTCAATGCCAATGTCCTACAAACTTTCATGAAGGTAGAAAGAGAAATAATCATAGCACCACCATTCACTGACGATGAACTATCCCCGTTTACTGAAGATAGCAAAAAGATAACAAACACCGACGTTCACTATCGATGTCCTACCAACTTTCATTGAAGGTAGAAAGAGAAATAATCATAGCACTGCTATTCACTGACGATGAACTATCCACATTTACTGAAGATAGAAAAAAGATAACAAACACCGACGTTCACTGCCGATGTCCTACAAACTTTCACTGAAGGTAGAAAGAGAAATAATCATAGCACCTCCGTTTACTGATGATGAACTATCCCCGTTTACTGAAGATAGCAAAAAGATAACAAACACCGACGTTCACTGCCGATGTCCTACCAACTTTCACCGAAGGTAGAAAGAGAAATAATCATAGCACTACCATTCATTGACGATGAACTATCCATGTTTACTGAAGATAGAAAAAAGATAACAAACACTGACGTTCACTGTCGAAGTCCTACCAACTTTCACTGAAGGTAGAAAGAGAAATAATCATAGCATCACCATTCATCGACGATGAACTATCCCCATTTACTGAAGATAGCAAAAAGATAACAAACACCGAAGTTCACTACCGATGTCCTACCAACTTTCACCGAATCTAGAAAGAGAAATAATCATAGGACTACCGTTCATTGACGATGAACTATCCACATTTACTGAAGATAGCAAAAAGATAACAAACACCGATGTTCAATGCTGATGTCCTACCAACTTTCACTAAAAGTAGAAAGAGAAATAATCATAGCACCGCCGTTCACTAATGATGGACTATCCACGTTTACTGAAGATAGCAAAAAGATAACAAACACCGACGTTCACTGTCGATGTCCTACCAACTTTCGCTAAAGGTAGAAATAGAAGTAATCATAGCACCGCCGTTCACTAACGTTGAACTATCCACGTTTACTGAAGACAGCAAAAAGATAACAAACACCGACATTCACTGTCGATGTCCTACCAACTTTCACTGAAGGTAGAAAGAGAAATAATCATAGCATCATCGTTCATTGACTTAAACTTTCCACATTTACTGAAGATTGCAAAAATATAACAAACACCGACGTTTACTGCCGATGTGCTACCAACTTTCACTGAAGGTAGAAAGAGAAATAATCATAGCACCGCCGTTCACTGACGATGAACTATCCACGTTTACTAAAGATATCAAAAAGATAACAAACACCGACGTTCACTACTGATGTCCTACCAACTTTCACTGAAGGTAGAAAGAGAAATAATCATAGCACCGCCGTTCTCTGACGATGAACTATCCACGTTTATTGAAGATAGCCAAAAGATAACAAACACCGACGTTCACTGCCGATGTCCTACCAACTTTCACTGAAGATAGAAAGAGAAATATCATATCACCGCCGTTCACTGACGATGAACTATCAACGTTCACTGAAGATAGCAAAAAGATAACAAACACCAACGTTTACTGCTGATGGTCTACCAACTTTAACTGAAGGTAGAAAGAGAATATCATATCACCGCCGTTCACTGACGATGAACTACCAACGTTCACTGAAGGTACAAAGAGAAAACAAACACCGATGTCCACTGCTGATGTCCTACCAACTTTCCCTGAAGGTAGAAAGAGAATATCATATCACCACCGTTCACTGACGATGAACTACCAATGTTCACTGAAGGTAGAAAGAGAAAACAAACACCGATGTTCAATTCCAATGTCTTACCAACTTTCACTGAAGGTCGAAAGAAAAATATCATATCACCGCCGTTCACTGACGATGAACTATCAATGTTCACTGAAGATAGCAAAAAGATAACAAACACCGACGTTCACTGCCGATGTCCTACCAACTTTCACTGAAGGTAGAAAGAGAAATAATCATAGCACTACCGTTAACTGACGATGAACTATCCACATTTACTGAAGATTGAAAAAAGATAACAAACACCGACGTTCACTGCCGATGTCCTACAAACTATCACTGAAGGTAGAAAGAGAAATAATCATAGCACCGCCGTTCACTGACGATGAACTATCCACGTTTACTAAAGATAGCAAAAAGATAACAAACACCGATGTTCACTGCCAATGTCCTACAAACTTTCATGAAGGTAGAAAGAGAAATAATCATAGCACCACCATTCACTGACGATGAACTATCCCCGTTTACTGAAGATAGCAAAAAGATAACAAACACCGACGTTCACTATCGATGTCCTACCAACTTTCACTGAAGGTAGAAAGAGAAATAATCATAGCACTGCTATTCACTGACGATGAACTATCCACATTTACTGAAGATAGAAAAAAGATAACAAACACCGACGTTCACTGCGGATGTCCTACAGACTTTCACTGAATGTAGAAAGAGAAATAATCATAGCACCTCCGTTTACTGATGATGAACTATCCACGTTTACTGAAGATATCAAAAAGATAACAAACACCGACGTTCACTGCCAATGTCCTACCAACTTTCACTGAAGGTAGAAAGAGAAATAATCATAGCACTACCATTCACTGACGATGAACTATCCTCGTTTACTGAAGATAGCAAAAAGATAACAAACACCGACGTTCACTATCGATGTCCTACCAACTTTCACTGAAGGTAGAAATAGAAATAATCATAGCACTGCTATTCACTGACGATGAACAATCCACATTTACTGAAGATAGAAAAAAGATAACAAACACCGACGTTCACTGCCGATGTCCTACAAACTTTCATTGAAGGTAGAAAGAGAAATAATCATAGCACCTCCGTTTACCGATGATGAACTATCCACGTTTACTGAAGATATCAAAAAGATAACAAACACCGACGTTCACTGCCAATGTCCTACCAACTTTCACTGAAGGTAGAAAGAGAAATAATCATAGCACCACCATTCACTGACGATGAACTATCCCCGTTTACTGAAGATAGCAAAAAGCTAACAAACACCGACGTTCACTGCCGATGTCCTACCAACTTTCACCGAAGGTAGAAAGAGAAATAATCATAGCACTACCGTTCATTGACGATGAACTATCCATGTTTACTGAAGATAGAAAAAAGATAACAAACACTGACGTTCACTGTCGATGTCCTACCAACTTTCACTGAAGGTAGAAAGAGAAATAATCATAGCATCACCATTCATCGACGATGAACTATCCCCATTTACTGAAGATAGCAAAAAGATAACAAACACCGATGTTCACTACCGATGTCCTACCAACTTTCACCGAATCTAGAAAGAGAAATAATCATAGGACTACCGTTCATTGATGATGAACTATCCACATTTACTGAAGATAGCAAAAAGATAACAAACACCGATGTTCAATGCCGATGTCCTACCAACTTTCACTAAAAGTAGAAAGAGAAATAATCATAGCACCGCCGTTCACTAACGTTGAACTATCCACGTTTACTGAAGATAGAAAAAAGATAACAAACACCGACGTTCACTGTCGATGTCCTACCAACTTTCACTGAAGGTAGAAAGAGAAGTAATCATAGCACCATCGTTCACTGACTTAAACTTTCCACATTTACTGAAGATTGCAAAAATATAACAAACACCGACATTTACTGCCAATGTCCTACCAACTTTCACTGAAGGTAGAAAGAGAAATAATCATAGCACCGCCGTTCACTGACGATGAACTATCCACGTTTACTAAAGATATCAAAAAGATAACAAACACTGACGTTCACTACTGATGTCCTACCAACTTTCACTGAAGGTAGAAAGAGAAATAATCATAGCACCGCCGTTCACTGACGATGAACTATCCACGTTTATTGAAGATAGCCAAAAGATAACAAACACCGACATTCACTGCCGATGTCCTACCAACTTTCACTGAAGGTAGAAAGAGAAATATCATATCACCGCCGTTCACTGACGATGAACTATCAACGTTCACTGAAGATAGCAAAAAGATAACAAACACCGACGTTTACTGCTGATGGTCTACCAACTTTAACTGAAGGTAGAAAGAGAATATCATATCACCGCCGTTCACTGACGATGAACTACCAACGTTCACTGAAAGTACAAAGAGAAAACAAACACCTTTGTCCACTGCTGATGTCCTACCAACTTTCCCTGAAGGTAGAAAGAGAATATCATATCACCGCCGTTCACTGACGATGAACTACCAACGTTCACTGAAGGTAGAAAGAGAAAACAAACACCGATGTTCAATTCCAATGTCTTACCAACTTTCACTGAAGGTCGAAAGAAAAATATCATATCACCGCCGTTCACTGACGATGAACTATCAATGTTCACTGAAGATAGCAAAAAGATAACAAACACCGACGTTCACTGCGGATGTCCTACCAACTTTCACTGAAGGTAGAAAGAGAAATAATCATAGCACCACCATTAACTGACGATGAACTATCCACATTTACTGAAGATAGAAAAAAGATAACAAACACCAACGTTCACTGCCGATGTCCTACAAACTTTCACTGAAGGTAGAAAGAGAATTAATCATAGCACCGCCGTTCACTGACGATGAACTATCCACGTTTACTAAAGATAGCAAAAAGATAACAAACACCGATGTTCACTGCCAATGTCCTACAAACTTTCATGAAGGTAGAAAGAGAAATAATCATAGCACCACCATTCACTGACGATGAAATATCCCCATTTACTGAAGATAGCAAAAAGATAACAAACATCGACGTTCACTATCGATGTCCTACCAACTTTCACTGAAGGTAGAAAGAGAAATAATCATAGCACTGCTATTCACTGACGATGAACTATCCACATTTACTGAAGATAGAAAAAAGATAACAAACTCCGACGTTCACTGCGGATGTCCTACAAACTTTCACTGAATGTAGAAAGAGAAATAATCATAGCACCTCCGTTTACTGATGATGAACTATCCACGTTTACTGAAGATATCAAAAAGATAACAAACACCGACGTTCACTGCAAATGTCCTACCAACATTCACTGAATGTAGAAAGAGAAATAATCATAGCACCACCATTCACTGACGATGAACTATCCTCGTTTACTGAAGATAGCAAAAAGATAACAAACACCGACGTTCACTATCGATGTCCTACCAACTTTCACTGAAGGTAGAAAGAGAAATAATCATAGCACTGCTATTCACTGACGATGAACTATCCACATTTACTGAAGATAGAAAAAAGATAACAAACACCGACGTTCACTGCCGATGTCCTACAAACTTTCACTGAAGGTAGAAAGAGAAATAATCATAGCACCTCCGTTTACTAATGATGAACTATCCACGTTTACTGAAGATATCAAAAAGATAACAAACACCGACGTTCACTGCCAATGTCCTACCAAATTTCACTGAAGGTAGAAAGAGAAATAATCATAGCACCACCATTCACTGACGATGAACTATCCCCGTTTACTGAAGATAGCAAAAAGATAACAAACACCGACGTTCACTGCCGATGTCCTACCAACTTTCACCGAAGGTAGAAAGAGAAATAATCGTAGCACTACCGTTCATTGACAATGAACTATCCATGTTTACTGAAGATAGAAAAAAGATAACAAACACTGACGTTCACTGTCGATGTCCTACCAACTTTCACTGAAGGTAGAAAGAGAAATAATCATATCATCACCATTCATCGACGATGAACTATCCCCATTTACTGAAGATAGCAAAAAGATAACAAACACCGATGTTCACTACCGATGTCCTACCAACTTTCACCGAATCTAGAAAGAGAAATAATCATAGGACTACCGTTCATTGACGATGAACTATCCATATTTACTGAAGATAGCAAAAAGATAACAAACACCGATGTTCAATGCTGATGTCCTACCAACTTTCACTAAAAGTAGAAAGAGAAATAATCATAGCACCACCGTTCACTAATGATGGACTATCCACGTTTACTGAAGATAGCAAAAAGATAACAAACACTGACGTTCACTGTCGATGTCCTTCCAACTTTCGCTGAAGGTAGAAATAGAAATAATCATAGCACCATTGTTCACTGACTTAAACTTTCCACATTTACTGAAGATTGCAAAAATATAACAAACACCGATGTTTACTGCCGATGTCGTACCAACTTTCACTGAAGGTAGAAAGAGAAATAATCATAGCACCACCGTTCACTGACGATGAACTATCCACGTTTACTAAAGATATCAAAAAGATAACAAACACTGACGTTCACTACTGATGTCCTACCAACTTTCACTGAAGGTAGAAATAGAAATAATCATAGCACCGCCGTTCACTGACGATGAACTATCCACGTTTATTGAAGATAGCCAAAAGATAACAAACACCGACGTTCACTGCTGATGTCCTACCAACTTTCTATGAAGGTAGAAAGAGAAATATCATATCACCGCCGTTCACTGACGATGAACTATCAACGTTCACTGAAGATAGCAAAAAGATAAAAAACACCGACGTTTACTGCTGATGGTCTACCAACTTTAACTGAAGGTAGAAAGAGAATATCATATCACCGCCGTTCACTAACGATGAACTACCAACGTTCACTGAAGGTACAAAGAGAAAACAAACACCTTTGTCCACTGCTGATGTCCTACCAACTTTCCCTGAAGGTAGAAAGAGAATATCATATCACCGCCGTTCACTGACGATGAACTACCAACGTTCACTGAAGGTAGATAGAGAAAACAAACACTGATGTTCACTTCCAATGTCTTACCAACTTTCACTGAAGGTCGAAAGAAAAATATCATATCACCGCCGTTCACTGACGATGAACTATCAATGTTCACTGAAGATAGCAAAAAGATAACAAACACCGACGTTCACTGCCGATGTCCTACCAACTTTCACTGAAGGTAGAAAGAGAAATAATCATAGCACCACCGTTAACTGACGATGAACTATTCACATTTACTGAAGATAGAAAAAAGATAACAAACACCGATGTTCACTGCCGATGTCCTACAAACTTTCACTGAAGGTAGAAAGAGAAATAATCATAGCACCGCCGTTCACTGACGATGAACTATCCACGTTTACTGAAGATAGCAAAAAGATAACAAACACCGACATTCACTATCGATGTCCTACCAACTTTCACTGAAGGTAGCAAGAGAAATAATCACAGCAATGCTATTCACTGACGATGAACTATCCATATTTACTGAAGATAGAAAAAAGATAACAAACACCGACGTTCACTGCCGATGTCCAACAAACTTTCACTGAAGGTAGAAAGAGAAATAATCATAGCACCTCCGTTTACTGATGATGAACTGTCCACGTTTACTGAAGATATCAAAAAGATAACAAACACCGATGTTCACTGCCAATGTCCTACCAACTTTCACTGAAGGTAGAAAGAGAAATAATCATAGCACTGCCATTCACTGACGATGAACTATCCCCGTTTACTGAAGATAGCAAAAAGATAACAAACACCGACGTTCACTGCCGATGTCCTACCAACTTTCACCGAAGGTAGAAAGAGAAATAATCATAGCACTACCGTTCATTGACGATGAACTATCCATGTTTATTGAAGATAGAAAAAAGATAACAAACACTGACGTTCACTGTCGATGTCCTACCAACTTTCACTGAAGGTAGAAAGAGAAATAATCATAGCATCACCATTCATCGACGATGAACTATCCCCATTTACTGAAGATAGCGAAAAGATAACAAACAACGATGTTCACTACCAATGTCCTACCAACTTTCACCGAATCTAGAAAGAGAAATAATCATAGGACTTCCGTTCATTGATGATGAACTATCCACATTTACTGAAGATAGCAAAAAGATAACAAACACCGACGTTTACTGCTGATGGTCTACCAACTTTAACTGAAGGTAGAAAAAGAATATCATATCACCGCCGTTCACTGACGATGAACTACCAACGTTCACTGAAGGTACAAAGAGAAAACAAACACCGATGTCCACTGCTGATGTCCTACCAACTTTCCCTGAAGGTAGAAAGAGAATATCATATCACCGCCGTTCATTGACGATGAACTACCAACGTTCACTGAAGGTAGAAAGAGAAAACATATACTGATGTTCACTTCCAATGTCTTACCAACTTTCACTGAAGGTCAAAAGAAAAATATCATATCACTGCCGTTCACTGACGATGAACTATCAATGTTCACTGAAGATAGCAAAAAGATAACAAACACCGACGTTCACTGCTGATGTCCTACCAACTTTCACTGAAGGTAGAAAGAGAAATAATCATAGCACCACCGTTAACTGACGATGAACTATCCACATTTACTGAAGATAGAAAAAAGATAACAAACACCGACGTTCACTGCCGATGTCCTACAAACTTTCACTGAAGGTAGAAAGAGAAATAATCATAGCACCGCCGTTCACTGATGATGAACTATCCACGTTTAGGAAGATAGCAAAAAGATAACAAACACCGATGTTCACTGCCAATGTCCTACAAACTTTCATGAAGGTAGAAAGAGAAATAATCATAGCACCACCATTCACTGACGATGAACTATCCCCGTTTACTGAAGATAGCAAAAAGATAACAAACACCGACATTCACGATCAATATCCTACCAACTATCACTGAAGGTAGAAAGAGAAATAATCATAGCACTGCCATTCACTGACGATGAACTATCCCCGTTTACTGAAGATAGCAAAAAGATAACAAACACCGACGTTCACTACCGATGTCCTACCAACTTTCACTGAAGGTAGAAAGAGAAATAATCATAGCACTGCCGTTCACTGACAATGAATTATCCATATTTACTAAAGATAGAAAAAAGATAACAAACACCAACATTCACTGCCGATGTCCTACCAACTTTCACTGAAGGTAGAAAGAGAAAAAATCATAGCACCACCGTTCACTGAAAATGGACTAATCACATTTATTGAAGATAGAAAAAAGATAACAAACACCGACGTTCACTTCCGATGTCCCACCAACTTTCACTAAAGGTAGAAAGAGAAGTAATCATAACACCACCGTTCACTGACGTTGTTCTATCCACGTTTACTGAAGACAGCAAAAAGATAACAAACACCGACGTTCACTGCCGATGTCCTACAAACTTTCACTGAAGGTAGAAAGAGAAATAATTATAGCACCGCTGTTCACTGACGATGAACTATCCACGTTTCCTGAAGATAGAAAAAAGATAACAAACACCGACGTTCTTTGGCAATGTCCTACCAACTTTCATTGAAGGTAGAAAGAGAAATAATCATAGCACTGCCATTCACTGACGATGAACTATCCACGTTTACTGAAGATATCAAAAAGATAACAAACACCGACGTTCACTGCCGATGTCCTACCAACTTTCACTGAAGGTAGAGAGAGAAATAATCATAGCACCGTCGTTCACTGACGATGAATTATCCACGTTTACTGAAGATAGCAAAAAGATAACAAACACCGACGTTCACTGCCGATGTCCTACCAACTTTCACTGAAGGTAGAAAGAGAAATTATCATAGCACTGCCAGTCACTGACGATGAACTATCCACGTTTACTAAAGATATCAACAAGATAACAAACACCGACATTCACTGCCGATGTCCTACCAACTTTCACTGAAGGTAGAAATAGAAATATTCATAGCACCGCCGTTCACTGACGATGAATTATCCACGTTTACTGAAGATAGCAAAAAGATAACAAACACCGACGTTCACTGCCGATGTCCTACCAACTTTCACTGAAGGTAGAAAGAGAAATAATCATATCACCGCCGATCACTGACGAGGAACTATCAACGTTCAATGAAGATGGCAGAAAGATAACAAGTTTCCCCAAGATTCTGGTGTTTCGCCTAGAACGGGTCTCAACTTCTTCTTTAACCAAGGCACACCGCCTGGAAAGGATAATACATAAGCTGCCTCAAATAAAGAGACTTCCTATTTGCTGTCACAGAGGATTGTAAAAGGAAATGACTTTTTTGGGCAAGAGGTATGACTTCCTGGGGAGATGCCATGATATTCTCACTAAGGGGATAAAGTCTTCTTGTGATAAATAAATGCACCATCCAAAGCTTGGAGTTTTTAGCAATCCAAAGTGAATAGCATTGCCAGGGAACCACAGATCCAAAACAGAAATAAACTGGAATGAAACAGTCAACCATAATACATCCTCTAAGAAATAAACTCAAGAGGGAAAACAAGATCCGTCCAAACAAGGAACTGTACAGGAAGGCTTAAGCAAAAATCTTCTATGAGGGACGACTCAGTAGGGAAATTGAAAGAATGTACGTTTTCTGCTTATGACCAATGCTCTATTGAAAAGAGGGTAACATAACTCTGCAAAATAGGGTAATATGTCAACAAAAATATTAACACATGTCAATGAACAATGATTTACAAATTTTAGCTATGCATGATGTATGTATGAATATATAAGTGTTATCGTGCGTATGCTGACAAAATCGATACACAACATGGGGAACAACCAGGAAAAGCCACCCCGGGCACTAATAACACTCGGCTGAACTTCATACAAGATGATCATTCCAATAAAAGTAAAGGCCAGCTGCAGAAACCAAACCTACTGCCTGCTTTTAACTTTACTGAGGAGAAACATAATTTGGAGGTAGATAAATCAAATAGATACCGGGGTAGAACATCCTTCTCCAGGCTTCATCGGAGAAACTAGTGTTTCTCAAAGTAACATGCCTACTGGAGATTGCAAGACCAGTCTCAAATAAAGCAGACTGACACCGAAACAATCAAACTTCGTTGGGGAGTTCAAGCCCACTTCACTGGAGAAAAAAGCGGATTCACACTTCACATCATGAAAATTCAGAAGAAAGGAGAAATGAATCCAAACTGGACCGAGGATACCGGAATCATAAACCTCGTGCGGTGAAAACATCGCGAGTAGACATTCCCGAGGGGAACAAAACTTCTTAAAACAACCGGATTTTGTCCATTCCTGCGATCACCATTTTTGTTGTCATTGTTTCATCACAAATCTCAAAGTAAAAGTAAATTGTAAAAATCTTTTTTTTTTTGAAAAATCAATTTTGTTATTTAATCTCTTTGCTTTGAAAGTTATTATCAGTAATAAATGGAGTCTTTGCAAGCTATATAAAATAAGAAACACAAAGAATTGGGTAAAAGCTCGAATTTCTTTAATAGAATGGTAGTCTGCGAATGGCGAGACTCCATAGATGATTACAAAGTTTGGTAAATGGTAATACATAATGGAAAAGATACATTGAGATACAATGACCACTATCCCCTCTAACAACTTTTGAAATCCTGAGCAGCAACTTCTGTTGAAGTATGGTGAGGATCCGAGAAGATTGTTGCTTCAACGATCAAGTCTTGTCTGACATATTTACTTGCAAAGAAAATCCCTAACTTTTGCCTAAGTTGCCCTTGCAGGTTTTCAACTTAGCGGGAAATTTATTCTGTTTAGGTCTCTAATTTTTTCCTAGACCGCCCTTTCGGGTTTTTGGCCTACCGAGACGCTCCTTTTTTGCCTAAGCCGCCCTTTCGGGTTTTCAACGTAGCGAACTGTTCTTTTATTTCTTTAGGCGAAGTATTTCTTGACTGCGTCAGCATTTATGGGACGTGGGAACTCCTCGCCATCCATAGTTTCAAGAATTAATGCACCGCCAGAGAAGGGTTTCTTGATAACATATCGGCCTTCAAAATTGGGAGTCCACTTACCCCTAGAATCAGTGTTGAAAGACATGATCTTCCTCAGCACGAGGTCTCCTTCTCCAAATTCACGAGGTTTGACCTTTTTATCAAAAGCTTTCTTGATTCTTTTTTGATATAACTGGCCATGACACAAGGCTGTCATCCTCTTCTCCTCAATCAAATTCAATTGGTCAAACCTGTTCTGGATCCATTCAGCCTCCGTCAGCTTAGGTTCCATTATCACACGCAATGAGGGAATCTCTACCTCGACTGGGAGTACAACTTCCATTCCATACACTAGGGAGAACGGGGTTTCTCCTATTAAAGTGCGGACATATGTTCGATATCCATGCAGAGAAAAAGGGAGCATTTCATGCCAATCCTTATAAGTAATTACCATCTTCTGGATAATTCTCTTGATATTCTTATTAGCGGCTTCAACAGCCCCATTCATCTTTGGCCTGTATGGAGATGAATTGTGATGGACAATCTTGAATTCTTCACACAGTTCTGTCATCATCTTGTTGTTCAAATTTGAGCCATTGTCAGTGATTATTCTCGGCACACCATACCGACATATAAGATTATTCTAGATGAAATGCACAACCACCTGTTTAGTAACATTGGCATATGAAAAGCCTCCACCCATTTGGTGAAGTAATCAATTTCTACCAAGATAAAATGGTGCCCATTTGAAGCTTTGGGTTCTATCATCCCAATCATGTCAATACCCCACATAGAGAAAGGCCATAAGGAGGAAATCACATTGAGAAGCGTCGGAGGCACATGGACCTTATCTGCATAAATCTGGAATTTATGGCACTTTTTGCAAATTTGTAACAGTCAGATTCCATTTTCAGCCAATAATAACCTTCCCTTAACATCTTTTTAGCCATCGAATGTCCATTGGCATGAGTGCCAAATGAAACTTCATGAATCTCATGCATCAACATGTCTGCTTCGTGTCTATCCACACATCTGAGCAAGACCATGTCATAATTTCTCTTGTATAACACATTTTCACTGAGGATGAAACTACCTACCAATCTTCTCAATGTCTTTCTATCTTTCATCGACGCACCAATCGGATATTCCTGAGTCTGAAGAAAATGCTTGATATCATAATACCAGGGTTTTTCATCTGCTACCTCCTCTGCTGTAAACACATGAGCGGGCCTATCCAGCCGTTGAATCGTAATTCAGGGTATATCATTCCAAGTATTCACTTGGTAAATAGAACCCAGAGTTGCCAGAGCATCCGCCATATGATTTTCATCTCTAGGGATGTGATGGAATTCAACTTTATTGAAGAAGGGTAATAATCTTCTAGCATAATCTTTGTAAGGGATCAAGCTAGGGTGACAAGTGTCCCATTCTCCTTTAATATGATTTATCACCAAAGCTGAATCACCATACACATCTAGAATTTTGATTATGAGATTAATAGCTTCCTCGAGACCCATGATTCAAGCCTCATATTCTGCCATATTATTAGTGCAATCAAATGTTAACCTTGCAGTAAAAGGAATGTGCGATCCATGAGGAGTGACAATCACAACACCATTTCCTTTACCATAAGCATTCACAGCTCCATCAAATATCATACTCCAACGAGATTCAGGGTCAGGGCCTTCCTCAAGCAATGGTTCATCACAATCTTTCACTTTCAGGAACATCACATCCTCATCGGGGAATTCATACTCTACAGACTGATGATCCTCCACTGGTTGGTGAGCAAGATAATCTGCCAACACAATACTTTTAATAGCCTTTTGAGTGTGGTACTCGATATCATATTCAGATAACAACATCTGCCAGCGGGCGATTCTCCCAGTAAGAGCAGGCTTTTCGAAAATGTACTTGATTGGATCCATTTTGGAGATCAACCAAGTGGTATGATTCAACATATACTGCCGCAAACACTTTGCCGCCCAGGCCAAAGCACGACATTTTTTTCCAGCATGGAATATCGCGACTCATAATCAGTGAATTTTTTGCTGAGATAATAAATGGCTAACTCCTTCTTCCCTGTTTCATCCTGTTGTCCCAGAATACAACCCATGGATTTATCTAACACCGTTAGATACATAATCAACGGTCTTCCATCTACGGGAGGGAGCAAGATAGGAGGTTTAAGCAGATATTATTTAATACTCTCAAATGCCCTTTGGAAGTCATCCGTCCATACACAACCTTGATCTTTCTTTAACAACTTAAAGATCAGTTCACATGTTGCAGTCATGTGGGAAATGAATATGGAAATATAATTCAAACGCCCGAGGAAACCTCTGACTTGCTTTTCAGTTCTCAGTTCTGGAATTTTTTGAATTTCTTTGACTTTATTAGGGTCAACTTAGATTCCTTTCTGGCTAACAATGAAACCCAACAACTTCCCCGATCAAACACCGAAGGTGCATTTATTTGGATTCAGGCGGAGACGATACTTCCTCAAACGCTGAAACAACTTCAACAAATCTTCTATTTGCCCTTCTTCAGTCTGGGATTTGGAAATCATATCATCAAAATATACTTCGATTTCCTTGTGCATCAGATCATGGAATAGGGTTGTCATAGCCCTCTGGTACGTTGCACCAACGTTCTTCAACCAGAAGGGCATCACTATGTAATAGAATGTTCCCCAGGGTGTGATAAACTTTATTCTTTCCATGTCCTATGGAGCCATTCTTATTTGATTATACCCGAAAAATCCGTCCATGAACGAGAATACTTTGAATTTTGCTGTGCTATCCACTAACATGTCGATGTGAGGCAATGGAAAATAATCTTTTGGACTAGGTTTATTTAGATCTCTGTAATCTACGCACATGCGGATTTTTCCGTCTTTTTTCGGTACTGGAACAATATTGGAAATCTATTGAGGATACACTGACGTCACAAGAAAACCAGCATTAATCTGCTTTAGAACCTCCTCTTTGATCATTACTGCCATATCTGGGTAAGTTCTTCTCAACTTTTGTTTAATTGGCGGACACCCTGGCTTCAATGGCAAACGGTGCTCGACAATATCTGTATCTAGACCAGGCATATCTTGGTAAGACCAAGCAAAAATATCCACATACTCTTTCAACAACTCAATCAACCTTCTCTTCACATCGGGATGCAACGATGCTCCAATCTTGACTTCCTTCGGATCTTCTTCTGAATCCAAATTGATCATTTCCAAAGGCTCTTTATATGGTTGAATGGTATTTTCCTCGTGCTCAAGCAACCGTGAGACCTCTTCTGGAATCTCGTCATAATCTTCTTCTTCAGCCCCAAACACAGGATATTCAAATTGGGAGAAGGTGCAGGGTTATTGTATTCAATGGTGTTTTTAATTAATATGCACATATGATTTATGATTGCTTTTAGAAACTGACACATATAACAAGTGATCATGCAGATTGAATTTCAGTTATTATTTATTTTGAAATGTTTTTTTATTACCATTTTCCAAGAAAATGCAGGAAATAAAAACACAATTTGGGAAACAAAGACAACTTTTATTATTGATCTAAACAGTCACAACAAACAGATAAGCCATACAATATTAATACTTCCACCTTGGGCAGAGTGAAATCCTTTCAAGAAAAAAAAGATTAATCAAATCAAATTACTTTGAAACATGTATGTAAGAGGGAACATCAATGGTGACCCAGTTCTGAACCTTGACTCCATGCATCATATAATTCAGCATTTCCTGCTCTGCTTCATCCTGCTCATAGTAGACTTTGACATCAAACCTTCTCCTCTGCCATTCTTCAAAGAGAAACCCAAGCCAGTTCTTTTCTTGTTCACAGGTGGATCCACAATTCGTCCCCAAACTTCATTATGACCATTGCGCACAACCTGCTGCACGTCCTTCAACGAAACCATGGAATTCTCATTTCTCCTTATGTTGTCAACGGATAGGGCTTGGTACTAGGTTCCAACAGCAGCCTCATCCTCTTCTACAATACTGAAAGAGGACAAATGAGATATCAACAATTCCTGCTCCCTATTTATGATCACTACCTTCCCTTCACGCACAAACTTTAGCTTCTGATGTAAAGTTGAAGTGATAGCCCCTGCTTCATGTATCCATGGATGTCCTAGCAAACAACTATAAGCGGGAATAATGTCCATGACCTAGAAGGTTATATGGAATAAATGTGGTCCTATATGGATGGGTAAGTCCACTTCACTGATGACAGATTTCCTCGACCCATCAAATGCTTTCACAATGATGCCACTCGGGCGCATAGGCATTCCTTGATATTTCAACTTCATGAGAGTACTCCTCGGTATAACGTTCAACGCGGATCCATTATCAATTAGCACATTGGATAGCGAATCATTCTTGCAGTTCATATATATGTGGAGGGCCAGGTTGTGATTCCTCCCTTCATCTGGTAATTCATCATCATAGAAACTCAAGTTATCACATGACGTAATGATTCCAATTACGCTTCTGAATTAATCTATTGGCATGTCACTCTCCACAAAATCTTGGTCTAGTACCCTCATCAAGGATTCTCTATGAGCAGAGGAGTTCATTAATAAAGCTAAGATAGATATTTTTGAAGGAGTCTGCAGTAGCTGATCTATAATTCTGTAGTCGCTCATCTTAATTATCTTCAAAATATCATCGAATTCTTTCTCTAGCGTAGCTCCACTAGTCTCTCCTGTAGTCTTCTTAGGTTCATCATTCTCATCAATTTTCTTTCCAGCAACAACATCTCTCCGAACAACTGGCGCAAACACACGACCGCTACGGGTCACCCTGCTATTTTCAGCTATATTTCCAACATCAGGCATTGGCTGGATGGGAATTTCCACCCCATCTTCTAAGATTGTAGCTTTGTATTTGTAAGGAACAACCTTATCTGATTTGAAGGGGATAGGACCTGGTAAACTAATCACCAATGGGGTAACAGCTGGCTTGCTATGATACTCCACTTCAAAATTAGCGGGTGCACCAAAACAAGGCACAATGACGTTTACCCCTTTTTCAACACAATCAGTCATCAAAAAGTCATTTCTGGAAAACAAGTCTTTGTCTGAAGAGAAATACTCATCCGCGGAGGCATAGTCTTCCTCTGACTCTTCTTCCGTTAAACAAACTTCAACCATATCAATTTCATGGTAATCATCGCTTTGACTTGTGATCTTGATAGTTCCATTGTCTAACAGCAACTAAACATCCTTCTTCACGATTGAACATCCTCGGGGATCTCTACAGCAAACTAGGAAAGATCCATACTGGTGTTCCACCTGACCAACCGTATGGCAGAAGGTAGCATGCAACTGCACGAGATCCTCATTCAAATACTCCACATCAAAAATTCTGAATTCACCAGGACATCCAAAAACCATATTCACTTCCTCTTCATACTCTACCCTAGGCCTGATTATGTGGATGAGGCCCTCATCCATCATCTCCTGTAAATCAACCTTTATCTTCTCGCAACCCTGTATATTTGTACTGCAAGTAGCACAATCAGCATGGTCATGCGTGTAGTAGCTAAATTCACAGAGGTCTGCATGCATTTTCACCAAATCTCCTCTAACCAGATTAATGTCAAAAATCCAGAAGTCGCCTGGACAACCGGCCACCATATTTACAGCATTTACTCCCCCGTTCTTGGGTAGAGGGTTATCTTTCACATTAGGTCCCATGTCCTTGAAAGATAGAACACCAGACTTTACCAATTTCTGCACCTCATTCTTCAAAGGATAACATTTCTCAACACTATGCCTGGTGCTCCTTGATGAAAAGCACACGTTTGGTCTGTTTTATAATACCAAGGCAATGGTGATGGTATGGCGGGAGGTGGTCGTGTCTGGACCAAATTTTTCTGAAACAATGCTGGTAGTAGCTCTGTATAGCTCATGGGAATAGGGTCATAACTATCTCTTCTCTGATTATAACATTGATTCCCCTGCTGGGATGGTCTATGATAAGATATGGTAGTTGAAGCGGAATTCATAACAGGAGTCACTGAGGTGACTTGCTGATGACGCTGATAATTCCTTCTAGGAGCCTTTACCCTCCTCTCTTGCATAGCAGCATTTGCATCTCCCTCTTTCTTCTTGGAAAACCCATCATATGGCTTTTTCGCACCTCCAGATCCTTCACTCTTCGTCAAACGGCCTTCTCTTACAGCCTCTTCCAAGCGGATACCCATTCCTACCATCTCATTAAAGTCACTTGGCGTGCTTGCTACCATCCTCTTGTAGTAGAAAGCACCCATCATCTTCAAGAAAATCATTGTTATCTCCTTCTCTTCCAAGGGATGAATCACTTGGGCGGCTACCTCACGCCATCTCTGCGCATACTCTTTGAACGATTCCCTGTCTTTCTGAACCATGGACCTAAGTTGGTCACAATCAGGCGCCATGTCCATGTTATATTTGTATTGTTTTATGAATGCTTCTCCCAAATCATTAAAAGTATGGATATTGGCGTTGTCCAAACTCATATACGAATACAACGCAACACCGGTCAAGCTATCCTGAAAAAAGTGAATCAGCAGACGCTGATCATCAGTATAGGTAGACATTCTCCTCACATACATAACCAGGTGAGCACGAGGGAAAGTGTTGCCCTTATACTTCTCAAATTCCGGGACTTTGAACTTAGCAGGTATCTTAACATTCGGGACCAAACATAGATCATTGACATTCTTCCCAAATAGCTCTTTTCCCCTGAGGGCCTTCATCTCTCTCTGCATCTTGTCAAACTGCTCTTGAAAATCATCCATTCTGTCATAAAGACCCAAGTCTTCACTCGGCGGAGGGAAAGGACCATACACATCATCATTAACAAACGGAACCATATATACCGAAGGAGGCGCAGCAGGATTAGCATGCACCACAGGAGGTGCCGGAGTAACAAAAGTCTGAATCACTGGAGTATCTTGAGGACCAAGACTGAAACCTTCAGGTGCAAAATTCTCTGGCATTCCCCATGGATAATCTTGAGGCATGCGATTCTGAACAATAGGCAGAGTAGCAGATACAGGAACAGTCAGAAATTCGGTATTTTCCCTTGTTGGTTGAGGTTGAACACTCGGTGGCTGATTCTGAGCAGCCACCAGAGCTTCCATCAGAGTAGTCAGATTGGCCATGTCGGCCTTCAAAGCAGAAACTTCTTTGCGTAGCTCGCGATTCTCCTGTTCTAAGTTGTCCATCTTCTTTTTGAAATTAGCTCGAGTGTTGTAGTGATGAGTCAGCTTGCTAAACGAAGTAAAGAAGTTTGGTAAGACACCTGGATATGCATAACAAATGCAAGAATAAGTGCAATATGATGCATGACATGTAATGCATATGATTATTTTTACTTTATTATTTAATATTTCAAGGGATTTAAGGTTTATAGACATATTACAAACATTAAAGTAATAAAGCTTTTGAAATACTGAAATTTTTTTATTATAATAACTCCGAAATGGATTACAAGATTCAATGATCTCAAGTACAAGATGAAAATACAATCTAAAATCCTGATAAAAAGAACGGATGGAGATCACTCTATACGCTGGTGCTTCCCCGTGAGCCTGGCAATCTGAGCCTTCAAACTCTGGTTTTCTTCCACATGTCTGATGGAAATCTCCTTCCAATCATCTGAATCAGGAAGTAAGTGAGCAACACCTGATTGAGGCTTAGGAGAAAATAAATCCCCTTGCCTCTCCATAGACTCTACCGCTCGACTCTCAAAGATCTCAATCAAGTCGTCTTTCTCCTCCAGGTCTGCTCTGTAGGAACTCTTTAAAGTTTGGAACTTGTTCTTCCAAGCTTCCCTTTCCTGTTGCATCCTAACCAAAGCAAGCTACAGCTCTTCCAGATCATCTAATAAGGGAGGAGTGGTTTTCACAAATAGATCAGGCATGGGTGTCTCCCGGGTATACGACATCTTTAACTGAATGGCTCTCGATCGGATCCATTAAAGATATGGCTCCAAAGAAACAACACCCCTAGGTCCCAAATCCTTCCTACTCTTCTTATGAATGTGACTCCAGGCCTTCGCAATCTGCTCCCTAGCTTCCCTATGGTCTTCCCCTTCCTCCAGAAAGAAACTACTCAAATGAATACTATTCGGTTTATCCCTCATCGGATAACCAAGTTGTCGCAGTGCAAGAACATGGTTATAGTTAATTTCTCCCTTTGTACCAAGAAGATGTACATTGGGGAAACTACCACAACTGTCAATAATCTCTATATCCTGGTAAGCTCGATGATACCAATCAATATCCAAGTGAGTAAGTTCCATGATCTTAGGAGCCCAACAGGGTTCCTTCTTGACATCTCAAAAAGCATCAGACTGAGGCATATGAGAGATGAACCACTGGTACAACAGAGGCGTGCAACAGATAATCATTCCCCCATGATAAGAATTCTGAAGATGAATAGAGTAATAAGCATCACCCAACAGTGTAGGAACTGGGTTTCCAATCATGAAAATCCTGATAGCGTTAATTTCGACAAACTTGTCCACATTAGGAAATAAGAACAACCCGTAAGCAAGTAGAGAAAACATGGCCTCAAAAGCAATTGTACTCTTCATTCTGGCAAAGTAACGAGCTTTCTCCAATAAGAATTGAGCTGGTAATCCTCTAATACCTCCTTTACTAGTCATATGGGCTTCGACCTCAGACTTTCCCAGGTGAATCAAAGCAGCAATCTCATGTGGTTTTGGCTCACGCTCCAAACCAGTAAAAGGAACACGATCGGTAACAGGTAAATCCAATAGATAAGAATAATCCTCCAGTGTAGGCATCAACTGATAGTCGGGAAAGTAAAACAATAATACATCGGAACATAGAACTGCACCACGGTCGAGAGAATACCCTCCTTCATCTTCAGCTTCATGAGAGGAATAATGGATCCATACTTCTTCCGAAAGTCTGCAGAACACTCGATCTCGGGAATTAGACTGATGAAATCATCTATCTTGGGATCCTTGAAACTGTATTTCCCGGTCTTTCTCTTTCCAGAATCCATGGGTAAAAGTACCTGAGATATTTACAAATAGTCAACCTTTAAATCCCTTGAAATAAGGTTTTAGTCAAAAGATGCTTATGAGTGCATGAATGCATGATGCAACAATCACACACAAGATCACACAAATAGGGTTCATAGGTTTAACGTCACGAGAATGAGGTCGAAGGTACTACCCATAAGGTGTTGGTCTAAAAAGTTATCACCTGCCGAACAAGGTTCTAGAGGTTCCCAGAGTCTACATCCTTCCTTCGGATATTACCAACTTCCCGATTAACTCGGTAATTAGTAATATTCTCAAGAAAGACTCGTCCGAGCGTAGTATCGCGTGACAACTATTTCCGAATTACTCCGTCATAGCTTCCGCACTACACCTAAAAGGCCAAGATGGGTTTCGCATTCTACGGTCCTCAGTTTCAGTAGGCTCCCAGGTCGAAAGCAGTACGTCTTGCAGATTACTCAGTAAACGACACTACAGTCAAAGGGGCCTCCACTGAGTGGGGGACTCATGCCTCCTTTTTTGGGATTACTCCCTCAAAGTTAACATGACTATACCGCCCGTCCTATCTTAAAGTTTGCCCAAGTCCGGGTATAGGACTTATGAGTAATCACCAAGCACCCTGGAAACCAGGAAAATCTAGACAAATATGTATACAACATATAATCACAAAAACAATAATAACACATATACAGATATAAACAAAGATAGGCTCAGCCCACTTAGGGATGGTCCAACAAGAGGTCAATCTTTCCCCAGTGAAGTCGCCATTTTTCTGTAGCGGTAGAAATGTTCAAGAATAAGCCATTGGATTGACTAGACTTTATACAAATCAAAATAAAAATTGCCACCACGCTTTATTATTCCAAAGTAATGGGAAAAGAGAGAATAACCCAAAAAGAGGGGGAAAGATTCAAGGTAAGGGGGGTTTGTTATGCAAAGGGAAGGTATTAGAACCCTAAACATCTATGGTACTCCGCAAGAACCTCTTTGTAAAATATGTATATTTTGGCTATAAAACAAATGTTGTATATAAAATGGATGGTGGAGGTGAGGAGAGAAATATATTTTTTATGATTTTTGCACCCGCCGCGGTTGTGAACCTTTAGTGCCTACGTACCACCTTTAGTGCAATAGGGGATCAGGGTACACATAGTTCCTCTTTTAAAACTTTGAAACATAAATGCGTTGGTCAATTTTATAAGATAAAACACCATCGTCATTGTCCATGTGGAAAACACACTTACTACCCACAATCATGAGATAGGAGAATTTGCATCATCTCAAAGTGGAGGATATGGCTTGGATTTCAAAATCAACAATGCCTCACTCAACACCCAAGTGGAAAATATCTCTCTTCACTACATGTTGTAGAAGTATAGTTGTTTGCATCACTACAAAGATTGACAAGAGTTTAATCTTTTAAGAAAAGTTTTAAAGGTAAAAAGCCAAAGTGGCAAAATGGTTTGGAATGAGATTGATTGACTTTTAGTCTTCTCACAAAAAAATGTCAAGGTATCATTAAGTTGATTGGAGGTTTATTTATGAAAATGTTTTGAAAATACATGGATATAATTCCAAGTTTATTATAAAAGTGGTTCAAGTTTAAAACAAAAAGAGTTTTCAAAAGGAGGGAGAAGATTTACGAAATTAAAGAAGATGGAAGGAGAAGAAGAGGCTATCCTAAAGCATAGGGTAAAAGCTAGGGATAAGAACCATCTAACCAAAAAGAAGCCAATACTTGACACTATGAGCCAAGATAGAGTTCCCATTCTTTGGATTGAAATCAAGCAAGCAAAAATACTAGATCTCTTGAGAGAACCAAACTTTAAGTGTATTAAGTCTTCACAAAATTTGGGCAGAGTAACGGTTGTATACAGGTGAATTCCAAATTACAAACAAATGGTGTAATCACAATAACCTGCATACAAGATAAACAAACAACCTAATGTCTTGAGGTAAACCTGAAGAACTCCATACAAAATAATTAGATAAGATCAGAAGGTCTCCAAGATAGCCCGAGGTTTCTAATCCTAAGTCCAAGAAAAAGTTCCATGCTCCATAATGCCAAGGATAGTAAGAAAAGCTCAAGTGAGCAAAGTAAAACTGGCAAGAAAATAAATGCTCAAATGAGCAAAGATGAAAATGGCATGAAATGTAAATGCTAAAAGTAAATAGTACATAAAGAATAAAAAAGCATAAGGTAAAACAAGTCAATAGTTAGTGGTTAGTTGGATGACCATCTTGAAGCTTGCATTTGGAACTCATTAGAGGATTGGTAGAACCAAATCCTCCACACAACAAGTTGCATTTGCTTTTTTACAAGTATATCATCCATTTGGAATTCTCATAAGTACCATTTAATGATCAACGATGTTTAAGTGATCCGCGTTGACCAAAGGTGTTGTAGATCCATTAGAGGATTGGTAGAACCAAAGCCTGCACACAATGAATCTCAAGGTTATTGGATCAAAGAGATTAAATTAACATACTTGGGCTTCCAATCATAAGTTTGGGACACGAATGATCATTTATTCGAATCGGGACAAAATTTAGCGCTATGTTAAGCAATCGTAAGTGGAATTATATAGAAGTCGCACCTATTTTGAGACCGGTCAATAGCAATCTATGCACCATTTGTTTTGAGACATGATATAGAGATCATGCTCCAACAATATTTAGTGCAATAAGAAGGGGATGAGATGAAGAGGGATAGGGAAAAAATATACAAACCAAATTTGAATTAAATTTTAATCAAACTATTATTAAAATCATTCATCCATTTTAGTGGAGTTAAACTCAACACCATGGATCCAATGATGTTAATAAAGTTCATGATCCAAAATCTAACCCAAGATTAGCCAGAAAATAATCACAAAATAATATCACATTGAATATATACATTAAAAGGGTTTAAAAAATGTTTAAAAATCAAAATAGAGGAGAAAAATATCAACCATGTTCAAATTAATCAAGAAAGAAAAAGTAAGGCCATAGAAAAATCAGAAATGGATCCAAATATTTTTATAAATTTTTTGGTAATTTTTAAAAGTCAGAAACTAATTTTAAACTATTTAGAATTGTTCAAACTAACAGAAAATAGGTCAAAAATAGTAAACCTCAACATAAAATTCCATAAACTTTTCAGAAAGTAAAAAATATGCAAAATAATATTTATGAATTTTTTCAGAATTAAAAAATGTCAGAAAGTATTTTTTAAGTAATTAAAAGAAAGCAAATAATTCAAAAAATACAAAAAATATCAAATTTCAAAATAAAAATGTGAAAAAATTGTCATGAGATAGGAAATAATTCAAAGTATTTTTGTGAATTTTTTCATAATTTTTGGATAAAAAATAAAAGAGTTATGAATTTTTGAAAATTTAATCAATAAAATTATAAAATCAGAAAATAAAATAAAACCAAAAATATGTGGACCATCAGATCATAGTCAAAATGTGTTAGTAAGCTTATCCAGTGGACCAGACGCGCTATGCTTGATATGGACCTTAGTGAGATACACATAAGATCAGAAAAAGGGCAACCAATGAAATTAAAACATTTGGCACGCTATCATTGGCTGAGACGAGACATGTCATCGTCTCAACCTCCAGACACCCTGCAATGGGGATTTTGTGAGATCCTTCAAATGGAAAAATTAGGACCCCAGGCTAGTATCATTGAACTCGTCTCTTCAAGACGATTCTAACACCACCATCGCGCCAAATTTATATAAGGTATGGAGAGAGATATGAATCAAAAACCCAGAAAATAGCGAGCATCTTCAATTTGAGATTTCTCTCTCAATTCTCAATAGATTTAAAAATTGTAAGCAACATTGGAATCAGGAGAAGGAGTAGAATATATTAGTGCTTGATTTGGATCCAAATGGTGGAGAATTCCACCTTTTCGAAGTTCAAGGAAGAAGCTCTGAAACTGGACTTCTGTAGCTTGAATTATGGCTCGTTTTGATTGGTTTAAGTGCTGGAGAGTTTATATGATGCTTAAGGATGACGAATGCGCAAAGAATTTTGGGAAAGGGAGATTAAATCTCAGAAATTGAATTAAAAAAAGATGGGTTCATGTGAAGTTTTGGCAGGATGTTTTTGGATCTCAAAGCTTGAAGAAATGAATGGGGGATGACCCTCTATTTATACAGAAGTGAATGGGAATGAAAATTGGAAGAAACAAGGAAGTTTTGAGGGAAATTGAGTGAAGGTCGATCACGAGTGAAGTGTGACTTGATTTCCATCAAAACTCCACCAAATCTTGCATTTTGGGGTGCTAATCACTTCTGGAAAGTTTGCTAATCAAGTTTAAATAAAAAATGCGCATAAATCTTGTGTTTAGAAGTCACATTATGGATTTCAAAATTCTGACTTTGTGGAAAATTCAGTTTCAAGTTACCAAATTCAAATCCATGGCATTTCCAACTCAAGGGGTCTTAGGGCATGATTCTTGATGCTTTAGAAAGACGAGGTTACAAGCTTTGCAATGGAAAAAGAATGGAGTTAAATGGCTACTTGAGATGAAAGTTTCATTGAGTCAAAGTTGAAGAAAAAGGGTTGACTTTCCATACTTAGATATATTTCAAATTCTTCTTCAAAAATGACCTATAATCTTTTGCATCCAAACATGGCCTTCCACTTAGAATTTTCTCTTGGCCAAAAAAGATGGAATGAAGTAGATCTCTTTGAATGACATTTTGAAACTTGAACCACTCAAAATATCCAAAAATTAAGCAAGTTATGACTTGTTGAAGTTGGCCAAAAATCATGAAATGACCTATAATCTTTAACATGTTTAAGGCAACCTCCATCCATTTTACCACTTTGCACATAAAAGAAGGCATAAAGTTCACCTCTTCAAGATTATTATGGAAGAATAATGGACTCAAGGTGATGAAAATTGACCAAGTTGTGATCATTTGAAGTTACTTATGTAAAATTAGGGATTCATCTGGATGACTTGTAATCTTTCTTCTTCACCAAGTTTCTTCCACATGAAAAATCCTTGAAACTTTTGAAGTGATTTATTGATAACCCTTTAAAGAGAAGGATTTATTTGGAATCACCCAAAAATACAAAAATGTGAGCAAGATATACTCTTTTTAAGTTCAAAACTCTAACTTATATATCAAGAGAATGCCTTGAGGAACTTTGACAAGTTTGAACAAACTTATTGTACCAATATTCTTGCTTTGTGAATAGAAGTTGTTGAGGATGATAATGAAAAATCTTAGACACCAAAACCAATTCCATATCTTGAATTTTGAGAGGAATATGCTCTTGTGACCAATAGGAACAAGGCCTTGTCCAATCATGACAACTTCTCCAATCAACCCCTTGTACTTTTGAGTCAAATATAATAACCTTGAAATGTGATGAACCAAAGCAACCTTGCCATGACAATTCTCCAAAAACCAATCCATTGGTGAGGTTTGAAATTCTCAAGCTATATTGACTAGGGCATTGAAATAAACTCATGAAACCATGGAGTAACTTGTTAAATCTCATTGCCCTTACCTATATGGATAACAAGCAAGACAAGCCAACATTGTATTTTATTAGTTAAATGAAGAAATAAAAAAAATATTCATGATCACAAAAGAAACATAAGTCAAGGTGCTTGGTAATCCCTCAAAAAGGCAAAATTAAATGTAGGGAGGGCAACCAAGAATCCTTGTGTGATCTTGTTGTGAGTGAATCAACATGGTATGATGAAGGGATCTTAGGGGCAAAAATTTGGGTACAACACAGACCACCAGGGACCAACCAGAGAGATGCTTGCAACATGCCTCCTCCCTGGAACCAACGACTAGTTACGAGCACATCTGCCCGGTTTGACCAATTCCCGAGCATATTTAGGCAGAAAATCAGGAACCAATGGCCATGCACCAGGGGAATTATATAAACCCTCACACCTGTGAGGGCCAGGTATCACATATTCACTACTCATTACCTGATATTTTGCTAGTATCTTCTTGCTCCCAAACTTACTTGATCGTTGGAGTACCTTGCAGGTACAACCCCATCTCTCCTCACCCTGACTGAAGATCATTCTCCGGCCACTCTCTAGGTTCTGATCAACCGCAAGATTAAGAAAGTTACTTTGAAAAGAAAAAAGATCTCTGGAATCTCCACAACTGTCCAATTTTTGAGTTCTTCACACCCAATACATTCACTGATGAAATTGGATGCTCCCTTGTTGTTGTCTCTATTAGATAACATTAACACTTGTCCACCATGCTCTACTCCTTTGTTGACGAAGGTTTCCTGGATGGAAGGAAATTTCCCTTTGCCTTTCTCACAGCCTTTGACAGTTTATAGCCCAAACCAGAACGATCTTTCTTCTCAAGTATCTCCACAAGCTTTCCCCAACCGTTGGATGTTCGATCCTCCACAGCTGTTTGTAAATCTCTCCATGATGCCATAGGGGTTCTAGCTTTTGATATTTTCTCTACTGAGAGCGTAACCACTATAGCCACTTCCAAGACTTGGAATGGCGTCTCCACACAATCTTCTCCTACACTGATGTATCTGTAGGACTCTAAATGACTAACAAAGATGTCTTCTTCTCTGTTAATTATTACCCACTTTCCTTTGACGAGGAACTTAAATTTTTGATGCAGGGTTGAGGTGAAAACCCGTGTAGTGTGAATCCAAGGTCGCACGAGCAAGCAAGTATATGGCGGTTCTATATCCTTTACTTGGTAGGTAATTTTGAACATATACAGGCTAATCTTTAGAGGGCAATCCACGTCTCCAAATACGGTACTTTGAGAACCATCGAAGGCTTTTAGCACTATAGAACTTGGTCTTATGACAACGTCGTCCATTGTCAGCTTCATCAGGCTGGCCTTAGGTAGCACGTTTAGGGAAGAACCAATATCATTGAGTACCCTGGATAGGCTAGTTGTTCCTATCTGGATTGAAATATGTAATGCCTTGTTGTGAGCTCTACCTTGTGGGGGTAACTCATTGTCATTAGCCACAACTCCATCAAATTGGTTTACTGTGATCTACTTTGTAACATGTGCAGATCTTAGAATTTTCATCAGAGATTCTCGGTGTGCCTTTGAATTTATTAGTATCAAGAGTATTGAAATCTTGGTCGAGGTTTGATGTAGTTGATCCACCTCCCTATAATCACTTTTCTTAATCATTTTTAAGAATTCGTCAACCTCTTGATCAGTGAATGTCTTGCTCGGAGGTTCTTGCTCTTGATTAGTCTTAACCACATATTTTCCCTTATCCTTAACCATAATATTATCCTTTTTCTATTGTTAGGGACCATATATCCGACCACTACAGATCATGCCCCATGTTCATGCTATATTTGTAACTGTAGGTCATTGGCATGTTGATGATTCATATTCTTGCTTTAAACCATTAACGTAAAGAGTAGTATCATAACTCCATGGTACAACTTTATCACTTTCCTTTGGGGTGGGAGACAGACCACTGATCACCATCGTACTCTTCAGAAACACTGATATTATTACTGGTATTTTTATTGAGATTGGCTCTCCACATGGAATGACAAGTGGTTTCTTTGTAGAACTTATACCTTGGCAAGGAATCATAAATGGTCTCCTTTTATTCCTATTTATTGGAGCTACATATCCTTCTTCAGGTTAATTCCCGAATTGGACTATCCCTTGATCCACTAATTTCTTGAAAGCATTTTCGAAAGCATCATTATGTTCCAATAGGAAACCATATTCCAACAGATGTTCCTTCAGGATATATACCAGATCTTTTACTCGTTTAGTCTCTTCAAGATTAGTGACTATCTCAATTGTGTTCACAGTTTGACCACCATTTTGAGGCATGTGGTTCATCTTGATATTTGGTTTATCAAAAGTGATATCTTGGGAATCCAAAAAATCTTGAACCATGTGTCTGAAGGCCCTACATTTTTCTATGGTATGCTCAGAGAATTGGCATGATATTTTCACCTTGAATTTGCATCACATTTTGGGGGGAGTACCCCAATTGGAGGAGCAAGTGCCTTCAGCTTTACCAAGAATTCCTTGAGCAGGTGTTGCAGTAATTAACTGTGTGGCCTATGGAGAGGATCAAATATTCTCGGAGGCCTTTCAGACCTATTTTACGGTTGTTGTTCTCGTGGGATCACCAATGGTTGTTGTGCCCTTGGATGTGCTACGACATCATTAGTTTTCCCTTACTTCTTCTTTGAGAAGTTCAAAGTATGTTTCTTTGGATTATAAGGAGTACTGGATGATGCCCTTGTATTTTGCCACTTTTCACACCTGCTTCAATTCTTTAACCAATTGTCAACAAATAAGAAAATCCGAATGATATGTTGTCTACCATTTTATCATAATATAAACCTTGTAGCATACCCATGACCATGTCGACCGATTATTTTTCAAGGAGTGGTGGTTGTACCTGGGCTGCCATCTCTCTTCATCGTTGAGTGTATACCTTGAAATATTCATCATTCTTTTGGGAAAAATTCTGAAGTTGCATGCAATTCAGAGCCATGTCCAAGTTATACTTGTATTTCCTTACGAAGGAGTTTGTAAGGTTTGCCCAAGATTGGACATGTGCTCGCTCCAACTTCATATAACAATCTAGGGATTCCCCACTCGAGCTATCTTGGAAGCAATGGGTCATTAGTTTCTGATTTTGACCATAAGCATGCATTTTCCTACAGTACATGCGAAGATGATTTCTTGGGTACATGAGTCCCTTATATTTTACAAAGTCGAGCACATTGAACTTTGGAGGAATAACTACATCTGGAACTAGACCCATTCCAAGAGCATTGACGTGGAACATGTCATAACCTTATATAGCTTTCATTATTTCTTCAAGGGCTTTATACTGGTTGATTGCCATATGATCCTCAACAGTCTTTGGTTGGGGCACTTGGGTAATGCCTTCCACATCATGGTCCCCATATTTTGTAGATGGAGAGAATTGAGAGAATTTTGGCAAGGTGTATTTGGCTATCAAAATCTTGAGAATTGAATTAAATGAGGGCTCTATTTATAGAGTTTAAGCTTGGGATTAGTGGTGGTTTGAAGTTTGGGTTGGAACCAAAATTAGGCCTGGTAATTGATTTTTTGAGCCAAAAATCGAATCAAGTGGTGCACATGTGATCAAATGAAGGTGTATGATGGAATTTTATTTTTATGAAGTGGGGAATTATTTTTTTGATAATCAAGGATATTTTTAAAACAAAATAAAATTGGAGCAAAAAATTAACAAACTTGAAGATTGCTTCTTTTTTTTTCCTTCAAAATTTCATGTATGTAAATCAATTAACATGTATGTGCAAATCGATTTGCACAACAAAAAATGAAATTTTAGTGCAAAAAAATAAATTAGGGAAATCGATTTTCTCATAGAAAAATCACTAGAAAACTTTGCTTGTTGGATGCTTTGGCTTGATACCTACAAAACACAAGTATACAAAAACGAAGCAAATATTTTTGGTATTTTGATTAGAGGTTAGTCAACAACACATATACAAAATACACAACTAAGGAGTTTGGTGATCCCTTGAGAGAAAACTTAAAGATAGGGGAACGAATCTAAAGAGATAACCAAAATGAAAGTGTGATCTTGATGAATTGATAAAAATGAGATAATGAGAGATCTTAGGGGAAAAAATTGGGGTATAACACTAGGAAGTCACCCTATTCTAGAGTAAAGGGGTCAAACCAAAGGTTGGCCGAATGAGATTAAATAAGCTCCTGATTACGAAAGTTGTCTGGGGAAGTACATCTCAGGTGGAAAAGTTAAAAAAATGATAAGAGAGGTCTTCTTGGATTTGTGATCATCACACGGTTGGAACACCTTTATGTATGCCCATAACCCCAAATGAGGCTGGGAAGGAGTAGCTTTTAAATATTTCAGGAAGACTACCTTAAATATAGAAAAATCCAATCAAAGTCTCATTCTTGTAAACAAACACTCATAGAATGGGATCATACATTCCTCAAAGGAACTTCGTATCCTCTTTTCCCGTAACAATGGAATGGCTAACCACTCCAGAGGATCGTCGCCCACAACGTCAGTTGCATCTATTGCAGCCTCAATGCTCAAAGAGGAGGAAATACCTGCTACTTTTTCATCTACTAAGTCCTAGATCGACGCTACTGACCAACTTTGAAGGTTCAGGTAGTCCCTTACATCAATTTCGCTAGGCTCAGAGCCATCGATCTGAAGACAAAGCTGAATGTAATCTTTAGCGCGTTCCTTCCTTTGCAAATTAGCTTGTACCTCCTCTTTTGAAAAGACGTGAGGGGTTATAAGGACCTCAACACAGTTCATTCCTCTGCCAGCATTTGATATAAGGACATCTAATGAACTAGAGGAATAAGTTTCTTACTCCTAGAAACTCCCTAATACCCTTTCTGATTAAGAATCATCAAATATGGGTATGATTTTTGGCTCTAGGTGATCACTACTAAGAAACAAGAAATGCGAATCAGGAGAGGTCCTTATTATGGAATAAATTGAAGTTTCAACATCAGAATTTCTCTATAGGTCAACCATATCATCATACATCCTGATTAGAAAATAGGAAATGTTGAAGATAAAGCATGAGTTAGAAGGATACCGAATAATGGGAGATTGGTAAAGTAGGAGGAATGGAAGAAAGGCCAAAACCTTTAAGGAAACCACTGAAATCGCTTCTAGTGATATTCTTAGGGATGAGGAAACAAAAACATTTTCTAGAAAGTAATTGTGAGTTTGAATGCTAAAGGTTGCAAAATTTTCCAATACTCAATTCACCCTATTTATAGGCAACGAATATTGAAAGGATCAGACCAACTACAGAAAGAAATCACAAGATCAACTTGAGTGCACTCATGTACTCTGTAAATGATGTCATACCCTAGCTGGACATGTTAATACACGTGTCAGAAAAGGGTGTTGAAGTGTTTCAATTATAGAACCGCATTTAATGCACTTGTTCCCCGTTACTTTTTTAAAAAAACTAATCCCAAGCGTTTCAATTCCATTTCACATGGGACCACATAATGGTGGACAATGAATGATACTTAAGGCTTCCCCCGACTCCTTTAGTATCCGGCCAAGCCATTGGGGAAACTATTCTGGATCGGCCAAAGGTCCAAATGACCAAGGCTCAATCGTTTTCAAATTCATTCCACTTGACCTCTAATATAAATTCAACTCACACGCTAATAGTAAGGTACAATCTTTGATCTTCATTTTTCACTTCACTCGTCTTGAATCTTAAATTGACTTAGGCGTTGGAGTATTGACCATGCAGGTTCACCTCGCGCTACCATAAAGAAGATTAGAGTCACCATTCAAGATCATCAGTTCTCCAACTGCATCCATTACTGGTTCATGAATGGAACAATTTCTTTTTTCTCTTCTCTGCGTACTTTGTTTTTGTGGGTGGCAAGGTAACTCTTATGCCTACTTTCAATCTTCTTGATGTATTTTCTTGGCCTTTAGTGCCTCTTTTTATATTTATATGTATATTATCTGCCTTTGAAAAATGTCTTTTTTAAATAGAAGACTATGGAATAAAGCAAGTGAATAAGAAAAGCGAAATGCTCAATTTATATGCTAAAATAGTGTTGTTTCACAAGGTTGCGACTCTTGATGAAACACACTTTTATAATAATATTTTTTTGCTGAATGTTGTAACTTTTCACCTACAACAACACTACAGAAGTGTTTCCTATTTCAGCCTCCATTATGCAACGCTTCACGAAGTGTTTTCTTTTTTTGAATTAAAAACAAAGCAACAACAAGCCGCCACACGTCGGATGAAGGCTAGGCCACCAAAGCGCCACCAGCACCGCTGTATAACGTTGCAAGTAGCAGGATGCGTCGTACATAAGTTCTCAAGTGCCGCCTACAAATTGCCATAAGTGCCTCTACGCCCACATCCTCAGACCCTGTCTCAGAGCCGGAGTTGTCGAATGTATGGAAGAGACAAATGACACAAGACTTGAGACCACCACACTTATTCATGTGATACTTTATCTTCTTTAACTTTTTTATTGAATTAATGAATGTAATTCGTTATAAAACCTTTCCATGATAACACTTTTCTATATGGAACTATTTTTCTTGGATTTATGATTATGAACTTTTGCTTTGTGGAAGTAAAATTATTACTTCTTTTGTCAAGAAGAAAGACACAATATAAAAAATGTCAAAGTTGATTCTTGATTTCATCAATGATGCCAAATCAACTATACAAATTTGATTTTTTTTTTCCTTTCAAAAAAACATTATTTAACTTTTACTAGAAATAATTATAAAATTATAATTGGAAGCACACCACTTTATTCAATGATAATTTCTTCCAATAAAAAATAATCTTACTATTAAATTATAATCCATCCATACCATTTAAAGCATCATAACATGAAGGATAGCAAATAGCCTACATCCTTAAATGGCTTTCAAAAGTTATATTTATATACATTGAAAGCTTGTGTGTTTTTTGAACACTAATATTCAAAGCTTAAACTTTAACTTAATGGCCTTTAATTTTGCCGAAATTATAATCACCTAACAAAACAGATGGTGTGCCTAATTAATAATAAATGTTTTAAAACTTAGTAGAGAAGACTTGCCCATGCATAAAATAAATGAGAAGAAATTTGAATTCAGGTTGGGTTAGCCAGCTAACTTCTTTTGGGATATAATGACTCATAACTGTTTCTAAACTAATACTACACGACTTTGCTTGAACATAGCATATGTAGTTTGTCTTTCTACATGACAAATTTATGGCCTGTGTCCTAATTCTTTACAAAGATGGTTAGAAATAGAAACTGGTCCACCCGTCCCCCCAAACCCTGTTAATGGAAATCTAAACATTTATAGAAATTTATGCAGCATTCAAGTTTCTACACTTGAACTACAAGAGAAGACAAACAAAGGAAAACTTGTACGAAATTGATACTATGTATTATTGCAAACCACCATTTAAAAGGTTGATATTTCTTCGCATGTGATTCCAGAGCTGCTTTGATATCATAATTGTTAACTTGAGTAGAGAGGTTTTAGAATTTACAGTTGTTTTTTTTATGATGGAAAAATGCCAAAGACAAATAAAATTCAAAAAATCTCTAAAATTAGGTTAAAGCTTTCCGCAATAGTTTCTTATTCAATAAATTCAAGTTTATCTATAAAAAATTGCTTTTTTACTTACTTTCTTTACTTTCTTTCTTTTATTTACTTTGTTTATTTTGTTATAAGTAATTCATATTCAAAAATATTTGTGTTAATAAAAAATTGAAACTTTTAAGATTGTGTTCCAGAACTATGTTTAACTTCTGAAATCCTAATTTGTTGGTTAACTTAGTCATTAAATTTACTTTTGATAAGACCTATGTGTCAGTTTATTTCGTATATATAAACAACCTTGTAACTAGCATTTTAGAAAGATTTTAATATACAATCTCTTACTCAACAAATTATTGTTATAGTAGTTGCCATTTCTTTCTCTCTCTTATTCTATATTTATTTTCTTCTTCAATCTTTATTTACCAACGTGTTGATATCTAGAGCTCCGGTTAGATTCACAAGAAAATACGAGTGTACATGAGGTGTGTGCAATTGATTTAGTTGTTTTTGAATTCTCATTGAGTTCACAAGAGAAATCGTAACAGAATTGCATTTCTTGATTTTACGGGGTCAAGAAACATGAGTATTTGGTGACATCTAAGATCTGTTTGATTTTTAGTGCATAAAATGAAGATGAGCAGAATAAGCAGTTTGAATATTAAACTTCCAGTGTTTGACGGAAAGAATTGGAATCGATGGATGTGTGAAATGCGTGTGTTGTTCGATGCTCAAGATGTGGTTGATCTTATCACTGAAGGTGATGTTCTGGTTGCAGCATATGCGACGAAGGAACAAAGAATTACGCAGAGAGATACATGGAAGAAGGATCAAAAGACGTTGTTCTACATCCATTAGTGTTTGGATGTGAATGTGTTTGAGAAAATTGTTGATTCGACGACGACGAAGGCTCCATGGGATATACTGACAAAGTGCTACGGCGATGATGCGTCAGTGGAGAAGGTGAAGCTTCAATCTTTATGTAAGCAGTATGAGAATCTCAATATGAAAAATAAGGAGAAGGTACCCGATTACATCTCTAAAGCAATTCTGATCACAAATGCGATGAAATCGTGTGGAGAAATCCTTTCCGAACAAGTAATCACTGAGAAGAAATTGACGTCCCTTACTCTTCAATATGATTACATTGTTGTAGCAATTAAACATTCTAAAGATCTGGGCACCATGAGAATTGAGGATCTGCAAAGTAGTCAAGAGGCGTTAGAGTTGCATTTGATTGAGAGAACTTCTGAAAGAGAAGTTAAGCAGGCTCTGAAAGTTTCTTTCGCCAGGAAGGACCAGAAGCTTTCTTGGTCAGAAGCCAAGAAAACACATGGTAGGTCTTAGAAGTCAGAAACCTCCACTTCTGATGAGAAGAAGTATCAAAAGGGAATGGAGAAGTACGATAAGAAGAAGGTTCAAAGTTATCGCTGGAAGCAGTTTGGCTGTAATGTTAGAGATTGTTGGTCAAACGAAAGAAGGAAATTAGAAGAAGATAATATAGGTAGAAGTTATTCTGATGATGAACCTGTGCTATTAAATGCTTCTAAGTTTGATGGTAAGTATTTGGTAGACTGATGGTGTATGGACACTAGATGGTCAAATCACTTAACTGAAAACAAGCAATGGCTAGTTGATTTTGACTCCAGGAGGAGGATAATGATTAGATGTGTTGATGATAAGTACCTCATTGCAGAAGGTATGGGAAGCGTGAAAGTGAAGAATGAAAGAACCGTTCTGATCAAATACGTTTAGTATGTTCCTGGAAAGAAGAGCAATTTGATGAGTGTGGGTCAGGTCATTGAAAGAGGCTTCTTAGTTAATATGAAGAACAACCTCTTTTAGTTGTATGATTCCAATAAAAAGCTAATTATGTAGTCTGAAAAGGAAAGCAACAGAACATTCAAGGTGAATATGGAGATAGCTGAAACATAGTGCCTTAGTGCAGAAGGCATTGAAGGTGATAGTAAGATATGGCACAAGAGATTCGGGCATCTGAACTATAGAATCTTAGGGCATATGAATTCTAAGAAGCTCGTGCTTGGTATTCCAAAGACGGTGAAACCTGAGAAGTCATATGAGGTATGCATGAAAGGCAAGAAATCCAGATTTCCATTTACGTTAGAAGTATCCCCAAGAGCAAAGCATGCTTTGGAAGTAGTGCATTCTGATGTGTGTGGACCATTTCCAAAACCTTCACTTAGAGGAAACATGTTTTTTGTATCGTTTGCGGATGAGTTCACCAGAATGACATGGATAACATTCATTAAGTGTAAGTTTATAGAGTTTCAGAAGTTCAAGGTGAAGGATAGGAAACAGAGTGGTAAGAAGTTGAAAGTTCTCAAAACTGATGGTGGAGGTGAGTATAACTCTACAGAGTTCCACAAGTTCTGTGAGGAGAATGGGATAGAACATGAGGTTAAATCTCCACGCACTCCTCAGCACAATGGTCTTACTGAAAGAAGAAATAGAACTTTTCTTGATATGTCAAGAAGCATGTCGAAAGAGAAGAAGATACCTCATACCTTGTGGGGAGAAGTTGTTTCCACTTCAGCGTATGCGCCCAACAAGTGTATAATGAAAAACTAAAGGAAATTGTTCCTTTAGAGAAGTGGACTGGAGATAAGCAAAGTATGAGTCATCTTAGGGTATTTGGTTCTCTTTTCTATAAACATGTTTCAGATGCTAAGAGAAAGAATTTGGATGATAGAAGCAAAGTTATGTTATTAATGGGGTACCACAATATAGGTGTGTAGTGGTAGATATGTTATGAATAATCCATTAGATTGACTTAACTCATATAGATCAAATAAAAATCACCACCACGCTTTATTGTTTCCAAAGGAAATTGGAAAAGAGTGAATAAACCGCAAAAAGGATGGGGAGAATATAGGTACGGGGGTTGGTTGTACAAATGATAGATATTAGCATACTAAACATCTATGGTACTTCGCATGAACCTCTTTGAAAATCTGTGTATTTTGGATATAAAAAGTGTATACAAAAAATATATGGTGGAGATGAGAAAATAAGTATTTTTTACAATTTTGCACCTGCCGCGGTTACGAATCTTTAGTGCCTACGTACCACCTTACATGCAGTAGGGGATCAGAGTACTCATAGTTCACCTCAAAATTTTTAAAACACATGTGTGTTGGTTAATTTTAAGAGAAGAGACATCATCATCATATCCGAGTGGAAAACATACTTACTACCTACAATTATGAGAAAGGAGAATTTTTATCATCTGAAAGTGGAGGATATAGCTTGGAATTAAAAATCAACAAATCCTCAATCAACACCCAAGTGGAAAATATCTTACTTCACTACATATCATAGAAGTATAGTAGCTTGCTTCACTACAAGAATTGACAAGAGTCTAATCTTTTGAGAAAAGTTTTAAAGTAAAAAGCCAAAGTAGCAAAGTGGTTTGAATAAGGTTAATGACTTTTAGTCTTGAGAAAGATATCAAAGTATGATTAAATTGATTAAAGTGTGATTAAGAAAAGATTTTTGAAAATGCATGGACCTAAGTCCAAGTTTATTATGAAAGTGGTTCAAGTTAGAAAATAAGAAGAAGTTTGAAAAGGAGGGAGGAGATTTTTAAAATTAAAGAAGATAGGAAGAGATGAAGGGATTATCCTAAAGCATAAAGTAAAACTAAGGAAAAGAACGATCTAACCAACAAGAAGCGAACACTTGACATGAGGAAGTCAATGTAGAATTTCCATCCTTTGGATTAAAACCAAGCAAGCAAAAATACTAAACTCTGAGGAACACCAAGCTTCAGATGAATTAAGTCTTCAGAAAAATTGGGCAGAGTAACGACTGTATACAGAGGAATTCTCAATCACAGACAAAGAATAAAATCAGAATAACCCGCACACAAAGAAATCAACCAAATACTTTGGAATAAATCCTAATAACTTCAGACAGGATAACAACAGAGTAACTAGGTCCCAAAGTATCTAGGCTTCTAATCCTAAGTCTGAGAGATCCATAACTCCACAATGCTAAGGATAGTAATCAGATAGTCTAAGTAACCTTAAAGCTTTTAATGTTTAAGTTGATTATTAAGTGTCTTCAGAAGAAAATAAAATCTCAAATGAGTAAAGATAAAATGAAATAAAGATAAAGTATCAAGTGTACAAAAGGAAAATAACATGAGATGTAAATGCTAAAATAAATGGTACATAAAAGTAAAGGCACAAAATAAAGGCATAAAGAAAAGTTAATTGTTAGTGAATTAGAAGTTAGAAATAAAGTACAAAAGGTTAGTTGAATGACCATCTTAAAGCTTTCTTTTGAAAACTTATTAGAAGATTGATAAAATCAAAGCCTCTCAAAATCAAGTTTCATTTGCTTTTTGTCAAGTACATTATTCATTTCAAGTACTTAAAGCAACCACACATGATTAACGATGTTTAAATGATTCACTTAGACCAAAGTTCATGAATTTAATTAGAGGATTGATAGAATCAAAGCCTCCTAACAATAAAATTCAAAGTTATTGGATCAAAAGTTTCAAATTAAACATACTTGAGCTTGCAAACATAAGTTTCGGCCACGAGTGATCATTTTTCGAATCGGGACAAATTTGACGCTATGTTAAGTAAATCATAAGTGAACTTATATAGAAGCCACACTTATTTTGAGGCCGGTCTATAGCAATATATGTACCAAACATGTTAGAGAAATGATATGTAGATCATTCTCCAAGAAACGTGTAGCACAAGTAAAAAAAGAAAGGGATAAGATAAAAAATGAGGGGAATAATAGTGTAACCAATGTATCAGATACAATTAGAGTTTCAAATATCATCAACATCATTCATTAATTTTGGTGGATTTGATTTTTCAAGCTATCAACTTCCAAGATCCAATGAGGTTGAGGAACTTATCCCAAAAAAACACTCAAGTATCTCCAAATCAGGACCTATAAAAAATAATGAAATATATTTAATATAAAACAAAATTTAAATAATTTAAAAAAAGTAAATAATTGGTAAAATGCACAACATGTATTAAAAAACAAAATAAAAATCCTAAAAAAATATCAAAAGTCAAACACGAGTCAACAAATGTTGTCAAATTTTTTTAGAATATTTTAAAGTCAGAAACTATTTTTTAAAATATAAAGAAATAAGAAAAATAAACTAAAATGTGTGAAAATAGTAAAATAAAAAAATAAAAATACAATGAAGTCACCAATATTTGTCAAGAGGTACGTGGATTCTTCCGTAATTTTTCAGAATTTTAAAATAATGAAAAGTACTTTTAAACAATTAAAAAAATCAAATAAAGGGAAAATCATAAAAAATATCATATCACTAAATAAAATTGTGAATTTTATTATAATTGTTTCACAATTATAGAAGTTGAAATGAATTTTTTATGAATTTTTGAAGTTTAAACAAATTAAACCAAAAATCAGAAAATAAAATAAAAAATAAAAAATATGTGGACCATTTGATCAATGTCAAAATGCGTTAGTAAGCTAATCCAAAGGACCAGACGCACTGTGCATGATATGGACATTAGTGAATAAACCACTGAATCATTTATTTTTTAAACAGATTTGAAAAAACAAGTGGCACCTTGTCATTGGTTGAGAGATGACACACTGGTCATCTTCAACCTCTAGCCACATGCGAGTTCCAGGTTTCGCAAATGGAAAAATTAGAGGTCAAGACCAGTGCCATTCTATTTGTCTCATCAAGAGGAAGACAAATGTACGCTCGCGAAAATTTATATAAACTATAGCTCAGTCGATTTGAAAAAAACCAGAAGAAAAAGATGAAAAGGGATTTGAAAATTCATGAGAAAAACTCACTTCCAGTTAAAAAAATGATGCTATGAGCATCTGAGTGATGAGAGCTATATTGTAGTAATAAGTTTGAAGATAATTGATGGAGAATTCTACTTGAACAAAGTTAAACAAATTGACTCTGCAACTTGACTTGGTTAAAACGATTTAGAGCACTTCAAGGCTTGGTTTTTCTTGTGTTAGCTTCAGTGAAGTTCATGGATGAAGAATGAACAAAGAAATTGGATTTAAAATAAAGGAAAGAGTTAATTCGAAAACTCAGAATTGTGAGCTATGGAGAGAGTTTGGAATTGGGATTTTGGCTGTTTAAGCTTGTCCAAATGATTGTAATAGCATCCTCTATTTATAGGGAAGTGAATGATGATCAGAAATAAGAGAAATTTTGAGCAAATCATGCAATCCAAGCCAGTTGTGATCATGTAAAACGTTTGAGTTGAAATGCATTAAAACGACCTCACACCAAGTGCAATTCTTATCAAAACGCATCTGGTAAATTAGTTAAACATGTTTAAAAACTAAGTTTTAAGTAACTTGACCTGTAATCCAAGTTTAGTCATGGTAAAAACTCTGACTCCAAGCAAAAAATAGATTCCATGGAGCTAACTTCAGCAATGCATAGCTCAATACTCAACGACCTTTATGATGCAATCTTGAATTCTTTAGAAAGCTAAATAGTCAATCTTGATAATATGCTTTGAAAGTTTTCATTTTGATTCTTTAGCAAAAAGTTATTCAACTTTGAAATCAAGAAAAACACATATTTTTGTACTTAGAAATAATTCTAAGTATCGAGCTTCAATATGACCTATAATATTCTTCAAAATTACATGTCCTTCCATTCACAATTAGCTTTTGATCCTTGAATATGAAATGGAGTAAAGCTCTTAAATTAAATTTTGGAATTGAGATCACTCAAAAATCTAAAAATTGAAAGAGTTATGTTCTTTGGAAGATGATGAACAAATTTGGCGAAATTCAAAATAGACCTATAATCTTTTCAATTCTTAAAGAACTTTCTAAGAATTTGCAAGTCTTGAATATTGAACCAAAGTTGTAGTAGTAATCCCAAATATTATTGTAGAAAAAGAATTATCTCAAGGAGATAAAAGATGATCAAGTTATGATCCTTTGAAGTCAAACAAGAGAATTTGATAGTCTTTTCAAAGGACCTGTAATCTTCTTCAACCATTAGTGATCTTCCACCCAAAATTAGCCTTAAACCATTTAAGAGAACTTGTTAAGGAATATTTAAAGAGAATCATGGATTTGGAATCAATCAAAATTATTAAAAAATAAGCAAGATATGGTCCTTGGAAGTCATCAAACCCTAGATCAGAGAGTGTCAAAATGACTTGGAACCCCTTTCAAGTTTTGATGATTTTCCTTGCACAATTGGATCTTGTCATGTGAAGAGAAGTTGTTGTAGATGATGATAAGAACCCATATAAAAAAGAATCAACTTAAAATATTTAAAATTGAGAGAGTTATACACTTGTAATCACTGAATAAAGCACTTGCTCAATTAGGTCAAACTTGTTGAATCAACCTTGAATCTTTTGAACTTTCTTTGAAAAATAGAGCATGATAAATCACATTAGACCTTGAAATGATGTTAAATTGAAGCACACTCAAAGGTGTAGCTTAAGTATCAATGAAACTTGTTAAAGAAGGCATGGAAATAAACACATGAATCTATGAATCTTCTTGATGAATGCTACCACAAAACTTTGGGGAACATTTAACCCAAATAAAGTGAGAGACCTCTTTGAACCAAAAGCTTTGATATCATAGACATAGCCTTGAAGCTTAAGCTCTTGCAATCCATTGAAGAACCATTTGACTGAGGATCATCTCTAAAAATCCTAAGTTAGATGGTGAGATAGATGCAGTTGTGTCATCACCTACAATATAAACATCCAAAGAAACACACACACACACACACACACACACACACACACACACACACACACATATATATATATATATATATATATATATATATATATATATATATATATATATATATATATATATATATATATATATATATATATATATATATATATTGATGTTAGTTAAAAATTAGTTCTCATAAAAAAACACATGCACAAGATACACAATTCAAGGTGCTTGGTGATCCCTTAAGAGCAAACATAAAGACATGATGAAGTAGAAATGAGAACCAACCCCTAATGTGTGATCTTGATGTATTTATAATATGAGATGATGAGAGATATTAGGGTAAAAATTGGGGTATAACAACTGCCCTTATTTAAGTGTCTTCTATCCGGAGATACGAAAGTTAAAATTTTCGTCTCGACGCGATTGAAGATACTTAAATACAAAACAAACTCTATTTTTGGCCCTAAGATTACATGCAATACTTATGATTATGAATGAAACGACCAACTCCAAAGGTGACACAAAACACCAATGGGGAAGCATAAAGTAAAACCAACGGACCAAAAAGAGAGTTCGACCATGAAAATAAATCGATGGTGAACAACACGACTCTGGGGATGACCATAAATAGGCAAAATCAAAATCACGATCAAAGAATCCAAATGCATGGTAAGATTTCAACGACAGAAAAATCTTAACAATGAAAATGAAAAACTATCAAGGAGGTAATCATTAAGAAAGGATTACCGGCTCGACTGGAGGATAGAAAGCTCAACTCTATTGGAGGAAAATCAACTCCGCTGGGGAAAAGAAGACTCAACTCTACTGGGGTAAAGCCCAAAGAGGGGAAAAATTATCATCAACTCAATAAATAAGGAAAAAACAATAGATAACAACGGCCGATAGATAACTGTGAACTACCCACTCTTAGAGGAGATAGCAAAAAGAGTAAAATCGACTCACAGGGGATCAGAAACTACTGACTCGAAGGAAACGAATAGAAACGAAAAGATAATACCGGCTCAGAGATCACGGTAAACATCAACCTCAAGACTAGTAAACTAATGATTAACATCAGTACTTATGATTAAAAACAAATGTTGGACATCAGCGCTCATGGCAGGGAACAACTCAACTCTACTGGGGTAAAGTCCAGTGAGAAAAAAGGGATAAATTCTGACTAACGAATGACGGTGAACTACCAACTCAAGGATGAAGGTATAAAAAAACATAAAACAATAACAAGTTTCCCAAAATTCTGGTATTCCACCTAGAACGGGTCTTAACTTCTTCTTTAACCAAGGCATTGCACCTAGAAAGGGTAATAAACTATTGTAAGGATCTTTCAATGAACTCTCTTTGTCATATTGAAAAAACCAACCATCCATTGGAGTACAACCTCAACAATGAACTATCTCCCACAACGAAGAGACTACCATCCGTCATAGTAAAATGAATCTCAATAATGAACTATATCCCATAACAAAGAGACTACCATCCATCAGAGTAAAACCTCAACAATGAACTATTTCTCGTAAAGAAGAGACTACCATTCATCGAAGTAAAAATCAAACCTTAACAAAAAACTATCTTCTGTAACAAAGAGACTACCATCCATCGGAGTAAAACCTAAACAACAAACTATCTCCCATAACAAAGAGACTACCATCCATCGGAGTAAAAATCACACCTCAACAATGAACTATCTCCCGTAATGAAGAGACTACCATCCATCGAAGTAAAACTTCAACAACGAACTATCTCCCATAAAGAAGAGACTACCATCCATTGCAGTACAAATCAAACCTCAACAAAAAACTATCTCCTATAACAAAGAGACTACCATCCATCGGAGTAAAACCTTAACAACGAACTATCTACCATAACAAAGAGACTACTATCGATCGGAGTAAAATAAGTCTTCCCTAGCATTAACAAACTTATTGGGGAAGTAGATGTTGCTCAAATAAAGAGATCACCACTTACTGTTACAAAAAGTATTGCGATAACCTTACCGGGAAATGAATCTTGATTTCATGGGGAAATTCCAACATATTCCTGCAGAGGGGATAAAGTATTCACATGTAAAATAAATGCACATTCTCAATCCAGGGCTCACGGCCTATAGGGATCAAAATGATATTGTTGTCGGAACCAAAAATTCAAACCTTAAACAAAACAGAGTGAAACAGTCAACCAAGACGCCATCCAATGAGGAATACACTAAAATTGGGATCAAATTTCATCTAGATAATGAGCCGGGTAAGAAGGTGTTATACTGTGGGAGAATTGACTTGGCTGTTTTGCATTTGATTGCAATTGTTGCGGATAGCAAGAGTCGCCACTGACTTTTCTTTTACCCAATAAAGGAAAGGGTGAAAAGAACAGGAAAGACCTTTTGAGATATTTTATTGAGTTCAGGGTGTAGGTTATGAAAAGGGATGGTGTAGCACCCTTTTCATCTATAGTTATCTACGGTCTTTTAGTTGCTAGCTCACTTTGAAATGCTTTGTTTGAAATGTGTTTCTTGATTGTATTTGAAAGTATTTTTGAAAAGTGCCTTCGTTTAGGCAAACTTTGTAATGATTCCCGTCTCTATAAGAATGCATACAAAGTGTTGACTTTTGAAAATATTTCATTTGAAAGTGTTGGTGTGTTTGAAAGTTGTTTTGAAAACATTTGTGAGCAAGAACCTAAGAGCGTTCTACCTACTTAAAAAAGTAGTTGTTTATTTCCTCCTCCATTAGATAATGTTATTTTACCATTGATTGGAAAGAAACTCTATCATTATATGTGAAGGGACAGACGTGGGTCGTCGTGCAGTCATAGAAGGCAACATTTATAGGATACCTTAGCAATTTTTGTAAAGGTCTAAGATTGTTTATCGAAGGCAACATCGAAGGGTCATAGAGGGACTACGATCTTGTATTTGAGGGTCATTACTAAAGTATCCCACGATCAAGGGACATGACTATTTTTTCTCAAGGCAACAAGTGTGGGTTAACCCTAGAGATGAAAGTGTGCGAAGTGTCTATTTTTCATGCATTGCTTGTCTTGTATTAGGGTTTGCTATTTGTTGATTTAAGTCTTGCCATACAAACCTTAATTACTAGCATTTATACTTGAAAGCGATAAATTGCAGAATGTAAGTATCCTACGCTATTACATCATGTGGGGATGGGGGTACAAATTTACAAATGGGGGATCACAAGTAATTAAAACCTAATTACTATTACAACCATATTGAATGAATAATAATGTACAAGAAATAGGTAAAGATAATGTATAACGATGTAAATGTGATGTGTAAAGAAAAAGAAAATATTTTTGTTTGTTTGAATTTATGAAGAAGTTTGACCTAATTAATTAAAAGAAAATAATTAAGTAATTTAAGAAAACTAAATATAAGTTAATTAAGAAAATAAATTAGATTTGATTAAGAAAACAAAGTTTTTTATGAAAAGTTTTAATATTAATTAAATTTGTATGAAAATTTAATCAATTAAAGGAAACCTAAATTCTAGATTAATTTTAAGTTAAAAGAGAAAATAAACCTAAGTTTAAAAATTAATTTATATTTAAGAAAGGAAATTAATTTGAATAAAAAATATTTTTGGTCTTTTTGTTTTAAAAAAAATAAAATATAAGTATATAAAATATGTAAGTAGTAAATAAAAATATTTTTGGGATTTTTATTAATAAAAATAATAATAATAATAAAATATTAATAATAATAATTAAAAATAAAGAAAGAGAAATATATAAAAATATAAAAACAAAGGTCTGGTGGTATGGAATTGAGGTGGTTTAGAAGTAAAATTGGTTTTGTTTGAGTGTTAGGCCCATTAATATTTTTGTGTAATCAAAAAATAAGAAAAATAAAAATAAATGGAATGCATTGTATTAGTGAGACAGGGGGTATTGTGAAGTGAAAATGCCAAGCTCAATAAGGCAGGCCCAAACGATACCTGTTCAAACAAAAAAAAAGAAGGAAAAAAAATGAAAAAACACAAAAGATCTCGTTGGGGCTTGAACCCAAGACCTTCTAATACACACGCACTTCCTCTACCACTGGGGTGACCTGTTTCATTCGTTAGTAATACAACAACTATTAAACTTAAAATAAAACAAGTTTGTGATATGGTGGGAGAACTGACTTGGGTGCTTTGTATTTTATCGCAAATGTTGCGGTTAGAAAGAGTTGCCACAGACTTTTCGTTTATCCAAAAGGAAAGGCTGAAAAGAATAAGAAAGACATTTGAGATTGTTTCTTGAGTTCGGAGGGTAGATTCTGAAAAGGGAAGGTGTTAGCACCCTTTTTGTCTATAGTTATCTATGGGCTCTTAGTTGCTTGCTAGATCACTTGCTTTTGTTTAAAAATGTGCTTTGTGTGGTTTTTTGAAAGTATTTTGAAAAGACCCCATCGTTTAGGAAAATGTTAATCTTTTGAAAATGTTTCAAGTTTGAAAGATGTTTTGAAAGTGTTGATGTTTGTTTTGAAAATAGCAAGGATGTTTGATTTGAAAATGAGCAAGCAACTAGGAACAATCTACCTACTCAAAAGTCTTAGTTCATTTCTTCATTTCCTTTGATATTGCTATCTTACCATTGATTTGGTAAGAAAACCTATCTTTGGATGTAAAGGGACGTGCGTGAGTCATCGTATAGCCATGATAGCAATATTGTGAAATATCTTAGTAATTCTCTTTGAGGGACTAAGATCATTTTGAAAGGTAACATTTGATAGCGTCACCGAGGGACTATGATCTTGTATTTTTGATTTGTTTTTGCTAAGACATCTCATATGCATAACATGACCATTTTTTTAAGGTAACAAAGTGGAATTACCCTAAGGGTGTAAGTGTGCAAGTGTGTTGATTTACATGCTTTGTTTTGTCTTGATTTAGGGTTTGCTAACTTGTTGATTTTATCTTTCCATACAAACCCTAATTTACTAGCATTTATATATAAAGCAATAAATTGCGGAAAATAAAAATACTAAGCTATTACATCATTAGGGGAGGGGGTATACAAATTTACAAATGGGGATTTTGCAAGAAAATTAAATATAATTAACTATTACAACCATATTGAATAAATATACAAAATTGAAGATAAAATGCAAGAATGCAAAATGGAAAAAAAAATCATTTTTTATTTGATTTTTTATGAAGGGTTTTAATCTTGACCTAATTAAGAAAATGGTTAATTAAAATTAGCTAAAACTAAAACCTAAATTAATTAACAAAGAATAATAAGTTAAAAAATGATTTTTTAGGGTTTTTCATAAAAAGTTTTTAAATAATAAAGATAATAATAAAGTTAATTAATTAAAATAAACCTAAGTTCTAAATTAATTTTAATTAAGAAAGGAAAATAATATAGTATTAATCCTAAGCCTAAATAATAATTCATAAAAAAAAAATTAATTTGTTAAAAGAAAATGTTTTTTGTTCTTTTTAGTTTTTTTTTATAAAGAAAAATAAAACATGAGTGTAAAAATAATAAAATAAATATTTTTGGATTTTTTCTAATAATAATAAAAATATAACATTAGTAATAAAAATAATAACAAGATAATATGAAAGTAAAATAAACTAAAATAAAAATGAAAATAAAATAAAGAAATAAATGGGCCAGGGGGTGCTGAACATAGTCAAGAGTTAGTAAAAGGAAAAAGATAACCAGGCCCAAGTTGGAGGCCCAACGCTGCAAAAAAACAAAAGAAGGAGAAATATAAAAAAAGCAAGCAAAAGGGTACCACAGGGGCTCGAACCCAGGTCCCTCTGGTTACAGGTACGCGCTTTAACCACTGGGGTGGTGATACATCCGTTAACTTGTACACAATAATAAATACATAACCCAAATGCGGCCCTGACTGTACTTCTTCTTCAACCTCTAGCCAAAGGATCTGTAACTTATTCATTCCTCAACCATTTTCAAAAATGTAAACATGAAACTTGTGCATTTTTTCACCACGAATCCAACCATGTAACTAATTTAAGCTAACATTCAAAGATTAGGATGGATTTATGAAAGTACTAAATTCTGACCTAAATGTTTCAGCAAGTTCAAACTCAAAATTCTCCATGCTCAAGCAACATAAATGAAATCTATGGACATGTATAGTTTCAGGGCAATGATATCTACATTCTATCTTCACAAATTCAAGCCTAAAAATGCATTAATAATGAGATAGAATTTCAATAAAAATACCTCAAAACTGGAAATCGTGAGATGAGTTTGAGCTTGTTTTAAGTGATGGTGATGATCAGGTTAACTTCCTTGGACCTCTAGGAAGCTAATGTAATGGCTTACTTGAGCTAAAGGTGGCTGAAATGGTCTGGAGAAGTCCAACTGCAATGCTCTGTTTTTGAACTTGGAAATGGGTGAAGATGGTGTTACAATCGTGTAACAGGGACAGGGATGGCTTATGTATGATGTTTGGAAGCTTTTGGAAGAAAAGGCTAAGAAATGCACAAGTAGTTTTTGATTTTGGGATTTCTGGCCAGAATATGCAACAATGGAGGTCTGTTATGTAAATCTTACTTTGGGGGAGTTTTAGAGCTTGTGTATTCGTCCCTTAGCTTGCAAGTAACTTGGGCATATGTATGGAAAAGATTGTAGCACTTGAGAGAGTCAGAAGCACAAGATCTAGACTTATGGCTATGTTGCTTGATTTTAAAGAAAAATGGAAATATGGTTTCAAGACAAAGTACAAGCATGTTCTGAGTTGTTTTGAGGCTATAGAAAAGTTTCTTCTGGATTTTAGTTTGTGTGTGATCAGAAGAAAACAAGTGCAAAGCTCAAGAATTGACTTTGTGCAAAAAAGCCACTTTTCCAAAATGGCATTGTTGCCTTTCTTCCTAAAATGGTATTAAGCATGGGCAATGCATTGAATGCTTGGACTAAAGCTTCTAACAGCTGTGAAAAGATTTAATTATGGAGTTCCAAACAAGTTTGAGGCCTGAAAAGAAAAGATTATGCAGCCTAGGCTTGGATTTGAATTATTGTTCATCATGGAAATGGCTTGTAAATCAATAACGAAACCCTAACTTCATCTCTTTGATTCTCTTTTATCAAACATGATCTCAATGAGTTCTTGGATATTTTGGAAAGCCTGTAACATCCTCTACAACCTCTATGTTTGTCACTTTTGAAAATTCCCCTTGGAACAATGTGAAAAATTGCCATGAACTTAGGTCAAAATCCTACCTAAACTAGGGAAAAATTTCACTAAGTTTCCAAGTTTCATGAACATGTATTCACAAAATCATTACTTGAAATCCATACAATTCTAGGAGGAGTTGTGTTCAGAAATGTTTCATATCTAATTGAGATCTACCACTTTTATATTGAAAGTTTCCTTTGAATCATCTTGCATCATGGTGAAAAATTGGCTTAAAATTGTGAAAAATATGAAGTTTTCAACACTTAGAAATATTTCTAAGTTTGGAAATTTTGACTTTTCAAAATGAAATCTTGACTTTTTTATTTCTTGATGAAAAAGTTTCATATTTTGACATGTTTTGATGAATTGTGATCTTTGACACTTGATATTTATCAAAAAGTCAAAGTTTGACTTTTTAGTGTGCAATTGACTTTTGATTAGTTGACTGAAAATCAACTATCAATCAATTGACCTTGAGAAATGTTTTGAGTCATGCCATTAGGTCAAAATGGTGCAATTTAATCCTTAAGATCATGCTTCCAACCAATCAACCATTTGCTAGGTCAAAAATCAGAGATTGCCCTTTCTAAGTCAAAGCCCTAATTTTGACCATTTTGCCCTTTTGATGATCTGATCAGATTTCTTGAGGAATTGTAGCCCAAACTTGATCAAATGACATATATGAGTTCATAATGTTGACATGGATAAAAAATTATGAAGATTGACTGTAAATTGACCATAATTGACCTTTTCCCAATACAGTTGATTTTTAGGTCAATTGATCAATTGAATGAGCAAAAATGTGATCCAAGACTTGAAACTTGACATGAGCAATAGTGAGAGTCCAAAATGGTACATGAAAGTAAGATGAGGCATAAAAAGTTCAATTATCCTTGTACAATCTCAAACCCTAATTTTCAGTCATCAGTGCTTGAGGAGGTATCTTGAGGTGATCAACCCTAGTGTAGTCTTGAACCAAAGGAGATCTTGTGAGAAATTACTTGATAAATGAGAGGGAAAATTTTGGGGTATAACAACTTCCCCTGTTCAATCTTCTTAAACCTAAAGAGTTATATTGGCGGATCCGCCATTTGTGACTTGAAGATGGAAGATGATTGAACACTAGAGTGCCCAGAAATTTGCACTCGAAGATGAATTGTGAATAGATGCCATTTGGAGGAATAGTGGTGAACACTGGAAGAAATATCAGCATAAATCTCTTGTTGATTCATACTAAAACTTTATGTTTCATCTGTGAGGAAAAGAGTTAGTAAAATGCAGATGTATGCAGGATGTTCACTAGAGAGGGTATTATGCTAAATGCATCTTGTATGTACATGTTATGATGTATAAATGTAGATGTATGTTTTTATCCAGGAAAATAAATCCTTGATTGCTGCTGAGAAAATTTTGGGAGGTTGAATCCCTGATTGTCGTTGGGGAATGAAGAATATACCCATCTTCAAACTTTGTTGAAAGGATGCTTCCGTTGGGGAATATCTCTCGGACGCCAGCTGTTATCTGGTTAGATCCAGGCTTCACAACTTGCTGAAAATAAGGAAGTCTACTGATATCTGGTCGAATCCAGGCTTCACGGTATCTTTCTGAGGAAGGAATAAATTAACTGTTATCTGGTCGTATTCCAGGCTTTGCAAAAAATTTCTTGAAATTGAACTGTCATCTGGTCGGGTCCAGGCTTTACAGCAACTCGCTGGGGATAAGGAAGTTAACTATTATCTGGTCAGATCCAGGATTTTCAGTAACTTTGAAGTGGTAACTACTATCTGGTCGGCTCCATGTTTCATGGTTTTTGGAAAGTTGTACTATTATCTGGTTGGGTCCATGCTTCACAGTGTCTCTCTAGGGATCACAGTTGATTGTTATCTGGCCGGGCTCCAGGTTTCACAATAACTCGCTGGAAAACTGATATCTGGTCGGGTCCAGGCTTTGCAGATTTCTGAGGTTGATGAGATTAATTGTTATCTGGTCGGGTCCAGGTTTCACAATAAACTGTTTTGGAATTTAATTGTTATTTGGTCGGGTACCAGGTTTCATAACAACTTGTTGGGGGTAGAGGCAAACTCTACTGGGGAAAAGAAGTTAAACCTTGGTCTTGTTGAATCCAGGTTCCTCTAAATTTTGATGAGTTAAACTATTATCTGGTCGTGTCCAAGCTTTATAGTATCTTAGATTAAATGTTATTTGGTCGGGTCCAGGTTTCAGAAAATCAAACTTATATCTGGTCGGGTCCAGGTTTCAGCAATTGATAAAGTCAAACTAATATCTGGTCGGGTCCAGGATTTACAGTGACTTGATAAGTTGACTATTATCTGGTCGAGTCCAGGCTTCAAAGAAACCTTTGGAGATAGTAAAGGTTTTGTTGATGACTTTATTGGGGATCATGGGTTGTGGTCCTATGATTTGTAATAATCTAAAAGGAAAACTCAAGCTATAGAGTGTAGACTCAATCGGGGAGGACAGACTCAGCTTGGGGAGGTATACTCAGTTGGGGGTAATAGGCTCAGCTGGAGAAGATAGACCAAAGCTGGGGAACTTTGTACTTGGCTAGGGAGTTATGCTATCCGTTGTTTGTTGGGTAAATAAACCCTGTTGGGGGAAATAAACTCTATTGAATAGGTGAGTTCCTTTTAGGAAGTGATTCACAAGGCTTCTACTTGTAGGATCAACTTAGCTGGAGAGAGAGCTGCCAATAGTATGAGACTCTGGTTGGATATTTGTTTATTGTAGCCAGTCTGTGGGGAATAATGTTAATGAAATGACTGTGTGGGGATATTCCAATATACATTAAAGAGATGTTTGTTGTTGCTTAGGTCATACGTGCCAAACAATTTTAATTATGTTCATATGCATATGTTCATTCAATTTTAATCATTGGACAATTTTGCATTCTTAACAAAGTAGGAAGTTTGCACTTCAAAGTATGTTTGTATTGATATTTTTCCCATGAATAGGCGTTTTGTACAAAGAGACGAAGATTCTAGTAAGAGGAAATCGTCGAAAGGGAAACAAAGTTGAAAACAAAAACAAATAGCCATGTGAAATGATCTCATTGCCTTCTAACTCTACTATTTCCCCAATGTCTTCGAATGCCCCTTGTCGTTGACAAAAATTGATTGGATTGATCTTGGACCATTTCAACTCGGACCTTGGTGATAAAGTTAACTGTGGTGAATCCACGGGACATAGTCATACTCTTTTAATCCTTAATTTTTTCCTAGACCGCCCTTTCGGGTTTTCAGTCCGCCAGGATACCCATTTTTGCCCAAGTCGCCCATTCTGGTTTTCAACTTGCCAGGTGTACAATGTTTTGCATATATCCCTAATTTTTGCCCAAACTTTTGGTTTGCCGGGATGCACTTATTTTGCCTAGGTGTGTCAACCTAGCAGGTCTCTTATGCGTAGTATTTTTTAACTATGTATGCGTTTGTGGGATGTGGGAAGTCTTCACTATCCATGGTAGTCAGCATCATGGCACCACTAGAGAACACTCTCTTGACAACAAACGGCCCTTTGTAGGTGGGAGTCCATTTGCCTCTAGGGTCTCCTTGTGGTAGAATGATGCATTTTATCACCAAGTCACCAACTTGATATACTCGTGGCTTGATCTTTTTGTTGAAAGCCTTGATCATACGTTTTTGGTACGTCTGACCATGACAAATAGCAGCCAATCGTTTTTCGTCGATCAAGTTCAGATGATCCAATCTTGTTTGTATCCACTCGTCTTCGCTTAAGCCCGCTTCATTCATAATCCTCAGCGAGGGAATCTGAACTTCCACTGGCAAAACAGCTTCCATGCCATAGACTAGAGAAAAGGGAGTTGCCCTAGTTGACGTTCTAGCTGAAGTGCGGTAGCCATGTAGAGAAAACGACAACATCGCATGCCAATCTTTATAGGTTACCACCATTTTCTACACAATCTTCTTGATATTTTTGTTGGCTGCTTCGATTGTGCCATTCATTCTCGATCTATATGGATAAGAATTATGATGCTTGATCTTAAACTGAGTGAAAAGCTCAGTAATCATAGCATTGTTGAGGTTGGTCCCATTGTCGGTGATAATCCTTTAGGGGATACCATAGCGGCAGACGAGGTTGTGTCTGATGAATCTGGCTACCATATTCTTTGTGGATGAGGTAAAAGAAACGACTTTGACCCACTTGGTTAAATAGTTGATAGCGACAAGAATAAAGCGATGTCCGTTGGAAGCAGTGGGCTTGATTTCTCCAATCATATCAATGCACCAAATTGCAAATGGACACAGAGTGGTCATGACGTTCAGAGGGATATGAGGTACATGGACCTTATCAGCATAGATTTGGCATTTGTGAAAAGTCCTTGAATGTTGATGGCAATCAGCCTCCATTGTTGACCAATAGTAGCCAGCTCTCAAGATCTTCTTGGCCATTGCATGCCCACTTGAGTGAGTACCAAAGAGTCCATCGTGCATTTCTTCCATAATTTCCTCTGCCTCCTTCTTGTCCACACATCGGAGTAGAGTAGAATCATGGTTGCGTTTGTACAAAATTCCGTTACTTAAGAAGAATTTGGCTGAAAATCTTCGTAAGAACTTTCTTCCATTGATGGATGCTCTCTTGGGATACTCTTGTGCTTCAAGGTATCTCATCACCTCATGGTACCATGGATTTCCTGCATCAGTGTCAAGTTCACAATAATGTGCGGGTTCATTGAATCTTTCAATTGTTATCATAGGGGCTTCGTTGTCCCATCTGACCTTGAACATTGAAGACATGGTCGCCAAAGCATCAGCCAGCTGATTTTATTCCCTAGGGAAGTGCTCAAAGGTGATCTCTTACAAGTAAGGGATCAGGGATATCACAAGTTCCTTGTAAGGGATGAGGTTAGGGTGCTTAGTGTCCCAATCTCCTTTTACTTGGATAATCACTAGAGGGGAATCCCCAAACACATTCAAATTCTTGATCCTCAAGTCAATAGCAGCTTTCAGACCTATTATTCGTGCAATTGAAGCATAGTCTGGCAGTGAATGGAGTGTGGAAACCTTCAGGAGAGATGATTACAACACCAATTCGGTTACCTAAGGCGTTGGAAGCACCATCAAAGACCATAGTCCATCGGGATCCTTGGTCAGGTCCGTCATACGGTGCAAGTTTCACGCAATCGGTTACCAACATGATGTTCTCGTCAAGGAAGTCGAAGTTCATTGACTGATAATCATCCACAGCTTGATAGGCCAAATGATCTTCTAGTACGCTTCCTTTGATGTCCTTTTGTGTAGTGTATTGAATGTCGTACTCAGTCAAGATCATTTGCCACCTGGCTATCCGTCCGGAAAGGGAAGGTTTCTCGAAGATGTACTTGATTGGATCCATCTTAGAAATCAACAGAGTGGTATGAGTCAACATATATTGTCATAGCCGGCGAGCAGCCCATGCTAGAGCGTAACAAGTTTTCTCGAGCAGTGAATATCTGGTTTCATAGTCGATAAAATTTTTGCTCAGGTAATAAATAACATGCTCTTTTCGGCCAGACTCGTCATGTTGGCCCAAAACACACCCCATATAATTCTCTAGTACTATCAAGTACATGATCAAAGGTCTTCCTTCAACCAGAGGTATGAGAATAGGAGGCTCTTATAGATATTCTTTGATTTTGTCGAATGAAGATTGGCATTCATCGTTCCATCTGACTACCTGGTCTTTCTTCAAAAGTTTGAAAATTGGCTCACAAGTAGTAGTTAAGTGTGATATGAAACGAGCAATGTAATTGAGATGACCCAAGAATCCTTTAACTTCCTTTTTAGAATGAGGGACTAGAATTTCTTGGATGGCCTTTACCTTGGCATGATCAACTTCAATGCCTTTATTGCTGACAACAAAACCTAAAAGCTTTCCAGATCGTACTCCAAACGTGCATTTGTTAGGGTTTAACTTCAGCTTATACTTTTTCAGCCTTTCGAATAATTTGTACAGGTGATCAAGATGTTCTTCTTCAGTTTTTGATATGGATATCATATCTTCCACATATACCTCTATTTCATGATTTATCATGTCATGAAGAAAGCTACCATAGCTCTCTGATATGTTGCCCATGCATTCTTTAATCCGAACGACATGACCTTGTAGCAGAAGGTGCCCCATTGCGTAACGAAAGTAGTCTTTTTCATGTCTTCGGGAGCCATCCTTATTTGATTATAATAAGAGAAACCGTCCATAAAAGAGAAGACTTTATGCTGAGCAGTGTTATCAACTAAGACGTTAATGTGTGGTAGAGGGAAGTCATCCTTGGGGCTTGCCCTATTCAGATCCCTATAGTCTACGCACATGCGAACTTTTCCGTCCTTTTTTGGCATTGGAACTACATTAGCAACCCATTGGGGATAGGATGTCACAACTAGGAACCCTGCATCAAATTGTTTCATCACTTCAGCTTTGATCTTCTCAGACATATCATGCCTCACCGTCGAACCTTTTGTTTAACAGGAGGGTAGTCTTCTTTTGTCGGTAGACGGTGAACTACGATGTCGGTATCCAACCCAGACATATCTTCATAAGACCAAGCAAATACTTTTACATAATTATGCAATATCTGAACCAACCTGCTCTTGACACTGCTTTCCAAATTGGCGCCGATCTTGATTTCCTTCTTATCTGCCTCAGTACCCAGATTGATGACTTCAACTGACTCTTTGTGCGGTTGAATAGCTTTTTCCTCTTGTAATAGAAGTCTGGCTAGTTCTCCCGATATTTCACAATCTTCCTCACCTTCTTCTTCGGCTTGGTTGATTGGACATTCGAAGTCATAGTCAGCAATAGTAGAGTCATTGGCAATAGGATCTAGAGTGGATGAGGACCTGCAAGAGTGTGTGTGTATGTAAGATACATGGCTTTTTTTTTTTGAAAATTTATTTGAAAGAAAGGAAAGACAATGAACACAAATATTTGAATGCAAAAAGAGGCCAATATACTGAATGATCATATGATTAGATAAACATAAATAAAGCCCTTGACAAATGGACCAAAGTGCCCCGGGCCAGGCACATGGCTTAAAAGTCATTGTTTGAATATTACAGACAAAATGTTCTTGAATTGAAAGAAAGATAATAACAAGTAAATTACTCCTCAATGAAGGAGATGGGCACAAAGTCCTTTGCATTCCAACTCTTCAGCTTCGTTGTAGTTGGGTACACCCAATCTTAAAATGCAACTTCTTCATCAGAACCACCCACGGCATTGACTTCATGGTTTCCAATACGAAGAGGTAGATTTCAAGCACGAGCACACCTCACTTCCTTCTGAGCTTTGACATCGAAGCCCAAACTAAAGTTGTCTGCTTTAAATGGGATATCGAGGAGTTGCCCCCAAGTATCACAGTTTCCTTATTCAATTGTTGCACGGGCATCCTTGACTGAAACCATCTTTGGTATAGCCTTAACAACTTTAGACTCACCAGAAGGACATTTGGTAGCGGAAATCATCGATGGCATGACTTAAAAGGCTTAACATGGGGTTTCAATGAATTCCCCATCCATCTCTACGTATTTGAATGAGTTAAGGTGACTTACCATAAACTCTTCTTCTCCACAGGCGGTGACTATTCTTCCCTTGACTGTATATTTGAGTTTCTGATGGAGAGTTGAGGTTACTGCCCCAGCTTTATGGATCCACGGGCGGCCTAACAGACAAGAATAGGAAGGACGAATATCCATAATATAGAAGGTGGAGTTGAAGGTTTGAGATCCCACTTTGATTGGAAGATCTACTTCCCCATGAACAGTCCTCTTTGATCCGTCAAATGACCTTACAATTATATCGCTTGGCTTCTAGACTAAACCCTCACAGTCTAGACGGTCTAACTCCCCCTTGGGTAATACATTCAGGGAAGTACCAGTGTCGACTAGAATATGTGCTAAGGTGGTCCCTTTGCACTCGATAAAAACATGTAAAGCTTTATTGTGGTTCTTCCCTAACGGTGTTAATTCAGCATCCAAAAATCCCAAGCCATTATCAGCCGTCATGCTAGCCACGTAATTCTCAAATTGGTTCATTGTTGTTTCATGGGGGACATGAGCTTTTTTTCAGGAATTTGATTAATGTCTAAGCATGGGCGTCGGAACAAAGCAGCAATCACTATATTGAAATCTTAGAAGGGGTTTGCTCCAACTGTTCTACAAACTTTAAATCAGATCTTTTTATTATCTTTAAGATCTCGTCCATATCACGAGTGGAGGGTTATTTATCAGTTACGTCCTTGGAGGGAACTTCAATCACATCAGGCTCAACAACCTTCTCCTTCCCTCTTGTATCGGTACTTGGCTTAGTAGCAGTAATGCGGATGGGCGTCCTTATAACAACTGCTGGTGAGATATTGGGTGAAAATATTCTCCCAGTCCTAGTTACTTTGCTTGAGCCAACTATGTTACCGACATTATCATCTTTTTCTTCTTCGATCCAAGCATCTTGTTTAATACCATGATAGAACACCTCATAACCATAATACCATGGTACTGCTTTGTTTGAAGAGTAGGGAATCGGTCCGGGATTGGTAATTATTACGGGAGCAATAGTGGGTTCATTTGAAATCCTAATAGGACCTTTAGAGGTGATCCTAAGAAGCTTGTTTGAGATGGTAATAATGGAGAGGTCTTCACATTTGTTAATCAGACTCTTGGCAAGTAGAGTCTTCTCAAATAGAATTTCGTAGCTATCCATCAGTCGTTGTATTCCTTTCTTCAGCCCTTCACCTCCATTGAGTTGTCTTGTACAACACACCCAATCTTTTACACAACCAGGGAAGATCCCAACTTTCAACATATTGTTCTTGATTATATTCAGTGGAGTAGTCAATTCTTCAACAGAGGAAACAAAATTTGTATCTTCAACAACATTAAAACTCTTATCATGCTTCGACATCAGAGCGGTAATTAAATTCAGCATTAGAAGAGGATCAAACTCAATAGTCTTGTTTTCAATTAAATCCTGGATTTTGTTTTTCAGGGACCAGCAATGGTCGGTTTCATGCCGGGGGCTGCTCGAGTGGTAAGCACACTTAGCGTTTGGATTATATTTCGGTGACGAGGTATCAGGGTTGGCGGGAGGATCGCGCAATGTCACTAAATTAGCCTTGAGGAAATGTTGTAAGGCTTGAGACAGTGACATGCCTAAACTTGTAAATTGTCTTCTCGGAGTTTCAAAATGTTGATGATTGGCAGATGGTCTTGGAGGAGGAGTTAGATTGGAGATTCAGACAACATTTACAGATGGATGGTCATTCTTCTTGGTACGAGCCCTTTCCCCGTACATATAATTGACTTCCTTTTTTGCAGCAAAAGGTTTCTTGATAGGATTGGAAGTGGAGGTAGACGCCACATAGATCTTCCCACTTTTTATGCCATTTTCAACTCTTTCACCGGTTAAGATCAATTCGGTGAAACCAGAAGAAGAGCGGCCAACCAACAGATTAAAGAAGGGACCAGATAAAGTGCCCATGAACATGTCGATGTGCTCCCTATCAGTCAAGGGTGGTTAGACCATACTAGCAAGGTCTCTCCACTTTTGCGCATATTCCTTAAACCCTTCATTATTTCCCATGGTCATATCTTGTAATTGAACCATCGTTGGTGCCAAGTCGGTGATGTACTGATTCTGATGGTAGAATGCAGTAGCTAAATCCTCCCAAGTATTGATACATGATCCATCCAACTGATAAAACCATTCAAGTTGAGTTCCAGCCAAGCTCTCTTGGAAAAAGTGAACCCAAAGCTTCTTATCAGCAGTGTGCAACTGTATCTTGCGCACATAAGATTTCAAATGGAGTTTTGGACATGAGACCCCATTGTACTTTGCAAAGAAAAATATTTTGAATTTTTGGGGAATTATTACCCCAAAGGTCAAACCCAAATCGTCAAAATCTAAACCAGGGACGGCTTTGATTTCAACAGCTTTCAATTTGTCTTCTAACTACTTATATTTGATATCAGCGGGTGGATACTGCTCGTCGAAATAATCATCATCAAATATTTGATCATTGAAACAGTCGGCCTGAGTACTCTTGACCTCACCAATCTGGTTCTCGTCCTCTTCAGATGAGTCTCCTTCTACTGGGATTTGACGGACTGTCTCCTTGAACCTTCTACCCATGTTGAGCAGAGCTTTCTTCTTGGGCTTCTTCTTAACTGACAACAAAGCCATCATGTCTTGCTGCCCCTTGGCTAGGGCTAGTAGATTTTCCTGGAACTGAGAATTTTGTGCCTGGAGATCCTTTACAGTTCTCTCTAGATCCATCTTGCTGAAATAAACAGTAAAAAGATAAGGAAACTTGTTATATGAAAAACATGGCATGTTATGATGCTGGGAATATGTATATGAAAAGGATTTCAAGGATTAATGAGATTTAAATTTGTATAGACGAAAGAAATGAACAAACATCAATTTTCATTAAACAAAACAAGAAAGATTACATCATGCCTCTTGGGCTTACAAAATAAATTTCTAAGATAAAAATACTGAACGCATCCTCTTCGGCGCAAGGTAGGCGTTCACACTTTACTCTTCTTGTAGTTGCTTCGTAAGCTTCAAGACCTTCTTTTCACTAGCATAGAATTGAGCCTCGAAAGTATCTCGTTCTTCCTTAAGTTGAATCCATCCTTTTGGCAAGTCTTCGAGAGAGGTGGGCATGTCGGGATGAAGGATAGTGTAGGGAACATCTCCTTCAACCACATGCTCCATGATAACTGCTAGGATGGAAGGATAAGACATCACAAGTTTCTGAGCACGAGCTCGCAGCCATTTAAGTTAAGGCTTGAGGGGAATGGAATTCTTGTGTCCTAGTGTCTTACTATCCACCTTGTTCATCATTCTCCAATCTCGGATAAACCTCTAGCGGTAACCTTGATTGTCATTCTCGTAGTCAAATACCACTCCTTGAATAAGCATCTCATGTGGACCATCCCTTCGAGCGTAACCAAACTGTCGTAAGGCCAAGAAGGGGTTGTAAGTGATACCTCCTCTAATGCAAAGTAAGGGGACATTAGGGAATTATCCATAACGGTCGATGATAGTAACGTTCTCCAAAGATCGGGAACACCAATGAATATCTGAATGTTTAAGCGTCATCAACCTATGGGACCACCTTGAACCTTGCTCATTCTTTAATACAAATTGGGGAATATACGAAATAAACCATCTTTCCAAGAGAGGAGTACAACACATGAGGATACCTCTCTTCCTCATAGTGCGAGATTGAAAAGAATGTAGGATGTCTCCTAACAAAGTAGGCACCGGGTTACGAGACATGGAGATTTTGGTGGCGTTTACATCTATGAGTTGGTCAGGATTTGGAAAAAAAACCATCATATAGATGAGAAGGGCCACAATTTCCTCAAAGGCTTGTAAGTCCAAGGAGTTCCAACAATCTTGAACTTTCTCAAACAAGAACTTGGCTAAGAAACCTTTGACACCACTCCTTGTTTCTCAATTAGTTGTGACATCAGATTGTTGCAAGTGTAGGGCTTGAGCAATCTCTTCTGGTTTTGGATCTCTTTCTGTACCGTTGATGGGTAGTTGATTGAGAATGGGAATCCTCAATAGTTGGGAGAATTCTTCCAAAGTTGGCACAAGTTGATAATCGGGAAATGTGAAAAAATGGTGTAGAGGATCAAAGAACTGGAATAACACCTTCATCATATCTTCATCAGTGTTAGAGGTAACCAAGTTTAGTAGGCGACCATGTCTTTTGGTAAATGGAGAATTCTTAGGAACCCTTGATGTTAACTCTTTAAGTTAAGGAGGGATCCTTACGAGAGTGACTTGAATGGTTTTCCTGCGAATAGAATCTATGTCCTACAAAACAGGACAAAGATAAATCCCAAAAATCCTAGAAATGGTTAGTGAGTATGAGTATGATGTTATGTACAAGTAAAAATATAAAAACAAAACAAACAAGTCCTTAGGTTTAGGCTTGCATGGAGTCTCATAGGTAAGTACCCTCTTGAAGTTTAGTTGGCTAAAACCTGTCCTAGAAATAGTAACCGGTTTCTAAGGGAGCTCAATATCACTGGTTTGTCTTTTCGGGAATTGTTTCAGCGCAAGCCTCTTTAATGGCGACCGAAATATCCCAAAAAACCAAAGCTCAATGAGTGAAGTATCGAGTATCTACCAACTTTGGACTGCACCAAAGCTGGTCATCTCACTACGTCCTAATGGCCAAGTTGGTCAAGTAAAGGTTCTAGAAGTCAGTTAGTGCTTCATGACATCACTCAGCGGCCACGTATTCTCCTTGACTACTCAAGGGCTACCGGTACCCACAAGTGCAAAGCTCAAGAATTGACTTTGTGCAAAAAAGCCACTTTTCCAAAATGGCAATGTTGCCTTTCTTCCTAAAATGGTATTAAACATAGGAAATGCATTGAATGCGTGGATTAAAGCTTCTAAAAATTGTGCAAACATTTAATTATGGAGTTCCAAACAAGTTTAAGGCCTGCAAAGCAAAGATTATGCATCCTAATCTTGGATTTGAATTCTTGTTCATCATGGAAATGGCTTGTAAATCAAGAATGAAACCTTAACTTCATCTCTTCGATTCTATTTCTTCAAACATGATCTCAATGAGTTCTTTGAAAAGCTTGTAACATCTTCTACAACCTTTATGTTGGTCAATTTTTAAAATTCCCCTTGGAACTATTTGAAAAGTTGCCATGAAGTTAGGTCAAAATCCTTCCTAAACTAAGGCAAAATTTCACTAAGTTTTCAAGTTTCATGAATATGTATTCACAAATCATAACTTGAAATCCATACATTTCTAGGAGGAGTTGTGTTCAGAAATGTATTAGGTATCATTTAGATCAACAACTTTCATGTTGAAAGTTTCCTTTGAATCATCTTGCATCATGGTGAAAAATTGGCTCAAAGTTGTGAAAAAATATGAAGTTTTCAACACTTAGAAAAATTTCTAAGTTTGGAAATTTTGACTTTTCAAAATGAAATCTTAACTTTTTGATTTCTTGATGAACAGTTTCATATTTTGACATGTTTTAATGAATTATGTTCTTTGACACTTGATTTTGACAAAAAAAGTCAAAGTTTGACTTTTCAGTATGCAGTTGACTTTTGATCAGTTGACTGAAAATCAACTATCATTCAATTGACCTTGATCAATGTTTTGTGTCATTCCATTAGGTCAAAATGATGCAATTGAATCCTTGAGATCATTTTTCCAACCAATCAACCATTTGCTAGGTCAAAAATCAGAAATTGCGCTTTCTCAATCAAAACCCTAATTTTGACCATTTTGCCCTTTTGATGATCTGATCAGATTTCTTGAGGAAGTGTGGCCCAAACTTGATCAAATGACATTTATGAGTTCATAATGTTGACATGGATAAAAAATTATGAAGTTTGACTGTAAATTGACCATAGTTGACTTTTTCCCAATATAGTTGATTTTTAGGTCAACTGATCAATTGACTGAGCAAAAATGTGATCCAAGACTCTAAACTTGACATGAGCAATCTTGAGAGTCCAAAATGGTCCATGAAAGTCATATGAGGCATTAAAAGTTCAATTATCCTTGTGAAATCTCAAACCCTAATTTTCAGTTATCAGTGTTTGAGGAGGTATCTTGAGTTGATCAACCCTAGTGCAGTCTTGAACCAAAGGAGATCTTGTGAGAAATTACATGATAAATGAGAGGGAAAATTTTGGGGTACAAAATAGTACAATTGCCAGCTTCATGTTTAACCTCACGCCATAACCAATCATGGATTTAAACCCCGTAACTTCTTCATCTCTCAACCATTTGCAAAAATATAAACAACAAACTTGTTCTAAATTTCATCACGACTCCAGAAATGTAAATAACTTAAGTTATAAATAAAAGATGAATGAGAATTTCTAATGGTACCAAATTATGACCTAATTTTTTAAAAAAGTTCAACTTTAAAATTCACATAACTCAGGAAATATAAATTAAATCTAAAGACATGGTCAGCTTCAAGGCAATGATGTCTACATTTTATATTTGAAAATGGAAAGCTAAAAATGCCTATATGAAGAGATTGAAAGTCAGAAAGTTTACCTCAAAACTGGAAATCGTGTTTTGCAAATGAGCTTCATTCAAGTTGCTGCAATGATAAGGTTAGCTTCCTTGAGTCTCTAGGACACAAATGCAATGCTTAACTTATGTTGAGAGTGCCTGGATTGCTCTGGAAAAGTCAATGTGCAAGCAACCGTTTTTAAAAACGAAAGATGGTGATGGAGGTGTTACAATTTGAAAACAGGGATTAGGATAGTCTCTATATGTGTATTAGAAGCTTTGTGAATGGTTTGGCCAAGAAACGCACGATGGATTTGAAGATGAGTGTACATAGTCAGAATATGTGAAGTTTTAGTGCTTGTGTGCAGATTCTGAGTTCAAGGAGTTCTGAGTGTTTAGAGGGCTACTAATTTCGTTTGATATCTTGAAAATAGTTTCCCTATTTATAAGCAAGTGGTTTGGAGACTTGAAACAAATCAGATTTCAAAATCACATGTTATGGCTAAGTTTCTTGATTTTGAAGCAAAGTTGAAAAACATATTTCAAAGACATGGTACAAGGCTATCTAGAGTGGTTAGAATATTTAAACATGTTTCTTCTGGCTTGTAGATGTTGTGTGTGCAGAAAGAACAAGTGAAAAGTTCAAGGAGAGTGGACTTTGTGATTAAAGTGAACTTTTCAAGAATGGATATGTTACTTTCTTCCCAAAATGGCAAATTATCTTGAACAATGCTTGAACCACTTGGATAAGGGCTTAATCAATTGTGTAAACCATTAATTATGGAGTGAAACACAAGTTTGAGGCCTTCAAAGCAAAGATAATGCATCATGGCCATGGATTTGAATTCTTGTTCATCACAAATTCTGCCTTGTAATTCAAGAATGAAACCCTAACTTCACCTCTTTGATTCTCCCAGCTCAAGAATGATCTCGATGATTTCTTTGAATTTTTAGAAAGCTTGTAACATCATATACAACCTTCATGTTTTACTTTTTATAAGAATCATCTTGGAACTATGTGAAAAGTTGCCACGGAGTTGGTACCAAAAATCTGAATAAAACACTCAAAATTTCACTAAGTGTTTTTATACAAAGTGCATGACTTTATGAACTCATAAATTAAAATCGAAGCATTTCTTGAAATGGTTCTGACCAAAAATGTTTTAGATCACATTGAGATCTACAACTTTTATGTTTGAAGTTTTTCTTGAATCATCTTGCATCTTGGTGAAAAATTGGGATGATGTTATGAAATAATAAGACCTTAAAACACTTAAAAAAATTCTAACTTTTGGAAACTTTGACTTTTCAAAATGAATTTTGACTTTGTTGATTTCTTAATGATCAAGTTTCATATTTTTGCATGTCTTGATGAAATGTGATCTTTGAAATATAATTTTGATCAAAAAGTCTAATTTTGACTTTTCGGCGTATATTGACTTTTTAATTAGTAGATCAAATTTCAACTATTAATTAATTGATCTTGGAAATGAATTGAACCATGCAATTAGGCCAAGATGATGAACTTGAATTCTTGATATCATGTTTCAAGAAAATAATTCATGTACTAGGTCAAAAGTCAAAAACCAAGCCTTCTTAGTCAAAACCCTAATTTTAACCATTTTTCCCTTTTGGTGATCTTGATCAATTTCTTGGGAAAATGTGATCTAAACTTGGATAAATTAATACATATGAGTTCACAATCTTTATGTGGGCTAAAAATGTTGAATTTGACTGTAAATCGACCAGAGTTTACTTTTTACCCAATACAACCGATTTTAGGTCATCTGATTAATTAATTGAGCAAAGTTGAGCTACAAGACATGGAACTTGACATAAGAAATCTTGAGGGTTTATAATGATCAATTAAAGTCATACGGGGCAATAAAAGTCCAATTGTCCTTGTGAAAACTCAAACCCTAATTTGAGGTATCAGTGTTGAGGAGGTGTTTTGAGCTGGCCAACCCTTATGCAAGCTTGATCTATTGAAGATCTTGTGAGAAATATATTGAGAAAATGAGAGGGAAAATTTTAGGGTACAACATCTTCCCCTGTTCAATCTTCTTAAACCTGAAGAGTTAGATTGGTGGATCTGTCGTTCGTGACTTGAAGGTGAAAGATGATTGAACACTAGAGTGCCCAAAAATTTGCACTCGATGATGTGTTGATTTTTTTGGGAAAGGGCTTAAAGGTGCCATTTGGAGAAATGATGAAGAGTTTGTCGGAGATGGGCTTATAGATGCTATCCATAGTGACTATTGGTAGAAATAGGATAAGGTATCAGGATAAATCCTTGGTAGATTTATACTAAAGCTGTAGATGTCTTTTGCTTGTCTTTAACTGGGAGAAATAAATCTGATCCATAAGAGGTCTTCTGATTGGTGACTTCACTGGGGAAAAAATTCTAACCATAAGAGGTCTGTTGATTGTCTGTCATTAACTGGAAGGAGAATTAAACCAGAATAGGACTTTGTTCTCTTTTCTTTAACTAGTAGAAGTGAATTTACCAGAAGAGGACTTTTGAATTCTTGTTATTAAATGGTAGAACTAAATCTAACCAGAAGAGGACTGTTGAATGCCTGTTATTAATTGGTAGAACTTAATCTAACCAGAAGAGGTCTTTTGTTTTGATGTCTTTTCCTGCAAAGAAAAGGGTTAGTTGCATGTGAACGTATGCATGTCACAAATGATGTTCTCAAAATAAATGAGACTATGTTATATGCATTTGTCATGTATGTAATATGATGTATGCATGCAGAATATTGTTTGAAGAATATATTTGTCTAGGGAAAATACATCCTTGACAAAATGCTGGGGAGCTTTGGGAGGTCTAAATCCCGGATTGCTGTTGCGGATGAAGAGTATGTGTATCTTCACACTTTGTTTAGAATGTTTTCGTTGGGGATTCCTGCTTTGTTGTTTGAGGAGAATTCCGCTGGGGAACATTGACTTTGCTTGAAAAAACTCTGCGGGGATTGTTAATTTTTGTTTGGGGAATAGAGTTCAGGAGTTTTAGTTGTTCATTGCTCTGCCCGGGGGAATAAAAGTTAGCTGTTATATTGTCAGATTCTAGGCTTCACAACAACTTGTTGGGGAAAATAAAGTTAACTATTATATCGTCATATTCCAGGCTTCGCAGCAACTGAAATTACCTGTTATCTGGTCGGATTCCAGGCTTCGCAGCAATTGAAATTAAATTAACTGTTATCAGGTCGAATTCCAGGCTTCGCAGAAAATTGAAGTTAAATTGTTATTTGGTCGGATTCCAGGCTTCGCAGCAACTTAGATGAAATTAACTATTATCTGGTAGGACTCCATGCTTCACAATAACTTGCTTGAAAGGATGAAATTAAACTGTTATCTGGTTGGATTTCAGGATTTGCAGCAACTTAGATGAAATTAACTATTATCTAGTCAGATTCTAGGCTTCGCAGTAATTTATAGCATTGACTCTGTTGGGGGTTGCAATGACTCTTTCAGGGATTAAAGGGTTTCAACCATTGATTTGTAATAGTCTGAGAGGCAAACTCAAACTGGGGAATTTGTAGTTTTGTTGGGGAAATAAACCCTGTTGAAAGACTATTTTGACGACCTACTGGGGAGGTGTTTTCTTTAGGCAAAAATCCTCAAGGCTTCTTCTTAAGACCAACTAAGTTGGGGAGAGGGTTTTCGAGAGATTGGAACTCTGGCTGGGGATTGCATGGATCTGTCTCTGGGGGGATAATTTTATTGAAGTAACCCTGTGGGGATATCCCAAATCCTTACGAAGATGCCTGTTACTATTTTTATGTATACATTTGTTAACTGTTTAATCATGTTCATATGCACATGTTCATTCAATTTTAGTCATTGGACACTTTTGCAATCAAAACAAAAAAACAAAAAGTTTTCACTTCAAAGTATATTTGTATTGATGTTTTTCCCATATATAGGCGCTCTTTGTGCAAGGATACAAAGATCCTAGTAAGAGGAAATCATCGAAAGAATGAAAGGAATACAAAGTGAAAACAAAAATAATAACCACGTGGAAGTGATCTCATTATGTTCCAAGTCTTCTATTGCCCCTATGTCTTCGAACATCATCCCTTGCCGTTGAAAGAATTCGATTGAATTGATCATGGAAGTTTGAAATTAGACCTTGATAATAAAACTGGATGTAAAGATTCCACGGGACATAGTCATACGCTTTAATCCTTAATTTTTTCCTGGACCGCCCTTTCGGGTTTTCAGCCCAACAGGATACCCATTTTTGCCCAAGTCGCCCTTTCGAGTTTTCGGCTTGTCGGGTGTACTATCTTTTGTATATATCCCTAAATTTTACCTGAACCTCTTTGGTTTGCATGAATGCCCTTATTTTTGCCTAGGTATGTCAACCTAGCGGGTCTTTTTATGCGTAGTATTTTTTGACTATGTCTGCATTCACAGGATGTGGGAAATATTCGCCGTCCATAGTAGTCAGCAGCATGGCTTTGCCAGAGAACACTTTCTTAACAACAAATGGCCCTTCGTAAGTGGGAGTCCATTTCCCCTTGGATCGCCTTGTGGAAGAATGATGTTCTTTATTACCAAGTCACCAGTCTGATACACTCGAGGCTTGTTCTTTTTATTAAAAGCCTTGATCGTACACTTTTGATACATTTGACCATGACAAACAGTAGCCAATATTTTCTCATAAATCAAGTTTAATTGATCCAATCTAGTTTGGATCCATTCATCTTCGCCTAAATTTGCTTCTTTAATAATCCTTAGAGAAGGAATCTGTACTTCAACGAGCAAGACAACTTCCATTCCATAGACTAAAGAGAAAGGAGTTGCCCTAGTTGACGTTCAAGAGGAAGTACGGTAGCCATGAAGAGCAAACGGTAACATCTCATATCAATCTTTATAGGTCACTACCATCTTTTGCACAATCTTCTTTATGTTTTTATTGGCAGCTTCCAATGTGCCATTCATCTTAGGTCTGTACGGAGAAGAATTGTGATGCCTGATTTTGAACTGAGTGCAAATTTCCGTAACCATAACATTGTTGATATTGGTTCCATTATCGGTGATGATCCTTTCAGGAATACCGTAACGACAGATGAGGTTATGCTTGATGAACCGGGCTACCATGCTTTTTTTGACAGAGGCAAATGAGGAAGCTTCAGCCTATTTGGTGAAATAATCAAAGGTAACAAGGATGAAACAATGCCCATTTGAAGTAGTAGGCTTGATTTCTCCAATCATGTCAATGCCCCACATTGTGAATGGCCAAGGAACAGTCATGACATTCAAGGAAATTGGAGGTACATGAACTTTGTAGGCATAGATTTGGCTCTTGTGGCAACTCCTCGAGTGGCGGTGACAATTAGTTTCAATTGTGGACCAATAGTAACCATCCCTCATAATCTTCTTGGCCTTAGTGTATCCAATAGAGTGAGTCCCAAAGACACCATCATGCATGTCTTCCATGATCTATTCTGCCTCCTTCTTGTCCATACAGCGTAGCAGAGTTGATTCATGGTTGCCCTTGTACATGATTCCATTGCTTAGGAAGAATTTGGCTGAAAACCTTCACAAGAATTTCTTATTGTTAATGGAATCTCCTTCAAGATACTCTTGTGATTCAAGATATATCCTTACTTCATGGTACCATGACTTCTCTTTTTCAGTGCTAATATCACAATAGTGCACAAGTTCTTCAAATCTTTCGATTGTAATTCTAGGAGCCTCGTTGTCCCACTTGACTTTGAAGATGGATGACATTGTTTCCAAGGCATCTGCCAACTGATTTTCTTCTCTTAGAAAGTTAATACAAACTCTTTATAAGGAATCATATTAGGGTGCTTGGTATTCCATTCTCCTTTAACTTTAATGATCACTAGAGAAGAATCTCTATTGTAACATAAAATTTTCCCTCTCATTTATCAAGAGTTTGCTTACAAGATCTCCTTGGACTCAAGACTGCACTAGGGTTTGATCAGCTCAAGACACCTCCTTAAACACTGATGACCAAAACTAGGGTTTGAGATTGCACAAGGAGTTTTTAACTTCCAATGCCCCATATGACTTTCATGGATCATTATGGACCCCTAAGATCACTCATGTCAAGTTTCAAGCCTTGGATCACATTTTTGCTTAATCAATTGGGCAGTTGACCTAAAAATCAGCTATATTGGGGAAAAGTCAACTATGGCCAATTTACAGTCAAACTTCATAATTTTTTATCCACATCAACATTTTAAACCCATATGTATCATTTGGTCAAGTTTGGACCACAATTCCCCAACAAATTTGATCAGATCTCCAAAAGGGCAAAATGGTCAAAATTAGGGTTTTGAGTGAGAAAGGGGAATTTCTGATTTTTGACTTAGCAAATGATCAATTTGTTTAAGACATGATCTCAAGAGTCCAATTGCATAATTTTGACCTAATAACATGGCTCATAACATTACTCAAATTCAAAGGATTGATAGATGAATTTTCAGTTAACTGATCAAAAGTTAACTTTATACTGAAAAGTCAAACTTTGAATTTTTGGTCAAATTCAAATGCCAAAGATCACAATTCATCAAAACATGTCAAAATATAAAATTTATTCATCAATAAATAAAAAAGTCAAGATTTTATTTTGAAAAGTCAAAATTTCTAAACTTAGAAATTTTTCTAAGTGTTGAAAATTTCTTATTTTTTCATAACTTTGAGCAAATTTTTCACCATGATGCAAGATGATTCAAGAGAAACTTCCAACATGAAAGTTGTATATATCTATGAAATATACAACTTTTCTTCACACAACTTCTTCCAGATGTTCTTGGATCTCAAGTTATAATTTTAAGAACATGTGGTCATGAAACAAAACACTTAGTGAAATATTTGCCCTAATTTGGTCAGGATTTTGACCCAACTTCATGGCACTTTTTCATATATTTCCAAGGGGATTATTCAAAAGAAATTCAAATATGGGTTGTATAGAACATTGCAAGCTTTCTAAAATGTCCCAGAACTCCTTGAGATCATTCTTAAATAGGGAGAATCGAAGAGATGAAGTTAGGATTTTATCACTTGAATTACAAGTCATTTTGTAATGAACCAAATTCAAAATTCAAACTATGCTGCATAAACTCTACTTTGCAGACCTCAAACTTGTTAGGAACTCCATAATTAATGGCTTGAACAACTGTTAGAGGTCTCATTTCAAGCATTCAATGCATGTACATGCTTTATATCCATTTTTGGAAGAAAGTGTACATTGTCATTTTGATAAAGTGCTTTTTTGCAAAAAACTTGTTCTTGAGCCTTGCACTTGTTCTCTTCTGATCACACAAGTCCTATAACTCATGAGAAATGGTTTAGACACTTACAATCACCCAGCCCATGCTTGTACCTTACATTGAAACTTGATTTCCCTCTTTTCTTCAAAATCAAGTAACGTTGCCAAAAGCTAAAAACTTGTGCCTCTGACTTGCCAATGCATTTCAATCCTTTTGCTTATACATACACAAACTATTGACATCAAATACACGAAGGATCATGCCCTGAAAACAGCTAGAACTCAGAATCACATTCCATATCTCCATTTTCACATAAATTGAGCAAAAACTTGAAACTCATAACTCACTCGTGCGTTTTCAAGCCTTTTGGTTTCTAAAGCTTCTAAACATCATTTAGAATTGATCCCACACCCTGTTACAGAACTGTAACACCATTAACACCATCCGCCATTTTCAAAAACAAAGCTTTGCACTTGGACTTCTCCAGAACTCCCCAGGCCCTTTCAGCTCAAGCTAAACATTCCATTAGCTTCTTGGGAACTTGAGGAAGCTAACCCAACCATTGGAACTCCTTGAAAGCTACTCAAATTTCAAACCAGATACCCCCTTGCAAGGTAAGTTTTCTAACTTTGGAACTTCTCATACATGCATAATCAATGATTTATTTGTGAACAAAACATGTAGATATCATTGCCCTAAAGCTAACCATGTCCATAGTTTTCATTAATTTTGCTTGAGCTTAGAGAATTTTAAGATTGAAATTTATGAGATTTTTAGGGTTCAGTTTAGGGCCAATGAAATTCGTGCTTATCTTTGATCTATAGTTTTAATGCTTTACATTTTTGAAACCGTGAGGAAATTTGCTACAAGTTTCATGTTTACAATTTTCATTTTTGTTGAGAAATGAACAAGTTACAGTTGGTTTGGCTGGAGGTTAAAGATGAAGTGTAACTCAGGGCATATTTTGAATCATATATTTATTGTTTTGCTTATGTTAACGGATGTATAGCCACCCCAGTGGTAGAAGCGCGCGCCTGTAACTTTTGGGACCTGGATTCGAGCCCTAGTGGTACCCTTTTGTTTTTTTTCTTCATATTTTTGCATCCTGACTTTGTTTTTTTGGACAGGCGCTGGGCCTCTTTGGGCTTGTTTTTTTTTTTTCTAGCTAACCCCCTGTTTCATATATGCACCCTTGGACCAAATTTATTTTATTTTCTTATTTTCTTTTTATTTGTTTTTCTTAATTATTTTTTCTAATATTAAAAATCATAAAAAATACAAAAATATTAGATTTTCATTTTGACATAGTTTATTCATTTTTTTCCTCATAAAAATTATTTTTATTTGATAAATACTTTATCCATTTCACTAAATATCTTGTAAATTTAATTAAAATTATAGGGTTTATTTACTTGCTTTTACACCAATTTAAATATATTATTTTAACTTTGAAAAGGCTAAAAATATTTTATAACACTATAATTATTTTCAAGACAAAAATACCAAAAATACTTTTCTTACAAACTTATTTTCTTTTTATCAATTAATAGACTTAGGGTTTTATTTAAAATCTTTTCTTAATAAATTTAGGTTTAATTAATTATTTTCTTTTAACTAATTAGGTTAAAACAAATCCCTTTTCTCTAAAAAATCCAAATTAAAATATTCATTTTCTTCTTCACATTTACATTCTTGCATATTTATCCATCTTGTACATTATTTATTTCAATTCTTGTACAAATTAGGTTTATATTCTTGCAATCCCCATTCACAATTTGTATACCTCCCTCCCCCCCCCCCCCCCCCCCCCCACACACACACACACACACAAATGTTGTAATAGCGTAGTAACTTTAAATTCCGCAATTTATCGCTTTATATACAAATGCTAGTAATTAAGGTTTCTATGGAAAGACTAAAACCAATACTTAGAAAACCCTAATTCAAGATAAAGTCAAGCATGAAAACAATACACTTGCACACAAGCACCCCTAGGGTAAATCCACTTGGTTTCGTTTACAAAATAGCCATATTACGCATGTAAGGTATCTTAGCAAAAAAACAAGCAAATACAAGATCATAGTCCCTCGATGACGCTATCTAAGTTGCCTTTCAAATGATCTTATTCCCTTAAATATAATGCTAAGATACCTTGCAACATTGCTAATCATGGTTATACGATAACCCACGCCCGTCCCATTTACATCCAAAGATAGGGTTACTTACCTAATCAATGGTAAGATAACAATGTCAAAGGAAAATAAAATGAACAAGAAAGACTTTTGAGTAGGTAGAATGCTCCTAATTACTTGCTCAGTTTCAAACAAACATCCTTACCATCTTCAAAACAAACACCTACAATTTCAAACATCTTACAAACTTGAAAGCATTTTCTAAAGATCAAACACTTTGTATACATTATTACGAACGAGAATCATTACAAAGTTTGCATAAACAATGGCCACTTTACAAAATACTTTCAAAAACCACACAAAACACAATTTTAAACAAATGCAAGTGATCTAGCAAGTAAATAAGAGCCCATGGAAAACCATTGATGAAAAGGTTGCTAATACCTTCCCTTTTCATAATCTACCCCCCGAACTCAAGAAATAATCTCAAAGGTCTTTCATGTGCTTTTTCACCTTTCCTTTTGGATAAAAGAAAAGTCGGTGGCGACTCTTGCTAACCGCAACATTTGCGATAAAACGTAAAACCCTTAAGTCAGTTCTCCCACCGTATCACAGAACTGGCGACTCTGCTGGGGAAAATTTTAAAAGTGGGGTTACCTTAGGGTTAGATCACATTTACTTGCTTTCATTGTTTGATTTGTATGCTTTACATTATGGTTCTTTGTTTGGGTTTGAATCCTCTACCCGGATTTGGGATACCTTATAGGTAAGTAGCAATACATTATGGAAAATATGCGGGGTATACCGACATGGTCTAAGCAATAGCTATGTTAGTGCGACATATTTGTGGGTACCAGTAGCCCTTGAGTTAACCAAGGAGAATACGGGGCCGCTGATTAATTTCATGAAGCACTAATGAACTTTTAGAACCTTTACTTGATCAATTTGGCCTTTAGGATGTAGTGAGATGACCAGATTTAGTGCAGTCTGAAGTTGGTACATACTTGATACTACACTAATTGAGGTTTGGTTTTTTGGGATATTTCGGTCGCCATTAAAGAGGCTTATGCTGAAAGAATGACCAAGGAAACAAACCAGTGATATTGAGCTCCTTAGAACCCGGTTACTATTACTAGGACAGGTTTGAGCCAACTAAACTTCAAGAGGGTACTTACCTATGAGACTCCATGCAAGCCAAAACCTAAGAACTTGTTTGCTTTATATACATACTTGTATATAACATCATGAGCATCATAACATCATACACATTCACTAACCATTTCAAGGATCTTGGGATTTATCTTTGTTCTGTTTTGTAGGATATGGATTCCCTTCGCAGGAAAACTATTCAAGTCAATATTATAAGAATCCCTCCACAACTTGAGGAGCTAGCTTCAAGAATTCCTGAAAACTCTCCATTCACCAAAAGACATGGTCGCCTACTCAACTTAGTCACTTCCAACACTGGTGAAGACATGATGAAGGTGCTCTTTCAATTCTTTGATCCTTTACACCATTGCTTCACATTTCCTGATTATCAACTTGTGCCAACTTTAGAAGAATTCTCCTAAATCTTGAGGATTCCTATTCTCAATCAGCTACCTTTCAACGGTACAGAAATAGACCAAAATCTAGAAGATATTGCTCAAGCTCTACACTTGCAGTCATCTGATGTCACAACTAATTGGGAAATAAGGAGTGGTGTCAAAGGCTTCCTAGCAAAGTTCTTGTTTGAGAAAGCCTGAAACTGTTGGAACTCTTTGGATTTGCAATCCTTTGAGGAACTTGTGGCTCTCCTCATATATGGGATGGTTTTGTTCCCAAATCCTGACCAACTCATAGATGTGAACACCGTCAAGATCTTCATGTTTCGTAACCCGGTGCCTACTTTGCTAGGGGATATTCTACATTCTTTTCACACTCCCACTATAAGGAAAAGAGGTGTCCTTATGTGTTGTACTCCTCTATTGGAAATATGGTTTATTTCGCATCTTCCCCAATCTGTATTGAAGAACGAGCAAGGTTCAAGGTGGTCACAAAGGTTGATGACACTCAAGCATTCATACATTCTTTGGTGTTCCCGATCCCTAGAGAATGTTACTATTGTCGACCGTTATGGAGAATTCCCTAATGTCCCCTTACTTGGAATTAGGGGAGGTATCACCTACAACCCCTACTTAGCCTTAAGACAATTTGGTTATGCCTGAAGGGATGGCCCGCATGAGATGTTGATTCAAGGTTTGGTATTTGACTACGAGAACGATGATTAAAGGTCTTCGCTAGAGATTTATCCGAGCTTGGAGGATGTTGAACAAGGTAGATAGCAAGACATTGGGGCATAAGAATTCCACCCCCTTGAGCCTTACCTCCAATGGGTACGAACACGTGCTCAGAGTCTTGTGATGCCTTATCCTTGCATTCTCTTGGTAATCATTGAGCCCGTTATGGAAGGAGATGTACCATACACTATCCTACATACTGACATGCCCACCTCTCTTGAAGACATACAAACAGATTGGATACAACTCAAGGGGGAGCGAGATACTTTCGAAGCCCAATTCTACGCTAGCGAGAAGAAGGTATTGGAACTCACTAAAAAACTTCATGAGGAGCAGACTCTGAATTCCTACACTACACTAAAGAGGATGCGTACAACCTTTTTATCTTAGAGTTTTTTGTATTATTTTGCCCAAAGAGGCATTGATGTACTCAAGCTTTAATTTATTAATATAATATGTGTTTCCTTTTTGTCTAAAAGAAATTTGAATCTTTAAAATCCTTGAAATCATTGCATACGCATTTACCATTCATCATAACATAAGCAGGTTTCTTGCAACAAGTCTCCTCATCTTTCTATTATTTATTTCAGTAAGATGGATCTCGAACAAACGGTGAAGGACCTCCAAGCTCAAAATGCCCAGTTTCAACAAATGTTCTTAACTCTAGCCAAAGGACAAGAAGAGTTGAAGACCTTGCTGGTTGAGGAGAAGAAAAATAACACAAAGAAAATAACCAGAGTTTTGAACATGGGAAGAAGATTCTAAGGGCAGACAAGAAGGACCTTAGACTTTGCAGCGACATCCGGTGAGAAAGACAATAAATATGGGAAGGGTAAAGAAACAGTTGTCCAGTCAGAGTCAGAAGAGGAAGAGGAAGAAGAAGACTATTCTGAAGAACAATATCCTCCAGCCGGTGACAAGTATAAGCATCTAGAAGAGCGAGTAAGCGCAATGGAAATCCAAAAAGTGTCTGGATTAGACTTTGAGGAGTTGGGATTAGTATCGGGGATTGTCATTCCTCCTAAATTCAAAGCACCGGTGTTCTCAAAATATGACAGAGTTTCATGTCCCAACATGCATCTCCGGTTCTATATGAGGAAAATCCATCCTCATACCGCCGACAAGGATTTATGGGTACACTTATTCCAAGACAGTCTGTCTGGAACTCAACTTGATTGGTTTTATCAGTTAGAAAAAGCTAATGTTCATAACTGGGAAGATCTGGCTGCTTCCTTTTACAAACAATACCAATACAACGCTGATCTTGCACCCACCCGTACTCAACTACCAAGTATGGCCATGGTTTCGAGTGAAGGCTTTAAAGACTATGCACAAAAATTGAGAGACCTAGCAGGAAGGGTCCAGCCTCCCCTATTTGAAAAAGAATTGGTAGACATGTTTTTGGGAACCTTGTCTGGTCCCTTCTTTAATCCCTTAGTTGGGAGTTCATCAGCAGGATTTACTGAATTGATATTGACCGGAGAAATAGTAGAGGTCAGTATAAAGAATGGGAAGATTCAAAAATATGCATCCTCTGCTGCTGTAAGGAAACAATTCATCGGAAAGAAGGAAGTGGTTGCTGTTTATCCTCATAGAAATCAAGATAGGGCTGAACACCGTCCAATGGTGGGGTTTATCATGATTCCTAAACCAGAGCCTTCTCAGCAAAAAATAACCAGCCAAGAATGGAAAGACCGGTCAAACAATTCACCAGAATTAACATGAACATTTCTCAAGTATTACCACACTTGTTAAGGTCCAACCTAGTGACTTTTAAAGAAGCTCCAAAGAACCCTAACACAGCCTCTCCTCACTATCATCCTAATGCCCGTTGTGCATACCACTCTGAGAGTCCCGGCCATGACACTAATGATCGCACTAAATCGCACTATATTTCTGACTCAAATATCACATGTTTTCCTTAGTTTTTATTATCATTTTCTCGTATTATGTTCCTTTTTCCTTTGTTTTCAGGATTCTTGTCATTTCAGAGCCTTCTGTGAAGAAACGAGCCAAAACGCCAAGAAATTAGGGTTTTTCAAGATATTCTGCACTTATGGCGTTCAGCGCCGCGCTGGCTACAGGGAACGCAATGACGTGGCCCACTTTCACCCAGAGATCAACTGCCACGTTCCCATGATGTGGCAGTTCCAGCCACCGCGCCCGCGGCCTTCACAAAAAGCTTCCCGCTCAAAAGAAGTTAAGGGGCATGCTGGTCTTTACGCATCTCAAGGATCCTCTATAAATAGTTTTCAATTTTCATTCTTTAGTTTCATCCAAGCTTAGTACAATCTTAAGCCATATACTATCAGTTTCTGTAAAGTAATAATCTCTTCACATCGGGGAGTTATTGCGGTGTAGATTGAGTTATAATCGAGTCTTGGAGCACTTTGGTTGAAGTTCATCATACCAGCCTTACCATTCCGTAGATTTGTATCAGATTCAAGTCTCCGACTGGAGCAAGGTTCTATTTTATTGCATTTCTTTACTTATAATTGCTCTTATCATAGTCTACACGTTTTATAGACTTTAAATGCTCTTACCATAGTCTACACGTTTTATAGACTTTAAATGCTCTTACCATAGTCTACACGTTTTATAGACTTTAAATGCTCTTACCATAGTCTACACGTTTTATAGACTCTAAATGCTCTTACCATAGTCTACACGTTTTATAGACTCTAAACGCTCTTATCATAGTCTACACGTTTTATAGACTCGCACTTATTATGTCTGGCTAAACTATAAAGGTGTGGATGTAATGATTGTCATCACGGTCATGTTCTAATTATCATGCTAGTGAAAATACTCTGGGGATGTTTTGCTTTTAACTTAAGTCAATTATGTTTAAATGTTTATTGGGTAAGATCGAAAGCCGTCCAAACTAATGATACGACTTGATTATTATTTAACCAAACAAAAAGAGCGAAAGCCGTTGATTGGTTAAATAGGAATCATTGACCTTTTTAGAAAACGATTTTGAAACTATTTTCGGACGCGTTTGTAGGTTTGAAATCTGACTCTTGGTCAAAAGCCAAAAGTCTCTTTAAGTTTATCTTTCCAAGTAAAATTACTTTTCTGTTAAGTCAAAACTATCAATTTCTTAAAAATAGGTTTACCTCTTTAACGCGGAAGGCACCCTTTATATGTGACAATAAAGGAATTTAATTTAAAGAGTAAACTCGGTTCTTAGTAGTCAAAAGCTACAAGTTCCCGTTAAATTGATTCTTTGTTATCAATAGAAAATACTGCCCCATAAGTAGTTTCATCTACGCATGATCGGACCAATATCTGATTACATGATTTACATTCCAACCTGTCTTTTAAACTGTTATTTACCTCGCTCATTTACTTTGTGCACTGCACTCACATCAATATTCTTGTTCGCCTTAGATAAGCACCTTAGCAATAGAGTTGATAGATTGACAATTGGTCTCTGTGGTTCAATAATCTTATATATTACTTCGATAGGCTGTACACTTGCAGTACTACATTTAGGCTATACGTTACAGATTAAACCCATCAAGTTTTTGGCGCCGTTGCCGGGGACCAACTTCGTCAAATTTCGTACCCTATTGTTATCCCGTTTAGACTAAGGCTATTCTAGCCGGTAGATGCGTAGAAATCGTAGCACCGGTAACCTAATAGATCCTTTAGTAGAACCTGAACGTTACGCTCGTGCCCGTCTTTTTATACGCAAGATAAGAAGAGCTATGGCAGAAGATCGTAACCAAAGACCGCTCAAGGAATTCGCCCAACCATCTAACGAGGAACCTAGTTCTAGTATAGTAAACCCTGCTATAACTACCAACAACTTTGAACTAAAGCCCTCATTATTACAATTAGTACAACAAAACCAATTCGCTGGTCTCGCTACCGAGAACCCGAATCAACATTTAAAGGTATTTATCCAGTTAGCTGACACCCTTAAGGCAAATGGAGCCACACCCGAAGCTATCCGTTTAAGACTGTTTCCTTTTTCCCTTAGAGGTAAAGCTCACGACTGGTTAGACGCCCTTCCAACTAACTCAATAACAACTTGGGAAGACCTTAGGAGAGCTTTTCTTGCGAGATATTTTGTCACCAAGCAAGACCGTTGTTCTTAGGAACCTGATTACTTGTTTCACCCAAAACCAAGGCGAATCACTTTTTGATACCTGGGAGAGATATAAAGAACTTTTAAGAGCTTGTCCGCACCATGGCCTGGAGCAATGGTTAATCATACATACCTTCTATAATGGACTCCATTACAACACAAAGATGTCCATAGACGCTGCCGCTGGCGGAGCGTTGATGAACAAACCTTACCCTGACGCTTGTGCCCTAATAGAGGACATGGCCCAAAACCACGCCCAGTGGGGATTAGAACGAGCGACAGTAGAGAAAACGGAGAGCCATGGAGGAAAGCATGAGGTAAGTTGCATGGACATGATTAATGCCAAGATGGACGCCCTAGCTTTGAGAGTCGAGAACATGTCTCAAAACCCAACCACAGTAGCAGCAATCCAATCGGAATGCGAACTCTGTGGAACTCAAGGACATCAAACCGTTGACTGTAACCTTTTGAACGAATCTAGCTCAGACCAAGTTAACTATACCCAAGGGAACCCTTTCTCGAATACCTACAATCCTGGATGGAGGAACCACCCAAATTTCTCTTACAAAAACAATAACCCTATCCAAAATCCCGGACCTTCGAGACCTCAAGGATTCCAAACGCAAAAACAAAACCAACCTATGCAAATAGTGCCCCCAAGACCAAACCTTAAAGAAACCATAGACACCTTTATTCAGACTCAAACTCAGCAAAATAAGGAGTTTATGAACCAACACATTCACACGAACGAACTAGTTACTCAACTGGCAACCAAGTTTGACTAGATAATAACCCACACCAAAATGCTTGAGACTCAGATTTCCCAAGTAGCACAAAACACCTCTGTACAAGTTGCACCTGGAGGACAATTTCCCGGACAAACTCAACCAAATCCAAAAGGCCAAGCAAATTCTATCACCTTAAGAAGTGGAACTGCTTATGAAGGGCCTAGAAATCCTAACTTAAGCACATCAGAAAAACCTATGGAAGATGCTATACCTAAAGACCAGGTAGAGGAACCAGAGAAACCAGAAAAGCAATCAAAACCAGAACCAGGGAATAACACTCAACAACCTTATAAACCACCTATTCCGTTCCCACAGAGGCTGAAAAACACCAAAGTAGAAAACCAGTACCAAAAGTTTATTAAGGTAATAGAGAAACTCCATGTAGAGATCCCTTTTACTGAAGCTATAACCCAGATACCATCATATGCTAAGTTCTTGAAAGATATTTTGACCAATAAACGGCATCTCGATGATCCCAAGCCTTTAGAATGTCATTCTATATCCGAAAATAAACTCGCCAAGAAAGATAAAGACCCTGGAAGTTTTTCTATCCCTTGCATCCTAGGTAACCATATGATAGACAAAGCATTTTTAGACTTAGGAGCAAGCGTAAGTCTGATGCCTCTGGCCGTCTGTAGGAGGTTAAAATTAGGAGAACTTCAACCTACTAAGATGTCCTTACAACTAGCTGATAGATCTGTCAAATATCCCATGGGTATTTTAGAAGACATACCTGTCAAGATTGGTCAGTTGTACATTCCGACCGACTTCGTCGTAATGGATATTAAAGAAGATGAAGACATCCCAATCCTCTTAGGAAGACCCTTCCTATCGACCGCCGGAGCTATAATAGATGTTAAGAAAGGGAAACTGACTTTCGAGGTAGGAGATGAAAAGATTGAGTTCATTTTATCAAAGTTTCTAATGGCACCAGTGATAGGAGATGCGTGTTATGCCATCGACGTCATTGACGAATGTGTAAATGAGCTCAAACAAAACGAATCTTTAATCAAATTACCATCAACCCCTATTTTAGAGGATGACGGATTTAAGAGTATCGAACCGTACATTGACGACAACCTTTTCGAATGCTTAGCTCTTACCCCTGACCTTATGCCGCGTACTGAGAAACCCACTATAGAACTTAAGGAACTACCCAAGAATCTAAGATATGAGTTTTTGGATGAGGAGATGAATAGACCTGTTATAATTAGCGCCGCTCTAAACCAAATAGAAACAAATCAACTCTTAGATACCTTGCGAAAATATCCCTCAGCTTTAGGGTATAAAGTTTCAGATTTAAAAGGTATATGCCCATCCGTATGCATGCATCGGATTATGCTAGAAGAAGATTCAAAACCCTCAAGAGAACATCAAAGAAGAATAAACCCTATCATGAGTGATGTAGTCAAGAAAGAAGTTCTTAAGTTATTAGAAGCTGGTATCATATACCAAATTTCGGATAGTGAATGGGTAAGCCCAGTCCATGTGGTACCCAAGAAAGGAGGTATCACTGTTCTGAAAAATGAGAAAGGTGAGCATGTGGCAAAACGAACAGAAGGAGGATGGCGTATGTGTATAGATTACAGAAAGTTGAATAAGGCAACGAGAAAAGACCATTTCCCTCTCCCATTTATAGATCAGATGCTTGAACGTCTAGCAAGACACTCATGTTTCTGCTATCTTGATGGGTATTCGGGGTTTTTCCAAATCCCTATTCACCCAGAGGACCAAGAAAAAACCACATTTACTTGCCCTTATGGAACATTCGCTTATAGACGAATGCCCTTTGGACTCTGTAATACACCTGCCACTTTCCAACGTTGTATGATGTCAATTTTCGCAGACTACCTAGATGGAATTATGGACGTATTTATGGACGATTTTTCAGTGTGTGGGTTTGATTTCAAAAACTGCCTCTCAAACTTAGAGAAAATCTTAAAAAGATGTGTGGAAGTAAACCTTGTGTTGAATTGGGAAAAGTGCCACTTTATGGTAAATGAAGGGATAGTCTTGGGACACATTATTTCTGAAAGAGGTATAGAAGTCGATAAGGCCAAGATAGAAGTTATAGAAAACCTAAACCCACCTAAGACCATTAGGGAAATAAGAAGTTTTCTAGGACATGCCGGGTTCTACCGACGTTTCATCAAGAATTTTTCCGGAATAACAAAACCTTTAACTAACTTATTGATGAAGGATGTCGAGTTTGAATTCGACCAAAAATGTCTTGAGGCCTTTGAAGTTTTAAATCAAGCTCTTATTTCAGCACCTATCATAAGACCACCTGATTGGACACAACCCTTTGAAATCATGTGCGATGCTAGTGATTTCGCTGTAGGAGCTGTACTAGGGCAAAGAAAAGACAAGAAACTGCATGCAATTTACTACGCTAGTAGAACACTAGACACTGCCCAGCTAAATTATACAACCATAGAAAAGGAATTGCTAGCCGTAGTTTTTGCTATTGATAAATTTCGATCTTATTTGGTGGAAGCAAAAATAATAGTATACACTGATCATACAGCAATCTGGTACTTGTTAAGTAAGAAAGATGCTAAGCCTAGATTGCTCAGATGGGTACTTTTACTCCAAGAATTTGACTTGGATATTAAGGATAAAAAAGGAGCTGAAAACTTAGTAGCTGATCATCTCTCTAGGTTAGAACACCTTAAACCTGAACTTATACCTATAGACGATCACTCTACTTATGAAAGATTAATAGCTGGGATAAACTCAACTGAAGAAGAGACCTATGAGGAAATCTCAACCATGAACAACATACCATGGTACGCAGATATTGTGAATTATCTGGCCGCTGATATCATACCCCCTGACTTAAGCTACCAACAGAAGAAGAAGTTTTTTAGAGATGTTAAACACTTCTTTTGGGATGAACCCCTCCTATTCAAAAGAGGAATAGATAATATATTCAGACGATGTGTGCCGGAAGAAGAAGTAGGCAACGTCATTAAACATTGTCATGCTTCACCTTATGGTGGACATGCAAGCACATCTAAAACATGCGCCAAAATATTTCAAGCAGGTTTTTATTGGCCTACTGTATAGCACGATGTCCACACTTACATCACAAAATGTGACCGATGCCAACGCACTGGGAACATCTCAAGACGTGATGAAATGCCTTTAAGTAACATCCAAGAAGTGGAAATATTTGATGTCTGGGGTATAGATTTCATGGGACCTTTTCCTTCCTCAATGGGTAACAAGTATATCCTAGTAGCTGTCGATTATGTCTCAAAGTGGATAGAAGCTGTTGCATCACCCACAAACGATACCAAGGTAGTTATCAAACTGTTTAAGAATATTATTTTTCCTAGGTTTGGGACCCCGAGGTTAGTCATAAGTGATGGAGGATCGCATTTTATATCTAAGATATTTGACAAGCTTCTAAGCAAATACGGAGTAAAACATAGAGTAGCAACACCATATCACCCGCAAACCAGTGGCCAAGTAGAAGTATCGAATAGGGAGATTAAGCAGATCCTAGAAAAAACCGTATCATTATCCAGAAAAGACTGGTCTGGAAAACTTAAAGACGCCTTATGGGCTTATAGAACGGCTTATAAAACCCCTATTGGAACAACTCCTTATCAATTGGTTTATGGAAAGTCCTGTCATTTACCCTTCGAACTAGAACATAAAGCCTATTGGGCCATTAAATCCTTGAATCTAGATTACCTAAAAGCCGGAGAAAAACGTATCCTGGACATTCACAAGCTGGAAGAGCTTCGCTTGAATGCCTATGAGAATGCCATCATATATAAGGAAAGAACCAAGATGTGGCATGATAAAAAAATCATCAAGAAAGATTTCAACATTGGTGACCCTGTTCTCCTATTTAACTCAAGGTTACGACTTTTTCCTGGTAAGCTTCGTTCAAGATGGACAGGTCCATTTGAAGTATCAAAAGTTCTAAAGTCTGGAGCAGTAGAAATCAAAAACAATTCATGCGCTCCATTTGTGGTAAATGGACAAAGACTGAAGCTATACAAAGGAGGCGATTTGCCTGTTGACTACTCTAGCCATATTCTTATAGACCCACCAATACCCACATAAAGTAAGATCTAATCGTCAAGCTAAAGACGTTAAACAAGCGCTGCATGGGAGGCAACCCATGGTTTATTCTTAATTTTATTTTATTTTTATTAATTTATATATGTTTTATCTGGACTAATTTCTTGTGTTTATATTTTCAGGATGCATTACCCCGATGGTATGGTTGTGATTTTCAGGGATGAAGCACAAAAAGCCCGATTTGCTACCTTATCTGCTAGACCTATTGTACCCACTAGGTACCCCGATCAGAGCTGCATGGAGGCACTCGGGATTGAGCCAAGTATTCGGTATCTGTGCAACCAACTTGGCTGGGATCATTATGCTGATGATGTCCACAAAACTTACAGGAACCTTACTCTGGAGTTTCTTAGCTCTGTGGATTATAACCCACGGGTGGGTGAAGGAGATGAGCGAGGATGCCTAAGTTTCAGATTGTTTGGTACCGAGTATACCCTGACCATCAAAGAATTTGGGGATTTTCTTGGTTTCCAAACTGGACCGACCGCTATCAATGAGTTTCCATTGAGTTACTATATGGACAGAGATATTGATAAATTTTGGCAGGACATTACTGATAGAGCCAGCCTTGACCCCTCTACCCAGCTGTCCAGGAAGATCCATAACCCGGCTTTCCGATACTTCGAGATGATCCTGTGCCACACTTTCTTTGGGAGGAGTTACTGTGACCACTTAGTCACCGCTGAGGAGATCCTTTTCCTATACTGTGCCAGTCAGTCCAGACCTATAGCTAGTGGAGGTTTTCTGATAGAGAGCCTCGAGCAGACTGCTCGATCCGCTGTAGGACTCATTCATTCCGGAGGGAATGTGACACAGATAACTTCTGCTTTGGGTTTGGACAGTGTGATAGCACAACTGACCCCATACTGTGGATATACTTTCCTGGATTTAGACTTTTGCATGGATCGTGGGCTCATGAGGAGGGCCTCTTTCCACCCATATCAGTACAGATTGCTCATCGATGACCAGACAGTTTACACCTTCACAATGCCAGACCCTCAGATGACTTGTGTTTCCAACCCTGCTAATTGGAACTATTCTGTAGAAGGTTGGGGTGAGATATCAGAGTACACTCCAGAATATACTCCTGCTTCCGAAGATCCCACTCAAGAATACACTCATGCTTCCGAAGATACTACTCCTGAATACACTCCTGCTCCCGAGGACTCTACTCCAGATCACACATCCCGACCCGAGGTTACACACACTACTGTTCTTACTAATAACCTCAGCTTGCAGGAACCTGATATTCGCACTCTGTTGACTGCTATGCGCACTGAGATAACCACTCTCCACAATGAGGTGGCTGACCTTCATTTACAGTTGGAAGTGAATGATGTTACCTTTGCTGGTGAGTTAGACGAATTAGCTCACGAGGTGGCAGAGATTCGACGCCAGCTGACTGAGCTGCGTGGCCCAGACACTCCTGAAGAGCATCCTACCGGTTGGCAATAGATCTGTGTTATTCACAAGATCCCTAGTTCCAGTATTATTAGTATTATGTTGATTTCCTTTTCAGACTCATTTTTATTTGCATTATCTGTTTCCTGCATTATTAATAACTATTTTGGTGACCCGATGTCCGTACCTATATATATATATATGCATATGTGTTTTTTTTCTCTATATATATCTTTCATTTACTAATGTTTTTGTTTTTCTGGTCACCATAATGAAAATCTTAATATAAAAATAAATATACATGTATATATGTATTCACATACATATATGCACGTTCATAAGAAAAAAAAATAGGTACACCTCCAAAAATTGAAGCTAATGGCAAGGAAGGAAAAGCCCAATGGAAAGGAAGCCAGACTGGCCCAACTTGGCCCGCCCTGACCGCGCCCGCGGTGAGCCCTACCGCGCCCGCGGTGACGCAACGGTCACCTAACGGCTAGTTGCTCGGTTTTCCCCCCATTTTACCACTTTTTCCACTTCCAATCCCATTTTCTTCCATTCTTAACCCCCCATAACTTCCTTTATTATCCATACCTACCCCACTATATTTATTCCCCTCATAAATATTCATCAACCACCATATTTCTTCACTACCTATAAATACCCCCACTATTTCATTTTCTTCCTCACACCTTCACTACTTCTACATCCCATTCTTTCTCTTTATATTCATACTCAAGAAAATCCTATGGAATTTCACGGCTACATTTTGCGAGGTGGCCAACCCAGAGAAAGGCAACAAAAGCGGCTTGAGAAATTGCTAACAACACCAATACACTCTACCAGGTATATCGATGAAAACTGTCTATATTCATTAGCTATATACCATAGTGTATTTTTCCTTCTCGACAAAATAGGCATGCATGATATTTTTGCTACTCAAGCACCAACCTACCCTAGGCTGACGTTCGAATTTTTGAGTTCTTTAATTTATAACGTCTCTCCTAACACTGCTAGCACCGTAGGTGGAGTCAAATTTAGAATGTTTAATGTTGAATATGACTACTCCACTGACGGTCTAGCTGCCATGTTAGGATGGCCTTATGGGGATGGTGCCGTTTGTGAAGCACCTTTAGACACGGATTGGGCATTTGAAGCATTTTGGGCCAGAATTACTAAACAAAATGCAACATCTTTTGATGGCCTACTTGCTTCTCATATCCACAATCCTGCCCTTCGTGTTTTTAGATTTCTTTTAGCATCCACCATCTTTGCTCGGGAAAACCCAAACAAGGTGAATGCTAAAGAATTAATTATCATGCAGAGCTGCCTCACATACACCAAAGTTAATCCAGTCCCATTCATGATTTCCCACATGCACCATGTTTTAAGAAAAGGTGGGCCGATTTCCTTTGGTGGAATGATTACTACTATTGCCCGTGCCATAGGATTGGATACAGAACTTGCCACCCTTGAGCCACTTCCTTCTCGTATTGCAAATCTTAAATTTTTAAGGGATATGCGTTTATGCAAGACGAGGAGGGAAGGTGGTTACTTCCTCATGGTTGGAGGTGCTGCTGTACCCAGTGTTGTTATTCCTTGCACCCGTCGTACTGATATTAGATTTGAGCGTAACTGGACCTACGATCTCAACGCTCCTGCTTTTATTGGTCCGTTTCCCCCAAATCTACCTTTAAATGAGGGTAACAACACTGATGATGAGTACGATTTCCAAACAGAAGAACCACCCCACTTTTCACCACCACACACGACACCATCTACTTCTAACCCACATGCAGGTACAGCTCCTAGTTTCCATGTCACTGAGGACATGTGGCGTGAGCATATGGCCCGAGAGGCCCAGAGGGACACCCTCCTTGCTACTTTGCAGCAACAGGCGGCCGATAACATGGCCTTCATGCAAGCATCCCAAGAACAAAATGCTAGCTCTCTACGCACTATTATGGAAAGTCAACTGGCTTTCCAGAGAGAACAGCACCTAAACCAGACCACATACGCTCGTCACTTCCAATTGATGGAGGCAACCCAAGGCACCCTCATTGGTAGGACCCAAGAGCTACAAGCGGCAAATGCCGCCTTGACAGAGAGAATGGAGCAGCTTGTTTTGGACCGAGAGAGCCGCCGTCGCAGCCGTAGCCGCCGTTCCGGTCGTACCAACCAGAATGGTGAAGGTCCTAGTGGCCCCCACTAGTTTTTTCAGGTACCTCCTCCTACCTTATTTTGGGACATTGAGGACAATGTCCGATTTAAGTGTGGGAGGAGCATTTATCGCTTTCATTTCCCGTTTTTCCTGCTTTTATTTTCCGTTTTTCCTGCTTTTATTTCCCTTCCGCATTTTTCCTTTTAAGTATGTTATATTCGTAGTTAATAAAATGCATGTGATAGGCGAGTCTTTCTGCGTAGTGTACCCTTTCATTTCCCCCACTTTTTAGCCTTACAAAATTTTTACAAAACCTTTTTCAAAGAATTGTGGTTGTTTTTAAGGATTTGGGCTATGAGACAGGTCCTAGATAGGGTCTATTTCTTGGGCACTCACTTTTTGAAAAATTCGTTATCGTTTTAACACCGTAAGCCTTATTGAACATTTAGATTAGATCCTTTCTTCCCAATATGCTATGATTTTGAATAAAACTGTACAAATAGGTCTTCAAGTAGTTTATCTTAGCAGTCAGCTCCGGCCTAAGCATGCTCTAAGTGTAGGATCGATGAAAATAAGTGGATGATCTCTATTTTGCCTTAAAAGTTTATAAAATAAAGTATGAATACGACTACGAGTTGGGTGATCCTCACAAAGATTACTCAACTCAAGAAAGTTGTAAACACTAATAAAAACAAAGAAAAAAATATATAAGGCACATCCGTTGTAGTTGGTCCAGAGGTATCTGGTGCTGGACTTGGTAGGGCGGACTACGGTCCGTTCCCCCGCAACTGCAAATGGGTAAAATAAAAAGGGGTTAAACCAACTCTTGTACCAGAATCCCATCACTTGAGATCAGAGTCACTAACCGGTCACTACACCATGAGTATGTACGGATAACGGGCTTAATGTGATTGCGCCTGAATGAAAAAGGACCTCGTACAAAAAGAAGTCTTAGCATAGTAAGGATATTAGGATCGATCTGTATACTTATGAGGTTTATGTCCGCATTTCTGCGAGTAGTGTAATTACGATACCCTTGATTCAGATAGTTAGTGCCTGACAACACACCCTTACTCGGACTTAGAAGCCCTCTTTGCCCAAAACCTGTATACACCATAATTTTCTTTCATCTACTTCTAAAGAGTTGTTGCTTGAGGACAAGCAAAGGTCTAAGCGTGGGAGGATTTGATCGCACTAAATCGCACTATGTTTCTGACTCAAATATCACATGTTTTCCTTAGTTTTTATAATCATTTTCTCGTATTATGTTCATTTTTCCTTTGTTTTCAGGATTCTTGTCATTTCAGAGCCTTCTGTGAAGAAACGAGCCAAAACGCCAAGAAATTAGGGTTTTTCAAGATATTCTGCACTTATGGCGTTCAGCGCCGCGCTGGCTACAGGGAACGCGATGACGTGGCCCACTTTCACCCAGAGATCAACTGCCACGTTCCCATGATGTGGCAGTTCCAGCCACCGCGCCCGCGGCCACTGCCACCGCGCCCGCGGCCTTCACAAAAAGCTTCCCGCTCAAAAGAAGTTAAGGGGCATGCTGGTCTTTACGCATCTCAAGGATCCTCTATAAATAGTTTTCGATTTTCATTCTTTAGTTTCATCCAAGCTTAGTACAATCTTAAGCCATATACTATCAGTTTCTGTAAAGTAATAATCTCTTCACATCGGGGAGTTATTGCGGTGTAGATTGAGTTGTAATCGAGTCTTGGAGCACTTTGGTTGAAGTTCACCATACCAGCCTTACCATTCCGTAGATTTGTATCAGATTCAAGTCTCCGACTGGAGCAAGGTTCTATTTTATTGCATTTCTTTACTTATAATTGCTCTTATCATAGTCTACACGTTTTATAGACTTTAAATGCTCTTACCATAGTCTACACGTTTTATAGACTTTAAATGCTCTTACCATAGTCTACACGTTTTATAGAATTTAAATGCTCTTACCATAGTCTACACGTTTTATAGACTCTAAATGCTCTTACCATAGTCTACACGTTTTATAGACTCTAAACGCTCTTATCATAGTCTACACGTTTTATAGACTCGCACTTATTATGTCTGGCTAAACTATAAAGGTGTGGATGTAATGATTGTCATCATGGTCATGTTCTAATTATCATGCTAGTGAAAATACTCTGGGGATGTTTTGCTTTTAACTTAAGTCAATTATGTTTAAATGTTTATTGGGTAAGATCGAAAGCCGTCCAAACTAATGATACGACTTGATTATTATTTAACCAAACAAAAAGAGCGAAAGCCGTTGATTGGTTAAATAGGAATCATTGACCTTTTTAGAAAACGATTTTGAAACTATTTTCGGACGCGTTTGTAGGTTTGAAATCTGACTCTTGGTCAAAAGCCAAAAGTCTCTTTAAGTTTATCTTTCCAAGTAAAATTACTTTTCTGTTAAGTCAAAACTATCAATTTCTTAAAAATAGGTTTACCTCTTTAACGCGGAAGGCACCCTTTATATGTGAGAATAAAGGAATTTAATTTAAAGAGTAAACTCGGCTCTTAGTAGTCAAAAGCTACAAGTTCCCGTTAAATTGATTCTTTGCTATCAATAGAAAATACTGCCCCATAAGTAGTTTCATGTACGCATGACCGGACCAATATCTGATTACATGATTTACATTCCAACCTGTCTTTTAAACTGTTATTTACCTCGCTCATTTACTTTGTGCACTGCACTCACATCAATATTCTTGTTCGCCTTAGATAAGCACCTTAGTAATAGAGTTGATAGATTGACAATTGGTCTCTGTGGTTCGATAATCTTATATATTACTTCGATAGGCTGTACACTTGCAGTGCTACATTTAGACTATACGTTACAGATTAAACCCATCAACTAACAACTATTGGGCTCTAAAGAACAAAGTACAAGACCTCCTTGAAGCCAAAGAGATTTTTTTGACGCGCCAGAAAAGCCTAATGTCATTACTGCCCCTATGCCCAAGCACGACCGTGATGTAAATGCCATCGAGGAAGATATGTTTGTTACTTCAGTTGATGAACTTGTGACCCCACTCCTGACTATCAAAGAGAATTTGTTGAATTCCGGTGATTTCCCAGGCTGTGATGAAAGCTGTCACTTCTATTTATCCTCACCAACCAACTGTCCCTTGTTGAAAGCAGGCGTTCAGTGCCTAATAGATAACAAGGAAATTTTATTTGAGAAGGCTTCAATTCCAACTGTTTCTTATAATGATGTTTCCATCGTGACCATTTTCGACAATTCTTCCAGGGTCTCCACCAAAAGACCCGTTAGAATTATATCAGTTCCAAAAGTAGCTCCGTTGATAATTACAATGCATGGACCAATCCCGTATTCGTCAGATAAAACTGTACCATGGAATTATGGAGGGGATGTCTACTACCACGGTATCAAGCAAGATTGGCCAGCTTCCGAAGATTCAAGTTCCGAGAAAGTTGACTCCGATGTCAGTAATATCGCAGGGACTAGTAAGATAACCCACAGTGGAAGGGTTTTCTCTCCAAAAATTGCTCCTCACAAAGCTATTTATGGACCGGTAATCATTCCTATTGTTGTTTCTCCTCCAAAGGCTATTCCCAGTCCTACAATCATCTCTGCTAATACTCCTGCAGATAAAACTGTTACTATCCCTGTTATCACCCCTACTGACATTCCTGTTATCGAGTCAACCGAGACCTGAGGTAAAGGTATTCTGATTGAGCCTATCTGGATGAAGGCACAATCAGTGGCTATCCCTGAGTCCTCCCGGAAAGAGATGGAGGAAATTATAAAGATCATAAAAAGAAGCGACTACAATATATTCGAGCAACTGGGGTAAACTCCATTAAAAATTTCCACGCTGGCTTTATTACTATGTTCTGAGGCGCATGCAAAGGCCTTGGTAAAATTCCTCAAAACTGCCCATGTACCCCAAGAAACATCTATCGATCAGTTCCAAAATTGTGTAGCCATCTTAAGTGCATATAATGATTTAGTTTTTTCAGACGCTGATTTAAGACCAAGAGGAAGGAAGCATAATGAGGCATTGCATGTCTCAGTAGAATGCAGGGGCACGACCTTGGCTCATGTTTTGGTGGACAATGGTTCGTCTCTGAATGTGTTACCTAAAAAGGATCTTGATAGGTTTGACTGTGAGGGATTGACATTGAAACCAAGCAACATAGTAGCGAGGGCCTTTGATGGCTCAAAAAGGATGGTGCATGGGAAAGTGGACATGCCCATAAAGGCTGGGACCCAAACATTTGACTCAACTTTTTATGTAATGGATATTCGCCCTTCATATTCATGCTTGCTAGGCCGACCGTGGATTCACAATGCTGGCGTTGTTACTTCTATGTTGCATCAAATGATGAAGTATCTAATTCAAGGGAAGATTATCACTGTTCATGGAGAAGAAGAGTATATGGTCAGCCATCTAAATTCCTTCAAATATGTGGATCTAGATGGTGAATTTATTGAAACTCCATTCCAACACTTTGAAGAAGTCCTGCAGACTGTGGTGGTAACCAAGGCTGTGTCTCAAGTTCCCAAGATCACAAGACCTCCACTCAAGATGTCGTCTTTAAAGGATGCCAAGGCAGTGATAGAAGAAGGTGGGTGCACTATCTGGGGACAACTCCCAGATATCCCATACAAATTTGATAAATTTGGTCTGGGTTTCACTTCAGGTGGCCAGAAGGCTTTACGTCGCGCTCGTGCCGGAGGACCACCCATGAAGATCAGCAACCACCAAGTCAGCACTGTGGAGGATGATGAAGACAACTACAACCTGGAGGATTGGATTTTCCCAATTGTCATTGGAGGGCTCAGCAACTGGGAGGCTATAGATTTTGTCCCGATCACTTTTATCCCACAGTAATTTGTCTTTACATTTTGTTAGATCTGTAATATTAAAACAATTCAGACTCTTAAAAATCTTGTGTCTTACCTGAGGCACAATGGTCCATTTGTAATGGTTATTATCTCATTTCCATATGACATCAATGAATCATGGACATTTTTGCATAAAAACTTTGTGCTCATTGTTTTTCTTTTTATATTTTCATTTCTTTCAAAGATAACTATACTCTTACACACACTCACACTCACAATGCAGGTCTACATCCGTTCGGGATCCCATGGGTAACAATTTTGCTATAGCCTTTTGTGACTCTGAAAATGTAATCTACCAAGCCGAAGACGAATGTGAGGAAGATTGTGAAGTACCAGGGGAACTCGCCAGGTTACTGCGACAAGAAGAGAGGACCATTCATCCCCACGAGGAACCAGTGAACACAATCAACCTAGGTACCGAAGAAGACAAAAGAGAGGTCAAGGTGGGTTCCAATCTGGAACCCAGTGTCAAAGAATGTCTGATTCAGTTGCTACACGATTATGTTGAGGTCTTTGCCTGGTTGAATGAAGACATGCTAGGACTTGATTCAGATATTGTGGTACATCGTCTACCAACAAAAGAAGGTTGCCAACCGGTAAAACAAAAAGTCTGTCGAATACGACCAAACATGTCAGAGAAGATTAAAGCAGAAGTAATGAAACAATTCAATGTTGGATTCTTGGCCATCACTTCCTATCCACAATGGGTTGCCAATGTTGTTCCCGTGCCCAAAAAAGACGGCAAAGTACGAATGTGCATGGTCTACAAAGATTTGAATAGGGCAAGCCCTAAGGATGATTTCCCACTTCCCAAATTGATGTTCTAGTTGACAATACGGTGCAACATAAAGTGTTTTCCTTCATGGACGGTTTCTCAGGCTACAACCAAATCAAAATGGCGCTTGAGGACATGGAGAAAACAACCTTTGTCACACAATGGGGAACATTCTGCTACAAGGTTATGCCATTCGGACTGAAGAATGCTGGGGAAACCTATCAACGTGCCATGATAGCCTTATTTCACAACATGATACATCACGAAATAGAGGTCTATGTAGACGACATGATAGCTAGATATCAAACAGAAGAAGAACATCTTGATCATTTACAGAAGCTATTTGAGAGACTAAAGAAATACAAGTTAAGGTTGAACCCAAATAAATGGACATTTGGAGTGAGGTCTGGTAAACTCCTATGTTTTTTTGTCAGCAATAAAGGTATTGAGGTAGATCCTGCCAAGGTAAAAGCGATACAAGAGATTCCTGCTCCTCGTATTGAGAAGGAAGTTAGAGGATTCTTGGGACGTTTCAAATACATTGCCAGATTCATTTCTCACCTGACAGCTACTTGTGAACCAATCTTCAAACTACTAAAGAAAGATCAAGTAGTCAAATGGAATGATGAGTGCCAAACTTCTTTTGACAAGATCAAAGAGTACCTGCAAGTGCCTCCTATTTTAAAGCCACCAGTTGAGGGAAGACCATTGATCATGTATCTGACTATTTTGGAAAACTCAATGGGGTGTGTGCTGGGGCAGCATGACGAGTCTGGCCGAAAAGAGCACTGCTCGAGAAAACTTGCTGCGCTCTGGCATGGGCTGCTCTCCAGCTAAGACAGTATATGCTGACCCATACTACCTTATTGATATCTAAAATGGATCAAATAAAGGACATGTTTGAGAAACCTGCTCTCTCTGGGAGAATAGCGAGATAGAAGATGATCCTGACAGAATATGACATATAGTATACGACCCAGAAAGAAATAAAGGGCAGTGTACTGGCTGATCACCTTGCTCACCAGGCTATGGAAGACTACCAGTCCATGAAGTTCGAATTCCCAGATGAAGACATCATGATGGTAAACAACTATGAAGAATTCAGACCATATGACGAACCTGAATAAGGATCCTGATGGACCCTAGTTTTTGATGGGGCATCTAACGCACTCGGAAATGGTATTGGTGTTGTACTCATATCTCCTGAAGGATGTCATACTCCTTTTACCGCAAGAATCTGCTTCAATTGTACAAATAACATGGCAGAATACGAGACATGCATTTTTTGTCTCAAAGCTGCCATTAATTTAGAGATCAAGTCTTTAAATGTATTCGAAGATTCAACTTTAGTTATCAACCAGATCAAAGGTGAATGGGACACCAAACATCCTAACCTTATCCTCTATAAAGAACATGTTTTGATATTGCTCCCATATTTTGAGAAGATTACCCTCGAGCATTTCCCGCGAGAATAAAATCAGCTACCAGACGCACTAGCCACAATGTCATCCATGTTTAAACTTAAACGGGATAACGAGGCTCCCCAGGTCACCATTGAACGAATGGACGAATTAGCTCATTGTCACGAGATTAATACTGAAGAAGTAGTGGACCAGCCTTGGTTTCACGAAGTCAAGAGGTATCTCGAGGCTCAAGAATACCTGGAAGGAGCTTCAGTCAATGATAGAGTGAGTCCCAAAGACACCATCATGCATGTCTTCCATGATCTTTTCTGCCTCCTTCTTGTCCATACAACGGAGCAGAGTTGAGTCATGGTTGGGCTTGCACACGATTCCATTTCTTAGGAAGAGTTTGGTTGAAAAACTTCACAAGAATTTCTTATCGTTAATAGAAGCTCCTTCAACATATTCTTGTGCTTCAAGATATATCCTTACTTCATGGTACCATGACTTCTCTTTTTCAGTGCTAATCTCACAACAGTGCGCATGTTCTTCAAATCTTTCGATTATAATTCTAGGAGCCTCGTTGTCCCACTTGACTTCGAAGATGGATGACATTGTTTCTAAGGCATCTTCCAACTAATTTTCTTTCCTTAGAAAGTGTTCGAAGATAACCTCCTCAAAGTATGGGATCAAAGTTAATACAAACTCTTTGTAAGGAATCTGATTAGGGTGCTTGGTATTCCATTCTCCTTTAACTTGATTGATCACTAGAGAAGAATCTCTGTTGTACCCCAAAATTTTCCCTCTCATTTATCAAGAATTTGCTCACAAGATCTACTTGGACTCAAGACTGCACTAGGGTTTGATCAGCTCCAGACACCTCCTTAAACACTGATGACCAAAATTAGGGTTTGAGATTGGACAAGTATTTTTGAACTTCCAATGCCCCATATGACTTTCATGGATCATTATGGACCCCCAAGATCACTCAAGTCAAGTTTCAAGCCTCGGATCACATTTTTGCTTAATCAATTGAGCGGTTGACCTAAAAATCACCTATATATGGGAAAAGTCAACTATGGCCAATTTACAGTCAAACTTCATAATTTTTTATCCGCATCAACATTTTAAACCCATATGTATCATTTGGTCATGTTTGGACCATAATTCCCCAAGAAATTTGATCAAATCTCCAAAAGGGCAAAATGGTCAAAATTAGGGTTTTGATTGGGAAAGGGAAATTTCTGATTTTTGACCTAGAAAATGATCAATTGGTTTAAGGAATTATATCAAGAGTCCAATTTCATCATTTTTACCTAATAACATGGCTCAAAACATTACTCAAATTCAAAGGATTGATAAATGAATTTTCAGTCAATTGATCAAAACTCAAAAACATGTCAAAATATGAAACTTATTCATCAAGAAATCAAAAATTTAAGATTTCATTTTGAAAAGTCAAAATTTCTAAACTTAGAAATTTTTCTAAGTGTTGAAAATTTCTTATTTTTCCATAAATTTGAGCAAATTTTTCACCATGATGCAAGATGATTCAAGAGAAACTTCTGACATGAAATTTGTAGATCTCTATGAAATATACAACTTTGCTTCACACAAATTCTTCCAAAAGTGCTTGATCTCAAGTTATAATTTTAAGAACATGTGGTCATGAAACAAGACACTTAGTGAAATTTTTGCCCTAATTTGGTCAGGATTTTGACCCAACTTCATGGCACTTTTTCGTAAAATTCCAAGGGTAATATTCAAAAGTAATTCAAAGAGATGAAGTTAGGGTTTTATCATTTGAATTACATGTCATTTTGTGATGAACCAAATTCAAAATTCAAACTATGCTGCATAAAATCTAATTTTCAAGCCTCAAACTTGTTAGACACTCCATAATTAATGGCTTGCACAGCTGTTAGAGGTCTCATTTCAAGCATTCAATGCATGGACATGCTTTATATCCATTTTTGGAAGAAAGTGTACATTGCCATTTTGATAAAGTTCTTTTTTTGCACAAAACTTGTTCTTGAGCCTTCCACATGTTCTCTTCTAATCACACAAGTCCTATAACTCATGAGAAATGGTTTAGACACTTACAATCACTCAGCCCATGCTTGTACCTCACATTGAAACTTGATTTCCCTCTTTTCTTCAAAATCAAGTAACCTTGCCAAAAGCTAAAAACTTGTACTTCTAACTTGCCAAGACACTCCAATCCTTTTGCTTATATATACACTAACTATTGAAATCAAACACACGAAGGCTCATGCCCTGAAAACAGCTAGAACTCAGAATCACATTCCATATCTCCATTTTCACATAAACTGACCAAAAACTTGAAACTCATAACTCCCTCGTGCGTTTTCAAGCCTTTTGGTTTCTAAAGCTTCTAAACATCATTTAGAATTGATCCCACACCCTGTTACAGAACTGTAACACCATTAACACCATCCTCCATTTTCAAAAACAGATCTTTGCACTTGGACTTCTCTAGAACTCCTCAGGCCCTTTCAGCTCAAACTAAACATTCCATTAGCTTCCTGGGAACCTGTGGAAGCTAACCCAACCATTGGAACTCCTTGAAAGCTGGTCAAACATCAAACCCGATACCCCCTTGCAAGGTAAGTTTTCTAACTTTGGAACTTCTCATACAGGCATTATCAATGATTTATTTGTGAACAAAACATGTAGATATCATTTCCCTAAAGCTAACCATGTCCATAGTTTCCATTAATTTTGCTTGAGCTTAGAGAATTTTAAGATTGAAATTTCTGAGATTTTTAGGGTTCAGTTTAGGGCCAATGAAATTCATGCTTATCTTTGATCTATAGTTTTAATGCTTTACATTTCTGAAACCATGAGTAAATTTGCTACAAGTTTCATGCTTACAGTTTTAATTTTTGTTGAGAAATGAACTAGTTACAATTGGTCTGGTTGGAGGTTGAAGATGAAGTGTAACTCAGGGCGTGTTTTGTATCATATATTTATTGTTTTGCTTATGTTAACGGATGTATAGCCACCCCAGTGGTAGAAGCACACGCCTATAACCTTTGGGACCTGGGTTCGAGCCCCAGTGGTACCGTTTTGTTTTTGCTAGCTAACCCCCTGTTTCATATATGCACCCCTGGCCCAACTTTATTTTATTTTCTTATTTTCTTTTTATCTGTTTCTCTTAATTATTTTTTCTAATATTAAAAATCATAAAAAATACAAAAATATTAGATTTTTCATTTTGACATAGTTTATTCATTTTTTTCCTCATAATTTTTTTTTATTTAATAAATACTTTATCCATTTCACTAAATATCTTGTAAATTTAATTAAAATAATAGGGTTGATTTACTTCCTTTTACACCAATTTAAATATATTATTTTAACTTTGAAATGGCTAAAAATATTTTATAACACTATAATAATTTTCAAGACAAAAATACAAAAAATACTTTTCGTACAAACTTATTTTCTTTTAATCAATTAATAGATTTAGGGTTTTATTTAAAATCTTTTCTTGATAAATTTAGGTTTAATTAATTATTTTATTTTAATTAATTAGGTTAAAACAAATCCCTTTTCTCTAAAAAATCCAAATAAAAATATTCATTTTCTTCTTCACATTTACATTCTTGCATATTTATACATCTTGTACATTATTTATTTCAATTCTTGTACAAATTCAATTTGGTTGTAATAGATTAATTAGGTTTATATTCTTGTAATCCCCATTCACAAGTTGTATACCACCTCCCACAAATGTTATAATAGCGTAGTAACTTTAAATTCTGCAATTTATCACTTTATATACAAATGCTAGTAATTAGGGTTTGGTTGGAAAGACTAAAACCAATACTTAGAAAAACCTAATTCAAGACAAAGTCAAGCATGAAAACAATACACTTGCACACAAGCACTCCTAGGGTAAATCCACTTGGTTTCCTTTACAAAATTGCCATATTACGCATGTAAGGTATCTTAGCAAAAAAACAAGCAAATACAAGATCATAGTCCCTCGTTGACGCTATCTAAGTTGCCTTTCAAATGATCTTAGTCCCTTAAATAAAATGCTAAGGTACCTTGAAACATTGATAATCATGGTTATAAGATGACCCACGCCCGTCCCATTTACATCCGAAGATAGGGTTACTTACCCAATCAATGGTATGATAACAATGTTAAAGGAAAAGAAAATGAACAAGAAAGACTTTTGAGTAGGTAGAATACTCCTAATTACTTGCTCAATTTCAAACAAACATCCTTGCCATCTTCAAAACAAACACCTACACTTTCAAACATCTTACAAACTTGAAAACATTTTCAAAAGATCAAACACTTTGTATACATTCTTACGAACGGGAATCATTACAATGTTTGCCTAAAAAATGGCCTCTTTACAAAATACTTTCAAAAACCACACAAAACACAATTTCAAACAAAAGCAAGTGATCTAGCAAGTAACTAAGAGCCCATAGAAAACCATGGATGAAAAGGGTGCTAATACCTTCCCTTTTCATAATCTACCCCCCCCCGAACTCAAGAAATAATCTCAAAGGTCTTTCCTGTGATTTTTCACCTTTCCTTTTGGATAAAAGATAAGTCGATGGTGACTCTTGCTAATCGCAACATTTGCGATATAACTCAAAACCCTCAAGTCAGTTCTCCCACCGTATCACAATCTCCGTATACATCTAGGAACTTGATCCTTAGGTCAATGGCGGTCTTTAGACGTAAGATACATGCTTCGTATTCAGCTTGGTTGTTTGTACAGTCGAAACACAACCTAGTAGTGAAAGGTGTATGGCAACCCTCAGAAGAAATATTCATAACACCAATTCCGTTACCCAAAGGGTTGGAAGCCCCATCAAAAACCATAGTCCATCGGGATCCTTGTTCAAGTCCGTCATACGGTCCAGGCTTTTCACAGTCAGTTACTAGCATGATATTTTGGGAATTCAAAGTTCATGGACTGGTAATCATCAATAGCTTGGTGGTCCAAATGATCCTCCAACACACTTCCCTTGATGGCCTTTTGTGAGGTATATTGGATGTTATATTCATTTAGAATCATTTTCCATATAGCTATTCATCCGGAGAGAGCTAGTTTCTCGAAGATGTACTTGATAAGGTCCATCTAAGAAATCAATAAAGTAGTGTGAGTTAACATATACTGTCTTAGCCAGTGAGAAGCCCATGCCAGAGCACAACAAGTTTTCTTGAGCAGTGAATATCTGGTTTGACAGTCGGTAAACCTTTTTCTCAGGTAGTATGTTGCATGCTCTTTTCAGCCAGACCCGTCATGTTGGCCCAACACACACCCCATCAAATTCTCTAATACAGTCAAGTACATGATCAAGGGTCTTCCTTCAATTGGAGGCATAAGGATAAGAGGTTCTTGTAAATCTTCTTTGATCTTGTCTAAGGAAGCTTGTCAGTAGTTGTTCCATTTGACTACTTGATCTTTCTTCAAGAGTTTGAAAATTGGCTCATAAGTAGCAGTTAGATGAGATATGAATCGAGCAATGTAGTTAAGTCGACCCAAGAAACCTCTGACCTCCTTTTCAAAATGGGGAACTAGCATTTCTTATATGGATTTAACCTTCGCATGATCAACCTCAATACCCCTGCCACTGAAGACAAAACCTGAGTTTTCCATATCATACCTCGAAGGTGCACTTGTCAGGATTAAGTCTTAACTGGTACTTCTTCAATCTCTTAAATAACTTGTGTAAGTGATCAAGGTGCTCTTCCTAAGTTTGCGACCTCACAATCATATCATCCACATAAACCTCTATCTCATGATGGATCATATCATGAAATGAAGCTAGCATAACTCGTTGGTATGTTGCCCTTGCATTCTTCAAACATGAACGACATGACCTTGTAGCAAAAGGTGCCCCACTGTGTAACAAAAGTGGTTTTCTCCATGTCTTCGAAAGCCATTTTGATTTGATTGTAGCCGGAGAAACCATCCATGAAGGAGAAGACTTTGTGTTAAGCAGTGTTATCGACCAAGACATCGATATGTGGTAGCAGGAAGTCATCATTAGGTCTTTCCCTATTCAAATATCTATAGTTTACGCATATACGGACCTTTCCATCCTCCTTTGGAACGGGGACCACATTTTCCACCCATTGGGGATATGATGTTACATCTAGAAAACCTGCATTGAATTGCTTCATTACCTCAACTTTTATCTTTTTAGACATGTCTGGCCGTATTCGACGAACCTTTTGCTTGACTGGAGGAAAATCTTCCTTTGTTGGTAGGTGATGAACCACAATGTCAGTATCAAGTCCCGACATATCTTCATATTATCAAACAAACACTTCAACATAGTCATGCAACATCTGGACCAAACTTCCCTTGATATCGTCTTCCAAGTTGGCGCCGATCTTGACCTTTTTCTTGTCTTCCTCAGTACCTAGGTTGATCACTTCAATGGGCTCCTCATGTGGTTGAATAGCTTTCTCCTCTTGCATCAGAAGTCTGGCTAGTTCCTCGGGTATCTCACAATCTTCTTCGCCTTCGTTGTCGGCTTGGTAGATTGGATGTTTGAAGTCATAGCTGGAAATAGTAGAGTCGTATGCAATGAGATCTGGAGTGGATGAAGATCTGCAAGTGTGTGTGTGTGTGTGACTACGCATGTAAGATACATGGCTGTTTTGAAAATGCAATAACGAAAGAAAGACAATGAGCGTAAAATTTGAATGAAAAAGGTCCAATGTTTTTCATTAAATGATCATATGTCATATGGAAATGAACAAACCCATTAACAAATGGACCATAGTTCCCTGGGTAAGGCATGTGGCTTAAAGTAATTGTTTCAATAAAGTTACAGACAAAGTTCTTGAATTGATAAGAAAAACAATAAATGGTTATTACTCCTCGTTGAAGGAGATAGGAATGAAATCCTTGGCAAGCTAGTTGTTAAGTCCTTCACCGGCAGTTAGGTAGATCCAGTCATCAAAATCACAGTCATTGTCGGAGTCTTCAAGAGCATTCACTTCATGATTACTGATGCAAAGAGGTGGTTTTCCTATGCGAGCACGTCCGACATCCTTTTGAGCTTTGACAGTAAAACCCAAACCACACTTATCTGACTTGAACGGAATGTCAGGGAGATGTCCCCAAATAGTACAACTTCCATCTTCAACCACAACACGAGCGTCTTTGAGGGAAGCCATCCTTGTCACATCTTTAACAACTTTTGGAAAATCAAGAGTAGCCTTGGCGGTAACGACGATGGGAGATACCACTTTGAAGGCTTGGAAGGGAGTTTCTATGAACTCGCCGTCCATCTCAACATATTTAAACAAATTCAGGTGGCTAACCATGAACTCTTCTTCACCACAAACAATAATGATCTTTCCTTGGACTGGATATTTCAACTTTTAGTGAAGTGTGGAAGTCACTGCTCCTGCCCCATGTATCCAAGGGCGTCCAAGTAAACAAGAGTAAGAATTTTGGGAAACAACCTTAATGGGGAGGTCTACTTCTCCATGGACCATCCTTTTGGATCCATTAAATTCCCTTACAACTATGTCACTTGGCTTTAACATTGGACCTTCACAATCCAACCGATCTAAGGCACCTTTGGGTAAGACATTTAGAGAGGACCCAGTATCCACCAATACAAGGGTTAGGGTGGTTGCTTTGCATTCGATAGAGACATGCAACACTTTGTTATGATTTCTTCCAACTAGAGTCAAATCAGCATCAGAGAATCCCAATCCATTATCGGCAATCAAACTCGCCACACAATTTTCGAACTGATCAGCTGTAGTCTCTTGAGGAACATGTTCTTTCTTCAAAAATTTGATCAAGGCTTGAGCTTGCACGTCAGAACAAAGTAATAAAGACATCATAGAGATCTTGGAGGGGGTTTTCCCCAATTGCTCTACTATCTTAAAATAACTCTTCTTTATAATCTTCAAAATCTCCTCCATTTCTTGATTGGAGGGTTCCTCAGCTGCAATGTCTTTGGCAGGCGCCTCCATCCTGGTAGGCTCAATCATCTTTTCTTTTCCCCTAGTGTCAGTACTAGGTTTGTCAACAGTAATTAGAACAGGTGTAGTTATAGTAGTTGGAGGTGAATGTTAGGAGAGAAGATTCTTCCCGTCCTTGTCACCTTGCTAAAACCAACAATGTTGGTGACGTCATTAGTCCTGTCTTCATCAATCCAGGAGTAATGCTTAATTCCACGGTACTATACTTCGGCGTCATAATTATAAGGGACTGCCCTATCGGAAGAATAAGGAATTGGCCCAGAGTGGTAATTATCAATGGAGAAATTGTTGGTTCATTGGAAATCCTAATAGGACCTTTTGAAGAGACCCTAATAGGTTTGTTGGATATGGTGATGATTGATATGTATTTAACTTCTCGTGGTAAAAATTCAATCAAACTTTTTATGGATGGACTTCTTTCAAAAAGGATCTCATGGCTATCTATTAGGTGTTGGACACCTTTTTTCAGCCATTCGCATCCATCAACTTGTTTGGCACTACAACAATAGTCTTTGAGACAACCAGGAAATACCCCAACTTTAAGAATATTTTCTTTAACAATTGTCAGTGGAGTAGTCAAGTCTTCAACAGAGGAAACAAAAGCAGTGACTTCAATTGTATTGACACCTTTGCCATGATTTGGCATTGGTGCAATGATTACATTCATAGTTGTAGGTGGATCAAACTCAATGGTCTTGTTGTTGATGAGGTCTTAAATTTTCCATTTTAAAGCCCAACACTGATCAGTGTCATGTCCGGGGCTATTGGAGTGATAAGCGCATTTGGCGTTTGAATTGTATTTTGGAGACGAAACATTGGGATTTGATGGTGGATCACGCAATGTTACCAAATTGTCCTTCAACAGGTGTTGCAAGGCTTGAGATAATAACATGTTAATCCTTGTAAATTTCCTCCTTGGAACCTTAGGTCTTTGATGGTTGGCTTGTTGTAGTTGTCTTTGAGTAGAGGGTGGATTGGAGATCAAAACAACATTGACAGATTGACGGTGGTATTTCTTAATATGGCCCCTTGACCCATATACAATATTAGTTTCTTTCTTGCCGATAAAAGGTTTCTTAACATCGTTTGATGTAGAGGCGGAGGTCACGAGAATTTTTCCACTTTTGATACCGCTCTCAACTCTTTCACCAGTCAAGATTAACTCAGTGAAACCAGATGATGAGCTCGCAATTAACAACTTGAAATATGGTCTAGTTAATGTTCCCATGAACATATCCATCAGCTCCCTATCAGTCAATGGTGTATGTACTCTACCAATAAGGTCTCCATTTCAATGCATTTTCTTTAAAACCTTCATTGTAACACATCGTCATTCGTTGTAACTGAACTGTATTTGGCGCCAAATCAGTGTTGTAGTGATATTGACGGTAGAAAGCGGTGGCCATATCTTCCCAGGTATGAATGTTTGAACCCTCCAACTGATAAAACCATTCTAACTGAGTCCCAGACAAACTCTCTTGAAAGAAATGCACCCACAACTTCTTGTCAGTGGTATGCGGTAGCATCTTGCAAATGTAGGATCTTAAGTGAGGTTTTAGGCACGAAACACCGTCATACTTAGCAAAGAATGGAATTTTGAACTTGTGGGGAATAACTACACCAGGAACCAAGCCTAAACCACCAAAATCCAATCCAGGTATGGCTTGAATGTCCATATATTTCAACCTATCTTCCAGTTGCTTGTACTTATCCTCAACCGGTGGAAATTGTTCGTCAAAGTGATCTTCATCCTCAGAAGCTTGATTGTTTGCACGCCAACACGGGTACTCCTTGCATCTTCATCTTGGTTCTCATTCTCTTTAGACAATTCTTCAACCACTTTCACTTGATGGACAAGGCCTTTAAAACTTATCCCCATGCTGATCAGGGCCTTCTTCTTGGTCTTCTTCTCTACAACAAGAAGTGACATCAACTCTTGTTGCCCTTTAGCCAGGGTGAGCAAAGTTTTTTGAAATTGAGAATTCTGCGTCTGCAAGTCTTTCACGGTCTATTCGAGATCCATCTTAGTGAAATAAATAGTAGAGATATGAGGAAACATGTGTCATAAAACCTGCTTATGTTATGATGCATGAAATGCGTATGCAAATGTTTTCAAGGACTTTTAAGATTTAAATTTGTTTAGACAAAGAAGGAACAAACATTAATTGTATTAATAAGTTCAAACGATTTACAAAAATGCTTCTTGGGCTTACAATGGAAGAAGATAATACAAAATAAACTCCTAAAACAAAAAGTACCCAGGCCTCCCATGAGCGCATCCTCTTTGGTACTATATAGGCGTTTAAACATCGCTCTTCATGAAGTTGTCTCATGAGCTCTAAAAAATTCTTCCCGCTTGCATAAAGCTGAGCTTCAAAGGTGTATCGCTCCCCTTTTAGATGAATCCAAGATCTTTGCAATTCTACAAGATAAGTAGGCATGTCACGATAAAGAATAGTGTAAGGAACATCTCCTTCGGTTATAGGCTCCACGATGATAGGTAGAATGGCCTTATAAGGAATCATGAGGTTTTGAGTGCAAGATCGCACCCACTTGAGATAAGGCTCCAAAATAATGGAGTTCTTATGTCCCAATGTCTTGCTATCAACTTTTTTCCCCATGCCCCAAGCTCCTATGAATCTTTGACAATAACATTGGACATTGCTCTCATAGTCAAATGCAATTCCTTAGACAAACGCGTCATCAGGATCATCCCTCCTAGCATACCCAAATTGTCTCAAATCCAAACAAGGATTTTAAGTGATACCTCCCCTAATGCCAAGTAGAGGGACATTATGGAATTCCAAAAATAGTCAATAATGATAACATTTTCCAAAGATCGAGAACACCAATGGATATCCTAATGCAAGATTGACATCAACCTATTAGACCATCTCATGCCTTGCTCATTCTTCAAAATAAATCGAGGTAGGTGCTAAGTGAACCAACTAGCTAACAAAGCAATATAACACATGAAAATTCCCCTTCTCTTCATGGTGCGAGCGTGAAGAGAGTGCAAGATATCTCCAAGTAAGGTAGGCACGAAATTACGAGATAGAAAAGCTTTGACCGCATTCACATCTATGAGTTGATCTGAGTTAGGAAATAGTACAATCCCAAAGATTAGAAGGGCCAAAACCTCTTCAAAAGCTTGCAAATCAAAAGCATCTCAAAACTGTTAAGCCTTCTCAAACAAAAACTTGGCTAGAAACCCCTTAACACCAGTTCTTGTTTCACAATATGCCACAACGTCGGATCGTTGCAAATGTAAAGCTCGAGCAATTTCCTCAGGTCTTGGGTCTCTCTCAATACCGGTAAAGTGTAACTGATCAAAAATAGGAACTCCTAAGAGTTGAGAAAACCCCTCCATAGTAGGCACAAATTGGTAATCAGGAAATGTAAAGCAACGATGCTTAGGATTAAAGAATTGGAAAAGCACATGTACCATATCCTCTTCAAAGTTTGTTGTAACCAAGTTGATGAGACGACCATACTTCTTAGTGAACGGAGATTCATTTGGCACCCTTGACGCTAACTCCTTAAGTTGAGGAGGCACTCTCACAAGGTTGATTCAGATAGTATTTCTTAGCATGAAAGCCATGTCCTACAAAACAACACAAAGATAAATCCTAAAGTCCTTGAAATGGTTAGTACAAATATAATGGTATGTTGTTATGATGTTATGTACCAGTAAACATATACACACAAAGCACACAATTCATTAGGTTTTGGGCTTACATAGGTTCATTGGTAAGTACCCTCTTGAGGTTTAGTTGGTTCAACCTGTCCTAGAAAGTAATCAGGTTCTAGGGGATCTCAATATCATTGATCTTTCTTCATTTTGCATTGTTTCAATGCAAGCCTCTTTTTTGGCTACCGAAATATCCCAAAAGTCAGATCTCAATGAGTGTAGTATCGAGTATCAACCAACTTTGGACTGCATCAAAGCCGACTATCTCACTACTTCTTAATGGCCAAGTTGTTCAATTAAAGGTTCTAAGGTTCGTTAGTGTTTCATGACACCACACAAAGGCCTTGTATTCTCCTTAATTCTCCATAAGGGATAAGGGTACCCACAAATGTGCCACACTAACATAGATATTGTCTCAACCATAACGGTTTATGCCGTACAGTCTCCATAATTTTTGCTATTTACCTAATGGTGTTCCTAGATCCGGGTAGAGGATCAATAAAAACCCAAACAAGGACCCATAAATGTAAAGCACACAAATAAAACAATGAAATCATTTTTAAAGGTGATCTAGTCTCTAAGGTAACCCTACTTTTAAGTATCTCCCAAGTAGAGTCGCCATTTCTGTTATACGGAGGGAGAACTGACTTAGGTGTTTTGCGTTTGATCGTAATTGTTGCGGATAGCAAGAGTCTCCACCGACTTTTACTTTATCCAATACAAGAAAGGGTTAAAAGAACAGGAAAGACCTTTTGAGATATTTTCTTGAGTTCAGGGGGTAGGTTATGAAAAGGGAAGGTGTTAGCACCCTTTTCATCCGTAGTTATCTACGGGCTCTTAGTTACTAGCTCACTTTGAAATGCTTTATTTGAAATGTGTTTTGTGATTGTATTTGAAAGTATTTTTGAAAAGTGCCTTCGTTTAGAAAAACTTTGTAATGATTCTCGTCTCTATAAGAATGCATAAAAAGTGTTAACTTTTGAAAATATTTCATTTTAAAGTGTTGGTGTGTTTGAAAGATGTTTTAAAAATAGTTGTGAGCAAGCAACTACAAGCGTTCTACCTACTCAAAAAAGTCTTTGTTCATTTCCTTCTCCTTTAGATACTATTATATTTCCATTGATTGGTAAGAAGCCCTATCATTGGATGTGAAGGGACAAGCGTGGATCATCGTACAATCATAGAAGGCAACATTTGTAGGATACCTTAGAAATATTTGTAAGGGTCTAAGATCGTTCACCGAAGGCAACATCAAAGGGTCATCGAGGGACTACGATCTTGTATTCGAGTGTCATTGCTAAAGTATCCCACATTCGAGGGACATGACTATTTTTTCTCAAGGCAACAAGTGTGCGTTTACCCTAGAGATGCAAGTGTGCGAAGTGTTTGTTTTTCATGCATTGTTTGTCTTGTATTAGGGTTTGCTATTTGTTGATTTAAGTCTTGCCATATAAACCCTAATTACTAGCATTTATACTTGAAAATGATAAATTATGGAATATAAATATCCCATGCTATTACATCATGTGGGGATGGGGGTACAAATTTACAAATGGGGGATGACAAGTAATTAAAATCTAATTACTATTACAACCATATTGATTGAATAATAATGTACAAGAAATAGGTAAAGATAATTTATAAAGATGTAAATGTGATGTGTAAAGAAAAAGAAAACATTTTTGTTTATTTGAATTTATGAAGAAGTTTGACCTAATTAATTAAAAGAAAATAATTAAGTAATTTAAGAAAATTAAATCTAAGCTAATTAAGAAAAGAAATTTGATTTGATTAAGAAAACAAAGTTTTTTATGAAAAGTTTTAATATTAATTAGATTTGTATGAAAAGTTAATCAATTAAAGGAAACCTAAATTCTAAGTTAATTTTAAGTTAAAAGAGAAAATAAAACTAAGTTTAAAAAATTAATTTACATTTAAGAAAGGAAATTAATTTGAATAGAAAATATTTTTGGTCTTTTTGTTTTAAAAGAAATAAAATATAAGTATATAAAATATAAGTATATAAAATATGTAAGTAATAAATAAAAACATTTTTGGGATTTTTATTAATAAAAATAATAACAATAATATTAATAATAAAAAAAAATAAAGAAAGAGAAAAATATAAAAATATAAAAACAAAGGTCAGGGGGTATGAAATTGGGTTGAGGTGGTTTAGAAGTAAAACTGGTTTTGTTTGAATGTTAGGCCCATTGGTATTTTTGTGTAATCAGGAAAAAAGAAAAATAAAAATAAATGGCTGCGTTGTATAAGTGAGAAAAGGGGTATTGTGAAGTGAAAATGCCAAGCCCAATACTGAAGGCCCACACGCTACCTGTTCAAACAAAAAAAAGAAGGAAAAAAACATAAAAAAAAACACAAAAGGTCTCGTTAGGGCTCGAACCCAGAACTTTTTAATATGCGCGCGCTCCCTCTACTTCTGGGGTGGCATGTTTCATCAGTTAGTAATACAACAACTATTAAACTTAAAATAAAACAAGTCCTATGGTGTGATCGGTGGATCTGGAACTGACTGTTTAACGCTGGTTCGCGAAGATGTCGCGGAAGCAAGAGTCGCCACCGTCTTTTATTTTCTCCAAATGGAAAGGACAAAAGCACAGAAAAATTCCTTATAGAGATTGCTCTCGGTTCGGGAGGTAGATTATAGAAAGGGAAGGTGTTATCACCCTTTCTATCCATGGTTATCCATGGGCTCTTAGATACTTGCTCATTGTGTTTTCAAAAATGGTTTGTTTGCTTTTCAACTGTGGGTTTTAAAAAGTTTCTTTGAAAATTCCAGTTCGACTCTTGTATCGGTCCTCAAGAGTGTTTGAAAAGTTGCTTTCGAAAGCTTTTTGAAAAGGTGTCGGTGTGAAAAGTATTTTTTTGATTTGTTTTGAAATTAGAGCAAGTATCTAGAGTCGTCTACATACCCCAAGGAATTCGTCTGTGTAAATGTCCTTTAAAGTAGTGCCATCCCACCATTGAGAGGTAGGTAGCACCACTATTGGAGGTGTTCGGGTCAATTCGAGGTTCGGGACATGGTGATCACCGGAGCAATAGGAAGACACCTTAGAAGCTACCCTCATGCCAGGTTCCCGGATCATGAGGACTTACTAAGACATCCTCTACTCGACGATCACCTTTCGAGGCAAGGCAACAGTGAGGCGTACCCTAGGGGTGATGTGTGATTCGTGTGTCATGTTCATTTGCATTTATCTTGTTCATGTCAAAGTGATCTATGCGTTTGTTTTTTATTTTAGGCCATTCATTCTTGCATGCATTTATTTAACAGTTAAAAAGATGCAGAAATTAAAAGTTCTAAACTATTACAAAGGCGTGGGTCCACATCGCCAAATTAAATCCAGGATCCGATTTGACAGAAAGTAAATAAAGTGTGAGAAATAAAATGTCCGAGTTTACAAGGCTTTGGGAGAATTACATTAATATTTACAAGAAATAAAATAAAATGCACGAATTGGAATTAAAATTGGAAGCGAGGGCGTTGGACCCTTTTTAATGAAATTAAATTAAATTATTAAATTAATTAAAATAAAAAAGAAATTATTTTTGAGTTTTTTGGAATTGTGAATTTTTAATGAGAAGATTAGCTGAAATTAAAATTAAATTAACCCTAATTCTATAACTTTTATTTATTAAGAAAAAATATTAAAGTTAAACCTAAATTAACCTAATTAATTAAAGCAATTTGATTTATAAAAATAAATAATTAATTATTAGTGAAAAGAAAATAAAAAAGGATAAAAATTGATTAAAACCCTAATTCTACAAATTTTAAGCTAATTAAGAAAAATGTTTGAATTAAACCTAATTTTACAAAGCTAAATTAATTAATAATATTTACTTAAAAAATATTAAAATAAAATATATTTTTAATTTTGTCTTTTCTGATTTTTTGTTATTTTTATATTTTTATGAAAATAATTAAATTAAAGAATTAAATTAAAAAAACTAATTAAAACAAAAATAGAAAAATATGAGAAAAAGAATTAGAAAGGCAAACCATGGGGGGTCTGTCCCCAAATTGGAAGGTTTTTTGTAGCAATTATGGCCCAATTACCCTTGGCCTTATTGACTTCTCAGCTTGCGTGCATAGGCGTTGACTCATGTCCATCATGTTCTTCACATCTGGTCCCTTGGATAATGGTTACAGGCCATGTGGCGCGCTGGATATTGTGGATGTATGATGGACGCTTGCTTGGAAATTACATAGAAGCATTGTTAGAAAAATAACATGGAAAGGGATGGGGACCTGGGATCGAACCCAGGTCCTGGAGGTTACCAATCACACGCCTGCCAGCTGAGCCACCTGAACACTTTGTTTATCATATGACACGTAAACATTATAATGGAAAATTGGTTAATAACATAGAAAAAATAAAAAAAACGCGCGTTGGATTCAAACTACCCAACCATCGCTTGCCACCTACCTTTCTTCTTCGTTGAACCCTGAAATATAAAAAGGTTAGCGGGGGTTTTGAACCCCCCCAAAATATGCCATTCTCAAAAATAGCGACTAGGCCATGGGGCTATATAAATTAGGCGCGAGGGGTGTGTTGTTTTCGTCCAAGCATGCTGATTTCAACCATGGCCTTGAAGTGTCTCAATTTTACAGTATTAAGAAACGCCTAATTTAAAACTTGAAGAACCCTAATTGGCATCAATGGTGAAATCTCCAATAGTGCAGAAAAACTCAATCAAATTATAGGGTTAGCTTCAGAATCATCCAATTAGTATAAATCCATAAATAAAATGCCATGAGAATGCTTGAAAATCAAAACACGAATATGCATATTATTGAAAACAGTTTGAGTTATAACTACCAATTCTTGATGTTTCAAGCTATGATTTCGATTCAGACTCCTTCCTTGAAGTCTCAGCAAGCCAATGGAACGATTATTTTGGCTTGAATCGCCCTAGAACCTAGTTTTCAGTATTGGAATTTTTGTCAAAAAACTCAAGTTTGGTTATGGATTTCTGGCGCAGCTGGGAGGTCTTGGGCACGAGGGTTAGCATGTATATATGTGTATGAGAGATTAGGGTTGAGTTTTTTGTCCAAAGAATCAAAGCATTGATGGAATGGATATTGATTTTCATGGAAAATATTTTCCAATCTTTTTCATGCAAACTTGGTTCCAATCATGGCCAATTAACTTGATTCTTTCTAAATCAGATAATGCACAAAATCTTAAGACTATTTCATGCATAAAAAGATTTGATTGCTTAGGTTTAGTATTTTCCACATATTTATTTTAATTAAATGAATTATTAATCATTAAAAATCCAAATAAATAAATAAAAATGATGAAAAACTTCCCTTTGGGCCAAATGGTCGTGCACATGCCTTGGATAATGATTCTTGGAAGAAAAAGAGGCCCATTAGCATTTTTAAGACATTTGAAGCAATGTTGACTTTTCAAAATATCCAAAAATTTCCCAACTTCCACAAGGCATATCTTGCTCAATTTGTAAGAATTTCTCATGTTCTTGGACATTTTGGAAAGGTCTTTGAGTCCTCTAACCAATGCCTTTGGTGCCATGTCATTTTGATTAACCAATCTCATGTTATGGCCTTTGACTTAAAGTCCCTTTTTGTTGACTTTTGAAAATGACCTATAATGTTGAAATTGATAACTTTTTGTGAGAGCATTTCTTGGACTTGAAGTATGAATAGGAGTTGTAGGAAATGTCTTTATCTTCAAAATGATCTTTGGATGGAATTTTTATGATAATCCATGTGGAAGTTATGCCTTGGTCAAGTTACAGTTGACTTTTTCAACTGTCCAATTATGGAAACTTTTGCATCTTGATGATTTTTGAGCCAAGCTTTGAGAATCATGATCAAGCATTGATAAAATGATGTTTGTGGCTTCAAAATGAGATGTTGACCAAAAATTTGAACTTTTGACTGTCAAATGACCATTTTGCCCCTACAGTTGACTGTAGTGCAATTAGGGTTTTTGACTGTGCAATTTTGTGCTGTGAGTCTTGAAACTTGGTATGAGGATGCTTGACCATGTTTATAGGCATGTGGGACTTGATTGGACCCTTTAAAACTTCATTTTCTTTGTCAGAACAAAAACCCTAATTTTGACTGTTAGGAGGCCCTTGAACTGTGCAACCCTTGGGGAGATTTTGAAGCTTGCTCTTTGCAAATCTTGAAGAATATGGGAGGGAAAATTTTGGGGTACAACATATGGCCATCTTCATCTTCAACCTCGCGCCAAAACCAGTCATGGATTTAAACCCTGTAACTTCTTCATCTCTCAACCATTTGCAAAAATGTAAACATCAAACCTGTTTCAAATTTCACCACGACTCCAGAAATGTAAATAACTTAAGTTATAAATCAAAGATGAATGAAAATTTCTAATGGTACCAAATTATGACCTAATTTTTTCAGAAAGTTCAACTTCAAAATTCACATCACTCAGGCAATATAAATGAAATCCAAGGACATGGTCAACTTCAGGGCAATGATGTCAACATTTTATCTTTGAAAATGGAAAGCTAACAATGAATATATGAAGAGATTGAAAGTCATAAAATTTACCTCAAAACTGGAAATTGTGTTCTGCAAATGATCTTGATTCAAATTGATGCAATGATCAGGTTAACTTCCTTGAGTTTCTAGGAAACAAATTCAATGCTTATGTTAAGTTGAGAGTGCTTGGATTGCTATAGAGAAGTCAATGTGCGAGCAACCGTTTTAAAAAATGGAAGATGGTGATGGAGGGGTTACAATTTGAAAACATGGATTAGGATAGTCTCTATATGTGTATTAGAAGCCTTGTTAATAGTTTGGCCAAGAAACACACGATGGATTTGAAGATGAGTGTACAAAGTCAGAATATGTCAAGTTTTAGTGCTTGTGTGCAGATTCTGAGTTCAAGGAGTTTTGAGAGGGTTAGAGGGCTTCTAATTTCGTGTGATAACTTGAAAATAGTTTTCCTGTTTATAAGCAAAAGGTTTGGAGACTTGAAACAAATTAGATTTCAAAATCACATGCTATGGCTAGGTTTCTTTATTTTGAAGCAAAGTTGACAAACATCTTTCCAAGACATGGTACAAGGCTATCTAGAGTGGTTAGGAGCTTTAAACATGTTGCTACTGCCTTGTAGATGTTGTGTGTGCAGAAAGAACAATTGCAAAGCTCAAGGAGAGTGGACTTTGTGATTAAAGTGAACTTTTCAAGAATGAATATGTTACTTTCTTCCCAAAATGGTAAATTATCTTGGAAAATGCTTGAATCACTTGAATAAGTGCTTAATCAATTATGTAAACCATTAATTATGGAGTTAAACACAAGTTTGAGGTCTGCAAAGAAAAGATTATGCAGCATGCCCATGGATTTGAATTCTTGTTTATCACAAATTTTTCCTTGTAATTCAAGAATGAAACCCTTACTTTATCTCTTCGGTTCTCTCACCTCAAGAATGATATAAATGAGTTCTTGGACTTTTTAGAAAGCTTCTAACATCCTATACAACCTTCATGTTGGAACTTTTTGAAGAATTAACTTGGAACTATGTGAAAGTTGCTATGAAGTTCGTACCAAAAATCTGGCTAAAACACTCAAAGTTTCACTGTGTGTTTTTATACAAAGTGCATGACTTTATAAACTCATAACTTAAAATTTAAGCATTTCTAGAAAATGTTCTGCCCATAAATGTTTTAGACCTCATTGAGATCTAAAAATTCCATGTTGGAAGTTTTTCTTGAATCATCTTGCATCTTGGTGAAAAATTGGGATGAAGTTATGAAATAATAATACCTTAAAACACTAAGAAGATTTCAATGTTTTGGAAACTTTGACTTTTCAAAATGAATTTTGACTTTCTTGATTTTTTTATGATCAAGTTTCATATTTTTGCATGTCTTTATGAAATGTGATCTTTGAAACTTAATTTTGATCAAAAATTTTAATTTTGACTTTTCAGTGTACAATTGACTTTTTCATCAGTTGATCAAATTTCAACTATCAATCAATTGATCTTGAGAAATGAATTAAACCATTAAATTAGGTCAAGATTATGAATTGGAATCCTTGATATCATGTTTCAATCTAATAAGTCATGTACTAGGTCAAAAGTCAAAAACCAAGTCTTCTTACTCAAAACCCTAAATTTGACCATTTTGCCCTTTTGCGATCTTGATCAATTTCTTGGGAAAATGTGATCCAAACTTGATCAATTGATACATATGAGTTCACAATATTGATATGGTCCAAAAATCTTGAAGTTTGACTGTAAATTGATCATAGTTGACTTTTTATACAATACAACTGATTTTAGGTCATCTGATCAATTGACTGAGCAAACTTGAGCTACAAGACATGAAACTTGACATGAGCAATCTTGAGGGTCTATAATGATGAAATAAAGTCACATGGGGAAATAAAAGTCCAATTTTCCTTGTGAAAACTCAAACCCTAATTTTAGGTATCAGTGTTGAGGAGGTGTCTTGAGTTGTTCGGCCCTTGTGCAAGCTTGAGCTATTGAAGATCTTGTGAGAAATGTATTGAGAAAATGAGAGGGCAAATTTTGGGGTAAAACAGAAGGATAAAGCAAAATTCTTCCACGAGGGATAAATCAGTGGGGAAATTGAAATGATATACACTTTCTGCTTAAGGTTGACACTCTATTGGAGAGAGGATAACATAACTCTATAATGAGGATAATATGCCAACAAAAACATCAATGAATGGAATTGAGTAATGAATTTTAATTCAGCTATGCATGATATATGTATGAATGTATGAATGTTATCATGTATATGTTGACAAAACAAACATATTGCACTGAGGATAACCAGACAAAACCAACTTCGGTAAGTGTAAAATCAAGCTTCTCAAATGAACTTTTGTTTTGATGAAGACAAACCATGATTGACAAAGAAGGAAAAGATTATTGATCAATCTAAAAAGCATCTGTGGATAAAGTCTTTAGTTCAAGCTCTTAGAAAATTTCAAGGTATAATGATAATACTTACTTTGAACTTAAGACATAGATGCTCAATGGTCAAAAAAATATTTTATATTGTCCAAATCTTTACTCAAGTTTTTCTAAGCTAAAAATATTTTTTCACTTGAGCACAATCGATTTGCATATTAGTTTAATCAATTTCATGCTTCAATTTTTCAAAAACATTTGCTACTGTTTCTAAGTGCAATCGATTTACATGTTTATGCAATCGATTGCACTCAATCAATTTTTGCTACTAACTTCAAAGGAAATCAATTTACACTCTTGTGCAATTGATTGCACACTCAAAATATTTGAATTTCTAGCTGTTCAAACCCCGTGCAATCGATTTACACAAAGGGTGCAATCGATTGCATGCTGCACGATTTTGAAAAACAACAGCTTTACACATGCATGTTCATAACACCATTTCATGGAAAACTTTCCCTCATTATTGGCAATTCTTCATGATTCATTTACAGAACTTTATGCTGTTTCAAAAAGGTGCTATGAACATATAAATACTCATTTTCAAAATCATTTCAACACCTCTTCCAATTATATTTTCTGAATTTTCAAAAATCAAACTCAAGCTGTTATACATTTTCATACACATGTTTTCTGCACACTTTCACATATTGTTAACCAGAAAACTTTGAGCATTATATATCTTTAGTCATTGTATACTATTATCATTGGAAGATAAGATCAATTCATTGATTAAATCACTCAAAGTGATCATTGCTACTCAAACTCACTCAAATCAAATATTGCTATATACTTGCTTATTTTTCATGATTGTTGGAAATAAGTTCAATTGGTTTTGAAATGTTGTTTTTCCAGGATTATTGGATACAAGTAAAGTCACTTTGAGAGGATTGTTCTCATTGTTTACATAGTGAAAATCCAAGAGCATTATTCTTGGTCCAAGAGGATTGTTCTTGGTGGTTTTATTGCTTAGAGTCTTGTATAGAAGGACTAGGATGTCTTGTCTAGAGATCTAACAATAAGGAAATCTCTTTCATGTTGAAAGGGGACTGGAGTACTCTCGGACTGTGAGGGGAACCAGGATACATCTTTGTGTTCTTTACTTTTCCGCATTTACCGCTTTCATCACTAGTCATAAACCAAAAAAGAAAGAAACACATTTATAAACTCATGCACTAAACTAGAAAAATAATATCCATCATCACTAAAACGGTAAAACTTTTAAAGTACCTAACCCACCCCCCTCTTAGGTGCACTCTTATACTTACAGTAAGGACAACACTCGACTAAATCACATCCAGGATGAAGATTCCGTAAGAGAGTAAGCACCAACTGAGGAAACAAAATCCTACTTCAAGGCTTAAATTCATTGGGAAGAAACATTGCTTGAAAATAATCAAAACACAATATGATAGCAATAAAAATACAGTTGTAGGCATATAATAAACTCTTTCAGGCTTCATCAGGGAATATCATACAAAATTCGCTAGGGAAGATAATGCCACATCGTCTAGACTTTAACTGGGGATTCTATACTGACTTCACCAGGGAAGATGAAACCATGCACGCCGAGGGGAGCCTAAATACATTCTTCAATATCAAGAGTAATGGTTTCGCAAAATTCTATGGGGAAAATTTATGAGACTTCACGAGGATAACAACTTTAGAGGGAAGTATCATCTTCAGCTCATCTAGAGAAGTTAAGAAGTTAACACCATAACAAGAAGTCAAAATTATGGTGATTTTAAATCAAACTCAACACTTGGGAAGAGAAAACCCAAAAAGTTGACCACTGTATCAACACTTCATAGAAAATGATACTGCTTTTGTCTGGCTATCTACGGAGTTCACAACAACAACAATGTCATAACTGGAGAGATATATATTCTGCAAGAGATTCTACACCAATTTTCAATTTACAAAGGGAGAAAGAAACACATCAGATGATCAAAGGATTCATAACTTTACCATCTCCACTTGATCATAACTTAGATGGGGAAAGAATCACACTGAGCTAGAGAAATTTGCATCAAGACCTAACTGGGAAACCACCCAAACCCAAACCCAATAAAAACTACCCAAACCCAAAACCAAATAAAAACTTTGAGAAAATCTGAACCAATACATGACTAGGAAAAAAAATTGGATCACAAACCCAACACCACACCATATATCAATTGGTATGAAATCCAACTAACCAAGAAAATAACCACAAATAGACTATGCACATATCAGCAAGAGTAACCCGAGATACTTCTTAGAGAATCTTTTCAAGACTTCGGAGTTCGTCCATCCTTGTGTAGCGGTAGAAATGTTGAGACTAATCTATTGGATTGACTTGACTCGCACAAATTAAAATAAAAAATCATCACCGCACTTTATTTTTTCCAAAGGAATGGGAAAAGAGTGAGTAACCCAAAAGAGGTGGGAAAGATTCTAGGTAAGGGGGTTGGTTATGCAAAGGGAAGGTATTAGCACCCTAAACATATACGGTACTCCGCAGGAACCTCTTTGGTTATGCTAAAAAATGTTGTATAGAAATAGATGGTAGAGATGAGAAATGAAGTATATATATATATATATATATATATATATATATATATATATATATATATATATATATATATATATATATATATATATATATATATATATATATATATATATATATATATATATATATATATATATATATATATATATATATATATATATATATATATATATATATATATATATATATTATAATTTTTTCACCCGCTGTAGTTGCGAACCTTTAGTGCCTACGTACCACCTTACTTGCAATAGGGGATCAGGGTACACGTAGTTCCTCTTTAAATTTTTTTAAACAAAAGCGTGTTGGTTAATTTTAAGAGACAAGACATCATTGTCATTATCCGTGTGGAAAATATACTTACTACCCATAATTATGAGAAAGGAGAATTTGCGTCATCTTAAATTAGAGGATATGGCTTGGATTTTAAAATAAAAAATGTCTCACGTAACACCCAAGTGGAAAATATCTCACTTCACTACATATTATAGAAGTATAGTTGTTTAGATCACTACAAGGATTGACAAGAGTCTAATATTTTGAGAAAAGTTTCTAAAGATAATAGCCAAAATGGCAAAATAGTTTGAATGAGATTTATTCACTTTTAGTCTTCTCACAAAAATGTCAAGATATTGTTAAGTTGATTGATATTTGATTAATAAATAATTTTTGAAAATACATGGACATAAGTCCAAGTTTACTATGAATGTGGTTCAAGTTTTAAAACAAGAAGATTTTTCAAACGGAGGGAGAAGAATTTTGAAATTAAAGAAGACGAGAGGAGATGAAGAGACTATCCTAAAGCATAAGGTAAAAGCTAAGGAGAAGAGCCATCTAATCAAACAAGAAGCCAATACTTGACATAATGAGTCAATGTAGAATTCCATCATTTGTATTTGAAACCAAGCAAATAATTAATAAACCTATTAATAACACCAAGCTTCAATTTGCATTAAGTCCTCACAAAAATTAGGCAGAGTAACAACTATACACAGATGAATTCCAGATTACAGACAAAATGTGTAATCATAATAACTTGCACACAAAGCAAACAAACAACCCAATGTCCTAGGGTAAACCCCAAGAACTCTAGAAAAAATAACAATCAAGGTCACAAAGTCTCAAGGTAGGTCAAGGTTTCTAATCTTAAGTCCAAGAAGTCCACCACTCCATAATGCCAAGGATAGTAACCAAGTAGTCCAAGTAAGATTAAAGCTTTTAGGGCTTAAGTTGATTATTAGGTATCTTAAAAAATAAAATGAGAAACTTAAGTGAGAAAAATAAAAATGGCATGAAGATAAAGACTCAAGTGAGCAAAGATGAAAATAGTAGGATATGTAAATGCTAATGTAAATGGTACATTAAGTAAAAGCATAAAATAAAGCATAAAATAAAGTCAATTATTATGAATTGGTAGAACCCTTAATGATTCTCAAGAATTCTCAAGATAACACTTAATGTTTAAGTGATCCACTTTGACCAAAATTGATGAAGTTCCATTAAAGGATTAGTAGAACCAAAGCCTCCTAACAATGAATCTCAAGGTTATTGGATCAAAGGGTTCAAATTAATATACTTGGGCTTACAAACAAAGGTTTGGGCCACGAATGATCATTTTCTCAAATCGGGACAAAATTTAGCACTATGTTAAGCAATCGTAAGTGGACTTATATAGAAGTCGCACCTAATTTGAGGCCGGTCAATAGCAATCTATTCACCTCATGTTTTGAGACATGATATGTAAATCATGCTCCAATAACATTTGGGACAATAAGAATGGGATAAGATGAAGAGGGAAGGGGAAATGAATAAATCACATTTGAACCAAAAATTTAATCAAACTATTATTAAAATCATTCATCCATTTTTATGGAGTTAGACTCAACACCGTGGATCCAATGATATTAATAAAGTTCATGATCAAAATTTTAATCCAACATCAGCCAGAATATATAAAAAAAAAAAATTTAAAATAAAAGAAAAAGGTTTTTAAAATGATTATAAAATGGAAATAAGAGAGAAAAATAGCAACTATATTCAAATTAATGAAGAAAAAGTAAGTAAGACCATAGAAAAATCAGGAATGAACTAAAATATTTTTGTAAAATTTTTGGTAATTTTTTAAACTCAGAAAATATTTTTAAAAATAAAAGAAGTAGGTAAAACAAACCAAAAATGATAAAAAGTAACAAAGTCAGAAATAAAAATAAATGAGGTCATCAATATTTGCCAACATGTCATTGGATCCTTCCCTATTTTTTTCAAAATTTTAAAATGAAGAAAAATATTTTTAAACATTTAAAACAACTCAAATAAAGTGAAAAATTAAAAAAAAATATATATCAAAACACAAAATAAAATTGTGAAAAAATAAGAATAGAAAAGAGAAAAATCAAAAGTATTTTCCATAATTTTTTCCAGATTTTGTTGGAGTAAAAATGAATTTTCTATGAATTTTTGAAATTTAAAACAAATAAAATATAAATTCAGAAAATAAAATAAAAACAAAAAAAGACGTGGACCAAAGGATCAATGTCAAAACGCGTTATTGAATATCACGGTCATTATTGAATAAAGCATAAATCGCATATAAAAAATCAGATTTTTAAAAATTCCAAATGCATGCCTTTATTGGTTGAAGGATGATACGTTGGTCATCTTCAACCTCCAGCCAACGTGAAACACATGCCCCTCAAACTGTAAAATCAGAATATCAGACCTATGACATTCACTTCGTCTTATCAAGACGAAGACAACCACACCATTGCAAAAAATGTATATCAATTGTAGCTCAAACAATTTGGAAGAGAAGTTTTGAAATGGGATTTGAAATTTCATGGTCAAGACGTGCTTCCAGTTAAAAACAAGTGTTGCGACTAGGACCAGGATGACGAGAGCTTCACAATACAACCAAAGTTTTAGAGAATTAGTGAAGGTATATACCTATTGAAGTTAAGTTGCAGAGCTCTGAATATGGACTGGGCTAGCACGGTTCATGGAGTTTTAGAGCTTAATTCTTCTTCTATTAGCTTCAATGAGGTTCAAGGAAAGTTAATTGACAATGAAAAATTATTGAGAAAGGCTGTAAGAGTAAATTCGAAGTTACAAAAAATTGAGTTCAAGAGAGAGTTTGGCAAGGTGATTCTAGCTTTCCAAGCTTGAGGAAATGAATGATGGATGACCCTCTATTTATAGGGAATCAAATGGGATGCTCAAGCGTGTGAAATAAGTAAGTTTGGAGGGAAATCATGTGAACTTGATACACGAGCAAAATGTGATCTATTTATCATCAAAACTCATCCAATCCTTGCGTTTTAAGGATCTAGTCCACTTTGGCAAGTTGGTTAAACATCAGTTTCAAGTTACCAAATTCTGACTTGTGGTGAAACATCAGTTTCAAGTTACCAAATTCAAATAAATGTTGTGCATGATTCAGGGCATCTGAAGACTTGATTCTTGTCGCATTGGAAAGATGAGATTACAAACTTTACAATGTGAAAAGAATGAGATCAAATGGATGCTTGAGCTGAAAATTGTAATGAGTCAAAGTTGTGAAAAAGAGGTTGACTTTCTATACTTAGAAATTTTCTAAGTTTTTCTTCAAAAATTACTTGTAATGTCTTGCATCCAAACATGGCTTTCCACTTGAAATTTTCTCTTGACCAAAAAATATGGAATGAAGTAGATATCTTGAATGACATTTTGAAACTTGAACCATTAAAAATCTCAAAAAATTGAGAGAGTTATGACTTGTTGAAGTTGGAAAAAATTCATGAAATAACCTATAATCTTTTGCATCCTTAGGGCATTTTCCATCCATTTTTGCACTTTTCACATAAAAGAAAGGTTGAAGTTCACATCTTTAAGATCATTATTGAAAAATAATGCGTTCAAGGTGATAATAATTGATCAAGTTATGATCATTTGAAGTCACATAAGGGAATTTATGGGTTCATATTGAGTACTTGTAATCTTTCTTCATCATCAAGTTTCTTCCATACAAAATTTCCTTGAGAATTTTGAAGTGATCTGTTAACAACGTTTTGAATAGAAGGATATCTTTGGAATCACTAAAATATACCGAAAGATGAGCAGGATATACTCCTTTGAAGTTAAAAAACCCTAACTCCTAGAGCAAGAAAATGTCTTGGGAAACCTTTGCAATTTTGACCAACCTTCTTGAACAAATACCTAGCAACAAAAACCACTTCTAAATCTTGAGAATTGATGGAGATATGCACTTGTGATCATTGAAATCAAAGACTTGTCCAAATGAGTCAAACTTCTTCAATAAACCCTTGTACTTTTAAAATAATTTTGACAACTTGAGGCATGATGAATCATAAAATACTTTGTCATGATATTATTTCAAAACATATTTAATGGTGAGGCTTGAATCTCAATGAAGCTTTGTTGAGAAAGGCACAAAAATGAACTCATGAATCCATAGATCAATCTTGATGGTATGTATTGTGCTTTCACCTACAACATCAACAATTGGGGCACACACTCATTGTATTTATTAGTTAAAGGATAATCAATCCAAAACATATATGATCATAAAATACAAGTAAAAGTTCTTGGTGATTCCTCCTAGAGCAAAAGCTAAAGATAGGGAGAAGAACCAAATCATAATGTGATCTTGTTGTGATTGAATTGATATTATATGATAAAGGGATCTTAGGGTAAAATTTGGGGTATAACAGCTTCCCTTATTTCAGTGTCTTCTATCCGGAGATACGAAGGTTAAAATCTTCGTGTCGACGTGATTGAAGGTACTTAAGTATAAAACAAGCCCTATTTTTGGCCCTAAGATACCATGCAATGCTTATGATTATGAACGTAGATGAACAAGTATAAAGGGATGCAAGACACCACTGGAGATGTAAAAAGTAAAATAGGAAACAAAAGGAAAACTTGACTAGGAAAATAAATCACTGGTGGAGAAAAGACAAGACTCTGTTGGGGTAATGCCCAAGAGAGGATCTAAAGCATTGTCAACTCAAAAATTAATGAGAGAGAGTAAACGATAACGATGTCCGACAGATAACTGTGAACTACCAACTTACTAAGGGGATAGCAAAAAAAGTAACGTCTACCCACCGAGGAAAGGAATGGTAAGATAATACCAGTAAACTTCATGATGTATTCAGTACTCATGACTGCGAACAAATGAACTTCTACTGAGCAACAAAATCTTAATGGCGAACTACCTTCCATAATGACAAGGCTATTATTCATCGAAAAAAGATCTCAACAACGAACTACCTTCCATAATGACAAGGCTACCATTCATTGGATTACCAAAATCTCAACAACAAACTACCTTCCATAATGAAAAGGCTACCTTTCATTGGAGTAACAACAACTCAACAACGAACTACCTTCCATAATGACAAGGCTACCATTCATTGGAGTAATAAAATCTCAAAATGAATTACCTTCCATAATGACAAGGCTACCATTCATTAGAGTAACAACAACTCAACAACGAACTACCTTCCATAATGACAAGGCTACCATTCATTGGAGTAATAAAATCTCAAAAACAAAGTACCTTCCATAATGACAAGGCTACCATCCATTGGAGTAACAAAATTTGAATATTCTCTAGGAGCCATCAGATTCACTGGGAGAAGTACAGCTTGCTCAAATAAGGAGACCTGTCACTTGCTGCTATGAGAATGAATTGCAATAAAGACTTCCTGAAGAAAGAAATATGGCTTTTTGGGGAAAGAAATGGAACTCCCGGAGAACTACCAATATATTCTTGTTGAGGAGATAAAATCTTATCGTGCAAAATAAATGCACACTCTCAAGCCAAAGCTCAAAGCTTTCTGAAATTCAAATAATAATATTGCTGAGGCTACCCATTCCAAACAGAAATAAACCGGAATGAAGCAGAAACCAAAATACATCTCTTGAGAAATAAACTCAAGAGGGAATCCCATTCCATCAAGACAATGAGCTGAAAAGAAGGCTGAAACAAAATTATTCTACGAGGGATAACTCAGTGGGGATGTTGAAAGAATATACACTTTCTGCTTAAGATTGACATTCTATTGGAGAGAGAGAGTAACACAACTCTGCAAAACAGGGTAATATACCAACAAGATATTAAAAAAATGCAAATGAGAAATGATTATGCATGATGCTGGTATGAAAGTATGAATTTTATAATGTATATGCTGACAAAACAGACATATAACACTGGGGGTACACATAAGATGAAAAATGGGTACAACCAATACTCATCTAAATCACAAATAGGATGGAAATTCCATAAATTAGTAAGCACCAACTAGGGAAACAAATTACTATTTCAAAGCTTAAATTCGATGGGAAGGAACAAGATCAATAACAGTAAATTAACACAAACATGGCGATTAAACATCTTCCTCCAAGTTTAATCGGGGAAACCTCACAGACTTCAGTGGGGGAAACAAAATGTTCGAAGTTCACACTTCTACCATGGTTGATTTTACTAGGGAAAACAATATCACATCATTGAGACACCAGTTAGTGATGTCATACTGACTTCATTGGGTAGGACAATACTATATCATTGAAGGAGACATCGAGATGCATTCTTTAATATCGAGAGTGATAATTGCACCAACTTCTCTAGGGAGAAAGTAGGAATTCTCATGGGGACAGCAATTTCAAAGAAGTATATCATCTCAACTTCACCTGGGGAATTCAAGAAATCAAACACTACAACAAGCAAACTTATGGGGATTTTAAATCCAATCCAACACTTGGCGGGAGAAAACTCAAAAAGTTGATAATTGTTTTAACACTTCTTAAATAAGACGTGCCCTTGCCTGACTGCCGGGCAAACAAACAATATGCTAGTACTTCCGAAAGGAGATGCTCCGCAAATGTGTCCAACTAAGCATGCACGGGAGAAAAGACTTTTATTTTTATGAGTGAATCCTTCACTGGGGAATCTTGGATAAAGTCTTCATATCATGCAAACCTTTGAGTTTATCTGTCCTTGAAGCCACTGATTTTGTTCTCCTTGCATCACAAAATCTAAAGCAACATGTAATTTGTAAATTCTTTTCAAAAATAATTTTTGTTATTTAATTTGGTTTATTTGATCATTACTATAAATAATAAATGAAATCTTTATAAGCTGAATAAAATAAGAATTGCAAAGAATTGGATAAAAGGCTCAAACTTTATTAATAAAATGGTAGCCTGCGAATGCCAAGACTCCATAGATAATTACAAAGTTTGGAACATGGTAATATATATTGGAAAACATACATTGAATTACAATGACCATTATTCTCTTGAACAACTTCGAATTCCAGAGCCGAAACTTCGGTTAAAGAGTAGTAAGATCCAAGTAGATTGTTGCTCCATTGGTCAAGTCTTGTCTGATGAAATTACTTGCCAGAAAATCCCTAACTTTTTCCTAGGTTGCCCTTGCGGGTTTTCAACCTTCCGGGAAAATTTATTCTGTTTAAGTCTCTAATTTTTTCCTAAACCGCCCTTTCGGGTTTTCGGCATACCGAGACGCTCCTTTTTTCCTAAGGCGCCCTTTCGGTTTCGTCTTAGGAGATGTTCTTTTATTTTTTGGAGACGAAGTATTTCTTTACTGTATCAGCATTCACAGAATGTGGGAACTACTCGCCATCCATTGTTTCAAGAATCAGTGCACCGCCAAAGAAGGCTTTCTTGACAACATATGGGCCTTCAAAATTGGGAGTCCACTTGCCCCTAGAATCAGCGTTAAAAGACATGATCTTCCTGAGTACGAGGTCTCCTTCTCGGAATTCATGAGGTTTGACCTTCTTATCAAAAGATTTCTTCATTCTCTTTTGGTATAGTTGACCATGACACAAAGCCGTCATTGTTTTCTCTTCTATTAAATTCACCTGATCAAACCTGTTCTAGACCCGTTCAGCTTCCGACAACTTGGAATTCATTATTACACACAAAGAGGGAATCTCAACTTTAATGGGGAGCACTGCTTCCATTCCATATACAAGAGAGAACAAGGTTTCCCCTGTTGAAGTGTGTACAGATGTTCGATACCCATACAGAGTAAAAGGGAGTATTTCATGCCAGTCTTTATAAGTAACAATCATTTTCTAGATGATCTTCTTGATGTTCTTATTGGCCGCTTCAATAACCCCATTCATCTTTGGCCTGTATGGAGATGAATTATGATGGTCAATTTCGAACTCTTCATAAAGTTCAAAAATTATCTTGTTATTCATATTTGAGCCATTGTCGGTGATAATCCTTCTCGGCACACCATACCAACATGTGAGGTTGTTCTTGATGAAGCGCACTACCACCTGTTTAGTGACCTTAGCATATGAATCTGCCTCCACCCGTTTGGTAAAATAATAAATTGCCACCAAGATAAAACGATTCCCATTTGACTCCTTTGGTTCAATCATTTCGATCATGTCAATACCCCACTTAGAGAAAGGCCATGGGGGAAGAAATAACATTGATAAATGTTTGAGGTACATGAATTTTATCAGCATAAATATGATATTTATGACACTTCTTTACAAATTTTTAATAGTCATATTCCATTGTCATCCAATAGTAACCTACCCTAAGCATATTTTTCGCCATTGAATGTCCATTGGCATGGGTACCAAATGAACCTTCATGAACCTCATGCATCAACATGTCTGCTTCGTGTCTATCCATGCATCTGAGCAAGACCATGTCATGATTTCTTTTAGATAATACATCTTCATTAAGGAAAAAGATTCCTGCCAACCTTCTTAATGTCTTTCTGTCTTTATTTGATGCACAAATTGGGTATTCCTGGGTTAGGAGAAAATGCTTGAAATCAGAATATCAAGGTTTTTCATCTACCATATCCTCTATTGTAAACACATGAGTTGGTCTATCTAAACATCATACCTTAATATGAGGCACATCATTCCAAGTATTAACTTGATACATAGAAGCCAAAGTTGCCAAAGCGTCTTCCATCTGATTTTCATCTATTGGAATATGATGGAATTCAACTTTGTTAAAGAAGGGTAATAGTCTTCTAGCATAATCTTTGTAAGGGATCATGCCAGGGTGACGAGTATCCCATTCTCCTTTAATCTAATTAACAACCAAATCCGAATCACCATACACATCTAGAACCTTGATCTAAAATCAATGGCCTCCTCGAGACCCATAATGCATTCCTCATACTCCGCCATATTATTAGTACAATCAAATGTCAGCCTTGTAGTAAAAGGAATGTGTGATCCATGCAGAGTGATGATCACCGCACCAATTCCTTTTCTGTAAGCATTCACTGCTCCATCAAATACCATGCTCTAGTGAGATTCAGGATTTGGTCCTTCCCCAGGAAAAGGTTCATCACAATATTTTGCTTTCATGAACATCACATCCTCAACAGGGAAATCAAACTTGACTAATTGATGGTCATCTACCGGTTGGTGAGCAAGATAATCCTCCAGCACACTGCTTTTTATAGCCTTCTGAGTGTGGTACTCAATGTCGTATTCAGATAATAACATTTTCCAATGGGAAATTCTCCCGGTGAGAGCAAGCTTTTAAAAAATATACTTAATTGGATCCATTTTGGAAATCAACATAGTAGTATTATTCAACATATATAGTTGCAACCGCTTTGGCGCCCAGGTTAGTGCGTAACATGTCTTCTCAAACATAGAATACCGTGACTCACAATCAGTAAATTTCTTACTGAGATAGTATATGGCATATTCTTTCCTGTTTAATCTTGTTGTCCCAAAATGCAGCCCATAGAACTATATAACACTGTTAGATACATGATCAATGGTCTTTTTTCAACGGGAGGGAGCATGATAGGAGGTTCAAGCATATAATCTTTGATACTTTCAAATTCCCTCTGGAAATCCTCTGTCCACACACAACCCTGATCTTTCTTTAGCAATTTAAAGATCGGTTCACATGTTGCGATCATGTGGGATATGAATATGCAAATATAATTCAGACGCCCAAGGAAGCCTCTAACTTTCTTCTCAGTCTTTGGCGCAGGCATTTCTTGGATCATTTTGACTTTATCTGGGTCAACTTTAATCCCTTTCTGGGTGACAATAAAACCCAATAACTTCCCTGAGTGGACACCGGAGGTGCATTTATTTGGATTTAAGCCGAGACGATACTTCCTCAAACGCTGAAATAACTTCAACAAATCTTCCACATGTCCTTCTTCGGTCTGTGATTTGGCAATCATGCCATCAACATATACCTTAATTTCCTTGTTCATCAAATCTTGGAATAGGGTTGTCATAGCCCTCTGGTACATTGCACCAGCGTTCTTTAACCTGAAGGGCATCACTATGTAACAGAATATTCCCCAGGGTGTGATAAACGCTATTTTTCCATCCTCAAGATCCATTTTTATTTGATTATATCTGAAAAATCCGTCCATGAACGAGAATACTTTGAACTTTGTTGTGCTATCAACCAGAATATCAATGTGCAGAAATGAGAAATCCTCTTTCAGACTAGCTTTATTTAGATCTCTATAATCTACGCACATGCAAACTTTTCCATCTTTCTTTGGCACAGGCATAATGTTGGCTATCCATTGAGGATACACCGGTGTCACAAGAAAACCAGCATTTGTCTACTTTAAGACTTCTTCTTTGATTTTTACTGCCATATCAGGGTGAGTTCTTCTAAACTTTTGTTTAACGTGCATGCACTCTGGCTTTAAAGGAAAACGGTGCTCCACGATATCAGTATCTAGACCCGAAAAATCTTGGTAAGACCAAGAAAATATGTCCACATACTCTTTTAATAGTTCGTTCAACCTGCTCTTCCCATCATGGTGCAACGATTCTCCAATATTTATTTCTTTTGGCTCTTCTTCTGAACCCAAATTGATTGTTTCCAATGACTCTTTATATGGCTGAATGGAGTTTTCCTCGTGCTCGAGCAACCGTGAAACCTCTTATGGGATATCATCATATTCTTCTTCTTCCTCCCAAAATACAGGATATTCAAAGTTGGGAGAGGGTGCAGGGTCATTGTATTCAACGGGTTTATTAATTAATCTGTAAGCGTGATTTGTGATTGCCTTTAGAAACTAACACACATATATATATAGTGATTATGTATATTTATTTACAATTATATTTTTCCTCAAAAAAGGTTTTTTTTCTTCTGATTACCATTTTCCATGAAAAAGTAGAAAAATAAAAAACACAATTTGAGAATCAAAGACAACTTTAATTTACGATTTTAATGATCAAAGAAAACAGATAAGTCCATATAATATCAACTTTCATCTTGGGCAGAATGAAAGCTTTTTTCAAAGAAAAAACAAATTACTTTGAGACATGGATGCTAGAGGGAACATCATAAGTGACCCAGTTCTGGATTCTGACTCCAAGCGTCACATAATTCAGAATTTCCTAATCTTCTTCATCCTCCTCAATAGCATTAACTCCAGAAACAGTTGGATGAAGGTAACCTCCGCTGTGGAAAACATCATGAAATGTGCTCATAGTATACTTTGACTTCAAACTTCCGCATTTTCCATTCTTGGAAGAGAATCCTAAACCAGCCATGTTCTTGCTCACTGGAGGATCAACGACCTGTCCCCGTACTTTACTTGAACCATTGTGCACAAACTACTGACAATATTTGAATGAAGCCATAGAATTCTCATTCTCTCTTACGTTATCAACAGATAGAGCCAGGAAATGTGTCCCAACAGCAGCTTCATCCGCCTCCACAACACTGAAAGTTGATAAATGAGATATCATCAATGCTTGCTCTCCATTTATAATAACCACTTTGCCTTCACACACAAATTTCAGCTTTTGGTGTAAAGTAGAAGTGACAACCCCTACTTCATGTATCCATGGTCTTCCTAGTAGAAAACTTTGATACGGTGGGAAAACTGACTTGAAGGTTTTGTGTTTGATTGCAAATGTTATGGTTAGCAAGAGTCACCACCGACTTTTCTTTTATCCAAAAGGAAAGGTGAAAAAGCACAGGAAAGACCTTTGAGATTATTTCATGAGTTCGGGAGGTAGATTATGAAAAGGGAAGGTATTAGCACCCTTTTCATCCATGGTTTTCCATGGGCTCTTAGTTACTTTCTAGATCACTTGCTTTTTGTTTGAAATTGTGCTTTGTATGGTTTTTGAAAGTATTTTGTAAAGAGGCCATTGTTTAGGAAATCTTTGTAATGATTCTTCTTTGTAAGAATGTATACAAAGATGTTTGATCTTTTGAAAATGTTTTCAAGTTTGTAAGATGTTTGAAAGTGTAAGTGTTTGTTTTGAAAATAGAAAGGATGTTTGTTTGAAATTGAGCAAGTAATTAGGAGCATTCTACCTACTCAAAAGTCTTTCTTGTTCATTTTCCTTTTCCTTTGACATTGTTATCTTACCATTGATTTGGTAAGTAACCCTATCTTTGGATGTAAACGGGACGGGCGTGGGTCATTGTATAACCATGATTAACAATGTTTCAAGGTATCTTAGCATTCTCTTTTAGGGACTAAGATCATTTGAAAGGTAACTTAGATAGCTTCATCGAGGGACCATGATCTTGTATTTGCTTGTTTTTGCTAAGATACCTTACATGCGTAATATGGCCATTTTCTATAAGGCAACCAAGTGGAATAACCCTAGGGGTGCTTGTGTGCAAGTGTATTTTTTTCAAGCTTGTTTTTGTCTTGAATTAGGGTTTTCTAAGTATTGGTTTTAGTCTTTCTATACAAACCCTAATTACTAGCATTTGTATATAAAAGCGATAAATTGCGGAATTTAAAGTTACTACGCTATTACAATATTTGTGGGAGGGGGTGTACAAATTGAATGGGGATTACAATAATGTAAACCTAATTAGTCTATTACAAACATAATGAATTGATATCAATTGTAAAAAGATTTGAATAAATAAAAAGTATAAAATGAATAAATGTACAAAAATGCAAAATGTGAAGTAAATGGATATATGTTTGATTTTTTAGGAAAGCGGGATTTTGTCTTAGAATAATTAATTTAAAGAAAAATAATTAATAAAAAGAATTTGTTTAAGAAAAGATTTTAAATAAAACCCTAGTTCTATTAATTAATCAAAAGAAAATAAGTTTAAGAAAAGCATTTTTTAGTATTTTTATGTGTTGAAAATATTTATAGTATTATAAAGTATTTTTGGCCTTTTTTTATATTAAAATAATATATTTTAATTGGGGTAAAAGAAAATAAATAAAACCTATTATTTTAATTAAATTTACAAGATGTTTAGTGAAATGAATAAAATATTTATTAAATAAAAGTAATTTTTATGAGAAAAAATAAATAAACTATGTCAAAATGAAAATCTAATATTTTTATATTTTTTATGATTTTTAACATTAGTAAAAAAATAATTAAGAAAACAAATGAAATAAAAATAAGAAAATAAAAATAAACTAGGCCAGGGGTGCTAACAGCCTGCAAGGGGGTTAGTAAGTAAAAATATAAAAAAAACAGTACAAAGCCCAATAAGGTCCAGGCGCTAAAAAAAGCCAGGAATGCAAAATATGTGAAAAAAATGCAAAAGGGTACCGTTGGGGCTCGAACCCAGGTCCCATAGGTTACATGCGCGAGCTTCTACCACTGGGGTGGCTATACATCCGTTAACATAGGCAAATCAATAAATATGTAAGGCAAAACGCGCCCTGATGACTTCATCTTCAACCTCCAGCCAGACCAACTATAACTTGCTCATTTCTCATCAAAAATGAAAACTGTAAACATGAAACTTGTAGCAAATTTTCTCACGGTTTCAGAAATGTAATGCATTAAAACTATGGATCAAAGACAAGCATGAATTTTAATGGCCCTAATCTGAACCCTAAAAATCTCATAAATTTCAATTTCAAAATCCTCAAAGCTCAAGTAAAATTAATGGAAACTATGGACATGGTTAGCTTCAGGGCAATGATATCTACATGTTTTGTTCATAAATAAACTATTGATGATGCCTGTATGAAGAGTTCAAAGTTGAGAAAACTTACCTCAAAACTGGAAATCGTGTTTTGATTTTGAGCTTGTTTCAAGTGATGGGGATGATCAGGTTAGCTTCCTTGAGGTCCTAGGAAGCTAATGCAATGATTAGCTTGAACAATGGATGGCTGAAATAGTCTGGAGAAGTCAATGTGTAGAGCTGGGTTTTTGAAAATGGAGGATGATGTTAATGGTGTTACAGTTCTAAAACAGGGTGTGGGATTGATTCTATGTGATGCTTAGAAACTTTAGAAACCAAAAGGCAAAGATACACACGAGTAGATTATGAGTTTCAAGTTTTTGGTCAGTTTGTATGAAAATGAAAGTGTGAAGTGTGATTCTAAGTTCTAGGTTTTTTCAAGGCTTGAGCATTTGTGTGTTTGTGTCAAATGGTTTGTGTATGTATAAACAAAAGTATTTGAGTGCATTAGCAAGTCAGAAGTATAAGTTTCTAGCTTTTGGCTTGGTTACTTGATTTTGAAGAAAAGAGGGAAACAAGTTTCAAGGAGAGGTACAAGCATGGGATGGGTGATCGTAAGTGTTTGAAACATTTCTCATGAGTTATATGACCTGTTTGATCATAAGAGAACAAGTGCAAGGCTCAAGAATAAGTTTTGTACAAAAAGTCACTTTATTTAAATGGCAATGTAATCTTTATTCCAAAAATGGATAAAAAGCATGTCCATGCATTGAATGCTTGAAGTGAGGCCTCTAACAGCTGTGTAAACCATTAATTATGGAGTGCCTAATAAGTTTGAGGCCGACAAAGTAGTGTTTATGCAGCATAGTTTGAATTTGAATTTTGTTCATCACTAAAATAACTTGTAATTAAAGTGATAAAACCCTTACTTCATCTCTTCGATTCTCCCTACTCAAGAATGATCTCAAGGAGTTCTTAGACACTTTGGAAAGCTTACAATGTTCTCTACAACCCATCTTTGAATTTATTTTCAATATTCCCCTTGGAATTATATGAAAAAGTACCATGAAGTTGGGTCAAAATCCTGACCAAATTAGGGCAAAATTTCACTAAGTGTTTTATTTCATGACCACATGTTCTTAAAATTATAACTTGAGATCCAAGCACTTTTGGAAGAAGTTGTGTGAAGAAAAGTTGTAGATTTCATGGAGATCTACAACTTTCATGTTGGAATTTTCTCTTGAATCGCTTTGTATCGTGGTTAAAAATTTGCTCAAAGTTATGAAAAAATAAGAAATTTTCAACACTTAGAAAAATTTCTAATTTTAGAAATTTTGACTTTTCAAAATGAAATCTTGAATTTTTGCTTTCTTGATGAATAAGTTTCATATTTTTACATGTTTTGATGAATTATGATCTTTGGCACTTGAATTTAACCAAAAAGTCAAAGTTTGGCTTTTCAGTATACCATTGACTTTTGATCAGTTGACTGAAAAATTCATCTGTCAATCCAATGGACTTGCAATGTTTTGAACCATGTCATTAGGTCAAAATGATTCAATTGGAATCTTGAGATGATGCCTTAAACCAATTGACCATTTTCTAGGTAAAAAATCAGAAATTGCCCTTTCCTAGTCAAAAACCTTAATTTTGACCATTTTGCCTTGTTGGAGATTTGATCAAATTTCATGAGGGATTATGGTCCAAACTTGATCAAATGATACATATGGGTCTAAATGTTGATGTGGATAAAAAATTATGAATTTTGACTGTGACTTGGCCATAGTTGACTTTTCCCAAATACAATTGATTTTTAGGTCAACTACTCAATTGACTGAGCAAAAGTGTGATCCAAGGCTTGAAACTTGACATGAGTAATCTTGGAAGTCCATAATGATCCATGAAATTCATATGGAGCATTGAAAGTTCAAAAATCCTTGTGCAAACTCAAACCTTAATTTTGGTCATCAATGCATAAGGAGGTGTCTTGAGCTGATCAAACCCTAGTGCAGTCTTGAACCCAAGGAGATCTTGTGAGAAAATTCTTGATAAGTGAGAGGGAAAATTTTGGGGTACAACAGTTTCCCCTGTTCAATATTCTTAATCCTGAAGATTTAGATTGGCAAGTTTTGCCATTCGTGTCTCGAAGGTGGAAGATGATTCAACACTAGAGTGTCCAGAAATTTACACTCGGTGATGTGATGGTAGAGGGAATGGGCTTAAAGATGCCATTTGGAGAGATGATAGAAATTTTTTGGAGATGGGCTTGTAGATTCCATCCAAAAGTGATTGTTGAATTGTAATTTGTAAGCTGAAAGAATGAGTATAAGAATGGCGTCCGTGTCTGGAGCATATCTGAACTGTATCAGAAAGTTGAATATGAATGAGTATCAGAATGGAGTCTGTGTCTGGAGCGTATCTGAAATGTATCTGAGAGTTGAATATGAATGAGTATCAGAATGGCATCCGTGTTTGGAGCATATCTGAACTGTATCAGAAAGTTGAATATGAATGAGTATCAGAATGGAGTCCGTGTCTGGAGCGTATCTGAACTATATCTGAAAGTTAAAAACTGAATGAGTATCAGAATGGCATCCATGTCTGGAGCGTATCTGAACTGTATCTGAAAACTTTGAACATTGTTAGCGGTAACTGTTAACCTTATCCTGAAAAGGGTAAAATGTTAGCTAAAATGCAAAGTCATGTTGTATGAAATGCATGGTATGATGCATTCGTGCTATACATGTTTATGATACTTGGATGCGATGTATGCGTATGTGAGCTAATCTGTTGCACTGCTGTTAGATTGGGGAAAATAGATCCCTGACTGCTACTGAGGATATGGAGTGTAAGTCTTCATGTTGTGAAGTCTAAGTGTTGATGAATTTCCGTTTACAGAAATAAACATTGTTGTAAGGGAAATGCCATGTACTGCTTGAAAAAAAAAAAGAAAATCCTGCTTGGGGAACCCGGAGAAATTTGGTGACTTCTACTGGGGATTGATAACTGGAAGCTTTGTTCCGCTGGGGACTGAACTGCACACTGCGAGGGATTTACGGAAATAGCATAGAGAGATTTCCCCACATCTTAAAGCCATCAGTGATTCTCTTTCTATTTCGTTTATTCGTAAGCAGTAATTATATTCAGATGCATATGTTCAACAATAAATCATCGGACGTTTTTGTAAACAAAACACAAGAGTAAAGAAAAACAGATAGTTTTGAACTTTTAAAGGGATATCTTTGTATTGACTTTGAGTAAGAATTTTTGTACAATGAGATAAACATTCTAGTAAGAAAATGCCTTCGTAAAAAAATGAAAATTTTGATACAAAGAAAAGATAGCTATGTGAAATAATCCCACGGGGTTCCCATTCTCCTATAGCCTTCGTATCTCTGAGCATCTTGTCTATTTGTTGCCTCGTCTGAAGATGATTGAATTGATCAAAACCTCTGAGCTTGTCAGGTTGTCCGTAAGGTGATCCAACAGAACATAGTCATACGCTTTTAATCCCTAACTTTTGCCTGGACCGCCCTTTCGGGTTTTCAGTCCACCGAGATACCCTTTTTTGCCCAAGCCGCCCTTTCGGGTTTTCAGCTTGCCGGGTGTACAATTTTTTTGTTTTATCCCTAATTTTTGCCTGAACCTTTTTCGTTTGCTACGATGCCCTTGTTTTGCCTAGGTGTGTCAACCTAGCGGGTCTCTTATGCGTAGTATCTTTTGACTATGTCTACATTCGCAGGGTGCGGAAAATCGTCACCATCCATGGTTGTCAGAATCATTGTTCCACCAGAGAATATATTTTTGATCACAAATGGTCCTTCGTATGTAGGAGTCCATTTTCCCCTGGGATCACCTTACGATAGTATGATACGTTTGATCACCAAATCCCCGACTTTATACACTTGGCATCTGACCTTTTTGTTGAAAGCCTTGATCATCCATTTTTGATACAAGTTTAGTTGATCAAGTCGAGTCTGGATCCAATTTTCTTAATTCAGCCCTTCATCCTTCATAATTCTCAGAGAGTGGATCTGGACCTCAATAGGCAAGACATCTTACATGTCTTAAATCAGAGAGTAGGGTGTTTCCCTGATTGATGTGTGTGTCGTGGTACGATACCTGTGGAGAGCGAATGGTATCATCTCATGCCAGTCTTTCTACGTGACTTTCATTTTCTGTATGATCTTTTTAATGTTCTTATTCGTGGCTTCGACAACACCATTCATCTTCGGCTGGTAAGGGGAAGAATTGTGATGTTGGATCTTGAATTTCTCGCACAAGGCAGTAATCATAGTATTGTTCAAATTTGTACCATTGTTCGTAATGATTCTCTCCGAGATACCATACCGATAGATGAGATTCTGCTTGATGAACCGGGCGATAACATTCTTGGTAACAGAAGCGAAAGAAGCTGCCTCCACCCACTTGGTAAAATATTCAATGGCCACTAAGATGAAGCAGTGTCCAATGGAGGCTGTTGGCTTGATTTCCCCAATTATATCAATCCCCCACATAGCAAAGGGCCAAGGAGCCGTCAAGACATTCAGAGGATCTGGGGGTACGTGCACTTTGTCAGCATAAATTTGATACTTGTGGCAAGTTCGAGAGTGTTGATAGCAATCTTCTTACATGGTAGACCAGTAATAGCGTGCCCATAGGATTTTCTTTTCCATCATATGCCTACTAGATTGGGTGCCAAAAGTGCCTTCATGTAATTCAGCCATGGTCCTTTCAGCTTCAACCTTATCTATGCACCAAAGTAACATAGTGTCATGGTTGCATTTGTAAAGAATGCCATTACTAAGGAAGAATTTAGCAGAGAATCTCCTTAAGAACTTCTTATCGTTTACTGAAGCTCCTTCTGGATATTCCTGAGTTTCGAGATACCTCTTGACTTTGTGAAACCAAGGCTGGTCCACTACTTCTTCAATATTAAATTTGTGACATTGTGCTGGTTCTTCCCTTCGTTCAATGGTGATCTGGGAAGCCTTGTTATCCAATTTAAGTTTAAACATAGATGACATTGTGGCTAGTGCATCTGGTAGCTGCTTTTCTTCTTGCGGGAAATGCTCGAAGGTAATCTTCTAAAAATGTGGGAGCAATGTAAAAATATGTTCTTTGTAAGGGATAAGGTTAGGGTGTTTGGTGTCCCATTCCTCTTTGATCTGGCTAATAACCAAATTTGAATCTCTGAATACATTCAAAGATTTGATCCCCGAGTCTATGGCAGCTTTGAGACCAAAGATGCACGCTTCGTATTCCGCCATGTTATTTGTACAATTGAAACAGAGTCTTGCAGTAAAGGGAGTATGACACCCTTCAGATGATATGATTACAACACCAATACCATTGTCGAGTGCGTTAGATGCCTTATCAAAAACCAGGGTCCATCGGGATCATTGTTCAGGTCCGTCATATGGCCTGAATTCTTCATAGTTGTTTACTATTATGATGTCTTCATCTGCAAATTCGAACTTCATGAACTAGTAGTCTTCCACAGCTTGGTGAGCAAGATGGTCAGCTAGTACACTGTCCTTTATTGCTTTCTGGGTAGTATACTGTATGTCATATTCTGTCAGGATCTTCTGCCATCTCTCTATTCTCCCAGAAGGGGCAGGCTTCTCGAAGATGTATTTTATTGGATCCATTTTAGATATCAATAAGGTAGTATGAGTCAGCATATACTATCTTAGCCGGCGAGCAGTCCATGCCAGAGTGCAACAAGTTTTCTCGAGCAGTTAATATCTTATTTCACAGTCGATAAAATTTTTGCTCAGGTAATAAATAGCATACTCTTTTCGGCCAGACTCGTCATGCTGCCCCAGCACACACCCCATAGAATTTTCCAAAACAGTTAGATACATGATCAATGGTCTTCCCTCGACTGGTGGCATTAAAACATGAGGCTCTTGTAAATACTATTTGATTTTGTCAAAAGCAATTTGGCACTCATCATTCCATTTGACTACCTGATCTTTCTTCAGTAGTTTGAAGATTGGTTCACAAGTAGCTGTCAGGTGAGAAATGAATCTGGCAATGTAGTTCAAATGTACCAAGAATCCTCTGACTTCCTTCTCAGTACAAGGAGCAGGCATCTCTTGTATCACTTTCACCTTAGCAGGATCTAATTCAATACCCTTATTGCTGACGATAAAACCTAGGAGCTTACTAGACCTTACTCCAAACGTGCATTTATTTGGGTTCAACCTCAGCTTGTACTTCTTTAGTCTCTCAAACAGTTTCTGTAAATGACCAAGATGTTTTTCTTATGTTTGAGATCTAGATATCACGCCGTCCACATAGACCTCTATTTCGTGATGTATCATGTCGTGAAATAGAGCTACCATGGCACACTGATAGGTTGGCCCAACATTCTTTAGTCCGAACGACATAACCTTGTAGCAGAATGTCCCCCATTGCATGAAAAAGGTTGTCTTCTCCATGTCCTCAGGCGCCATTTTGATTTGGTTGTAACCTAAGAAACCTTCCATGAAGGAAAACACTTTGTGTTGTGCTGTATTGTCAACTAGGATGTCAATGTGGGGAAGTGTGAAATCATCCTTAGGGCTTGCCCTATTCAAATCTCTGTAGTCCATGCACATTCGTACCTTTCTGTCTTTTTTGGGCACGGGAACAACATTGGCAACCCACTGCGGGTAAGAGGTGACGGCCAAGAATCTAGCGTTGAATTTCTTCATGACTTCAGCTTTAATCTTCTCTGACATATCTAGTCGCATTCGACGAACCTTTTGTTTTACTGGTGGGCAGTCCTCTTTTGTAGGTAGATGATGTACCACAATATCTGCATCAAGTCCTGGCATGTCTATATACGACCAGGAAAAGACCTCAACATATTCGTGTAGCACTTGAATCAGATGCTCTTTGACACTGGGTTACAGATTAGCACCCATCTTGACCTCTTTTTTGTCTTCTTCGGTACCTAGGTTAATTGTATCCACTGGTTCCTCATGGGGCTGAATGGTTCTCTCTTCTTGTAGTAGTAACCTAGCAAGTTCTCCTAGTACTTCACAATCTTCCTCACCTTCGCCTTCGGCTTGGTATATTAGATATTCAGAGTCACAGAAGGCCATAGAAGAACCATTACCCATGGGATCCCGAATGGATGTAGACCTGCATTGTGATTGTGAGTGTGTGTAAGAGTATAACTATCTTTGAAAGAAATGAAAATGTAAAAAGAAAAACAATGAGCACAAATTTTGCATGCAAAAACGTCCATGATTCATTGATGTCATATGGAAATGAGATAATAACCCTTACAAATGGACCATGGTGCCTCGGGTAAGACACAAGGTTTTAAAAGTCTGAATTGTTTTAATATTACAAATCCAACAAAATGTAAAGATAAATTATTGTGGGATAAAAGTGATCTGGACAAAATCTCTAGCCTCCCAGTTGCTGAACCCTCCACTGACAGTTGGGAAAGTCCAATCCTCCAGGTTGTACCTGTCTTCATCATCTTCCATAACATTGACTTCGCGGTTGCTGATCCTCAAGGGTGGTCCTCCGGCAAGAGCACGTCGTACAACCTTCTGGGCACCTGAAGTGAAACCCAGACCAAATTTGTCAGATTTGTATGGGATATCTGGGAGTTGTTCTGAAATAGTGCACCCACCTTCTTCTATCACTGCCTTGGCATCCTTCAAAGATGACATCTTGAGTGGAGGCCTTGTGATCTTGGGAACTTAATACACAACCTTGGTCACTGCCACATCTTGTGGGACTTCTTCAAAGTGCTGGAATGGAGTTTCAATAAATTCACCATCTAACTCCACATATCTTAAGGAATTGAGATGGATGAGCATATACTATTCTTCTCAAAGAACGGTGATGATCTTCCCTTGGATGGGATATTTCAGCATTTGGTGCAACGTAGTAGTAACAGCGCCAACATTGTGAATCCATGGTCGGCCTAGCAAGCAGGAATATGAAGGGCGGATATCCATTACATAAAAAGTTGAGTCAAATGTTTGGGTTCCAACCTTTATGGGGATGTCCACTTCCCCATGCACCATCCTTTTTGATCCGTCAAAGGCCCTCACTACTATGTTCCTTGGCTTCAATGTCAATCTTTCACAGTTAAGGCTATCAAGAGCCTTTTTAGGCAATACATTCAGAGACGACCCGTTGTTCACCAAAACATGAGCCAAGGTTGTGCCCCTGCATTCCACTGAGACATGCAATGCCTCATTATGCTTCATTCCTTTTGGCGTTAAATCAACATCCAAAACACCTAGACCATTATCTGCAGTCAAGATGGCTACGCTGCCTTGGAACTGATCGGCAGATGTTTCTTGGGGTACATGAGCAGTTTTCAGGAATTTTACCAAGGCTTTTGCATGAGCCTCAGAACATAGTAGTAAATCTAGCATGGAAATTTTAGATGGATTTTGCCTCAGTTGTTCGACTACATTATAGTCGCTTCTTTTTATGATCTTTAGAATTTCCTCCATCTCGTTCCGGGAGGTCTCAGGGATAGCCAATGATTGTGCCTTCGTCTAGACAAGCTCAATCAGAATACTTTTACCTCGAGTCTTAATTGACTCAGCAGCAGGAATGTCAGTACGAGTGATAACAGGGATTGCAACAACTTTGTCAGTTGGAGTATCAGAAGAGATTATTGTAGGACTGGGAACAACCTTTGGAGGAGAAACAACTATAGGAATAATTACGGGTCCAAAAACTGCTTTTGAGGGAGAAATTTCTGGAGAGAATATCTTTCTTCTTCAGGTAATCTTGCTACTCCCTGCAATATTTCTGATATCAGAGTCAACCTTCTCAGAACTTGAATCTTCGACTGCTGGCCAATCTTGTTTGATACCGTGGTAGTAGACATCCCCTCCATAATTCCATGGTACGGTTTTGTCTGACGAATACGGGACTGGTCCAGGCATTGTAATTATCAAAGGAGCTGCTTTTGGAACTGATGTAATTCTAACGGGTCTTTTGGTGGAGACCCTGGAAGAATTGTCGGAAATGGTCACGATGGAAACATCATTATAAGAAACAGTTGGAACAGAAGTCTTTTCAAACAATATTTCCTTGTTATCTATTAGGTACTGAACGCCTGCTTTCAACAAAGGACAGCTGGTTGGTGAGGACAAACAGAAATGACAGCTTTTATCACAGCCCGGGAATACACCGACAATCAACGAGTTCTTTTTTAAAGTCAAGAGTGGGGTCATAAGTTCATCAACTGAAGTAACAAACATATCTTCCTTAATGGCGTTGGTATTATGGCTGTGTTTGGGCATAGGGGCAAAAATGATATTGGGCTTTTCTGGCACATCGAATTCAATCTATTTGGCTTCAAGGAGGTCTTGTACTTTGTTCTTTATAGCCCAACAATTATTAGTGTCATGGCCGGGACTCTCAGAGTGGTATGCACAACGGGCATTAGGATGATAGTGAGGAGATGTTGTGTTAGGTTTCTTTGGAGCTTCTTTCAAAGTCACTAGGTTGGATCTTAACAGATGTGGCAATACTTGAGATATGGTCATGTTAATTCTGGTGAACTGTCTGACTGGTCTTTCCATTCTTGGTTTGTTGTTTCTTTGCTGATCAGGCACAGGTTTAGGAATTATAACAACTCCCACCATTGGACGGCGTTCGGCCCTATCTTGATTTCTTTGAGGATATACAACAACCACTTCTTTTTTTCCGATGAATGGCTTCCTTACAGCAGCAGAGGATGCATCTTTTTGAATCTTTCCATTTTTTATCCCTGCTTTTACCCTTTCTCTGGTCAATATCAATTCAGTGAAACCTGTCGATGAACTCCCAATTAAGTGATTGAAGAAGGGACCAGACAAGGTGCCCAAAAACATGTCTACTAGTTCTCTTTCAGATAGGGGAGGTGGAACTCTTCCGGCCAAGTCTCTCCATTTTTACGCATAGTCCTTGAAGTCTTTACTTGAAACCATGGCCATACTCTGGAGTTGAGTACGGGTGGGTGCAAGATCAGCATTGTATTGGTATTGTTTGTAAAAGGATGCAGCAAGATCCTCCCAGTTATGAACATTGGCTCTTTCTAACTGATAAAACCAATCAAGTTGAGTTCCAGACAGACTATCTTGGAAGAAGTGTACCCATAAATCTTTGTCAGTGATATGGGGCTGGATTTTCCTCACATATGACCGGAGATGCATTTTAGGGCATGAAACTCCATCATATTTGGCGAACACATGTCTTTGAATTTTGGAGGAATGATAACCCCCGATACTAAGCCCAACTCCTCAAAGTCCAATCCAGGCACTTTTTGGATTTCCATTGCACTCAACCGTTCTTATAGATGCTTATACTTGTCGTTGGCTGGAGGGTATTGTTCTTCAGAATAGTCTTCTTCTTCATCTTCCTCTTCTGACTCTGACTGTATAACTATTTCTTTGCCTTTCCCATCTTGATTGTCTTTCTCACCGGATGTCGTTGTAAAGTCTAAGGCCCTTCTTATTTTCCCTTGGAATCTTCTTCCCATGTTTAGAACTCCGGTTATTTTCTTTGTCTTCTTTTTCTTCTCCTCAGCCAACAAAGTCTTCAACTCTTCTTGTCCTTTGGCTAGAGTTAAGAATAATTATTGAAACTGTGCATTCTGAGCTTGGAGGTCCTTCACCGTTTTGCTCGAGATCCATCTTACTGAAATAAATAGTAAAGAGATGTGGAGACTTGTTGCAAGGAACCTGCCTATCTTATGATGAATGGTAAATGCGTATGCAATGATTTCAAGGATCTTAAAGATTCAAATTCGTTTTAGACAAAAAGGAAAAACACATTATATTAATAAATTAAAGCTTGAGTACATCAATGCATTCTTGGGCAAAATAATATAAGAACTCTAAGATATAAAGGTAGTAGGCATCCTCTTTGGTGCAATGTAGGCATTCAGAGTCTGCTCCTTATGAAGTAGCCTAGTGAGTTCCAAAACCTTCTTCTCGCTTGCGTAGAATTGGGCTTTAAAAGTATCTCTCTCCCCCTTGAGTTGTATCCAATCTCTTTGTAAGTCTTCAAGAGAGGTGGTCATGTCAGGATCCAGGATAATGTATGGAATATCTCCTTCCATGACAAACTCAATGATTACTGGGAGAATGGAGGGGTAAGGCATCATCAGACTTTGAGCACGAGTTTGTACCCATTTGAGGTAAGGCTCAAGAGGGATGGAATTCTTATGCCCCAATGTCTTTATATCTACCTTGTTCAACATCCTCCAAGCTTGGATAAATCTCTGGCGAAGACCTTGATCGTTGTTTTCATAATCAAATACCAAACCTTGAATCAACATCTCGTGCGGGCCATCCCTTCCGGCGTAACCAAACTGTCTTAAGGCTAAGCAGGGGTTGTAGGTGATACCCCCACTAATGCCAAGTAAAGGGACATTAGGGAATTCTCCACAACAGTTGACAATAGTAACACTCTCTATGGATCGGGAGCACCAATGAATGTCTAAATGTTTGAGCGTCGTCAACCTTTTTGACCACCTTGAACCTTTCTCATTCTTCAATACAGATTGGGGAAGATGCAAAATAAACAATCTTGCCAAGAGAGGAGTGCAACACATAAGAACACATCTTTTCCTCATTGTGCGAGTGTGAAAAGAGTGTAGGATATCCCCTAGCAATGTAGGCATCGGGTTGCGGGATATGAAGATTTTGACGGCGTTCACATCTATGAGTTGGTCAGGATTTGGAAACAAAACCATCCCATAGATGAGGAGAGACACAATTTCCTTAAAAGCTTGCAGGTCCAAAGAATTCCAACAGTTTTGGGCTTTCTCAAACAAGAACTTTGCTAAGAAACCTTTGACACCACTCCTTGTTTCCCAATGAATTGTGACATCAGATGAGTGCAAGTGTAGAGCTTGAGCAATCTCTTTTGGCTTTGGGTCTCTTTCCGTACCGTTGAAAGGTAGTTGGTTGGGAATGGGAATCCTTAAGAGTCGGAAGAATTCTTCCAAAGTAGGCACAAGTTCATAGTCGGGAAATGTGAAGCAATGGTGTGAAGGATCAAAGAACTGAAAGAGCACCTTCATCATGTCCTCATCTGTGTTGGAGGTTACCAAGTTGATTAGGCGACCATGTCTCTCGGTGAATGGAGCATTTTCTGGAATCCTTGAAGCCAGCTCCTTAAGTTAAGGAGGGATCCTTACAAGATTGACTTGAATAGTTTTCCTGCGAAGAGAATCCATATCCTACAAAACAAGAACAAAGATGAATCCCAAAATCCTTGAAATTGTTAGTGAATGTGTATGATGTTATGATGTTCATGATGTTATGTACAAGTATGTTTATACAAACAAAGCAAACAAGTCCTTAGGTTTAGGCTTGCATGGAGTTTTATAGGTAAGTACCCTCTTGAAGTTTTGTTGGCTCAACCTGTCCTAGTAATAGTAACTGGGTTCTAAGGAGCTCAATATCACTGGTCTGTTTCCTTGGTCATTGTTTCAACACAAGCCTCTTTAATGGCGACCAAAACATCCCAAGAAACCAAACCTCAATGAGTGTAGTATTGAGTATCTACCAACTTCAGACTGTACCAAAGTCGGTCATCTCACTACATCCTAAAAGTCAAGTTGGTCAAGTAAATGTTCTAAAAGTTCATTGGTTCTTCATGACATCACTCAGCGGCCCCGTATTCTCCTTGATTAACTCAAGGGCTACCGGTACCCACAAATATGTCGCACTAACGTAGTTATTGCTTAGACCATGTCGGTATACCCCACACAGTTTCCACAATGTATTGCCAATTACTTATAAGGTGTCTCAAATCCGGGTAGAGGATTCAAACCCAAACAAAGAACCATAATGTAAAGCAAACAAGTCAAATAATGAAGGAAAGTAAATGTGACATAACCCTAAGGTAACTCCACTTTTAGAATTTTCCCCAGTAGAGTCGCCAGTTCTGTGATACGGTGGGAGAACTGACTTGAAGGTTTTGCATTTAATTGCAAATGTTGCGGTTAGCAAGAGTCGCCACAAACTTTTCTTTTATCCAAAAGGAAAGGTGAAAAACCACAAGAAAGACCTTTGATATTATTTCTTGAGTTCATGGGGTTGATTATGAAAAGGGAAGGTAATAGCACTATTTTCATCCATGGTTTTTCGTGGGATCTTAGTTACTTGCTAGATCACTTGCTTTTTGTTTGAAATTGTGCTTTGTATGGGTTTTGAAAGTATTTTGTAAAGCGACCATTGTTTAGGCAATCCTTGTAATGATTCTTGTTTGTAAGAATGTATACTAAGATGTTTGATCTTTTGAAAATGTTTTCAAGTTTGTAAGATGTTTGAAAGTGTAAGTATTTGTTTTAAAAATAGCAAGTGTGTTTGTTTGAAATTGAGCAAGTAACTAGGAGCATTCTATCTACTCAAAAGTCTTTCTTGTTCATTTTCCTTTTCCTTTGACATTGTTATCTTACCATTGATTTGGTAAGTAACCCTATCTTTGGATCTAAACGGGACGGGCGTGGGTCATCGTATAACCATGATTAGCAATGTTGCAAGGTATCTTAGCATTCTCTTTAAGAGACTAAGATCATTTGAAAGGCAACTTAGATAGCGTCATCGAGGGACTATGATCTTGTATTTCCTTGTTTTTGCTAAGATACCTTACATGCGTAATATGGTCATTTTGTATAAGGTAACCAAGTAGAATAACCCTAGGGGTGCTTGTGTGCAAGTGTATTGTTTTCATGCTTGTTTTTGTCTTGAATTAGGGTTTTCTATGTATTGGTTTTAGTCTTTCCATACAAACCCTAATTACTAGCATTTGTATATAAAAGCGATAAATTGCAGAATTTAAAGTTACTACGCTATTACAACATTTGTGGGAGAGGGTTGTACAAATTGAATGGGGATTGCAAGAATGTAAACCTAGTTAGTCTATTACAACCATATTTAATTGGTATCAAATGTACAAAGATTTGAATAAATACAAAGTATAAAATGAATAAATGTACAAAAATGCAAAATATGAAGTAAATGGATATATGGTTGATTTTTTAGGAAAAAGGGATTTTGTCTTAATATAATTAATTTAAAGAAATATAACTAATAAAAAGAATTTGTTTAAGAAAAAGATTTTAAATAAAACCCTAGTTCTATTAATTAATCAAAAGAAAATAAGTTTAAGAAAAGCATTTTTTAGTATTTTTATGTCTTGAAAATATTTATAGTATTATAAAGTATTTTTGGCCTTTTTTTATATTAAAATAATATATTTTAATTGGTGTAAAAGAAAATAAATAAAACCTATTATTTTAATTAAATTTACAAGATGTTTAGTGAAATGAATAAAATATTTAATAAATAAAAATAATTTTTATGAAAAAAAATAAATAAACTATTTCAAAATTAAAATCTAATATTTTTATATTTTTCTTATGATTTTTAACATTAGTAAAAAAATAATTTAGAAAACAAATGAAATAAAAATAAGAAAATAAAAATAAACTGGGCCATGGGTGCTAACAGCCTGCAAGGGGGTTAGTAGCAAAAATGAAATAAAAAACAGTACAAAGCCTAATAAGGCTCAGACGCTAAAAAAAAGTCAGGAATGCAACATATGTGAAAAAAAATGCAAAAGGGTACCACTAGGGCTCGAACCCAGGTCCCATAGGTTACAGACGCACGCTTCTACCACTGGGGTGGCTATACATCCGTTAACATAGGCAAACCAATAAATATGTAAGGCAAAACGCGCCCTCATGACTTTATCTTCAACCTCCAGCCAGACCAACTGTAACTTGCATATTTCTCATCAAAAATGAAAACTGTAAACATGAAACTTGTAGTAAATTTTCTCACGATTTCAGAAATGTAAATCATTAAAACTATAGATCAAAGGTAAGCATGAATTTTAATGGCCCTAATCTGAACCCTAAAAATATCAGAAATTTCAGTTTCAAAATCCTCTAAGCTCAAGCAAAGTTAATGGAAACTATAGACATGGTTAGCTTCAGGGCAATGATATCTACATGTTTTGTTCACAAATAAACTATTGATGATGCCTATATGAAGAGTTCAAAGTTGAGAAAACTTACCTTAAAACTGGAAATCGTGTTTTGAGTTTGAGCTTGTTTCAAGTGATGGTGATGATCGGGTTAGCTTCCTTGAGGTCCTAGGAAGCTAATGCAATGATTAGCAAGAACAATGGGTGGCTGAAATGGTCTAGAGAAATCAATGTGCAGAGCTGAGTTTTTGTAAATGAAGGATGGTGTTAATGGTGTTACAGTTCTAAAACAGGGCGTGGAATTGTTTCTATGTGATGTTTAGAAACTTTAGAAACCAAAAGGCCAAGAAACACATGAGTAGATTATGAGTTTCAAGTTTTTGGTCAGTTTGTATGAAAATGTAAGTGTGAAGTGTGATTCTGAGTTCTAGGTTCTTTCAAGGCTTAAGCATTTGTATGTTTGCGTCAAATGGTTTGTGTATGTATAAACAAAAGTATTTGAGTGCATTCATAAGTCAGAAGTACAAGTTTCTAGCTTTTGGCTAGGTTACTTGATTTTGAAGAAAAGAGGGAAACAAGTTTCAAGGAGAGGTACAAGAATGGGATGTGTGATTGTAAGTTTTTGAAACATTTCTCATGAGTTATAGGACCTGTTTGATCAGAAGAGAACAAGTGCAAGGCTCAAGAACAAGTTTTGTATAAAAAGTCACTTTATCAAAATGGCAATGTAACCTTTCTTCAAAAAATGGATAAAACGCATGTCCATGCATTGAATGCTTGAAGTGAGGCCTCTAACAGCCGTGTAAACCATTAATTATAGAGTGCCTAACAAGTTTGATGCCTGTAAAGTAGTGTTTATGCAACATAGTTTGAATTTGAATTTTGTTCATCACTAAAATGACTTGTAATTAAAGTGATAAAACCCTAACTTCATATCTTTGATTCTCTCTACTCAAGAATGATCTAAAGGAGTTCTCAGACATTTTGGAAATCTTGCAATGTGCTATACAATCCATATTTTAATTGCTTTTGAAGATTCCCCTTGGAACTATATGAAAGAGTTCCATGAAGTTGGGTCAAAATCCTGACCAAATTAGGGCAAAATTTCACTAAGTGTTTTGTTTCATGACCACATGTTCTTAAAATTATAACTTGAGATCCAAGCACTTTTGGAAGAAGTTGTGTGAAGCAAAGTTGTATATTTCCTGGAGATCTACAACTTTCATGTTAGAAGTTTCTTTTGAATCACTTTGCATCATGGTGAAAAATTTGCTCAAATTTATGAAAAAATAAGAAATTTTCAACACTTAGAAAAATTTCTAAGTTTAGAAATTTTTACTTTTCAAAATGAAATCTTGACTTTTTGATTTCTTGATGAATAAGTTTCATATTTTAACATGTTTTGATGAATTATGATCTTTGGCACTTGAATTTGACCAAAAATTCAAAGTTTGGCTTTTAAGTATACAGTTGACTTTTGATCAGTTGACTGAAAAATTCATTTGTCAACCCAATGGACTTGCAATGTTTTGAACCATGTTATTAGGTAAAAATGATGCAATTGGACTCTTGAGATCATGCCTTAAACCAATTGACCATTTTCTAGGTCAAAAATCAGAAATTGCCCTTTCCCAGTCAAAAACCCTAATTTTGACTATTTTGCCCTTTTGGAGATTTGATCAAAAACCCTAAAATGTTGATGTGGATAAAAAATTATGAAGTTTGACTGTGAATTGGCCATAGTTGACTTTTTTCCCAATACAACTGATTTTTAGGTTAACTGCTCAATTGACTGAGCAAAAGTGTGATCCAAGGCTTGAAACTTGACATGAGTAATATTGGGGGTCCATAATGATCCATGAAAGTCATATGGGGCATTTGAAGTTCAAAAATCCTTGTGCAAACTCAAACCCTAATTTTGGTCATCAATGCATAAGGAGGTGTCTTGAGCTGATCAAACTCTAGTGCAGTCTTGAGCCAAGGAGATCTTTTGAGAAAATTCTTGATAAGTCAAAGGGAAAATTTTGGGGTAAAACAACTATATGCGGGTACAATATCCATAACTTGGAAAGTGATCTGGAACAGATGCGGGCCTTTGTGATCTGGAAGATCAACCTCCCCAGAACCGACTTCATTAACCCATCGAAAGCTTAGACAATAATACCACTTGGGCTCATATGAGCCCCTTGATATTTCAACTTCATTAGTGTACTCATCGATATCACATTCAAGGCGAATCTATTATCAATCAACACATTTGATAATTAATCGCTTTTACAGTTCATGGATATGTGGAGAGACAAATTGCAATTCCTCCCCTCGTTAGGGAATTCATCATCGCAAAAGCTTAGGTTATTACATGATGTAATATGACCTACCACACTGCTGAATTGATATAATGGAATGTTATACTCCACGAAGGCCTGGTCCAACACTCTCATTAAAGTTTCTCTATGGGCAGCAGAATTCATCAACAATGCTAAGATAGATATCTTTGAAGGCGTCTTCAATAACTGATCCACAATTTGGTAGTCGCTCATTTTGATTATCTTAAAAATATCATCTACGTTCTTCTCCAGGGTAGCACCACTGGGTTCCCCTGCAGCCTTCTTATCTTCAACAGTTTCCACAACCTTCTTACCAGCATTATCATTTCCCTGAACAACTGGTGCAAACACACGACCGTTGCGACTCACTTTACTAGTCTCATCAATATTTACAACACTAGATAAAGACTGGATGGGAACTTCCACACCATCCTCTAAAATTGTAGCATTATACTTGTACGGTACAACTTTTTTTTATTTGTAAGGAACGGGCCCTGGCAAGCAAATCACCACAGGGGCAACAACTGGCTTGCTACAATATTCAATTTCAATAGGGGAAGAATCACTGAAACACGGAACAATCACATTCACATCTTCTTCAGAAAATTTGGACATCAAAGAATCATCGCCGAGAACATACCCTTATTTGAGGAAAAGAATTCATCTGCGGAAGCATATTCATCATTTGATTCTTCCTCATCCAACAAACCTCAATCTCATTAACCTCATGGTAATCATCTCTTTGGCATGAAACCTTAATAGTTCCATTATCCAATAACACCCGAATACATTTTCTTACAATTGAATATCCCCGAGATTCCCTGCAGCAAACACGACAAGATCCATAGTGGTGCTCTACCTGACCAACCGTGTGGCAGAAAGTACCACATCAAATATTTTGAATCATCCAAGACATCCAAAGACCATGTTCACTTCCTCCTCATACTCTGCCCTAGGCCTGATTATATGGATGAGGCCCTCATCCATCATCTCCTGCAAATTAGCCTTTATCTTATCGCAACCTTGTATATTAATACTACAGATACCACAACCAGCATGGTCATGATTATAGTAACTAAACTCGCAAAGTTCTGCATGCATATTTACCAAATCTCCTCTGACCAAGTTATAATCATAATTGCGGAAGTCCCCTGGATAACCAATAACCATGTTAACAACATTCGCTCCTCTATATTTTGGGAGAGGATTATCTTTTACATTAAGACTGACAACTTTGAAGGACAAAAGGTCAGATCTAACCATTTTCTGTACCTCAGACATCGGAGGATAACAATTTTCTACATTATGCCTTGGTGCACCCTGATGGATAGTGCACGTTTAATCTGCCTTGTGGTACCAAGGTAAAGGGGATGGTATAGCAGTAGGTGGCCTAGTCTGGACCAACATTTTCTGGATCAATGCTGGGAGTAGCTCTGTATAACTCATAGGGATAGAGTCAAAAGGCTCTCTCCTATTATTCGGCCCTTGACTTCCCTGAGGGGCTGGTCTTTGATAAGCAACTATAGTCGGATCCGTAGTTACAACCAAAGTTACTGAGGCAACTTGTTGTTGGTGCTGATGATTTCTTCTAGAAGGATTAACCATTCTCTCTTGAATAACAAAATTTGTCTCCCCCTCTTTCTTCTTAACAAATCCATATGATGGCTTCTTCACATTGCTGGAACCTTCACTTTTTGTCAGACCACCTTCTCTTACAGCCTCTTCCAAATGAACGCCCATTGCCACCATTTCAGTAAAATCCATGGGAGTACTCACCACCATTCTTTCATAGTAGAATGCACCTAGTGTCTTCAGAAAAATCTTTGTCATCTCTTTTTCTTCCATTGGAGGAATCACTAGGGCGGCTACCACACGCCGTCTCTGTGTATATTCTTTAAATGATTCCTTGTACTTCCGGACCACGGCCCTGAGTTTATCACGGTCAAGCGCCATGTTCACATTGTATTTGTAATTTCTGATAAATGCTTCACCCAAGTCATTAAAAGAATGAATACTGGAACTGTCCAGGCTCATGACGATTTCAACGTTGCACCGTTTAAATTTTCTTGAAAGAAATGAATCAACAGGCGTTAATCATCTGTATGAGTAGACATTCTTCTTACATACATCACTAAGTGAGCACGAGGGCAAGTGTTGCCCTTTTACTTTTCAAACTATGATATTTTGAACTTTGCATGTATTTTCACAATTGGCACCAAACATATATCATTTACATTCTTCCTAAACAACTCTTTTCCTCTAAGGGCCTTCAACTCTTTCTGTATATTATCAAACTGGTATTGAAAATCTTCCATTCAATCATATAAACCCAAGCTTTCACTTGGTGGAGGAATAGGGCGATACACTTTATCATTAGCGAACAGGACCATTTTCACTGAGGGAGGTGCAACATAGTGAACCTCATTTCTAGCAGCAGGGGTAACGTGCACCATAGGAGGTGCGGGAGCAGCACCAGTCTGAGTAAGCAGAGCAATCTGAGGATCCTGACTAAAACCTTTTGGCATAAAGTTCTCTGGAATTCCCAAAGGATATCCCAGAGGCATATGATTCTGAACAACAGTTGGAGTAGCATAAACCGGAACAATCGGAGCTTAAGTAGTAATCATTGTCTGTTGAGGCTAAATAATTGGTGGCTAATTCTAAGCAGCCACCAGAGATTCAATCAGAGCAGTGAGATTAGCCATACTATCCTTCAGAGTAAAAACTTCCTCATACAGCTCGCGATTCTCTTATTCTAGGTTACCCATCTTCCTTCTGAAATTAGCTCGGGTATTATATTGGTGAGACAACTTGCTGAACAAAGTAAAAAAGCTCAGTAAGACACCTTGATATGCATAAAAAAATGCAAGAACTGTGTACACTATGATGCATGATGTGCAATGTACATGATATATTTTATTATTACTATTTTAAGGGGCTTAAAGATTTATAGACAATAATGCATGTATCAAAGTAATAACACATTTGAAATACTGAAAAAATATTATTATAATAACTTCAAAATGGATTACAAGTTTCAATAATCCCAAGTACAAGATGAAAGTAAAGTCTAAAACCCTAAGAAGCAAAGTTGATGGACATCACTCCATACGCTGACGCTTCCCTGTAAGTCTGGCAATCTTAGCCTTCAATCTCTGGATTTCTTCTGCATATCTGGCGACGACCTCCTTCCAATCATCTGAATCAGGAAGTGAGAAACTAGGGCCTGATTGAGGTTTAGAGGAAAATAAATCCCCTTATCTCTCCATCGTATCTACAACAAGACTCTCAAGAATCTCAATCAAGTCGTCTTTCTCCTTCAGGTCTGCTCGGTAGGAAACTTCTAGAGTCTGGCACTTATTCTTCCAAGCTTCCTTTTCTCGCTGCATCCTGACTAAAGCAAGTTGGAGATCTTCCACATCATCCAATAGGAGAGGAGTGGTATTCACAAGCATCTCAGGCATAAGTTCTTCTCAAGAATACAACATCTTCAACTGAATGGTTCTTGCTTGTACCCACTGCAGATAAGGCTCCAAAGAAACGGCCCCCTAGGTCCCAAGTCCTTCCTACTCTTCCTTTGACTGTGACGCCAGGCCTTCACAATCTACTCCGTAGCTTCCTTATGGTCTTCTCCCTCTTTCAGGAAGAAACTACTTAAATGAATACTATTTATCTTATCCCTCATTGGATATCCAAGTTGTCATCGTGCAAGAACGGGGTTGTAGTTAATTCCTCCCTTTGTACCGAGAAGAGGTACATTGGGGAAACTACTACAACTATCGACAATCTCTACAACATGGTAAGCCTGATGATACCAAACAATATCTGAATGAGTAAGTGCCATGATCTTTGGAGCCCAACGAGGTTCCTTCCTGACATCCCAGAAACAATCAGATCGAGGCAAATTAGAAGTAAACAACTGATACAACAAAGGCGTGCAGCAGATGATCATCCCTCCATGATAAGAACCCCGAAGATGAATAAAGTAATAAGCATCACCTAATAATGTAGGAATCGGGTTTCCAATCATAAAGATCCTAATGGCATTGATATCAACAAATTTGTCTACATTGGGAAATAAGAACAACCTATAAGAAAATAGAGAAAAGATGGCCTCAAAAGTAACCGTACTCTTCATCCTAGAAAATTAACGAGCTTTCTCCAATAAGACCTGAGTTGGTAATCCTTTAATCCCTCCTTTGGTAGTCATGTGGACTTCAACCTCAGACTTTCCCAAATGGATCAAAGCAACAATCTCATGGGATTTTTGCTCCCCCTCCAAACCATTAAAAGGAACATGCTTTGTAATTGGAAAACCCAGCAGATAAGAATACTCCTCTAGTATAGGCATCAACTGATAATCAGGGAAAGTAAAGCATCGATACATCATATCATAAAACTGGACCAAATTCGACAGAATTCCCTCCTTCATTCTGAGCTTCATGAGAGAACTGCAGACTCATTAACTCATCTATCTTGGGATCTTTGAAAATGTACTTTTAGGTCTTTCTTTTTTCAAGAATCCATAGTCAAAAAGTACCTGAGATATTCACAAAGAGTCAACTTTTAAGTCCCTTGAAACAACATGCCTTTGAGAAATGTTCATGGGTGCATGAATGCATGATGCAACAATCACACACAAGATCACAAACATAGGGTTCATAGGTTCAATGTCACGAGTATGAGGTCGAAGGTACTACCCATAAGGTATGTTCAAAAAGTTATCACCTGTCGAAGAAGGTTCTAGAGGTTCCCAGAGTCTACATCCTTCCTTCGGATATTTCCAACTTCCCGATTAACTCGGTAATTAGTAATATTCTCAAGAAAAACTTGTCCAAGCATAGTATCGCATGACAACTACTTCTGAATTACTCCGTCATAGCTTCTGCACTACACCTAAAAGGCCAATATGGGTTAGGTATTCTACGGTCCTCAATTTCAGTAGGATCCTGGGTCGAAAGTAACACGTCTTCTGGATTACTAGATAAATGATATTACAGTCAAAGGGGCCAGAAAAACATATATACAACACATAATATACAACAAGTAATAGTATATATACAGATATAAACAAATATAGGCTCAACCCACTTAGGGATGGACCAAAAAGAGGTCAATCTTTCCGCAGTGAAGTCACCATTTTTTCTATAGCGGTAGAAATGTTGATAATAAGCCATTAGATTGCCTTGACTTGCATAGATCAAAATAAAAACCGCAACCGCGCTTTATTGTTTCCAAAGGAATGGGAAAAACGGGAATAACCCAAAAGATGGGGGAAGTTTCTAGGTAAGGGGTTTGTTTATGCAAAGGGAAGGTATTAGCACCCTAAACATCTACGGTACTCCGCAGGAACCTCTTTGTAAATTCTGTATATTTTGGCTATAAAATGTTGTATAGAAATAGATGGTAGAGATGAGAAATGAAGTATCTATTTTTTTTATAATTTTCGCACCCGCCGCGGTTGTGAACCTTTAGTGCCTATGTACCACATTCAGATCAATAGGGGATCAGGGCACACGTAGTTCCTCTTTAAAAAATTTTAAAACAAAAGTTTGTTGGTTAATTTTAAGAGGCAAGACATCATTGTCATTGTCCGTGTGGAAAACATACTTACTACTCACAATTATGAGAAAGGAGAATTTGCGTCATCTCAAAGTGGAGGATATGGCTTGGATTTTCAAATCAACAATGCCTCACTCAACACCAAAGTGGAAAATATCTCACTTCACTACATATTGTAGAAGTATAGTTGTTTGCATCACTAAAAGGATTGACAAGAGTATAATCTTTTGAGAATAGTTTTTAAAGATAAAAGCCAAAATGGAAAAATAGTTTGAATGAAATTTATTTACTTTTAGTCTTCTCACAAAAATGTCAAGTTATTGTTAAGTTGATTAAAATTTGATTAAGAAATAGTTTTTGAAAATACATGGACATAAGTCCAAGTTTATGATGAATGTGGTTCAAGTTTTAAAACAAGAATATTTTTCAAAAGGAGGAAGAAGATTTTTGAAATTAAAGAAGATGGGAGGAGGTGAAGAGACTATCCTAAAGCATAAGGGAAAAGCTAGGGAGAAGAGCCATCTAACCAAACAAGAAGCCAACACTTTACATAATGAGTCAATGTAGAATTCCATACTTTAGATTTGAAACCAAGCAAACAATTAATAAACCTCTTAATAATACCAAGCTTCTATTTGCATTAAGTCCTCACAAAAATTGGGAGAGTAACAATTATACACAGATGAATTTCAGATTACAGACAAAGTGTGTAATCACAGTAACCTACACACAAAGCAAACAAACAACCCAATATCCTGGGGGTAAACCCCAAGAACTCAAGACAAAATAACAATCAAGGTGACAAAGTCTCAAGGTAAGTCAAGGTTTCTAATCTTAAGTCCATGAAGTCCACCATTCCATAATGCCAAGGATAGTAACCAAGTAGTCCAAGTAACATTAAAGCTTTTAGGGTCCAAGTTTATTATTAGGTATCTTCAAAAAGAAAATGGGAAGCTCAAGTGAGCAAAATAAATATGACATAAAGATAAAGGCTCAAGTGAGCAAAGATGAAAATAGCATGAAATTTAAATGCTAAAGTAAATGATAGATAAAGTGAAAGCATAAAATAAAAGCATAAAATAAAGTCAATTGTTAGGAATTAGTAGTTAGTTGGATGACCATCTTGAAACTCGCATTTTGGAACTCATTAGAGGACTGGTAGAACTAAAGCCTCTCAACAACAAGTTGCATTTGCTTTTTGTCAAATATATCATCCATTTAAGAATTCTCAAGATAACACTAAATGATCAATGGTGTTTAAGTGATACACTTTGACCAAAATTGATGAAGTTCCATTAGAGGATTCGTAGAACCAAAGCCCCCAAACAATGGATCTCATGATAATTGGATCAAATGGTTCAAATTAACATACTTGGGCTTGAAAATATAGGTTTGAGCCACGAATGATTATTTTCTCAAATCGAGACAAAATTTAGCGTTATGTTAAGCAATCATAAGTAGACTTATGTAGAAGTCGCACCTATTTTGAGGCCGGTTAATAGCAATCTATGCACCTCATGTTTTGAGACATGATATGTAAATCATGCTGCAATAACATTTGGTACAATAAGAATGGGATAAGATGAAGAGGGAATTGGAAATGAATAAACCACATTTAAACCAAAAATTTAATCAAACTATTATTAAAATCATTCATCCATTTTTATGGAGTTAGACTCAACAACATGGATCCAATGATGTTAATAAAGTTCATGATCAAAATTTTAATCCAAGATTAGCCAGAATATATACAAAATAAAATAAAATTATATTTAAAATAATAGAAAAAGGTTTTTAAAATGATTATAAAATGGAAATAAGAGAGAAAAGTAACAACTATATTAAAATTAATCAAGAAAAAATAAGTAAAACCATAGAAAAATCAAGAATAAACTCAAATATTTTTATAAAATTATTGGTAATTTTTTAAAGTCAGAAACTATTTTTAAAATTAAAAGAAGAAGGTAAAATAAACAAAAAATGATAAAAAATAACAAAGTCAGAAATAAAAATAAATGAGGTCACCAATATTTGTCAATATGTCATTGGATCCTTCCCTATTTTTTTTTCAGAATTTAAAAATGAAGAAAAGTAATTTTGAAACAACTCAAATAAAGTGAAAAAATTATAAAAAATATCAAAACACAAAATAAAATTATGAAAAAATAAGAATCAGAAAGAGAAAAATCAAAAGTATTTTCCATAATTTTTTCAGATTTTTTGGAGTTAAAATGAATTTTCTATGGATTTTTGAAATTTAAAACAAGTAAAATATAAAATCAGAAATAAAATAAAAACCAAAAAGATGTGGACCAATGGATCAATATCAAAACGCGTTAGTAATCAAGTCCAAGGGATTTGGCGCGTTGTACATATCATGGTCATTACTGAATAAAGCACTGAATCACATATAAAATCATATTTTCAAAAATTCCAAATGGCATGCCATCATTGGTTGAAGGATGACACGTTAGTCATTCTTAACCTCCAGCCGGCATTAAACACAGGTCCCTCAAACTGTAAAATCAGAATTTCAGACCTATGCCATTCGCTTCGTCTCATCAAGAAGAAGACAACAACACCTTCGCAAAAAAATTTATGTAAACTTTAACTCAAACAATTTGGAAGAGAAGTTTTGAAAAGGGATTTGAAATTCCATGGTCAAAGCGTGCTTCCAGTTAAAAACAAATGTTGCAACTAGGACCAGGATGATGAGAGCTTCACAATAGTATCAAAGTTTGAGAGCATTGGTGAAGGAATCTACCTATTGAAGTTAAGTTACAGAGCTCCGAAACCGGAGTTGGCTAGCACGATTCATGGAGTTTTAGAGCTTAATTATTCTTATATTAGCTTCAATGAGGTTCAAGGAAGGTGAATAGACAAAGAAAAATGATTGAGAAAGGTTGTAAGAGAAAATTCGAAGTTACAGAGAATTGAGTTCAACAGAGAGTTTGGTGGGGTGATTCTGGCTTTCAAAGCTTGAGGAAATGAATGAGGGATGATCCTCTATTTATAGGGAATCAAATTGGATGCTCATGCGTGTGAAATGATGATGTTTGGAGGGAAATCATGTGAACCTGATACACGAGCAAAGTGTGATCTGTTTAGCATCAAAACTCATCAAATCCTTGTGTTTTAAGGCTCTAATCCACTTTGGCAAGTTAGTTAAACATGTTTAGACAAAAAATGCGTTCTAATTTGATGTTTAGAAGCTACAACATGAAATTTAAATTCTGACTTATGGTGAAACTTCAGTTTCAAGTTACCAAATTCAAATCAACTGTGTGCATGATTCAGGGCAACTCAAGACTTGATTCTTGTTGCATTGGAAAGATGAGATTACAAACTTTACAATACGAAAATAATGGGATCAAATGGATGCTTGAGTTGAAAATATTAATGAGTCAAAGTTGAGAAAAAGAGGTTGACTTTCTATACTTACAAAATTTCTAAGTTTTTCTTCAAAAATGACTTGTAAAGTCTTGCATCTAAACATGGCTTTCCACTTGAAATTTTCTCTTTACCAAAAAAGATGGCATGAAGTAGTTATCTTGAATAACATTTTGAACCTTGAACATTCAAAATATCCAAAAACTTGAACATTTGGCAAAAAATCATGAAATGACCTATAATCTTTTGCATCCTTAGGACATCTTCCATCCATTTTCACACTTTGCACATAAAAGAAAGGTTGAAGTCCGTATCTTCAAGAGAATTATGGAAAAGTAATGGGTTCAAGGTGATAAAAATTGATCAAGTTATGATCATTTGAAGTCACATAAGGGAATTTTAGGGTTCATCTAGAGGACTTGTAATCTTTCTTCATCATCAAGTTTCTTCCACACAAAATTTCCTTGAAACTTTTGAAGTGATTTGTTAAAAAACGTTTGAAGATAAGGATGTCTTTGGAATCACTCAAAAATACTAAAAGATGACCAGGATATACTCCTTTGAAGTTCAAAAACCCTAACTCCTAGAGCAAGAAAATGCCTTGGGAAACCTTTGCAATTTTGACCAAACTTCTTGCACAAATACCTTTGTCATGTGAATATAAGTTTTTGAGGATGATAAGGAGAAACCATAGCAACTAAAACCACTTGCAAATCTTGAGAATTAAAAAAGATATGCACTTATGATCATTGAAATCAAATACTTGTCCAATTTAATCAAACTTCTTCAATCAACCCTAGTACTTTTGAACTAATTTTGACAAATTGAGGCATGATGAATCATAAAATACTTTGTCATGATATTACTTCAAAACATCTTTAATGATGAGGCTTGAATCTCAATGAAGCTTTGTTGATAAAGGCACAAAAATGAACTCATGAATAAATAGATCAATCTTGATGGAATGTATTGTTCTTTCACTTACAACATCAACAATTGGGGCAAACAATCATTGTATTTATTAGTTAAATAATAATAAATACAAAACATAGATGATCATAAAATACAAGTCAAAGTGCTTGGTGATTCCTCCTAGAGCAAAAGCTAAAGATAAGGAGAAGAACCAAACCCTAATGTGATCTTGTTGTGATTGAATTGATATGTAATGATGAAGGGATCTTAGGGGGAAAAATTTGGGTACAACACCTTAGAACCACTACTTTTATTTCACTTGAATCACATAATTGAAGTAAAAAGTAATTTGCAAATTCTTTTCAAAAACATGTTTTTATTAAGTCTTTTTGTTTTGAAAATTACTATCAATAATAAATGAAATTTTTTTAACCAAAATACAATAAGAACCACAAAGAATTGGATAAAAGGCTCAAACATTATTAATAGAATGGTAGTCCATAAATGGTGTAACTCCATGGATGATTACAAAGTTTTGGAAAGTGGTAAATACATAGAAAAGGTAAATTGAAATACAATGATCACTATCCTCCCTAATAACTTTGAACTCCTGAGCATAGGCTTCAGTTGAAGTGTGATGAGAATTTAAGAAGATTGTTGCTTCAATGATCAAGTCATGTCTGACGCAGTTACTTGCAAGGAAATCCCTAACTTTTTCCTAGGTTTCCCTTGCGGGTTTCAACCTATCGCGAAAGTTTATTCTGTTTATGTCTCTAACACTGCCTAGACCGCCCTTTCAGGTTTTCAGCCTATCTAGATGCTCACATTTTGTTAATTCGCCCTTTCGGGTTTTCAAATTAGAAAGTTATTCTTTTATTTCTTTAGGCGAAGTATTTCTTGACTGCACCAGCATTCATCGGACGTGGGAACTCCTCACGATCCTGAGTTTCAAAAATTAATGCACTGCCGGAGATATCTTTCTTGACAACATACGGGCCTTCATAATTAGGAGTCAACTTTCCCCTAGAATCAATGTTAAAAGACATGATCTTTCTGAGCATGAGGTCGCCTTCTCAAATTCACGTGGCTTAACCTTCTTATCAAAAGCTTTCTTCATTCTTTTCTGATATAACTGGCCATAACACAAGGTATTCATTCTCTTTTCTTAAATTAAATTGAAATGATCAAACATGTTCTGGACCCATCCAACCTCTGATAACTTGGTTTCCATTATTACACGCAAGGAGGGAATCTCAACCTCAACGGGGAGCACTGCTTGCATACCATACACAAGAGAGAATGGGGTTTCCCCTGTTGAAGTGCAGACAAATGTATGATACCCATGAAAAGCAAAAGTGAGCATCTCGTGCCAATCCTTATAGGTAACAACCATCTTCTGGATGATCTTATTAATGTTTTTATTAGCAGCTTCGACATCCTTATTCATCTTAGGCCTATAAGGAGACGGATTGTGATGGAAAATCTTGAATTATTCACAAAGTTCTTTCATCATCTTATTATTCAAATTTGAGCCTTTATCAGTGATAATCCTACTTGGCACACCATACTGACATATAAGATTGTTCTTGATAAATCGTACTACCATCTAGTTCGTGACATTAGCTTAGGAAGCTGCTTCCACCCACTTGGTGAAGTAGTCAATTGCCACTAAAATAATACAATGTCCATTCGACACCTTGGGTTCAATCATTCTAATCATATCAATACCCCACATAAAAAAAGGTCATGGGGAAGAAATAACATTGAAAAACATTGGAGGCACATGAATCTTATCAGCCTAAATCTAATGGCACTTTTTCGTAAATTTTTGACAGTCAGATTCCATTATTAGCCAATAGTAACCTTCCCTAAGCATCTTCTTTGCCGTCGAATATCCATTGGCATGGGTACCAAAGGAACCTTAATGGATCTCATGCATCAACATGTCTTCTTCGTGTCTATCCACGCATCTGAGCAAGAACATGTCATAATTTCTCTTGTATAACACATCTTCATTGAGGAAAAAACTACCTGCCAACCTTCTTAATGTCTTCCTATATATATTTTATGCCCCAACCGGGTACTCTTAAGTCTGGAGGAAATGCTTGATATCATAATACCAAGGTTTTTCATCTGACGTCCCCTTTGTAGCAAACACATGAGTTGGTCTATCAAGATGTCATACTGTAATTTGAGGTACATAATTATAAGCATTCACTTGGTGCATAGAAGCCAAAGTGGCTAAAGAATCTGCCATCTGATTCTCATCTCTGAGAATATGATGGAATTCAACTTTATTGAAGAATGGAATAATCTTCTTGCATAGTCTTTGTAGGGAATCAAGCCAATGTGGCAAGTCTCCCATTCTCCTTTTATCTGATTTATTACCAAAGTTGAATCACCATATGCATCGAGAATTCTGATTCTAAGATCTATATGCTCTTCAAGACCCACGATACAAGCTTTATACTCCACCATGTTGTTGGTATAATCAAATGTCAACCTTGCAGTAAAAGGGGTATGTCACCCATAGTGAGTGATAATCACATCACCAATTCCTTTTCCATAAGCATTTACAACTCCCTCAAACACCATATCCCACCGAGATTCAAGATCAAGACCCTCCTTAGGCAAAGGCTCATCACAATCTTTAACTTCCAAATACATCACATCCTCATCAGGGAATTCAAACTTAAAAGAATGATAATCGTCAACTGGTTGGTGAGCGAGTTACTCCACCAGCACACTGCCTTTAATAGCCTTCTGAGTACGGTGTTCAATATCATATTTAGAAAACAACACCTGCGAATGGAAAATTCTTCCAGTAAGAGCATGCTTTTCAAAAATATACTTAATTGGATCCATTTTGGAAATCAACCAAGTAGTGTGATTCAACATATATTTCCGCAATCACTTTGCCGCCCATGCCAAAGCACAACATGTTTTTTATAGCATAGAATACCGTGACTCACGGTCAGTGAACTTCTTGCTCAAATAATAATTAGAATATTCTTTTCTTGCTCTTTCATCTTGTTGTCCCAAAATACTGGCCATGGAGACATCCTACACAGTCAGATACATAATCAATGGTCTTCCTTCAATAGGAGGGAACAAGATAGGAGGATCAAGCAGATACTCTTTAATACTTTCAAATTCCCTTTGGCAATCCCGTCCACACACAACCTTGATCTTTATTTAACATCTTGAAGATTGGTTCACATGTTGTAGTCATATGGAAAACAAATCTAGAAATGTAATTTAAACATCCAAGGAAACCTCTAACTTGCTTTTCAGTCCTTGGTGCAGACATTTCATGAATTGTTTTAAATTCATCCGGATCAACTTCAATTCCTTTTTGGCTGACAATGAAACCTAGCAACTTTCCTGAACGAACACCAAAAGTAAACTTATTTGGATTCAAGAGGAGACAATACTTCCTCAAATGCTGAAACAATTTCAACAAGTCTTCCATATGCCCTTCCTTAGTCTGAGATTTGGCGATCATATTATCTACATATACTTAGATTTACTTATGCATCAGATCATGGAATAGGGTTGTCATAGCCCTCTGGTACATTGCACCAACGTTCTTCAACCCGAAAGGCGTCACTCTGTAACAGAATGTTCCTTAGGGTGTGATAAACGTTTTTTTCCATGTCCTCAAGAGCCGTCTTAATTTGATTGTATATAGAATATCCATCCATGAATGAGAACACTTTTAATTTGGATGTGCTATCAACCAATATATCGATATGTGGCAAAGGAAAATCATCTTTTTACATGCTTTATTTAAATCTCTATAATCAACACACATACAGACTTTTCCGTCTTTCTTTTGTACTGGAAAAATATTGACAATCCACTGGGGGTACACTAATTTCACAAGAAAACCAACATCAATCTGCTTCAAAACGTCTTCTTTAATCTTCACTGCCATTTCAGGATGAGTTCTTCGCAACTTCTTCTTTATCGGTGAACATTCTGGCTTTAGCGGCAAATAATGTTCCGCAATATCTGTGTCCAAAATAGGCATATCTTGGTAAGACCAAGAAAATATATCCATATACTCTTTCAACAACTCAATTAACCTTCTCTTCACATCGGGATGAAGTTGTTCCCCAATCTTGACTTCTTTCAGATCATCCTCTGAACCCAAGTTAATTGTCTCAAACGACTCTTTATTTGACTGAATGGTATTTTCCTCGCGCTCAAGCAACCATGAAACCTCTTCTTGGATTTCATCATATTCTTCTTCTTCATCCACATACATAGTATATTTAAAGTTGGGAGAGGGTGTAGGGTCATTGCACTCAACGGGTTTTTTAATTAATCTGTACATATGATTTATTATTGATTTTAAAAATTGACACATGTAATAAGTGATTATGCATATTTATTTACAGTTATTATTTATGTTGAAAGGTTTTTCTTATTACCATTTTCCAAGATAAACAGAAAATAAAGACACAAGTTAGAAATAAAAAAAAACTTTTATTAATGATGTTAAACTTCAAAACAAAAGACATGCCCATACAACATTACTTTAACCTTGGGCAGAGTGGAAGACTTTTGAAAAGAAAAACAAAAAAAAAACTTTGAAATGTGAATGCAAGAAGGAACATCAATAATGATCCAATTTTGAATTCTGACTCCAGGAGTCACAAAGTTCGGCATCTCTTGCTCTGGCTCATCTTCGAGAATAACATTGATCTATGAAGTAGTCGGATGAACATTGTTGTACCCCAAAATTTGCCCTCCCATTTCCTCAACATTTTCTCATCCCAAGACCCTTGGGGCTCAAGATCAAGTTAGGGTTTGCTCTGCTCAAGACTCCTCCTTGCACTGTTGACCCAAATTAGGGTTTGTGTTTGCAAAAAGATGTTTTGACCTAAGATGCCCAAGGTGACTTTCATGCTTCATGTTGGACTCACAAGTTTATCCATACCAAGTTTCAGGCCTTGATTCCAATCTTTGCCCAGTCAATTGGACAGTTGACCTAGAAATCAGCTGTATTGGGAACAAAGTCAACTGTGGTCAATTGACAGTCAAACCTCATGAAATTTGACCCACATCGACATTATGAACTCATATGAACCATTTGGTCAAGTTTGGATCACATTTCCACAATAAATTTGATCAGATCACCAAAAGGGCAAAATGGTCATTTTTAGGGTTTTGACTGCACAAAGGCAATTTTTGATTGTTTGACCTAGCCAATGCCAAACCAAACTCACATATGGACTCAAGGACCCCATGGAATTGTCTTGACATGTTCAACAAATTCAAAAGATCCCAAATACAAAAGATTGACAGATGAATTTTCCAGTCAACTGAGCCAAATTTGACTGTATACTAAAAAGTCAAACTTTGACTTTTTGGTCAAAATCAAGTGTCAAGATTCATTTTTCATCAAGACATGTCAAATTATGAAACTTGTTCATCAAGAAATCAAAAATTGCAATTTAGGGTTTAAAATGAAGAATTTTCATAACTTAGAAATTTTCTAAGTTATGAAAATCCCTAATTTGTTCCTAACGTTGTCCCATCTTTTCATCAAGATACATTTGGATTCAAACAAAACTCAAAAAATGAAAGTAATAGTCCATTGCAAAATCTACAACTTTAATTCACAAAGTTTCCTCAAAAGAAGCTTGTAGCTCAAGTTATGATTTTTGGAACAAGGGTGCAAAACATTCTTAACTTAGAAAATTTTTGACCTATTTTAGGCATGATTTTTGCCTAACTTCATGGCCACTTTTCACATGCTTCCACTTGGAATTTCAACTTGCATTACAAAGATGGATTGTAGTACACATTCCAAGCTTTCCAAATTTTCCAAGAACTTCTCAAACACCCTTGTGGTTAGGGAGAATCGAATTTGTGAAGATGGGCAAAAGTCACTTTGTTCATAAGCCATGTACATGTTCATAACTTGTGCATTTTTGAAATCAGCATGTGCAAGCTACATTACAGGCCTCTAATCTCATTTACACTCAAAAATTAAATACTAAACCATTGTGCCAAGATATTATTCTATGCATTTGGTCATTGCATGAAGAATTAATCCTTAATTAGAAAAAGCAAGTTATCCATTTTTGTAAAGTGGAACTTTATGTCAAGATTACAATCTATGAAGTACAATGCAGATCTTTGAGGCACAAGTTCAGGAACCAATCCCACTGATCAAGACTAAAAGGTGCAGCATGCTTGAGGGGCCTGTGGTAGCCTAAAAACCAAGTTGACAAACTTTGCTTATCATAGAAGAAACTTGCATTTTGAAACACAACATTGAGTTCCTGTCAACACAAGCCTAAGCAAACATTGTGAACACATTACATACTCCTCAAGTAACCTAAAACACGACCAAGCCATCCTCAAGACTCCCTCATTCATCAAAACACATTTTTGTGGCAAAATAGGGTATCTTCTGCATATTGACTTCCACAATTCATTTCCCTCATGCGTTTTCATCCAAACCACCTCAAACACATTCAATAACATCCATACAAGCTATCCCCAACCTTAGATACAGACTGTAACAGCCATAACATAGTTTGCCATTTTCATTTTTCTCTCTTGCAGGTTGACTTCCATGGAGTGATTCAGCAAGATTCAAAGCACACCAAGCATTGGAGAAGCATCCCTGAACTTCAAGCAAGTTGTACAAGTCCTCACATTGCCTTGAAAGTGCCTCCATTGTCATACACGAATCAAGCTGAACAGGTAAGTTTTTTGAACTTCTATCTCTCTATCCAGGCATAGTTAGGTTTAAGTTTGTGAAGAAAACATGTTCTAATCATAGCCCTGAAGCCATCCATATAGTTACTTTTCATTTATATTATATGTGCTAAGATTATTTTGAATTTGAACATCTGGAAAAAAACTAGGTCAGGAATTGGGGGAGAAGAAATTCTCTCTCATTTCTGAGAGTTAGATCAAGTTCTTGGTATGTATGGATTCGTGGTTTGATGCTTGACATTTTTTATGTTATGAGTTTATGCTGAAAATCAAAGAATCAGGAGTTGTTGTTGAAGCAAGGAAGCGCGCGAATTTTCAAACAAAACTGTCTGGAGGTTGAAGACAACCTCTTTGGGCTGGGCCTGTGTTGTTCTTTCTATTTGCACCACTCATTTTCCACTTGCACCCCCTTGGCCCATTGTGTTTATTTTTATCATTTTTTGACTTTTTCTTTTTTATTCTGACTTGTTATTTTTTGATAAAACATAAAAAAATATTAAAAAACTTTTTTCAACCATTTTTGCATTTTATTTGAATTTTGTTTGTTTTATTTGAGTTTATACATATAAATAAATAAATACCTCTTTTATTCAAAATACAAAAATAATCCAAAATACATTTTATTTTCTGATTTTATTTTATTTTATCTTTTGAAAACATTTTATAAAAAATATACTTTTTTTGTAAATAATAAATATTTTATTTTGGTACATATTTAATATATTTAGTAAATAATATAAATACTTATATATTTATTAGAATATTTAGGATAAAAACATAAAAATAATACATTTTTATTTTTATTAATATTTAACTTAAAAAAAATCGCTTTTTACAATATACTTCCTTTTTATTTATTTTTTGTACATAATTAATAAATGTTGTATATAATAAATAATTAATACATTTTATTTAGCAAATTAGGGTTTTGCCCTAAAAACATAAAAATATCCAAAATTATTCATTTTTATTTTTGTTTATTTGTCACATGAAAAATACCTTTCTACATACATATAAAAATCATTTTTTGCATCTTGCATATTTATTTTATTTTATTTAATTATTGTACAATTAAATACCTTGTAAATTTCAATTTGTATGTAATAGTTAGATTTAAATTTCTTGCTAAATATCCCCATTTGAACATTTGTACCCCCCATCCCATAATTGTGTTGTAATAATTTAGGACTTTTATTTTTCGCATTTAAAAGCTTTCTAAATATGCCATGATAGAATTAGGGTTTTGTATGCAAAAATCAACCAAACAAATAGGTTGACCTAATTCAAAGATAACAAAGCATGAAAATGGACAACACCAATCACACTTGCACCCCCTTAGGGTTACTCCACTTGTTGCCTTCAAATAATGGGCCATGTTGCATGTTAGGTATCTTTGGCAAAACAAAACAATTCAAATGATCATAGTCCCTCGATGACGCTTTCAAAAGTTGCCTAAAAATGATCAAGTCCCTTAAAGGAAAAATTGCCCAAAGACACTTGGCACCATTGCAATCATGGTCTAAACGATGACCCGCGCCCGTCCCGTTCACATCCTAACACAAGATTGTCCACCAAATACAATGGTGGAACAAGATTGTAAAAAGGGTTAAAAACATAGGAAAAATCTTTGAGAAATTCAGGGTAGATAGCTCTTGATTACTTGCCAACTTGCAAAACAAAAACACTTGCCTATTTTTCAAAACCACACATCACAACACACTTTCAAAACAACTTTCAAAAACATTGAAAAGTTTTCAAAAGACATACACCTTTGTATACATCCCAACATGGATCATTACAAAGGTTGCCACCACATTGGCCTCTTTTCAAAAACATTTTTCAAACCCACACACAAAGCACCATTTCAAACAATTGAAAGCACCATTTCAAATAATTGAAAATCAAGGCAAGTTGATCTAAGCAAGTAACTAAGAGCCCATAGATAACCATGGATAGAAAGGGTGCTAATACCTTCCCTTTCTATAATCTACTCCCCGAACCCAAGAAAACATCTCAAAGGTTTTTGCTGTGCTTTTTAACCTTTCCTTAGGATAAAATAAAAAGTCGGTGGCGACTCTTGCTCAACCGAAACATTTGCGAAAACAAACGCAAAACCTCAAGTCAGTTCTCCCACCGTATCACAAACATATACTGCACTGTGAAAGACGTCTTGATATTTACTCAAAGCGGACTTTGGCTTCACAACTTCTTTCTTAATGGAGAAACCTAAACCAATCCCATTCTTGTTCACAAGTGGATTAATAACCTGCCCCCACACCTTTCTAAAGCGCTTCATTAGTACCTCTTGCACATCCTCAATTGAGGTGATAAAATCTTCATTCTTCCTTATATTATCAATAGACAAAGATTTAAACTGAGTTCCAACAGGGGCTTGCTCATCTTCTACAATTCTAAAGGAAGACAAATGAGATATCAACAGAGCTTGTTCACCCTTCATGATAACTACCTTTCATTCACGGAAAATTTTTAGTTTTTGATGCAAGGTTGAAGTAATAACTCCTGCTTCATGGATCCATGGTCGTCCTAATAAACAACTATAGGCTGGGACAATATCCATAACCTAAAAGCTGATTTGGAATAAGTGAGGACCTATGTGAATAGGTAAATCCACCTCTTGAATGATAGATTTTCTTAAACCATCAAAAGCTTTTACTATAATGCCACTAGGGCGCATGGGAGTTCCCTGGTATTTAAGCTTCATAAGAGTGCTTCTTGGTATAACATTTAAAGCACATCCGTTGTCTATCAGCATATTTGAAAAAGAATCATTCTTACAATTCATAGATATATGCAGAGCTAGGTTATGGTTTCTCCCTTCATCAGGAAACTCCTCATCACAAAAACTCTGATTGTTACAAGACGTAATATTCTCGATAACATCCTTGAACTGATCCAAAGGCATATCCCTTTCAATAAAATCCTGTTCCAACACCCTTATCAGTGATTCCCTATGAGCAGAAGAGTTCATCAACAAGGCTAAAATGAAAATCTTAGATGGATTTTGTAACAACTAATCAACAATCTTGTAATCATGTATCTTGATTATTTTAAACATATCATCAACATCCTTTTTCCAAGGCGGCGCCACTAGATTCTCCTTTCACTTTATTAGGTTTCACATTCTCAACAATGCTCTTACGAGAATTAACATCTCCTCTAAAGGTAGGGGAATAGACATGACCACTACGAGTTACCCGACTAGCTTAAACAATATTCTCCACATGGGACAAAGGTTGGATAGGAATTTCCACACCATCTTTCAGGATAGTTGCATTATACTTATAAGGTATAGCTTTATCTGATTCATATAGGATAGGACCAGACAGAAAAATAACCACGGGAGCAATAGCGGGTTTGCTGCGATATGTAACCTCGACAAAAGTGGGAACACCAAAATGTGGCACAATGACATTCACCCCCACTTCTTCAGAATACTCAGGAATCACATAATCATTATCAAAAAACATACCTTCATTAGAAGAGAAGAACTCATCAGTAGAAACATACTCATCATCAGACATGGCCCCAACATGGTAGTCTTAAATTATGTTAACTCCGTTATATTTATCTCTGTTTCATGTGACTCTGATAGTCCTTTATCTAACATCAATTGAACACCTCTTATTACTATGGAATAACCACGAGAATCCCTATAACAGATTTGACAGGACCCATAATGATGTCCCTCCTGGCCATCCATGTGACAAAATATGGCGTGCAGTTGTACCAAATCATCATTCTTATAGTTTACATCAAAAATCTAGAATCGTCTGGGACAACCAAAAACCATATTCACCTCTTCTTCATATTCATCCATTGTTTTGATTATATGGATAAGACCTTCATCCATCATCTATTGAAGATCACCTCTCACCTTATCACATCCATGAACATTCATAATGTAGACACTACAAGCGGGATGGTCATGTGTATAGTAGCTGAACTCACAGAGATTAGCACACATCTTCACTAAATCACCTATAACCAAGTTTATATAAAAAAATCCTAAAGTCCCTAGGACAACCAGTAACCATATTCACAAGACTTCCACCTCCATGTTTGGGTAGTAGATTGACATTCACATTGGGACCAATGTCTTTAAAAGCCAATAGACTAGATGTTACCATCTTATGCACTTCAAACTTGAACGAATAATAGTTTTCAATATTGTGCCTGTGATACGGTGGGAGAACTGACTTGAGGTTTTGCGTTTGTTTTCGCAAATGTTTCGGTTTAGCAAGAGTCGCCACCGACTTTTTATTTTATCCTAAGGAAAGGTTAAAAAGCACAGGAAAAACCTTTGAGATGTTTTCATGGGTTTGGGGAGTAGATTATAGAAAGGGAAGGTATTAACACCCTTTCTATCCATGGTTATCCATGGGCTCTTAGTTACTTGCTTAGATCACTTGCCTTGCATTTTCAATTGTTTGAAATGGTGCTTTCAATTGTTTGAAATGGTGCTTTGTGTGTGATTTTGAAAGAGGTTTTGAAAAGAGGCCATTTGTTGTGGCTACCTTTGTAATGATCCATGTTTGAATGTATACAAAGGTGTATTTGTCTTTTAAAAAGTTTTCAATGTTTGGAAAGTTTGTTTTGAAGTTGTGTTGTGATGTGTGTTTTGGAAAAGGGCAAGGATTATTTTGCAAGATTGGTCAAGTAACCAAGAGCTATCTACCCTAAATTTCTCAAAGATCTTTCCTAGGTTTTAACCCTTTTAACAGTATTGTTCCACCATTGTATTTGGTGGAAAATCTTGTGTTAGGATGCTAACGGGACGGACGCGGGTCATCGTTTAGACCATGAATGATATAGTACCAAGTGTCTTTGGCAATTTTTCCTTCAAGGGACTTGATCATTTTTTAGGCAACTTAAGAAAGCGTCATTGAGGGACTATGATCGTTTTGATTTGTTTTTGTTTTGCCAAAGATACTCAACATGCAACATGGCCCATTTTTGAAGGCAACAAGTGGAGTAACCCTAAGGGTGCAAGTGTGATTGGTGTTGTCCATTTTCATGCTTTTTTGTCTTTGAATTAGGTCAAGCTATTTGTTATTTGATTTTTGCATACAAACCCTAGGTCTATCATGGCATAATTAGAAAGCTTTAAAATGCGGAAATTTACAGTCCTAAATTATTACAACATAATTATGGGGATGGGGGTACAAGTGTTTGAATGGGGGATATTTAGCAAGAAATTTAAATCTAAACTATTACATCCATATTGAATAGACAAATAATAAATTGTACAATATTTAAGCAAATGTAAATGCAAAATGTATTATGCACAAAAATGGTTTTTTATGTATGTAAAAGTATATTTTAATGTAAAATATAAATAAAAATAAAAAGGTTAATTTTTGATATTTTTATGGTTTTAGGGCAAAACCCTAATTTTTTAATAAATAGTAATTATTTACTAATTATATACAATATTTATATATTTATTTATACAAAAAAAATAAATAAAAGAGAAGTATATTGTAAAAAAAGTATTTTTGATGTCAAATATTAAAAAAAAATAAAAGGTATTATTTTTATATTTTATCCTAAATATTTAATAAAATATGTATAAGTATTTATATTATATATATATTTAAATATACTAAATATGTACAAAAAAACAAAAATATTAATTAATCACAAAAAATGGCCTATTTTTAGAAAATGTTTTCAAAATGCAAATAAAAAATATATAACTAAAAAATATATTTTTGTATTATTGTTTTGTGTTTTAAATAAAAAGAAATATATTGGTTTATATATATATGCTTAAATAAAACAAACAAATGCCAAATAAATACAAAAATGGGTGAAAAAATAATTTTAATGTTTTTTATGTTTTGACAAAAAATAAAAAGTCAGAAGAAAAAATAAAAAGTAAAAAATAATCAAAATATCACACAATGGGCCAAGGGGGTGTAAGTTGAAAAAGAGGGTGTAAAAAGCAGGTTGACTCAGGCCCAGCCCAAGTCAACTCTGTCTTCAACCTTCAGCCACATTCAAACAGAAAAACGCGCGCTTCCTTCTACCTCTGCCATCTCTTGATTCCTTGACTTTTAACAAAAACTCACAACACAAACATTATAGAGCATCAAGAGACGAATTCATACGTATAAAATTCTTAACCTAACTCTCAGAAACGAGGGAGAATTTCTCCATCCCCAATTTCTGACCTAAGTTTTCTTTCATGTTCAGGTCCAAAATTCTCTCAGCACACACAATATAAATGAAAAGTAACTACATGGATGGCTTCAGGGCTATGATTAGAACATGCTTTCTTCACAAACTTAAGCCTAACTATGCCTGGATAGAGAGATAGGAGTTCATATTTTTACCTGTTCAGCTTGAGTCGTGTACATCAATGGAGGTATCTTCAATGGAGTTTAAGGACTTGTACAACTTGCCTGAGGTCCAGAGAACCTTCTCCAACACTTAGCTTGCTTTGAACCTAACTGTATCGAGCTATGGAAGTCAACCTGCAAAACTGAAAAGTGGAAATGGAAAACTTGGCTATGGATGTTACAACTTGTATCTAAGGTTTAGGATAGCTTCAATGGAAGGCATGGAGTGTATTGGAACTTGTTTGGGCAAAAACGCACGAGTGAATGATGCTGGCCAAGTCAAACTGCAGAATGCCCTGTTTTTTTGCAGAAAAATGGTGTTTCTGTGAATGAGGGTGTTTGAACTGTGGTTGACTCGTGTTTTAGGTCAGTTAGGTAATGTGAAAAGTGTTTGCAAAGTTTACGTTGGCTGGTTCTTACAGGAATGAGAGATGGATATGAGTTTGCCACTTTTCTTCTAATGTAAGCAAGGAAATGCAAGTTTCAAAATAAGTCTGTCCAATGCCCTAAACTATTCTGCACCTCTTGTTCTTGATCAGAGTGATTTGTGTACAAATGCTAGCTTCAAAGATCTGGCCCATGCCTCTTGGATTTGTTATTTGACATAAAGTGTATCTTTACAAGAATGGCAAAATTGCTTTTTCTAAATATGGATTAATCTTGCATGTAATGACCAAATGAACAAAATAACATCTTGGCACAATGGTTTGGCATTTAATTATTGAGTGTGAAAAGGATTAGAGGCCTGTAATCTAGCTTGAACCATGCTGACTTGAAAATGGCAATGTTATGAACATGTATTTGGCTATGAACAAAGTGACTTTTGCCCATCTTTGCAAATTCGATTCTCCCTAACCACAAGGGTGTTTAAGAAGTTCTTGGACAATTTGGAAAGCTTGGAATGTGTACTACAATCCATCTTTGTAATGCAAATTTAAATTCCAAGTGGAACCATGTGAAAAGTGGCCATGAAGTTGGGCAAAAATCCTGCCTAGAATAGGTCAAAATTTTTCTAAGTTAAGAATGTTTTGCACCCTTGTTCCAAAAATCATAACTTGAGCTACAACTTTCATGTTTTGAGTTTTGTTTGAATCCAAATGTATCTTGATGAAAAAATGGGACAAAGTTAGGAAAAAAATAAGGAAGTTTCATAACTTAGAAAAATTCTAAGTTATTTTAAACCCTAATTTGCAAATTTGGGTTTCTTGATGAACAGGTTTCATAATTTGTCATGTCTTGATGAAAAATGAATCTTGGCACTTGATTTTGACCAAAAAGTCAAAGTTTGACTTTTCAGTATACAGACAAATTTTGATCAGTTGACTGAAAAATTCATCTGTCAATCTTATGCATTTGAGATCTTTTGAACTTGTTGAATGTGTCAAGACAAAGCCATTGAGTCCTTGAGTCCATATGTGAGCTTGGTTTGCCATTGGTTAGGTCAAACAGTCAAAAATTTCCTTTGTGCAGTCAAAACCCTAAAAATGACCATTTTGCCCTTTTGGTGTTCTGATCAAACTTGTTGTGGAATTGTGATCCAAACTTGACCAGATGGTTCATATGAGTTCATTATGTTGATGTGGGTAAAAAATAATGAGGTTTGACTGTCAATTGGCCACATTTGACTTTTTCCCCAATACGACTGATTTCTAGGTCAATTGTCCAATTGACTGGGCAAAGATTGGAATCAAGGCTTGAAACTTGGTATGGATGAACTTGTGAGTCCAACATGAAGCATGAAAGTCACTTTGGGCATCTTAGGTCAAAACATCTTTGTGCAAACTCAAACCCTAATTTGGGTCAACAGTGCAAGGAGGAGTCTTGGGCAGAGCAAACCCTAACTTGATCTTGAGCTCCAAGAGTCTTGTGGTGAGAAAATGTTGATGAAATGAGAGGGAAAATTTTGGGGTACAACAGTTGCCCCTGTTCAATCTTCTTGCACCTGAAGAGTTAGATTGGCAGGTTTGCCTTTCGCATCTCGAAGGTAAACGGAGATTGGACACTAGGGTGCCCTTAAATTTGCACTCGTCAAAACAATGGATGCGGGAATGGGCTTAGAGATGCCATTTGGAGATGGGCTTAAAGATGCCATCTGGAGGGGTGACAGAATCTTGTCGGGGATGGGCTTAAAGATGCCATCTGGAATGTTTGTTGAACTGCAATGTGATAGGTCAGAAGAATGAGGATTATAATGGTATCCGTGTCTGGAATGGATTTGAACTGTATCTGGAGACTGAGTTTGTATGAGCAAAAGAATGGCCTCCGTGTCTGGGGCGTATCCGAGTTGTATCTGTGTTTGAAGGAAGAATGAATGTCAGAATGACTGCCATGTCTGGAGTGTATCTGTATTGTATCCGGGTAACAGAGAAATATCTGTATGGAGCAACTGCGTGCTGGGGACAAATTCTGAATGAGTGACAGAATGGGAACCGTGTTTGGAGCGTATCTGGACTGTATCTGAAGTTGAGATTTGTATGAGTAGAAGAATGACTTCCGTGTCTAGAGTGTATCTGAAACTGTAATTGTGTTCTATATAAATGACATAATGACTTCCGTGGCGAGTGCACTGGGGAGAATCAAACTGCTATTGTAAAGATCAGAATGGTATCTGTGCTTGGAATGCATTGAACCTTGAGGTGGATAAGTGAATCTGAATGAGAAATAGAATGGCTGCCGTGTCTGGAGCGTATCTAGTCTGTATCTGATCGCTGTAGTCTGAATGAGTAGTAGAATGATTGTCGTGTCTGGGGTGTATATGTACTGTATCTGACTTGAAATTCTGAATGAGTAATAGAATGACCGCCGCGTCTGGGGTGTATCCATACTGTATCTGAACTGAAATTCTGAATGAGTAATAGAATGACCGCCGTGTCTGGGGTGTATCCATACTATATTTGAATAATGGTTAATGATAGCCTTTTATTCTTATCCTGAAAAGGCCAAAATGTTAGCTAAACACAAGGTTATGTTACATGAAATGTATGATGCAATATATGTTATATCAATGTTTATGATATATGTATGTAATGAATGCGCATATAAGCTGATAAGCTGTCTTGCTGAGGATAGATGAATCCTGGATGGCTGGAGATAATAGAATCTTGACTGTTGTCGGGGAAAGTGAATCCTTGACTGCTGCAGGGGATTGCAAGAATTTCGATTGCTGAAGATGAGACATCCTTGTTGACTACTGCTGGAGAATCAGGAGCTTGGGTTGTATGCCAATCTACTGGGGATTCCTGTCCTGAGGAGATCTTCACTAGGGAATATCTGAATATCCTGTGAGGAACTGAGAATGAGAGTCTTCATTCTGCTTGGGGAATGCAAGATCTTCAATTGTTGAGGGATCCTAGGTCCACTGCTGGGGATTGGAATTCCTTGGTGACTTGTAGGAAATGAGAATTCTGACTAACTCCACTGGGGAATTCAGACCCTGGTAGACTTATGCTGGAGAAGTAAGACTGAGAATCCTCAGTCTAGTGGGAAGTACCTCTGTGGGGAGAAGGTTCGCTAGTCTGGTTCCGCTGGGGATTGATAGTTGGAAATTTTAGTTTCGCTGGGGATTCCTTTTGAAAGGGGATCAAGATATATATCTGTACTTTCAACCTATTAGTAATCATCTTTTTCTTGATTTGTAAGGAAAATGATTACGTTCAAATGCATATGCCTATTTAACAAAAGATTGGACGTTTCTCAAATGAAACATAAGTGTATAAAAACAAAAGGAATACAAAGCAAATTTCTGTATTTGGAAAATATTTGTATTAACTTTCTATGAGTATATTTGTACAAAGGAGACAGTCATCCTAGCAAGAGGATGTCGTCGTAAAAATTGAAAAATTTATACAAAAGAAAGATGGCTATGTGAAATAATTCCATGGGATCCCCATTCTGCTATAGCCTTCACAACTCTGAATATCTGTCCATTCAATGCTTCGTCCGCCGATGACTGGATTGATCAGAAGCTTGGAGCTGGTTGATGAAGAGATTGTCCTTAAAGTGATCCGACGAGACATAGTCATACGCTTTAATTCCCTAACTTTTGCCTGAATCGCCCTTTCAGGTTTTCGATCCACCGGGAAACCCTTTTTTACCCAAGCCGCCCTTTCGGTTTTTCAACTTGCCGGGTGTACAAATTTTTTGTTTTATCCCTAATTTTTGCCTGAACCGCCCTTTCGGGTTTTCGGTTCACCGGGATGCCCATTTTTGCCCAAGCCGCCCTTTCGGGTTTTCGACTTGTCGGGTTATTTTATGCGTAGTATCTTTTGACTATGTCTGCGTTCGCAGGGTGCAGCAAATCGTTGTCGTCCATGGTTGTCAGAATCATTGCACCACCAGAAAATATGCTCTTGATCACAAATGGTCCTTCGTAAGTAGGAGTCCATTTGCCTCTGGGGTCACTTTGTGGTAAGATAATCTGCTTGATTACGAGATCTCCGACTTGATATACCTGACGTCTGACTTTCTTGTTGAAATCCTTGATCATCCGTTTTTGATACGTCTGACCATGGCAAACAACAGTGAGTCGTTTCTCGTCGATCAAATTGAGTTGATCAAGTTGGGTCTGAATCCAATCATCTTCATTCAAACCTGCATCCTTCATAATCCTTAAGGAAGGAATCTGAACTTCCATGGGTAAGACAGCTTCCATGCCATATACCAAAGAAAATGGGGTTGCCCCTGTTGAAGTACGTGCCATGGTACGGTATCCATGCAGAGAAAACGGTAACATCTCATGCCAGTCCTTGTAAGTGACTGTCATTTTCTGAATGATCTTCTTGATGTTTTTGTTCGCAGCTTCAACAGCACCGTTCATCTTCGGCCGATAGGGAGATGAATTGTGATGATAAATCTTGAACTGTTCACATAGAGCGGTGATCATAGTATTATTCAGATTTATACCGTTGTCTGTGATGATTCTGTCGGGAACACCATACCGGCATATGAGGTTCTTCTTGATGAAGCGGGTAACCACACTTTTAGTAACAGAGGCGAAGGAAGCTGCTTCGACCCATTTGGTGAAGTAGTCAATAGCAACCAGGATGAAGCAATGTCCATTGGACGCCGTGGGCTTGATCTCTCCAATCATGTCAATGCCCCACATTGCGAATGGCCAAGGAGCTGTCAGAACGTTGAGAGGAACCGGAGGAATATGAATCTTGTCAGCGTAGACTTGACATTTGTGGCAAGTACGGGAATGTTGATGGCAGTCAGCTTCCATGGTAGACCAGTAATAGTCTGCCCTTAGGATCTTCTTAGCCATTGTATGCCCGCTCAAGTGGGTGCCAAATGTACTGCTGTGTATCTCAGTCATGATTAACTCTGCTTCAGCTTTATCCACACATCGGAGTAAAACACAATCATGGCTGCGTTTATAGAGGATGTCGTTGCTTAGGAAGAACTTGGCAGCAAACTTCCTTAGGAACTTCTTGTCATTTACGGAAGCTCCTTCGGATATTCTCTAGTCTGGAGATACCTTTTGATTTCGTGAAACCAAGGTTGTTCCACTACTTCTTCGGTATTAATCTCATGACAATGTGCAGGTTCATCCATTCGCTCGATGGTGATTTTGGGAGCCTCGTTATCCCAGTTGAGTTTAAACATGGAAGACATTGTAGCCAGAGCATCTGCTAGCTGATTCTCTTCTCGCGGGAAATGCTCGAAGGTAATTTGCTCGAAATGAGGCAACAATGTCAGGACATGTTCTTTTTATGGGATAAGATTAGGATGTTTGGTATCCCACTCTCCTTTGATTTGACTGATAACCAAAGCCGAGTCCCCGAATACGATCAAAGATTTGATCCCCAAGTCTATAGCAGCCTTGAGACCAAAGATGCAAGCTTCATATTCAGCCATGTTGTTGGTGCAGCTGAAGCAAAGTCGGGCCGTGAAAGGTGTGTGGCAACCTTCCGGGGAAATGAGTACCGTACCAATACCGTTTCCAAGTGCATTTTAAGCACCATCAAAGTACAGGGTCCATCGGGATCCTTTTTCAGGTCCGTCATATGGCCCGTTACCTTCAATGTTGTCCGAGTTCATGATGTCCTCGTCCGGGAAGTCGAATCTCATGGATTGATAATCTTCGATAGCTTGATGAGCTAGATAGTCAGCTAGTACACTCCCTTTTATAGATTTTTGGGTGGTGTACTGGATGTCATACTCAGTCAGGATCATTTGCCATCTAGCGATTCTTCCAGATAAAGCAGGCTTTTCGAAGATATACTTGATAGGATCCATTTTGGAAATCAACAGAGTGGTATGAGTCAGCATATACTGCCTCAGTCGGCGATCATCCCATACCAAAGCGCAGCAAGTTTTCTCGAGCAGTGAGTAGTGAGTCTCACAGTCGGTAAACTTTTTGCTAAGGTAATAAATGGCATGCTCTTTTCGACCAGACTCGTCATGCTGGCCCAACACGCACCCCATTGAGTTATCCAAAATGGTCAGATACATGATCAGCGGTCTTCCTTCGACGGGTGGCATCAGAATAGGAGGTTCTAGAAAATACTCCTTGATCTTATCAAAAGCAGCTTGGCAATCGTCGTTCCACTCGACTACCTGATCTTTCTTCAATAGTTTGAAAATTGGCTCACAGATAGATGTCAGATGAGAGATGAATCTGGCAATATAGTTCAAGCGCCCCAAGAACCCTCTAACCTCCTTTTCAGTACGGGGAGCGGGCATTTCTCGTATAGCTTTCACTTTTGCTGGATCGACCTCAATGCCTTTGTTGCTGACAATAAATCCTAGAAGTTTACCAGACCTAACTCCAAAAGTACACTTACCTGGATACAGCCTGAGTTTGTACTCTTTCAACCTGGCAAACAGCTTCTGCAAATGCTCGAGGTGTTCCTCCTCTGTTTGTGATCGAGCTATCATGTCGTCTACGTAAACTTCGATCTCATGATGTATCATATCATGAAACAAAGCTACCATGGCGCGCTGATAAGTTGCCCCTGCGTTCTTCAGTCCGAACGGTATCACCTTGTAGCAGAAGTACCCCATTGTGTAACAAAGGTTGTTTTCTCCATGTCCTCGGGGGCCATTTTAATCTGGTTGTAGCCCGAGAATCCATCCATGAAGCAAAACACCTTGTCCTGAGCCGTGTTGTCAATCAAAATGTTGATGTGCGGTAGCGGAAAATCATCTTTAGGACTAGCCCTATTCAAATCCCGGTAGTCCACACACATCCTGACCTTTCCGTCTTTTTTAGGTACTGGCACAATGTTAGCAACCCATTGTGGATAGGATGTAACAGCCAGAAAGCCAGCATTGAATTGCTTCATTACTTCTGCTTTAATCTTCTCAGACATGTCGGGCCTCATTCGGCAGACTTTTTGCTTGATCAGTGGACAATCCTCTCTTGTAGGGAGACGGTGAACCACGATGTCTGTGTCTAAACCCGGCATGTCTTCATAAGACCAGGCGAAGATTTCAACGTATTCATTCAACAGCTGTATCAAGCGCTCCTTGACACTTGGCTCCAGATTGGCACCCACTTGTACTTCTTTCCGGTCTTCCTCTGTTCCTAAGTTGATAGTTTCCAACAACTCTTCGTGAGGCAAGATGGCCCTCTCTTCTTGTTGTAGAAGTCTGGCTAGCTTTCCCAGTACTTCACAATCTTCGTCATCTTCATACTCAGTCTGATTGACCTGATCTTCAGAGTTATTGAAGGACATAGCAGAATAGTCACCCATAGAATCCAGAGTTGATGGGTACCTGCATTTGTAAGTGTAGGTGTGTGTAAGGGATAGCCATCCTTAAACAAACAAAAATGCAAGAGGAAAGAAAATGAACAAAGCAGTTTATCAATGAAAAACGTCCAATAAATCATTAAACATGGCATATGAATATGAAGACAATCAAAACCCTTACAAATGGACCAACATGCCCCGGGCAAGGCATGAGGTGAAAAAGTAGTGTGCAGATTGTTCAAAAGTAATTATTACAGACCAACAGGAAATGTTTGAGAGATAATTATTGATTAATAAAAGTAATGGGGACGAAGTCTTTCTCCTCCCAGTTGCGTAGTCCCCCTTCGATGGTTGGGAAGATCCAATCTTCAATGTTGGCCTCTTCGTCTTCACCTTCCAAAGCATTGATTCCATAAGGAGAAATCTTGATAGGTGTTCTTTCAACTTTTGAGCGGCGCATAGCTTTTTGCCCCGCAGCGGTAAATCCTAATCCAAACTTGTCTGTTTTGTGAGGAATATCAGGCAACTGTCCCCATGTTGAGTTCTTCCCTTCCTTCATCACAGCCTTTGCGTCTTTCAGAGATGCCATCCTGGCCACCTGCTTGGGTACCTCAGCTACCGCTTTTGCTACTGCCACCTCAGGAGAGACTTCCTCAAAGTGTTGGAATGGTGTTTCAATGAATTCACCCTCCACCTCTACATACCGAAAGGAGTTCAGGTGGATGATCATATATTCCTCCTCATCGTGTACGGTTATGATTTTTCCTTTGATAGGGTATTTCAGCATTTGATGTAAGGAGGAAGTGAATGCCCCAACATTATGTATCCATGGCCTCCCTAGCAAGCAAGAGTATGATGGGCGGATGTCCATCACATAGAAAGTTGAGGGGAACACTTCAGTGCCTACCTTAATGGGAATGTCGACCTCCCCATGTACCATTCTCTTTGACCCGTCAAATGCCCTCACAATGATATTACTTGGCTTCAGCTCCAAGCCTTCATAATCCAATCGGTCAAGAGCCTTCTTAGGCAGCACGTTTAGAGAAGAACCAGTGTCGACCAAAACATGGGCCAGAGTAGTTCCTTGGCATTCTACTGATACATGTAATGCGTCATTGTGCTTTCTTCCTTTCGGAGTCAGGTCAACATCAGAGAAACCCAGGCCGTTGTCTGCGGTAAGACTGGCTACACAATCTTGGAATTGATCGGCTGAGGTTTCCTGGGGCACATGGGTTGTCTTCAGAAATTTTATCAATGCTTTGGCGTGCGCCTCTGAACAAAGAAGTAATTCTAACATGGAGATCTTCGAGGGGGTTTGCCCCAGTTGCTCTACCACGTCATAATCACTTTTATTAATTATTTTCAGAATCTCCTCCATCTCTTTCTTAGAGGTTTCGAGGATGACCAATGGTTGAGCCCTCGTCCTGACGAGCTCATCTTAGATCCCTTTCCCCTTATCAGCAGAAGTAGGAGGGACAACCACAGGAATAACAACTTCTTCAATCAACAGAGTTCTTGCGGAAAGTTTTATCGGTGCAGGAGTAACTTTGGCAGCAGTTGAGGGTCCAAAGATTGCCTTTGGGGGGGAAATCTCTGGAGAAAATATTCTCCCACTTCGGGTGATCTTGCTTGTACCGACAATGTTTCCAATGCTGGCATCTTCTTCATCAGAGCTTCCTTCGGTTATCTCAACTTGTTTAACACCATGGTAGTAGATTTCTCCACCATAATTCCATGGTATTGATTTGTCAGAAATGTAGGGGACAGGCCCAGGCATGGTTATTTTCAGAGGAACAAACTTCGGAGCGGATGTAATCTTAACAGGCTTTTTAGGGACCTTGGAAAGATTGGTGGAAATGGTGATTATTGAAACATCTTCGATAGGGGTTGGAATAGCAGGAATCTTTTCGAAAAGAATTTGTTGACTGTCCATTAGGCCTTGGATGCCTTTCTTCAGCAATGGACAGTCGATTGGTAGAGAGGAACAACAATAGCAATCTTCTTTACATCCTGGGAAAATCCCAGCCTTTAACAGATTTAACTTGATCGTCAACAGTGGAGTCATCAGGTCATCGATATCAGAAACATACAGATCTTCTTCAATAGCATGGACATTGCGACCATGCTTCGGCATTGGAGCGGATATTACGTTTGGCTTCTCTAGAGCATCGAACTCAACCTCTTTTGCATTGTTGGTGTCATGCCCGATGCTGTCAGAATGATAGGCACATTTAGCATTCGGATTGTAAGCTGGAGATGTTGTATTCACATTTTTCGGCGCTTCTTTGATATTTGTGAGATTCAGCTTCAACAAATGGGGAAGAACTTGTGCGGGCGTCATGTTAATGCGGGTGAACTGCCGTTGTGGCCGTTCTCCCCATTGCTGCTTAGGTCTGGACTGATTATCACGACGCTGATCATTTGACAAATTTTGGATCATCACGGCCCCTACAGTCGGCCGACGCTCAGTTCTTCCCACTCCTCTCTGAGAGTACACAAGAACCATTTCCTTCTTCACCGGAAATGATTTCTTAGCAGTTGTAGATGCAGAGGTATCCTTTTGAATCTTCCCATTCTTAATACCGGCTTCCACCCGTTCGCCAGTCAGAATTAATTCAGTAAACGCTGCGGAAGAGCTCCCGATCAAATGGTTGAAGAACGGGCCAGATAGGGTCCCCAAGAACATATCAACTAGTTCTCTATCAGAAAGAGGTGGCTGCACTCTTCCGGCTAAGTCGCGCCATTTCTGGGCGTATTCCTTGAATCCCTCATCTGAGGCCATCCCCATACTCTGTAGCTGAGTACGGGTTGGCGCCAAGTCAGAGTTATATTGATACTGGCGATAAAATGCAGCTGCCAAATCCTCCCAACTATGCACCTCTGACCTCTCAAGCTTGTAAAACCAGTCTAGCTGTGTACCAGACAGGCTATCTTGGAAGAAGTGTACCCAAAGATTTCTGTCGGATGTATGAGGTTGAATTCTTCTGACATATGACCTTAGGTGCATCTTTGGGCAAGACAACCCGTCATACTTTGCAAAAATTGGCACCTTAAACTTTGGAGAGATCACAATTCCAGCAATCAATCCCAAATCTTTGAAATCTAACCTGGGAACCCTTTGCAGCTCCATAGCTGCCAGCCTATCCTCCAGGTTTTTGTATTAGTCGTCCGCTGGCGGGTATTGTTGCTCTGAGTAGTCTTCATCTTCCTCAACCTCTTCCTCTTCAGCTTCGGACTCAGAAGGTAGCGCTGCCCCTTTTCCTTTACCGGTCCCCTCATCAAATGTGGAGGGGAATTCAAGAACTCTTCTGGCTTCATTCTCAAACCTTCTTCCCAGTGTAGCTACCCCGACTCTTTTCTTCTTCTTTTTCACTTTTTCTTGCTCTTTGTTCCCAAGCAGTGCTTTTAGATCCTCCTGACCCTTTGCTAAGGTCATTAGGAGCTGTTGAAACTGTGAATTTTGTGACTGCAGATCTTTGACCGTCTGTTCGAGATCCATCTTACTGAAATAAACAGCAGAAAGATAAGGAAACCTGGTGTGGAGACCTGCTTATGCATATAATGAATGATATGTTTATTCATGCAATGCATTCAAGGATTTAAAAATTCAAAATTGTTGCAAACAAAAAGAACACACGTCATATTAATAAGAAGAAATTTTGTCAGTACATAAATGCCCCATGGGCCAAATATTACAAAAACTTCTGAAGGTAAAAAGACATTGCGCATCCTTTTTGGTGCGATGTAAGTGTTTAGGGTCTCCTCCTCGTGAAGTCGGCGGGTAAGCTCCAAAACCTTCTTCTCACTGGCGTAGAAGCTGGCTTCAAAAGTATTCCTTTCCTTCTTGAGTTGGATCAAACTCTTCTGCATTTCCTCCCATGATGTTGGCATGTCAGGATGTAGGATGGTGTAGGGAACCTCTCCTTCCTTAACAGGCTCTTTAATCAAAGGGAGAATGTGAGGGTAAGGCATCGTTAGACTCTGGGCTCGGTTTCGTACCCACTTGAGATAAGGCTCAAGAGGGATGGAGTTCTTGTGCCCTAGTGTCTTTCTATCTACCTTGTTAGGCATCCTCCAAGCTCTGATGAATCTTTGGCGAAGTCCTTGCGCATCGTTGTCGAATTCAAAAACTAGGTCAGGAATCAGCATGTCATGAGGGCCATCCCTCCGTGCATATCCAAATTGTCTCAAAGCTAGACAAGGGTTGTAGGTAATGCCTCCTCTAATGCCAAGTAATGGAACAATAGGGAACTCTCCACAACGATCGACGATGATGACATTTTCTCTGGACCGAGAACACCAATGTACATCAGAGTGTGTGAGGGTCATCAACCTTTGTGACCACCTTAAGCCTTGGTCATTCTTCAAAACATATTGTGGAAGGTGCGAAATAAACCACCTTGAAAGGAGAGGAGTACAACACATGAGAACACCCCTCTTTCTCATTGTTCGTGTGTAAAATGAGTGGAGGATGTCCCCAAGCAATGTTGGTATGGGATTCCTGGATAAGAAGATCTTGACGGCGTTGACATCTATAAGCTGGTCAGGATTTGGGAACAAGACCAACCCATAAATGAGGAGTGCCACAATTTCTTCAAAGGCTTTTAGATCCAATGAATTCCAACACTCTTGTGCCTTCTCAAACAAGAATTTTGCCAAGAAGCCTTTGACACCACTTCTAGTTTCCCAATTCCCCTTGATGTTAGATGGTTGTAAGTGTAGTGCATGAGCAACATCTTCAGGCTTTGGTTCTTTTTCCATACCGTTGTAGGGTAGTTGATTAAGAAAAGGAATTCTCAGGAGTTGAGAAAATTCCTCCAAAGTAGGCACCAATTGGTAGTCGGGGAATGTGAAACATTGGTGAAAGGGGTCAAAGAACTGGAACAACACTTTCGCCATGTCTTCTTTAATGTTGGTGTTGACTAGGCTGAGCAGTCTACCATGTCTTTCACTGAAGAGAGAGCTTTCTGGAATTCTGGATGTGAGCTCCTTGAGTTGAGGAGAGATTCTCACAAGGTTGACTTGGATAGTTTAACTGCGAAGAATTTCCATGACCTACAAAACAAGAACAAAGATGAAGATCCAAACCCTTGAAATGGTTAGTGGATGCATATGATGCTTTATGATGTTCATGATGTATGCACAAACATATGTACAAGCAAGTCACACAAAACCCTAGTTTCAGGCTTGCATGGGTTTTCATAGGTAAGTACCCTCTTGAGTGAAGTTGGCTTAAAAACCTGTCCTATAAATAGTAACCGGGTTCTAAGGATCTCAATATCATTGGATTGTTTTCCATGTTCATTGTTTTGGTTTAGCCACTTAACTAGCGACCAAAATATTCCAAGAAAACAACCCTCAATGAGTGTAGTATCGGGTATCTACCAACTTCGGACTGCACCAAAGCCGGTCATCTCAGTACACCTAATAAAAGGCCAAGATGGTCAAGTAAGGTTCTAGGTCATTAGTGCTTAGTGACATCACTCAGCGGCCCCGTACTCTCCTTGATTGAACTCAAGGGTTACCGGTACTCACAAATATGTCGCACTAATATAGCTATTGCTTCAACCGTGTCGGTATACCCCGCACAGTTTCCACAACGTATTGCTATCTATGAATGTTTCCCCAAATCCGGGTGTAGGATCTCAAGCCCAAACAAGAGAAACAAGATGTAAAGCAATCAAAGCAAACAATTAGTCATGCAAAAGGGTGATCTAAGCCCTAAGGTTACTCCACTTTTAAAAAATTCCCCAGCAGAGTTTCCAGTTCTGTGATACGGTGGGAGAACTGACTTGAGGTTTTGCGTTTGTTTTCGCAAATGTTTCAGTTTAGCAAGAGTCGCCACCTACTTTTTATTTTATCCTAAGGAAAGGTTAAAAAGCACAGGAAAAACCTTTGAGATGTTTTCATGGGTTCGAAGAGTAGATTATAGAAAGGGAAGGTATTAGCACCCTTTCTATCCATGGTTATCCATGGGCTCTTAGTTACTTGCTTAGATCACTTGCCTTGCATTTTCAATTGTTTGAAATGGTGCTTTCAATTGTTTGAAATGGTGCTTTGTGTGTGATTTTGAAAGAGGTTTTGAAAAGAGGCCATTTGTTGTGGCAACCTTTGTAATGATCCATGTTTGAATGTATACAAAGGTGTATTTGTATTTTAAAAAGTTTTCAATGTTTGGAAAGTTTGTTTTGAAGTTGTGTTGTGATGTTTGTTTTGAAAAAGGGCAAGGATTGTTTTGCAAGATTGGTCAAGTAACCAAGAGCTATCTACCCTAAATTTCTCAAAGATCTTTCCTAGGTTTTAACCCTTTTAACAGTATTGTTCCACCATTGTATTTGGTGGACAATCTTGTGTTAGGATGTTAACGGGACGGGCGCGGGTCATCGTTTAGACCATGAATGCAATAGTACCAAGTGTCTTTGGCAATTTTTTCTTCAAGGGACTTGATCATTTTTTAGGCAACTTGAGAAAGCGTCATCGAGGGACTATGATCGTTTTGATTTATTTTTGTTTTGCCAAAGACACTCAACATGCAACATGGCCCATTTTTGAAGGCAACAAGTGGAGTAACCCTAAGGGTGCAAGTGTGATTGGTGTTGTCCATTTTCATGCTTTTTTGTCTTTGAATTAGGTCAAGCTATTTGTTATTTGATTTTTGCATACAAACCCTAGGTCTATCATGGCATAATTAGAAAGCTTTAAAATGCGGAAATTTACAGTCCTAAATTATTACAACATAATTATGGGGATGGGGGTACAAGTGTTTGAATGGGGGATATTTAGCAAGAAATTTAAATCTAAACTATTACATCCATATTGAATAGACAAATAATAAATTGTACAATATTTAAGCAAATGTAAATGCAAAATGTATTATGCACAAAAATGGTTTTTTATGTATGTTAAAGTATTTTTTAATGTAAAATATAAATAAAAATAAAAAGGTTAATTTTTGATATTTTTATGGTTTTAGGGCAAAACCCTAATTTTTTAATAAATAGTAATTATTTACTAATTATATACAATATTTATATATTTATCTATACAAAAAAATAAATAAAAGAGAAGTATATTGTAAAAAAAGTATTTTTGATGTCAAATATTAAAAAAAAATAAAAGGTATTATTTTTATATTTTATCCTAAATATTTAATAAAGTATGTATAAGTATTTATATTATATATATTTAAATATACTAAATATGTACAAAAAAACAAAAATATTAATTAATCACAAAAAATGGTCTATTTTTAGAAAATGTTTTCAAAATGCAAATAAAAAATATATAACTAAAAAATATATTTTGTATTATTGTTTTGTGTTTTAAATAAAAAGAAATATATTGGTTTATATATATATATATATATATATATATATATATATATATATATATATATATATATATATATATATATATATATATATATATATATATATATATATATATATATATATATATATATATATATATATATATATATATATATATATATATATATATATATATATATATATATATATATATATATATATATATATATATATATATATATGCTTAAATAAAAAAAAACAAATGCCAAATAAATACAAAAATGGGTGAAAAAATAATTTTAATGTTTTTTATGTTTTGACAAAAAATAAAAAGTCAGAAGAAAAAATAAAAAGTCAAAAATAATCAAAATATCACACAATGGGCCAAGGGGTGTAAGTTGGAAAAGAGGGTGTAAAAAGCAGGTTGACTCAGGCCCAGCCCAAGTCAACTCTGTCTTCAACCTTCAGCCACATTCAAACAGAAAAACGCGCGCTTCCTTCTACCTCTGCCATCTCTTGATTCCTTGACTTTTAACAAAAACACACAACACAAACATTATAGAGCATCAAGAGACGAATTCATACGTATAAAATTCTTAACCTAACTCTCAGAAACGAGGGAGAATTTCTCCATCCCCAATTTCTAACCTAAGTTTTCTTTCATGTTCAGGTCCAAAATTCTCTCAGCACACACAATATAAATGAAAAGTAACTACATGGATGGCTTCAGGGCTATGATTAGAACATGCTTTCTTCACAAACTTAAGCCTAACTATGCCTGGATAGAGAGATATGAGTTCATATTTTTACCTGTTCAGCTTGAGTCGTGTACAACAATGGAGGTATCTTCAATGGAGTTTGAGGACTTGTACAGCTTGCCTGAGGTCCAGAGAACCTTCTCCAACACTTAGCTTGCTTTGAACCTAACTGTATCGAGCTATGGAAGTCAACCTGCAAAACTGAAAAGTGGAAATGGTAAACTTGGCTATGGATGTTACAGATTGTATCTAAGGTTTAGGATAGCTTCAATGGAAGGCATGGAGTGTATTGGAACTTGTTTTGGCAAAAACGCACGAGTGAATGATGCTGGCCAAGTCAAACTGCAGAATGCCCTGTTTTTTTGCAGAAAAATGGTGTTTTTGTGAATGAGGGTGTTTGAACTGTGGTTGACTCGTGTTTTAGGCCAGTTAGGTAATGTGAAAAGTGTTTGCAAAGTTTGCTTTGGCTGGTTCTTACAGGAATGAGAGATGGATATGAGTTTGCCACTTTTCTTCTAATGTAAGCAAGGAAATGCAAGTTTCAAAACAATCCTGTCCAATGCCCTAAAGTATGTTGCACCTCTTGTTCTTGATCAGAGTGATTTGTGTACAAATGCTAGCTTCAAAGATCTGGCCCATGCCTCTTGGATTTGTTATTTGACATAAAGTGTATCTTTACAAGAATGGCAAAATTGCTTTTTCTAAATATGGATTAATCTTGCATGTAATGACCAAATGAACAAAATAACATCTTGGCACAATGGTTTGGCATTTAATTATTGAGTTTGAAAAGGATTAGAGGCCTATAATCTAGCTTGAACCATGCTGACTTGAAAATGGCAATGTTATGAACATGTATTTGGCTATGAACAAAGTGACTTTTGCCTATCTTTGCAAATTTGATTCTCCCTAACCACAAGGGTGTTTGAGAAGTTCTTGGACAATTTGGAAAGCTTGGAATGTGTACTACAATCCATCTTTGTAATGCAAATTGAAATTCCAAGTGGAACCATGTGAAAAGTGGCCATGAAGTTGGGCAAAAATCCTGCCTAGAATAGGTCAAAATTTTTCTAAGTTAAGAATGTTTTGCACCCTTGTTCCAAAAATCATAACTTGAGCTACAAGCTTCTGTTGAGGAAACTTTGTGAATCAAAGTTGTATATTTTGAAATGGACTACAACTTTCATGTTTTGAGTTTTGTTTGAATCCAAATGTATCTTGATGAAAAAATGGGACAAAGTTAGGAAAAAAATAAGGAAGTTTCATAACTTAGAAAAATTCTAAGTTATGAAATTATCTCATTTTAAACCCTAATTTGCAAATTTGGGTTTCTTGATGAACAAGTTTCATAATTTGTCATGTCTTGATGAAAAATGAATCTTGGCACTTGATTTTGACCAAAAAGTCAAAGTTTGACTTTTCAGTATACAGTCAAATTTTGATCAGTTGATTGAAAAATTCATCTGTCAATCTTATGCATTTGAGATCTTTTGAACTTGTTGAATGTGTCAAGACAAAGCCATTTAGTCCTTAAGTCCATATGTGAGCTTGGTTTGCCATTGGTTAGGTCAAACAGTCAAAAATTTCCTTTGTGCAGTCAAAACCCTAAAAATGACCATTTTGCCCTTTTGGTGATCTGATCAAACTTCTTGTGGAATTGTGATCCAAACTTGACCAGATGGTTCATATGAGTTCATTATGTTGATGTGGGTCAAAAATCATGAGGTTTGACTGTCAATTGGCCACATTTGACTTTTTCCCCAATATAACTAATTTCTAGGTCAACTGTCCAATTGACTGGGCAAAGATTGGAATCAAGGCTTGAAACTTGGTATGGATGAACTTGTGAGTCCAACATGAAGCATGAAAGTCACTTTGGGCATCTTAGGTCAAAACATCTTTGTGCAAACTCAAACCCTAATTTGGGTCAACAGTGCAAGGAGGAGTCTTGGGCAGAGCAAACCCTAACTTGATCTTGAGCTCCAAGAGTCTTGTGGTGAGAAAATGTTGATGAAATGAGAGGGAAAATTTTGGGGTACAACAGTGCCCATGGGCTCCTTGGTGAAAAGCACAAGTCTAATCAGCTTTATAATACCATGACAAAGTTAAAGGTATAGCAGGGGGAGGCCTCGTCTGCACTAGGTTCTTCTGATTCAAAGCCGGAAACTATTCTGCGTAACTCATTGGGATAGGATCAAAATATTACCTCTTCTAACCTTGCCCTTGATTACTTTTTTGTAGTTCTCTTTGATAGGCAATAGCATTCGGAGACACATTGACAACCGGAGTTACTGAAGCAACCTGTTGTTGATGCTGATGATGTCTTCTCGAAGGTCTAACCTTCTTTCTTGAACAACATCATTTGTATCTCCTTCTTTAATTTTATAAAACCCATATGATGATTTGTTTGTTCCACTAGAACCTTCATCTTTTGACAATTTTCCTTCCCTGATACCTTCCTCTAGATGGACACCCATACTTACTGTATCTGAAATCAATTGGCGCACTCACCACCATTCTTTCATAGTAAAATGAACCAAGGGTTTTTAGGAAGACCTTAGTAATTTCTCGCTCTCCCATTGAGGGTACCACTTGAGCAGCAACCTTTCCCTAACGTTGCATATACTCCTTAAATGATTCATTATCTTTCTGAGCCATTACTCTCAATTGTTCATGGTCAGGTGCCATAAACATGTTGTACTTATACTGCTTCACGAAAGCTTCTCCTTAGTCATTGAATGTGCAGATGTTGCTACTATCCAATCCCATATACAATTTCAAGGCCACACTAGTTAAATTATCCTGGAAGAAATGAATAAGCAAGCGTTGGTCATCAGTGTGAGTGGACATCCTTATGATATACATCACCAGGTGGTCACGGGGACAAGAGTTGCCCTTGTACTTCTCAAATTCGGGTACCTTAAATTTTGCTGGCACTTTCACAATAGGAACCAAGCAGAGGTCATTGGCATTCTGTCCGAATTACTCTTTCCGTCGAAGAGCCTTCACTTCTCTTTTCATTTCATTAAATTGATCCTGCAAGTCATCGATTCAGTTATAAAAGCCCAAACATTCACTTGGTGGAGGAGCAGGATGATAAACTTCATCATTAATAATAGATATAACATTCACTGTAGGAGGTGGAGCATGATGAATCTCATTATTAACAACAGGGACAACATGCACCATAAGAGGTGCATAAGCAACAACAATTTGAACAAATGGAGAAACTTGAGCAGTAGAACTGTAACCTTTGGCATGAAATTCTCAGGCATTCCCCATGGGTAACCGTGAGGCATACAATATTGAGTAGCAGTGACTAGAGTAAAAGAGATGGGAATTGACAGAACCTCTTAAATAACGTTCACTTGATATGGTTCAGGAGACGTAGAAGGAGGTGGTGGTGACTGATTCTGAGCAGCCACCAATGATTCTACCAAAGCAGTCAGATTGACCATACTAGCTCTCAAAGTAGTAACTTCTTTTTTCAACTCACGATTCTCTTGCTCAGGTTTTCCATCTTCTTCCTAGAATTAGCCCGAGTATTGTAGCGATGATACAACTTTCCGACTGAACAAAGTAGAGAAACAAGTAAGACATGTGTGAAAGATAGGAATCCAAAAAATATGTGCAAAATAATGCATGATATGCAATGCATATGATTTATTGTGTTTATTAAAGGAACTCAAATATTTATAAACAACTACAAATATTGAAGTACTAACACATTTGGAAATACTGAAAATTCTCATTTTAATAATAACTTTGAAATGGATTACAACTTTCAATACAAGTTTCAATAATCATAAGTACAAGAGAATAAAGATAGAATTTAAAAATCATAAGGAGCCAAAGCTGATGGAGATCTCTCCACACACTGACGCTTTCCCTTGAGTCTTGCAATCTGACCCTTCAATTGCTTGTTCTCATCTTCATACTTGTTGGCGACTTCTTTCCATCAACCAGAATCAGAAAATGTGTGACCGAGACCTGGCTGAAATCTAGAGGAAAATAAATCCTCTTGCTTCTCCATCATCTCTATAGCATGAATCTCAAGAATCTCAATCAAGTCATCATTCTCTTTCAATTCTTTTGAGTAGGAAACCTCCAAAGTCTGTTACTTATTCTTCCATGCTTCCTTCTTTTGCTCATCCTAACCAAGGTAAGCTGAAGTTCTTATACATCATCTAAGAGAGGAGGAGTAGTCCTCATAAACATATCAGATATAGGTTCCTCACGAGAATAAGGCATCTTTAACTGAATTTCCCTTTCTTGTATCCAATGTAGATGAGGCTCTAAGGAAACAACTCTTCTTGGTCCCAAATCTTTTCTACCCTTCCTATGAATATGGTGCCAAGCCTTTTAAATCGCTTCCTTAGCTGCATTATGATCGTCTCCTTCTTTGAGAAAGAAACCACTCAGATGAATGTTGTTTGGCTTGTCTCTCATTGGATATCCAAGTTGGCGGCGTGCAAGAATAAGATTTTAGTTAATTCCTCCCTTTGTACCCAGAAGAGGTACATTGGGGAAACTACCGCAACTATAAATAATATTTACATAATAATAACCTTGATGATACCAATCAATGTTAGAATGAGTGAGAGCCATAATCTTTGGTGCCCAACACGGTTCCTTCTTGATATCCCAAAAAGAAACATACCTAGGTAAGTGAGAAATAAATCACTGATATAATAATGGTGCGCAACAAATGATCATCCCTTTCTGATAGAAACTCTGAAGTTGGATGGAATAATAAGTATCTCCTAGTAGCGTAGGGACTGGATTTCTAATCAGAAAGATCCTAATGGCATTAACATCCAAAAATTTGTCGATGTTAGTAAACAAGAACAACCCATAGTAAAGAAAAGCAAAGATAGCTTCAAAAGTAGTTGTACTCTTCATCTTGATGAAGTAACGAGCTTTCTACAATAGAAACTCAGCAGGTAATCCTATGTTTCCTTCTTTGGTAGTCATGTTAGCCTCAATCTCAGACTTCCTCAAGTGAGTTATGGTTACAATCTTATGAGACTTGGGATCTCCTTCTAAACCGGTGAAAGGAACACAATCAGTAATAGGTAAACCAAGTAAAAGAATATTCCTCCAATGTGGGCATCATATGATAATAAGGAAAAGTAAAACACTGGTATAACGGATCATAAAACTGGATCAATGTAGAAAGAATACCCTCCTTTATCTTGAGCTTTATTAGAAGCACAGTGGCTCCATACTTCTTTCGGAAATCTATAGGACTCTCAACCTAAGGAATCGAACTCATTAGATCCTCTACCTTAGGATCCTCAAAATTGTACTTCCGAGTCTTTCTCCTTCCAAAAACTATGGTAAAAAAAGTACCTGTGATATTTGCAAAAGTCAACCTTAAGTTCCTTGAAAAACTATTTAAAGAATGCTCATGGGTGCATGAGTGCATGATGATGAAACAATCACACACAAGATCACAAACATGAGAGTTCATAGGTTCAACGTCACAAGAATGAAGTCAAACGTACTACCCACAAGGTAAAGACTAATGGTTTATCACCTTCTGAACAAGGTTCTAAGGAAATCCCAAAGTCTACATTCTTCCTTCGGATATTTATAACATCCCGATTAGCTCGATAATTAGCAATATTATCAGGAAAAACTCATCTGAGTGCAGCATTGTGTGATAAATACTTCCGGATTGCTTCTTTATAGTCTCTACACTACACCAAAAAGGCCAAGATGGGTTAAGGGTTCTACGGCTTCCCATCTTCGCGGTCTCCCAGGTTGAAAGCAACAATCTCTTCCCGATTTCTAGGTAAATAAATATTACATTCAAAGGGGCCTCCACTAAGTGGGGGATCTCTGGCCTCCTTTTTCAAAATTACTCCTTCAAATTTAACATGACTATACCACTCGTCCTATCTTAAGTTTGCCCAAGTCCGGGTATAGGATTTATAATAGGTCACTAAGTACCCTGAAACCCATAAAAATCCAGACATATATATATAAAACAAATAATATACAATAAATAATAGCACATACAGAAATAAACAAAGATAGGATTAACAACCTTAGAGATGTTGTCCCTAGTGAATTCGTCGGCATTTTGTACTGGTAATAATGTTGAGACTAAGCCATTAGATTGACTTAACTCGTATAGATCAAATAAAAGTCACCATCGTGCTTTATTGTTTCCAAAGGAAATGAGAATAGAGCGAATAAATCCAAAAAAGAAGGAGAGAATCTAGGTACAGGGGTTGGTTATACAAAGGGAAGATATTATCACCCTAAACATCTATGGTACTCTGCAGGAACCTCTTTGAAAATCTGTGTATTTTGGCTGTAAAAAGTGTATACAAAAAATAGATGGTGGATATGAGAAAAGAAATATTTTAAACAATTTTGCACTCGCCGCAGTTGCAAACCTTTAGTTCCTACATACCACCTTCCATGCAATAGGGGATCAGGGTACTCGTGATTCACCTTAAAAGTTTCAAAACACATGTGTGTTGGTTTATTTTAAGAGAAGAGACATCATCGTCATATCCGAGTGGAAAACATACTTACTACCCACGATTATGAGAAAGGAGAATTTGCATCATCTAAAAGTGTAAGATATAACTTGGATTTTAAAATCAACAAAGCGTCATTCAACACCCAAGTGGAAAATATCTCACTTCACTACATATCATAGAAGTATAGTAGCTTGCGTCACTATAAGAATTGGCAACAGTCTAATCTTTTGAGAAAAGTTTTAAAGTAAAAAAACCAAAGTGGCAAATTGGTTTGAATGAGGTTAATGACTTTTAGTCTTGAGAAAGTTGTCAAAGTAAGATTAAATTGATTAAAGTTGAATTAAGAAAATATTTTTGAAAATGCATGGACCTAAGTCCAAGTTTATTATGAAAGCGGTTCAAGTTAGAAAACAAGAAGAGTTTTGAAAAAGAGGGAGAAGATTTTTGAAATTAAAGAAGATATGAGGAGATGAATGGATTATCCTAAAGCATAAAGCAAACACCAAGAAAAAGAGAGATCTAACCAACAAGAAGCCAACACTTGACACGAGGAAGTCAATATATAATTCCCATTCATTGGATCAAAACCAAGCAAGCAAAAATACTAAACCTCTAAGGAACACCAAGCTTCAGATGAATTAAGTCTTCAAAAAAATCAGGCAGAGTAACGGTTGTATATAGAGGAAATCTCAGTTACATATAAAATATAAAATCAGAATAACCTGCATACAAAGAAAATCAACCCAATGCCTTAGAGAAAACCCCAAGAACTTGAGACAAAATAACAACAGAGTAACAAGGTCCCCAAGTATCAAGGCTTCTAATCTTAAGTACAAGAGATCCACAACTTCACAATGCTAAGGATAGTAACTAGATAGTCCAAGTAACCTTAAAGCTTTTAATGTTCAAGTTGATTATTAAGTGTCTTCAAAAGAAAAGAAAAACTCAAATGAGTAAAGATAAACTGACATAAAGATAAATACTCGAGTGAGTAAAAGGATAATAGCATGAGATGTAAATGATAAAATAAAGGGTACATAAAATTAAAGGAACAAAATAAAGGAATAAAGTAAAGTTAATTGTTAGTGAATTAGAAGATAGAAGCCAAGTACAAAAGGTTAGTTGAATGACCATCTTGAAGCTCGCTTTTGAAAACTCATTAGAAGATTGATAAAATCAAAGCCTCTCAACAACAAGTTTCATTTACTTTTTATCAAGTACGTCATCCATTTCAAGTGCTCAAAGCAACCACATATGATCAGCGATGCTCAAATGATTCACTTAGACCAAAATTTACGAAGTTCATTAGAGGTTGATAGAATCAAAGCCTCATAACATCAAAATTCAATGTTATTGGATCAAAGGTTTCAAATAAACATACTTGGGCTTGAAAAAATAGGTTTGGGCCACAAATGATCATTTTCGAATCGGGACAAATTTATCGCTATGTTAAGCAAATCGTAAATGAACTTCTATAGAAGCCACACCTATTTTGAGGCCGGTCAATAAAAATCTATGTACAAAACATGTTAGAGAAATGATATGTAGATCATTCTCCAAGAAACATATAGCACAAGTAAAAACAAGAAAGGGATAACATGAATAGGGAGGGGAATAATAATATACCCAATGTATCAGATGAAAATAGGGTTTCAAATATCATCAACATCATTCATCCATTTTGGTGGATTTGGTTTTTCAATCTATTAACACCCAAGATCCAATGAGGTTGAAGAACTTGTCCCAAAAAAACACTCAAGTGTCTCCAAATCAGGACCAATCAATAAAATAATAAAATATATTTATATATAAAATAAAACTTAAATGATTTAAAAAAAAGAAATAATTGGTAAAATACATAACATGTATTAAAACACCAAAAAATAATCTAAAAAAAAATCAAAAATCAAACATGAGTCAACAAATGTTGACAAAATTTTTTAGAATTTTTTAAACTCAAACTATTTTTTAAAATATAAAGAAATAAGAAAAATAAATAAAAGTTTGCGAAAAATAGTGAAATCAAAAAATAAACAAATGTTGACAAAATAGTGAAGTAACCAAAATTTTTTAAGAGGTCAATGGATCCTTCCTTAATTTTTCTAGAATTTTAAAATCAATAAAAGTATTTTTAAACAATTAAAACAAATCAAATAAAGGGAAATATTATAAAAAATATCAAATCACTAAATAAAATTGTGAAAAAATAAAAATGAGAAAAAGAAAAATCAAAAGTATATCTGATACTTTTTCACAATTTTCGAAGTTGAAATGAATTTTTTATGAATTTTTGAAGTTTAAAACAATTAAAACAAAAATCAGAAAATAAAATAATAAACCAAAAAACGGTGGATCATTGGATCAATGTCAAAACTCGTTAGTAAGCTAATCCAACGGATTGGACGGGTTGTGCATGATATGGACATTAGTGAATAAACCACCAAATCATTTATTTTTTAAACATATTTGAAAAAAAATGGCGCCTTGTCATTGGTTGAGACGTGAGACGCTGGTCATCTTCAACCTCCATCCACACACGAGTTCTAGGTTTCGCAAATGGAAAAACTAGAGGTCAATACCAGTGCCATTCAATTTGTCTCATCAAGACGAAGAAAATTGTACCCCTGCGAAAAATTTATATAAACTGTAGCTCAATCGATTTGGAAAAAAAAAACATAAGAAAAAGATGAAAAGGGATTTGTAAATTCATGAACAAAACTCACTTCCAGTTAAAAACAAATGATGCTATCAGTATCAGAGTGATGAAAGCTTCATTGTAGAAACGAGTTTGAAGAGAACTGATGGATTATTCAACCTGGACAACGTTCAACAAATTGGCTATGCAACTTGACTTGGTTAGAACGATTTAGAGTACTCCAAGTCTTGGTTCTTCTTCTGTTAGCTTCAATGAAGTTCAAGGATGAAGAATGAACAAAGAAATTGGATTGAAAAACAAGGAAAGACGCAATTCAAAAACTCAGAATTATGAGCTATGGAGAGAGTTTGGCAGGGTGATTTTGGTTGTTCAAGCTAGTCCAAATGAATGTAATAACATTTGGATGTTTGAGCAAAAAGTTATTCAACTTTGAAATCAAGAAAGACACATGGATTTTTATACTCACAAATATTTCTAAAGTATTGATCTTCAAAATTACCTATAATGTTCTTCAAAAGTACATGTCCTTCCATTCACAAATAGATCTTGATCCTTGAAGATGAAATGAAGTAAAGCTCTTGAATTGAATTGTGGAATTGAGATCACTCAAAATTAATGAAAATTGAAAGAGTTATGGTCTTTGGAAGATGATGAACAAATTTTGGGAAATTTACAAAAGACCTATAATCTTTTAAATTCTTAAACAACTTTCGAAGATTTTTCAAGTCTTGCATATTGAACAAAAGTTATAGTAAAAATACCAAAGATTATTGTAGAAAAAGAACGATTTAAATGAGATAGAATATGATCAAGTTATGATCCTTTGAAGTTGCACAATAGAATTTGATAGACTCTTCAAAGGACTTGCAATATTCTTCAACCATTAGTGATCTTCGACCCAAAATTATCCTTAAACCCTTGAAGAGAACTTGTTAAGGACCCTTTAATGAGAATCATGGCTTTGGAATCACTCAAAAATATCAAAAAGTGAGCAAGATATGGTCCTTGGAAGTCAGCAAACCCTAGCAGAGAGTGTCAAAATGACTTGGAACCCCTTTCAACTTTTGATGATTTTCCTTGCACAATTGGATCTTGTCATGTGAAGAGAAGTTGTTGCAGATGATGATAAGAACCCATATAAAAAGAATCAACTCAAAATATTGAAAATTAAGAGAGCTATACACTTGTGATCACTGAATCACGCTCTTTCTCAATTAGGTTAAACTTGTTGAATAAACCTTGATTCTTTAGAACTTTCTTTGAAAAATATGATAAATCAAATTAGACCTTGAAATGATGTTATCTTGAAGCACACTCAAAGGTGGAGCTTAAGTATCAATTAAATTTGTTGAAGAAGGCATGAAAATAAACACATGAACATATGAATCTTCTTGATGAATGTCACCGCAAAACTTTGAGGAACATTTGACTTAAATAAAGCGAGATACCTCTTTGAACCAAAAGCTTTAATATCATAGACATAGCCTTGAAGCTTAAGCTCTTTCAATCCATTGAAGAACCATTTGACTAAGGATCATCCCTCAAAACCCTAGGTTAGATGGTGAGATGGATGTAGTTGTGTCATCACCTACAATATGAACATCCAAAGAAACATATATACATATTTTAATGTTAGTTAAAAATTAATTCTCCTAAAAAAATCCTGCACAAGGTACACAATTTAAGGTGCTTAGTGATCCCTTAAGAGCAAAATTAAAAATAGGATGATGTAGAAAGGAGAACAAACCCTAACGTGTGATCTTGATGTATTGATAATATGATATGATGAGAGATCTTATGGGAAAATTGGGGTATAACAAATTGCTTATAAGCTTTATTGTCCAATCACCAAAAAGTTGGAAGTCAACATATACGTCATTGTAAAAGAGTCAGAAGAATGGAATTGGAGCAAGTCTTAACCAAATTTTGGTGTAGTGTCAACACTTGAATTAGCTTTTGAAGATACTCCAGAATGTTCTGAAGATGATTCAGAACTTGAAAGTTCTGAAGAAGAGTTAGAGTCAAAAGATGATTTTGGAGACTCAGAATATGAGTCAGAATCTGAAGGTGATTCTAATGGTGAATCTGGTTCTGATCCAGATTCTGGTGATGATCTAAAATCTGGTAGTGATCATACTTCTAGAAGGGAAAACTCTAAAGACATAGGTTTTGGAGGACAAGCTTTTGGAGGTGATCATGTTTTTTATGGTGGTACTTCTAAAGGTGGTGGTTCTGGATGAGGTTCAGAAGCTAACATTCTTCTCGGTTTTGTAAAAGATGAAAAACAAGTTCATAAGCGATAAATAATTAGACAAATACCTATAAGGTTTATTGAGTTTGACATGCTACAAGATACTGAAGTAGATTCAGAGGGAGAAGTCCTTCAGTGTGCCATGTTAATAGATTCTGAACCAGTGCGTATTGAAGAATCTCTCAAGAGGAAAGTGTGGTTGAATGCCATGAAAGAAGAACTTGAGGCTATAGAAAGAAACAAGACTTGGGAGTTGACTAAGCTTCCAAATAAGAAGAAAGCCATCAATGTCATATGGGTTTTAAAATTGAAATTAAATCCAGATGGATCAATTGGCAAGTACAAAGCAAGGCTAATGGCTAGAGGTTTTCTTCAGAAACCTAGGTTAACTATTTTGAAGTGTTTACGCCTGTAGCTAGACATGAAACAATCAGACTGATGATTGTGATAACTACAAATATGAATTGGTCTTTGATGCATCTGGATGTGAAATCTGCATTTCTGAACGGTTTGTTACATGAAGAGGTGTAGGTGTCAAAACCACCTAGATTTATGAAAAAGAATTAGGAAGGGATCGTCTACAACTTGCAAAAAATCCTTGTATGGAGTAAAGCAAGCTCATAGAGCTTGGAACTTGAAGATTGTTTCATTTTTCAAGAAGAACGGATTTCAGAAGTGTGAGATGGAGTATGGCGTGCATGTTCAACATACTTTAGGAAGCAATATGATTCTGGTGTGTCTTTATGTTAATGACATATTTCTAACATGAAACTGTGTGGAAGTAGTCAAGTTCAAGAAGGTGTTAGTGAATGAGTTTGAGATGACTGACCTAGGAAAGTTGGTATACTTTCTAGGGATGGAGGTATTCTACTGAGAGATAGGTATAATTTTACATCAGCTGAAGTATGAACTTGAGCTTCTGAAGAGGTTTGAGCTAATAAATTACAATATTGCAATCACACATGTTAAAGGGAATCACAAGCTGGATTCTGATGTTAAAGGTGATAATGTAGATGCTACAACTTTTAAACAGTTTCCTGACTCATTGATATTTCTGTGTAATGTAACACCTCATTTCTACCCAACGAATTATATGAAATAAGAGTTACAAAATTTCCAATAAACAAATGGAATGCTACACTTTCAACTTGGAAACAACGACATTCAATCGCCTATAGTTCAGATACATAACACAAAAAATTCGGATGAAGCGCTAAAAACCTTGTTTAGTCTTTAAAAATAAAACAACTTTCGTTGTTATGAAGCTGATTCACAAGTTCAATTGAAAGCACCATAACATCTTGTCTAACTCAAAACGGCATTAAGACAACAAGTCTTTAATGAGAACAACTTAAAAATTCAGCAACAGAATAAAAACCAACAATAAAGAAAACATGTGTTCATCCCCCCGAGTGCTACGTATCAGAGCGACAACACCAACTCTAACTAATGAAGGTAAAAACTATCCTTCTTGATTACCTACACGTTAACAACAAAGGGCAACATTCAAAAAGAAGAGGTGAGATATCAAACCATATAATTGAGTGTATGATAAATAATTTATTAGATAAGATTATATAAAATCACCACTTCACAACTTTCAACCAACATCAATCATCACAAGTCAACAACACAACATGTTAAATATGTAACACGGAATACGACTCATTACAATGCACATGCATGTGGTACCAAGGGAGAAAAACTCCCAACTTAGAAATCTGCCAATTAATAGAGGCATCAACAAGGCATAGGCCTACAACTTAATTTGTCAACCAGGCCAACTTACCGAGCATCAACTCCGACTTGATATGCTATATATGCGACCCAATATGAATGTCAGGATAGCAACAACAAAATTCTATAGCAACGCAACAACAAACCAACATTGACCATAATCCCACAACTTAATATTTTGCACCTAAATAGAGGCAACTCAAAAAGATACAAAATCACCTTCAAATTTGCATTGTTCAACAAGGAACATGATACCACAAATCAACCAAAGTTTACTACAACTAAACTGCACAATTATTCGGACTATTACGACTATTTCCGGATAATTAATTATCTAAATGCTTATTTATAATTACAAAACTCTTATGACTATTTTATTAATAATATTAACTCATTGTTACTATTATTATTATTTTTATTATTATACGAATGAAACGTATATACACATATTTTAGTAATTTGTAATGCTGAAACTGGTATTTCAATTGATCTATAATTTACGCTACATTATATACCACTCAAATCTTATTCTCAATTTAACTAATATAAGTCATAGTACCATAATTTAATTGGCATAGGAACATGACATATTGTCTTAGTTTAGATTTGACTCTACAGTTAACTATATATGCCAATTTGTTTTTCAAAGATAACATTACAGTTTATACTTTCACAAACTAATGCTAAAAGGTGTAACCTCTATTATTAATTAAATAGGTGTATACTAATAAACTTGAAATTCTATCTCAATTTCACCTAATCCCACCCTACTACAGTATCCAAGCATAAATGCATTGTGTTCTTTCGCTACAATAACCAAACATATAGACACTTATAATGTTTCACTACAGTATGCCCGACATATAGGTACTAATCATATACCACACTATCACTTTATTAATAAACCTACCGCAAATTCCTGCTACTTATCTTAATTTATTCTAGTGGAATAATACTACAATTGATTAAACATATTTCTATACTGATAATAAATCATAAATTAGCAAGGATGTAGTATTAGTTAGAAACTCCAACTTATCCTACTGACAACTCTACACATGTCGAAATTACGCAAAACAAATAAAAGTGACTTTTAATGATACGAAATAACTCTATTGATAACTTTAACAACACTATTAACAACTCTAACAACCCTATTGACAACTCAATTGACAACTCTAACAATTCTATTGACAATTCTACGGAATTAGAAATAACTTAAATTTACTAAATAATTTAAAGATTTATATCTAATTCAAAATTCTTATAATTTTTATACTAATGATATTAAATTGTTTCAAATGTATTTATGGTATTTAGATATTAACACTTAAAGGGAACCACAGTTCAATGCAAAACAGTAACTCTTATAACAGTGAGAACTTAATCAATTGTGTGTAATATTCTCGTCATCCCTCATATGAGTAACCTTCTTATAACGAGTATTTTAAATAATTATGCTAGGTCTTTCAAAGTGAGACCAACATAATTTATCAGTGAGGGAAACTGGAACACGTGTTAGAAGTAGTGCATATTTTATGGACATATGAAGTCTAACTATACAATCCAATATCACACAATTTTAATTATTATAGAAACATAATATAATTTCTTTGGTTTAACGCTACAGTATAGTAACACTACAGTATAAAAATTTTAAATTGTTATCTATCTAATTCATCCATTCTATCAATAGCATATTGGCTTCTTAATTTATCTCTCAACTTCACCAATATATCAATTTCAAACACAAACAGAAACAATTTTACAACCCAATCCCATATATCATTCATCACATACCCTATTACAGAGTTAGAACCCCACCCTTACCTTGGATTAAAGGTTGCTCTAACTCTTCGATTACACCTAGCTTTGCCTCCTCTTTGCACTTCTATGTATCTCCTCCAAAACCCTTATTTCTTCTTCTGCCAAAACCTATTCTTTCTCCTCTTTTCTTTCTATTGATACTCCTATTTTTCCTATTATTTTTAATCATATATTATAATATAACTACTATACTATTATTCTTATATTTCCTTGTTGGGCTTAAATTCCTACGACTCTCTTTCTACTACTTCTAATATTAAAATAGGCCCACATAAATAATAATAGTATTATTCAATATTAATACTACAACTCAATCAACTAATTAATTCAACTAAGAACGACACAACTTAAATAAAAATTTCACAACTTCGAAAATTTAATCCAAAAAATATTCTAAAATATGTAATTCAATAATTAATTAAATATTGGACGTTACATGTAACTCCAGGCTTGATATTTGTTATGTGGTATGAATGGTGAGCAAGTTTATGAACAAACCTAAGTGGTCACATTATCAATCTGATGCCAGGATTCTGAGGTATGTTAAAGGGGCTCTGAAGTATGAAGTGTTCTTCCCTTCTGGTGTTAGGTCAGATGCATAGCTTATATTTTATTCAGACTCTGATTGGTGTGGAGACATAGTTGATGAAAAAGTACTTATGGATATTTCTTCATATATTTGGGAATTCCCATTTCTTGGTGTTCCAAGAAGCAAAATGTGGTTGTGTTGTCAACCTATGAAGTTAAATACATTGTAGGCGCTTTGACTGCTTGTCAATCTGTTTGGCTGATAAATTTGTTACAGGATCTAAAGATTAAGGTTAACAGACCTCTAAAGTTGATGATTGACAACAAATCTGCTATAAGTCTTGCAAAAAATCTGATGCTGCATGGAAGAATCAAGCACATTGACACGAAGTTCCATATTTTTAGAAGTCAAGTTAAGAATGAAGTGTTAGAAGTTGCACACTATAGCACCAAAAAACAACTTTTAGATGTTCTGACGAAAGTTGTCAAGACTGAACACTTTATTTGTTTGATGGATGGAATTGGTGGTATAGAATTCAGTTATATGAATATGAATTAAGGGATGGTGTTATAAGTAATTCATATTCAGGAGTACTTATGTTAATCATAAGAAGAAGCTTCTAAGATTGTGTTCCCAAAGCATGTTTAGCTTCCAGAGTCCTTGTTTGTTTGTTAACTTAGTCATTAAGTTTACTTTTGTTAGGGAATACATGGCCGTTTATTTCGTGTATATAAGAAACCTTGTAACTAGGGTTATAAAAAATATTTTAACATACAATCTCTTCCTCAACAATTTATTGTATTATCCTTCATTTATTTCTCTCTTTTCTTCCATATTTTATTCTTCTTCAACCTTTATGCACCAACAAATTGGTATATAGAGTTCCGGTTAGATTCACAAGGAAACAAGAGTGTACACGAGGCATGTGCAATTGATTTAGTCATTTTTGAATTAGCCTTGAGTTTTTGAGCAAAATTATAGCTGAATTCAATTTCTTGATTTTGTGGGGTCAAGAAACACGAGTGTTTGGTGAGATCTGAGAGCTGTGTGATTTTTAGTGCATATAAACAAAGATGAACAACAAAAGAAATTGGAATACTTAAATTTTGGTGTTTGATGGAGAGAATTGGATTCGATAGATGAATCAAATTCGTGTGTTGTTTGGTGCTCAAGATGTGCTTAATCATGTCACTGAAGGTTATGTTCTGGTTATAGTAGATGCAACAGAGGAAAAGAGAATTGCAAAGAGAGATAATAAAAGAAGGATCAAAAGGCATTTTTCTACATCCATCAGTGTGTGAATGTGAATTTGTTTGATAAAATCATTGATTCGACGACAATGAAGGCTATGTTAAGTATACTGACATAGTGCTACGGCGGTGACGCATTGGTGAAAAAGTTGAAGCTTCATTCTTTATGTAAGCAATATGAGAATCTCAACATGAAAAATAATGAGAAGCTACCAGATTATATCTCTAGAGTGTTTCTGATAACAAATGAGATGAAATTATATGGGGGAAACCCTTTAGATCATGTAATTATTGAGAATACATTGACGTCTCATACTCCTAAATTTGATTACATTGTTGTAGAAATTTAACATTCTAAAGATCTAGACACCATGGGAATTGAAGAGCTGAAAAATAATCTAGAGGCGCTGGAGTTGCGTCTGACTGAGAGAACTTTGAAAGAGAAGTTAAGTATGCTCTGAAAGATTTTATCGTCAGGAAGGGCCAGAAGCTTTCTTGGTCAAAAGCCAAGAAATGACATGGTAGGTCTCATAAGTCAGAAACATCCACCTCTGATGAGAAGAAATATCAGAAATAAAGGGAGAAGAATGGCAATAAGAAGGTTGAATGTTACTGCTTCTAGCAGTTTGACCACTTTACTAGAGATTGTTGTTCAAACAAGGAAAGGAAATCAGAAGAAGAAAATATATCCAGAAGATATTCTGATGATGAACCTGTGATATTAATCGCTTCTGAGTCTGATGGTAAGTATTGGGCATACTGATGGTATATGGACTGGCTGCTCAAATCACTTAACTGGAAACAAATAATGGCTGGTTAATTTTGACTCCAGGAGGAGGATAAAGATCAGATGTGTTGATGGTAAGTACTTCAATGCAGAAGGTATGGGAAGTATCAAAGTGAAAGTGAAGAATGAATGAACCGTTATGATCAAACATGCTTGGTATATTCTTGGAATGACCAGAAATCTGATGAGTGTGGGCCAGCTCATTGAAAAAGGTTTCTCAGTTACTATGAAGAACAATCTTTTTATGGTGTATGATTCTAATCAGAAGCTGCTTATGCACTATGATCAGGGAAGCAACATAACATTCAAGGTGAACGTGGAGACAACTGAAATAGAGTGCCTTATTGTAGAAGGCGTTGAAGGTGATAGTAAGATAAGGCACAAGAGATTGGGATATCTGAACTATAGTAGCTTAGGGCATCTAAATTATAAGAAGCTCGGGCTTGGAATTCCAAATATTGTGAAGCCTGAGAAGTCATATGAGGTATACATGAAAGGCAAGCGATCCAGATTGCCATTTATGTTAGAAGTAGCCCCAAGAGAAAATCATGCTTTGGGAGTAGTGCATTCTGATGTGTGTGGACCATTTCCAGAACCTTCATTTGGAGGAAACATGTTGTTTGTTTCGTTTGTGGATGAGTTCATAAGAATGACATGGGTAGCACTTATTTAGTGTAAGAATGAGGTGCTTCCCGAGTTTCAGAAGTTCAAAGTAAAGGCTGAGAAACAGAGTGTTCAGAAGCTGAAATTTCACAGAACTGATGGTGAAGGTTAGTATAACTCTACAGAGTTCCTGAAGTGGACAATACACTTAATTAACACAATAGTCTTGATGAAAGAAGAAATCGAACTTTTCTTGATATGTCAAGAAGCATGCTGAAAGAGAAGAAGCTACCTCATACCATATCAACAAACAACATTTCAAATATGGGAGAGTTTGATGAGTCAGAAATTCACCGATTATTTTTCTTGATTTGCATACAATTTCTAGATATTTTATTTCCATTTCTATTTATATGTTGGTATTTTCCCTTTGTTTCAGGAATTTGACTAATCGGGAGGCACAAGCGAAGAAACAAGGCGAAATGGACAGGAAACAAAGAAAAATAGAAATTATTGAAGCATGACGTCCTCCATGGCAACAATCCTAGGGTAGCCATCGGTAGTCCAATCATGTTCCAATGGCTGACCAAGTCATACCCACTTAGTGAGCGTGGAAGTCTCCATGAAGGGTGTGGTGGTCACCATTATTTGTATGACCAAACATTCAAATGGGCTTACTTAGCCACCAAGAGTCCACCCACGCCTTCTATTTTCTCTCCACGACTAGAAACAGTTCTAGGTGACTTTTAGGGCTTTTAGAAGACTATAAATGGCCCATAGATACACCATTTTTTATCATCCTTTCTTTTATGCACACTTAGGTCACACTCTGTACAACCATAACTAGATCCCTTCACACCAATGTTTATCTTGTTGCATGATAAGTCTGTATTAAAGATTGGAGCACTTGTATAAGTTTTATTTTTTCACATTTACATCAGAGTATTTGTACCAGATTCAGACTCCGTTTGGAGTAGGTTTCTTAATTTATTTCCGCATTTACATTAATTTCCCCGCATTATTTATCAATTTATTTATCGAATTTACTTCCATCGCACCATTTATTTTCATGTTTACTTTTGCACTTAAAACCTTTATCGGTTTATTTTAAATTAGCATGTCCGGCTAAATTCTTAATGCTGAGATGAGACGATGGTCAATAGGCGATCCTCTACACATGGCCTTTGTAGCATTGCTTAATGGGCTATTTTTAATTTAAATACAATCTTTCTGCACTTATTTTAATCTGCTTACACGAAAATGATTTAGTGAAATGTTGGGTATGATGGAAAGTCTTCTGACACAAAAAGATTAAGATTGATTTGATTTTGGTTAACAATTACCACGAAAGCACTTTGTTAGTTGATTAGGGTTATTAAACATTGCTAGAAGGAGGTTTTAAAAATATTTGAGGACGCGTTCATATGGTTAGGATCCGCTTATCTAGGTGAAAGCCTGTAACCCTTTCAAGTTAAAATATCCAGTTAAAAATACTTTTCAACTAGGTTAAGAGTTAGATTTTTTAAAAATAGGTTCACTACTTCAATGCACTGCACACTGTTCATATGTGACGAATGAACGAGTAGATTTAACGAGTAAACTCGGTTCTGAATCGGCCAAAGTGATAGTTCCCGATAAATCATTTATTTTCAAAGTAGAAATTATTTCTCGATAGTAGATCTTTATAGAGACCGCAAGAGTATTGCTGATTAATGTGAATTACATTTTTAACATCGTTATTAATCAGTTTCTATTAAAAGTTTATTTACTTTCATCTATTTCTTATTACGTTTTAAATTGTCTTAAATAAATACCGTAACAACTAGTTGCATTAGAATTGAAATTGTTCTCTGTAGTTCGGGTAATATTTCGAAACTACCTCATTAGGCTGTGCACTTGAATTTAGAAAATATATACTAAGTAGCCCACGAACAAATTTTTGGTGCCATTTCCGGGGATCAATTTTGTCAATTATTGTTACCTTGTTGTCACATTGTTTAGACTAAGACACTTTTCTGGTATATGCGAAGAACTCGCAACACAGGAAACTTAGTATATCTGTTGTACCCAAAAAATTGCCCTCTCATTTTATCATGTTTTTCCCCACAAGACTCTTTGGACTCAAGACAGAATTAGGGTTTGCTCAGCTCAAGACATCTCCTTGCACTGATGAACTGAAATTAGGGTTTGAGTTTCCACAAGGATTTTTGGACTTTCAATGCTCAAAATGAATTTCATACTTCATGTTGGACTTACAAGATTGCCCATACCAGGTTTCAAGCCTTGAATCAAATTTTTGCCCAGACAATTGGATAGCTGACCTAAAAGTCGGCTGTATTTGGAAAAAAAGTCAATTGTGGCCAATTTACAGTCAAACCTCATAATTTTTATCCACATCAACATTATAGACTCATATGAACCATTTTATCAAGTTTGGACCATAACTCCTCAAGAAATTTGATTAGATCATCAAAAGGGCAAAATGGTCATTTTCAGGGTTTTAACTGTAGAAGGGAAATTTCTGATTTTTCACCTAGCCAATGGAAAAATGGGTTCAAGCATGGATTCAAGGACTCAATGGCATCATCTTGACCTATTCACAAGGTTCAAAAAATCTCAAATGCATTGGATTGACAGATGAATTTTCCAGTCAACTGATCAAAAATCAACTGTACACTAAAAAGTCAAACTTTGACTTTTTGGTCAAAATCAAGTGCCAAGGGTCATTTTTCATCAAGATGTGTCAAAACATGAAACTTGTTCACTAAGAAACCTAATTTTGAAAATTAGGGTTTAAAATGGAAATTTTTTATAACTTAGAAATTTTCTAAGTTATGAAAATTTCTTATTTTTTCCCAACTTTGCCCAACTTTTTCATCATGATGAAATTGGATTCAAATAAAACTTCCAACATGAAAGTTGTAGTCCTACACAAAATATACAACTTTTATTCACAAAGTTTTCCCAAAAGAAGCTTGGATCTCAAGTTATGATTTTGTGAATAAGGGTCTAAAAACTTTCTAACTTAGTGAAATTTTGCCCTAGTTTAGGTAGGATTTTGACCTATCTTCATGGCAATCTTTCACATAGTTCCAAGTGAAATATAAAAATTAATTTCAAATATGGACTATAGATCATGTTACAAGCTTTCCAAAATGTCGAAGAACTCTCCAAAATCATTTATGGTTATGGAGAATCGAAGGATTGAAAATGGGAAATCGTCACTTTTGTCCAAGGAATTTTGCACCATTGCTACAACTTGCAATTATGTCCAAAGCATGCTTGTACTTGTTTTACAGGCCTTAAACCTTTCCACACTCATAAATTAAATGAAAACACATTGAATTAGGGCATTGTTCTGATCTATGAAGCATTATACAAAGGTTTAATCCATTTTTGGCAAAAAGTTAACAATGCCATTTACATAAAGCTTCCGTTTGGCAATTTTGTTTGTCTTGAGCCATGGACCTGATTTCTTTATGCAAACAAAGTTCACTAATATCAGGAAAGGTATACCAACTATCATCAGGCCTCCAAACTAGCTTGTACAGCTCTTTGCATTGTCAACTTCACATTTTACTTCAAAAGTAAGTAATTGTGCAAAAGGTCCACAACTCTTGAATCTGATAAGTAGAAGCTTTGTGTTCATTTCAAACAATTTCAGCATATCACACCAAGCCAGAAACACGAGCTAACAAGTTCTCAAACCCTCCAAAACACCAACTTCTGCCCAAAATAGGGCAAGTTCTGCAAATCAGAAGCCAAAACCATTTTCACTCGTGCGTTTTGTACCAAACCACTTCAAACACATTCTAAACAATACACCTAAGCTGTCCAGACTATTCACAAGCAACTGTAACCTTTTTTTCATACTTCACCATTTTTACTTTGAAGCTTTGCAGGTTGAGTTCTACAAGCATATTCAGGCCATTTCGAAGCAGGCTAAGCATTGGGGAAGGTTGAGCGAACTTCAGGCAAGCTAACACGACCTTCAGGCCTTATCGAAACATCCTACATTGCCATATCCAAGCTTGGCTGAAACAGGTAAATTTCAAACTTCTATCTCCTTATTTAGGAATCATTAGGCATAGGTTTGTGAAGCAAAAATGTATTCCTCGTTGCCCTTGAGTTGTACATATGCATAGAATTCATTTATGTTAACTGAGCTAGGAGTATTTGATAGTTGAAGTTACTGAAATAACTAGGTCAAGATTTAGGGCCAATGAAATTCTCTCTGGTCTTTGAGAGTTATATCAAGTTTTTTACAGGGTTAGAATCGTGTGATCATGAGCTATAACTTTCATATTGCAAGTTTTTATTTTTAAGCACAAATACAGGAGATATAAGTTTTAACACAGGGCGCGCGTTTTTTGTTTCTGGAGGTTAGGGACGAAGTGGAAATGGGATGGGCTTGGCTTGTTTCTCCTATTGACACCCCATGTTTACTTCCTACACCCCATTGGCCCATTGTTTTTATTTTTTCATATTTTCCATTTCTATTTTCATTTTCTGACTTTATTTATTTTTCTTGAACATTAAAAATCATCAAAAATATTTTCTTAATTTTTACTTTTTTATTTTTATATTTTTATTATTTTTTATGACAAAAACTAGTTTATTAGGTTAAATATAATTTATTTTTCTTGAATAAACTATTTTATTATTTTCTCACAAATATTATTTTTTAACATTTTTGTATATATTTTTCTATTTATTTTCTTGTACCTAAATGAATAAATAATTAATATAAAGCATATTTTCTTAAAACAAAAATTAGGGTTTTTCACCCTTTCCAAAAAATAATCATTAATATTTTTAATATTTTTAGGACATAAATAAACTTATTTTTACATACATAAAAATAATACAAAAACATTTTTTGCATATTTATATTTAATTGCACATTTAAATATTTGTCAATTTATTATTTGTACAATGAATTCAATTTGGTTGTAATAGTTGAATTAGGGTTTTATTTTTGAGCAATATCCCCCTATTCAAACTTGTATCCCCCTCCACATAATAATGTTGTAATAGTCTTAGATTTACTTTTACGCATTTTATCGCTTTCAAATGCCATGATAGTAAATTAGGGTTTTGTATGATAACCAAAATCAAAACAAATAGCATGACTAAATGCAAGACAAAAATGCATGAAAAATGACAACACAATGCACACAAGCATCTCTAGGGTTTCACCCACTTGTTACCTTAAAAATTGCCATGGTATGCATGCTAGGTATCTCGGCAAAACAAAATCAAAACAAAAGATCATAGTCCCTCAATGACGCTATCTTTATTGCCTATACAAAAATGATCTAGCCCCTCAAAAACTTTCTAAGATACTTGGCACAATTGCTATCATGGTCATACGATGACCCACGCCCGTCCCGTTTAACATCCAAACACAAGGTTGTTTACCAAATACAATGGTAAAACAACAATGTCAAAGGATTAAAAATGTGTAGGAAAGACTTTTGAGTAGGTAGGGTAGACAACTCCTAGTTACTTGATCAAAATTGCAAACTATCCTTGCTAATTTTAAAAAACACACAATTTCAAAACATTTCCCAAAACAAACTTTCAAACATTGAACATTTTTCAAAAGACAAACACCTTTGTATACATTCAAACAAGAATCATTACAAAGGTTGCCTAGACAAAGGCCTCTTTTCAAAATACTTTCAAAACCACACACAAAAGCACCATTTCAAACAATTGAAAAGCAAAAGCAAGTGATCTAAATCAAGTAACTAAGAGCCCATGGAAAACCATGGATCAGAAGGGTGCTAGCACCTTCCCTTTTCATAATCTACCCCCCGAACCCAAAAACGATCTCTAAGGTCTTTCCTGTGCTTTTTGACATTTCCTTTGGATAAAATAAAAAGTCGGTGGCGACTCCTTCTAAACCGAAACATTTGCGAACACAAATGCAAAACCTCAAGTCAGTTTTCCCACCGCATCACAGAACTGGCGACTCTACTAGGGAATAAACTAAAAGTGGGGTTACCTTAGGGTTTAGATCACATTTACATGCTTACCTTGTTTGCTTTGATTGCTTTACATTTGGTTCTATTGTTTGGGTTTGAATCCTCTACCCGGATTTGGGAAACATTCATACGTAAATAACAATACGTTGTGGAAACTGTGTGGGGTATACCGACATGGTTGAAGCAATAGCTATATTAGGGCGACATATTTGTGGGTACCGGTAGCCTTTGAGTCAATCAAAGAGAATACGGGGCCGCTGAGTGATGTCATGAAGCACTAATGGACTTTTAGAACCTTTACTTGACCAACTTGGCCTTTTTTAGGGGTAGTGAGATGACCGGCTTTGGTGCAGTCCGAAGTTGGTAGATACTCGATACTACACTCATTGAGGATTGTTTTCTTGGAATATTTCGGTCGCCAGTAAAGTGGATAAACTAAAACAATGAACACAAAAAATAATCCAGTGATATTGAGCTCCTTAGAACCCGGTTACTATTTCTAGGACAGGTTGAGCCAACTAAAACTTCAAGAGGGTACTTACCTATGAAACCCCATGCAAGCCTGAAACTAGGAACTTGTGTGATTTGTTTGTACATATATACTTGTGCATAACATCATAACATCATGAAGCATCATATGCATCCACTAACCATTTCAAGGATTTGGATCTTCATCTTTGTTCCTGTTTTGTAGGTAATGGATTCACTTCGCAGGAAAACAATCTAAGTCAACCTTGTGAGAATTCCTCCTCAACTCAAGGAGCTTTCTTCCAGGATTCCTGAGAATTCTCCATTCACCGATAGGCATGGTCGTATTCTCAACTTAGTCAACACCAACACTGAGGAAGACATGGTGAAATTTCTCTTCCAGTTCTTTGACCCCCTACACCACTGCTTCACATTTCCTGATTACCAACTTGTGCCTACTTTGGAGGAATTTTATCAACTCCTAAGGATTCCTATTCTGCATCAACTACCCTACAACAGTACGGAAAGAGATCCAAAGCCTGAAGATGTTGCTCAACCCTTACACTTGCAACCATCTGATGTCAAAGGTCATTGGGAAACCAGAAGTGGTGTCAAGGGTTTCTTGGCAAAGTTTCTGTTTGAGAAAGCTCAAGAATGCTGGAATTCATTGGACCTACAAGCTTTTGAGGAAATTGTGGCTCTTCTCATCTATGGGTTGGTCTTGTTCCCAAACCCTGACCAGCTTATAGATGTCAATGCTGTCAAAATCTTCATGGCTCGCAACCCGGTGCCTACTTTGCTTGGGGATATCCTCCACTCATTTCATACTCGAACAATGAGGAAAAGAGGTGTTCTCGTGTGTTGTACTCCTATACTAGCAAGATGGTTTAATTCTCATCTTCCCCAATCAATCTTGAAGAATGAGCAAGGCTTGAGGTGGTCACAACGGTTGATGACCCTTACATATTCAGATGTTCATTGGTGTTCTCAGTCCAGAGAAAATGTCATCATCATTGACTGTTGTGGGGAATTCCCTAATATCCCTCTACTTGGCATTAGGGGAGGCATCACCTACAACCCTTGCTTGGCTCTGAGACAGTTTGGGTATGCCCGAAGGGATGACCCACATGACATGCTGATTCCAAACTTGGTTTTTGACTTCGACAATAACGATCAAGGACTCCGACAAAGGTTCATCCGAGCTTGGAGAATGCCCAACAAAATGGATAGTAAGACCTTGGGACACAAGAATTCCATCCCCTTTGAGCCTTACCTCAAGTGGGTATGAACCCGCGCGCAAAGTCCTATGATGCCTTACCTCTACATGCTTCCTATGATCAAAGAGCCTGTTATGGAAGGAGAGGTTCCATACACCCTCCTACATCCTGACATGCCAACATCACTAGAAGATTTACAAAGGAGTTAGATACAGCTCAAAGGAGAACGTGATACTTTTGAAGCCCAATTCTACGCCAGTGAGAAGAAGGTTTTGGAACTTACTCGTCAACTTCACGAAGAGCAGACTCTCAACACGTACGTTGCACCAAAGAGGATGCACAACGTCTTTTTACATTAGAATTTTGTATTATTTTGCCCATGGGGCATTTATGTACTAACAAATTCTATCTTATTAATATGACGTGCCTTACTTCTTGTTTACAACAAATTTTAAATTCTTAATCCTTGAATGCATTACATGAATACATATCATTCATCATATGCATAAGTAGGTATTCACACCAGGTTTCCTTATCTCTCTGCTGTTTATTTCAGCAAGATGGATATTGAGCAGACGGTTAAAGACTTGCAAGCGCAGAATTCACAGTTCCAGCAGCTACTCATGACTTTTGCAAAGGGCCAGGAGGAGCTCAAAACTCTGTTGGAAAAGGAAAAGGAGAAAAAGAAAAAGAAAAGAGTTGGTGTGACTACTTTGGGTAGAAGATTTGAAGGTTAGGCTAGAAGGGTCCTGGATTTCCCCTCAACATCTGATGAATGGGTAGGAAAAGGAAAGGGAGTTGCAGTGCCCTCTGAGTCTGAGGAAGCAGAGGATGAAGACTATTCTGAACAGCAGTATCCTCCTGTAGATGAGAAATACAAGAATTTGGAAGAACGTCTGGCAGCTATGGAGGTACAGAGAGTGCCTGGGCTGGATTTTGAGGAACTAGGGTTGGTTTCTAGGATTGTCATTCCCCCCAAGTTTAAGGTGCCTCTTTTTGCTAAATACAATGGGGTGTCTTGCCAAAAGATGCACCTATGGTCTTACGTTAGGAAAATCCAACCACATTCTTCTGACAAGGAACTGTGGGTTCATTTCTTCCAGGACAGTCTTTCGGGGACACAGTTGGATTGGTTCTACCAGCTAGAGAGGTCTGATGTGCATAATTGGGAGGATTTGGCTGCTGCCTTCTACAGACAATATCAATATAATACGGACTTAGCACCAACCCGTACTCAATTATAGAGTATGGCATGGTCTCAAATGAAGGTTTCAAAGAGTATGCTCAAAAATGGAGAGACTTGGCGGGAAGGGTGCAGCCACCATTATCTGAAAGAGAGCTTGTTGATATGTTCTTGGGGACTCTGTCAGGTCCATTCTTTAATCACTTGATCGAAAGTTCTTCTGCGGGTTTCACCGAGTTAATTCTGACTGGTGAAAGAGTTGAAGCCGGAATCAAGAGCGGTAAAATTCAAAAGGATGCATCTGCTTCCGCTACAATCAAAAAGACCTTTCCAGCAAAGAAATAAGTCTCGGTTGTCTACTCCCAAAGAAGTCAAGGAAGAGTCGAGCGCCGGCCAGCGGTGGGGGCCGTAATGATTCAGAAGTCTGCAGCTAATCAACCCAGAAACAATCAGCCCAGAACCAACCAACAAAGGGTGGAAAGGCCCGCACGGCAATTCACCCAGATAAACATGACTCCCGCTTAAGTTTTACCCCATCTCCTGAAGTTAAACCTTACCAGTTTGAGAGAGGCCCCGAAGAATCTGAATACAACTTCTCCTTACTACCATGCCAACGCCAAATGTGCTTATCATTCAGACAACCTAGGGTACGACACCAACCATTGTTAGGCCCTCAAAAATAAAATATAGGATTTAATAGACGCTAAAGAAGTTGAATTCAACACCCCTGAAAAGCCGAATGTGATCTCTGATCCAATGCCAAAACATGGTCACAATGTCCATGCTGTTGAAGAGGATCTTTTTGTTGCTACTGTTGATGATTTGATGACTCTGCTACCGAAAATCAAGTTGAATTTGCTGAAGGCTGGGATTTTCCCAGGTTGTGAAGAAGATTTCTACCTTTGTTCATCCTTACCAACCGACTGTCTGTTGTTGAAATTAGGCATCCAGTTCCTAATGGATAATCAAGAAATCCTTTTTGAGAAGACTCCTGTTACACCGACTAATATTAATGATGTTTCTATAATTACCATATCCTCCAATCTTTCCAAGGTCTCCAAAAGGCTTGTTAAGATTACATCCGAACCGAATATTTCACCTCTAAAGATAACTATGTCGGGGCATATCCCGTTCCAGTCCAACAAATCAATAACGTGGAACTATGGGGGAGAGATCTTCTACCACGGTATTAAACAAATTGAATCAACTGAAGAGAGTTCTGATGAAGAGACTTCCGACATTGGAAACATTGCCGGAACAAGTAAAATCACCCGCAGTGGAAGAATTTTCTCTCCGGAGATTACGCCTCCAAAGGCAATCTTCGGACCCTCAGCTGCTCCTAAGGTTACCCCTGTGTCGGCCAACATATCTGCGAGAACTACAATTATTGAAGAAGTTGTAACTCCTGTGGTTGTCCCCTCTACTGCTGCTGATGATAGAGGGAAAGGGATCCAAGAAGAGCCCGTCAAGACGAGGGCTCAGCCGTTGATCATCCCTGAAACCACTCAGAAAGAAATGGAAGAGATTTTGAAAATAATCAAGAAAAGCGATTATGATGTTGTGGAGCAACTGGGGCAAACCCCCTCAAAGATCTCAATGTTGGCCTTGCTGCTTTTTTCAGAAGCTCATGATAAAGCTTTGATCATATTTTTGAAGACGGCCCACGTGCCACAGGAAACCTCCACGGATCAGTTCTAGGAATGTGTAGCTAGCCTAACAGCTGACAACGGTCTAGGATTCTCCGATGCCGATATAACATCAAAAGGGAGAAAACATAATGACGTTTTGCATGTCTCGGTGGAATGAAGAGGGACTACTCTAGCACACGTTCTGGTAGACACTGGTTCTTCACTGAACGTCTTACCAAAGAAGGCCTTGGATAGGTTAGGCTGTGAAAGCCTAACCCTGAAACCCAGTGGTTGCACCCCAAAATTTGCCCTCTCATGTTTCCAAAAGCCTTCCCCTTGCATGGTTGATCACAAACTCTTGCCTAAGGAAAAGGAAAATTTTTGAGTGGTGCTTTAAGGACATTTTGATTGGCATTCTGAAGGAGCACTTCGATTGGCATTCTGAAAGATCTTTCGATTGGCATTTTGAAGGAGAATTTCGATTGGCATTCTGAAGGAGCACTTCGATTGGAATTCTGAAAGACTCTTCGATTGGCATTCTGAAGGAGCACTTCGATTGGCATTATGAAAGATCTTTCGATTGGCATTCTGAAGGAGCATTTCGATTGGCATTCTGAAGGAGCACTTCGATTGGCATTCTGAAAGACCCTTCGATTGGCATTCTGAAGGAACACTTCGATTGGAATTCTAAAAGACCCTTCGATTGGCATTCTGAAGGAGCATTTCGATTGACACTTTGAAGAGGCATTTCGATTGGCATTAAGGACAAGTACTTCGATTGGAATTCCAAAAAGGTCCATTCGAAAAAGCATTCAAAGGGTCCATTCGAAGAGGCTTTCGAAGAACATTCAAAGGAGGTCATCAGCCCATTCAAAAGGGAGCATTCGAACGAGGCCATCAGCCCATTCGAAAGGGAGCATTCGAAGGCCAGCTGCTGGTCATTCAAAATTCAAAAAGGGACAGAATCCCATGTGTTTAGCCAACGTTGCAAACTATCATTCATGGCTTTCAAACACATGTTTAACGTTACGAATCCTCCTTCATGGTTGTCAAAACACATATTCAAGGTCATTTAAACCTTTGTCTTCCTGTCCCCTCCACCCTCTCTATATAAAGAAATCACAAATGCTGCAAAGAAAAAAAAAGATACAGAAAAATAGAAGACTTGGAGAGACGCTGCCCAGAATTTTCCAAGCCAAACTGCCACCTAGCGAACGCCTCATCCCTCAGAACTACAGGTCGGAGCACCTCTGTTAGGTAAAAGAAAAATCTAATCTCAAGCTCACTCTCAGATTCATTTCGATTGCATATTCATATTTTTATTTCTGTTTGTGGATAATTTAATGTGCTTCATGTGAGCTACAGTGCAAAGTTGAGATTGTGCCATTGCTTGGGCACAATCTGAGTTTATCCTTCGAATCCCAGGATAAAACGAACCCAGGCCCAGATTCAGCAGGTGCGAATAAGAGGAGATTCGAACCAGGGGGGGTTAAGTCCCCCATGGACTTTTAATATGTGTTTCGTTTTGCAGGAACCATATGCTCAGCTTCTTGTTCAGAGCTTCGAAGCTCAGTAGTTTAGCTTCAAACTGGACCCAGGACTTCCAATTCGAAGGATGGCATGTCCAGATCGAACCCCCTCAGAGTGCATCCCCTCATGCACCTTCGATCCTGACTCTTCACTGGGTCGAAAGACAGCCTGCACCTCTTTCGACCCAGGCTTCCAGAATTGCATTTTTCTTCTTATCTTGTTGCCTAGACCATTTGTACTCTGTTTATTTTGTTTCTGTTTATTCCTTTTAGTTTTAGTTTTAATTAACATAAAAATCATAAAAAATAAACAACTTAGAATTAGGATTTAATTTAATCAATCATTTTAACTTATTTTAAAATCATTAGACTTAGGATTTATTTAAATTCGATCCTTTTCATAAACAAAAAATGCAAAAAAATATTAAGTATGTTTTAGAGTAAATTTTAATCAATTTTTTTTAATTAAATTTGACTTAACTGAAACATTTCGCATTTTCCCAAAATAAAATAAAACAACCAAAAAAAATAGTTCTTATTCTTAGGATTTTCTAGATTCACGCGCGTTTATTGTAACTGCTTATTATTCCCCCAATTTTTGGACATGTAAATAATCCCCCTCCCCGAAGCTTTGTAATAGTGTAATATTTACAGTTTCTGCACTTTAAATTCCTGTATATATATTAACTGCTTAGATGTATGCTAACTAGGATTGTATGACAAGATCTAAAAACAAATGGTAGAACACCTAAATAAACAAAGATAATATAACTGAAAATTGACACACTTGCACATGCCACTCCTAGGGTACACCTCACTTGGTTGCCTCGAACATGGTCATTAAGTATAGGATGTTTTAGAGGTCGTCCTTTGTCCCAAGATCATAAGTTGCCTCGAAATGGTCGCCTCGATAAAAATGATCTAAGACATTAGGATTACCACTAAAGCGTCCTAACGTTGCTTTAGTGACCACACGTCCCTAAAATCGAATTGACCCGAAAACTCCAACGACGGTGCTACCTACTCCTCAATAGTGGGATAGCACTGTCTAAAGGACATTTGCACAATTTAATTCCTTTTTGAGTAGGTAGAGGTTCTTAAGTACTTGCTCTCTTTTAAAAACAAAACAAAAACTTTTCGCACTTACACTTTCTTCAAAAACAAAATTCTTTTCAAAACCCACAATCACAAAGAAAAGCAAACCTTTTGAAAACATAGTGAGCAAGTACCTAAGAGCCCGTGGATAACCACGGATAGAAAGGGTGCTAACACCTTCCCTTTCTATAATCTACCTCCCGAACCCGAGAAACATCTCGAAAAGGAATTTTTCTGTGCTTTTGTCCTTTCCCTTGTTGGATAAAATAAAAGATGGTGGCGACTCTTGCTTACCGCGACACTTTGCAAAAACAAACGCAAACGCGAACCAGCATTCCAAAAACAGTCAGTTCTCGTTCCCACCAATCACAGAACTGGCGACTCTGCTTGGGATAGAATAAGTGAGGTGTACCTTAGGACTAGATCACTTGTGTTTTCATTTGTATTGCTTTGTATGCTTTTAATTTTGTGGGCTTGTATCGGAGATCTATAAATCCTCCACCCGGATTTTGGGAAACATTCATAGATAACAATACATTGTGGAAACTGTGCGGGGTATACCGACACGGTTGAAGCAATAACTATATTAGTGCGACATATTTGTGAGTACCGGTAGCCTTTGAGTCAATCAAAGAGAATACGGGGCCGCTGAGTGATGTCACTAAGCACTAATGACCTAGAACCTTACTTGACCATCTTGGCCTTTTTAGGGGTAGTGAGATGACCGACTTTGGTGCAGGCCGAAGTTGGTAGATACTCGATACTACACTCATTGAGGATTGTTTTCTTGGAATATTTTGGTCGCTAGTTCAGTGGCTAAACCGAAACGATGAACATAGAAAACAATCCAATGATATTGAGCTCCTTAGAACCCGATTACTATTTATAGGAAAAGTTTTTGAGCCAACTACACTCAAGAGGGTACTTACCTATGAAACCTCCTGCAAGCCTGAAACTAGGGTTTTTGTGTGACTTGCTTGTACATGTGTTTTTGCATACATCATAAAGCATCATATGCATCTGCTAACCATTTCAAGGGTTTAGATCTTCATCTTTGTTCTTGTTTTGTAGGACATAGAGTCTCTCCGCAGGAAAATAATTCAAGTCAACCTTGTAAGGGTCCCTCTTCAACTCAAAGAGCTTACATCCAGGATTCCTGAGAATTCTCTCTTCAGTGAAAGACATGGTAGACTCCTCAGCTTGGTCAACACTAACATTGAAGAAGACATGATGAAAGTTCTCTTCCAGTTCTTTGACCCCCTACACCACTGTTTCACATTCCCTGATTATCAATTGGTGCCTACTTTGGAGGAATTTTCTCAACTCCTGAGAATTCCTATTCTTAGTCAACTACCCTACAACGGTACGGAAAAGGAACCAAAACTTGAAGATGTTACTCAAGCATTACGCTTGCAACCATCCGACATCAAAGGGCATTGGGAAACCAAAAGTGGTATCAAAGGATTCTTGGCAAAGTTTCTGTTTGAGAAGGCACGAGAATGCTGGAATTCTCTTGATCTACAAGCCTTTGAAGAGATTGTGGCACTCCTTATCTATGGTTTGGTTTTGTTCCCAAATCCTGATCAACTTATAGATGTGAATGCTGTCAAGATTTTCATATCCAGGAATCCCATAACTACATTGCTTGGGGACATCCTCCACTCATTTTACACACGATAAATGAGGAAAATATGTGTTGTCATGTGTTGTACTCCTCTCTTAGCAAGGTGGTTTATTTCTCACCTTCCACAATCAGTTTTGAAGAATGAGCAGGGTTTAAGGTGGTCACAACGATTGATGGCCCTCACACGTTCTGATGTACAATGGTGTTCTCGGTCTAGAGAAAATGTCACTATCATTGATCGTTGTGGAGAATTTCCTAATGTTCCGTTACTTGGAATTAAGGGAGGCATTACCTACAACCCCTGTCTAGCTTTGAGACAATTTGGATATGCTCGGAGGGATGGCCCTCATGACATGCTGATCCCTGACCTATTTTTTGACTTTGACAATGATGCGCAAGGACTTCGACAAAGTTTCATCAGAGCTTGGAGAATGCCTAATAGAGTGGATAGTAAGACACTGGGGCACAAGAATTCTATCCCCCTTGAGCCTTATCTCAAGTGGGTACGAACCCGCTCCCAGAATCTTATGATGCCATATCCTCACATTCTCCCCTTGATCAAAGAGCCTGTTATGGAAGGAGAGGTTCCATACGCCATCCTACATCCTGACATGCCAACATCATGGGAAGAAATGCAAAAGAGTTGGATCCAACTCAAGGAAGAGCGGAATACTTTTGAAGCCAGCTTCTATGCCAGTGAAAAGAAGGGTTTGGAGCTTACCCGCCGACTTCACGAGGAGGAGACCATCAACACTTACATCGCTCCAAAGAGGATGCGCAATATCCTTTCACATTAAGAGTTTTGTAATATTTCGCCCATGGGGCACTTATGTACTAACAAATTTCTTCTTAGTATGACGTCTGTTCTTTTTGTCTGCAAAAAATATAAATTTTTGAACCCTTGAATGCATTACATAAATAGCATACCATTTATCATATGCATAACAGGTACCCTTTTACAGGTCTCTTATCTTCTTCGCTGTTTATTTCAGCAATCATCATGTCTGCTGAAACTTCCACTGAGCAAGCTATCAAGGCCCTCCAGTCCCAGAATACCTAATTTCAAGAGTTGGTCATGAATCTAGCTAAGGGTCAGCAGGATCTGAAGACCCTACTCCTAAAAAAGAAGAAGAAGAAGAGGACCGTCCTGTTCAATACTGGATGCAGGTTTGGAAACGGGCTGCAGAATGAAATTGATCTGGCCACCCCGTCTGGAAAGAAAGACAGACCACAATAAAGGAGGGCTCCTAGCCTTGAGGTCTCCGACAACGAGACGGACTATGATGAAGAACAGTATCCTCCTGTTGAGGATAAGTACAAACAGCTGGAGGACTGTTTGAACGCCATGGAAGTACAGAAGGTGCCCGGTCTGGACTTCGGAGATTTGGGTTTATCATCTGGGGTGGTGATTCCCCACAAGTTCAAGGCACCTGCCTTTGCCAAATATGACAGAGCTTCCTGTCCCAAGCTGCACCTCCGGTCATATGTGAGGAAGATCCAACCATACACTACTGATAAGAATTTATGGATCCATTTCTTTCAGGACAGTCTCTCAGGGACTCAGCTTGAGTGGTTCTATCAATTGGATGGAGCCAGTATCCGCAGTTGGGAGGATTTGGCTGCTGAATTCTTTAAGCATTATCAATATAATTCTGACCTCGCTCCTACGCGTACCCAACTCCAGGGTATGTCAATAGGGACGGGCAAAGGATTTAAAGAGTATGCTCAAAAATGGAGGGACCTGGCCGGAAGGGTGCAACCACCTTTGGCTGATCGTGAACTAGTTGATATGTTTCTGGGGACCCTGTCTGGTCCATTATTTAACCATTTGATTGGAAGCTCCTCAGCCGGGTTTACAGACCTTATCTTGACTGGCGAGAGGATTGAAGCTGGAATTAAGGCTGGAAAAATACAGAAGGGTGCCTCCTCGAGCACCGAGAAGAGACCGTTTAAGAAAGAGTCCAGTGCCGTCTACAGTTCGAGAAGTAAGAATAGACCTGAACACCGCCAAGTTGTCAATGGAGTTGTTATCTCAAAACCTGCCGGTACTCCTCAGCATCACAACCAACAAAGGGAGAGAGACCTCAAAGGCAATTCACTCGTCTCAGCATGACCTTGTCTCAGATTCTGCCACAATTGCTGAAGACCAATCTGGTGACCCTAAAAGAAGCTCCAAAGAATCCAAATGCATTGTCACCAAGGTATAACCCTAATGCCCGTTGCGCTTTTCACTCTGATAGCCCGGGGCATAATACAGACGATTGTTGGGTTCTGAAGAACAAGGTGCAGGACTTAATTGATGCAAAGGAGATTGAGTTCGAGGCGCACGAGAGGCCTAATGTTGTAACTGCTCCCATGCCCAGGCATGGAGTGAATGTTGTAGAGGAAGACTCGTTTGTAGTTGTTGTGGATGATGTTGCTACCCCTCTAATGACTATCAAGAAGAACCTGTTACTAGCCGGTTTATTTCCGGGCTGTGGTGAAGGTTGCCCTATGTGTTTTGTTTTACCTACTGGTTGTCCATCTTTGAGGTCAGGTATCCAGAACCTGATGGATAGTAAAGAGATTCTTTTTGAGAAGACCGTTGTTCCACCCGTTCATTCTGAAGAAGTTTCCATCATTACCATTTTCGACAATTCTTCCAAGGCTCCCTCGAGGACGCCTGTTAGAATTACATATGTTCTGAAGACCACACCTATAATCCTCACTGTTTTGGGGCCCATCCCCTATACGTCTGACAAAGCTGTCCCTTGGCACTATGGGGCAGATGTTTATGTTCTCGGAGTTAAACAAGAGTTTGATGCTGATGCCGGCGTCAGCAACATTACGGGGCTTGCTAAAGTCACTCGCAGTGGTAGACTTTTCTCACCTGATATTGCTTCACCAGCTGTTAGAAGACCTGTTGTCATTAAGCCTGCAAGTGTACCTACTGTTGTTCCTGATCAAATTCCTATCCTTCCCCCTGTCGCCGAGTCATCTAGCGCTCGGGGCAAAGGGATCGCTACTGATATGCCTGCCCAGACGGAGGCGCCAAAGACAATCAACGTTGAAGCTTCCAAACAGGAGATGGAAGAGATTCTGAAGATCATTAGGAAGAGTGATTATAATGTGGTTGAGCAACTGGGGCAAACCCCATCCAAGATTTCTATGTTATCGCAGTTGTTGTGTTCAGAGGCCCATGCCAAGGCTCTAATTACCTTCCTAAAGACGGCCCACGTGCCACAAGAGACACCAGCTGATCAATTTACCGATTGTGTGGCCAATTTAACTGTTGATAATGGTTTGGGTTTCTCCAACGTTGATCTGACTACTAAAGGGAAGAACCATAATGATGCCCTGCATGTCTCCATTGAATGCAGGGGCACTACTCTTACACATGTGTTGGTTGACACTGGTTCCTCGTTGAACGTCTTGCCAAAGAAAGCTTTAGACAGGCTGTATTGCGAAGGTTTGGAGCTAAAGTCGAGTAACATTGTTGTCCGGGCCTTTGATGGATCTAAGAGGATGGTGCATGGTGAGGTTGATATTCCAATCAAGGTTGGTTCTCAGGTCTTCAACTCTACATTTTACGTGATGGACATTCGGACGTCCTATTCTTGTTTACTGGGTCGTCCATGGATCCACAAAGCTGGAGTCGTAACCTCAACGCTCCATCATAAGTTGAAGTATTCGGTCAGAGGGAAGATTGTAAAAGTTCAAGGGGAGGAGGAGTACATGGTCAGTCACCTCAACTCATTCCGGTATGTAGAGATGGATGGGGAGTTCATTGAGACCCCATTTCAACACTTTGAAGAGGTTCCTCAGACACTGGCGTCAGCCGAGACTGTGATGGAAGATTCTCCTATGAAGGCGGCTTCCTTAAAGGATGCCCGGGCTGTTATTGAGAAGGGTGAGTACGCAAACTGGGGCCGACTTCCTGATTTCACTCAGAAGACTAACAAGTTTGGGTTGGGTGTCACTGCAGAAGCTCAGAGGGCTGTTCGAAGTGCAAAGATTGGAAGACCTCCTGTGTTCATCAGCAACTCGGGAGTAAATGCCATCGAAGATGACGTGGAGGAGTCTGAATTCGACAGCTGGATCTATCCTACGACCAACGGTGGACCAAACAACTGGACAGCAAAGGATTTCATCCCTATTACTTTTATTACTCAGTAATGAGCTCTTTGTTTCGAATTTGTAACAGACAATGCTTTGAAACTTTATGGCCCGGTGTCTTACCCGAGGCACCGTGGCTTCATTTGTGAGGGGTTTTGTATGCCATTTTCATATATCATTAATAAAAGCATTGGACGTTTTCGCATTTCAAATTTTGTGCTCCTTGTCTTTCTTTATTACATATTGCAAAATAACTATTTTACACACAGTCACATATACAGATCCCAATCCGCTCTGGATCTCAATGGTAACGACTCTGCTACTACCAGTTATGACTTCGAAAATCCGATCAACTTAGCCGAAGACGAAGGTGGAGATGATTGCGAAGTGCCTGGTGAGCTTGCAAGACTACTACTCCAGGAAGAGAGGGCCATTCAGCCACATGAAGAGCCGGTGGAAACAGTGAATCTGGGTACCGAGACAGACAAGAAGGAAGTCAAGATCGGTGCAAACCTGGAGCTTAGTGTGAAACAGCGGTTGATTCAGATGCTGCATGACTATGTGGAGATCTTTTCCTGGTCTTACAAAGATATGCCTGGGTTGGATACTAACATTGTGGTTCATCGCCTGCCTACCAAGGAAGACTGCCCTCCAGTAAAACAGAAGGTTCGCTGTATGCGCCCAGAGATGTCCGAGAAAATCAAGGCTGAGGTCATGAAACAATTTGACGCCGGTTTTCTAGCAGTAACTTCTTACCCTCAGTGGGTCGCCAATGTGGTTCCAGTGCCGAAGAAAGATGGTAAGGTCAGAATGTGTGTTGATTACAAAGATTTGAACAGGGCAAGCCCTAAGGATGACTTCCCTCTGCCTCACATCGATGTTCTGGTTGACAATACTGCTCAGCACAAGTTATTCTCCTTTATGGATGGTTTCTCCGGTTATAATCAAATCAAAATGGCTCCCGAAGACATGGAGAAGACCACTTTTGTCACTCAGTGGGGCACTTTTTGTTACAAGGTCATGCCTTTTGGGTTGAAAAATGCTTGGGCAACGTATCAGCGTTCCATGGTTGCTTTATTTCATGATATGGTCCATCATGAGATTGAAGTATACGTCGACGATATGATTGTGAGGTCCCAAACTGAGGAGGAACACCTTGACCATCTACAGAAACTGTTTGACAGGTTGAAGTTATACAAGCTGAGATTGAACCCAAACAAATGTACCTTCGGGGTGAGGTCTGGGAAATTGCTAGGTTTCGTCGTGAGCAACAAGGGTATTAAAGTGGACCCTGCCAAGGTGAAAGCCATACAAGAGATTCCATCTCCCAAGACAGAGAAAGAGGTCAGAGGCTTTCTAGGACGTCTGAACTACATTTCCTGATTCATCTCGCACCTAACTGCTACTTGTGAGCCAATCTTCAAACTGCTGAAGAAAGATCAAGTGGTACGTTGGAATGATGAATGTCAAGCCGCTTTCGAAAGAATTAAGGAGTATCTCCAGGAGCCACCCATTCTGATGCCACCAGTGGAAGGGAGACCTCTAATCTTATACTTGACAGTGCTTGACAACTCAATGGGGTGTGTGCTGGGACAGCATGACGAGTCTGGCCGAAAAGAGCATGCTATTTATTACCTTAGCAAAAAGTTTACCGACTGTGAGACCCGATACTCACTGCTCGAGAAAACTTGCTGCACTTTGGCATGGGCTGCTCGCCGGCTGAGACAGTATATGTTGACTCACACTACTCTGTTTATTTCAAAAATGGATCCAATCAAGTATATCTTTGAAAAAACTGCCTTATCCGGAAGAATAGCAAGATGGCAGATGATCTTGACTGAATATGACATCCAGTACACGACTCAAAAAGCAATCAAGGGAAGTGTATTGGCAGAACATTTGGCACACCAGGCAGTGGATGATTACCAGTCTATGAACTTTGAATTTCCAGACGAGAATATCATGTTCATAACTGATTGTGAAACACCTGGACCGGATGAAGGACCTGAGGAAGGATCTCGATGGTCTATGCACTTTTATGGAGCTTCAAACGCTTTGGGTAATGGCATTGGCGTTGTGATCATATCTCCTAAAGGCTCTCATACTTCATTTATCGCCCGACTGTGTTTCAACTGCACCAACAACATGGCAGAGTATGAAGCATGCATTATGGGTCTCCGAGCTGCAATTGACCTAAGGATTAAGTTTCTAAGTGTCTTCGGAGATTCTGCCCT